>OX578277.1:31804258-34204258 GCA_951217055.1 Gerris lacustris | reverse complement strand
ATACACCCTTGTTTCACCCCTGTTTTGACTTTAAATGGGCTTGTCAATTTACCCTCATGGATGACTTGGCATTTGTAATCTTTGTAGGTCAGTTTAATGAATTGACTATTTTTGATGATAAGCCAATTTTCATTAGAGCTTTCCACATAGCTTCTCTGTTTAGGGAGTCAAATGCCTTTTCAAAATCTACAAAAGATGGGTAAAGGGGTGTCTGTAACTCTGAACTCTGCTCGTCTTAATCCTCAAAGAGTTGATCATGTCAACACATGATCGATACTTTCTAAATCCAGCTTGTTCCCTTCTCAGTTTATTGTTTACCACCTCCTGTATCCTAATAAGTATAATTCTAAAAAGTATTTTGCTTGGAACTAATAGTAAGGTAATTCCTCTCCAACTAGTGCAAAGTGATAGGTCCCTTTCTTAGGTAATTTTATCAACAACCCTTTCTTCCAGTCTTGTGTAGTGTTTCTTCTTCCCATATCATTTGTAAAAGATCTTATAGTATAATATATGCAGTTGTATCTGGGTTTGATTTAATTTTTTGTTGGTTGAGCAGTGGTAAAGTTAGCGTCAATTGCATTGTTGTCTTCTATATGTTTTTAATTTTATGGGGCGGAAAAATTTCACTTGCTTTATTAGCTGCTGAAAACACGTGGAATTGCAATAAATCTGCTTAGAATTAAGAGTGTAAAATGAGTTAAGTGATATTAGCACCGAAATTCATTAGTGCAAATTGGCTTAAGAACAATTTTACTTAAGACCTGAAGTTTAAATTTGAAATATTTTCATCCCATTTATTAAAATTGAACTTAGAAACATTTAAAATTAAAAGTTAAATACCTAACAGACAGTAATATCATGTGAAATGCCAATTTATTTGAATAAGCCTATTTTACATAGAATGCTAAACTTTCAATTCAATATTATGTACTCAAAACTCAGTTTTTGTACATAACGCCTTTTACTCAATTAGCACAGATTTGTTCTCCCAAAACAAATTCCAAGAATTGTTTTTATTGTTTAACCGTGTACTTCTCTGTAGTTATTAAAATAGAGTCGTGTACAATAAATAACATAAAATTGAAAATGGCAAACAAAATTATTAACCTGATCTTCACTTTTAAATAATAATGCATGGGAAGAATTATATCTCTAAGAGTATGAAGAAAGTGTTACAACAACTAATTGTATAATTATATTGGCATTTTTATAATAAAAAATCACCATTGCTTTCACATTTCTACTTTTTTATATTCTTTCTTGATTATCCTTAGTGGAACTATGAGATGATATGCCACTTACCCCCAATTTCAAAAAACAAACTTTTAGAAATATTCAATAATATTTGGCAAACACAAAAAAATCCTGAATCATAGCAAACATTTATAATAATCCTCATTAAAAAAAAACAGGGAAAACAGCTGATTTAGCTTCAAATTATCTAATTATACTTTTAGAAGCATAAATTGGGAAGGAAACAAAGAAATTTCTGTTAGTCTGTATTTTTATACGTGTACCCATCATATTCATTTAGCACCATATCCCTATTAATATTTTCTACTCGTAATACATATTATACGACGATGTCTCATTCTAAAAAAACTCACTCTTTTGATTTCAGTACATTTTATTATTTATCAGAAACCGTGAGTTTAAGATTTCTTGGTTTAGAAATTTAAAAAACTTATTTTTAAAAACCAATCTATTTTGTTCTAATACCGAGAAAAAACCCAAAACCACTCATGATTTATTATAAAAAATTAAAATGTTTGTGTGTGTGTATATATATTATAGGTTCTTTTTACCAAATATATAAAAATTATTAAAATAAGTTTTGAAAAGAGAGATTAAAAAAAACCTATTCAATTTTTCACGCTCCGATATAATGTTATGTGCTCGTATATCTATTTTTTTTAAATTTTTATTATGAGTTTTTTTTGTAGAAAATGTGGGGTCGGAAAAAAGAACACGTCCCTTAAATATTTTATATATTTTGAATTTTATTTTGTCTCGCTTCTTATATTTTATTAGTTACTTATATCTATTTATAGGTATTTTTCCTTTTATAACTTACACCTTTTTTGTGGAAATTTATTCTCCCCTTAAAGATATTAAAATATATATATAGGTAGAAAGGTTAAAAAAATATATTAGTTGAATAATTTTGCTTACCGAGCTTACCGAAGGTAACGGAAGCTATGTGATCGTTCTGAAGTATGAAAAATTGTTAGGTCTCCGATTTCAAAAATTCCAAGACAGAAATCCGTTTCAGATATCGGGGAACATTTTTGGTTCCGTATCTGTCTGTCGGTCTATCGTTCAATTCTTGCGAACCAACATTGTATCTTAAAAACTACTCGTCCAATTTTAATGAAATTTGGGTGGTAGGTCATAATTAGCCCATTGTTGGTCTCATATAAGTTTCAAACTTCTGCGCCTATTTGTTTCTCTTACAAACATACATTTATTTACACCTATAGCTTCAAAAGTACTACTTATATGATTTGAATGAATCATTTATAGTTTTTCGAAAGTAACCCGCAGATAGCCCTAGATTAATTTGAACCCTCTGCGCTCTTTAACTTTTACTAAATTGATACTTTAATTTGTGTAAAAATTCAAAACAATTTTGACAGATAAAAAAAGGGGGAAACAATTAAACCAATTAGATAATTATGGCTTATAAAAGCATATAATGAATAAAGTTGGTGGATAGGATACGAGGAAGCTCTGTGCCACACCAATTAGCAGAATATATGAAAACGTATCATTTTAGTTTACATTTATATAATAAATTCGTTTATTATAATACTAGCCGCATAATAGTTATTTGTGCAACTAGTGCGCAAAGTGGCACTTTGCTGCACTCGAGAGAAATATTTACGCATGAGCCGCAGGCGAGGGTGGAAAGGTTTCTCGAGTGCAGCAAAGACACTTTAAGCTCGAGTTGCACATTACATTTTTCCTACAGTTAGTTTTTACTCTGTAAATAAAAACATTTTCAGGCATTTTTCCTACTTTCTTATTGTTACACCAAGAACTAAAACTTTCGTATCTACGTTCGAATTTTTGTTTGGACTTGTCAGGAAGTAAATTCAGTGTTATTTTTCGCTATTTTAGCCAACTCTTCTGGAGTATTACTTAATTCCAAATCACTTTCGCAACAACTATCCACTTTCAGACTTAACTATTTCTAAAAGGAATAAAAGGTTTTACAATATCAACTAAACCAGCTGTTCTCTTTATAGCTAGTGTCGCATTTTTTTGCCTGATTCAGCAAACCCGACCATGCGCTGTTATTTTTTTTTTTTTTTTTAAGATTGTTTATCTTGTTTATTAATATTTTTTTATATTTGATATAATATAGTGTTTAAATCATGTAGTTAGTTAAAAAAAAAATCGGGTACGGGGTACCTCGGAACTTTTCCTCACTTCAGAGGCCACTAAAGTGGCCTCTCCTGCTGCTTCGCAGCAGATGGAAGCAGCATTGGACGTGGTCAGTACTTGGATGGGTGGCCGTTCTGAACTAACTGGTTTATTATCATTCTTAAAAAAAACCTTATTTTTAATACCTATATTTTATTTAATTATTTGAAGTTTGGCGGTATTTTGACAGATGTAAACAAACTTTGACGTCATCAAAATTATCGCACTAATAAATAATTATATTCGCTTATAACTTTTAAACTAATTAATGGAATTTCATCGGGTTTTTTTATATTTGTTCCTTAATTTTTTCCGGTTCCAACGATATGCTATATGTCAAAAACCTATTTATACTTTCAGTATTATTAACTGTGAAAGTTTGAAAATTAAAAAAAATTATAACTTCAAAATGGCGGCCAAAGTCATAATGAAATTTAGTGGGCTTGTTTGTCATACAGAGAGGTACATTCGAGCCAAATTTCAAATCGATCAGGACCATTTTTAATTTATTACGATTTTTTAAAATTTTTGCTGACCCAGCAAACTGAGTTCAAGATGAAGTTGATTTTCCGGGCGGCACAACTACAGGTTAGGTCTGGTTTTTCTGCCAAGTTTCAACTCTCTAGGTTAAATACCTTGGGCGCTACGATGATAACACACATACACACATACATACGTCATGCTGAAAACCTCTCAGGAGGTCTTGAAAACACCTAAAACGGATAATTTCGTTGAAATCTAAAAAAAAAATGTTTGGGGAAAAAAATACTTTTCCTACTATTAGTAGTGAGGAAAAGTAATAATCATTAGTTGTCATTGATATTATATAATTTGGATTATTTAATCTTTGTTTAGATTTAAGTTCTTTATGTTCGTAAGTTGGAACACAGGAGTGCGGCAAAGTAGTAAGTGCAGGAATCTGCTGTTTTGCATACTATTTTGAGTGCGATAACAACCACTTTATTGGTCAACTGTAGGAAAAATATTTTGTTATTTTACTTACGTTGTTCAACTTTGTCACAAAATCAACCTTCACTAAATCGACCAATGACGATAACTCGAGTAAATGATGACAGATTTAGTTGAAATTTGATATATACATATGTTCATTATTCCAATGCCCAGGACGAGTTCGTTGGACCACGTTATCCGCCAATGTGTTCGCGCGCAACGCTCGCGTAAACTTAAACTTTAATTGTAAAATTATAATTTTAGGACAGGAAAAATGCTCACTTCGTCTATTTAATGAGACAACAACTTTTTTAAATACATTTTTTCCATACCTACTCGTTTAAAATAGAGAAAACAACGTTTATACCGATATCTTACGTTCTAACGCAACACTTCAAGAAAAAAAGAAAAAAATCATACAAATCGTCTAAATTATAATTAAAAAAAGGCATGTATATTTTCAACCTGATACAAGGAGAAATTTTGTGTTGTGAAGTGATATATTTTATAATATTTTTATTGGAGTAGGCTGGGATGTAAATGGGATAGGGTCTCACATTACTACAACTATTCTCTTTAACAGTCAACTCATCATGATTAACTTTTTTCTCAATATTAAATACATGTTTATTGCAAGACGCTCGCTTTAATGATGAAAAAAAAAAATTGCTTTTCTTTTAATTTTGCCTTAACTCCGTTAAGTACAACTAGTTAGCTACTTTTAATTTTGTCTCTTTTTACTTTTAATTTTGTCTCTTTTCTAACTCCGCCATATATAAGTAGTTGGCATCGTATACTCAGCAGTGTGATTTTATAATTTATATTTAATGAAAAGCGTAAGGAACTTCGTTCCTGACGGGTGTCCCGCGACACCTAACGTATTTAATTATTAACTATTAAAATAGCTTCTGACGATTTTTATTTAACAATTCTAAAAAGTAGTTCACTTAAATACTAATCTAACCATATAAGTCGTTTATTGCTATTACTCTTACGTAATGTTTAACACGATATTAATTTTAGAAAAGAAGTAAGCAATTTTCAGATCTACTCGATGTAAATATAATTGTGAAACATGTTTCATCTATCTGGGAATCGAACTAGATATGTCGGAATGTTCACAGATTTTAGTTTATTTTCCATTAGTCGTACTTAATTTTATGTTTATCGTAAGAATAAGTCCTAACAATTAGATAAAGGGAACAAATTGTTATCGAATATTTATGTCAGAAAATAATAAGGTAAGTGGAATGAAACCTTTTTACTTCTTTTGACAATTGAATAGGGGACATTGTTTTGTCTTTTTAGCGCGAAATTACTGGTTTAGACATTTCTAAAGGGGTTTTTAGGCCTTTAAGAAGCTTGATGATGAACAAATATTTATATATTTGTACTTAGTTCGCTGTTTAAGAAAGAGTTAAAGCTAGAAAGCATTGTTAATGGAGTTGAGAATAAGTAAACTAAGTCGAGTTTATGTTACTTACAGCGTTTCTCTTTATTTACCAGGCTCTCCTCTATTCACGATATTAGTGTATACATTTATTTCCTTACCTCAACCAAACTTTATATCTACTAAACTTTTCTTGGGTATAATGCTGATTTAACTAAGAATAATAGATTTAATTAATCTCTGAAGCTGTAAATGTGAAATTGCATTTTCATTTTTTACAGTGTCCTAAAGAACTTAAAAGCTTAATCTTTGTTTCAAATTTCAAAAGCTCATCGTAAGAGGAAGCAGAGATAAGATGGTGAGAAAAACTGGGGGAATTGATTCAAGTAAATTTAAAGACACAATACGCTGCATACTTACTGAAACATGGCCTTACGCACTCCTGTGTGCTTAGGTCAACATCGTCTTATTCAAATTGTTGCCAGATCAAGCTATTTCTTACTCTATCTTTCCTAGTGACTCATGTTCCTTTCCATTGAGCTTTGTGCAGCTCTAAGCTTCGTGTCAAGTTCTTCTTTCAGAAACCATGCCTCGGTACCGTAGGTCAGATCTGGCAGTGCACACATGAACTATAACTTCTTCCAGTTGCTCAATCTTCAATCTTACATATTATAAGATCTCTAAGCTCTTGATATTCTTTCACTAGCATATATCCCTATACATAATATTGAGCTCCCTAAGAAAAAGTAATTGTCTATATTCTCATGCACTTCACGTCCTACTTGAATCTTTCCTTCCTCTTCGTTTATATTTAGTCATTACTTCGAATTTAGATTTGTTTAGCTCGTGACCTATTTTATATGTACGGTTTATATAATCTTTCAATTTTAAGATTAAGGCAATGTCGTTCATTTATTTTAACTTCTTGAGCCATCTTCCGTTTATTCTTATTCCTAGTCCTTCCCATTCTAGCCCCCTAAACGCTTGCTGTAATACTTTATTGAACATTTTTCTTAACGGAGCATTTCCTTGACTGGCTCTTTTATCTAGCTTTACTTCTTGATCTGTTTTATTTCCGAATTTGATCCGTTATAAATGTTATGATAATTGATCATATATTCGCGTATTACCTTTTTTTAGCGGCTCTATACCTTTTTTCATCTATAGATTTTAAGATGTAAATTCTAGTCACGGAATAAAATCAAAGGATGTGTAGAAAATTATCTGTTGATTAGTTTTCTGACGGCGAAAATATTATTAAATGTTGGAGAGTCTCTTCTGTTGTAAATAGGAAATAAATTTTGAATTAGCATAGAGCTTTAAATAATATATTAGGTTAGCTTATTACGAATGCTCTTTAATTTGTTACCGTAACAGATTAATTAAGTTTTTCATTTAAATTCTATTTTTGTTTATTAATATTTAAGTATTCATTGAAAAATTATAGTCGATATTTTTTATTTTCCCTAATTTAAATTAATAAAACTAATACAACTTTTAATGAAGGCAGAATGCAAATGCATGGAATATATTATTATATTTAAAAAAAAAAAAAAAAAAAAAAAAAAAAAACATTCCTGAAAAGTAGATAGTCAACACACATTTAGGAGGCTGCAGGTTTCCGATACAGGGGCATTGGTCTTACGCCGATACGACGTAATACCAAGATCTTATTTAATTTGACAATTTAGAGCCATCTTTAAACCTTATTAACTCCTGCTATTTTTCTTGCACATTTCTCGGCATCCCCTGCAATGAGACTGCTGGCGTTTAAAAATCGGTTTATATAATAAATGCATTGTTAGTGGGGAGATGTCTTTCTTTGTTCATAATCAAGTGACTCAACTGATCATCTATACAGACTACTGTTATTTTTAATATGCTTTTCTCTCCAGCTCCTCTATAGTTAAATTTACTATTCTGCTCTTTCACTAATTCAACATTTATGTAAAATAAATTGGAATATGAAAACAGGGGAATAATTCAAATTTCTTATCATTCTAAGAATTATTGAATTAACTTTGGAAAGAAAGCTTTAATTTTCTTTTTCAGATCACTAAATTATAACTTAGGGAGAAATTTCTTCTTCTGCAAAGTTTATAAGTGAAGAAATTTGGGATAATCTTAACTCGGATTGTGGAAATCTTAAGTTATAAAGGGGAATAATCTTGACTTTTATTTTTAAAGCGAGAGAAGGGAAAGTTTTTAAAATGAGAACTCTTAGAAGAGAATGTGGAAAAGGGAGTGTGGGAAGGGGTGTGGGGGGGACTAGATCTTAAATCAAGTTAATCATCTGAGTTATCTAAAGGCTATAACGTTGTTAAGATAAACTCGGGCCGTGGATAAAGTGGAGCCCATTAAGATCTCGGAACCTCTTGACAAGTATGTCTACAGTTCACTTGAGATACGATGTCTCGAGATGTCGTCATCCTTAGCGAGCGTAACTTGGAGCAAACTGCCTCTTCAAACGGCGTTAGAGAAGTTAACAAACCCAACGGCCACGTTGCCCAATTCTCCCTCTAGTGCTTAATCTTGGTTGTAAAGCGATCAATGATAATTGAGTGCTGTTTGCTGTTACTGTCGTGCTTTCTTGTTAAATGATAGAAAATGGCTATTTTCCGACAGTGTTCAAATTTCTTCCAAAGATTTGGAAATATCGTATAAATACTATCCCTATACTATTTATTACGTATACTTCCTCGGTTGGCCTCATTATGAATTTTGTACGTCTTGCGGTTTAGATGTTGTCCCCTATTAGTTATTACCATAAGAAGTTAAGTATCCAAGATGAGAGGTTGATAGACCCTCTAAACTCTAGGACTCTAGCATATCGTAGGACTGTATTTGAGAGTAATAATAAGTAAGGGAAACTGTAGATGGACGGGAAATAAAAGGGAAGCCAACTGGCACTCATGATTTGGTGAAATACTGAAGCGGGGTTTTTCGAAGAGCCAGGGACTGACTTCATTTCCTTTCGCTCTCACAGGTGTCCGGTGGCAACGAGATAAGACTCCAGTGGGTGGGGAGGATACAAAGAAGCTTTGTGCATTCACTCGTTAGATCACGCCGGTATTTCGAAAAGAAAGGAAAAATAAAGTGGGGGAGGGGGAATTTATCTCAAAAAGAATTAGGGAAATTAAGCTGATAAAATAAACATGACGAATTATATTGAAAGATGATTTGCAGTAAAATAATAAAAGAATCAAAATTTATCAGTGTAGTTCTGTTAATTATTAAAAATGTAAGCTGTTTATTAAGTTTAATACGATAAGAATTAATGAAATAAAACCAAAAGTGATAGGCCAAATCCACATTGATGTCCATGAATGTAATGGACCATGAGATGTATAAAGTCAGTCATTAATAATTATTTTCTTACACAAAAGAATGTAAACAACCATTACCGGTGAAGTCAATCATACAAACACATTTTCTTACATAAAGGAATAAATTTATATCTATAATTCTACCATCAATAATTACTATTTCATTTTATTTATATACTTTATTTTATTAAAACACTACGACTAACAAGTATAATATACTTGTTAGTCTCATGGCGAACTATGCGATTTTTTGAAATAGGAAAACGCGTGTCGCTTTATCATAAAAAATATCCTGCAACGGGGGTGGATTCCCTTGCTACCTCTTCCACAAGCTTTCTACCCTCAAGTCTTCTCCAGGTTTCAGAAAAGAAAGAAATCTTTCTTTTGCAGGTTTGAGCTGCGTTTTGTTTCCACTGAACTTCTTTGAAGAGCTCTTTTCCTTCCCCATTTTGCCCAAGTAAGCATTATTTTTTTTATTCCATAATATGCTTTGTTGAAGCTCAATGTAAGCAATAATTTGCTCATTTTTTATAGTAATTACACTCATTGCAAGGCGAAGAAATGGAAAACGACTGAAGGCGTGCGCTGACTGAGTATGTGTTTACCTACCTGCTTCTGTTTGTTCTCCCACTCTGAGCCGTATAACGGTTTCCGCTTTTCGCTTTCCTGACAAGACGAGGTAAATCATTTTGCAGTTAACGGGAAATTTGTATAAAGCTCCATTTGACCTAGTATTTAACTTTTAATGAAATCAAAACACCGGTTTTATGTGCAGCTTGCGGATTGCGGAAACCGCATAGTATATTATGTAATTAGCCTACGCCTACGTCCTACGTGCTGTCACTGGATAGATATCTTATATCTAGCTATGTGTCATGTTAAAAAACCTTAAAATTAACTGTATTATTTATAAATTGCAATAAGCGAAATTTTAAAAATTTGTTGTACAGTAAAGTTTAACGCGAAAACACTTAACATGAAATTATACTATACTGCAGTCCCGACAAAATACTAGGAACTTTTGGAACGCCGAGAGAATGTGGAAAAATGGCTCTTGGATCGAAGTTTCAAACTAACAATGAACTTTACTTCGAGGTATATCGATGTTCCTCTAAGCAGAGTCCCCTCTAGGAGTTCCGGTCTTGCAATATTATACGATACTATGAATTTCGTGTTTTTCATATTTTAAATAAGCACTTCTTAACGTGTACAATGGAAGAGAAATCGAGACGAATATAAACTGCTAAACATTTTAAATGAATAAAGTTTATTCAATTTTTGTCGATTGTTTTTAATGTAATACATACATACTCATGTATGTATACATTGTATAATTATTTGAAATGTGAATTGTGTTAGTGAGCATCTAATATAAAGTTTTGGACAATACATATAAACAGAACAATACATACATACCTATAAGTGTAAATTAATAAAATATGACGTCAAAAATATTGTTTTTTTGTATGCATCATTTGACATAAAATTCTTTTAGCACAAAAAAATATTTCGGTCCCCGGTTTAGTGAATGTAAAGGACAGTGGGACATATTATATCATAGTAGTTCTTAATGGAACTAGTGAATAATAATTGAGTAAACTATTTATCAGCATGTAGGTCCCGATAGATTTGTTAAGAAACGAAACATAGAAATGACAATAGATAGAGCATAAACAAGAATCAGTTCAATACTATGAGTAACAGAAGCATTGAAATTTACCAATTTGATTTTGCTTTTTAGTTTTAATATACTTTAATTGTTGACTATGCTCAACATAAAATAAAAACAATTAGTCAAAATTTAACAATTTGGTTCTTTTATTTTTTATACGCGCGTGAGTTCTTGATTATGTTTTATACAATAAGAGAATAATCATTTAAACTATTACCAATTTTGTTCTTTGAGTTCTATTTACTATAGGCAAGTTTTAACTAATCTCGGTAAAAAGATTTATTATAAGTGGTCATCATCAGTAATCTTTAGCAAGTTAATGATGTTTCTGTCTTTTTTTGACTTAAGAACGTTTCAGTTTTGTAATTTTTCATTTTATTACTCTAGAATTAAAACTCGGTGAAATGTATTAGGAAGTTTTTTAAGTTTTATTTGTATTTTTTGATGGCATATGTTTAGTGTAGGTCTAGTTCTTTATTGAGGCAATTAGGATTTCCCTTCCCCTTTGTAGTTGGGAATTTCTTGTCTTGGTTTTTAGGTGAGGCAGTCAGGGTCTTTAGGGAGTAGAAGAGATTCGGCTTTATTTCATTGTAATAGGACCGAACCCACATTAGCCGTTCTAATGTCTTGCCTAAGGGTAAGAGACAACGATAAAGACTGAACTATTAAAAGTTAGCCATTGTTGATAGCCGCTTCTTTATTTTTTTGGTTACAACGAAACAAAAAGTCTGACCAATGTAATTTTAAGATTTTACAAATAAAGTAGAGTAACTGTTAACCTGACAATTTCGGTCCCTAGAAGGACCAATTTGATAGTGTAAAAAAGGCAACATTCTGTTTAAATATTTAACTTGGGTAAAATTGCAATACAGTTTTTAAAGCTGATAGAGCCACAAGAAAACGAGTAGGGAAGTGTCAATTAGACAAGGAATTCCGAAGGTGAGTAATTGGGGGGGGGGGGGGGGGGGGGGGGAGGGGGTTAGGAGAGTGTAGGAAGACTGCGCACAGATTCTTCGCTTATTCAGACTGCGCGCCCGCAGCAATTCATTCCTTATTTCTCAACTATCGCTCCCTTTAAACTTCTGAAAATAATCTTTTGTTTAATCAATAGTCCTTTTGTGGACTCCAAAGTATTGCCAGGTCTAAACCTGTAATAGTTCAAATAGGAGGCGATAATAATTGTCTTTTTAGGGTTTTGTCTCTGTGTATGTGTGGTAAAGAGAGTTTTATAGATTTGATTTATCATGACATAGTTAGTTAAGGAGATGTCCCTTAGAAAAATTATGAACATTTTATGGTGGGATATAGCTGAGATAGGTATTCCGGTCTTCCTACTTCCAGGTGAAATAACTTCCAAATAAAAGGAACATTTCCTTGTTTGCCTTTTAATTTAGTTTTTGATATGAATACAATATATCCCGAGTGGGCACTAGTTTTAATTGGAGCTCCTATATTGTTTTTATACAAGTGAATTATTTAAAATCGTGTATCTTGCTTTATATATAGAAGTTCCTGATTAATATGACAACAAATCCAATTTTATTCTAACTTATGTAAGGGAAATCTAGAGGATAATACAGAATTGAAGTATTCAGTTTGGTAATTAAGCTGCATATCTTCATCAGTTCCATTAGTACCTTTAGGTTTAGCAAAGTAAACACTATAATAAGTATAATTATTGCAAATATTTATTATATTTTCTCTGTTTCATGCCAAAATAATTTTTAAATTAAACTTTTTTTCTAATATTATAGAGTCTCAGTTCCAGATAATGACGTTTGTAAATAATTCCTTGCCTTTTAAATTTATTACTGAACAAAATTCTTCAACACTAATTTCAGTTAGAAGTTATTCCATCTGGAAGTAACTTGGCTAGTTTCATTTTAAGTTTAATTAAGAAAAATTCTGAAGCTTTCTATACTAATGAAGCTAATTCTATACATTTTGAACTCACCCAAAATTGTCATATTATATAGATAACCACGTAAGTGAAGTAGCGTCGGTGTCTATCTGGCTGCAAATGCCAATCGTAAGGTTAATATGGCTAATAGAGTGACACGCCAAAACCTTGTGATTCACTACATTTTAAAGTAGCTTTTTAAGTTCTTTGGAAGGCCTAAGCCCTTGACGGGCAGTTGCAAAACAAATTATCATTATTACCGGCACCAAAGCGGTTGTTTTAAGAAGACTTGATGCTTCTAATTTTAATGAGGTGCTCGAACCCGGGATTCAAACCAAGGCTTGAATCCAAGCTACCCACTATCATTAATAAGTTCATTGTCATATATATATATATATATATATATATATATATATATATATATATATATATATATATATATATATATATATATTTATATGTGTGTGTACAAAAGAATTTGTCCTGTTTTTTGTACAAATAGCTGAAAAGTTTGTTCCTTGCCAAAGAAAACTCAGATTTATTTAGATTCAATGTTAAATAGAAGCATGCCAAGTTAATAAATAAACAAATGAGTATGTTTGTTGTAAATAGTGGTTAGTTTTTACGCCTGTTAATTAGATTTACGATTCTTCGGTTTCGTGTAAACTGCATGTTATGCTTTTTTAATTACATTTTCTAACCTCCCTCTCCCCCTCCCCCTTTATATTCCAAACTTCAATGTTTATTGTTTAATTCTAATGCACTCGTTGGTATGTATACCTAATCGATAACTCAAGAATAGTATATAAAATACTCTGCCAATTAATGTTGCACATAGCTTCCTCGCAAAGAAAAGACCGAATTAAGAAAAATACCTCGATAAAAATAATAAAAAAGTTGGAACGGCGCGGCACTGTTCCAGTAAATATTTAATAAAGTTGAAGAAATTTAAACATTTGTTAGAGAAACAAAGCCTCCAACAAGCACCAAAAGTTAGCACACGTATAATTAATTTAATAAACAAATATAAAACTGCAACCAAATCGTAGAAACCGCTGTATAAAAAGTTTTTTTTTGTTTTACCCCCCTCAAAACTAAAAATAACACAAAATAGAATATAACAAAAATTAATCTACTATGCAAGAGCTTTTCAACGATATACATAATATTATAAAAGATTAACTTTAACATTTGTACCCCTGTACTCTGAGGTACCAAAATTATATTTTTAAAACAAACAATACAAAAGGGCATTCATTTAACTAATAAATACATAAAAATAAAAAACCTAATATCAAAAAAGTATTTAAACCCTTTAACCTACAACAAAATTATAAATCGGTACTAAAGTACATGTAAAAAATTTTTAAAAAATCAACAAATAAAATAGCTTTAATGTACATATCAAGGCCTTTAAAATGATATACGACACAATATTAAAAACCAAAAAAAGTGGCCACGTGACACGGCACACGGGGAAAAGTTTACTCTCATGTTCTCACCAAGTAGGATGAACTAATGAAATAAAATATACTCAATTTAAAGAGCATTAGTGTGAGATTCAATCGCCGCAATCAGAAATATAATCGGCCAATTATTATAGAAACTATGGCCATTCAAAGACAAAAATGGAAAAAAATAAAACCAAAAAATAACAAAATTATCACAATCTAAGGTACAACCGGTGATGATACGACAAAAACTCATAGGACTAAAGTTGTAGATCTTTTAAAATCAGTTACCACTTGTGCTATCCATTTTCTAATACGACTTACTGTTTAGCCGCAATAAGCCCCCAAACCAGCTTAAAAATCAAGTCGCCCATTATAATTTTTTTAAGGAGGATGAAGGGGGAAAAGTGAACTTTGTATAGTTATCTTTGTTCACAATATGGACGTTGCGCGTCGAATGGCGCAAACCGCAAGTCTCCAGCTCTTCTGGAAGTGGGAAAACATTAATGTCAGTGAGTGAGTCAGTTAGCCACCCGGCTTTATAGTATAAGACATATTAATTTAGCACGATTTAAAGTGCGCAGAAAGTTGAAATCAGGCAGGTGTTATCTGCAGGCTACTTTCGACAAACCATAAAATTTCATACAAATCAGATGGTTACTTTTAAAGATCTGGCAGTGAATAAATGTATGTTTGTGAGCATGTGGAAGATAAAAAAATAAGAGCAGAAAGTTGAAACTTATATTGGGACCAACAATGGGCTAATTATGACCTACCGCCCAAATTTCATTGAAATTGGACGTGTAGTTTTTGAGATATGGTGGTTCGCAAAAATTGAACGACAGACCGACAGACAGACACGGGACCAAAAATGTTCCCTGATGTCTGAAACGGATTTCTTTCTTGGAATTTTTGAAATCGGAGATATAAAATATTTTCGTTCTTCAGAACGATCACATAGCTTCCGTTACCTTCGGTAAGCTCGGAAGCAAAATAGTATTTGTTCTTTAGGTATAATAATTACTTATGGCGCAGAATTATGCAATCAACATTTAGCATTTAGTTTACTTTAGTAGTGGAAAATTAAAAAAAAACCAACATAATATTGAATAATCACTCTGATAAAACGTGTGCTATCCTTTTTTCATATGCATGTAAATAATTACATTTTCCAGTGTTTTTCATTTGTTAGTTGTTTCGGATTTTCTTGGTTACTAGGTGGATATAATTGTTATTCAACATCAAAATTAAAATTGACTAGAAACATTTGCAACCTTTGCAATTAAATATATTTTTTCCTCTGGTAGGCTGTAAAATAGTAACTTTAGAGCCTAGAAAACATAGCTAAAATCCATTTTTTCATTACATGGACTTAAAAGATCTTTTCATTACTCCTAGCTGTAAAGAAAATTTTTTTTACGTCCTAGGACGAAATAGTACATTACGCGTCGAGTGCGGAAAGTAGCATTTTGCATGCGAGTGTGGAGTTTGTACCCGAGCGACAGCGAGGGTAGTAAAACCACACGAGCAAAGGAAAATGCCGTTTTCGCACGAGTTGCGTACCGTACTTTATCTACGATTGTTAGTTTTAAATAATAAATACAGCAAAAAATAAAAATTGTTTTTCACTAAAAACTTGATATTAACAGTTACTTTAATATAAGAACAGAAAATTAGTTTTGATAAATGTAAAAAAAACTCGCTAATCGTGCGTAAAGCTGAAGAATTCCTCTTCTTTACCGCCCTAGGGTGGGAAAGAAGAGAAATTCTTCAGAACTTTGAGACGCGCATGCGCAATGAATACAAGTACGTAAAGTATCACGTTCTACGCATCTAAACAGAGATACAATGTTTATATTTCGTATCAATCGTAGATAAAAAGTTTTTATTGTACTGCTGGCAGTTGTCAAAACTTCCGTTAGTAGCGCTGCAGTCTTTGTAGAAATGCTTCGTACGATTTAATTCCGCTAGATGTCAATGCGTTTTATTTATCTTTTCTTATAGTGTAACCTCTTTTTAAGGTTTCTTTTTTTAAATCTTAAGTATGTACTAATATTTGTTATTATTATATTGATTATTTATTAATATTTAATGTGTTTTTTCATTGTCTGCTACCTCGGAAAATATAGCATATGCTACGCGACTGTAAAGTGTTTTTTAAAAAACTCACTTCACAGCCTAGTAACATAATATACTATTTTATCAATACCTCATAAACTAGATTAGTCCGAGAAAAAGAATGGGTTGAATCATATTTAAATGGACTAAAATTTAAATATGTTTTAATCAAAGTCGTCGTACTCGTTTTCAAGAAATATTTTTAACTTCTTAGGGTCCATAGCCAAGAACACAAAGAAAATGCATAAAAAGACGTTTTTGTGCAATTTTAATATTTGTGGTTTATGCGTCATAATAATAAATGGTTCGGAAGTAAAAGCTGAACAAACAAACGTCGAAACAACCTTTTAAATGGAATAATAAAACTGTCTCTCCCCGTAAATTCATACTTTTTACTAGCCAAAGCAGCTTTCAGCCTTAAGGCCATATCATCAGTGCCTAATAACAAACATGATAGGTGATAAGCTAGGTAATAATAGCAAAACCTAAACAAATTAAAATAATAACTAAATCAATAAAAGCCCATAAAGGTGAATGATGGTTAACAATAATAAAACAAGTAACAAAAGTCAAAATGAATTCGAAAAATTAAGATGAAGCAGTAAAATTAAAAAAGAAAATAAATTAAGAAAACTTGAAAATAGCAAAATAAAATAATAAAAATTAAATATATTAATAATGATATTAAATTTTCTGATAAAAGACGAAATTAATCAAAAAGAAATAACAAAGTAAAATAAAAGCTCAAACTTAGATAAAATACGCGAGTTAAATAAAATGACTAATAAAAATGAAATTAAATAACAGAATAAAAAATTTAAAAGGAATCGGCTTTTTTTTCCACGTATTCTGCGTCGCAGTCACCGCATGTTATTATTTGAATAATAACATGCGGTGAATACCGTTTTTATTATCATAATTCCTTGGATCTTTCACGTATCTTAATTACGCTTTCAAAGTCTTACTTGATCTGAACCCTAATTTATAATTGTATCTGGATAGAACATTAGGGAACTGGTCCGAATAAGAACCGATATAAGGAATGTAACACCAATTCCTTCTCTAGGTGGATGTTCTCTAGACGCCTCCATGGTCACCAAAAATAACTTCCATTCCTTTTCAGAGATCATCCTTTCTATTAACCTGTCGTCATAACTGTTATTGTTGGGTATTATCTTTATGGTATTAACTTCCTTTGTATAAGCAAATGAGTCTAACGGTGAGGTTAGAAGATGATGTACCATAGAATTAAAGGCTGCTAGAGGTCGACCAAGAAGTCATGAACACGGGAGAAACGGAAAGCTTAACTTCGTTTAAAATCGGAACTTCCGAGTAGTGCCGAAGTCAGTACAGTCGGGTGCTAAGACAATAACCATTCCTAGTTTGTTTGACATGCGCAGTTATGTCAAATCTCACTAATAACAACAAGAAGGTTTCCAATCTGTTAGGTTTCCTGTTTTGTTTGTTTTTATACAGCACGAACTATAGTCACAACTGTTCTAAATCCAAATCAAACTCAGAATTAAAGAGGAAGAAAAAAAAATAGATTAAGGAAAAAGAATATCGATTTAGATTTAAAGAATATTATTATGAATAATCAATAAATAATAATATAAAGATATTATCGTATATTATTAGTGATTTCTTATCAGGTACAGTGTTGCCTGTTGCAAAAAATATTTAAAAAATATAGAAGTTATCAAAAATAAAATTATTAATAACAGAAGAACAACACTGTGTTTTTTGACCGTGGTCTATTATATCAAAAACTGACTGTACATGACGACACTAGCGCACTCCTCTCATTTCCATGACTTCTTGGTCGACCTCTAGCTTGTGTGCCCACGCCCACGGATGGCTAGTTGGCATAAATTACTGCTTTGGTTGCAGTGGGCTTATAGAAAATCTCAAATATTAATGTGCTAATAACCTAGAGTTCGATTATTTACCTCGATTTCAAGTGAAAATTCAAGGGCATGAAAGCACTTGCTTAAATAAGCGAAAACCAAAATCCAAATAAAAAACAAATTGTCAACGTATCTATCGCCCATTGCTAACCCTTCAAGCTATAGGCGCATCTTTATCTGCTTTAGGATCTAATGCATTTATGCATTATTTTTACAAAAAGTTTGTAGATAATCCACATAGCAAGTTTTAAAGGTATATTTTTTAATAGATTCTATACGTTAACGACTTTTTTGACTTTGAAATGGATCGACGGATCAACTCTATCTCTAAGGTTTAGTTGGAGACGTAGTAGAGTGCATTTACTGTGGTTTAGAGGAACTTTTATTGAAAGGATTGAATGAGATAGGAGTTGGAACGTTTGGTGCATCCCCATAAGTCGAAGCCATATTTTCATGTAGGTTTGAGTAGTACTTTGTTATGTGTGTCGAGTTTGAATTTTTGTTGAGGAGTCTCTGTAAAAGTTTATTTTATACCGTGTGTAAATAAGTTTGCTTAGCGCTGATGTGTAGTGTCAATGATCAAGCTATATCTTAAGGTAGTGGACAGTACTAGAATGTGGGATCAGAGGCGAAGCTATTGTCCCTAAGCATTGAAAGGGTTCAATGCTTAGGGACAAAGTCGGATTTCGTGTCCTCTTCTTTTCGATATTAAAAAGGTGGCTGAATTCAATTTGGTGACCCCAAATGGCTGCACCCGGGACAGAGCTATTCTACTCTAATTCAGCAATCAGTACTCTAATTTGAAACATCGACATTCGATATTTTCCCGTGGTGTAAAACGTTTTCTCAACTAAACAAAAGAGAAAGCATAAAATAAGTTCGAAAATGTGTGTAATATTGTTATAGAAGGCTTTATTATGAAATATCCTCTCTCCTACTTTATCTTAGTCATATTTTTAATTTTACTTAACTTCCTATATATTGTATATAGGCATAAACTGTAGCTATTTTGTATTTTTATACCAGCAATAATTGTATTCAAGGCTTCTCTAATAAAATACTTGCTGTTGTAGGCAGATTTATTTTTGGAACTCAGCCGTTATAAAGATTTTGATCACATTTTTCTGAAATATACATTAAACCTATTCAAATTCATCAAATTCCTCTTTTTTATTTTGAGTAGTGAAAGCATTTTATTTAAAAAAAAATATTTCAGGTTGAGAAACTCATAAATTCCCTACCCATTAAACATTTTTTAAATTTCCATTTATTTTACAAAAAGGAAGAAAAATGTATATTTTGTATAAAAAAATGTATCATATTAAGACCGAAGATATGTTTTTTGATTTAAATATTTCAAAATAAATTCTTTAAATAAGGTTATAAAGTAAACAAATTAAATCAAATTGGGATGTATTTTGTATTCATATTACAGTATATTAAATAATAATTCTTTTCCATTTGACAAAAAGAAAAACGATTGTTTAATCACAATCGTTATTTTCCGTGTTTAAAAATGTACCACTGGCATTTTTGTCAGAGAAATTGTTAATTCAATTTAACAAAAGAAATGCTAAAAAGAGAAATTAAATTCATGTTACTGAATTCAAAGTGACAAAATACAAATTGACCAATCAATCATGAATACATAAAAGTGGAAATCCAATATGAATAATTTAAGATCAATCGTATTTTATGTGTGGCTGTTCAATCACCCAACTAAATCAACTTAAGTAATAATAAAAAAATCAATCTTATAAAATTCCAGTTTTTCATAATTGATTATTCTATTGTCCTAAGACAAATAATTCCTTTGAATTAATAGAACAATAGCATATAAATGAATTATTGATTTTTAATGAACATTATTTTACCCCGATGAAACAAGTTAAACTTTTAGTTGAATTAAGAACCAAATATATATATATATATATATATATATATATATATATATATATATATATATATATATATATATATATATATATATATATATATATAGATATATGTATATATATATCGTATGAAAGCTAAGTGTACCCTGTAGAATGATAGTTATCATAAGTTTGGATCCTTGATGGGAAGGAAGAAGAAGAAAACTAGTGCTATTTCATGTTAGATGGCAACGTTTCTGCTAATCTATAGCCTTTTCGAGCCTAAAAATTATATTAATTTATTTAAAACATGACATACATACGAATAATTCTTTAATTTTTATCGTTACGGAAAAAACAATAATTACCTCTATCCTATACATTAAATTCTGTGTTTAAATTTACATTTCTGATTATCACAGTTGTATCTATACTACTGGGTCTCATGGGGAACTGGTAGTTCACCACGTCAATATCCTTTTAGGCTCGACATGGCTAGATTACCCGAAAACTTGCCATCTAACATGAAACAGCACTAGTTCTCTTCCTTTCTACCCTTTAAGGATCCAAACTTATGATAACAATATATATATATATATATATATATATATATATATATATATATATATATATCTTCTTTATAATCATGTAAGCTTTTTTATAACTCTGTTACTTTATTTCCGTTTATTTTCTGTCACGAGTACTTTTTGATCTTCATCATTTTACTCTCTTGTTCTCTTTTGGTCTCTTGTTCTTTGGCCATGCCACCTTCTTACAATAAATCCACTGTTTAAGTATGCTACAGTTGCCCTGATGATGACAACATCTTTGAACTGTCGAAACGTTGGCATATGAAATTATAGTTGTTTTTCTTATCACCTGACCGTCCCCCGAGTTGAGTTGTAGGAGTTTCTTCATTATATATATATATATATATATATATATATATATATATATATATATATATATATATATATATATTATATATACATATATATATATATATATATATATTCTATTACATATACTATATATTATATATATACTATATATATTATATATTATATATATACTAATACATATATATACATATATATATATATATATATATATATATATATATATATATATATATATATATATATATATATATATATATTTACACAGGAACGTCAAATTTAAAGAAAAACAATAATAATTTGTTTTAATTTAAATTTAAAAAAAAAAATTTGCTAAGGCAGTTTTTTATTTTTACTATAAAAAAAAAAAAATAAAAATAAAAACCTCCTTACGGTGAATCATATTACTAATCAATTGTAATATTAATCATATTTTAGATTCACTAACGTTTCTGAAGACGGACATAAATTATTCTAAACGTCGTTAAATCTATAATTTTCTTTTTTTCACTCTTAAATGATTCTTGTTATGCTCAAATTCAATTTAATTCATAGTCAATATCTGCAGTTATTAATAATGTTGTTAATTTGAAACAGCGAAGCCAAATTTGATTGAAACTGATAGTTCATTGAGTGATAGATTCAAACGATAAATAACAATATTATCTCACCCTCAACTTTGAAATGTTAAATTAAGTTTTGAAGTTTAAAGTTTCGCTTGTTATTACGATGCAACTTTGGTTTGTAAACTTAATTTTAACTCAATATTAATTATCATCAAGATAGAGATTGTAGCAGTATCTACTGATAATGCTGGTCGTATTGTATCGAGTAGATAACGGTATATAACAGCTAGGAGGAGACTGGACTAAATGCCTCGTGCACAGTACATATACCTAATGCTCTGTTGTCTTTACATCATGACGTTGATCTACCCTGTGAGTATGGAGCAGAATATACATATTATATCTACTCAGTGAGAAGAAACCAAACCAACACAAGACCTACACTAATTACATAATTAATTAATTTCCATACACATAATATCACTGCCTAAATAGATATTTATTTCTTTATCATCTCCCACACAATATTTCCTTTTCTCTCATCGAACAATATTTCCAATATTAACCTCCTTATCTAGCCACAACCTTCCTACAGATAGAAAAATTAAAAAGTTTTTTCTCCTTGGTCCATTTCCAGTGAATTGGAGTTTTTAGGAAAAATTCATTTTCGTCTGTTAAGAAACTAAAATTTCAGAAATTCCTGAAATTTCACACAGATAAAAGAAACTGTTGTAAACAGAGAACATTTTTTTTTAAAAATAATAACTTTATTTATAATTGAGTAAATTTATATAAAAGATAACATCTTAAAATAAATTGATTTATTAATTTGTATAAAAAAAATTATAAGTATCCGACACAACTTGTACTAGACCTTCATTCATTCTTTCAGTGTTACAATATGTTAGTTAGTTCAAGTTTTCGTGGTTACATTTAAATAGTATTCAACATTCTATCAAAAGTTATAATAAAATAAATATAAAATCCGCCATAGATCCCGGCCCACCGTTTGAATTTTTCACGATTCCTTTAGAAACTAGAACTTTTCAGAAAAGGGGCTAATATTGTTAAATGTTCTAAACCAATAGATTTTTAAATCCAAATAATGGAAAATATTTATGATTATTACATTTTTCTTGATTCTTTTGTAACAAGTCAAAAAAAGCACGCAGAAAAATATCAAAGTGTCAGCAAAATAACGAACAGGCTGCCAAATTTTAAGAAAAAGTTACTACATCTCAGGTTATGAACTCTCCTAAAGAAAATTTAATATTAAAATGTAATTTCCTCAAATTGTCTCATATTTTCTTATTCTTTTATTTTTCTTCTTCTTATTTATATTATTCGGACAAAACGTTTTGTTTTTTTATGAAAACTGCTTTTTGTTCTCAAACCTCTAATAAATAATAATATTTCTTTGGTTTTTTGTACAAGTACAATAAGTGTAAATATTTAATTATTATTTAATAAAAATAACACCCTACACACAAAAGAAAGAAAATAATATTATTTTTATTAGTGGTTTAAGGTGTAAGAACGAGCAGGAGTATTTGTAAATAATTTTTGGAACGAAGTTCCTTATGGCACGTTCTGGAGCCCGGGAGTGAATCCAAAAAAAACGACCAAAATCACCGTCACAAAATCACCGTCACGCAAAATCCGTCACGAAATCTACCGATGGCGATAACTGGAGTAAAAAATTACCGACTTAGTTGGAATTTGGTACACATGTTCATTTTACCAATAAATAATTTTTATAAATATTTTTGAACGAAGTTCCTTATGGCACGTTCTGGAGCCCGGGAGTGAATCCAAAAAAAAAACGACCAAAATCACCGTCACGCAAAATCCGTCACGAAATCTACCGATGATGATAACTTGAGTAAAAGGTCACCGAACTAGTTGAAATTTGGTGCACATGTTCATTTTACCAATGCCCAGGCTGAGTTCGCTGGAAAACGTTATCCGCTCAAGCGTTCACGCGCAACGCTCGCGTAAACGTAAGCTTTAAAAGACGGGAAAAAGTGTTATTAAGGAAGCTTGTTACTTGACTTGTTTTGATTATTTTTGTTATATATTATGTCAAAAATGTCACTTTGTTTTGTAAATAAATAAAATATAATCCTGTAAAATTTCACCCTGATACAAGCAGAAGCTGTAGAGTAGGAAAGAGATATATTTTATAATATTTTAAATTAATAGGCCGGGTAGGTATAAAACAGTCCCATTTCAATCCAACATCCTTTAACAAACGTACTCTTTAACTATAAACTCGTCATGATCAACTTTTTTCTTATATTCAATATATATTTATAGTAAGACGCTTGCTTTAAAGATACAAATAATGATTTTCTTTTAATTTTGCCTTTACTCGGCTAGATACAAACAGTTCGTTACTTTTAATTTTGTCTCTTTTCTAACTCCGCTATGTATAAGTAGTTAGCAATGTATACGTACTTAGCAGTGTGATTTTATAATTTATATTTAATGTAAAATGTAAGGAACTTCGTTCCTACCGGGTGTCCCGCGACACCACACGTATTTTTACTTTCTAATTTAAAGAGAAAGTATTGTGATGGCGCGAAAATTCGATTTTGAGATTTTGATGGATTTACACGTTTTGAGGTCCCCTGAGTCCAAAAAAGTGGTTTTTAAAAAATGTCTGTCTGTCTGTCGTCTGTGCAGACGCCTGGAGCCTAATCTACTGGGCCGATTTTGAAGAAATTTGGCATGCATGTTCAGAAAAATCATACCCTGAGGCGAAATCAAGAAATGAATTTTAGCTCCAAATTTAGGGGCGCTACCCCCCAAAAACTCTGAAAAAACATGAAAAAAAATTATTTCTCGAAAACGGTTCCGACGATTTTGATAAAAAAATTCTAAAATGTAGTCCATTTGAATACGAATCCAACGATATAAGCCGTTTTCCCGGGAAAAATCTAGTTCCTGAGATATTAGCTTAAAACGCGGACGGAGAGAGCCCGGGTTCGATTCCCCGCCCGGGAGAAGTTATTTTTATGATAAATTTTAATGAAATGCTCAATAATAATTAAATTTACATACGAAATCTAATAAATGGAAAACACTAAAATAATTATGAACTCGTAATGGGCTAAATAATTATGAACTCGTATATGAGAAAGTTTGTCTGAGTTGTCTCGGACCGATTTTTTCTAGTTTTTTTTTAATAAAACGAACACCGACAATACTACTATCACTTACTATGAAGTGATAATGATCGCTAAATCTATAAAGCGGACCAAACCGATTAAAATAAAGAAAATAACGTTTTTACCGATATCTTAAGTTCTAACGTAAAGATTTAAATGAAACTTTGTATACATCACCTACAGTACGATTTAAACAAGCATGTAACATTTCAACCTGATACAAGCAGAAGTTTTTGTGATTTAAAGATTTATATTTCTTATTTTAATATTTTAATTGGAGTAATATGCCGACGGGGGGGGGGGGGGGGGGGGGGGGCTTGGGAGGACAGTTTTTTTTCGTTCCACAACCATCTGCTTTAACTATAAATTTATCATTAACTTTTTTCTCAATATACAATACATTATTTATTGAAAGACGCTCGCTTCAAAGATAGTAAAAAGATTTTCATTTAATTTTGCCTTAACTCCGCATGATCTTGTTGAATTATTAAACAATGTTTTGGTATGTAGAAAATCAAAACCTTGTTTTCTAACTACATCACTTCATACAAATTTAATTTACGTTCGTCTAGGTCAGGTGGTTTTTCAAATAAAAACTACTGTTCGTATATTGTATATTAACTATCGACGATCGCTATTGTTACTAAATATGGCGACTATGTTGTGCCGAACTTGTCATGAGGTTATCTCCAGAACTAGATGTCCCAGAACTAGCTTTTTTGTAAGGTAGATTCTTCCTATGACATGAGCATTTAAAGTCATCTCGTTATTATATACAATCATTATTTCAATGACTTAATAGCTTTTATTATTATTTTTTTATTTTTTTTCTGTAGTATTTTAATAGTTTATATTCTGTTTAATGTACCAAAGTTAAAAGAGAAATATATTAATATTTAAGAAGAGTTTTGCGCCAAAATATTCTGTCGTAATTTTTCGTATAATTATACCATTCAGTGGGATGGCTTTTCACCATGATTCTCACCTGTTAATCTAAATGAAGTAGTTTTAGTAGAGGGTCTTTCAGCTAACTTCGCCAATTTATTTATAACGTTTTAAAAACAGTACAGCTATTGTTATATACCCTTAACTGCTATTGACTCTTAATTCCAACCTATAACTAATTATAAAAAAATAAACCACAAAGAGCAACATGTTAAATTGTTGTTTTGTGTTTCCCCCCTTTTATTATCTTACATAAAAACAATTTTTTAATGTGAAAAAGCTAAAATTTGTAATTTGAAAATAAACTTTAATTGTTCTTCGACTCTTCTGCATTTATTTTTGTTTGAGTTTTTATATTTTCCGGTTTATTTTCACACAAAGGTGATAAAATGTTGGTTTAAACCTAAAGAGGTAGGAGGGGAGTTTTCAACAAGTCTGGTTTGTTGATTTTTACAACCTTTTATCTGAACATTATATTGCGATTTTTTTAAGTCATAAAGAAAGCAATTTGAAAAAAAGTATCACCTTAACAACGTTTGTAAAATAAACGTGTGTTTCATTAATTTTGTTTCTTTAATTTTTTGAGTGTTGTTATAAATATATTAATTGTAAACGTTATGGCGTAAAAGGCTAAATTCTCTATAAAATAAATAGTTTTGTGATCGTTACCTTCGTATCCCTGGGTTTTTACAGGCGCCATCTTGGAAAGATTCCAAAGGCTCTTAAAGGGTTCCTACGGTAATAAAGTTTACCTTTTATCTTTTATAAAAGTTATAGCAAAAAAAAGCTTATACCGTTATTTTGGAAAGTATAAGATACTTTGGTCATATATAATATATATAAGTTACCGTAGTAGGTATAATATATTATTTAATTAGACCTATCATTTTTCAATAGGTTAAGTGGTACTAAAGAACAGATAGTAATATTACATTACATAACATATATGTAAAGTAGCCTTTTTATAGGCGAGAGCAATCTATTATTATTCTGCTCGAGGCTATAAAATGCTTTTTATGCACATTGCACATGTTACGTACCGTACTTTATCTACAGACAGTTTGCGATTTGGTATGTTTCTGTTTGCGATTTTTATCTTCTATAAATATGAAATTACCACAACAGATAAAGTATAGAGAAGTCCGGAAATTAAATTTTTCTAAAAACTCCAATTCTCTTGAAAGGAAAGGGCCCAAATAGAAAACTATTTCTTGATATTTTATGTCTAGGAAATATCTGAGGTGGAGGCTAGATAGGGATGTTATTATTATTGGAAATATTAGTCAATGAGGGAAAAAGAAATATTGCGTTATTTTCTAAAAACTACACAAATATTCAGCATTAAATCAATTTTAATGAAAATTCTTATAATAGCAGTATAAAGAAAGAAAGTATTGTGATTATACTCGTACAAATATTTAGATATTGAGATTTCGTTTAGGTTTTTAAAGTTTCTTGAGTCCCCTGTTGTTATTTGTCTGTGTAGTAGGGTATCTTAAACTAGTGAACAGGCTTAAGTTGAACTAGAGAAATTTTATATTCATTGGACATGATTTGTTATTTGAAATAAGCTGTTATTATTAATGTGATGTTCTTCATGAGACATGTACCGTTTTCCATTAGGGAAGGGTTATTCTTCGTTAGAAGTAGGGTTTTCTTCGTTGGACATGGGTTTTAGACATTTATTATTTTTCTTTTGAGATTAGTTGTAAATAAATTTTAATCAGTCTGCCACCTGCTCCAGGTCTTCAGGGTTTAATTAAAACTAAGTTTTATATCATCTAGCGATATTTCAACCGCACTTGGTGACATTATCAAGCTGAAAAATATTTAATAGATTAGAATTATAATAATAAGTAATATTATAATATTTATAACTTAGTATCCATAAGATAACATATAATTTCCTTGTCACTCTTATCAGTTTGATTAGACAACTCATGACAAATTTCTCTTCGAGAAACGTTTTTTAACTTTTACGACTAGAAAATGTACAAGTGTAGTAACTAAGGTGTGTAAGTTACCATAAGGAATGTTTTAATTGTTTTATTTTTTTCAAAAGAATGTTCCTTGTTAAATTGTATATTCAACTTTAATAATTGTTTTGTTGCATGTAGGCAGTTCTGTGAAGCTTTAACAGTTAAGATTATTCCAAAAAAATTTAATAAGAGTTTGTTTGTATGATTTAAAAAAAAAAATTAAGGTTAGCAAACTCCATTTTTATTGTACAAAATGTGTCTTTGTTTTCGTTTGGTTATATGGTTTTTTAATAATATAAAAATTGATTGTTGATTATTGTAAATTAAATATTTTTCAGCTTGATAATGGCCCAAACGGGGTTGAAATATCGCTAGCTGATATAAAAACTTAGTTTTTATTTATACCCTGAAGACCTGGAGCTGGTGGCAGACTGATTAAAATATATTTATAAAAGGCTAATTCACTACTTCACGTTGTAAATAAGAGATCCACTTACTGTTGGTTCCATTGTTTAATTATACGGTTTTACTTGCTTCTCTGTCGAACTCAGAGATAGGTCGGTTCCCATAGGGAAAATATGTATTCAAGTGTTTTTGAACTTAAGTTCTAAAGGGGATGTATTGGACATTAAAGCTCTTTGATGTTCCATATCATTTACAATATTCAATTTCGACGTATAATTTACTTTCGTTTATAATTTTAATTGCTTTATAAAGTTTTGTTGATCCGCTTTCTAAACTATAAGACTATCTGAGTTTGATATTTTCTTCAGAACGTTATGTGCAATCAATTCAAGTTTAATTTACATGCATGATCATAAATGTAAATGGTATTCTGTGTTGTATTAGAACATCCTTAAACTTGTCTTTCTCTCAAAGAGATATGTATATCTATAGAGAATGTTATTAAATTTACATTAGAATATCCTGAAGGAGGAAGTAGTCTTCCCTTTCCCTTGGGTTTTGGGGAAACCGTAATTTAAGAGAGTATCTCGTCCCCCCCCCCCCCCCCCCTCGCACAACTTTACATATCTTAATGGAACAATCTCTGTGGCGTCCGAACTGGAAAAAGAAAAGTAATTTGTTGGTTATCTATTCCAATGTTGAGATCATGTCAGAACTATGTTTATAAACCAAAAAATATAAGTAATGCTCTGTTGACCATGGCATATGACAAGATAGCAAGATTTTTTTCAAATTTTCACTTCATATCATGAAATATAAATGTATTATATTTCATGATGTTTATAAGCTTGAATATTATAAAGTTAATCCTCTTTCTCTTTTCCTTATGTAAATACACATTATTAAGTAAATACACATTTTGTGTATATTATACAATGTGTCCCCAGATGGAGCAACCAGTAGAAAATTGTTTCTAATTTTGGTTTTTCAAAAAGTTATTTTTATACACACTTCTGCTTGTTCTTAAACCTCTAAAAATGGTTATATTTTCTCGAATTTGTGTGCAGGGTATTCAGTTTCATTAAAATCGAGAGTAAGCAACACTTATTTTTGATGGAATCGAAAAATATTATGATAGTTATCTTTTTTTTTCTTTTTTTTTTTAGTTTTTTAGTTTTTTATTGATTATTGCAACTACAATACATAATTGTTATAAGCAATACAGATGTAAAAGTAGGTGTATGATTTGAAAATGGCAAGATTTGAGGAACTATCCAGTGATAGCACTTACTGAATTGATACAAAATTTATATTGTTAGATAAAATGATAATTATTAGAGTAAATTAAATTGAAATAAATATAATTTAGTTACCTAAGAGGTCACGTGGCCACTGCCTTCTTAGGCGTCTTGGAGGGTTGTCAGGAATGGGTCTGGAAAACAGGCTGTGGACTAGTGGATTGGAATGGTCAGAAAGAGAATTGTGGAAGGATTTGTATCTGGGGATGGCTAATTCACGGACAAAGGGTACTTTGAGGTCATTGTGAAGGACGAAATTTGAAACATAGAAAGGAGCGTCAGCTATTTTTCTTAGGATTTTAGATTGTTGATAGTTATCAAATAATGATGTATTTTGACTTGGGTCTTCAGGGGTTATAAAAAACACTTTTTATGTATAAAAAGGTGATATTTCATCCCTTAATTGGGATATCTTCAAACCTGCAACAATTTAATTTATTAGCTATAGTCATTTTTTATAAAAATATTAATTACTAATAATATAAAAATAACAATTAATTAAATTTAATTAATTTAAAAAAAAAATTAATTAAAAAATTAAAAATATTTTAGGATGAAATTAACAATTAATTAAATTTAAAATTATTTTATGTGTGGTCTTATCTTTAAAAGTCATTCTTTATACATAAACTTTTTAATAGTTTTAAATTAAAAGAAATAATTAAATTAAATAAAATAAAAATAGAAATTAATACCTTGTTTTGAAGTCAATTTTACATTTTAAAATATTCTTCACCAGTAATTTGGTAAAAAGTCTGCATTTTATCAGGGTATAAAACCTGATGTGAGTCAATAGGGCTCAATCAACTGACTGACAAAACCAAGGTAATAGTTTCTTTTTTACAAATGTCTAAACCCAGATTAAATCACTGACTTGTTTTACATTCTTGCACTGTGTCTACTATATGGCTTATTCAAAAAACTAATATATAATTTACTTTGGAATACAATTGACAAAATAAATTTTTTACAACTGCCAATCAAAAAGTAACAATTAACAAATTACCTTATAAATTAAACATAAATTATAAATTATTATTTACATTCAATATAATAAATCAATAAAATAATTATAAAAATGATTTTATCCTATTTCCGCTTTCACATAAATGCATTAATTAATGGTAACCTAGAAAATAATCTTTAATAATTGTAAGTAATGACATAATCCATAACATAGTTATGTCAATGAATCTTTAATTAATACTTTAGTTACTTAAATATGAATTTATAAATAAAATAAAATAAATAAATAATTGATGAAAGTAACAATTTAATATTTAATTTTGGTAACAACAGTATTAACAATAATCAGTCAAAATTAAAAATAAAGTCAACAAAATAAACACTAAAAACATTTATATGGTAACCAAATTTATATACATTTGTATATTTATAAAATTACAAGTTGTCCTATGCAGCAGAAACAGTGTATGCCAATAAAACATTAAGGTTAATACCAAATAATATACATTTAAAAATAAATAAATAAATAAATAAATAAATAATCAGTTTAACCATGAATGTACAGCTAATCATATTGTGATAAAATAAATTAATTTTTATTATTATTGAATTATTGTTAAAACATGTTAAAATAATATTTATAATTTGGTCTCAAGATTAAGTGATCTGAAAATGCCTGAATAAAATTTGTTTAGTTCCCTAGTATCTGTTTTTAAATTCATATTCTGTGGACAGTTCGATATATAAGCTGCTTCTAAAAGTTTCCTTTTCGCATTGTTGTTTTCTTTATCTATAATTTTAGCTTTTTCAAAATCTAAGGCATGGTTTTTTTCCAATGCGTGAGTGGCCAAGGCTGTTTTATTGTTTTTACTCTTTACATCTCCTTGGTGCTGTTTAATTCTATTTTTAAATGTTTGTCGTGATTCTCCTATATATTTGTTATCACAGTTTTTACATGGTATTAAGTAAACAAACCCCATTTCCTCTTCCTTGGGAACTTTATCTTTTATCTTACTGAACATCTGGGTTTTCATTTTATTTATTGGCTTCATACCAAACTTAATTTCTGTGCAATCAAATTGCTTGAAGGTTTTCATTACTTTTTCTGTAAGGCCTTTAATGTAAGTTAAAGATTTATAATTGTAAGATATATTTGAATTTGCAACTTGGTTCTCTATGCCTTGTGTGTTTTCATGTGATTTTAACGCTTTGTACCAAAGTTGTCTAATTAGTTTAATTGGATACATATTTTTTAATAATTTTCCATAAATAAAACTTTTTACATTAGGTAAGTGTCTTTTATCTGTTAAAATAATAGCTTTATGAATTATATTGAAACCAGCATTTTTCTTTTGTACAAAAGGGTGATTAGAATGAAAGTTCAGAAAGTGTTTCTTTTTAATCTCCTTCTCATACCATTTAGTTGTAATAGCTCCTTCTTTATGTCTAATGACCGTAACATCCAAATAATTGAGGGAATTATCTGTTTCAATTTCTTTAGTGAATATTATTTTATTATTGTAGCTATTAAGTTCCTTAAGTAGTATCTCACATTGTGACTTTTTAACAACCACAAATAAGTCATCAATGTACTTGCATATAAACTTCGGTTTAAAAGAGACCTTGTTCAAAACATTTTCTAGCAGGGAGTTGACATATATTCCACTAAGATTCACTGATAAACTACCTCCCATAGGCACCCCTTGCAATACTCTATATAATTCTTTATTTACTAAAAAATAATTGTTATTACAACAAAATTTAATTATTTCTGAAGACCCAAGTCAAAATACATCATTATAAATATATAGGGGACAGCAAAAGTAAAAATGGATGTTATCAAATATGATTCAACGCCAGGACAATACCAAGGATATGCTATATAATAGATTTAAACTGACCCAGAAATTGATAATATTCCCTCCTTGCGCGTTCTAAGTATTCGTTTATTAATTTAATGTAATTGTTCACATAAATAATACAGTGTAATTTACACATTTCAAATCGGCTTATTGCCGTGGGTTTTGGGTTTTCGTTTCTTTAAAAATAATAATTTATCTTATAATACACATATAATGATTTTCTACTTACAAATGTACTCTTAAAATAAATAAATAAATACTCTTAAATATATTAATTTTAGCTAGTATGTTATAGATTATACACATTAATATACCAAAATATATGATCTGCTTATGTTAAATATAATATGGTTTCATTTTTAGGGTTTCGTCGGTAAAACAAAAAAAAGAAACCCTTATTGTTTCGTTCCTGTGTCATCATTTTATTAATAACGTAAGCAGCTACCTATTAAAATAAAAATATGACAAAATATTTCATAACAACAACTACTTCATTTTTAAGAGCTTTTTAACGATGTACATCACCTTAGGGTTTTTGGGGAATTTTGATCTTTGAGTTCATGTACCCAAAATAATATGTACCAAAATAATATTTTACAAAAAATAATCATTAAATGACTGTAGCAGATCTACTAAGTGCATTAAACAAAACAAATACTTGTTTTACCCCTTACACCTGAGCTTAATGTATACCTGCATTTGGTACCATTTTAATCCAAAGTACAATATGTGCAACAAATATTTTATAATCGTGTTCCTGGCATGAAATAAGGCATTTATACCTATTTTTATTTAAATCAGATCATAAAAAATAGAAATTTTTATTGCTAATTTTTAATTGAAAAGCATTCATTTTTCCGGTTTTTACATTTTACCCCTCTTAAATAAAAGTACCGGTGTGGAAATCCCACACGACATGACTTCCATGAAATGTTGTGGTGTCAATACATGAGGAAAAGAGAACTCAGTATAAACTAAATCGTACAAACAGCAAATATCGATTATAGTTTTGCAACAAAAATCCGGGATTTCACAAAAAAGGCTAGGGTTTTGAAACATTGAGAGCCCGCCCCCTCAATTTTTATTTGGTGCTTATACTCGTTATTTGGTAATCATGCTAATATGCATTCAAAAGTAGTCTACAAGCTGAATATTTGAGCGTAAGAATTGTTTGTATACGATTTTTTTATAAAAACAAAAAAAAAAAACAACACTAAAACGCCAATATCTCCCAACCCGCTTGTCCGATTGTGCTCAAAAAGTATTGGTAAAATCTACCATATAGGACACATATATACCCCAAAGGTAATTGAAATCAAATAAAGCCTACTGAAGTTATCGTCGACAGATCTATTTCGTGCTTAAATGACTGTAGCTCCGAAACTTCGTGAGCTACGATGTTCGGGTTGCGCCATCAGTTTTTCCGACAAAAGGTCTAAAAAATTCCGCAAACCGCATCTCAATACGATGACTTAAAGCGATGTTATAAAGGTTTAAAGTTCCAAACGAATGTACGTACGTACATACGTGCGCACAGACATATATGTATATGAAACGGGTTTTAATGATATCCCCGGGTTCGTAAGACCCCTCCTACTCAGAGATCTCGGAATAACGTTTTGGAGGGTATCACCATACTTCCATTTTTATGGAAGTAAATTTGACAATAATTGTACGTATCAAAAATGACTGCACTCAAAGAGATTTTCAACGATATGCATCATGAAGGGTATTCATATCAGTTTGACAATAATTTGCATAATTTGCTATTTGTAACTTGTACCCCTATGTACCAAAATTTAAATTTCGAAATCTCATGTTGACAGTGGCTTTCCCCTTGATATGAAAGTAAAGTCTCCAAATGTTCATTTAAATTGAAAAAATACTGTAGATTTGTATAATAGACATACTTACAGACACTTCTTTATAATATATTTAGATATAGATAAAAAAAATACGTGTGGTGTCGCGGGACACCCGGTAGGAACGAAGTTCCTTACATTTTTCATTATATATAAAATCATACTGCTAAAACTTATTACAAAAATCCCTTGATCTGCTTATGAGTAATATTATTTTATTACATCAATTTATACTTGTATATTTACAGTTTTACTTGTTAATTATTTAACACAGTCGACACTGTCAATTTCTGACGATTCTCTTGGTGCACTTTCCATTTTAAATAATATACGAATACTTTTCTCAATGATTGAAATAAAAATTGAAAAAAGCGTTGTTTTGTGGATAAATAGCGATTTTGACAGGAAGAAGGAGTAGGAGAGAGAGAGTATAGTGAGAGAGAGAGATGGAAAGATAGAAGAGTTGGGATTGCGCACGAAAGGATACCAAACCAAGTATAGTAGAGGGGGAATCACTCTACATTCTTAATATTCCACCCAAAATAACTACAAACCCTACACTTCAGACATCAACTTTTAAAAATTGTAAAATATATCACGTCACTGTAAAAAAACTGCTGCTTGCATCAGGTTGAAATTTTACATCCCTGTTTCAATTGTACTTTAGACGATGTGTATGAAGTTTTATTAAAATCGTTACGTTAGAACGTAAGATATAGATAAAAACGTTGTTTTCTTTATTTAAAACGTTTAGGTCCGCTTTAATAAATTTAGCGATCTTTATCACTTCATAGAAGAGTCGGTGTTCGATTTACTAAAAAAAATTATTTTTTAAAAGTTGTTTGTCTCATTAAATAGATAAAGTTAGAATTTTTTCCCGTCCTAAAATTCCAATTTCAAAATTGAAGCTTACGTTTACGCGAGCGTTGCGCGTGAACGCTTGGGCGGATAACGTTGTCCAACGAACCTGTCCCGGACATTGGTAAAATGAACATGTGTACCAAATTTCAACTAAGTCGGTTAACTTTTACACAAGATTTCGTGATGCTTTTAGCGTGACGGTGATTGTGGTCGTTTTTTTCGGATTCACTCCCGGGCTCCAGAACGTGCCATAAGGAACTTCGTTCCAATAATAATAATGATAATACTAATTAAATAAAATATGGCCTTTGTCACTCGGAAATAGTGTAGCTTTTTATTAGTGAAAGATTTTCCAAATCGGATCAGTAGTTCCAGAGATTAGGTACCTCCTATATATAAACTGGCAAACATACTAACAATTTTTCTTCATATTAATAATATTATTTATGTAATAATATTATTTATGTAATAATATTATTATAGTAATATACATACACCCATAGGCTTCTGCGTATATCTACACTTTATTTTGTTATTAGATTAAGTTTAACAGGTTCTGCTTAATTATTATACAGCCATATTTAACAGTAAACTTAATTCATTCTTATCCATATTATCTTCTATCTTATTTGCTACTCTTTGCCAAGTCGCTTCCTCCCAGGATTTCTATATTTCTTCGTCCCACTTTAATCTTGGGCTTCCTCTCACAAGTTTACCTTTCTTAGGGGTAGTCTATCATTCTATTAGTCCATCTAGTATCACTAGTTTTCGCTATATGACCCGCACACTTCTATTTTTTTCTCTATCATATTTCTACCTATTCCTTCCAGGTTTGTCTTACCTCTGATCCATTCATTTCTATTCATCTCTCTTTTTGAAATTTTTAACAAGCTTTTCTCCAATTGCCTTTTTATTATTCTCATTTTCCTTAATGTACTCTCGCCTTAATACCCAGGTTATCCAGGTTTCTACACCGTTAGTCATGACCGGGCGCACGGCATGTGGTCTAGGTCTAGAGTAGTGTTTTTATAACCATTCTGACTTCTAGCCTAAATGAGAATCTGTATTTCAGTTTGCTTGTTGAGAAGTTATAAATAGTCAAATTTTGCTATATATGCGTAGAAATAGGGATCAATACATGTGAATGATCTTTTGTTTAATTTATTTTCATCAAATCAATAATATTTTATATTTACCGTTTATTTTTGTTCTCAAAATATCTCAACAAGAGTGCGGATTGCCCGTTCAGCAACACAATTGTTATTAAAGGCTGTATCCTACGGTTCATTGTCCTTTAATACCAGCATGAGAGTCAGTTAATTCCCTACTTAAATATTCTTTGGCATTATCATTTCTAAATACTTTTATCTTTCTACTGGTTTGATTTTCTGCTTTATTTTTGAAAGCTAGAAAATTTTAAATACATCCGATTTTGATACCCAAATTTTTCTACTCTTATCATCTATGAAAAAATATTAAGCCCCTGCTGGAGTGGCATTACATGGGTCCTGCTATGTCACCGTGATCTAAATCTAGCACATTCACAGCTCAATTTTCTGGCTAACTTTCCTTTTATGAAAATGTCACAAGATTTATCAGGTTTAATGAATTTGTTAAATTTTAGACTGTGCACATATTTGTATTATTTTATAGTCTGTAAAATTTAAATGGCAGTAGCATTCATGTTAAAGTTGGGTATTATTTATTGAATTAGTCTGATTTACCGATTAATTTTTTTATTTGTTATCATTTTTTAATTCTGTAATGAATTATGTATGTAATAATTTAATTTTGCATTAAATAAAAGTGTACTGTAAGCCATTTTTACTTTTGCTTCCTTATAATACAAAGTTACTATTTTATAGTTACTCGTAAGTTTACTAATAGTTAGCAAAGTAGTTTGAAGGGTTGGAATGTACAGTACATTTTTAATTGCAATCTATTGTTTATGAAGTTGTTGACATCGCCCACACCTTCAATGGTTCACTGGCTCTTATTTGCAAATATGTGGCTATCTTTAAAGGGTTTAAATTTGTAAAAAAACATTTTCTTTCTCGACACATATTTGATTTAGCACCTGAATGGAGGAAAAAAATATCTTTACTAATATTAGAATTATTATCAGTTAAATTAAGAGTAGAACTTGATTGTTTCATGTGGTATTTCATGTTGCTATTTCTGTAGCTTGTATTTCCTTATTTGTTATCAATCATGGGTACTTCTCTTGCTCTGCAATCTCTATTGTTAGATTTTTAATTATTTTTATAATTTCTGATGTTGCTTTTTTGAGATAATAAAACATCTTGGGAGTTCCTTCGCTTTCATTTGCAATTTCCTCTCCAACAGATTATTTCTTTTTAAGTTTTAGTTTGAGGCTCTCTAATTTAGTTCCATGCGTTTTCATTGCGCATCTGAAATTCTCAAAATCATCTGGAAGACTTCATAATAATAACATGGAAAGGAATTATTTTGGAACATTATTGTTTGATCGTTTTGTTGTTTTAACTTTAAGAGTTGTCGTACTAATGTGACTTTTCTGCTTGCAGCTCTGTAGGAGAATATATTTCTTATAACTTTTTCCAGGCTTGAGCAGCAGTTTTACAGTTTTTTAAAGGAGTTAATTCTGTACTTTTGATCCTTTGCATTTTAGAAAGATAATTTTTGTCTTTATCTAACCAGTCTGGAAGTTGATCAATCGTTGTAGGCTTCTTGGTTTCGTCTATATAATCCCAAGGGTTTTGATTAATTACATTCATCTTCATATGAAGCTTCGAGGTATCATAACTTCTCAATACTGTAAATAGTGTTAATTTTTGATATCTTGAATTTGTTCAGATACAGAAAATACGGTTGCCCATACATAACTTTCAAGTGTAATCTTCTATAAACCGTGGAATTAATTTCTTTATTTTTGCTTTGAACAAAATTATATATTAACACATGTAATAAGATTATTTTATTTTTTAAATATTATTAAAATTATGTCAAGATGAAATTTATACAAGTTATTTGTCATCCTGGCATACTGAGGCTTAATTTCAATATTTTTTCAGCCAAATTCTGTTCTTCTTATCTAGTTGTTTGTGTTTGAAATCTACAGCCCACTTTTGTAATATATATTTACAAGTGATAGTGATTTTTGTATATATTTAACTTTGTAGTTAAATAATTATAACGAAGACGCATCATTTTGGGCTAGAGCATTTCTTTCTAGTGGTCATGATTTTTTATTTACTAATTTACCTAAACTAATATGTACTGAATTGTTCTTCAACAATGAGCTACCATGGGCACCGTACTAACTTCCGTACGGTGCCTTTGGTAGCTCATTATCATCTGTGCTTTGAAATGATGCTTCTCAGTATGAAATTCAAAAGGAACCTATCTTACATTCACCTATTTAATATTTAAGGACCAAAGAGGCCTAAGTTTATCTGGCCGCCTTGGAATTTCTAAGTTTACTAAGCCCTTAACTTTCCCCATCAAAACTTTACTTTACTTAGACCATGCTTTGTGTAAACGTTTGCTACTCATTGTAACTAGTGAATTGTTATCATTTTGGTAAAAAGCTATAAATTCTGTATTTCACATCTTTTATTCCTGGTTATACAAACTTTATAACTTTGGGTTCCAAGCTTAACAAAGGTAACGGAAGTATTGAGGTAATTGTAAATAATACATTTTTATTTGTTTCCAAATTCAATCTATGCTCAAACAAAAAACATTTCAGACATCTTGGAACATATTTTCGATCACCCCAAGTATGAAAACTACTAGTCCCATTTTGTTAAAAATCAAATTCGGGTGTTATATCAATGTTAGGCCACATAAGACCACAGATCTATGGTGGCGCAGTAAGACCACGTATATTTTATTCAAATTTGGCGTTTTTGAGGTATTATAGTTAAAATTATTAGAAATAAAATTAACAATTAAACTAGTGTTTTCTTTTATTTTAGCTATGAAGCAATGTAGGTAGGACTATTTTTATACGACGTTACCCTAGTTTAATAAAGATGTCACTGTGGATATTAATTTAAACATTCTTTGCACATTGCTGCTTCCTTCAAGCATGTACATAATCTATTTTTTTAGTGACACATATAATTCTATTTATTAGAACTTATTGGGCCGAAAGAGGATAAATAAATAATTATTGATTATTCAAATAAATAATCAATAACATGAGGAACAATTACAAGACGAACAACATATAATTCTATGTAATTACAACGTACGAGACAGCTTGTACAGTGACAGTACAAATTGAAGCTATGTTCCACGCAAATTGGCGGATTTATAATTGTTTTCATTAAAAGCGAAGTATTATTTAACATATAAATGTATCTGTTATTATAAAGGCTTATCGTTACTAATATTTTTCTTCTAAATTTGTGATTGTTAAATACTCGTAATAATAAATGGCTTTTGGTTGTTGATAATAATTTAAAACATTTAGTTAAGTGTTTTCCTCCAAGAATACATAATAGTGAAAGGATTAAATTGTATTTAGACGTACAAGAATTTAAATTTATGTGAAGAGATATCGCAACAATTTCGTGGTATTTAAAAAAACATGAATAACCATTTAACTTGTACAAAAGGAGAATATTAATTTCACTAGTGTGTTTAAATAATATCTATGTCTTTCTCTTTCTCTATATGAACTATATGAATTGAGTTTAGTATAGCCACTATCAAAGATTTACAAATGTGGTACCACAGCATATACTCAGTGTATTATGTATATATATATATATATATATATATATATATATATATATATATATATATATATATATATATATATATATATACATATACTGAAGAAAAATCATAACTTGAATCTTAAGTATAGTACATTTTAATCCAACAATAATAAGAACTTCATAATAAATCAGAGTAACTTTAATTGCCTTATCGTCGGGTGTTATATCAATGTTAGGCCACATAAGACCACAGATCTATGGTGGCGCAGTAAGACCACCATGGTTTTTATGTCTTATATACATAAGGCACTATCTGAATCTCAACAACTAAATTATATGTTCTACAAAATGTGTATGTTGCAAACTAGTATGTAGAAAAGGGGCAGGTGTTGCAATACTTTCTACGTGGATAATATATAAAACGAAGGTATATTTAATATTTCAAAAATTCTATTGTGAAATTATTATGGATAGGTATATTTAGTTAAATCTGTAATATATTTAAGGATAACTGTATCCTTAAAATTTGATTTAAAAAAAAAATTGTTTTCTTTACGTATACCACGACCGATTTCAATGAAAATTGGTTATACTTATTTGAAATAATCTGAAGGCGATCGAAGATGTAAAATTTGGGAACAAAAAATACATATATGTTAGTGGGAGAGGTTACTGGAAATTGTATGTTGTACCTGCTCTATGTACCTTGTACCATATGCCTTAGCTCAGTTGGACCAGGTGTTTGTGTGGAACGAACATTGGAAAGGGGAAGAAATTGAAAAGAAGAAATTAATCTTAAATTAGAAAAGACAAAAAAAATGATTAGGAATACAAAGGGATTAGAAAATAATAGGGATGTCAGCGCCATTTCGTTTCTGGCTCCAATAATTAAGGGGGGGGGGGATAAACGAAGAAATCCCTCGGTGAGGAAGAGAAAAAGGTTAAGATGAAGTTTTATTCTGTGAAGTAAAATAAAATTCAATATCAGATTATTTAAAGTATAGTAATTAAAATAAAACTGTATCATTATAATATAAATAAGAAACATATCAATAAAAAGTTGACCCTAAACTTTCTAAGTTTACTTTATCGTCCAAAAGCCAACTCCACAATGTTAAAATAAAAATACAAAACAACTTAACAGTAATAATAGGTTTTGATTAAAATAAATGTGGTTACTACAAAAAAGTCTCCACACTGGTTAAATCAAAATAACAATAATAAAAAAAAAATATGGCTGAAAAAATTAAAAGTGGGTGAATCCTTCAAAAGTAAAGAGAAACATCAGAATTAAAAGAAATTGATATCCTACAAGAACATTAATTAGTCTAAGGCCGTAGAGAGTGTTGGAAAAAAATTCTGAAGGGATTAAATAATAAAGACAGGAAAACTTTACGTGAATTTGAGGGTTCAATGCCTGTTCAGCAGTGTATATTAGTAGCTTAGTAGTATAGTAATATATTAGAGAAGTTCGTAATTTATTAGATATTCGTGTTTCGATTCCTAGCAGTTGTGTGATTAAATTCTTATTAATAATTGGTCAATGTTTTGAATCTCTAAGCGTAGGTAGGTTATAATTAATTTAAACTACTTTAAAAATGATTATGAGTTAGTTACCATGTATATTGTGCCGAAACATAATCATATATTCTGTTTGTATTTTGCCATGATAGTTCAGGCGAGTTGAGCCATCGAAATTGAGATTTATCAATGATATGGTTTTTGTTCAAACAACTCTATTTGAACAATTGCATTATAAATTTCAACGCTGTGTGGTTTCCTGAGCCACTCTCCTACCAAAATGTAAATTTCCTAGATTGCACTGAAATTCTCTCTCTTACTCATCGTGCAATTTCTTACTTTATTACACCTGGTCGCGAACGCTTCAATTTATAGCAGTTTGTTATAATTTGAAAATTCGATTCAGTTTCTCTCCCAACCCTACCAAAATGTTGTAAATTGTTTGAATCAAGGCAGAATTGTGTTAAGTTATGGAGATTTTAACGTTGCTTTAAATCCGAAAGGAAGTGTAGAACAGTTGTTATAAATTGAAATTAAAAAAACTGATTAAATATAATGTTTTTACGCTGGATTAACTCGTTTCACTGCTGATTAATTTCAACTATCCTTCCTCGTACATAGAGATTGTATTAATATCAAGTCTGATATAATTTAGAAAGTAAACTATATATAAATCACTGAAACGAGCAAAAAAGCAGGTTAAATCACTTTATAGTTTTCAACTACATTTACAAATTATAATTAGAGTAAACTGTTTAAAGAAATAAAATGGCCACCGCTTTTACTATTTAAAAAACGTAGTCTATATAAAGAGATTACGCGAAAATTCGATTTTGTGATTTTGATGGATTTATACTTTTTGAGGTCCCCTGAGACCAAAATGAGATTTTTTCCTTTTTTTAAATATGTAGTTTGTCTGTAGTCTGTCATCTACCGTTTGTAATTTGTGCAGACGCGTGAAGCCTAAATTACGAGGCCAGTTTTAATGAAATTTTGGATACATGTTTAGAAATATCATAAGCCAAGGTGATATTGAGAAATTATTGTTAGCTCCAAATTTTGGGGTGGTATTAAGAATTTATAAATATATTTTAGGGAGGTGGCGTAAATAAAGATTTTTTTTTCTCAAAGTGTAGATTATATTATTTAACTTTGTTTTAGAGTTGAATATAATTAAATGAATGCGTCATATATCTCGGAATAATTTGATTAAAATAAACCAAGTAATTAGATTAAACTATAGTTAAATCACCTGTGAACGAGAAGTGTATATCACAAAATAAAGAAATAAAGTATGTAGTTAGGTGATATTGATATTAACTTGGATAGCTTCAAATATCAAATTTTTACGATACTTTAAAATATCAAATCGAATTAACCATAATATATCAAATCAACAAGGTATTTTCCAAACCTAAAGATTTTAGTAAGGTAATTCTATATGATTTATTCAAATCTCCTTGTGGAGCCTGTGTTTAATTACTAATACCTACGTGTTGTTAAGGGGCAAGAAAAATATTTTTTAATCTTTGTTTAGTCTCGCCACAGCGTAGAAACCTTTCCATTACCTTCTACCCCTCTTACCGAGACTCCTTCTTAAATTTTGTGTAACGGCGTATGTATAATTTTTTTATTAAAAAGTCTTTTCTTTTAAAAGTCGCTATTTTTATCTCTTTAACTTTATTCTCCCGTAACCAACAGGTTATGGGCCCAGATAATCGTTTTTAAAGGGTGATAACTGTCGGACTTTTTTGTTTTATGTGCTTTTGTCGGTATCGCGTACGTAGTCTGTTCGCCGGTATTCACGTTTTTTATTTCGTTTTTTTAAAGTTAAACATAAAGTTATGGAATCCGTTATGGAAAAGAAAAGTGTAATTAGATTAGTTGGTGATAGAAACTGGACTGTCTGGTAGTTCGCCACTACAATCGCGTTGAGACACGTGGACTGTTGGAGTGTGGTTAATGGCACCTATGCTAAGCCTAGCGAATCTGGTAAGGAGTTGAATGAATGGACGAAAAAGGACAATCAGGCTCAAAATATATTAACTTCACGGATCGAAGAGGATATTCTAATTCATCTTCTATCGTGTGTGTCATCTCACGAAATCTGGACAAAGTTAAGTGCGATATATGAACCTCAATCAGAAATAGATGTTTATCTATTGCTTCAAAAGTTTTTTTCGCTCTCTTTCGAGGGAAATATTGTAACGTTTTTCTCTAAACTTGAAGAGATAACAACGCGATTTAAACTGGCCGAAGAAAAGTTGTCCGAGTCTATTATTATTACCAAGGTTTTGATGTCTCTACCGGAGGACTACAAGCACTTCGTTTCAGCGTGGGGGAGTTTACCGAAAGAATTACGCACAGTAAACGTTCTTATGTCTTGGCTACAGAATGAAGAGAAAAGGCTGAGTGATACTTTTTCGCCTACGAGCATAGCTCTAGCCTCACAAAGTGGTCCGAAGTGCGAGCACTGTGGTATTATCGGTCACACTGAACAAAAATGCTACAAGAAAGGTAAACCTAAGTGCAATTACTGTCATAAATTGGGTCATTTATTGCAAAATTTGGCTATAAGAAGAAGAACAAAATGTCTAAAAAGCCAGAGATTGCATTTGTTATGTCTGAATATGCTAATTTATCTGGTTCAGATACTGCCTGGTATCTCGATAGTGCCAGCACTGAACATATGTCAGGAAATATTGCTTTATTCAACCAAATATATAAATTAAATGAGCCAAAATATATTACAATCGGAAATGGATCAAAAATCGCTGCCGAATCTATTGGAAACGTAATCATTGAAGCCTACAATGGTAGTGTCTGGAACCAAGTAACAATAAAAAATGTACTATATGTTCCAAATTTGGCCATGAATTTATTTTCAATGGGGACAGCGTTAGATAATGTCTTTTCATTCATTTCGAATGATAAGAAATGCTCCATTCAAAAAGAGGGTGTTAAATATGCCATCGGAGTTCGTTGTGGCAAATTATTTAAAATGACGTTTAGAAACGTATCTCCTAAAGCCCTGTGCTGTTTCTACCAGTGGCATCAAAAGTTGGCCCATCAAAATAAAAAATATGTTTCTGAAACTCTAAAGAAGCACCAATTAAGTAATAAAATCCCAGAAAACTTTTTTTGTAAGCCTGAAAAGCCTTACTGCAGCAGCAGCTCCAGAGCGTCAGAGCCAGGAGCCCTCTTGCATGCCGATCTCGGTGGCCCTTCTGAAGTAGTTTCTATTGGTGGATCACGATGGATTTTACTAGTCAGGGATGACTTCACAAATTATAGATTTGTTTATTTTATGAAGAATAAAAATGAAACTGTTGATAAGTTAACAAATTTTATCAAATGTATAAAAAATGTAAGTGGATATGATGTCAAGACCATTCGTACTGATAATGGCGGTGAATTTTGCAGTAAGAAAATGGAAGAAATATTTTGCAAAATTGGAATTATTCATCAAACGAGTATAGCATACTCACCACAGCCAAACGGAAGAATTGAACGCGATATGCGCACTGTGATTGAGGCAGCTAGAACACTACTGCTCGACTCAAAGTTGGGTAAGCCTCTATGGGCTGAAGCTGTACAAAATGCTGTTTATGTTTTAAACCGTACTGGAAGAAGTAGTGTTCCTGATAAATCCCCTTACCAATTATGGTATAAAGAGACGTTTGACATAAATATGTTGCATATTTTTGGTGAAAAAGTATTGGTTCATGTGCCAAATCAAAAACGTCAAAAATGGGATGCAAAAGGACGTTCTGGATTTTTTGTAGGGTACGGAGAAAACTCTAAAGGTTATCGTATTTATTTCAGTGAAAGTAAGAAAGTTGAACTCTCAAGAAATGTAATATTTTCTCCCAGAAAACTACTGAATGATATTATCTACAAGGACTCTTCTGGTGACACTAAAAATTATATTGTCGACCTGTCTGAAGATGAACACGACGACTTGTCTGATAACTTGGCCTGTGATAATGAGAAAGTTAGTGAAGTTAAAAACACAAGTATCAACATGTCAACCTGTGAAACTTCATCATCACAGAAGGTAAATAAAAAATATAACCTTAGAGAAAGGGAAACCTTAAATAAACCTTCATTATCTAAAGACGTCGAAACAACACTAGATACTACTTTAGAGTCCACTGTAGAGCTAGATGACTCAACTGATCCAGACTTCGTATGTGTAGCAACCTCAGAAGGTTGTCCTCTGAATTATGATGAAGCATTGTCTTCAAATGACTCACAAAATTAGACTGCCGCAATATATCATGAATTACAAAGTTTAGAACAAAATAATACTTGGTGTGAGGTTGTTCCACCACCCGGTGTTGAAATAATTTATACAAATTGGGTGTTTAAAAAGAAAATGAGTGATGAAAAGCCTCTTTATCGAGCGAGACTTGTAGCTCGAGGCTTTCAGCAGTCTTTATACACTGACATAAACGATACATATTCTCCAGTCGCAAAACTACCTACTTTGCGAATACTACTATCAGTTGCAAATCATTTTAACTATCCTATTCATCAATTTGACGTTTGCTCAGCGTTCCTCAACGGAGAAATTAAGGATAATGTCTATATACACAAACCGAAAGGGTATAAATCATCGAGTAATAGTACAGTTCTAAAACTTCAGAAATCATTGTATGGTTTGAAGAAGTCACCAAAAGTTTGGAATGATACATTTGACCAATTTATTAAAGGATTAGGTTTTATAAGATCAAAAAATGATAGCTGTCTTTACATAAATAAAACATCAAATGAAATAACTTATTTATTGTTGTTTGTCGATGATGCTATTGTAGTCTCGTCATCACTAAACGAACTGGATAACCTGAAACAAAAATTAAAAGACAAATTTGACATAAAATATATGAGCAATATTAATAGGTATCTTGGAATAAATATAGAGCAAAATATTAAAAATAACACTATATCATTAGATCAAGTCACTTACCTTTCTGACTTGTTAAAAAAATACAACATGGAAAATTGTCGTCCTGTATCGACACCGATGATAAAAATTGATTCACTTAAAGCTGACAAAGCAGAAAATCCTGAAATTGAAACTCGCTGCAGAAGACTTATCGGAGGCCTAATGTATGCCATGGTTGGCACAAGACCTGATCTATGTTCATCAATATCAATTTTAAGCCGATATCAGTCTTGTGCCACCGACGCCCTGTGGCAAGCTCTGAAGCGTATTCTTCGCTATATTTCAGGTACAATAAATTTAAAGCTGGTTTATAAAAGAGGATCATCGCCTCTGCTTGGAGGGTACGTAGATGCAGACTGGGCAGGCGACGTAAATGACAGGAAATCTACCACTGGACTGGTGTTATATACAATGGGATGCTGCACTGTTTGGCTGTCACGCAAGCAATCTACGATTGCACTCTCGTCTACAGAAGCCGAGTACGTTGCTCTAAGTACAGCTGCTTGTGAAGCCGTATGGGCTAATCAAGTCCTACAGGATCTTCATATGGATACCTCTAAGGACAAAATAATTTTACACGAAGACAACCAATCAGCAGTCAACATTGCAAAAACACCTAACGACTCAAAGAAACTTAAACACATAGACATTAAATACCATTTTATTAAAGACAAAATATTAGACGGTACAATAAATGTTGAGTATATCAGCACTGACAAACAGGTGGCTGATTTATTCACGAAACCACTGAATAAGAATACATTTAATTTTTTTAGATCATTTCTTTCCTTAAAATAAGTTTGTTTATTTTGTTTAAATTTTTTGAACAGTAAATTTTTTTTTTAATTTTTTATGTATCATTTAATTTTTGATGATCATTTGATTTAAAAATTGTTTTCTTGAGGGAGGGTGTTAAGGGGCAAGAAAAATATTTTTTAATCTTTGTTTAGTCTCGCCACAGCGTAGAAACCTTTCCATTACCTTCTACCCCTCGTACCGAGACTCCTTCTTAAATTTTGTGTAACGGCGTATGTATAATTTTTATATTAAAAAGTATTTTCTTTTAAAAGTCGCTATCTTTATCTTTTTAACTTTATTCTCCCGTAACCAACACGTGTTTCAACAGAATTATTGTATATTTAATTTTAATTTTAAATTCACTTAATATTAATAAACCTACACTTTATGTATACATGTACCTTACTAAAATGAAATTCAGCTTTCCCATTTTAACTTTCTCATATACCTAGGATATAAGTAAGGGAGACAAAAAAATGGTCTGCAAAAGCGTGGAGCCCTAAACACTGGGGTGATTTCCACGAAATTTGGAATACATTTTATGGTAAAATCGATAAATATATTGTAGCATTTATTTGGGGACACCACCTCCCAAAAATCCTGAAAAAAGTTTCTTACATCACCCTCGGCATAAGGGTTTCGAGTAGGATTTGCGAAACTCTAAAAAATGGTTCCGACTAGTTTCATTAAATATTCTAAAATGTTTTACATTCAAATACGAATCTTACCAAAGGCAGTTTTTTTTAGTGTGAAATCCAGTTTCCGAGACATTGAAGAAAATAAATTTGATTTAGCTGAAAACTGAAAACGAAATATTAGGAACCACCTGTTTAACACTGATTTAATAATAAATTTATTAATTTCAATATCGTTTGATTTTAACTTTATCTTAATATGTATTATGTATATGAAAAAGAATTTTACTTTCTCATTTAAAAACTAAATCTATTGTTGATTTTGATGGATTTTCACGTTTTGTAGGGAGCCAAGAAATTGTTTTTTAATCAATGTTTGTCTGGTAGTTGTCGGTAATCTGTCGTTTCTACTAACGCATGGTGCCTAAACTAGGGAATAGATGTCGATGAAATTAAATCTACATATTCGGGAATATCATACCAAAAATCGTAATTAAGATGTGTTATTCTTTTTTTTCAATTTGGGGTATGGCCATAAGAAACTCTGAAATAATGTCTATCGTTTTAATTTTTTTAATAAAACGCTTTCAACCATTTTTATTAAAAAATATTCATCTTAAACTCTTTAAAAATATATTATGGAGGTTGAAAGGTTTGTAACTCAAAAGATTCACTGATATATTTGTAAGATCTAAGAAATCCTTTATAAATAATATAGTTTACTCTTAAAATCAAACAAATTTGACTATTGAAAGACTTAAGGGCTAGACGAAGTTTAATACAATTTTCTCAAAAGAATGTTAAAAGTAAAATGAAAATGGAAATGTATGATAATTGAAGGGGAAATAATGGACAAATTTCCCAAGAACAAGACTTTGTACTTTTCCCATTGGTAAAAATCCTGAAAAACATGACAGTTAAAACTCTATGTCGTTATAGTATTAAACATTATAAATAAATATAGTTTATATTTATATGTATATAATAAACAGAGAACCCATGGAAACTAAAGACTAAATCCAACAAATATAATACTTCGTTCCATATTGATGCATCGGAAGACAACTTTATTAACATTCATTAAAAATCTCTCTGGCTAACTGGTACTTTAATTAAGCCTTTTTCTAGCAGAATTGTTCGTGCTCTTATTTACTCACCTATGCTCACGGATGAGACCCAAGGTGGTTGACGATCTCTAATGGATTATTCTATTATCTTTCAGGATGTACGAGTCCTCCTTACAAAAGCTGTCGCATTTTTCTTATCAACATCATCTTGTACTGCTGGTTTCATTGCGTTAACTGAAACTTGGCTCGATTCTTCCTGTTCTTCGTCTACTTTTTTCCATCAAATTTCCACGTTGAAAGAAGTGACCGTGATCATGATGTTTTTGGTGGATTTTGTGGAGGTGCCACTGCGATAGTAATCGCTCAGCGTCTAAGATACCGCAGAATGAAAGACTTAGTGCTAGGAACTGAATCGGTTTAGATTAAAGTATCTCCTCATAAAAACGAACGCGTTATAATTTGTTGTGTGTACTTCCCTGATCACCTCAATATCTCTACTATACAAACAATTTTCGACTTACATATTTATTACTTATTTTCGACTCTGTCTCCATAAATTCCATATCATCGGCCTGCCTGCTAGGAGATTTCAATAACCCCGATGACAGACTGGGTGGCTCATAAGTATTCTGGTAATAGGTACATTAAAAAATCAAGGGCTCTAGCAACTTTTAGCATCTCACATCTATTTAACCTGAAACAATGCAATACTGTATTAAATTATATGGTAAAATACTCGAAAAGGTGCTATCTTAGTTTAATCAATGCTACTGTCTCGTGACATATTGATCTCTTAGTACATGAATATTTATATCATCATTGTCTTTCTATTCTTCTTGAGAGTAATGATTTTAATCGAGAGTCACCTCACGTAGCAGAAATTAGTACTCAGAAATTATTCTGCCGGCGATTATAAAGGTAGGTAATACCGTAGCGACCGCTGACTGGTCGGATTTCATGAACTGTCCTGACGTTAATATAGCGTGGATCTCTATACATCTCATCTCAGATCACTACTCGATATCTATATTCCTAGTTATAACTACAAGATCTCTTCCTTTCCACCATGGTACTCACTTAAGCTTAGATCGTACTACAAAAAGAATGATTTTTATTCGTCGAAGGTTTACTAAAACCAGCAAACAATACTACAAGTAATTCTCAATATTTAGAAAACTTGCCAGGTATCAGTATAAAGGCCCATTTACACTTTGATTAGTGCAAGTGCGAGTATTAAGTGCAAGTGTTTAGTAAAAACACTAATCCCATTTGGACACCATGTTTTCACTAATTTTCTCTAAACACTAAATTTTCACTTAACACTTGCAAAAATTTACTAAACACTTGTTCTAATTAAAGTGTAAATGGGACATTAGACTGGCAAAGCTAACCATCTCACTAAAGTCAAATATTCTTTAAAAAAAAAAAAACTATTTTTGGAAACATATCGTGGCGTACATTGTTCCTGCTCTCATATTGGTATTAGCGGGTGAAATTTCTATTGCTTTTTCTGACCATTTTATTTCTGTTTTCATTCATTCCTCATCCTTTTCTCCTAAAAACGCCCTGATGCCAGTTCCTATTCTGACTCCTTATTTTTATCCCTCCCTATGCCAATTAAATATGCTCTAAACACCATTTACAAGTTAAAACCTTCTAAAAGTTCTGGTGATGACACAATTCCTTCTTTTTTTGTTACAGGCTGCGCCCCCTACTTGGCTCTTGTACTGGCCAACATTTTCAATAATAGCATCATAAATGGTTAGTTCCTCCGGACTTGGAATACGGCCATAATAGTTTCGATATCTTAGGCTGGGAATAAGTGCTCTGTTAGTAATTATCGCCCCCATTTCACTGTGCAACACTTTCTCTTAATTTTTTTAACGTGCAATTCTCACCGTCTTTACCGCATACTCGAACCTCTCCTTCTCGATCTACTTGTACAAATCTGATTTCATTTCTCTCCCATGTATCGTCTTGTGTTGTAAACAGTACCAGATTGATGCAGTTTACTTTGACTTCGTCGAAGCATTCAATCCTTTTGACTAAGGCATTTTACTCTCCAAACTTTAATCCCTTCACCTTTATTTGTCCCTGATCTTCTGGTTCCGTTCCTACTTAACAAACCACACGTGCTCCCTCCGTCTTGTTTTCTATTCCTCTCTTTTTTGCCCTGCTTACTCCGTTTCAACAGGGCTCCATTCTTGGTCCTATGCTATTCAATATTATTATAAACGATCTTCCTGCTGATATGACAAATGCCTTAGTCGCGTTCTTCGCTGACGATCTTAAAATTTATTTTCCTATCTCTAAATCCTTTTCATGTTTTCTTCTCCAGCCTGATATTGATCGTGTTCACCAGTGGCCTCATCAAACAACATGGATTTCCATCCTGGCAATTGCTAGGTTATCTCATAAGGGATATTTCTCCTACAAATCCTATTGTCCATTGTGTCTCCTCTTGCAACTCCCTAACAAATTGTCCCAATGTTCTCTTCCTTCCTTTTTTTTTTTACTTTTCTCTTTTTTTTCTTCTTCTGCTTGCATTATCGATGAATGGGGCATTCATCGATAAGCTGCTTAGAAGACTCTGATTATATAATTGTAAATTATAAATAGTATAATCTAAACAAATAAATAAATAAATTAACCCGTCTTCTTGATACAACAACCTCAACATGGTTACAATATGCCCTACTGCAAAATCCGAAATTGCAGCCTTAGATTCGATATGGAGCTTACATTTTTGCTAACGCCATTGAGAGTTAAATTATGTTCATAATTATTATGCTTTGTAACATTCCAATATTAGGAAAAATCCAATTTCAACTTGAAAATATGCTTCGTTCTAATTTTTAATAATTTTTTATTTACTTGGTACTAAAATTATATTGAAAATTAAAATTGTTATTTAAGAAGCAAAATAATAATTTAAATTAAATTATAATTATTATTAACTACGGGAAATAGACACACAAAAATACACTCCAGCGCCGGGATTTGAACCACGGGCCTCTATAGTTCCAGTATAGCGCTCTACCAACTAAGCTACGCAGGAGAATGATTTTCTCTGACGTTAATGATACCTTGTTCCGAATTTAATCTTTCAATTTTCCACAAATTTGAGAAGTCAAAATTAATAACATAGAACTAGACCGAGAAATAACGCTTATAATTATAAAGTACCCGATTAGTACCTGTACCTAGTACAATCAATTAGAAATTCATATTTTACGAATTTGGTAGTATTCATACTACGGAAAGATTAAATTTTAATTTAAATCAAATTATAATTATTATTAATTACGGGAAACAGACAGAGAAAATTACACTCCAGCGCCGGGATTTGAACCTTTTTATTATATCGTTATTTCTCGGTCTAGTTCTATGTCATTAATGTTGACTTCTCAAATTTGTGGAAAATAGAAAGCTTAAATTCGGGACAAGGTATCATTAACGTCAGAGAAAATCATTCTCCTGCGTAGCTTAGCTGGTGGAGCGCTATACTGGAAATATAGAGGCCCGTGGTTCAAATCCCAGCGCTGGAGTGTATTTTTCTCTGTCTGTTTCCCGTAGTTAATAATAATTATAATTTGATTTAAATTAAAATTTAATCTTTCCGTAGTATGAATACTACCAAATTCGTAAAATATGAATTTCTAATTGAATGAAACAAAATAAATGAATACTGTCGATACTTTCATTTATTTAAAATGAATACCTGGTTATAGAAGTTTGCCGGTGTAAAAGTTTGTTTTAGTAAATATGTTTCGAGGTTCATCAGGTGTTTTATATAGTAAGTATTATATTGACACTTCTATTTGGCGAATTTAAAACTAAATAATTATATTTGTTTATTTAGTATGTAGGGTTTCCGGTTGAGTTGAATTTCCCCGCTTTTATGTTAATTCGTAATTTAGTAATTTTCCACAACTTCCCCAAACTGTAGCGTGAACCGAGTTAAAAAACCCTTCATATACATTTAAATAACTCTCGGAATAATTTAAGTTTTTATAAATTTTCAGTGCATTAATTCTCCATGTTGAATAATATATAATAAGAGAATTTTAACTTTATTTATGAATTTATCTTAAAAAATAACCGCATTGTACCTGGGATAGTTATTATAATGTTGTAATCATGTGGATAAATGATATTAACTTTACTCCTAGATATCCTGTGGTTTTCATTCAAGATAATAAAATTCAAAATTGAACTAATACGAGTACACCATATCCAGTTGGGCACTTCTTTAGATTGTTACTCCTCTTATAAAAGAAAATGAGGGGAGTAACAATCTAAAGAAGTTGTATGGAATGCTCTTCTTTAGACTGTTACTCCCCTTATTAAAACAGAAGTGTGATATTCCTTTGTCCAAAAGTACATTGCACTAAACATCCCTTTTTCTTTATAGTAATTTAGTTAATGTCATTTATATTCTAAAACAACATAGGGGAGTAACAATCTAAAGAAGTACCTCCAATTGTAGATATAGCTTTTAATAAAAAGCTAAAGGAAGACAGTTTATCAGCAAAGTGACAGTTTATCAGTAGGCATTATCCAACCCTCTGATTACTAAATACTAATCAGCCAAGGTAGTATTCATTCTCGCTCTCAAACTCTTCACTCATCCCTACGAGTATTATTTTTTCATCTTTCCTTACATTTTTTAGAGAACTCTAGACAGAAATAGCTCTGGACTCTAGACTGACTCTGTTTTATTCATTTAGCTTTACACCTCGATTTTTTGATTCTAGTATAATTTCATTTAGCATTTTTCTGTATCGTTTTTATTATTACTTTTTGCATTCAAAATATTCTTATTAGTCCAGTGCAATTAGACATTGCACTTCGGAAAAATTAGGGGAAAGCAGAATTTTGGCATGAACCTTGATATTGCGGTTCTAAGCAAAATGTCAAAAGTCCCCATTGATCCGAGTGCCGCTAAAAGAACTACGTGGGGTCAAAGGTCATAGAAATAGGTTTTTTGTAAATATCTCATTAACGGTCATGTTTACAGAAAAAATACAAGTAATCAAATTTGTAGCTTAGAACATTTTCTACAAAAAAGATTTCATGACTTTTATTCGTAGGTGTAACGGTTTTGGAGATAATTTGATTTACAGAGTTGTTTCAGAATTGAGTTCAAATTTGTTCTTGATGGATTTTATGAATTATTTCAAAATGTTAGGACCAGCCGTTATAATATAGTGGTTTTGTAAAAGGAGAAAAAATAGAAATGAAAACTAACTAGTTTTGAGTTTTTATTAATTCAACACCCAAAAAAATCTGTCAAAAACAACAATTGTGATACTAAGTAAAGAAGGTGTTAATTAAGAACGTCATTTGAAGATAGTGGTTAGGGGGAGGGGACTTTTTGGGTATATTTTAACTTATTAAACCAATAAAGAATGCAAAATTCAAAAAAGTATATACTAATATATTTGTATCCTAATCTTCAGCATATATATATATATATATATATATATATATATATATATATATATATATATATATATATATATATATATATATATATATATATATACATATATAAAAGCACCCACACCACTGAGCTCGACCGTAGATGTATATTTAAGGCGCCTTCACTCAACTTGGGGGTTCGGTCAGGTAAATAAAAAATCAACTCCAAAATTTTCACATAGCCGACGTTTCGGCAACTATATTATGTTGCCATCTTCACTTTACCGTCTTTTTTTACTTTTTCATATACTCTCCCCTTGTTCTCTCTTTTTAACTTCTGTTCCCAATTCCTACCTTTTATGTTTCTCTTCCCCATCTTTATGCTATAATCTCTCCATTCTCTGTTCTTCATGTAAGTGATCTTGTCTCGGTTTTTTTCTGTTTCTTCTTTTTTCTATTTTCCACTTATATGTTTACCTTTTACTTTACTGTTATAAATTCTTACCTTCTCTCCTCTTACCTATTACTTTTGTTTTTATATAGGCTCGCCCTGAAGATGGCAACATAATATAGTTGCCGAAACGTCGGCTATGTGAAAATTTTGGAGTTGATTTTTTATTTACCTGACCGAACCCCCAAGTTGAGTGAAGGCGCCTTAAATATATATATATATATATATATATATATATATATATATATATATATATATATATATATATATATATATATATATATATATATTCCCCAGCCACTTTTTGTCTCACGCCTCATTTCGATCTCTTTTACGTTATAACCTAAATAAATGATAATACTTACTTAAAGAAAGGGGATAAAAATAGAGAATTTAATTAAAGCTAGAGAAAGGAAAAAGTATAATAGAATGAAATATAGTTTTTGTCATTTAAGGAAAAGAGTAAGTTCTAGTGAGAAATATCGCCTAAATGAAATATGACTCGATGTAGCTTCTAATAATAATTTAACAGCTAAATATCACATCTGCTACATTATAACTATGACAAATCTACTGAAACATATTTCCTATCTCATTTTATACTTCAAATAAGCAACTATAAATATTAGTTTTGTTTTTAAAAATCTCTCTTATGTTTTATAATACTTGAAATATAATTTATTACATTTTTGTTCTATTTCAAAGTACTTAAATTGTAGATATAATCTACTAATCTAATCTTTAATCTATTAGTCTAATCTCTGTGCTTATTCAATAGCAAAATTAACTCTTTGAATAATAATAAAAAAAAAAAAAAAATACTGAATGAATAATAAAAAACCACAAATGAATGGTAGTTTTATTAATCTATTACTTTCACATTTCAAAAATATTATTTATTCCTAGGATAATTAAAATGAAAAAACTTATTTTATTAAGCCAGCTTGCGATTCATTTTTTTTTTTTTTTTTTTTTTTTTTTTTTTTTTTTTTTCAAAATTTAATTTTCTTCTTCAGTACTTGTTGTTATGTACACTTTTGTCATATTTCCATGTAAGAGGGGTGTAAAATGGAAAAAACAAGTTTTTGCTAATTTTGACCCTAAATTGTCAAAATTTGACCCCTAAATGAACTCCAAAAATGCTGGCCAATGAACTCATCCTTTCTTTTGATATTTTTGACATTTTAAAATTTGATTGGATTTTTTAAGTGCATCGTAGCGTGAGATATCGTCTGTAGTGACTCATACGTATATACATACATACTTACATAAAAAAAAAAGTTAAATTCCAGGAATCAATTAAGAATGGTCTAAAACGGATTTCATGGAGAAAAGTTTCACAAATTCCGATTATAAACATTTTTGAAGCCATTACAATAGCTTAATTTTCTTCGAATATTCGCTAAAACATAATTACGGTTATAAATAATATTTATAATACAAATAAATATACATAAATACATATTATAATACATATAAATAAATAATACATAGTATTATGTATTTTTAATTTTAGTTTTATAATTTGATAATTATTGAATTTATAAAAATTAATGTTTAAATTATAACGTCGCTCTCTTATGGAGACAATTATTTTAAAACATGACCATTAATAAATACATGTCCTATTGGTCTATTGGTGATTTCAATCAACATAGTCTACTAGATTTAGTTACACCTTAAATCTATTACTAATATCATAAATTATATTTTATTGAAATAGGCTCACATCCTAAAGAAGACCCTAAACCAAAAGATGAAGAAGAGCCCATGTTTAATTCAGCTGTTTGCGCTCATTTATTATTAAATAATGATAAGTGTAACCCACTTGGAATAAAAAAATAAACTTTCAATTCCTATGTTACCATCCTATGTCCGTCTAATAATAGAACGCGAGGAAGCCATATGCCACACTAGTTGGCAGACTATTTTTAAACAATATAAATTATTAGCCAATAAAATCTATAGGTAGTATATTTTTACCTTTCCTTTTCCCTTTTTATTTAATAAAAATGTTTAGGGGAGGTTTCCTTACTTTGGACACTGATTATATTAATACATAACTTCAGGTAGGTGGTATCACAGAAGAAATTACCTCTCTCTGCTGGAATTAGGTAGGGGCAAGTAAGGGAACACCCCCTACATTGTAAAATTTACCTTTTTTAATTAATTGGGATCATCGCAGTTTGTTGGTTATTTTATGTTAAAATAAAGCTAAGTTAATTCTATTTTTATCTTAATACTATTTATGTCTGAGTTGGAATTAATTTGTCTCTTGTATAATATTATTCAACCTTTTTTCCAAGTATTTAGTTTCACCTTCTTACACCTCTGTAATGAGTTTTATTTTATAAGAATCTATTGTAAAAGTAAAAAAATAAAAAGAGACGAAAAAACAGCAAAAACTTTCTTTTTTTTTGTTAAAACTAGAAGAGTCGAGTGTTGGTTCAATGTAGAGTTCTAATGTAAATATAAATACGAGTGCAGGTGTCGAGTGGGCTCTAAGTTCCTGGAACGACTTTTTTTTACTTTAGGCTACTGTGTTGTGCCTTGTTTATTTCATCCAATACTTCCGTTTTGTCTACATTTTTTTTTCATTTATATCATGTTATCATCTTGTTAATTAGACAAACAGAAAGAAATTTTATCAAAACTTCCGTTTTTTATGGTAATAAATTAACTCGCTATAATGGCTTTTGATAATTATCTTTTATAAGGTAATTAACTAAAAATATATTTATATGCTAGTTTATGTCAAGTTAAAAAAATAATACCGTATTGCTTCTAATATAAGACACATTGTTTTCCCCCGTTTTTCTATAAGGAAAATTGGGATGCGTCTTATATTCGAGGTACGTCTTATTATAATCGATGAATTCAAGTGTAACAGATCTAACTAACAACCTTTTTTCTTGGAACTTCTCTTTCAAGAGTAAAGCTGAGATTTTTTTTTTTTTTTACAATTCTCTGAATTTTGCCGGTATATCATTGTCAGGCTCTCCTTTTTCCTCAATTTTCAGGAATTTTAACATGTTCAATTTCTGATAAGATTTTGGGGGGAAAGGGGTTTTGTTGTACCTCCTTATATCTTTTTAGCTTCAATACTTTATTTCCAAATCTAACCTTGTTATTTCTCTGCTCTTTTTCTTTATTGTTATTTATTTAATGACTTCACTGTAAGAAGTATTAACTCGTTAATTGAAAGTGATCGAATGAAGTTAACAAAAAAATAATATTTGCTATTTGCTGTGAGGATGTATAGTACATTACGCGTCGAGTGCGGAAAGTAACATTTTGCATGCGAGTGTGGAGTTAGCACCCGAGCGGTAGCGAGGGTAGTAAACCACACAAGCAATGCAAACTGCCGTTTTCGCACGAGTTGCGTACCGTACTTTATCTACGATTGTTAGATTTAAATAATAAATACAGAAAAAAATAAACTTGCTGTATGTAAGTTAGTATCTCTCTCTTGATAAAGATGGCATTTATTCTTGAGTTGTATTTTTTGCCGAATTAATTACTTCTGGAGGAGTATTATTCTCCAAATTTTCGTCAAATTCACTTGATTCACTTATTGCTTTTCACTAAAAACTCGATATAAACAGCTACTTTAATAAAATAACTGCAAATTAGTTTTGTTAAATGTAAACAAACTTGTTAATCGTGCGTAAAGCTGAAGAATTCCTCTTCTTTACCGCGCTAGCGTGGTAAAGAAGAGGAATTATATAGAACTATGAGACTATGAACTATGCGCAATGAATACAAGTACGTAAATAATCACTTTCTACGCATCTAAACAAAGATATAATGTTTATATTTCGTATCAATCGTAGATAAAAGGAGTTATTAACATCTTCCGAACTTTTTAGAGCAGCGATAGTTAGAAGGAGGTATTGTTGCCTTTTAAAGTGTATATTTGTTGTTTCTGTGTGTTTATTGTTGTCATATTTGTGTGTGTGACACACAAATATGATGTGATTAAGGTTTTCATAGAGAAAGGTTACACGGCGCGAATGGGTTAACAGGTGTACGTCTCGGTTTTTCTTTTCCTTAACGAGTTTGTGACGAGTTTTCGTGCCCGGAATTTTGTTTTGTATATATATATATATATATATATATATATATATATATATATATATATATATATATATATATATATATATATACCAGCGTTACAGTGATCACTTCTTTATTAACAATAATACATGGCGCAAGAAGCCATGGAAGGCCTGTATACTTACTTACCAAAAGGGCATATACAATACAACTATGTGTATATGTAATGATTAAGGTTAGAGTGTAGCTCCATCAGCTGTAATGAATATAAGTGATTATATTCATTTTCACGTTGTAATATTATTACTATTACTATTATTGATATTAATTTATTATCTTGATTATTTTATTGATTATCTTTTTAATGGTATGTTTTTGTAATATTTATTACTGAAAATAATTTATTATTTTCCTTAAATTATTTCATTGGTATAGAAAGGAACTAATTTATGTTTTTGTTTTGTTTTGGCTCGAATTTTTCAAATTAAGAAATAATTTTTTTTTTACTAATAAATAGGACATTGCTATAAATGTATTATGAACTATGAAGTGTGAGGGTTCAGAGTAATCGTGGTCGTATAGGCAGTGGTCACTTCTGCTCTGCCATCTTTGAATCAAGGAAGAGGTCAGGGGTTCAATCCTTTAAGTAGGCACATTGATTTACCCGACTCACTATTGATCGCTAACTATCATCTTAGGTGGTAAATTGGTGTGTGAAGTAGGTAAAATCTGTACAAGGTTAGAAACTGGGCCTAAATTAAGTGGTCCAATTGCTAGGTTTGAACGAGTGGTTCGTTCTACTATTAGCTACTATCTATAAAAATGTATCTTGGCCATGCGCCGGTTTATATTAGACCAATTAGTCCAGGAGATAGCGTGCAAAAGTTTCTGACCAACATCAAGTTAGATTTGGTGTACAAGTTAATATTTTAGTGGTAGGAGTATTTGGTTGGCCAAGTTCGTCTACGGGACATAGCTTGCCAATAAGTATTTGAAAAATACAAATTGGCAGAGAGGGCCATATAGTGGAATATGTGATTTTCATGATCCTGTGTACAAAATTATTTAGTGTGAGAATCTACAGATGGTTGTTGAGGTGTAAATTATGAATGAAAAACACTAATTCATAATTAGTGCGAGACGTTTCGACCCTTAAATTAAGGTCATCTTCAGTCGTTTATTTGATAATCTACAATAAAAACCACAATAATTATAAACAATTCCTTCATTAATATAATTAATTACTAGTGGCGCTATCTAGGATAGTATTAAATTAGCTTTAATTTAATTCGTATTTTTCCCATTTTTAATTATTATAGATTAGTTTTAATAGTTTTTTATACAGTACTGGGTAATGACATATTAGAGTAAAAACCTTTTTAATACTAGTCAGGTCTAACCACTGAATTTTTATATACAATTAATACCCATTTGAGAATTAATCTTCTCGGTGATAAATTGTTAGTAAATTTGAATATATAAATCTTATAGAAGTTTATCTTCGTATTTTTAATATTAAATTAAAGTTGTAGTCCATACTTATGTACAAAAATATTTTTAAATCTTGGTTATTTTATTGTTACACATGTTACTTTTTGTTAAATTTTATATTATATCAGATGATGTAATGAACCAGTAATAGTTTGAAGTTGGTAGAAGTCTTTTGACTTATTTTATTTTAAATTTAGTTTTGGTTAACTGACCCTCTCCTATGGAGTTAGAAATTCTTTTATTATGATAAATACCAACATCTATGACACTGTAAGTATTTTAAATTTGTTATTAAGGAATTTTTTATCGGATACTTAATTTAAGATAATTAGTGAATTGTAATTAATTATATTAACGAAGGAATTGTTTATAATTATTGTGATTTTTATTGTAGATTATCAAATAAACGACTGAAGATGACCTTAATTTAAGGGTCGAAACGTCTCGCATTATGAATTAGTGTTTTTCATTCATAATTTACACCTCAACAACCATCTGTAGATTCTCTCATGAAATTTAGAAGGGTGTACCTCATAGATTAATAAAAATTTTATCAATTTTCTCATTTATAAAATTAATTAGTAGACTGAAAATAAGTTGATATTAGTTTGTCACTTGATAGATGACATCTTTGATATGGAGTACCTAATATTTGAGTAACTAACCAGTAAAGTGACAAACTAACGTCAACTTATTTCAGTCTTGTTACTAGTGATTAAAACCATTTGAAGATTCAATTAGGATTAATTGAATCTACATAGAGTAATATTATTTTAACTTCCTTCAAAAATGTAATTTTAATAAATAATAAAATAAAACAACATAACAATAAAAACTGTTTCAGGTGGTGTTTAAACATTTGAAGTGCAACTCATCAACTTCTACTTATGTAAGTTAATGAACTTGTTCATTCAATAAGCTTTCAGGCCATCTTTTTGGTTTTAAATTTACTTGTAGTGTCAAGTATACATCTTTTGACAAAGTACATTTCTAAAATTTTGAAGAATACTTTACTCATATCTCCTGTCATCACAAGAGAAAAAGGAAAAAATAAATGATATCTCTAATATAATATTTTAGGTATGTGATGGCAATTGCAGAAGTTATGTGTGATAAATGAAATCGAGACTATAAAAAAATGGTGATCTTATCCATACTCACTTCTCAACTTTTTGATTTCATGAACAGAAATCTTTCTTGATGTAATTGACCATGGGGAGCGACGTCTATGTTTCAACTTTTCAACTCTAGATTAGACCGTTAGCATTTCGTCCATGTATGTCCGTTACACAGTCACGCCCAAACGCATTGTTCGACAAAAATCGACGTATATGGATCATTTTTCATTAAATTTATTTTGTAAATTATTTTAATATTTAAAAATATATATTTATTATTTTTCTTGAAATTTGAGATGGACATTCCTTCCCCATTAAAATCTTATTTTATTTTAAAAGAACGGCAGTCACTTATTACCTATTAAAGACGTATCACTTATTAAAGACCACTTTTTGAGCACCTCAAAACGTGTAAATCCATCAAAATCTTAAAATTGAATTTTTTGCGCTATCGTAATACTTTTTTTTATATTTACTACATATATTAGATAGGGGAAAAATATATATTATGTATTTAAAAAAAAAAAAAATCCGATTTTTAATTATTTTTTTCTTGAAGCGAGGTTACTGTTTACAGAACTGCGAGTTAAATATCAATTTGATTTGGCTTATCTGTTTTAATTAAACCTTATTGTTCTGGAAATCAGACTAAAAATCAATTCAGCTTGGAGCTTGAGAGTGCAAGAAACAGAGCAGTATTTGTTTTCATCTTGGCAACTCTAACTGCCAAAATCTAAAACCATTAATTTAATTAAACTAATCCAGTTTCATTTTCTCTACTACTAATTATCTGTTATCTTCTTTATATAACCCAATGCATAAGCTTAAAATACTAGTTATCTAATTTCCTTAATTAATTAATTGTCTCAAATCACCAAGGGCTTAATTATATATAGCTAACTAGCTGGAGCTGGTCTGCCAGGCTTAGTCCGTGACATAAACGATAAATTAGGTAACATAAAAGCCATCGTTCTTATGATTTTTCTTAAATCAAGACAAAATAGCCGCCATTTTATGTCCTTGTGTAGCTTTTTAATAGTTTTAGACTTAAGTTTAAGAGTAAGTAAGACTGCTTACCAATCAAACCGAACTTCTTTATAATTTTAGATCTCAAGACAAACTTAACACAACACTTCAACAAATCACTCTGTCACAATATGTCACACTCCTCCCTTCTTTATAAGCTTCAAGCTTGGTATGGTTTCAATCTGTTGATATGCACAACGGTTTTGCGGCGTGCATTCTGCGCTTGGACTTGAACTGTTACATCGGAAATAACTCGTTTTATGATAAACGGCTTGTGGAATTTGGCACTTCTACCACGTCGCACTTGTGGTGACCAAAGCCACACTTGATCCCCAACCTGATAAGTCCTTTGAATCGCTTTTTGGTCATAATAATATTTTTGCCATCTCTGATGTTTTTGCTGTTCTTCCCTTATATACTTGTATGCCTCTTCCAACTGCTTAGCTCGATTTTTAACAAATTCATGCAATGTTCCCTCTTCAACTTCATTTCTGAACATAACATCTATAGGAAGGTTTATTTCGCGCCCAAACATTGCATAAAATGGCGTGACCTTCGTTGTTTCGTGCTGACTCGATCTATAGGCCATCATCACTAGGGGTATCTCGCTGTCCCAATTATCTTGTTTTTCGTTAACATACTGTCTCAGCATGTTTAAGAGGGTTCGGTTGTACCTCTCAACCATACCGTCTGACTGGGGGTGCTATGGTGTAGTGCGAGTCTTTACTATCCCTAGCCTTTTTGTCTGACTACTGAAGAGGCTAGACTCAAACTGGGTTCCTTGATCTGAGTGCAGCTCATAAGGGACACCATATATACTTACGAACTCTTCTAGAAATACCGTCGCCACAGTTTCAGCCTCTATATTTTTTAAGGGGTAAGCTTCAACCCATTTGGTGAAATAGTCACCTACAACGAGAATGTATTTGTTTTCCCTGGGCGTTAACGGTAGAGGCCCAAGGATATCGATAGCTACCCGCTGTAAGGGGAATCCTGAGGCTTCTGGATGTAAGGGAGCCCTCCCTTTTTTTCCTTTTGTTGATCCACATCCTGGACATGTTCAAATCCAGTTTTCTATGTCTTGTTGGTGCCCAGGCCAGTAAAACCTATCTCGTACTTTTGCCAAAGTTTTAGTCACTCCTAGGTGCCCACCTGTCGGCCCTGTATGCAAACTTTGAAGAGTTAAGTCTACTTTGTTAGCAGGTAAGACTATCTGGTATCTGGTAGGTTTGCCTTCCTCTTCCCATCGCCGTTGTAGGATGTCATTCTTTATCTCAAGCCTCCTCCACTGGCTCCACAGACTTAACATTTTGGGTCCCTCACCTTTAATATCTACATATTTTGGTCGGGTACCGTCCAGTACCCACCGTCGAAATCTTCTTAGCAATGGATCTTGGCATTGCGATTCCTTAAGGTCTTCCAACTCGCCAGCTCCGAATGATATGGTACAACTCATCCTTCCTGCTTCTCAAGCCATCGTGCTACTTGACCTTCAGGTTCTTTGAAAGATTGTAGCCACCTTAGTGAGCTGTGCTCTGTGCGGATGGTAAACCTTCTTCCATAAACATAAACTTGAAAGTGCCGAATAATAAAAACTAAAGCGAGCATTTCTTTGCGTGTCATACAATACCGCCGCTCCGCCTTGTTCAATACCCTGCTAGCATACGCAATAACCCTTTCCACACCATCAATTAAATTTACTTATCTTCAAGTCACATTTTACCATTGTACTAAGTTTCTTCCCAATTAAATATCTCCACTGATTTTCAAAATTTTCTAAACTAACCTCCGTGGGATTCGAACTAGATATGAGGTTTTTTTTACTTAAGTTTCAGACAAACTAATAATTTGTGGGTAATAATATCAAGCTTCTGCTTCTATTTTCTGATAGTATTTAGATAATGTACAGAGTATAATCGCACAAATGATGAGTATAATCCACGGTCTTACCGGCTAAGATTACCTCCAAGTCTGCCGACACAGACTAGGACTTGTCGGTAGCAACCATTGCCTCTGTGGGGATGGCCGATAAACGTATTCTCCTGGCCTGTTTGCTCTTCCGCTCCCACCAATCTAAGAATAAAATAGTAAAATAGTGGTATTGGCTAGGATGAAGTCAAATGACAGATGTCAAGGAGGGGCGTTAGCTAAATTAAACTAAACTCCATTAGGCTTATAACGAAGTTCGAGGTCTTCCGGCCGCTGTACACCCAGTGCGCTGGGATAGGTTGGGTCTCGGGGGAAGTGCGCCAGCTCCTTTTTGAAGGGTACGATTAAAGTGCGCCGGGTAAATTCATTTCATCTCATTAAATTCATCTCATCTCATTAAATTCATCTCATCTCTCGACCCAGGTAGCCCCCCACCTCGGATCCTCTGAAGGACTAATCGTTGTCAATATTCGCATATACTCAATATAAAGCAATTTGAAGTTACTTTAAAGTGCTAGTAATTGCTCAGAGAGATTTGGCGATCATTTGTAAATCACAGTGCATAACAGAATCCAAATTGAGCCAGAAAATTCGCTTTAATTTGTGAATATGCAAATAAAAAAAAAAAAAAAAAAAAAAAAAAAAAAAAAAATCACAATAAGTTACCATTTAAACTGACTAAGGAATTCAAGAAAATAATCCAAAATACGAAAGAAAAAATAATTTATTTTGTAAATAATAAAAATTAAAGAAATGTTTCTTACATAAATTACACCCACTTATAAGTGAATGCCAATATTTATTAGAAGGGCTTAGATCAACATTAAAGGTACTCATGAAAACTAGAGTTTCTTATTTGAAATATACAGGATAGCCAAAGAAAAACCGCACTTTTTTGAACAATTATGGTTCAGCTTCTGTGATAGATACAGATAAGGGGTTTTCATGGTCTGAAAACTACATTCTTGTACTTTAAATTTAATATCTATAACTTAACAAACTACTAGGGGAATTTCGAATGGAATGCTTCGCAAGCATTGGTTGTTTTCACTTCTAGGCGGCTTGAAGCCCACATTGGTATTGGGAATTTAGCCGTCGACGGATCAATATAGTTCTCGGTGATATTATAGTCCCAATTCGATCATTGTGATGACTTATTTTTTGGCTCATAAAAATCTTCAATATAATATTCTTCAACTTCTTCAGGGTCTAAATAGGGTATAGTCCGAAGATGTACTTCATCAGTTGACCATCGTTGGTAAATCGTTCAGCAAATTCTGAATCCTGAATTTTCTCCACCAAGCTTGTGCCGTGTGTACGTTCCGACGTATCAATAAACGTAATTATAATTCCAACCGCGGAAGCCTACGTCCTTTGGGCTTCTTATATTGATCACAAAACTTAAGCTAATAATTGAGATTATATACGTAGTTTATAAATGAGATTATATTATACATGGCTTTACGGAATGGTAAGAAATCATTCCTTTTTTTGTACGAGTAAGGAGTAAGTCAGTATTTAAAGCAATACAGTGAATAGACCTTGTTCGATTCCCAACTGTGAGGTGATTTTATATCTCTCTTTAAAAATTGGTTAAGTAGTCTAAGTGCCAGCTCTACATAGACAAATGGCTCTCGTCTGGGTAGATTAAAAAAAACAACATATTTTAGGACCTTAAAACGTGTAAATCCATCAAAATCTTATACATTCTCGTATATAATATACTTTTTGTGTGATAGAGTAAAATAACTCATATTTTAACTTAAAAAAGTTTAAGTGAAGAAATGAAAAAAAAAAAAAATGGTATCATTACCCATATCGTTCCTTAGGCTATAAAAGACAGCGCTTCAAGCTTGAGGCTATATATAATCATGACTTGATCCGCTATTTAGATAACAAATTTAAAGGGGCTTCCACTGTTTAGACCACTTCTTATTAACAGTCGCCTATTTTTTGTAGTCAGGATTTAGTATCGAACTTTTAGGGACGGTGGAGTACCCTCTTCAAAATAACAGATGGAAAGAGATATATCCCTTGAATGTATTCACACACACACACACGTATTTATTATATATATCTATCTATCTATCTATATATATATATATATATATATATATAGATAGATATATATATATATATATATATATATATATATATATATATATATATATATATATATATATATATATATATATATAAAAATTGAGTGTCAAATATAAAAAATTCAAAATAGAAACTGTTTAAAAAAAATTAGTTTAGTAAGGGTCCTAAGAATTTTATTTTATTTTATTTACGAGCTAAAAGGCCCGAAGAATAAAATTATATTACAGGGACCAATGTTGTTATATATATCTTTTTTTATATAAAAAATATGCATCCTACTCTCTCCCATGTAACCCCTGACCCAACCTACAAATATTTACTTTTTTCAAACTTGGGATGTAGAAATGGTAACAAGAGTAGTTAGTGACCGGAAAATTTTGTTTAAAACAAATTCAATGTAAAAAAATAGAAATGTCCAACCTTTTTTTTAACAAAGCAAAGTCATTACATTACTCATTGAATTTTATTCAGCATTCCATTTAGTGATGGTTAAAACTGGAAAGCTTTTGGAACGAAGTTCCTTATGGCACGATACAGCGTCTGGAGCGCGGGAGTAAATCCGAAAAAAACGACCGTCACATAACCAACCGTCCCGAAATCGACCGATGACGATAAACATGAGTAAATTATGACCGATTTAGTTGAAATGTGGTATACATGTTCATTTTTCCATTGCCCACGACGAGTTCGATGGACAACGTTATCCGCCCAAGCGTTCGAGCTCAACGCTTGCGTTGCGCAAGAACTTTACTTCAACCATCCATTTTAAATATTAACTCATTATGATAAACTTCTTTCTCAATATACAATAGATATATATTGGAAGACGCTCGCTTCAATGATAAAAAAATGTTTTTCTTTTAATTTGGCCTTAACTCCGCTAAGTACAAATAGTTACTTTTAATTTTGACTCTTTTCAAACTGCGCCATGTATAAGTAGTAAGCATGGTGTACTTAGCAGTATGATTTTATAATTTAGATTTAATAAAAAGCGTAAGAAACGTCGTTTCTAACGGGTGTACTACGACACCAAACTTATTTTTTTCAAAGTTAAAAACATTTTCTGACTTGGGAATTACGCAACACGAAGACACACAGTTGTATAATATGACACTTAATAACATTTGATTTAAAAATTAATAAAATTCTTAATATAAAACATAAAACAGGAAAAATATAAATAAAATAACAACAAACTGTTTAACCTATTTGTGCTGTGTAATAGCCAAGTCAGGATATGTTATTAAATTTAAATGTGTATACCTAGAGTGATTTGGGAAAGAAAAGGGACAGAAAACAACATCCCTTTCTTGTGTTTGAGGTATTAGACCTTGTAGGTATTTGACCTTACTTGGACATGGGGAGACTTGGCTAAACCTATATCATCTAGGCTAAACCTTTCTTGGCTAAACCTATCACTGATCTCACAACGTTTTTCGTGTTGCGCAAGGCTTGGCTTGTTTTTAAAAAAAAGTGTTTTTGCTGGGATTAATTTATTCATCTGGATATAATATATAGGTTATATATGTTATCAATGTAAATCGGATTGTACATCTCGATTTTTTGTATCGATATGTATTCGTTTACGTATCTCGAAAAATATTCGTTTATATATCTCGATATAATATATTATTTTATAGAACTATGCATATTGGTTAAAAAGGATCAAGAGTGACAGATATACAGGGCGGAACAGTTCAGATGTGCCACCCCTCATTAAATGGTTAAAAATGGTGCTACAAAGAAAATTCCAGTCCCTAACCCCACTAAATCGGTCATTCCCGACTCAATGGTGATAGTGATATTTTCGTGATCCATCACCAACATAGAAATTTTCATCACCAAAACCAGTTTTTCAGTATTAAGTTTTGAAATTCAAATTGGACCCTATAATTAAAATAACATAGCCTTAATGAGTACTATGTTCCTGACTTTTTGATACTAATATCACCATCCTCCGGTAAATACTTTCAGATAGATGGTAAGATAATTTTATTCAAGCGGAGAACCTTACTTAGTCATTGAACATGTAGGAAGCAGTCTAAGAACGAGAAAATTGATTGCTGCCACTTTTAAGGGGGCTCAAGACTCAAGAGGGTCGTCTACCGCAACAATTACGAACATGTAAACCTACATTTGGTTTTAAAACACTGCTTTGGGTGTGAAAATAAGATAACCCCGAATTATGGAGTAAAACCGAAACTATAATCTATCTAAAAACGTAATCCCCTCTAATTTCTAATATTTTGAGGAAGTTGGTAGTGGGAAAGCCTAAACTCTCACCAAGCAATATTATGATGGGCAGTACCAATGATTGTGTATGAAAAACCTCCACGTTCGTCGTCTTAGAGAAGTCACATAAGATCGCGGCCGACCCAGAAACATATGCAATCAATTTTCACTTATCTCGAAAACAGTGTCGGAAAATGGCAGTTTACCTTAGACAAATGAAATAGAAAGTATGGTTTTATATTGATGTGATAAATAATATAATTTTATTATTAATTATTTTATTCTAATTATTGTCAATTTATTATATTCGAGACTATTATGGATGGTATTAATTAATAGAAATCGCTATTATAGTATGTTATTATGTTACATATTTACCTTTAAATTAATTTATATTGATACTATAAGTGCGTTAATATAATATTATGTAGCCTATAGTTTAATTAGGGTAATAAATTCTCACCAAAAATTACTTACCACGGCTAAAGTCAATTTTAACTGTATAAAGAAAATCAAAACATTACAATTATTGTAATAAAAATATGCTAATATTCAAAATATAATCAATATCAATTTATAATAAAAACTATATTATCTAGAAATAAGTTTAAGTATATGTTTTGTTATTTCATATTATGGAAGATTAAAATGATTAAGAAGATTAAAAAGATTGGGGATGTTTAAAAGTTTTAAATAATTTTGAACTAACGAATCATCGATATTCTGGAATTACATGTAAATATGATTGCTTGATATACCTAATAAAGTTTAGATAATACTTTTTTTAGGGTAAAACTAGGTGAGTTTGGACCCCAATAACTCTGCAAGTATATGCCAGAGGATGGTGATATTAGTATCAAAATGTCAGGAATATAGTGCACATTAAGGCTATGATATTTTAATTATAGGGTCCAATTTGAATTTCAAAACTTAATACTAGTTTGTAGCGCGCTATACTGGAAAAATAGAGGCCCTTGGTTCAAGTCCCGGCGCTCGAGTCTATTTTTCTCTGTCTGTCTCCCTTCGTGAATAACAATTATAATTTGATTTAAATTAAAATTTAAACTTTTCGTAGTATGAATACTACCTAAAACTTAAAAACTTAATACTGATAAACTGGTTTTGGTGATTAAAATGTCTATGTTGGTGATAGATCACCAAAAAATCAATATTACCATTGAGTTGGGAATGACCGATTGGGTTGAAACTGTTTTTTTATTGTAGCACCATTTTTAACCATTTTAAGAGGGGTGGTGCATTGATTTGTTCCAAATTTTTTAGGGTAAAACTTGGTACACTACATTGGCTATTATACTCAGCACAAATAGGTTTAACAGTTTATTAATATTTATTTATATTTTTCCTGTTTTATGTTTTATACTAAGATTGTTGCTTCCGAGTTTACCGAAGGTAACGGAAGCATTGTTTTCATTTCTGAAAACAAAAAAATATTATCTCTCCGATTTTAAAAATTCCAAGACAGAAATCCGTTTTAGACATCAGGGAACATTTTTGGTCTCGTGTCTGTCGATCAGTCTGTCTGTCTCTGTGTCCACGAACCATATAATGGCGTGAAACGTGTGACGATAACTTGAGTAAAAATAGACTGATTTTGATGAAACTTGGTAGACATATGTTTATTTTACCAATGCCTAGGACGAGTTTGTTGGACATTGTTATCCGCCCACGCGTTCGCGCGCAACGCTTGCTTAAACGTAAACTTCATATTTAAAATAGGAAATTTGGTCGGGAAAAAAAATCAAACTTCATCTATTCAATGAGACAAACATTTTTTTCAAATACAATTAATTAATAAAACCAATAGCGACGCCGCTATTAAGTGTTAAAGATCGCTAAAACTATTATTAGTTTTTATTATGAAGAGAATGTGGAGAGGGAGATAGACTAGGGGAATAGGAGGTGGATTGGTTCCCCCACCTCTTAATTTGACCTACCTCTTCAATAGCACAGCGAGCCTAGGGACCTCGAGACCAGGCGACCAGACTTTATTCCGGGAGAAATTAACAATAATGGATTTTAAAAGCCTAAAATCATTAAAGTATACGGGATAGGACGCGAGGAAGCTATGTGCCACTCTAATTGGCAGTGTATTTATTTTTTTTTAAATCATAATATATGTTATTAAGTGACATAATTCAACTTTGTGTCCTTGTGCTGCGTAATTGGCAAGTAAGAAAAAGTTTTTAAATTTAAACAAAATATCAATTTCTAAGACAGCTAGAAGTGCCTTAGAATTATCATGAGTCAATAGATCAGTGATATATACTAACAAAACTTTAGGCTCATATATCTTATGAACTAATTTTGGTTAGAGGTATGAAATTTTTATTTCTGGTTCAGTTTGTAATGAACTCTAATTCAAAATTAACTTTACAAATCTAAGTATCTTTAATAAGACAGTAGAGGGGGGGGGGGGGGCAAAATGCCTCGATCTGGTTCCAGTAAAGGATGGTACGGCTGTGCTCGGCTTGCCCGCGATATGTATTATATAAATCGATTCACATTTGTATAAACAATTATTAAACAAGGAACCCTGCTGAACAAAATATTGTCTTGTAAAAGAGTAGTCAATTATCGATTGACTTCTCTTTTCCACATTTCATGGAAATATTTAAATAAATGAAACATATTATTTCGTTATATGCTCAATTTTATTATTTCTGAAAATGTATTCATTAGAATAAACACAGTTTTTGAATAGAAAAAAAAGTTTTGATGTAATAATTCATAGTAAGAAGAATTTAAGTAATAATTCATGTTTTCAGTAAAAGTATTGCGTGCTTGTTTGATTTGTAATGTTTACCTTGGGAAAAGGTCTTGTCAAAATGTGTATGTATTAAGTTATATCCCGATTTTTCATATTTGTTTTTCTCGAACCAATAATATCAATTTCTATAATAAAAAATAACTAAATTTAAGAATAGATGTCTCTAAATAATGGATGTGAAACTCAGTTAATAAAATTTCTCGTTATGACTAAAAAAATAAGTCTAGAAACTCCAACAAAACATTATCATGTACATAGTGATACTAAAATAAATAAAATTGTATCTAATTTAATTTTTCTATTTATTAAACACATTTATAAAGGATTTATACAGGTGATTGTTTAATTCTGAGCTCACGGCATTGCAGTGCGTAAGGACAAGTTCCAACGAGCTTGCAGTGTATCTTTACTTGAACCAATACACCTGGTTTTCCTCACCCTCATATCTCTGCTTCCTCTTAAGATAGGCTTTTGAAATGTAAAATATAGATTAAGCTGAAGTAGCTTTAGACACTGATAAAAATTTACCCCTTAATATTTAAGCCTTTACAGAAGGAGAATTTCAAAGTTTTCTATTTTGTTACTGACTCAATCATCATCAAAATTATAAGTCACTTCCAGAATAGCTAGAAAATTTAAATTTGTTATACTCAAAATGTTGAAATTTTTCATTCCCTATAATCATTCATTTTTTTTCTCAAAAATAAAATAAAAAAATAAATAATGGTGGAGCAACGTTTCATTTTTTAAGCATTAAATTCGTATCTTAAGTCTGATTGCACAAACAGCTACCGATTTTGACAGATCTACAAGTTTGATTGTATGACTTTTTTCGAACCTTCATCGGTTGTACCTTAGTTTGATCTAGATTTGGTTACTTTTTAAATTCTTTTGACTTCGAGCTTTCATGGCGTCGCAATTGTTAACCAATTTTATTTCTGATTCGAGGACTGAAATCTCATACTAATGCTCTTTAAATAGAGTATGTATTATTTCATACATTATTCCTATTTGTTGAGAACATGAGAGTAAACTTTTTCCCGAGTGCTGTGACACATGTCCACTTTTATTTGTATTTTATCGTGTTGCATATAATTTTAAAGGCCTCAACTTGTACTTTAGGGCTGCTTTATTTATTTTAAAATTTGGTACACTTACTTTGGTACTGATTTGTATCGTAATAACCTGAGCGCACGACATGGCTAGGCCAAGTTGCAGAAAGAATGCCAGAGCATCTTTACTTTATACCATACTAACTAAAAAATAAATATATTAGGGAATAAAATAATAAAAGTAGATTTATGTGAATAGACTCAGAACATTAGAAAATAAGGATATATTGAACATTTTGGTGTGAGAAAATAATGTTATATTATAAATGTATAACGTCCGTAAATGACTGTAGGAGTCATGTAATGGTTATATATTACTATAATAATCAACATATATGTGTTTCATCATAATCCCAGTTGTTTGGACACATACCAAGTCATGGCTTTCTCATATCTTTATTTCCACTCTTTAGGAATGAACTATTGTCCAAAAAATCTTTTCGAATCTACAAATAATTTTTAAGTAGAACTTAACCGCTCCCTTATCACATCTCAAATTTTCAAATCCGTAGTCTCTTTTCCTTGAACGTCAACCTAGAAAGTGCTCCTACTTCGTTTTTTACATGCGTGGTACAATATTTTTTCTTTAAAGTAAAGTCACCCCGTCTATTAGACGGATATTACTGTATGTGTATAAAAACATACCCGTCTCTGAGACGGAAATACTACCAAACATGCCTCAGAACTTAGTACTTAAGTTTGTATGTTTATACATATACGTACATATATATATATATATATATATATATATATATATATATATATATATATATATATATATATATATAATTTACATACGTAAATTACACGTATATATACATTTTATTCGATTCATTTTTTTTTCCAAATAAGTTTGACTACATGATATTTTATATTATATTCTTAATTAATAGTTTGTGATTTTACTATTAATTTTAAACTTAATATACATTCTAATGTTTGAATGAAAGAAATTTCTTTCTATATTTCTAATCATTTTGTACACCCTTAGATTCTTGAATGTTCAAAGAATTTTACTACACCTCTAAATATATGGTTGCCTCCCATATTTTAGGGATATTTCAAAATTTGAAACAAAAAATATTTTACAGTAATCTGAGAATGCAATTGCTTTAATTTTTAAGAGATTAGAAAAAAATACATTGTATCCGTCTATCAGACGGATATTACCAAGAGTGGCAAAAAATATCATGTTACCAACTGAGGGTTAAGCTTCCAAAAGGAAATGATATCCCGAGAAATACCTAACCGACAAAAAGGTCCAAATTCAAGCCCCCATCAAAAAATGTCAGCCTATCAAAGTTGTGATATCTATATTATGGCCCAGACTGCTCTTTTAGTTGAATATTGTCCAACACAGTTGCTGAATAAAGTATGTACCATACTTGGGCGCAATGTAGGTATCACTACTTTGATAAGCTACATCTTTTTTTGGTCGTCTGAAATTTGGTCCTTTTATCACGGTATGTTTTTGATGAGGTATCTTTTTCGACTTTCAGATAAATCAGATTTATTTGCACGATAATTTCGAAACTAATTTTTTTCCCGGTAAAACCACTTTTATGGTTTGATATGTTCTTAAAAGTACTATATAAAACAGATTTTTCAAAATTTTTGAAACCGTTTTTGATAAATATATAATTTTTAAGGGATAGCCTTCCCTAATTTAGAGCTAAAATCCGTTTCTCGGATACGTCTCAGGTGATGGTTTATTTAACAAGTATGTCAAATTTAATCATAATTGGCTTGTATTTTGGGCTTTACGCGTCTGCACAAAAGACGGTGAAGTATTAGAGATAGACAAACATCACAGGTATTAATTTATTCATAGCAATTTCATCATAGCAATAAATAAAAATGAAAGATTATATTTGCATAGTTTATTCTCTCAACCATAAATATATTTAATCAAATAGTATTAGACAACTTACATTATATAGTGCTTAATTAAAGTCCGAATTTCTGATTCTCGTGTAATTTCTCGACTGTCCTTATTATTCACCAGCACTGGCACTGATGATGGCTGAAAGCCCGAAATTCGGCTTTGGAATTTCAAATTCAATTTGTTGAAGACAAGAAAAGTTCGGTTTTATTTTTCTATTAGTTTGTTCGACAGAAACGATTGCTATGTTTTTGTTCGTCAATAAATTAAGTCATGTTTACTCGTCGAGTTTCATTCAATATTTATTAAAACAATTTGCAAATAGAATTTAAAATTCACTTAGTTTTGGAAATTGGCACAGTTGTTGTTTTTAGTCTACAATACAATATTGGTACTAAAATTCCCCTATTGTGATGAGTTTGTGGAAGCCATTTAAAAGCAATGTTTTCAAATCTCCACACTATTTAGACCAGCATAAATGTGAAAAAACAAGGCAGGAGAGTTTGTTATTGAAAGGTTTGGAAAGTACTATACGAGGTTTTTTTTTGTTATATTAACTAAAACATTTCCAGTAGTCGTAAATACAATTCTCAACCGAATTTTATCAAACGTTAAAATATCATTCTCAAACACACCATTTAACCTTATTGATTGGTTTGCTTTTTCGTCGTTGAATGAAGCGTATGAAGCGCATGAAGCGTAAGTGTACGTTCGGAAATCAACCAAACGACAGGAGATCAAAGAATATCGGTCACATGTGACCAATTTCAATTCGGATCTTTCAGTTTACGATTTGGTAAATAGCAATAGTGGTGTAATTGTTCGTTTCATTGACCAAACGGCTAATGAGATTCAGTGTGCCTTCATCCAACATGTGGTATTGAGTACCTCTCTAACAATTCTTTATCCACTACAAATTTTAGCCTCTACTTGATATTGTTTTCTGTGAGTTTTATAAACTTTGTTTCATTAGTGTCAGATGATATACTCACAATCAATACCCCGTTGATTTTGAGAGGCGACGCGACGGGTCTTTCACCGTTCCAAGGAAGTTTCGCATGGTGTTGTTCGCTGTGAAGGAGTTACGTGTTTCGTATTTCCTCGAGATACGTGCGATCTTGTCAGTGGTACCTTTGCCAAAAGAGAGATATTATGTCTTATTTTCGGGTCGGGCGTCTGGGACGGCTCTTTCGTAGGCTTCGGAGTATTCAAGTTTTTCCCAATTTTTGAGAACCATTGGTCATAGTGTCAGTTGCAGCTCAAATAAAGCTAAATAAATACATTTAAAATAAATAAATAAATTGATTGGACTACATGTAAAATTAGAAATAATTTTTTGAATTTCATTATTGTTTGTATTTACTTTCTTCTTTATCTGGGAGCAATGAATTATTCTTCAAATAATCACATAACTTTTTTATCAAGTAGTGAAATGCTTATTGGATTTTCGAGGGTTTGACTTATATATTTTAAAAAGTTTTCTCAGGATCTGTCTCAAGTGATACAAGTTAGTTTGAAGGGATGAAGGAAAATTCCGACTATTCCTGATTACCTTACAATTCTGATTGGAAATCCCTTGAGGGGCGACAAAAAAAAACCCTTTAATAAACCAGAGAGAGAAGAAATGGAATTTGAAAACAAAACTGTGATTCTAATTTTCAGGGAGAACTTGCTCTTTCATAAAATTGTAAAATACTATAAGAATTTTAAAACTGTCAAAGGAATTAAATTCCTATTCCACCTTATACACATGTATCATCCTGCAATGTTAGTTGAATATAAGAGTATACTTCAAATTTATAAAATCAAAATATTTAAATGTATAATAACCAGTGAACATCTTGAGCCAGCCAAAGAACGTATAATATGTATATATGTAATGAAGATATATGTAGTGGATGTCACGGTGTCGGCGTGTCACGTTCCATCAGTCACATCAACCGTATAATTGGTGAAATTAATAAATTTTTGAGTATTCTTTTGGGGCTTAGTCTGATAGATTCTTGGTGGGGGAAATCACCACTAGACAAAAATTCGATCCTTTGCTAGCCTAAGGTCTACACTGATCTCCTAGAATATTCTAGACTTGGCTTCCTCGTTATTCTTGCTTGCAGTTTTCAATTATTGAGTAGTGGGCTCGATTAAGCAATTAAATATTTGTCTTTCGCGATATTATTTCGTCTCCTTCTTAGGACATTCATTTGATGACTGACGAGATGATTATATAGGAGCCAGCGTGACCCAGGGGCTCTAGGCACCCACCCAGCTATCAATGAGTCGAGGTCGTGGGTTCGATCCCGATCTATAATACTCTGAATTGCATCTATGAATCGCGGACGGAGCAGGGCGAGGGACACCCCCTCAGGGTTCTCTTCCCCCAGGCTTTGATGTCATATTCCGTGTCATAATGATGTGATTTGAATCTATGAATCGAGGAAGAAGGAATAAGCAGGGCAATATACAATTTGTTTGTGAGAGACACCAAGGGATGTGCCACGCAGTTCCAACATCAGATATTACGTCTATAAGATGTTGGCTCGACATTACGCCATGTCCTGCACCGTTTCGTCACGTCCGACTCATCAGGGGCCCGAATATGCTCACCCAACTCTGGACCTATAACAGATCAAGAAGATTAGATATAGGGCTTATCAGAGACGATCATACCGCCATACTTGCCTAGCTGGCAAAACACATGAGCAATATTATACCGTGGTTGCACGCTGCAATTAGCTACACAATTTGTGTGTGTGAGAGACACCAAGGGATGGGATCTGCTGATCTTTTATAGGTCTAGAGTTTGGTAGGCATCGTCGAGCCCCTGATAGAGTAGGACGCGACGAAACGATGCAGGACATGGTGTAATGCCGAGCCAACATCTTATAGACATAATGTCTGATGTTGGAACAGTTTCTTTTTTCTGCTGTCTCTTAAAGCCCGGCCACACAGAAAGCTACGCTACGCGAGCTAGCTATGCTACGTCTGCTAGCCATGCGAGCTACGCTAGCTATATTTAGGCGGGGTGGCCACACAGAAAGCTACGTTTTAAAGCGATGTTTTTGTCTCGTTCGATATGTTGAGTTGGAAGGACTACAGCAGCTCTGATGAAGAGCTATTGCTTTTATTTTCTTTATGTAAGGAAAAAAGTAAAAGAAAGTGGGTTCATGCAGTGAACACTAAAAGGAATCAATCTGGGGAATTCCATTACTTGATGGATGATCTTAAAAAAGATTATGAGAAGTTCAGAGAATATTTCAGGATGACAAGAAGTGACTTCAAAATTCTTCTCAATCTTGTTCACAGTGATGTACAAAAGAATCGATTGAACTACAAAGCAACTATATCACCTGAAGAACGCCTTGCTGTATGTTTGAGGTATATGTAAACTTCATATTTGTCATTTTGTCTTATTTCATACAAATGGAATATTTAGAAAAGATTATTAACAACAATTAAGAAAAATAATTTATTACATGCGAATGAAGATCTATTTACATTTTAAAAGGGTTTTTATTACAATTTTCAAATATAGGGTGTCCCCGGATCGGATTGCCAGTATGTGAAATGACATTATTGCACTTTTAGAAGAAGTCACTTTTTTTACTCCTGCTTGTTCATAATTAAGATTTATTATATTAATTTGTTCATAATGCACCCTGTACCAAAAAAGTACAATTTTCTAATTAATATTAACATAAGAAAGGAAACTGGGTCAAATTTTGACTTACAAGAAAAGTATTCTTTTTTCCTTATAAAAATATCTATTTAAAAGAAATAGATCTATTATTCATGATTCAAGAATAATTATTATTTAAATATCCAAATTTAATCTACAACTTATCATTTTAAAAATCATTATAAATTAATTTTCTAGTTGGGGGAAGGGGGAGGGTAAGGTTTCCCCTATTACTTTTCATATTGTCACAAAATAGAATATAACTTTCAATACACTGAACGGGACATTTAAATCGATCCCTCAATTATTAGAATCACACAAATTTGAAATTTGTTTTTGTTTTTTTAAACGTTGTAGGGGGGGATTTTTACACAGGGGGAACACTACTTACTATAAAACACGCCAAATCGCTATGCGGGTAAGGAGATGTGGAACGAGCAGAGAAGGGCGCGTAGGGGGTAGTAGAAGTCTGCGCAAGTCCGTCGCTGTGGACGTCAACGAGAAAATCCGTTCAAATGGAAATGCCAAAACGTAGCTAAGATGCGTCGCTGACGTAGCGTAGCTAGCTAGCATAGCGTCGCGTTCTGTGTGGCCACCTCCAGTCATTATTATAGAACGGAAATCTTCAAACATAGCTGGCTCGCGTAGCGTAGCTTTTTGTGTGGCCGGGCCTTTACACACAAATTCTTCTACACCTATTTGTTTCTCTTCTTCATGCGCACAAACATACATATATACCTATATCATTAAAAGCTTTTATCTTATTTTTATGAATTTTTGCATTGTTTGTCAAAAGTAGCCTCCAGATGGCTCCAGATTAATTTCAACCGTCTGCGCTCCTTAAATTTTCCTTAATTGATACTTTAATTCACGTAAAAAATCTAAACAATTTTGAAAGTTTTGAAAAACGGGGGAGAAATTAAACTAGGCATCGCGTGGCTCTATCATTGAAGCGAGCGTATTGCAATAAAATACTGAATATTGCAATTTTTTAATCATGATGAATGTCATAGTTGAAGATAAGTGGAAGAGGGTAGTGAGGAGTAGAGTGGGGGTACTCGGTACAAAGCTCACCTTCCTAAACAAACCTACACACAATACGACTATAAGAATCTTAACCATAGCATTTAAACTTTTTTTTTTTTTTTTTTCTTTTTTTTCGTTTTATTGTATATTACAACTACAAAAATACATTGTTATAAGTAATAAGGATAATTGTTTTACATGGCGTGGTACTCTTGATGTGAGATACTGTCCAGTGACAGAACTCACCGTTAATGACATGAGTTTAACATGCTATCTAATGTGTATTATGGATACTTTTTTTTTTTTTTTTTTTTTTTCTTTTTTTTAAATATTTAACAAGTCGCGTGGCCACTGCCTTTTGAGTCGTCGGTGAGGATTTCCAGGAATATGATTTGAAAATAGGTTTTGGACTAAGGGATTAGGATGATGGGATACGGAATCATGAAAGGATTGATATCTGGAGGTGGCTAGGTCAGAAACAAAGGGCACTTTTAGGTCGTTATGAAGTATGAAGTTAGAAACAAAGAAGGGAGCATTAGTTATTCTTCTTAGGATTTTAGACTGAAGGGATTGGATGCGGTAGGAGTTAGAACGCTTGGTACAGCCCCATAATTCGATGCCGTATGTCCATATGGGTTTTATCATTGTGTTATATATGAGAAGTTTGTTATGTGTACTGAGTTGTGATTTGTAATGTAAGAGCCGGTGTAGTTGTTTATAACGACGGTTGGTTTCTTGTCTTTTGAGTTTTGTGTGGTGTGCCCAGGTTAAACGTCGATCAAGGTGTAACCCAAGGTAGCGGACAGTACTAGAATGAGGAATAGGGATTTGGTTAAGGGTTACAGGTTCGCAGATACCATGTCTCAGAGCAAAGGTCACGTGGTAGCTTTTATTTTCGTTTATCTTAATTCTCCATTTCTTCAGCCAAATTTCAAGAAGTGTAAGATGTTGTTGAACATGGTCGGAAGCTGTATGGGGAGATTTGTGAGAAGAAAGAATGCATTTGTCATCTGCGAAAGATGTCAGAGTGGTGTTAGGATGTTCAGGAATGTCAGATGTGTAAAGGGAATAAAGGATTGGGGCTAGGATACTTCCTTGGGGTACACCTGCTTTTATCTGGAAAATTGAAGAAGTGGAGAGGTTACAAGAAACATGGTAGAATCGGTTTTCAAGAAAGGATTTTAGGATCAGGTAATATGTGAATGGGAGGATGCCCTTGAGCTTCTAAAGTAAGCCGGCGTGCCAAACCCTGTCAAAAGCCTGGGCCTCATCTAGGAAGACCGCCGAGCAATACTTTTTCTGTTCAAGGGAGGAGGAGATTATATCTACAACTCTATGACATTGCTGGATTGTGGAATGCTGTGAGCGGAAACCAAGCTGGTGATTAGGTATGATATTGAGGGAATTAATAATGGGGTTAATTCGACGGAGTAGAAGCTTTTCTAGAATTTTCCCCATTACTGGAAGGAGACTAATCGGACGGTAGGAAGACGGTAAATAGGTAGGTTTGGAAGGTTTGCAGATCATGATAATGTTTGCGAATTTCCATAAGACAGGGAAGTAGGTTGTTCGAAGGACTGAGTTGTAGATATAGGTGAGGTAAATTATGCCTTTTTTGGGGAGGAATTTAAGGATGTTGGATGTGATTAGATCATAGCCGGGAGCTTTATTTCGAGGTAAGTGCTTTATTATGTATGACACATCAGAGGGATTAAAGGCTTTTGGAGGAGGTGAGAGTTGGAGAGGAGTTGCCAGATCTTGGAGTATAGTTCTTGAATGAGCAGGATCAAAGATGTCAGAATGCGGAGTAAATTGATTTGATAGATGTAAGGCAAATTGCTCTGCTTTATCCCTATCACTTTTTGCCCAGGATTGATCAGGTTTAAGGAGGGGAGAGGGGATGATCTTGTGTTTAAGGATTTTTCGGGTTGCATTCCAAAGGGATTTGTCTTGTGTGGTCAAGTTTTTAGTGTAGTCTGTGATCTGTTCTGCCTTGTATGCTGTCAAGGTAGAAGTTAGTCGTCTAGTAAGTCTGTTAAAAGTCTGTTTGTCAGTCAGGTTACGTGTTCTTTGCCATTTTGCTCTAGCCCGTCTCTTGTCCGTTATTAAGGTTCTTATTGACATTGGTAGTTGTACATTAGTTGTTCTATTTTGTCTATAAGGTTGTGTTGAGTCCCATATGCTTGTCTGTATTGTGTTCGTCAAAGTCTGTACAGCTAGGTCTATTTCGTCAGGTGTTTTTAAAGAAACTTTAAGGTCAAGTCTGTCTTCGACTAATTGTCTATACTTGGTCCAGTCAACATGTCCGTTAATTAAGGTCGGTTTCTTAGGGAAAGAGGAAGGACGAAGGTCTAGGATTAGGAGGACAGCACTGTGATCTGAGGAGAGGTCGTGCAGGTTAGTGAGGTTTGACTGAAGATTATTAAGCGGGGAAGTTACGAAGTAGTCTAGCAGATCTGGGAGTCTGTTCGGGTCTGAAGGCCAATATGTGAACTCAGGAGGAGAAAGAACTTGATACCTAGAGGAAAGGATTACTGGGAGTAAGGAATTTGTACCGCGGGGATTTCTTGTTCTACATCCCCATTGAGGATGCTTAGCGTTAAAATCCCCCCCGGCTATGAATCTAGGACCAAAAGATCTGAAGAGGGCGGTGAAATCTTGAAGGGTAACGGATTTACTGGGAGGGCAGTAAACAGAGGATATTGTAAAATCAAGAGGTAAGGAATTAAGAGTTATTGAAGTGGATTGGATTGATTCTGTACAGGTGGAGGGGTGGAGAAAGTGGGAAAGAGAATTTTTAATTAGAATCGCGCTGCCCCCCTGTGCTGTGTCATTTGGATGGTCAGTTCTGTACGTTTTGTAGTCTCGTATGTGAAAGTGTGAACGTGTTGTGAAGTGTGTTTCGGTTAGAAGGACAATATCAATTCTTTTATGGTGTATTAGTGTATCGAGCTCGTGTTTGTGTTGGGTTGCACCATTAGCGTTCCAAAGGAGAATAGAGAGGGAATTTTGAGTTTGGGGAATCATTTTTGGGAAAAGGCAGGGAAGATTGAAACAATCGAAGAAAGGGTATGAAGGATAGTGAGGAGAGGTTGAAGTGCAGATTTCAGTTCGATTAAGAAGGAATTTAGGGTTGTTTGGAGGTTGCTTGTGAAATCAGTTGAAGTGGAGGGGGGAGGAATAAAGGTAGATTGTTGTCTGTGGGAAATAGGATGGGTAGTATCTGGGTTTGCAGCGGCCGCGTAGCTTAATTTTTGTGTTGGTTCACTGCTGGCGGGGACGGACGAAGTGGTGGGCAGAGATGGAAACTGCGCTGTTGAGCTGTTATTGTTGGGGTGGGTTGGTAGATGCACTCGGCGTTGTTGATTTGGAGCTGTTTGGTTATCGGTTTGCGTGAAAGATTTATTGTTGCTTTTCAGGGCACGTTGAAGCTTCTTGTGGACTTCACACCCTCTATAATTCACTGGGTGCGCTCCCCCGCATAGTACACAGGTAGCTGGTAGGTTTCTATCTAGCTTCTTACAATCTGAGGTAGAATGGTTTCCCGTACATTTTACGCATCTGAATGCGTAATTACAATATCTCTGCGTATGACCTAGGCTTTGACACCGCTTACATTGTACTACCTCCGGTTTTTTGTGGGGTTCTTCTACCTTGATTTTGCAGTAGTATAATTCTGTAAGGTTGAATATGTTTTTATTGTTTGGGTCTGGCTCTAAATCTATAAAAAAGAGGGGTAGTCTATTTTTCGATACGTGGTGTATCACGTTGGTTACATTTCTGGGTTTGAATCCCAATTTTTCTAGTTCCTCCTTTATCGTTTCAGGAGATGTTGTCGGGTGGAGATGTCTCATAACCACTCTAAAAGCCTTTTCATCTTTTGATTGGTAGGTGTGGGTGTGGTGCTCAATATTGTGTGACTTTAAATGTCGTACAACAGTTTTAAAGCCTTCAGTTGTTTTTGTTTGCAATAAAACATCTGTTGATCGGGCCTTGCAGATAAAATTCCCCGGACCAAGAATTGTATTGAGGCTAGTGATAAGTCTTGAAAATGCTGTTACATTTTTTATGTATATCGGGGGTGGTTTTACAGTAGTGGAATCACCTGCTTCTTGGTCTGTTTGTAATACACCAAAGGGGTTTTTGGTTGTGAATTTAGGTGAAGAACTAGGACCGGCTACAATATTCCTAGGTAAGTCGGTTGGACGGAGAATAGCTTGAAGAGCGGTGGACGAGGGGGGTACGGGGGTATCGGAGGAGTTTGAGCTAGACGCAGCGATCAGAGTGGATGAGTCATGAGGGGTGGGGGGTTCCTGGGCTACTCGCTTAGCAGTTCCCTCCACCGAGGATTGAGAGCCTATAGACTGCGTGAGAGATCTCGATCTCTTCTGACTCTTTTTCTTTTTTGTCATATCGTTATTATTGATATATAAAGTTTGTTTACCTTTTGAAGGCCGTTTCCTGATAAAACTCGGCCGACCTGGTGTACCTCGACCGGCCAGTCTATATCACGAATAAAACGAACTTTTTAGAATAATTAATTAAATTTAAATAAAAACTGCTATGATAATAATAAATACTAATATATACAAGAAAAAATAAAAAGATCAAACTGGGAAAAAAATGATTAAAAACAATTGAGTTTTACTACTGTAAAATAGGGAAAAAAGGGAGAGCCGATCCGCACGTGTCTAGGGTTAGGTCAACACTCCATTTAAACTATTATTATAAATGTATCACTTCATTACCCAAATACTACTGCTTGTATCAAGTTGAAATTTTACATACTTGTTTCAATTGTACTTTAGACGATGTACATAAAGTTTGATTAAAATCGTTACGTTAGAACGTAAGATATCGGTAAAAAGGTTGTTTTTACTATTTTAAACGTTTAGGTCCGCTTTAATAGTTTAAGCGATCGTTATTAATTCATAGTAGTGTCGTTGTTGGTTTTACTAAAAAATGTTATTTGAAAAAAATGTTTGTCTCATCGAATAGATGATAATAGAATCTTTTCCCGTCCTGAAATTCCAATTTAATTTTTGAACCTCTCGTTTACGCGAGCATTGCGCGCGAACTCTTGGACGGATCACGCTGTCCAACGAACTTAGCCTGAGTATTAGTAAGAGGAACATGTATACCAAATTTCAACTAAATCGGTCAACTTTTACTTAAGTTATCGTCGGACACGTAAACGTTACTGACAGACAGACAGACAGACAGACAAGATGCATAGTTTGTTAAATGTAAGAAGCTCGCTTACGCTCGCTTCAATAAATTTGACAATAATAGGTTTTAATAGTATAAAATCATTAAGGTATACAAAATTGAACCTGAGGAAGCTATGTGCCACACTAATTAGCAGAGTATTTCCTTTTATATTTTTTTTTGGTCCAATACGCTTCTCTATCTAAGTGTTATTAACACTTATTGTTATTAAACTTTCACTTGTAAAATAATGTTATAGTGACAAAATTACAAGGCATCGCGTGGCTCTATCATTGAAGCGAGCGTATTGCAATAAAATACTGAATATTGAAATTTGTTAATAATGATGATTGTCATAGTTGAAGATAAGTGGAAGAGGGTAGTAAAGGGTAGAGTGGGGGTACTCGGTACAATGCTTTATTTTTACTTCATAATTCATAACAAACCTACACACAAAACGACTATAAGAATCTTAACCACCCGGAATAGCTTTTAAACTAATATTATAAATGTATCACTTCATTATTCAAATACTACTGCATGTATCAAGTTGAAATTTTACATACTTGTTTCAATTGTACTTTAGACGATGTACATGAAGTTTTATTAAGATCGTTACGTTAGAACGTAAGATATCGGTAAAAAGGTTGTTTTCTCTATTTTAAACGTTTAGGTCCGCTTTAATAGTTTTAGCGATCTTTATTAATTCATATCAGTGTCGTTGTTGGTTTTACTGAAAAATGTTATTTGAAAAAAATGTTCGTCTCATCGAGTAGGTGATGATAGAATTTTTTTCCGTCCTGAAATTCCAATTTTAAATTTGAAGCTCACGTTTACGCGAGCATTGCGCGCGAACTCTTGGACGGATCACGCTGTCCAAGGAACTTAGCCTGAGTATTAGTAAGAAGATCATGTATACCAAATTTCAACTAAATCGGTCAACTTTTACTCAAGTTATCGTCACACGCGTAAACGTTACTGACAGTCAGACAGACAGACAGACAGACAGACAGACAGACAGACAGACAGACAAGATGCATATTTCGTTGAATGTAAGAAGCTCGCTTACATTCGCTTCAATTAAGCTGATGCACTCTATGAAAATCTATTTCTTAGTCTCTTTTTCTTAAAATCTAACGGTTAGTCTCTTACCGTCAGGTCAACACGGCGCAACGTTAGTATCTTATCGTTAAGTCAATACAAAGTTAGTTTCTTACCGTTCCATCGACACAGCGTTAGTTTCTTACCTTTAAGTCAACACAACTTTAATCTCTTCCTGTTACGTTAATCTCTTAGTGTCTTAACTGACAAGAGATAGGAATCTTTATAGATATTTTTGATATGCCTACCTGTGTGAATCCTTCTTAGAGAATTATATGATATCTTTCATTATAAACTCTACTTTTCGTATAAATATCATTCATATTTAAATGAAATTATCTTCAATAAAAGAGAGAAGGTTCAAGATCTTGGGTTTTAAAAAACGAACTAAAGCAAGCGAATTACCTAGATACTCTTTTTTCACTCAGATCTTATCAATTTGTTATCATCTCTTTAAGATCAAACGAGGTTGTATAGGAAAATTCAAATTACCCAGAAGATGCGAGATGTAAGCCGATGTTAGTATTAAGGAAACGTATTTAGACTAAGCTAGACGCTTGAAGCTGCATTTCCACTTTATCTAAACTACTACACTTAGCTTTAAGTAGTTTGAAGTGTACTCTACCTCTATTCAGTGCTAAGGAAACGAGGTTTAGGCATCAGCATTTTAAATAAACATTAAACCCCTTACAAAGACCTAATATCTTGGCTTTTGTCTTTTTAGGTGAAAACAATGTTGAAGGAATAAAGAATACAGAAATCTTATGGTTTTCTTTTTGTAACTTCATAAAGCAGAGTTATTTTTTAATGGTTTTAATTTTTTAATGCTAATACAGAGATATTGTCAATATTTGACGTAAAATGCATTATGTATATAATTTCAACTAGTTTATAAGTCTAGAACATGATTAATTACTTGTATATATTTACCTCTAAGATCAATTTATTATTTTAAGTCACATTTTAGCAATTACAAAAGAGCTATTTTCTACTCGCTTAAAATATATAATACAACAGTATTTCTTTATTTTTTTTACATTGATTAGTATATCTTTATTAACCGGTGTGATGAAGTACTTAATGTGACAAAAAGTTAATTTTTAATAATTTACCTCTGAGATACTGATATGAGTATGAAAATTAAATTCTTAATCACCGACCCCAAAAAGTATTTATCTTAAATATATATAAGATTGGAGTGGTGTCTGTACATTTATATGATTGTGCTCAAATTTTGTATTCCCACAAAATGAGTAATCCTGATAACAAATTTAAGTTTAGAAAATGTTATATGTTTGTCTGAGGGTCAATCACGTTCAAACGGCCTACCAGATTTTTTTGGTTTTTAGGTATAATGTTAAGCTCAATTCTGCGGGTGATATGGCGATAAAACTTTTTGGTAGATCTATAAGGGGCCGAGAACGGAGCTTCTTAATTGATTTCAAATTCTAATTTTATTTTTTATGAAAAATGTATTTAACCTAAGTTTGCGGATGACCAGGTCCTTATTGCTATATCAGTTGTAGAAGCCGAGTTAATGCTAAAAGAAATTCAGCAAAAAAGCAAACAAATCGGACTAAATATAAACTTAGAAAAATGTAAAATTATAATTATAAATGAAGAAAGTGATCGCCGCACTCAAGACCTGCCCCTATAGAAAAAGTTAATAACTTCTTATATTTGGGTCACCTCCTTAGTATTGATGGGCAATACGCAGAAATTCAAAGAAGAGTAAACCTTGGTTGGAAAGCCCTATTGAGTAACAGATGCTTCTTCAAGAGCAGAGCACCCACAGACCTCAAGAAAAGGCTTTGGGAAACAACAGTGCTACCCGTCCTAACATATGGCTGTGAGACCTGGAGATTGTAACAAGGTAGTAGCGAGGTTGCGAGTTGTGGAAAGAAACATGGAACGGTACATGATGGGCTACACCAGGAAGGACAGGAAGAGCAAAAAATGGCTCAGAACGAACTCAGTACTGATTGACATTATAGAGAATGTGCACAACAGGAAGTGGAACTGGGCCGGCCATGTCATCAGGAGGAAACAAAGCAGCTGGAGTAAAGATAATAATGGAATGGAGACCCTGGGACAACAAAAGGAAGCGAGGAAGACCGGAAAAGAACTGGAACGAAGAAATGTGGAAAACCTGCGGAGGGGCAACCTGGGCCCGAGTAGCTGCTCATAGGCAAGAGTGGAAGAGATTGGGAAGAGCTCATTATGAGGTTTACCACCTAGAATACCTATAAAAAATAGCTCAAACAGAACATCAACATAAAAGAAAAAATAAATAAATAAAATAAAAACATAAACAAAAATAAAATTATGTAACAAGAAGGGAAGAGAAATGTTAACCCAGTTTCAATCCTCAGCATGGCTGATTTTGTAAATAGGGGAAAAAAGAAAAAAAAAAGAAGAAAAATAAATGACTTGTTCTTATATATCTTTGTATCCTAATTTACAAATAAAGGATTACATTACATTACATATATTACGACAGCTTTCAGAAACACAAACAACATAGGGAACAGACTAACAACAACATATATATGACAATAGTGGAATTTATAATCTAACCTGCAACGACTGCGACCAAGTATACATTGGAAGGACAGGTCGCAACTTACAAACTAGATACAAAGAACACATACGATCTTAAATATTCAATAGAACAGACTCTAACTTCGCTAACCACCTACGCAAACACGGACACGAACCGACGACAATCGACCAACCAATGACTTTATTGCACAAAGAACAGAAAGGACTAAGACTCGACATACTTGAGAAACTTGAAATTTACAAACATAGAACGACCAAGAAGACCTTAAGAAGAGCTTAATAAACGAACAATTACTTACAAACTCTGACGTAACATTTTCAGCACTTAAACTACCAACAAAATAACGTAAACGAGACGACACATTTTTAACTCGTACGCTAAGTAAAATACCTGGACTATACTGAACTTTTCGATGATCCATCTCTTCTTTCATCAATTTCTCAACTTTTTCTATTAGTTTTCTTCACATATTCTTCCCTTCCTAAAATAATCTTTTTCTTTTTCTCTATGCCAACTCTTATTTTCATTACATCATCTTTGTCCGTCTTGGCCTTGTTGTCTCTATTCAACCCTTTCGACTATTGCATCATCCCTCTATGCAACCTTTCCCATCATTGCATCATCTTCTTCTTTGCGCACGCTTTCCTTTGTTTCTTCGCCTTCTTTACACCTGACACCCCCGTCTCATGGGTTTTTCCCACATCCTACGTCTTTTGTATATATCTTCGTCTACCTCCACCTTTCCAACTTCATTCTCTCATGTAGACTCGATGAGTGCTACGAGAAACTTCGACTCTGCTGATGATTGCGTTGAGCCGAAACCGGTCCAGTGATCTCCAGATCAAGCAAGTATCGACGGTAGGGATATCCTCATTTGTCAACTTACGAACTTGCGGTAACAACTTTCAATTTGATATATATATATATATATATATATATATATATATATATATATATATATATATATATATATATATATATATTGACTATAAACTACGATTTTGAGACTAAAATGAAATTAATGATGAGTAATACTCCTCATTCTATTCTTAGACTAAAGTGGAAGAAATAAAATTACATTATGGCCTAAATCTTGAAAGGTTTTCTCAAGTAAACAATTAAGCCATTTATTGATCTTCTAACATTTATAATCAACTTATGGATAGATTTAAGAATTCCTAGATCAAATCAGCAGAACTCTGTGGCAACATATAAGTATGGTTATGTATGAACATACACGTTGGAAAGCACTTTGAGAAAGTGGGAGGGGTTAAGATAAACACAAAGTATCCTATGTAATATTAAAACTTATAAATTATTATTTATTTTAAAATATTACTTTATATATAGGAGCACTGAGTTTAAACCTTGTATAAACATTACTTATACTTACTTCTATTCGTTCCGTACACTTATACTAGGTCTATCCTACTTTGCACACACTTATAATATATTATATATATATATATATATATATATATATATATATATATATATATATATATATATATATATATATATATATATATATATATATATATATATATATATAGAAGGAGAGAGAGATAGATAAATTGATATTAAAACAGTGTTTCTAGTTAAATTTACATTTATAGTACCCGAGTTGCAATATTTGTTAACAAAAGGCTTTATGTAAGAGAAATAAATAAATAATATGGTACTTTACTAGATATTTAATGTTTAAGAGCTAAGTATAAAAAATAAGTAGTAAGATAGCTAGTTAAGTACTTTTTTTGTATAAAAGCATTTCATCTTCCTTTATTATTGGTATGTACTTAGGTTTGCACTTCACATTCTTTTACTTTCTTGTTCTTTCTATCACATTTACCTAGTATAACAGGGTGATTCAATCGAAGTGATAAGATTTGAGTGTGTATATGTCAAGTGATAAAGAAAGCATACATTTAAAAATATTACATTTCTTCCAGCACACAATCTAGATGAATACTTGTGTCTTGAGCCTCACGTTAGACATCCAAGTGATCCCATAACTCATCCTTTTATGTGGGTGAATATCTTGAGATTGCCTCTTTTTTGTCACTGCCTCGAATCTAACCAAAAAATAAAATAAAATGAGAAAATGAAATATGCTTCGTCATCTACATAAAAAGTTCTATTTTGACAAAAGATTTCAGCCGTGTAACTATTATGGATCCATTAATTATAATTGTGTTAATAGGTGAAAAGTCACTCTCCTGGACTGTCACTTAACTGATATTGAAATTTTAGACATCAAAAAGTATATTTAGTTTAATTTTTATTTTGGTTTTAAGTAAATAATATTTTTTATTATACTTTGAAGTAATATGTTGAGCAGTCTATCATTTTTTCAAATTTGATTTTGCCCTCCCAAAAAAATAAAAATCTTGAGTCACCAACAAAATAGTCACTCTCCTGGCTTAAAATAATAATGGCGCCTTGTGGTGAGTAGGGGAAGTCTAGAGCGCTGGTTCCTTGTTTTACCCTTGTGTATGCCCAACACAGGCCAAAACTTTGAATCTAGATCAGTTGGACCTAGCTGTTGCTCCAGTGGGGATACCATTTGTCATTATCTTCTTTAACAAACAGGTACGACATTTTTTATACCGTCACTCTCCTGGTTCACTTACTTAAACATGAAACCTTTATAAAAATTCAAGAATGGTCTTAATTTATTTGTAGTTTGGCACAGTAAACATAACTTTTTTTCTGAATTCACTGCTCTTCTCTGTTTGATGCCGCCATCTTTAATAAGCTAAAACCTCACTCTCCTGGCATTCACTCTCCTGGTATAGAGGTGCCAGGAGAGTGATACTATTGTTATTTAACTTGTGGACGCAGTATAAAATTGAGAAATTTTTCTCTGATAATAGCGTCGGGGGGGGGGGGGGGGGGGGGAACACCTTGTTTCGTAAAGTAAATTACAAATTGCATGCGGGGTGTGGCGCCACGATAGAAAAAAAAAACTGAGATTTAATTTATAATTTTCATTTTCTTTGCACTTTTCTGTTGGACAATATACCTATTTTTTTCTCTCTATAGTAAAATAATTAAATGTTTACTCCCCTCCCCCCTCCCAGTCACCCAATTATGTTAGGAAATTATATATAAGTATAGTTTTCTGTCCCTGATGCAATAGGGAGGAAAGATTGAGGAAAAAAAGAAGTCAACATAAAATAGCTTTAGATCCTAATCTGAGGCAAGATTTTGATGTTTTTTGACAAAATGGCGCAGAAAATTAAACGCTTTCCACAAGTGTTATATATTTTTGTAATCTACTATTCAATACCTTTCATTTGATACCTCACTTAAAATTTAAAAAAAAGAAATTTCCCCGTGACCGCAATTAGCCGCCATCTTGGATTCCCAGTTAATCCGACCAAGTTGCTATTCTTATTTTTCTTTGGCGTATCAGACCGCACATTTTTCATATTTTTTTAATATTTTCCTGGTTGTGTCAAAGAGATCATTTCTAAAAGGAGTCGACACAGTCATATAAAGTTGCAGCCTGTGGGAGGACATTGGAAATGGCCAAAACGACCAGATGTGCTTGTGTATGATGCTGTAGATGTTATATAAAAGAAATTGATGATACAAGCATCATTCCAGCGAGCAGAAATTTTTATAAAATCAATGACCCTTTATTAAATTAATTTTATTGACCTTATTTTATGACCCTTTATTACGCTAATTTTATTTTAGTTGCCTTATCAATGGCTGTGGTTTTATAAAAGTTTAATGATTAATTTTGTCAAACAAAGGATTTAAAACAATATACTATCTAATAATTAATTAACCTGTTAACAATAATCTTGGAGTATACCTAAATTGCTCTTCCAAAGTCACTCTCCTGGCAAAGATCACTCTCCTGGCATATAACAAATTTTGAGGGCCCCTATTTTGCAAAAAAATTATCAAAGTTTTGGGAAATTCTATTTTTTGTAATAGTTTCATTAAATAAATAAAAAAATAAAAAAAATCGAAAAATTTATATGAAGTTGAATTGTTTGATTTTGGGCTTTCGAAAAGAGGCAATCTCAAGATATTCACCCATGTACATAATATTATATTATACATAATAATTTAAGAAAAGATGAAGGAAGGGCATAATCGGAAATACTTAGTAACAGGAAATAATTATCATTGTTTAGAAGAATAAAAGTATGGTGGGGAAGAAGATGAGGGTGTTCAAATTTAACTAAACAATTATTTGGTTTACGTGTGTGGACGAGCGGGATGTGATTTTATACAATATTCGAGCTGAATATTCAATAAAAGTTAATATGCCAATATGAAATTCTACTAATGAGAGGAAAATAATACTTTAGGTTCAAAGTTCTCCTTTAGAAAGCGCTAGTAGGTTTTTTCTATATGCCTTGATAGGGGCTAAAGAACCAGATTTTTGCGTATTTTTTTCCTTTATATGTACATTATATTCTACCAATATACAAAATTTCTAGTTTATAGGATTGCTAGAAGTGCATTAGAATTATTATGATAAGTCAATAGATCAGTGAAAAATAAAAAAACTTTAGGCTCATATATCTTTTGAACCAATATAGGTTTTAGCGAATTTCCATTGGAAAAAATTCACTAATAGAGCCACTGGCATGGCGGGAGTTTAAGCCGGGACTACGGCCAAAATACGTTTCATGGGTCCCTGATCACGAAAAAATCGGTTTTACAAAACTTTATATATATATATGTATATATAAGCACAGAGAAAACCCAGGGCTCGGTCATAAAAACACTATTCACTCACAACATACTCAAAAACCCGACGTTTCGGTTTATTCTTTAAACCTTCTTCATAGGATCTAAAACAAAAGAAAATACAAAAAGTTTACACAGGATGCAATTAAGATTAAAAGAGTTTACAATTAGAAAAACTAAACTTAAAAACACAAAGCTAGAGAAACTTACAATGAGAAACAGTTGGAATGAGAACTAATGTAGCATACTATTGAAATACAACAACATACACAAACAGCAACAGCATACTTACAACAGCATACTTAATACAACAGCATACTTTTCAATATGAGTATTCAATATGATGAGGATCCCTATTGAAAATGGGATCTTTAAGACTTCGTTAACCCCTCCTGATGAGTCATCAAATGTTAAAAAAATTGAAAAAAATCAAGTGAGGTATCGCTTCTTATGTTTTTTAGGGTCCTGAATCCAAAAAATGAGTTACCATAGCGATTCGAATAATAATTTAATAATAATTATAATAGTAATAACAACAATTTCTTGTGGATTGTAAGCACGCTAGCTCTCGAACGAATTGACGTATCATAATAAAACTTGCACCGAAAAATCATGCTCGTTGAGATGAGGATCCCTATTGAAAATGGGATCTTTAGGACGTCATTAACCCCTCCTGATGATTCACCAATGATTTAAAATAACCCTACCGCGGGGTTCCGCAAGCCGAGCGAATTTCCTTTGGAAATTTGTAGTTCAATGTTGTGCAGTTTAAACTTCTTTTAAACTACTACGATTATGTTTAACTAAGCATTATTATAAAAAGCCTAATCTAACTAAAACATTGAAACACATTGAAAACACAACATTGAAGTACAAATTTCCAATGGAAATTCGCTTGGCTTGCGGAAACCCGCGGTAGGATTTTTTATTTCTAGTTCAGTTTACAATGAACTCTAATTAATAAGAAAAAAAAAAAAAATAATAATAAAATTAATTTTATATATCTAAGTATTTTTAATAAAGCCTTGAGTTGGTTCCAGTAAAGGTAAGTGACGTATATAGTGCTCGACTCGGCCGGGGCACTGCCGTACCAAATAAAATAAGCCTAATAATCTTTGGATATTTGGAGTGAATTTTTATCTAAAATGCCAGTTTCGTCGAATTCTTCCAGAGCTATTCTATGGTCCGTGAACTGATTTAAACAAACTTAACTTAATATTATTTTGTAAATTGTTAATTTAGTTTCTGCCTTTTATTATTATAAATTTCCTTAAACATGTAGTTCCTTCTTATAGTATTGTTAGAGTTAGTAATGTAAAATTTCCTTAGGGATACTGTTGGTAATCATGGAATGACTATATTGTATATATAAAATCAAAACTTGTTTGAAAAATAACTTTTAATCACAAATGTTACAGTCATATTTTCAGTTACGCATTGTTATTTTTACATAAGTGTAACCACTAGAGTGCACTTTTACTATGTCTCACCCGAATAATACGTAATGAGCTTCAACATTTATAACTTGACTAACATACTAACAAAAATGTCTCCTTGATTCAAAACATACACCACTCACCACTCTATTCACTTCAAACATTTAGTCCTCTCGTTTTAAGTGTAGAAGTCTTGATGCTTTACTAAACATCATAGTTCAAACTACAACAAAGAAAACTTTAAGTCAGAAGTCCACCTATTATCTTTGTTGTAGCACTACAAAGTATACATAAAACTTAACTCACCTTATGAAAACGATAAACATAAAAATGCTTTTTATTTTTCTCGTTTAAGCACCAACTTATTTTTTTATGTTACTTACTTTCTTATGTAAGACAATTATTATCAAGTTTTCATTTTTCTTCTTTTTATCGTAGGAAATTATGTTATGTAATTTCGAAGATCAATAAGATTTGAAGTAGCCCCCGTTAAAGAGAGAGGAAAAACCCATTTTCATGCTCCATCTGTTTCTTTTTTATATTTTTGTGTTATGGTCCATTTTAACTCTATGGTATTCAAGAAAAGAATTACTAAACTAAAGCATTTTCTTTTCATACTTTTTATTATGGAGAAAATTGAATTAAACGTATCGAGTTTAAAAGTAGATACTTACTTGTTACATTGTATAATAGAAAAAGGAGTGCAATACCTTCAGTTTTATGTATCTAATATCTGTATTGATTAATAATAATATTAAAAGGTTAACATAGCATAAACAGTTTGTCAGAGACCTAGTAACAATAATATGTTTTTTTGTGTATAATAGCAAAACAATAACAATATTGTTACATTGTGCTTCTGGCTTTTAAAAATCGATTAATTCAAAACTCGCTCAAGTATTTTAGAATAAATAAAACAGATTAATAAAATACAATCTTTTAATAATATTATTATGTCTTCATTATGCTATTTTTTTTATTTTAAGTATTATTACTAATTTTTTTTACCAATATATACAGTGTGACCCGAGATAAAATGACATAACGAAACTGGTTGATTCTATGGGTCAAATGCAGGAAAAAATTTCGAGTAAGCATATGCCCATTTCTCAATAGTTTTTGAGATATCGATTTATTTCTTTTTTCAGTGTTTCACAGAAATTTTCAAAAAAATACAAGGTGCGAAATTATTCGGACAGGATCTCAACCAATTCTTGTACAAATGCAAAAAATAGTGTCTCCAAACGAAACCACAGCATTTAAGGTTTCTTATAGGAAATTTGACGCTGAAAAAAATGTTACTATACAAATGGATCCAGAAAGGCTTCGTTTAAGATATATTGACAAAAAACTTTTAAAAATACACAATTTTTGGACGTTTATCCTTAAAATTCTCAAATACTACAATAAGAATTCGTCTGAATATTTTCTTGTGTATACATTTATTATTGTTTTTACTGTCTCATATACTCGGTGGTATATCAGAGACGGCTTTTGCGGACGATGTGGCCCTATTGGGCCGAAATGCTCAACAGCTGCAAAATAACCTTAATATATGGGAGGAAGAAATGTTACGCCGGCACATAGTCATTAGTGAGGCCAAAACCAAGGCTATGGTCATAGCACGAAGTCCCATACAACCCAAAATTCGTCTCAGAAGTTAGTACCTAGAGCAGGTGGAGACCTTTAAATACTTAGGCATGACGATCAGCCAAAATTGTACTTTAGATGCTCAGATCAACACCAGAGTGGCAGCAGCAGGAAGATGCTACAATGCCCTCAGTAGAAGCTTCATAGGAAAGAGAGAAATCAGCAAGGAATCAAAATTGGTGGCATAGAAGAACATATACCGGCCTACCCTTACCTATAGTGCTGAATCTTGCACTACACATGCAAAAACAAGAGCAGAATTCAGATACGAAGAGATCGGATACGAAACCAAAATAGAGCTAATCTTAACATTTAGCCCGTATCTGAATTTATTGAACAACATCAGCTCCATTGGTTTTGGGATGTGACAAGGATGCCAGAAGGAAGGTTCCAACGTATGGCTTAGGGGGCACCTGAGGGCGACTTACGCCTGAGGAAAGAAGACCAAGAGGACGCCCCAGATGCAAGTGGGAAGAAAACGTTGTGGGCGCCCTTAAAGGAAAATATATATCCTGGAATGAGACAAAAAGAAAAGACAGAAGACTCTGGCATGCTTTCTGCAAACCCCCTTAGAAGTATAATAGGGCGACTAAGTAAGTAATTATATAGTCGGTGGTACATTTAAGGAGAAACTAATGTGATAGAGAAAAAATTAGATTTCCATGTACCTACTTACACGTTTGAAGGTCCCCTGAGTTCAAAAAACTGGTTTTTAGGGTCCGTAGGCAAAACCAAGGACCCTTTTATTTTCATGCGTATGTCTGTCGTCCGTCCGTCCGTCTTTCGCCTGCTCTCACGGCTACACCTTTTGTCCGATCACTTTGAAATTTGGCATATAGAGGTATATACATAAGCCCCCCCCCCCTTCCTCTTTACTTTGACACTTGAATACAACTTTAAAATATCATCGTGAAAAAAACAAACAAGAGAATAGATCATTTAATAAAGACTGACTTAAGCCCCTTTAGTTGGTCATAATTAGGTTTACAAAATATAAACAATGAAGAAATGTTGGGGAACTCGTAAATGGAAACTTTGGGAGCCTTGGAAGCGATTATAACAAGTGGAGGAGATAAAACTTGAGAAGTACGCAGGTGGATTCGTCGGCATACTATGGAAATAATTGATGAACTTCTGTCGAGAAAGCCAGGCCTTAGAGAAGCGGGTTCGTTATATTTTTATAAATTCAAACGCTTTAAGAACTCGTAGTGATGAAACCTTACTATAGGGTATTTTGACTATAATAGGGATAGCAAATATATGTGGCGAATTGGTCCAGGTATCTCAAATACTGGAAAAGCCTATAAAGAACATACATACGCCCATTTTGACAACACTGCTCTTTTATTTTTATTGCCTAACACTTGGCCGGTTTTGAATGAGGCATAAAACACGTGGTCGCATTGTAGGTATCACTGCTTTGATAGGCTGACTTCTTTGACAGGGGGTTTAGAACTTTTTCTTTTCTTCTAAGATCTCTCATTTCCCTTAACGTCGTAACTCCTATGTGGGCACACATGCATGCTACTGATGTTTTATGCCTCGTATAGAATAGGAACTGGCCGAAGTTCAGAGAAGTTATCATTACGATGCAATAAAGCTTAAACGATTACAGAATAAAAGAAACACTCATTTAAAGACTAGAATTGAAAACTTACAACGCGTAGCAGTTGATAGTAGCATTTAAATTAACATTTAAATGCTACTTAATAAAGAAATTTACTGGACAAATTTATTTAATTTATATATAACATATCTTATTTAAAGGAGATGACTGGGCCACTGTATACAAAAAAGCCAACATCGGTTTCCTAAAAATTAAAAGGTGGTTGGACAGAAATGTTCTTACTTTAAATGTCTCCAAGACAAAATACCTAACTTTTTCATGTGATGTTCGGGGCCAGCCAGGAGGAGGTGAGTCACTTATCTCTCATGACTGTACCTGCACTCTAGATTTAAATTTTAACTCCACGTGCTCTTGCACTGATATTGTTGCTAAAGATAGTTACGTGAAATATTTGGGTGTGTTCTTGGATGAGAACCTTTCATGGAGGGTGCTTGTTAACCATGTAACAAAATATCTACGCAAAACGTTATACAGTTTTAGAGTTCTGCGGCGTTTTACTGATTTAATGATTCTGCGTTCAGTTTATTTTGCATTAGTGGGGTCCATGTTAAGCTACGGTCTGATTGCTTATGGCACTGCACCTCCTTCTATTCTAGAACCCGTTGTTGTTCTCCAAAAACGAATTATAAAAATTTGCCTCAACAAGCCCCTTCGTTTTCCGTCACATCTATGCTTTCAAAATTTTTCTGTATTGCCTCTTTAATCATTATTTAGGAAAATTGTTTTACTTCACACCTTTTCAGCTAACAAAGTACGCTATCAGCACCAATATTCTACCAGGTCATCGTCCAAAATTACCTTTTTAAAGCCAAAATGTAACACCAAAAAAAGACAACGTTCCATTGAATATCAAGGCATTGAAGCTTTCAATGCTTTACCAGAAAATATTAAAGAAATTAAAAATTACAAATCATTCAAAAAAAATATTATTAGTTATCTTAAATTAAAAAATTAGAAAAGAGATATCTCGTCCCCCTTGGATAAAAGTAGAGTAAAGGCTTAGCTCAGAAAGACATTTTATGGATTTTTGTCTTTTACTTATATAGAAATATATAAGTATTAAGATAATATACCTATATATGGTTACGATGATATATATATGTGTGGTGTATGGTGTATGTGTTTATGTATGTATATGATTATGATAATATATATATTGTGATCCATATCTATGGATTCATGATGTATGGTACATACATTCTCTGCACTATCATATAGTATTGTTGTGACTGTAGTGTTGAAATCACAGACCACTGCTGCAAAAGGTAGGAGGTGTGTTATTAAATATGTGAAATATGTAAATGTAACAATAGCTTTTAAATATATGTAATAGTATGAATTGTCTAATATTTTTATAGAAGGCTCGGTTGTTAACATATTTTTTGTATAATTTTATTTATTTATTTTTTTTTTTACATTATTTTTTTTTTTTATCATATCACAGAGCAGGAAAGAGACGGAGTCCCCACTCTAGCACTTTGCTATGGGGGGCTCTCATTCCTTTCAATTATTTGGTATTGTTTTGTTATTATTTTCCTCATATTGCATTATTCAAGGTTAATGTTTGCACTTTGTGACATTGATTGCACTTTGTAACATGTGTTATGTTAAGATGTATTTTGGAATGGAAATATATTATTATTATTATTATTATTATTATTATTATTATTATTATTATTATTATAGAGGTATTAATCATAAAGCCTACACGTAAACAATGAATGAGATATCCAAAACGAGAAGGTGACAATCTAAGAAACTAAGTCAGGCAGTGCCATCTAGTACCAATTCACTCGAACACTTTCAAATAAAAAAAAGAAGACAATTAAAATCTCATTATAAATATCTAAAATGAATTAAAAACATGAGAAACGATTTTAGTAAATCAATTTCGAGTAAACCCTAAAATTTAGTGATGAAGGACCCTTTTTAATATCTAATATAATGTAGTGGTACATTGGAGATTCTATATCTTTACTTAGAATGGAACATTTTTATAAGCAATTTTATTCATTTTTGGTTGATGCCTCAAACCTCACCTTTCTATCATTATTGATTTCAAGGTTATAAGGCACCTGAATGAGCCAAACATGCCAAATCTTAATTAATGTACAAACTCGAAAACGAAAACACATGAAAGCTTATAGGACAAAAATGCAGTTTTGATTTCCTGAATACGTTCCTTGAATTTTGATATCTAGACTTGAGACACCCCGTATACATTCGAAAAATTTACACTTTTTGTGGACCCCTGTTTCCAAAAAAAAAGATTTTAGAAATGTCTGTTTATCTTCTCTAGTCTGTTGCCCGTACTGACGGGTGGAGCCTAAACAACTGGGCTGATTTTATTGCAACTTTTGGCATTTATGTTCAGAAAAATCATACCCTAAGGCAAAATCGAAAAATGAAAATTAGCTCTACATTTTGGGTCGCTGCCGTCCTTAAGTTCTGAAATATTGTGAGGGAAAAAATAATCATGAAGACAGTTCCGACGATTTTAATTGAAAAATTCTAAATTTTAGTCCGTTTAAATACGAATTTTAACATTGTACTTTTCTCCGGAAATATTTAGATTCCAAGATATTTTATTTATTCCATTTATTACAGTTAATTACCTTATAACTATAGATATCTTTTAACATAATACACATAATTTGACAGTAAATCAGCTTTTCCAAGCTGTTGACCCTAAGGTTAGGGTAAAATGAACTGCCTTAATTCTAATAAATTATATAACATTTCTCCTATGAAAATATAAATTAAAATACAATCACTTTAATCAACAAAAAGGAATAAAAACTTCTGTACAAATGTTTAGTACTTTTTCAACAAACACGCCTACTACATCTTATATAATTTTACCTGCGCATACTTCTTTCTTTCATATATTATCTTTATAATTTTTTTTTATGTATTTGATATATTATTTTATTTTATTACTTTTATATTAATTTATTAATATTATTATTATTATTTATTTTATTTTATTTTGCTTCCGAGCTTACCGAAGGTAACGGAAGCATTGTGTTCACTTTAGAGAACGAAAAACTTTTATGCCTCCGATTTTAAAAATTCCAAGACAGAAATCCGTTTCAGACATCAGGGAACATTTTTGGTCTCGTGTCTGTGTCTGTCTGTCTGTCTGTCGGTCTGTGTGTCCGCGAATTATGAAACGTGCGACGATAACTTGAGTAAATGTCGACTGATATTGATGAAATTTGGTAGACATGTTCATTTTACTAATGCCCTGGACGAGTTCGTTGGACAGCGTTATCCGTCTAAGCGTTCTCGAGCAACGCTCGCGTACTTCAATTTTAAACTTCAAATTTAAAACTGGAAACTTAAATTAAAATTTAAAACGCGAACTTCAAATTTAAAATTGGAATTTTAGGTCGGGAAAAAAATCTAACTTTATCTATTTAATGAGACAAACATTTTTTTCAAATACAATTTTCTAGTAAAACCAACATCGACACCTGTATGAAGTGTAAAAGATCGCTAAAACTATTTAATAGTTTTTACACAATAAACAATACTACAATAAAGTAATATAACAATAATTTGAATGTTGATATAACAATAAAGTACATGATAGGATGCGAGGAAGCTATGTGCCACACTAATTGGCAGTCTATTTTTAAATACTTTACATTACATTTTTCTTTGCCTCACTCACAATTATTAAGCCATACTTGGGTGTATACGGATTTCATCCTCTTCCACTCATTCCTGTCGTGGGCTACTCTTTGCCAGGTTGCTCCTCCCATGCTAGTTGCGGCCTACCTCTTCTTCTCTTTACTTCTCTTGGGTACCAGTGTATCATGGTTTTTGTCCACCTTTGATCATTACTTCGCGCCACGTGTCCTGCCCATCTCCACTTTCTTTCTGTTACTGTCTGTCTTATGTCTTCAAGTCCTGTTCGTTTTCTCACCCACTCGTTCCTCTTCCTATCCTTCAGCGATACCTTCATCATGCTTCTTTCCATTCTTCTCTGTATCACTCTCAGCTTGTTTATTGTGCTTTTCTTTAGAGTCCACGTCTCTGCTCCGTACGTTATTACCGGTAGTATGCACATATTCCATAGCTTTTTCTTATCTTGCATCTTAACGTCCGATCTAAATAAGTACCTGTATTTTGAGGGAAAAAATGAAGACAGAAATCATGAAGACAGTTCCGACGATTTTAATTGAAAAATTATAAATTTTAGTCCGTTTAAATTCGAATTTTAACATTAAGTACTTTTCTCCGGAAATATTTAGATTCCAAGATATTGATGAAAACAAATCTGACGTAGCTAAATTCGAAAAGTATGTGTAAACGATTAACTGTTAAAGAAGAACTAGTAGGATATTGACTCTCAGATAATGAAATATAATGTTTAGGATAATTAATTTTTTTACATTTTAAATACTTTTTAAATATATATAATAAAAAATTATTTAAATATGATATTGTTTTATTTAAATTCGGTGTCACCGAACTCTTTTATAGCCCACAGACATCAGTATTTTTATCATATTCGTACTAAATACTGGTGGTACAGATGATCTAATACGCTTGGATTATTATTCAGCATGTTACTAAGACATAAAATGAAACGTAATGTTTGCTACATCGCAAGTCTAGGGTGAAGTAGTGAAGTATAAAGCATAGAACAGTCTGTTCCATTTGGCACTTTTTATAACGGCCCCTATATATCAGTTTGCACTTCCTTCCAGCCGTTCTACCCTCTACACCAAGCTTCTAACGTTTAAGTGCTTGTGAAACCTGTAGGCTCTCTACCACCTAGAACCTTCTCCAATCCCTCAAAAGCCGTTTTCTCAGCCCTTCGTGTATAAGAGTCACGAGTCTTTCTTTACATTCAAAAGATGCAATAATATTTCTTCCCTCGCCACTCTTATAGATCTTTTTTCCAGAGAGTTTGAAGAAGCGTGAAAAGAAATTTGGAAACGTGGTGCCCATTTGAAACATATGTGACTGAATAAGATAATAGATTTGTTAAAATATAAAAAAAATAACAGACATTTATTTTATTAAATTATACATTTTTGGGCCTTCCCTATAATTTTCCTATTTTTGGGTTATTGCACATTACTTGGTACTTTTGGAGATCAGGTGCGTTACAGAAAGACAGACAAGCTTAGGCATGTATACAGATCCTCGTTTTTGCCGGAGACCCTTAAAAATCATACCCCGAGGTGGAACAAGAAATTAATTTTAGCTCTAACTGTGGGAACACTGCCCCAAAATACTGTGAAAAAAATTATGACTCAAAGAACCGTCCTAAAGATTATAATTAAACAAATTCTAAAATGAAAATTAAACCATCTATTGTTTTAAGGTATATTTTCCTAGACGTGACTGTAGGATAAATCAAGAAAAGCAGCTGGTCTAATCAAGAATGACTTCAATAATATTATGAATTTTGCTTCCGAGCTTACCGAAGGTAACTGAAGCTATGTGATCGTTCTGAAGAACGAAAAAATGTTATATCTACGATTTCAAAAATTCCAAGACAGAAATCCGTTTCAGTCATCAGGGAACATTTTTGATCCCGTGTCTGTCTGTCGGTCTGTCGCTCAATGTTTGCGAACCACCATATCTTAAATACTACATGTCCGATTTTAGTCATAATTAGCCCATTGCTGGTCCCATAGAAGTTTCAACCTTCTGCGCTTATTTGTTCATCTTCCACATGAATATATTATGAATGATAATAAATTTAATTATTATTATATCTATTACAATTATTTAAACTAAATCAACTTTTGGTGAGCAACTGTGTGGATGTTATGACATAGGATTGCTTAAATCTCTTGTACTCACCGGCACTGAAGATGATCTCTACTGGTTGAAATCAGGCATTGTAGGATGAAGTTATTTTTATTGGAGAGACGGTTTTTGTTTATTCCTAATCGAGTACCCCAAGATCTATCTATAATAGACTTACCTAAGTATAGCTTATCACTTCAGGACCTCCGCCTACGGTTTGTTCCCATGTACGATGAGTTCTCGTAACTGTTCTTTCGTATCTATGTATATAAAGTAAAAGTTTTGTCAGTACAATGGTCAGAATTGCATAGTTTTTGGATACTTTTAAATTTCATACATGCCGGAAAATCCAGCCTTAACTTTTTCCATGTATGTGAGTCTGTCGCCAAAGTCCGACTTTATAGGCGCAGAACTGGTTTAACAAAATCAACAAATGCAGAGGAGTGTGCAATCATTATTGTAGGCTTGGATTCATCGAACAATATTGAGTTGAACCTGAGTTATAAACAATTTGTTAAAAGAAAACTACTTTTCTTTACAATATCTTCAGTTATTGTAGATTTATCAAGGGACAGTTTAGACTGGAATTTGGAACATTTATCATTATCGTAAGAACGAATTGAGGTTCTAACCTTTGTCTGTAATAAGTAATATGTTTTTTATTTGGGCAAGAAAGGGCGTTCTGTACTTTTGATATTATTTTCTAAACCAGTTTTTGAATTTAATAAAAACTTTTAAACTATATAGAATATCTGATTTTTCTAATTATGAAATTTTTGTTCTGTCATGATTTTTTGACGTGATAAAAGTTCTTTGCTTCTTGATTTCTTCTATGGCCAAAGTTGTTGGTAGATCTTATTCCACTAATAAGTTCTACCTGTTCTGTAGACTGATACTAGATACGTTAGTCTCTGACATCGTATGACTCGCCCACTACAGTTTTTCTTTATATAATATGATGTTGATGTATCCCTAGTTATACTTAAATCGGTAAGCTCTCTTATTATTTCTTTGACTATATCTTTAGTTTTATGTTTATTATTTAATTATTCTTCCATTTTTTACACTTTCGGTTGTTGTAATTTTTAACTGTTTTCCTATTTTATTAATTGTTAATTGTTTTGTCATTTCTTTTACTCATTATGATTAATTATCGTCATATTTATTTTTTGTTAATCTTTGCTTACCTTTTGGGTGGTTTATCTCTTATTTTGTTATTATATTTTATTCATTTCCTTGTCTTTTCAGTTTTGTTGCATGTTAGTAGATTGTTTAACGCTTAGTGTTTTTTTCATAGGCACTGATGATGGCTTTATAATAGCCGAAAGCTGCTTTGATAAATAAACAAGTATTTTCTTCCGTGGAGAGACTGGTTCTTTTTATTCATGATACTAGATAGGTTTCATATTTTGGTGATATTAACTTTAAAGCTATCTGTTTATGATTTATACAAGATTTAACAAGTATTCCCACACCGCCACCGTGAGTATTACGATCAATTCTGTAAAATGTATACTTTTTTAAGTTAATTCTAGTCGAGTAATCTAATTAATTTTCATTTAGGCTGCAATTATCTTTGGATAGATGGTTCAATATTAGAGAAAAATTCTTGTTTTTTAGTTGTAATGGAGTTGCAATTCCAGTCAAATAAATATAATTTTGCATGTGAATTAAGCATTACTATCTAATAAGAAAATTTAAGATTCTAAATAACAAATAGACTTTCTGATGCCCTGACTTCTTTATTAGAAGCATTAATTTTGAAAAGTTAAAACATTATTTAAACTCTTTAATTACCGATAAAAAGTTACTCAGTTCAGAGAAGGAAGATCTTGGATTCCACATCTCTCCATCTTTATTTCTGGTAAATAGTTGTGTTGGGCAAATTGGTTTCTTAGATCCTACGTCGGACGCATGTGTTTGGTGTATGGTATCAGAGAATTCGTCTTGTTTCGCTTTATGGTTCTTTGTGTTGAGTAGCTGAACTTTCGGTTCTTTTTTGAACTACTTTTTAGTAAACTTTATAGCCCGGGACAAAAGCTCTATGTTGTTGTTGTTGTTGTTCGCAATTGGCACATTTAAATTTCCCCTTGGTGTTAGATAAAGGAAATTTTTGGAGTCGTGCTGTTGAGCACATTTATCACATTTGACGATTTGTGACAAGTAACGGCCGCATGTTCAAAACTTTGACATCGGTAGCATCGTGTAGCAAGTCTTCTATTGATGTATTTTGTCCATGTGACACGACAATACAAAAGAGTTTTAATATTCGTCGTCGATAAACTTGAACTGCTCATTTTTTTATTGCTTCTGGTGTTGTAGTAGGTGGTAGGTGTACTACGTACTTAGGACCCATTTCCTATCTAGAAATAAAGCTTTTTTTTGTCGTTTTTAGGTTTGAGTTCAATTTCACCTTTTAGATTACGCTTTATGTGATGAACGAATTTTGAATGCGACTGACATTGTGCTAACATAACTATATTATAGGGGGGCATAACAAATTTTAGTTTAGGCTGAGAGTAAGTTTTACTAATCTCATTTACTGTGAGACCTTCACAATCCATCTCATTTTCAGAAGAAACTTCCGATTACAATAGATTTTCATATCTGTTAGAGGTTTCAATTTCACTTGGAATATTAATGTGACGGTGTAGAGCGTTTGCATTAACGCTTGTCTTTGATGGGCAATAATTGATCCGATTCCTTGTCAGTAATATTAGACTCAGTTGGAATTAAATTAATGTATAGAAGTGTTTCTTACGTAAAAAGTACTCGTTTAACAGAGTACACTATCAAAAACACCTTATTTGGCACTTAAGGGCGCTGGAGAGGTTGGATAAAAAAAAAGAAAAAAACTCATCTGCGTTACTTCAATCCCTACAAGAGCCTATCTTGTGGGGATTGAAGTGACATTGTCAGAAATATCGCCTGTATACAAAAAATCCTGTAGTGAAATAATTAGATAGTGTACTTACTTTATATAATCACAATAAGGCCAAATATAGTTATTCTGTCCTTCATATCGCACTGCATGCAGTTCCTTAACACCAAACACAAGCTCTTAAATAAATATGTATTGAAACATTAGTTGTTCCGTAGAATATTTAATGTTTTTGTTCTTTAATCATTTTAATATGCATTTTCTTAAATATTTTATGTTTTAGGTGATCTGAAACAGTTCTGCTTCTTCCATCAGATGAAATCAAAACTCTAGACTCATGTAAGTAGAGATTTTTAATTATAAATTCATACAATTTTTTTATGTTATTGATTACGAGCTACCTAGTACAGCAGAAGCTTTGTGATCTGAATAAAAAATTTTTTTTTCTACCAATTCAAAATTTCCTTAAACTAAAATGCATTTCTGACTCCTCGGATTGTTTTTGGTAAAGTGTGTGTCTGGCTGTCTGTCCACATATTTTCGAACGTAAATATTTTAAAAATGTTTTTGTACGATTTGAATGTTGTGTTGTAATTAGCCTTCTCATAGTTCGTATATTAATATTACCTTTTAGGCACCCTCTTGCGTTTCTGCACAAACTTTCTATTTTTAATTTTTTTAATTAACAACTCATATTTAGAAATATATGTAATTTTACTCTATTTTTAACTTATGTAATTTTTTTAAAACAACAAACCCAATTTATTATACAGTATGTGGTCGTTAGCATAAAGTACCACTAAATTAAACCTATTAAAAAATAAATCTTTGTACAACGGATCTCCCCAACACCAAATCTAAAGCATGCCATCGATATATTTGAAATAATATAATCGATAAATAATATAATCGATATTTCCTGTTTTGCTGTCATTCAATGTTTATCTATCACAAATTTGAGACCCGTCAAAATGAAGATTGCGTAAATATTGGATAGGGTAAAACAAATAAAATAACTTGCGGATTTTTTCCGAACTAACTTTCCGCACAGCAAAATTTGCTGAAAACTAATTAAATTCTGCTGAAAGATGGCTAAAAGTATTAAAATAATGCATTGTCATCGTGTTCTGAGCTATGCTAAAAGTTTCAAATGTCTAGCTATTCGGGAAGTTAGTTAGAAATCGATTGCCAGATTTGTACCGGACAAACAAACAAACAAACAAACAAGAATGCAAGCTAATAAAAACGTAGTTATAAAGGAAAAATTAAAAAAAATCTGCAAAAATCAGGTTCTTTGCCCCTCTAAAGGTATTGAAAAATCACCTATTCATAAAATGTTAAAAAAAAATAAAATAAAATGTAATTTGCGCGACTAAGGCTTTCTAGTAGAGAACTTTGAAACTAAAGTATTACAAGTAATTTACTCTCAAAATAGAATTTTATATTGAAATATGAATTTGTGATTTATCTTAATTGCGTATTGAGCTCAAAGACTTTATGCATAAACTTCCAGCTCGTCCACAGAAGTACACCAGATAATTGTTTAGTTTAATTTGAAAACCCACCGTGAATCATTATCCCTTTCCCATATTTTTTATTTATTTTCTTATATGATTGAAGTGAAACCTCAACAAAAACACTTGTGTAAAAATATAAGCCAAGTCTCGCGTAAACAGTTTTGAGATCATAGGTTTAGCCTAGTCTCCACCAGTCCAAGTAAGTTCTAGTGTCTAATTTATCCAGTACAAGTAAATGATGTCTGTCTGTCCCCTCATTCTATTCTCTGTCCCTCACAAACTCACGACATGTTCTTTCCCAAATTACTCTACATGTTTAAATGTAATAACATTTTCTGATATGACAAGCACGCAGCACGAGGATACAAAGATTTATTCGACACTGCATATCATATATATTTTTAAAAAAAAATCTAAAAATAAAACATATGGCAAATATCAATTAAATAACAACAAACAGTATAACCTTTTTGTGCTGCGCACTTGCCAAGTCAGAAAATGTTTTTGTGAGAATATTGGTGTCCACGTTCAAATTAAATTCGATATTATAGGATTTCAATAAACAAATATTACCTATGTATTATGAGAAGTTTATCGAATTGATACTTTGCTTCCGAGCTTACCCAAGGAAACGGAAGCTGAATCGTTCCGAAGAACGATCATTTTTTAGGTCTCCGATTTCAAAAATTCCAAGATAGAAATCCGTTTTAGACATCAGGGAACATTTTTGGTTCCCTGTTTGTCTGTCGGTCTGTCTGCCAGTCTGACACTCATACTTACACACTTACTGGTCCGATTTTATTGAAATTTTGATAGTAGGTATAATTAACCCATTGTTGTTCCTATATAAGTTTCAACCTTATTTCTCTTCCACATGCTTCTTCTATGGTGGGTCGTGAAGGGGTGATGGGTGATTAAAAATTACCTTTTTAGCACGTTTTTAATTTAGTTTTATCAAATTTTAATAGTTATATGTTAAATGTTAGTAGTGGATAGTTTATTTATGGTTATGTTATGACAAATTTTTATATATTTAAAAAGTTTATCTAAAATGTTTTTATTACTGACTCTACCACTTAACATTGTAACAGGCCTGAAGATGTCCCTTAAGGGATGAAATATAGCCAATTACTTAAATACTTCTAATATGAAGTAATTTTTAATCACCCATCACCCCCTTAACGACCCACCATAGAAGAAGATATACAAATTATTGGAGACCACAGCTCTTTAAAAATAAAAAAATTAAAAGTACTAATCTAATTTTTATGAAATGTTGATGGTTCGTCAAATGTAGCACGCAGATAGCCCCATATTAATTTATCAGTGTACGCTCTTAAAATTTTTCTAAATTGATACTACAATTTTGACATATTTGAAAAAGAAGGAACATTAAATAAATTTAATAATGTTAGGCTTTTTTGTAAAATAATTATTGATTTAGAGATATATAAAGTTATTGTTTTATTTGACTCCAACCATTACACTTATCAATTATTTTAAATAAATTACATTTTTATAAATTACCGATTTTTACTTTTCCTCACTACTAATAGTAGGAAAAGTATTGTTTTCACCAAACAATTTTATTTCGAGATTTCAACGGAATTATCCGTTTTAGGTGTTTTTAAGACCTCCTGAGTGGTTTTCAGCATGACGTATGTGTGTTATCATCGTAGCGCCCAAGGTATTTAACCTAGAGAGTTGAAACTTGGCAGAAAAATCAGTCCTAACATGTAGTTGTGCCGCCCGGAAAATCAACTTTTTCCGCCATCTTGAACCCAGTTTGCTGAGTGAGCAAAGATTTAAGAAAAATCGTAATAAATCGAAAATGGTCCTGATCGAGTTGAAATTTGGCTCGAATGTACCTCTCTTCATTTTGATTTTGGCCGCCATTTTGAAGTTATAAATTTTTGAATTTTTAAACTTTGACGGTTAATAATACTGAAATTACATATAGGTTTTTGACTTATAGCATATCGTTGGAACCGGAAGAAATAAGGTTTTTTTGATGACTGATAATTAATCAGTTTGTTCAGAACGGTCACCCATCCAAGTACTGACCACGTCCAATGCTGCTTCCTCCTGCTGCTTCGCAGCAGGAGAGGCCACTTTAGTGGCCTCTGAAGTGAGATAAAGTTCTAAGGTACCCCGTTCCCGATTTTTTTACTTTCTCATATAAGGAGAAAGTATTGTGATGGCGGGAAAATTCGATTTTGAGATTTTGATGGATTTACACGTTTTGAGGTCCCCTGAGTCCAAAAAAGTGGTTTTTAAAAAATGTCTGTCTGTCTGTCGTCTGTCGTCTGTCGTCTGTGCAGACGCCTGGAGCCTAAACCACTGGGCCGATTTTGACGAAATTTGGCATACATCTTCAGAAAAATCATACCCCGAGGCGAAATCGAGAAATGAATTTTAGCTCTAATTTTGGGGGCCCTACCCCCCAAAAACTCTGAAATAACCTGAAAAAAAATTATTTCTCGAAAACGGTTCCGACGATTTTGATTAAAAAATTCTAAAATGTAGTCCATTTGAATACGAATCCAACGGTATAAGCCGTTTTCCCGGGAAAAATCTAGTTCCTGAGAAATTAGCTTAAAACGCGGATGGAGAGAGCCCGGGTTCGATTCCCCGCCGAGGAGAAGTTATTTTTATGATAAATTTTGATGAAATGTTCAATAATATTTAAATGTAGATTTGAAAACTAATAAGTGGAAACACTGGGCTAAGTAATTATGAACTCATATGAGAAAGTTTGTCTGAGTTGTCTCGGACCAATTTTTTTATTTAACATAGTGCGTAGGCTTCCAAACAATTATCTTGTTTAATGTGCTAATCTTGGAAATAGATTAAACTGTTTAATTAAAAACTTGGCTTTCTAGTGAAATGCGCGTAACAATAAGGGTTTCAAGTCCTGTTACCTTGCAGTTGCTTCGAGTTAACATGACGATGTTAACTCCCTCCTTCAGTAGTGAAGTGAAACTGTATCTTCAACCTCTTGGAGACGTGGATTTTACCAGAAAACCAAGATATTTAATTAATTGAACAGCTCAATTAATATCCAATATATTAGTATATTAAAATAGATTATTTTATTGTTATTAACCGAGTTAATGAGATTCTAGTAAAAATATATTTTTCACTTTATGCAAAAATATATATTGTAATTAATTCATTTCAAAATTACAATTTAAAAATAAAATTTAGCCATTAGAGCATTGGGGCTTTAGAGTCTTAATTGAAAAAAAACTAAAAATAGCCGTTTTATTGGGATTTATATCCGGGGAAAAACTCTAATTATTCCTCTATTATAAGTTTGAAACTTAATTCAGCTATGCAGAGTTCGCGGAAATTTTCTTTTTCTCCATTCCAAATCAACAAAAAACATTTAGCACTACAATCAAGGTATCTGACAGAGTAAAAAAAAAAAAAAATATTTGTTTACCTAAATCAGATTTTAAACAAAATTTACAATTAACAAAACATTTTCTGTATTTATTTTTAAATTATTAATTTTGTAATTAGAACTTCCTTTCAATTTTGCTTTTAAAGAGTCAAATGAAAATTAGATTTTTCTTTTAATTTGGTTTTGTTTTTTATACTTAGTTAATTGTAAATTTTCCAAAATTTACTTAAAAATGATATTCTTAAAATAACATTTATATATATTTTTTTTTATATATAAAATTGTTTTTACTTTCTTATAGACGTAGTATACAATATATAAAGAGAAAGAAAGTTATGTGGTAGCACAAACTTGTTTGCCTAGAATCAAGAAAACAATACCATTTCGTATTTTTACAACTTTCATTCCTTTAAATATTTTATCTATTAAAAAAAGGAATATACCTAATAATTAGTAAATGGGTACTTTATAATTATGAGCGACACTTCTCGGTCTAGTTCTATTGTCGTTAATGTTCACTTCTAAACTTGTGGAAAATTGAAAGCTTAATTCTGGACTAGGTGTCGTTACTGACAGGGGAAATTATTCTCCAGTGTATAGCTCAGTTGGTAGAGCGCTATACTGGAAATATAAAGGCCCATGGTTCTAGCCCCGGCGCTGGAGTCAATTTTTCTCTGCTGTCTCACTTTGTTAATAATAATTATAATTTGATTTAAATATAAAATTTAAACTTTCCGTAGTATAAGTACTACCTAAAAACTTAAAAATCTAATTTCTAATAGTTAGTGAAATTTTTCTGCCGTTAGTAGATAAAATATTGTAGGTAACTATGCAGCAAATGAAACATTCCTGACTCGTTTAAAGATTACCTGCTTCGGGCACCTTAGCAGGTAATTAACATTTTCCTGCCTCAGCATTGCCTCGTGAGTCAATATGTAATTTTCCTGACTCGGCTTCTCCTCATCAATAAAATATTAAATTTCCTGCCTCAGCTTTGCCTCTGCAGTACATTTGTTTAGCCTATTTTCGCCTTCGGCTCGGAACTAAAACTTAAAAAACTTTTCAGCAAAATTCCATTTTGCTGCCTAGTAACATATTATATAACTATTATATTACAATACTTCGTCTTTCAAGCTTAAATTATTATTAATTATAATTATTTATTTTTAATATTTGCATATAGCCTACCTAGATTTCATGTATTATCTGTGTTTATATTATCATTGAAGAAGCTATTGATTGAAATAATTATATTGTATTTACATTTTTCTCTATGGTTTTTAGCTAATGAAACTAAAATATTTATTTAAATTATCGTCTCGTGTCCTGAAATAAATAAAAGCAGAACAATACGACTATTTCCAATATTTTCAGATTCAGAATTTTAATTTAAAATTAAAATAAATTATTTTATTTGTTATAAACATTACATACGATACGTATTCTCCTTTAGCTGAAAAAAAATCGAATTTATCTGCATTTTTTAAGTAGAATTAATACGGCATATTATGTTATGATTATGAAATTTGATATAAAGCAGCTAATTTCAATAAAAAAATAAAAAACTTTATTTGAAAAATGATATTTATAAATTATATTTTTATGTTATTTATTAATAAAATAATATTCATCATAAAAGTCATTATAAAAAAAAATATATAAACATACAATGACCAATTATTTCATACACTAGAGCAGCTATTCTCAAAGGGGTCCATGTGGACCCCCTGGGGGTCTATGGGACTTCATGGGGGGTCTATGATCACCAAGGGGTCTATTGGGGGTCTATGGATGTATTTTTAGAAAAAAATAAATGTATAAATAAAAAATAAGAATAAACTAATAAATAAATTAATAAAATGAACATAATAATATTATTAATGATAAATAAAATAATATTTATAAATGAATATTAAGGTATTCGTATTGTAATAAAAATAATAAGTAAATATAAACTAGATTAAAAAGTATGTTTTGATAACTTATAAAATATGTCCAATGTTTTGATATGAGAGTTTAATCCCGAAATTAAAACCCCCCACCATACCTCCTACCCCTTCAACCGGCAAAAACATGTTACTAGCTTGTTTTTAAATGTAATCTGAGTGTTATTCACTGTACAATTTTTATTTTTGAACAGTAACTTATGTTAACCCTCGAGTGGTCGCACTCATGTTCATTACACAATTGGTCGTGGGGGAGCGCGGCGCTCCCCTGCTAAGAATATATTATTTTATTTGTTTTATCGTGATTTTACTGAACTATAAAGCTATATTATAATTAAAAATAATCCATATTTTAAGATTTTGGTTGTATTCATACTACGCGTATTCATCCCCGCGCTGGAGTCTATTTTTCTCTGTCTGTTTCCCGTAGTTAATAATAATTATAATTTGATTTAAATTAAAAAAATAAATAAATAAATAAAAAAAATAATAATAATAATGTGAATAAGGTATATCGTCAATATTTTGCCAAAACAACGAATCGGAAAATGTTCATACTTCCAAATTTTCACCCTCAACATTGGAAAATACAGCATTTTTCCATATGTCATATACATTTCAGATTAGTATATTTGTGGTTTTGGTAAATTACCTACGATATTTAAACATATTTATGCTGTTTTCAATAAAACCTAAAATACTATACACATTACTATTTTGAATTCTGATTTGGGAATGTTAAATTTAATCACTAAAAATATAGATATAATTATTGATATTTCAGTTTCTTTCTTCTGTACAATTTCCCCTCATTTTCCTATTACTATGTGTTTTAAAATGAGTCGTCTGTGGTAGCCATTGCACACACACACACACACACAATTAGAAGTGTATATATATATTCCTTAGGTTAGGGGGTCTATGAAAAAAATAAAATTCCTACAGGGGGTCTATGGAAGAAAAAGTTTGAGCACCCCTGCACTAGAGCATTGTGCATTGTGTACCCCCCCCCCCCCCCCCCCTTTATACAGTATCTAAATTATTCATAACTATAATTAAATAAGAAGGGATTATCGAGTTATACGAAAAAATTGTAATTTAATTCAAAAGTATATTAATGTATATTATGTTGCTTGAAAAAAATAAAATGAAAAACTGATTTAAATTTTTGTTTTAATTTTGTAGAATAATTTTAAGTATTTTACAGTGATAATGTGACGTTATTTATTTAAGATTTACTCTTCAAGAAAAAGGGTTTAATATTTTATGACTAGAAAAGTCTAATGATCCACCCGGATTAATTAACGCTTTATTCTCTCTCTCTCTCTCTCTCTCTCTCTCTCTCTCTCTCTCTCTCTCTCTCTCATATATATATATATATATATATATATATATATATATATATATATATATATATATATATATATATATATATATATAAATAAGTTTCTTTTTTTTATTCTTACTCTTTTATACTTGTTTATACTTTCACTATTTTTACTTATTTGTAGCATTTTTTTAATTATTCCTGATTTACACTGCTTAAACGTCAAAAATGTCTGATTTGGTTTGTACAGACGCATGAATCCTAAACTAGTAAACTGATTATGATTAAATTTGGTTCATATATATTTAGAAAAATCAAAAAATATATATATTTTGTTTTGTTTCCGAATTTTCTGAAGGCAAAAGAAACAAATTAATAATTTTCACTGATGTAATTTTTTCATGTCTTCGAATTTAGAAATTCCAATACAGAAATCATCAAAGTTTCAAATCAAATCGTTTCAAACATCAAAGAACTTTATTAGGGCTCGTGTCTGATTATTATTAGTGTCTGGGGTCTTGTCTGATTATGATTTTTTTAAAAAAACAAAACAAAAATAAAACACCACCATATATATCATAAAAACTACTTGTTTGGTTTTAATGTAATTTAGATGGTTGTTAATATTTAGGCCATCGTTTGGCCCATATTAAATTTGAACCTTCCACGCCCATTTCATTCTCTTCCACGTGTGCACGAACTTAAATATTTTACACCTATATCTTTAAGTACTTAGCCGCTGTTGTGTTTTACAATAAAGATTCTTTTTGATTGATCTTAGAAAAGTTTACGTCCAATTATGAGCTAATTTTTAATATATTTTTTTAAGTGGTAATTGAATTTGGTGCTCAAGTTAGCGCTGAAGGTGATAATTAAATTGTTGTAATAGCGAAAAAAAAGTGCTATTACAATAGTCCTACAATTAGAATTGATTCCAACAGCATGGAAAAATCGAAAATAATGGAGGGAAGAGATTATTACATCTGACCTTTAAATGCCAAAATATTTAGCTCTCATTGGCATCCCAGCCAAATAATTAGGTCTTATTAGCATTCCTTTCGATTTCTCCACGCTTTTATACTCAATTCCAGTGGCGCACCCAGGATTTATTTTTGAGAGGGGCACAAATTAAAAAAAAAAGGGGGGGGAGTAATGTGGGCTTAGCATAATCACAGACAATTAACCAGTCTGGTTTTCTTTGTTCTAAAATTACTTCATATATCAAGGGCGGTTCAAGCCAATTTTGAAGGGGGCTAGGCTCTCTTTTAGGGGGGTCCGGGGGTCCCCCCCGGGAAAATTTTTATAGTTTACGTTACTTGAAAACGTCTTTTTAGCCTATTCTAAGAACATCTAAAATGTTATTATATACAAATAAATTTAAGTTTTTTATGAACGGGACATGAAAACCAGGGTATTTTATTTAAACAAAATTGTACATACTAATAATATATTATTATTAAAAGTTGTACATTATATAATAGATTAATGTTTTATTTTAGTAGCCAGAAAAATAAATTGGTACATTTTAAAAATATTTTAGTTATTTGAATTGACAAAAAAAAAAAAATGTACGCCAAATGTTTTGAGTTTAACAGAAATTAGCTGAAGTATTAGGTTAAAAATATTATAATAGTCCAGTCAATAAGTACAAAAAATAGTCTTCCTTGCGAAAGGTCGGGTATCTGCAATTTTTAAAATCATATTCTACAATAGAACCCGTTTCCAAATTCATTAATATTAATTATTCGATAGTTAAAAACTATTCTAATGACTGCTACTAACTATTTTAATTAAATATAATTAATATATTAAAGTAAAACTTTATATTAATATAAAAACCCTTAAAACAAGAAAAATTTAATTTAAAACTTGATTTAAAAATGTTATATTGTAACCTTTCATTCAAAATAAACAATGGATAATAGTCGGAAAGAAATTCGTCCCACTAAAAAGTTCTGACCATGCACAGTCGTAATTTAATGCAGATTTTTCCAAGTTCAATAGACGACACTTTTTTACCCAGGAGCTCCATCCCTATTTTATAGATCCTTAACCTAAACGGGTTGATAACTTAACTTCCTTCTATTCTTTTTCTTCTTCTTCTTTTTAAACACCAAAAAAAAATATGTCGGGCAAAACTAGATAGATTATTACTTATTTATTATGTAATACTGACTTATTTAAAATACTTACTTATTTGCATACTTAAATTTTAAGTCTATGGCTTTGGAGGAGGGGGAGGGGGGGTTGAGGGGCACGTCTTTTAAACTCCAAAAAAATATGTCGGACTAAACTAGGTATATAATTACTTATTTATTTATTTATTTCACTATTACTTTAACATGTGCTTCGAAATTGCATACTTAAATTTTAAGTCTTTGGCTTTGGGGGGGGGGGGGGCACGTCTTTTTAAACGCCAAAATAGGTATATAATTACTTTAACATAGGTATATAATTATCACAACACTATTACTTTAACACGTGCTGCGGACTTGCATATTTGAATTTTAGGTCTGGCTTTGGGGGGGGCACGTGCCCCCCGTGCCCCCCCCTGGGTGCGCCACTGCTCAATTCTATCTGTTAGACTACTGTGTTAGGGTCTAATATGTCGTCTTGGACAAACGAAAATCATTCTCCGGTGTAGCTGAATTCGTAGAGAATTGAACTAGCTCCCTGATTCAAATTTTTTTTTTAAGTTAGTTGAAAGTGTTCCTTGTAGTTTTCAATTCTTTAGAAGTTGGGTCAAACAAAGGAATAAAAGTCTCACTTTTGCGATATTTCGATCCCTCCTTGGATCATTCTCAAGCTAAAATTATAAGTTATTCTAATATTAACAATCGGACACATAATTAAAATTACTATACGTAACATTAACAATTACATTTATATATTTTTTTAAAAAACAAAATTTAGAAATTTGAAACCTCACTAACCTGACTGTCTAGAAGATTACATCATGATGATTATTATTATTTTAAAAATCGGTTTAGATGTTAAAATGTAGTAAAATTGAATCATAGTGATTCTCGTCATTTAGCCTAAAAATAGAAAATCCTAATTTATTGATATTTGTCAAAGTTCATGTGAGTTATTAAACAACCAATTGTAATCTTAATTTAATAATTAGATTTGTAGGTACTTACTGAAAGCAGGTTCTGTTTATTGCACTATTAGTTTTAAATTAATAAATCCATTATTTTAATATAGAAGTTCCTCATATTTATTAATAAAATATATATTTTTTTTCTACTCCTTTATCACTTCAACTTATCTTTCACTGAGCAATACTTAAACTTATGTACTAATCCAGATTAGTTTGCGTGGTCAGTGTCTATTGTATTGCCTAGTTTAGTAGAGGTTAGACTTAAACACATAAAAAAGGTAAACTTATTTCAATTAAAATTTCAACAATGCAAAAATTGAATTAACAATTAAAATGACTAATTAATCAAAAGTATGAAACTGTAAATCATTAATTAAATGGTAGCAACAAAAACTAAAAATTGCATTCTAATACCTAAAACCACTCTCTATGTTGTATCTGACCCCCCTGCAGTCTTTTTTGAAATTAATGTTAAGTAATGTTGAGTTAAACAAGCACTACGCTGGAATTCTACAACAAATTAAATAAATGAGGTGGAATAATAACAATTACGTAGATACAACATAGAGAGTGGTTTTAGGTATTAGAATGCAATTTTTAGTTTTTGTTGCTACCACTTAATTGATGATTTACAGTTTCATACTTTTGATTAATTAGTCATTTTAATTGTTAATTCAATTTTTGCATTGTTAAAATTTTAATTGAAGTAAGGTTACCTTTTTTATGTGTTTTAAGTCTAACCTCTACTAAACTAGGCAATACAATAGACACTGACCACGCAATAATAATAGTGCAATAAACAGAACCTGCTTTCAGTAAGTACCTACAAATCTAATTATTAAATTAAGATTACAATTGGTTGTTTAATAACTCACATGAACTTTGACAAATATCAATAAATTAGGATTTTCTATTTTTAGGCTAAATGACGAGAATCACTATGATTCAATTTTACTACATTTTAACATCTAAACCGATTTTTAAAATAATAATAATCATCATGATGTAATCTTCTAGACAGTCAGGTTAGTGAGGTTTCAAATTTCTAAATTTTGTTTTTTAAAAAAATATATAAATGTAATTGTCAATGTTATGTATAGTAATTTTAATTATGTGTCCGATTGTTAATATTAGAATAAATTACGATTTTAGCTTGCGAATGATCCAAGGAGGGATCGAAATATCGCAAAAGTGAGACTTTTATTTCTTAGTTTGACCCAATTTCTAAAGGGATTTTTTTTTTTTTTTTTATAATATTTTATTTTAAATTATTTATTACATTAGCTTAAGTTTAAAGATGAAATATTATTAGAATTGCATTATAATACATTACTTACAAATAAATTTTGATTGTATAAATAAATTAACAATATTAATAAGGAAAAAATGCTAACATTCAAACCTTAAGAAGTTTTCATCAATAGGAAAAAAGAGATAATGAAAGTAATAACAAATTGTTACATTTGTAGAAAAGAAAAATATTTTTGTATATATACCTACCATATATGTACATTACTTTATATATTTATGAGTAAATAGAAAAAATTGAACATACTAGAGACGGGGCCTTTGCTCTAGAAAGCCCTCACCAAGCAATAATATAATTGTATTACTATACATGTTTATTGATATATGGTGGAAATATACTTATATTTATTATTTTATTTATTCAAATCCCAGTGGTGGAGTGTATTATTCTCTGGTTTGATTTTTTTATAATAGATCAGGTAGACATAAAATATAGATTATTGAACGAGGGTAGTGAGTTCTTAATTTTAGGTATTTTAAGTTTGTTGGTTTGTTTAACGATAAATGGTAGAAACATTTGCTGATTTAAACGAAATTTGGCTCACAAAAGCATCTCAGCATTAGTGACACTTAAAATTTTTAAGATTGCGCTATAGATGGAGAATGTTCAACCAAAAAAGGTTATTGGTGAGCATGACATTTTAAACATAATTTTAAAAGTCTTTTACCGGGATCTTGAACATAATTATGGGTGAAATGAGGGTGTTGGCATGTTACATATAATTTTAAAGTTCTTTTGAGGTAGAAGCAATTTGTAAGTTATTTCCCGAAAAAGGTTTTCTAGTCATCGCAAGTTCATTGTGCGCTGTGTCAATAGTCAATTAAGAAGAAGAAGAAGAAAAAAAAGAAGTTTTTGGGGATGTAATAAGACGGGTAGCAAACATTAAGAGATGGCAAAAGAAAAAAAAATCGGGTACGGGATACCTCGGAACTTTTCCTCACTTCGGAGGCAACTAAATTCCTCTCATGCTGCTTTGCAGAAGGAAGAAGCAGCATAGGGCAATGTCAGTTCTTGAATGGGTGACCATTTTGAACTAACTGATTATTATTATATATATTTTTTTAGAAATATGTATACATTATTTTTATTTTATATTTTTTCTCTTGATGGTGAACCCTTTTTTTAAATTGCTAAAATGATTGAAAACTATATATAAATATATATTTTCTTAGGGTCTGGTTAGGGTTATAAATAAACTCCTCTTTTTCTTAAAAAACAGCTATATTTCGCCCTAACCAAGGGCTTCCTCAGGCTGGTAATATTTCCTATGACATAATCTTTAGCAGTTTAAAAACTTTGTCATGAAAAAACAATAATAAAACCTATACTACTAAAATGAATCCTCCCTGTACAACTCCCTGGGAGAATTTTATTTTATTTATTTAATTATTTGAATTTTGGCGAATTTTATCGCACTACTTAATAATATGTTCACTTTTAACTTTTAAACTAATTAATGGAATTTCATCGATTTTTTTTTATATTTGTTTCTTTTTTTTACCGGTTCCAACAATATGCTATACATCAATATGCTAAAAACGTATTTATACTTTCGATATTATTAACCGTCAAAGTTTCAAAATTCAAAAATCAATAACTTCAAAATGGTGGCCAATATCAAAATTAATTTAAGTGGATTTGTTTTTCATACAAAGAGGTACATTCGTGCCAAATTTAAACTTGATCGGACCACTTTTCGATTTTTTTACGATTTTTTAAAATGTTTGCTGACTCAGAAAACTGGTTTCAAGATGGCGGAAAATTTTGATTTTCCAGTCGGCACAACTAGAAGTGAGGACTGAATTTTCTGCCAAGTTTCAACTCTCTAGGTTAAACAACCTGGGCGCTACGATGATAACACATATACATACACACATACAGACGTCATGCTGAAAACCTCTCTGGTGGTCTTAAAAACACCCGAAAAACGAATAATTCAGTTGAAATATCGAAAATAAAATTTTTGGGTGAAAACAATACTTTTCCAACCTAAGGTGAGGAAAAGTAAAAAAAAATCGTGCTAAGTAGAAGATTAAGTTAAAAAATTCTGTGTCAATGTTAGAGCCTAACAATAGCAATGGAATTTAAAACATAATATTTATTAAATTTCTTGATCTGACTCATGGCTCTTCCACAAAATTAAAAAATGTTTAAAATACTATTTTAAAAAAGTTTTTTTTTCATTGCAGATATGAAATTATTTTTGATAAAAAAATACTTTATATTTGTACTGCTAAATGAAATTTTTTACTCTGTTGTAAATGTTTAAATACATTAAAAATATGTTTGCAAGAGCCGAAAGAAACCTTAACCTTATTTCGCATGAGTGATAAGAAATTTAAAAATGTTGCCAAAGTAAAAAATGGTAAAATTACCCTAGAAAATTTAAAGAGTGTCGTCACACTTGATCACATGAAAATAATGATGAATGATTTAAAGTACTATTTAATGTTACTTCTAAGAAAACTATTATCAAGAAAAATATGTTCAGAACGTATCTACAGTGTTATTGGGTAATTACGGTTTTTTATTATCTTAAGTAAATAATTATTAAAATTAAATAATTACTTAAAATTTGCAGTAAAAATTATCACACACGTTAAACTACATATATAATGATATCGGCGGAGAACTGAACCATTTTCGATCACTTTTTTTTTTATTTTTTTTTTTATAAAAAAATGGAGACATCAAAAAATTGTTTTTTTTCAGAATTGTTACAATTCTTCAGTTACCTTCGGTAAGCTCGAAAGCAAATATACAAAAAATATAGGAAAGAGTTAAATAAATGTGTGCTTAGTAGAGTAAATAAAAATGTGCTTTAATACATTTAAATCATAATGATGCTAATATCTAATGAATTAAACTAAATTGAGCGTTCTTTAATCCCTGAATTCATTTTACATCTCAAGTAATTAAGAATTTAGCAATTTTTTTCTAAACTATCTCAGACTAACTCATGAATAACTAAAAGAATTTAAACTATGAAATAATTTTACAAAACACTGTAGTATTTTCTGCAGTAAAACACGCTGTAGCATTTTTTGTTTTGGCCTCAGTGCACTAATTAATTCTATTCTTCTCCGGGATATATATATATATATATATATATATATATATATATATATATATATATATATATATATATATATATATATATATATATATATATATATAGACAAATATATATTTCTTATTCTATTTAGTTTTTCTTTTTATGACGGATATAAAATATTCTATAGAATGTTCGAAGCTCATACTAGTAAAAGCTAAAGAATACATAACACTATATTATATGTTTTTTTTTTTGTTTTTTTTTCTTTCTTTTGCATATATAATTTATACTTATATACAAAACATTGAGAGGACACAATATACAATATATGGAACAGACAGGAAAAATTTAAAACGTGGCAGATATGGTAATTTTTATTATTCTATTATTCATTAAATCAAATTTATTTGAATAAATAGTGAAATTGTTTGTGCAAATTTGAAATACGAACTACATACTGAATTTAAATACCATCCAACCATCAGTGAAATAAATAAAAGTGTTAACAAGTTATACGGAGGAATAATACATTCAAAATAAATGGTAATTTTTGCAGAATAAAATCATACTTTTAGGATAAAGGAAATAAGAAATAAAAAGGAAAGAAAGAAAAAGTAAAATTAATTATAATGAAAATAAATACTAATGGTGTTAAACCTAATATGAATTGAAGTGTAGATTACAAAGAATAATTTTCATTCTATAGGTATAATATGTAAGGGTGATGCAAAAGGAACAATCTAACTATGAGCTCACAGAAATGAAATAGTATTGTATGAAATGATAATGAGTGTCTGTGCTAGTCACAGACACTGGGCGCATTCTTGGTCTTTAATTAATTTTTGGTCTTTAATTGATTTTGGTGGTCTTTAATTAATTGTTTTAATACATCGAGGAGATATGCTTAAAAGTATATCCACTAATTGAGGATAAATTCTCTTTACAATAATGAGGCACTAAAAAATACCAAGCAAAATTCTTCACAATTTTTTTTTTTAGGTTTTGTAAGAATCCCTGTCAAAAGATGACGAAATTGTTTTTTGAGTGATGTGACGATTGATTTTTTTTTGTTGATTGTGTTATTTGAAGATGTTTCCCAGATCATCATTTTGGATGGTTGGATACTTGAAGCACTGTTCCATATTCTATGGTGATCTAAATTTAAGTCCTTATGGAATATCCCCCTTCACAACGAGGCACACTAAAAACAGGTCTTGATGTAATTGGTGTAGAATTGGATCCAGTTTTGGCTAACTGGTCAGCAATCTCATTATCCTCGTTGCAGAATGTCCTGGAGCCCATATGAGTTGTACCTTGTAAGTTGCCCAATTGCCAGTGATTTCTACGTTTTTTCCATATGAAGAGTTACAGTTTGCTGTCTGAGGTTTTATGCGTCTTATTTTGTTGTTAGTGGTGTGAGTCCAAGTTTGTTGATATTTTTTATTACAAGCTTTTATTTAATTTGCAATGATTGTATGTATGTTCGGGTCAAGTCTTGCAACTGAATTTTAAAGCAGTTATCCTCAATCTAGAATTGAAATTTTTTATACATTAGTTTGGATGATGGTTAGCTAAGAGAAGTAATTCTAAATCCAATATGGTAAACAGCCCAAGATGGCGGACTAGTTATTTTTTAAGCACGCCTATGATAACGGTAACGCAAATGAAACGGTTTGCTGAGATGAATACGAATGAAAGCTTGTTTTTTAATAAAATTATTTAAGGTTATTTTATTATTTATTTACTTAATTTGTCATAAAATATTTATTTATCACTGATAGAAATTTATTGAGTTTAAAAATGATATGTAGGTATAAATAAATTGATATAAGTTTATAATATATAGTCATTTACTTGTGTTGTGTTAAAGTGGTTGATACTTTACTTTAAAAATACCTAAATATTTTAAGTAGACACATAATTTTTAAATAAATATGACTGCGTCAAAACTATTTCAATTTTAAAAAGTGAGTTAGAAGTGAAAGGGAATAAAAATATTAAAAAGATATTGGCAAAGTATTCAACAGTTTATCTGTATCAAGCCTGAGCTAAGGAAAAGAAGAATAGAAACACTTGCAAGATTGAAGAGGACATGGTTGATAGCTTCTGTTGAAAGCCAATAGATTCCTGACAACGACCAGACGTAGGTTCCCTGAGAGAAAACTTCTAGACTACTTCACATGCCATTTACACACGGCCTCTTCAACAAGGACAAACTCCTTCACCAAATATATATTGCTAAGACGGTTTTACTCTTCTAACAATAAAAATAAGAAAAACCACTAAGAAAATCAAAAACGTCAAAAAAAAGCAGTGAAAAACTTACAAGGGGACGTTACTTTACTGCCTGGAACAAGTGAAATGGAGTCGGGTCCGAGCTAAAAGCCTTCTTCTTTCAATAGAAAAAAGATTGTTTTCTTTCATTTAGAATTTCGGAAAAGAAAAAGGAAAATGAAAATGGGGAAAATAAGACACACGAGGGCTTTTTTGGTCGCTTTAATTGTCTCTTGAGTTTCAACTCAGTAATAACTCCTCGACATATTTTAGCCTCTTACGAAACTGTCTAAGGGTATAATATGTTCATAGCTTCTTCATACTTTTTTCTAACTATTAGAAACTCTAATAGAAAATTTTAGATTTAGGATTAAGCGACCATTAGACAATTATTATTATTGCGCATTCTATTCAACGTCTGGGCGACACGGTTCTAAAAACCGATTTTAAAACAGGAAAAAACAAAATGTATGTATTTTATAGAAAAATGTAATTGTAAATGTTCTTTAATAAATGGCTATTATTATTATTATTCAACGTCTATGGTTCGGTTGAAAGCACTTTTGGATAAAGAAAGGTGCTTTTCAATATTATTGTGGAATTATATTGATCGCCTAGGGGCCACGTAACCTTACTTATTGAGAATCACATTATATTTGGTGGCTAAAAGGAGACTGTGCAGTGTTGCAAGTTTGCTGACCTATGCTTAGGTTTTTGTTTTTTAAGAGAAAACTCTGTTTCAATTTAAATTACTCACACCTGTTATGTGGAACATTATTCTTACTATATAAAAGGGGTATAAATGATAGAGCTATCAATATTTCTCCTAGCGAATAGGTATCCCAATATCTTTATCATAATAGGTTCCCTATATTATAACATTATTTAATAAATAATATATGTATATACGTATTTTTGTTTCGAAGGTAACGAAAGCAATGTGATCGTTCTGAATAACGAAAATATTTTATGTGTCCGATTTCAAACATTCCAAGACAGATTCTGTTTTAGACATCAGGGAACATTTTTGGTTCCGTGTCTGTCTGTCTTTCCCTCAATTTTTGCGAACCTACATATCTTAAAAACTATATGGCCATATTTAATGAAATTTGTATGGTTGGTCATAAATACCCCATTGTTGGTCCCATATACGCGCACTAACATACATTTATTTACACCTATATCTTCAAAAGTACTCATATGATTTTTATGAAATTTGGATGGTTTGTCGAAAGTAGATCGCAGATAGCACAAGATTATTTTCAACCTTTTGCGATCTTTAACTCTTAAATTCATGTAAAAAATATATAACAATTTTGACATATTGGACTCGGTGGAAACAATTAAATAAATTAGAGAATAATGGCTTGTATAAAAGCATAAAATCAATAAAGTACTTGATAGGATGCGAGGAAGGTATGTGCTACACTAATTGGCAATCTATTTTTTCTACTAACATACATCTTTAAAACTATTTATCTGATTTTTAAGACATTTGGATGGTCTGTTGAATGTATCCCACAAATGGTTCAATATAATTACAACTTTGTCTGCTTATTTAATTAAAGGGTTAATTGATACTTTTATTCATTAAAATATAATCGAAACAATATCGACAGCTTTTTAAATAAATTGGTAAGGCGTGAAGTCTCACGTAAAAAGGGTTTCGTTGGTATTGTGAACACAAAAGTAGAAGGGGGGGGGGGGGGGGGAAGAGAAAAGTTTTTTTGACAAAATGGCGCCGAAAATTAAACACTATCCATAAGTGGTATATATATTTGTAATCTACTCTTCAATACCTTTCATTTGATACCTTACTCAAAATTTATAAAAAATATTTTTTTTCGAGTGACATGAATTATCCTCCATCTTGGATTTCCAGTAGATCAGATCAAATTGCTAATCTTATTTTTTCTATGGCCCAGCAGACCACACATTTTGCATATTTTTCTATATTTTTAGTAATAGCGGAAATACGATTTTAGGGGGGGGGACACGCAAAATTTCGATGTTTTTTGACAAAATGGCGCTGAAAATTAACCACTATCCATAGTGGTATATATATTTCTATTCTACTCTTCAATACCTTTCATTTGATACCCCACTCAAAATTATAAAAAAATATTTTTTTTCGAGTGACATGAATTATCCGCCATCTTGAATTTCCAGTAAATCAGATCAAACTGCTAATCTTATTTTTTCTATGGCCCAGCAGACCACACATTTTGCATATTTTTCTATATTTTTAGTAATAGCGGAAATACGATTTTAGGGGGGGGGACACGCAAAATTTCGATGTTTTTTGACAAAATGGCGCTGAAAATTAACCACTATCCCTAAGTGGTATATATATTTCTATTCTACTCTTCAATACCTTTCATTTGATACCCCACTCAAAATTATAAAAAAATATTTTTTTTCGAGTGACATGAATTATCCGCCATCTTGAATTTCCAGTAAATCAGATCAAACTGCTAATCTTATTTTTTCTATGGCCCAGCAGACCACACATTTTGCATATTTTTCTATATTTTTAGTAATAGCGGAAGTACGATTTTAGGGGGGGGGACACGCAAAATTTCGATGTTTTTTGACAAAATGGCGCTGAAAATTAACCACTATCCCTAAGTGGTATATATATTTCTATTCTACTCTTCAATACCTTTCATTTGATACCCCACTCAAAATTATAAAAAAATATTTTTTTTCGAGTGACATGAATTATCCGCCATCTTGAATTTCCAGTAAATCAGATCAAACTGCTAATCTTATTTTTTCTATGGCCCAGCAGACCACACATTTTGCATATTTTTCTATATTTTTAGTAATAGCGGAAATACGATTTTAGGGGGGGGGACACGCAAAATTTCGATGTTTTTTGACAAAATGGCGCTGAAAATTAACCACTATCCCTAAGTGGTATATATATTTCTATTCTACTCTTCAATACCTTTCATTTGATACCCCACTCAAAATTATAAAAAAATATTTTTTTTCGAGTGACATGAATTATCCGCCATCTTGAATTTCCAGTAAATCAGATCAAACTGCTAATCTTATTTTTTCTATGGCCCAGCAGACCACACATTTTGCATATTTTTCTATATTTTTAGTAATAGCGGAAATACGATTTTAGGGGGGGGGACACGCAAAATTTCGATGTTTTTTGACAAAATGGCGCTGAAAATTAATCACTATCCCTAAGTGGTATATATATTTCTATTCTACTCTTCAATACCTTTCACTTGATACCCCACTCAAAATTATAAAAAAATATATTTTTTTCGCGACGTGAATTATCCGCCATTTTGAATTTGAACAGCTGATAATATTGAGTTCGCTATATTTTTCCTGTGTGCGCGTCAAAACGATCTTTTATACTGGAAAGTTTCACGTTTTTATCTTTTTTGGTTCAAAAGTTATTGGAACCGTACAGAGTGACAGACGGACACAGGAACGAAACTATAAGGGTTTCTTTTTTTTGGTTTTACCAACGAAACCCTAAAAAGGAATATTAAATAAGTAAGACAACTATGTGTTGTAAAAGCAGAATATCATTAAATTATTCGCGATTGCACACGAGAAACTATGGGCACACTAATAATTGGCTGACTATTTTTCCTCTATGACTTACAGTTTATTGCATATTCTTGTGGAATGACCTGTCAGATTATTTTGTAAGTTCTGGGTGAATACTTGATGTTGGCCTAAAAGAAACGTGGGATGTTTAAATTTTCACTGAGAGAGGATTTTTGGGATGAGGATAAAAGATTTCATACGTAAGTGGCCTTCATGTTATGCATAATGCATAAATCTTAGGCTTTTTAACACAGCTTGAATAAAATACTTCCTTCTAGACCTAAAAAAGAAAATGCTTTTGAGTGAGCTTTACTTTTACCATCTTTCATTTTAAAATAACATTGTTTCTTGGTAAAATTTAATGCGAGGAAGAAACGCAGGTAAATTAAATAACTAGTGATGTTAAAAAGTTTTATTTTGGGCCTTAGGCTTTTCCCGTTTCTCTGAGAGAAGTAAACTCTAAGACGTAAACTAAAAGACAGAATAATGAAAATTAATTTAAATTAATAACAGGACGTGTTGAGCATTAGATCCTTTTATAATTTTCAAAAGTTTTATCAGAAATTCCCGAGAGTATAATCACTTCTGGAGTTAATTGACTACAGAAAATTTCTGTGCCATAATTTTTGCTTCATATAAAATGTTGATGAAAAGTTGTAGACATATTTATATTGTTTTGGTCTCAATGAGCGCTCTTTTCTCAAAGACTGCATTGTGCCTGATAAAGCGACATTTATGGAATATTCTTTGAGATTAGTCCATTTATTTTATCAAGAACCCAGATAAATTATGAAAAACTAACTCAGTTGTTCATCAGCCCGTGAAGGCTTGGACCTGCCAAAGATAAAATGATAAATTATTATTGAATTTAAATTAAATTCTAATACATTGAGACAATATTGCCAAAACAACATAGTCTTCTAATTAGATTTATACATAGCTTCCTTGAGTCCTATCCTTTAAATATTGATGAAATAGGTATACAACAAAGTATAATAAGGAAGATTTCAAAATAATTTAAATGCTTCATAAAACTTATAGGGTTTTAAGCATTTAAGAGAACTAATTAGACCTCACTGGGAATTAATTGAATGCGTGTTAGTTTCCACCGGTTTCTATGTCTATTGAGATCACATTTTTTTTTTTTATATGTGCACAATAGGGTGACATTTATATGGGATCATCTATTGGCTTCAATCGACAAACCATCCAAACTTTACTAAACTGATTTCTTATAGAAAAAAGGTGAAATAATTCTTTTAATTCCTCACGTCCTAAAATTGGACGAATGGTCACGAGTGTAAGACCTTTTTGATTCCCAGTGTTATCAAATTTATTTGTATTAAATATTAAATGTGGCATACGGTTGAAATTAATATGGAACTATGGGGGCCAGGGTAGCCCGTAGAAGGGAACGCTTGGCTTGAACCAGTCAAGTAAAGCAGCATCGGGCGTGGTCAGAGAAGTTGGTTGGGTGTCCACTTGAACTTGAGCTCTTGGTTCAATTCCTGGACCCCCCCCCCCCCTCCGCTCAATGTTTAATCAATATTGTTAAAATAAAATGGGTATAGGAGTCGTAAGAGTAGCGCCACCAGGTTTCGGCTTGAAAACCATGATCTTCACTCTCTGGATCGGTTTAAATCGAAAGTGAGACCATGGTTCATGCCCAAAATTTTCACACAAATGTGAAGAGTTTGGTTCTATACCCGGGTTGGTTCAATAGGCCCATCTAAGTGAGCTGAGCCTTGTGACTGCGTCGAAAAAAAATGGACTACCTGTTACTTTTGGACAACCATCTAATTGCTTTCAACATCGGTAGTTTTAAAAATATATGTTTTAATAAAACAAGTTTGTGCGCATGCGAGGGAGAATGTTCTCATGAGTTGAAAATAATTTAATACCACTGAAACTGAAAGAGTGGCTATTTGAAACTTTTCCAGCGGTGTCACATTAATTCTTTTTCAATATTAAACGTGTGTGGAAGGTTAAAATTACTTTACCATACCATATTTGGGCTACTTTTCTCGAATTGTTTGAATAGTTTATTAGGCATGGTGGTTCGCAAAAATGTTGACGGTCAGACTGACGCACAGACTCGAGACCAGACATGTTCCTTGATATCTGAAATGAATTTAGTCTATGAAATTTTGACGTAAATTGATTTTGTTGTTCACACGGATGGCAAAGCATCTACTACATTCGTAATGTAATCCATAAATCAATATCTATATATTCGATCATAAATCATTTTTCAATCATTTTCTTGGGATATAAATTACTTTTATACTAAAATATCTTCCATATTTTTTGCAAAAAATGATTTGACAGTTCTTGATATCAGGGATAATTTATGCAATACGATTAAATTTCTTATGTAATATGTTTTCATCTTTCACTCTCATTTTATGATGTAAAGAATATGATGTGGGAAGAAATATATTATATAATATATAAAGTATATATACATTTATTTAGCTGTCAGTCAAAAAAGATTATTTGATTCCTCTTCATGTGTTTTCCTGTTGAATGTCGAAGTTTATGACATAGATATAAAGAGGATTTAGAATCTGAATTATTTTTGTGATATGTATTATCATTATTTGTTAGGAAACTACGTCATCACTATAAAGAATAATATCATTACCTTGTTTTATTTGTAAATTGTAATTTCTAGTCTGATGTCATTTGATGTACATCGAATTAAAAGCAAATATAGAACCATTTATTTTTATTAGAAAATAAATTACATGTTAAAAACATTATTATGTATGGCATATGCTCTCACAATGACTTGATTGACATGACATGAGGAATCGTCCATTAACAGTAATTACAGATGCTGGCTTTAAATATTATATTCACATAAAATAGGTCAGCATTGCTCAATAAATCACTTAGCATCTGCCTCTATAGACTTCGAGGAGGATTTCCAAGGAATAAATAGTATAATAATAGGTTGTGGAAAAGAATTAGGATGTTGGGGAGTCATGGAAAAATTAGCAGCAGGATGTGGCTAGATCGTGGAAAAAGAGGACTTCAAAGTCATTGTAAAGGGTGATGATGGGAAACATAGAAAGGAGCGTGAACAGTCTCTAGGATTTTGAACTGTAGGGATTGGATACGATAGGAGTTGAAACACTTGGTGAAATCCCAGATTTCAACACCGTATGACCATACGGGCTTGATTGTGGTGTTATAAAAGAGTAATTTTTCATGTGTGTTGAGTTTAGAAGTATAGAGTAAAAGTTAGTAACGTTTTTGGGGGGTAGCGCCCCCAAATTTAGAGCTAAAATTCATTTCTCGATTTCGCCTCGGGGTATGATTTTTTTGAACATGTATGCTAAATTTCGTCAAAATCGAGCACAGCCGTACCGTCCTTTACTGGAACCAACTCACGGCAATTTGGACCCCCCTCTATTATCATATTGAAGATACTTGATATATAAAATTAATTTAAATTTAAAGTTCATGACAAACTGAACCAGAAATAAAAATTTCACACCTCTACCATAGTTCATAAGATATATGAGTCTTAAGTTATGTTAACTCACTATTGATCACATCATACTCGCTTCGGCGGTACTATGTACAGAGGTATGACGTGTGAAGTGGCTGGAACTCTCTATTGCAGGGCGTAAAAAGGGCCTAAGTGATGGCCTAATTGCAAGGTTCGAACAAGTGGTTCGTCCTACCCGTTCTAGTAGAAGTACTAGACTACTACTACTATAACTACCTAGTAGAGAACTTTGAAACTAAAAAGTGATGTTGAGCTTGATAAGTGTAAGCATATTTACTCCAGATAATTTTATCTAGTTCAATTTGAACACCCACCGACGAATAAATTACACGCAGGATTAACAAGAACAAAGAAAGAAAAAAGACCCAAGAACTATCAAACAGGAACAAAGAAAGAATAATGCATTGTCATCGTTTTCTGATCTCTTCTACAAGTTTCAAATGTCTAGCTACTCGGGACGTTAGTTAAAAATCGTTTGCAAGATTTGTACTGGACCCACAAACAAAGAAGAAAGTAAGCTAATAAAAACATAGTAAAAATAGTCAAGAACAATCAAACAAGAACAAAGAAAGCAAAACGAAAAATTGTTTGGGGCAACGAAAAATTACTTATAAATAGAAGTGAAATCTCAACAAAAACACTAGTGTAAAAAAATGAGCCACGTCTCGCGTAAAAAGTTGTGATACCATAGGTTTTTAGTCAAGTCTCCCACTACTCTAGCAAGTTCTACTAGGTCTAATTTATACAGTGTAAGTGCATGATGTTTGTCTGTCCCTCTCTCTATTGTCTTTCCCTAATCACTCTACACGATTAAATTTAAAAACATTTTCGGACTTGGCAAATACTCACCCCAAAGAGGCTAAAATTAAGTGTAGTGTTGTATACATATTTGTATCCTTGTGATGCGAAGCTCAAATGAAAAATAAAATATGTATATATTTATTATTTGATTTAAGTTTGTGGTGTGTATTTGCCAAGTCAGAAAATGTTTTTTAATTTAAACGAGTAGAGTGATTTGGGATAGAGAATACAGAGAGGAACAGACAAACATCATGTATTTGCACTGGATAAATTAGACCTAGCAGAACTTACTCGACCAGTGGGAGACTTGACTAAACCTATGATCTCATAACTTTTTATGCGAGACTTGGCTTATTTTTTTTCACTAGTGTTTTTTTTTTTGGATTAAATATTTACTGGTGCAGCTGCCGTATTGAGAAGAGACTGGTAATTAAATTAATGCACCAATGGTTGATGAATTGCTCTCTGACTTCCCAGTCTAATTGGTTTTGACAGCGTTTATTTTCTCATTTATTTTAACTTTATGTAAATATATATATTAATAGACTTTGAACTACGATTTGGAGAGTATTATATTCTTATAATTGAAATGAATAATTTATAAAATAGTCCTGATTCTATTCCTGGAAGGCTTTGAAAACAAAACTATTTTGGCATTTTATTTAATTGCTTGGCCTACATAATAATAGAAAACATAGCCACTAATAGCATGGCTCCACGCGGTGTGAAGGCTAGTATTTTTATAAATTGTTAGACCTGTAAGTTCAAGTTATTATTTTCCTGATTATTTTTTTGTTATACATTGAAATTAAACCTGTCACTTTTAAGTTTTTCTCTTTGTTTTATAAGTATTATTTTTTTAACGTTAGAATTCTATCGTTATAAACTTTTTCATCTAGAATACATTCAAAAGCACTTAAAAGTTTTAGTTTTAATTTCGGACCTTCCTTTTATCTTTGGGCTAGGTTTTAAACGTATACTGATGTTATTTATCTTGGAGTCGGTCTTATTGGAATTACAAATTTTTAGTCGTTTTCAAATTATCCTTGAGTTTTAAGTAGTCGCAGTTTGTTCAACAAAATCTTCTTTGGTCTATTTGTGGACATATGCAAAGTATGCAAACAGTTTAGACTTGCTGATGTAACCGGAATTATTTGTTTTAGAGAAATTTTACAAATATATTCTAGTAAAAACCTCTATGTAGACTCTGTCTGGTCACATTTGCGTTTGCTTGTCTGACAGTTTGTCTCGGGCTCTATTCTATATTATAGTAGCGTAAACTTCTGCGACTCTGTTTATTTGTTTTACAGTTAGAATTCGCCAGTTTTGATTCTACATTGTTTTTGGTTTTTTAGAAAAAGGAATAATTTATAGCCTCTCGACCAGTCATGAATTTTAACCAATTTATGTATCGCAATACAAAATGAGGTAAATTACCGCATTTAATGGGTCGCGAAACATTTTCTGAATTTTTCACGAGCATAGATTGGATATAACATTGATTTTCGATTATGAAATATTTATTACAATAAAGGATTTTGATTTTCAGCTTTTCCATGAGACATCGCATTTCATTTTTTGGCTCTACCCGGTGACCTAGATGACAGGACATAGACAAAAGGCATTTTTTAAAAATTGCGTTACTTATGGGAGACGGGCATTTTCTGATCTCATGAGACCATAAAAGTGTAAATCTATTTTCAAATTTTCAGTTTTAAAATAATTATTGCAACAAAGTTTTAATAATTTTCTGCTTTAAAATTAAAGATCAGTGTTTAGAGTTATTAAAAAAATATCTGTAACTTTATCACGGAGAATGATTCTTTTAAACATATAAGAGATTTTCCCTTGCCTTGGACTAAAAATCAGCTATCGCAAAAGGTGGAAAAGTTGCTAAAATAGTGTTGCCAGGCTTCGCTCTGAACAATAGTACTACAGAAAAAAATGCCTCTCTCCCTGGAAATGTACTGGTGAAAGTATCCAAGGTAAGGGAATCCCTTTGTCAATTTTTTTTGGCAATACGTTTCTGACTAAAGACTACAGATAATTATTTAAAAACGTCTAGAATCTAATTGTATTTGTACCTTAAAGATGACAGGGATATTTTTGGATTTTATAAGATGAAAATCCATCTCCAAATCTAATTTTAGCACGAAACAATATTTAATTTTTATTTACTATCCTTATCATTGGAATAAAAAAAAATTTATATTTTGTAATTTTTATTTAGATGGTTATACTGTAATTAAAGTATTTTTTATTCTACGATTTGAATTTGAATTTTCTTTTAATGTCTTGGTGGTACCTTAAGCGTCCAATCTGTTGAATATTTCATAGTTTTGGTTGTGTGGAAAGATTCGGTAGGTGTATTTTTGGTTAGAACCTTGTATTACTTGAGACTTCTAGCTAGCGGGGGTTTACATAGAATGAATTCTCCTTGAACACTGTATACATGTAATATAGTGTAGGAAAACAAAATGGAATATGCTAAACAAGGCAGGTTCGAATAAAACTCTCATGTACAGAAATCGTGTACGTGATCACCTACTCCTTGTTGTTTCATATTGCACTGCCTTCTTTTTTTTTTTCTTTTTTTTGTAAAATATATCATCTAGGTATAAAATCGTAATGGTTTGCATTTTTTAACCTCCCAAAAAAACATATTTAGAATTCTCAATCTTTTTTTACCAACGTAAATTCTTTAAACTGAAGTACGTACTCGTACACAGTATATTTGTACAGACATAAAAATCTCATACATAAATATGCCTAATACAAGCTAATTTTAATAATAAAATAAGCATATTTTGATAAGAAAACTTGATTTTGAATAGATTTACACGTGTTAAGCTCCTTAGTAAAAGAAAAGTTATTTCTATCGTTTTTTACTTTTAAAAATATTGTTTTTAAGGGTCCATAGGAAAATCCGAGGACTCGTCATTTCTTGCGTTTGTCTGTCTGTCATTATAGGACCTGATCTCCGAAATTACACAATACAAAAATTTGTAATAAACTAATCACAGGAACCCAAAAAATTGAGGGATGATTTTTTAAGGTCGAATTTTAAGTTGTTGAACATTTTTGTAAAGGTAATGTGTTATTTGATGTGTTAAACGAAAGAGGACGCCTTGAATACAAATATATATTTAGTTTCCTTTTTTACCGATTCATCGCGCCTGTGTCCTTGGAAACAACGTTTTTCGGGTTTCTATTTGTACGTGAAAAAGTTAATATTTGAGTTGAAAACTTTACAGAGTCAACAGTTTTCCAACATAGAAAAAAGCCTTATATTCATTCGTAAGTAGAAATTAGATGTCCCTATTTATTTAAATCTTATTTTTAGGTAGGTCAATTAGGGTAAAAGTAGTAAGAGTTAACAACTCATAGTAGTTAGAAACTGGCTATATTTCGTCCCCCTCCGGAACATAATCATGCCTAAAACATCATTACATATATGTAGTTAACAATTTTGTTTTTAAATAGGATTTTTATAAAAAAGAAAGAACACTTAACTTATTTAAACATTGAAAATTAAAAATAACATTGAGATCATTACCTTATCATGGGTGGAATTAGTCACATATACTCAAACAAAGTTGGTATTGTCAAAATAAATAATGGATATACAGAAAATAAATACTCCTTCACACATCGATCCATAGACAGTTTTTTAAAAACTTAAAAAAGATAAAATTTAACAGATAACAAAACACATGAACATAGAAAATGGTAACTCCAGAGATAACCAAAATGAACCTTTAGTTTTTATTTTAGTTTTATGACAAATTATTATTTAAAAAATTGAATAGAAAAATTTGTAGATTGTAGTTAAAATATATCATATTTTATTGCATTTTTTAAAATGATTCCATCCATGATAAGGTAATGATCTCAATGTTATTTTTAATTTTCAATGTTTAAATAAGTTAAGTGTTCTTTCTTTTTTATAGAAATCCTATTTAAAAACAAATTTGTTAACTACATATATGTAATGATGTTTTAGGCGTGATTATGTCCCGGAGGGAGACGAAATATAGCCAGTATCTAACTATTATGTGTTGTTAACTTTTACTACTTTTATCCTAATTGACCTACCTAAAAATAAGACTTATATTCATTTATAAAAAAAAAAGATTTTTTTTTCTTGGATTTTTTTTTTTTTACAAACCAAAGAAAAATTATAAAAATACTAAAGTTATTCTTGTTAATTATAAAAAAAAATGTTTTTAATGAATGTTTCATACATCGCATATATTGAAAGAAAAAAGTACCCCCCAAATTTTAAAAGTTATTCTTGGGAACGGTTTTAGCTAGAGAAATTTGATTGATTTACATGTTTTAAATTAATTAACTTAGATCTTATAGGATTTAAATTCAGTACCACTATGTAGATCAAAAATGAATGCTGTTAATATACAGTTGTAACTTATTTAATATACTATACAAAACCTATATGTATAGACTTTACATTAAAAACCTGACCAAGCCATAAAAGGTTTTCAACGTAGAGAATAATTGTATTATAAACATTTATATTTTGTATTTCTATAAAAACTTGCTCTTGTATCTTTCATTTTATTTTTTCTCATCTGTCTGATTATATTTTATATACAAACTTAAATAGTGCTTTCACTATAAAATATTATGTTTGTCTATAAAAATTCTCTTTTATTAGCACATTTATTTACGAATTTAATTTTCTTTTTTTCTCCCTTTTTTAGTTTACACTTAATATAATATTATTATATTCCTTGGTAAAGAAATTCTGTTGAATACTTTTCATTTTGTTTCTTACCAAATCTTCATAAGGTTGGAACAGTTGTATGGTTTTTAATCAAACAAAGAAAATGAAGCAACATAACAGATTAGGAACCTTCCTGTTGTCATGTGTCACGATTAACATAACTGTAAATGTCTCACTAAATGGTACTTTGTTTTGGCTGAGGGTCGTTTGGAGACAAGCGATTTATGCTTAGGTAAGAACAGTTGGCCAGACGGTGCGAAACACAATCCCCAATCAGGGTGAACGGGTTTTCTCCATTGCGCATGCCAATGATGGTCTTGCAGACGGTTCCCAGCTTGGTTGGAACAAACTTATTTTATAATACTTTATTATATGTAAAAAGATAAATAATCTTACATTTATTTTTACTTATAGTTGAATTATAGCCGTGTTATTCTCGTTTTTATTTATAAAAAGAATTATGGTTTTTTTTTCTACTACTTGTTTTACTTTCAGTCCGATGTTGGGTATTGGGATTTGAAATTTCATTAGTGGAATAGAAGGGGAGAAGAATGTTTACCCCGTGTGACAGTAATGTCTATACTAACATATTTAGCTGCATCGCTTTCCTCTGACAGTAATATAGCATTACTTTTAAACCGATTGGAAAAACACAAATGTGGCTTAAAGGATAAAGAGATTATATTTTCTACGTAACAGACTATCCGACAAACCCTGAAAATACTTTATACATACATATTATTATAGATTTTAAGTACCAAAATATATTATTTTACTAAATTACGTATTTTAAAACATTTCTATAAAAAATGGGTCCCTGCTTGAAATTAAAAAGTGGTTTATTACACTTACACACATTCTTCTATTTATAGCGGAGTCACCCCAATTCGAGCGTTAATGTCACGGAAACTAGATTCTTCCAAGGAAAGTAACTTATACTCGTATGGTTTACCCTGAAATGCTAATGGTAATTGGATAGCAGGTATTTCTAAACCTTCGTCGATACGACTAACATATATGTAAAAATCTCAATAGGTAATTGTTTGATTTAGAACTAGTTAAGAAACAAAGTGACCTATGAAAATATTAAATATTATCTTCAGAATAAGTTAAAAAATATAAAACATAGAACATGCTTTTCCTAATGTCGTTAAGATATTTTATTTATGGTTAAGTACGCGGTGTACGTGTATCTACTTTTACAGGCCCTAACCCCAGATTTATGCCACAAGCCTATGTTGGCCCTATGCCCTATGCCCAATGCCCCGGGCCCCAAATTTCCCACTATTGGAACCAGGCCCCCTCCCAAAGGCCCCGTATCCCAAGCCTATTGCCTTACCTTAAGATGGGGCATGGGGCCTTCCCGCAATATACACACACACACACACACTCACACACACACACACACACACACACACACACACACACACACACATATATATATATATATATATATATATATCTTTATTATCATGTAAATGGATAACGCAGGGTTTGTCTGTCGCTCCGTATAAACGTGTAATAAATTCTTTATTTTTTAAATATTGTATAAATGCGCATATGAATTTATAGATGGATAACTTTAATAATAATAATACAATAAACCATATTTGGTTTTCTAGCTTGATAATATCCCTATAGGAATGAAATATAGCCCATATTATGAATTAAATTTCTTTGTTTTAATATTCCCTTTTAAGACAAAGCTCACAAGATTATTTCTATTCACATAAATACGACCTATAATAAATAATTTGAGCCCTGGGTTAGTACAAGTATCTATGTACCCATGGTCCATCTGTTGTCCATGTTATCTGTTGTATAATCCGTCTAACTATCATTTAAATTTGGATAGTCACCAATTCACTTAAGCAGCTAGGTAATGAGGCAAGTTGAACACCGAGTATAGTGCGTAATTACTTTATTTATAAGTGAGAAATGAAATAAATAAACGTAATTTATCAATCGTTTTTTTGTACGTAGGCTTGGTTTAGTATCTTTTTTGTATTGAACAGGCTCCATTATGACCCCCCTACTTTTCTCCATTGTTATATAAATAATAGGCTGAATTCTATCTGGAAAAGAAAATACGAGTTTCTCTCTTCTATGAATGTGCTTGGAGAAGATAAAACCAGGCGGGATATAGTGTTTATCACAATACTTGATCCTATAAAAGAAGAATAAGCACTGTATTCATTTCTTTTTTTTAGTGCTATAAAATATATAACAATCTATTAATGTTATTAAGTAGATTAGGGAAGTTATAAAAGAATAGAAGGAAATTGTTTGGTGAAAATGAAAATTACTTAAGGAGGAAACTGTGGATTTATTTAACAGTTCTTTTCACTTTTCTACTATTATTTGATAAATTATTAATGCCGAAGAAATAAAGTATTTTTGTTCTGAAATATAAGAAATATTTATCTAAGCTTACCTCAAGCACAACTCTTATAATATTCATAATCCGTGGCGCAAGAGCCTGAGAAAGGCTTTGGCCAAAGGGCGAAAAATATTCATAAAACGGAATTAGCATGACGCTCTTTCAGCTGTATATGTCGTTTAATTGGCATTATCCAACCTGATAGACGCTACTTCATTTAATTAGTTACCTATTTATATTGCTGTGCAGGGTGAACACCATAAGGACCCTTGCCGGAGTCAGGAGTTGAATCCTAGTAAATTATTAAAAATATATTAAAGGAATAAAAAGTGAGGATTGCGAGGATCTTGGAGTTATATATACGTCTTGGATGAAATAAATATTCTCTTCTTTATGGCATAAAAAAGAATGGATGGGGGGGGGGGGGAATTTAAGTAAATAAAAGTTAATGTTGAAAAAATGTGGTAAATATAAAAAGTTAATGTTGAAAAAATCAACAAGCACGTTTCAGGCAAAACAGATGTGTGGAGATTTTGCTCCTTTAATCCACAGAAAGCAAAAATACCCCGATTCCGAAAATACGGCTAGATTCCAATTCAGATACAGATTCTAAAAGCAGGCCCAAGAATAGCACACTGTAGTTGTAGTAAAACTGGGTAGTCACAGTAGTGCAGGCCATTGATTGCGCACGCACATAATCATTTAAATTTTAAAGATTTATTGTCAAAGATAAAAATGCTCTTTTAATTATTAGTCCTGCGCAAAGTAATAACTTTTTTTTATGAGTATGTATACTAGAGACCTTTAAAAGGCAAAGAAGAGAAACGGTGTTGCGAATGGAACGCTTCTAAGGTCATTTGTTATTTTCAGAAGTAATGATCGTACCTTTGTCAAAAATTATAGGTCAATTTCCCACGGCTATAACTTTGGTAATGTGTTTGGTAGAGGCGTTCGTTTTTTCCTTTCTCGTTCTAACCTTGCCGTTCTTCATCTGAAGCTACCATCGGGGATTCCCTCATTCCCCTTTTATATACTATTGATTTCAACTTGTTTAAATAAACCAAATATTTCTCCATTTCACATTAAATAGACTACGTTGAAGTCATAGACATTAAAGTATATGGATTTAGATTTTGCAGGAAGAATGAAAGGAAATCTCATAGGAATATGGCTCAAAGATAGCATAATGGGGTAACATAAATAATTGGAACCCTTTGGAAATTGTAAACATGACCATCCTAAGAACATTTGAAAGAGGACGGTCAAGAAAGAAGCAAATACATGTGGCAAGATATTGAGTGATGTTAAGAGAATGACAATTAATAATTCCATTTGGTTAATCTTTATAATGGCCCTTTGCTCCTCAAGGAGCTGTAGGAATTAAGTGAAAGTGCACCTTTGTTGTCTACGTCTCTGGGTTTTTAACCCTCTTGGGTTTTCTCCCTGTCGAAGGGGAAATAAACAAAAACATTGCTTTTAAGAATAGCACAGCTTCCTGAGTCCTATCGCCGGTTTAAATAAAAGGCCACTTAAATATTAAATGAATAATATTGAGATGGCTTTGAACATTTAAGTTTTACTACTTAAATAAGTTAACGCTAAGAAAATGCGAGTGAGAAAACAATGTGCGGCGAATATGAAACCATCTGAGGGCAAATTTGATATAATTCATCAAAATCGGACAACTGTTTTTATTTATTTACGCCCATATTTTACAAAATATGCTTGTCCTCAAAAATGTTGTCGAATAAACGTGTTTACCTTTTACCTAGAAGTTGACACTGCTTTTGGAGAAGTGTGGCGGCTCAGAGTCATCAGTCCTTCGACTCCGCATTAAAATTTTCATATACTTGGAGGTTGAAGGCATTCGTTGTCTTTTATTGTGTCTGTTGGTTTTTATAAACGCATCTTTATTCAATCTAATCTGTTGGCAAGAAATCGATTATTCCTTGACAAACAAATTTACTAAAATTCAGTTGTCACTGACCAATCAATTTTCTTCTTCATTTAAATTATTTTATCTTCCTTGGCAAATATTAATGTATTTTATAAGTAGCCATGCTAATTTACGTTTCTTCCCCCCAAAAAATAAAGAAATACCCCTAATTGATATTATACCCTATCATTGATTTTTCTTTTTACAATTAAGTAAATTAAACAAAATCAAATTGGGTCCTTTGTAAATAGTCTGTTTCCGTTAGATCTCTGGTTAATTGCTAAGTATGTATTAATCTTTTAGTAATGTAAACAGCACTGAAGTTGTTCTACTTACAAACATATAGAACAAAGAAGATATAGTAGCTTTTTTTTTATCAAAAGAGTAATTCATTTGGGAAATTTTTCAAGGTAAGAGAGCGTGAGATTATAAAAATATTTATATCTTGCTAAATATTTTATTTGAGACAAGAAAGAAAGATTTCTTACATAGTTTGTTGTTTCAGACATTACCGAGAATTTCCAAATGCTTATTTATTTACGTTAGTGATTTAGATTTACTTTTAATAGTATAAAAGGTTTATTTATTCTCATTAAAATAACTTTCACTAGAATTTATTCTTTTGTAAAAAATTTCTTCCTCAATGAAGTATTCCTTATTTTAGTATGCGATTCGATTTTTTATTTATTTATTTATTTATTTTTTTTTCAATTCTATTGAAATGAACTATCTGTATTTATATTTTGAAATATAAAAAGAGTGACCTCTTTAAAATTTATTTCATGTTATTTTTATATAAATTAAATACATATATTAAGACCATGCACAAATAAGGAAACACAATAAAATAAATTACTGAGTATTGTGGAAAAGAAATAATTTGTGTTAATTAACCTTATAATAGGGTACATTTTTGTTTCATTTCATCAAAGGTAAAACTTTTCCAAGTGAATAGAATACTTTTAATTTATAATTTTGGTAACATAAATGCATTTTTTGCTTAACGAGCTTACTAAAGGTAACGAAAGAATTGTGATAATTTTGAAGAATTAACTTTTTTATGTCTTCGAATTCCAAAATTCCTTTGCAGAAATCCATTTCACACACAGGGAACATTTTTTTGAACTCGTGTCTGTCTATCGGTCTTTCGATGACTATTTTTGTGAACGACCTTATTAATATTAAAACTTGTCTCATATTTATAAAATTTGCATGTTGTCATAATTAGCCCATTGTTGGTCCCATAATAATATCAGACCTCTCTTTCACAAGCACTGAATATTTTTTTATGAATACTAATATTTTTAAATACAATCCATTTTATTAAAAATAGATGGCTTGTATCAAGTTGCCTACAGATGGTCTTTAATTAATACCATCTATATATACATTTACAATATTGAATAAAAATTTCATATTCTTCCGATTCCTATTTAATTTTCAAATAACTGTATTATACAATTTGCATTATTTTCGTTCTTGGAACTGGTCTATCTCTAACAGGCTCCATTATTTTTTTTGTCATGTCACGTCGTACTAGCTTTGTTTATTGCTGCTGAAAGGGCTAATATTAAAATGAAACGAGAAAGGATTTCATCACACAAAATCAATAAGTTAGGGATAGAGCATGGAGAATACCATCATTGGTTATGGATTCACTTATCATGAACACATTTGTTTTCTGTAATATACTGCTAACACTTATCTCAACTACACTGATTCAAAAATTATATGTGTTGCAACTACTCGCGATAGGCTTCAGGCCTGCAGAAGTATGCCCATTAATTATTCAAAATTTATGTGTCGTGTAATAGAGGGTTAAGAAATCTTTATTCATAATATAACAATAACAAATGAACAGTAGTTGTTTATAACCAAGAAAAAGGTTATAAACCATCCGTGTAAGGAATGACGTACTCCATAACATTTTGTGCTTGCACAAATAATGTTACAACCCTACTTTCTAGCGCCTGTTATCGAAATCTCAATCAAACTCTAACCAGTATCCTGAATTATTTCCTCATCCTCTAAATCAAACGCATGTAGAGGAGCGGACTAAGTAAGTAAGAGATAAAGGTTAAAATCTTAATGGAATACAGTACAAACAGAATTTTTAGTAGCCCTATCTTTGATTTAACAATATAACTGAACAACAAATCACTCACCCGAATTGTAAGTATTTATAAGGGTATTATACGAAATAAGTAAACAGAACGGGACTCCTTAAAATAATAACTCATGAATCATACATAAGAACAATAATATTTCGATACCAAATAAACATAAAATTATTAGAAAAAATAATAGTTTAGAAATAAATTAATAAATTTTATAACGAAATAATACTACTAAATATTAGAACAAAACAGTAAAAATAATATAAAAAAAGAAAAGGAAGAAATCGAGAAATTTCTAATTGAAAATAAAAAAAAATATAAAAGAATTAAAGAAAATCATGTTTTCGCTCGAAAACTACCGACATAAAATGAAATAAAATCGGTAATTTATTCTAGTAATTGAAAAAAGTAGATGGAAGATCATTTTTATGCTTATCTCCACACCGGCACTGCCGCGGCTTGCGGCTTGATTACAAAATAGTGAATTCAAAGGCGCCGGCCCGCCTTCTACGAATTGTTAATATGCCTTCATACTAGGTAGGCCGAGAGGGCTGAGAGTTGACGGCAACCTCCTGTACTTTCCTAACTCCCTGTCACATGTATAAATCTTTTCGACTCTCTTCGGCCCTATGACGTGCGGTGGAGGGAGGGTCAACAGCTGGAGACTGGATTACATACCTCCTATAGCTTTTTAACTCCCTGTTACACTTTTCTGAGTTTTTAAGCTAAAAGTAACGTAACGTTTTTGACATATGTTCCATAGCCTAAACATAAAAATGTCAAAACGAGTAACAAGAAACATCTAAATATAAGAAGGAATGACACAAAATATTACATTTCCTTACCTTAAAAAGAAAAAGTATTGAAGAGTTCCTAGACGAGCGTCCGATTTAAAAAAAAATATTACTAGGAGGAACTCCTGGAAGGTGGTCGCTACCTGGGCGCTGCTGAATGTTGGGGTGCTATGCACTCTTCCTAACAGTACTGGGGCCTTATCAGAGGCTAAGTTGTAGAGCTAGTGATGTCAAATACCCGGGTATTTAAAACTGCGGGTAAATATTAATTTTAGGTAAATACCCAGGTATTTATGATAATTCGGATTATACAGTGTCGTTCTCTCTACTCCTTCCTTACTCTGAGGGAGAACATGACTACTACTTATATTAGTGATCCCACATTTGCCACTACATATTTTCCTCTGTCGACAACTAAGTATCCGTCCCTTTGTGTTCACAATAAGATTAGTGTATAATACTAATAATGTGTGTTCATATAATTTAGATATTTTAGACAAATATGAATTTATATTTAGGCATACATAATATTATGAGAATGCGTAATCCTAATTTTCAAAATAATAATCCTGTGCTTTTCCTTAAAAATGGTGGTGTTTTCATTGCACAGGCCTTCCAAATAAGCATTCTGTTTGAAATCATCGAGTCTGTATGACTAATATTAATATACTTTAAATAATAAATGCCCGTACGCTGGGTACTTTTGTAGGCTATTTTTAGGAATTAAGTGAGCTTAACCCATCCTATACCCTCTCAAAATGACATTTATTAAAGCCATTAGAGTATGGAAAATCCTGAGAACCTCTATTAACTAAACACTATTTAAATCATTATTTGTCATAAATACCCTCATTTTTGGTATTTACCCTGGCCGCGGGTAAATACCCTGGTGAATATCCATTTTTTATTTACCCTACCCGCTGGGTATATCACATCACTATAGTAGGGCATTGAGTTTTTGAAAATAAATTCAATATGAATTTATTATGAAATAAATAGGTGCATTAATGATTAAATTAAATAAATAAAATTCTACCCAACAATATATCGGTATTACGACGTGGACGCTGAGTTTTCCATTCTTCTTGTAAAATTATAATAATAAACATCGTAGATTTCGGATATAAGTAACAAACAAATAAGTAAGTATTTACAGTAAAATAAATTATTAACACAAAATATATCCCCTCCTCCAATCACGTTGCCATCTGTTTACGATTTTTTAAGGTTTCGTTGGTAAACTCCTTACTAGTTTCGTTACTGTGTCTGTATGTCTGTCTGTCAGTCACTCTGTACGCTTCTAATAACTTTTGAATCAACAGAGATACAACTTATGAATGAACTTATGCAGTATTAAAGATCGTTTTGACGCGCAAACAGGAAAAATATAGCGAACTCGATATTATCAGCTGTTCAGATCCAAAATGGCGAATAATTCATGCTCCGCGAAATAAATATTTTTAAAATTTGGAGTGGGGTATCAAATGAAATGCATTGACGAGTAGATTAAAATAATACATAACACTTGCGGAAAGTGTTTAATTTTCCACGCCACTTCGTCAAAAAAGATGAAATTTCCAAAAAGTGGTATCTTTACTTTTGGTCGAAGAATGTTCAGGAATTTTTTCAGATTTTTTTGCACTTCACATAAGCGAGATAGAGGGGGGGGGGGGGGGGGGCACGTTTCACACCCGCTTCAAACTCGCCTACGCTTGCCCTATCAAAGTTATAACCAAAGAATTACATATTTTTGTAATCAGCTCGACGTACCCTTTCATATGATACCCCTCACGGTGTCGAAAAAAAAAAAATTAACCCTTAAGTTTTTTTACCCTAATTTTTTTTAATAACATATTTTTTAATTCGCTATATTTTTTTAAAATATGGGGGGGAGGTACAAGACACATACATGCCAAATTTCAAAGTGATCGGACGAAAAGTGTAGCCGTGAGAGCAGGTGACAGGACGGACGGACAGACACACGCAGGAAAATATAACGGACCCTAAAAAGTACTGTTCGGCTGTCTTCTTTAATGAATGCCAGGCTTTTAACAGGGCTAGGCACGTCGGCTAACTTTAGAAGCTTAAGCTTACGGGTATCCTTTCCTTCTCATATTACCTTATCCTAAAATCCTTTCTAGAAAACTTTCATATAGTGTGTACTACAATCTTTCCGTTTCCTCGGTTTATTCTGTTAAAGCAGGTGTACGCCAAGGTAGCATCCATGGTCCAATACTATGTTTCCTTCACACTTATGATATTCCTGAACATCCTAACAATTCGTTCGTATCCTTTGCCGATGATAAATCCATATTATCGTCTCACCAATCACCCACAGCTGCTTCTGATCAAGTACAACAACATCTGTCACTTCTAGAAACATGGCTAACAAATGGAGGATTAAAATGAACGAGAATAAAAGTATCCATGTAACGTAGAGTTTAAGACACGACAATTGCAAACCTGTATTCCTAAACCAAACTCCTATAACACACTCAAATACTGTTCGATACCTTAGGATTCACCTGGGTTGGATTCTAATATGGGTAAACCACACAAAACTCAGACGACAGCACTGCAGCAGACGTTATAAACTTTCTTTAATTAAATTATTAGGTTTAAGTTAGTTTTTATAGGAGAGGTTATTTTTCGTTTTAATGTTTGCATCATTTGGTATCGCTGACTTGGGCTGGAAAATACGGATGAAAGTTGAGAGGGATTAACAAGAGGTACTTATAAAGGAGCTTTCCCATTATTCCTCAGGGGAGTGGAAAAGGTCCTGAATAAAGGCATCGGGTTGTTAAAGACTAACAAAGAAATCCTTTGTCCTAGCAAGCTTAGTAGCAGGTTTTAAAAGCGTTATTTCGATACGATTAAGCGAGACAGATCACGGAAATGAGCGTGGGCACCAATGATTTAAACTTTCTTTTAGGAAAGAAAAGTATTTCAAGTTCGAGTATTGATCTACATTTGTATTTTGATTTTGTTTCACGAGATTCATTTGTATTTCATTAACAATAGATTGAATTAAAAAGAGTAGAAAATAATAAATCAATTTTAAACAGCAGAGCGCAAGTGGAGTTGATATTAATCTATATTTATAAAATATAAGTTTTGTCTACACATTATAGCCTTAATAATCAAGGATGAATATTTTTGCCAGAAATCTGCTTTCAAAATAATGTGTAAACATGATTGGAGGCTCAAAACCAACTGTCGGGAAAGGCAACAAGAACGAAGTGTGTTCTTTCTTGTGGCTGACGTCAGGTCAATGTGAACACCGCCTAATGTCTGACGTGGTCCCACGGTATTTGACGTCACGTCAGGGTAGTCTGTACCCACCTTTAGTCTATTATGCCCCATTCTCAGTCTACTCGCTTCCTGTCCGTTTTTCCAAAAGGGAAAACATTTTTATTTAAAGCGTTTTTAGTTTTTCATGTTTATTTATTAGTGGAAATCTGAATGATTTAATGGAAACAAGAAGTGGTTTAAGGTTATAACCTGAAAGAAATCACAATACTTACTCTACATAATACGTTCTACGCATGTAATATGAAAAAATGAGAACGCACTTCCTATCATAATAATAACGATCCTTACTGTTGTCATAAATATAGCCAGCTAATCATGTTATTAAACATGATTAGCTTCATTTGATCATCAATAAATATTTAGTTTTCTTAGAATATAGATAAATAATAATTTTTCTCTCCCTGTCCGTTACTCCTATATAATGAATTTCGGTTGGCTATTAGAGGTGTTATGGATCTCAGTATGTTGCCAGGGGCGTCTGTCTAAGTGTTTGTCAATTCTCTCTTTTGCTGTGAATATTGTGTTTAGTTAGTCTGTCAGTTATCGCTTATCTCAATTTGTTTATTTATATTTTTTAATCAATATCACCAAGATCAATTTTGAAACAAATATACATATGTATCTTCAATACGTTGTAGACTATACGCAATTCTTTGTGGATTTTTTTCTCGTTATCATGCAAGGGTTAATGTTTGTATTGTCTGCCACTTGTAACAGTTTTCTCGTTAGATGGAGATAGGGGAGGCGAGAGGAGTTTGGCTGAATGTTTGAACAGGTATTCTAATAAAGGATATTGCGGCGTGTCAGCAAGTGTTACCAACTGTAGCAAGTGGGCGTGGGTAGCTCTACATTGTGACATGTTGCTTTCCTCAGATTAGAAGGTATAACAAACCCACCTTTACTGTTAGATCAAGGTCACTAATATCCGGCTCATGACAACCACTTTGCAAAATGCAATTTATCTGCCAGATATTAATTTATATAGAAATAAATTCATCGAAACTTTCTATGATACCTTATTATTATACGAGGGACTGGGGCCGATTGAAACATGGCAAGTTTAAACAATGAGAGAAAACTAAATATTTATTGATGATCAAATGAAGCTAATCATGTTTAATAACATGATTAGCTGGCTATATTTATGACAACAGTAAGGATCGTTATTATTATGATAGGAAGTGCGTTCTCATTTTTTCATATTACATGCGTAGAACGTATTATGTAGAGTAAGTATTGTGATTTCTTTCAGGTTATAACCTTAAACCACTTCTTGTTTCCATTAAATCATTCAGATTTCCACTAATAAATAAACATGAAAAACTAAAAACGCTTTAAATAAAAATGTTTTCCATTTTGGAAAAACGGACAGGAAGCGAGTAGACTGAGAATGGGGCATAATAGACTAAAGGTGGGTACAGACTACCCTGACGTGACGTCAAATACCGTGGGACCACGTCAGACATTAGGCGGTGTTCACATTGACCTGACGTCAGCCACAAGAAAGAACACACTTCGTTCTTGTTGCCTTTCCCGACAGTTGGTTTTGAGCCTCCAATCATGTTTACACATTATTTTGAAAGCAGATTTCTGGCAAAAATATTCATCCTTGATTATTAAGGCTATAATGTGTAGACAAAACTTATATTTTATAAATATAGATTAATATCAACTCCACTTGCGCTCTGCTGTTTAAAATTGATTTAAACAATGGGATTATTGCTAGAAATAAGTCGATACCAGTGTATATTTTATAAGTATAAGTAATGTATGTAGTACAACTTATATCATCACTCTCATTAGTCTCGAGCCACTCGTTAAAAGCAGTTTACACCTTTTTCGATCTCCTCAGTTTATATCTGATTATTAAGTCGTAATTTAGTCTAACTCTTTGCGTTAAATAAAAAGTTTTTAAAAAATATTTATTCATCAATAAATTGACAATATTCAAGTAAGGATCCACGTGCTGGGATAAATAGTATTATAGCGGCTGTTGAGGAGTTAAAAGTTTTGGGGGGAATATTGTAACATGCACCATCATAAATGTAGGTAAAGCCGCAAAATTTTCCATTTTTTTGTATTTCTATATTCGCAGACTTTATTAGAGGTATTTTTTAATTTTACATAGTTAATTCTTTTTTAAAGCTTAAACTGCATCGGGTTCCCGGCAGCTCATTGCTATTGCATTCGCCTGCCACACAGAAGGATCCGGGTTCGATTCTCAACTCGGGTAATGGACGCTAGGAGCTGATGTCAATACTAAGGTTTATACTGCTGATAGAGCGACACTCCAACCCCATGTCATCTATTAAATATATATATATTTATAAGCCCTTTGTCAAGTCTAAGCCCATCACGAGTTGTTGCGCCAAATATTATTATAACACCTTTACAATCCAGTACCATGTTATTTTATGATTTCAGAAAAATATTTAATAAGAGCAAAATAATTACAATGAAATATATTTATAATATAGTCTACCAATTAGAGTGGCAAATAGTTTCCTCCCCTCAATGTCGAATTTTATTGATTTTATGCTTTTACCACCCAATATTGTCTAATTTATTTAATTTGTTCCCCCATATTTGACAAATAAGCTATACATTTATTTTGTTTTATTACACGAATAAACGTATCTATTTAGCAATAATTAATGTGAGGCAGATGAAATTAATCTGGGGCTGTCAGTGGCCTTTTTTGACAAACCATCCAAATTTCATAAAAATCAGATGACTAATTTTAAGATATAGGTGAATATAAATGTATTTTTGTGTGCATGTGGATAAGAATAAAATGGGCGCAGAAGGTTGGAACTTAAATGGGACCAGCAATAGCTCTAGTTATGACCTACCATACAAATTTCATTAATTTGGGAGAAGAAGTTTAAAGGATATGATGGTTCGCAAAAATCGACCGACACATAAATAAATATGGGTTAGTTTATACTCATGTGGACTATTCGTCGAATGATAGCGATGAAGCTATGTGCCGTTAATTACCAGACTTTTTTTTGTATTATATCAGTAATTACAGCGATGCTCCAGAATCACAGGGATGCGTGGTACGACTTCCCTGCATCAGTAGATCTATCTCCTCTCTATAATAATAATAATATAAACTAGGCAATTTTAAAAACTCTATATATGTATGTACACAATACAATTAAAATTACATTTCTCTAAAACAATTTAAAAAAAAAAATTCAATCCGATTCCTACAACACGTGAAATTTCTCATTTTTGTATGCAATTACTTTGTCCAGTAAATCCCATTTTCCTTGCTTAATAGAACATACTACACAAAAAGAGAAAGAATTGGGACGGCGCAAATAATATATTTTGTCATTTTAATGGTCATTTTAATGGTTTTAATCTGGGACTCGACTCAATTATTCACTAACAGATATGACCGTAGATTTAGCTTACCGACAGACATACGGACATTAATTAGAGAAAAAAGACGTGCTAGGGCCCACTGGAAACAAACTAGATACCCTTCAGACAAACGGACGTACAATATAGCAAGTAGAAGACTGACAAACTTATTGAGACTCTATAAGGAAAACAAATTTAGGACATTCACTTCACAACTTACCGACCGAGACAAATCAATGTGGAACGCAACCAGACGGATCCTCTCCCACAAATCCACCCCTTCTCCCATCCTAAAACCTGGCAATTCCTGGGCAAAGTCTGAAACTGAAAAAGTTGAAGTCTTTGCTCAACACCTTACAAGCCTTTTCTCCCCACACCCTGATATAATAGATCATACCCATGCAAACCTTATATACCAAAGTCTCTTATCTCCTCTACAATTATCTCCACCTCCTAAAGCTTTTAATCCGTCAGATATAATGTATATTATTAAACACCTCCCTACACGTAAATCTCCTGGTTATGACCTTATTACCTCTGAAATCCTAAAACATCTTCCAAAAAAAGGTATCCTATTCCTCACCTACATATTCAACTCTATCCTTAAAACCACTCACTTCCCTACCCAATGGAAATTCGCCACCATTGTTATGATTCCTAAACCTTCCAAACCTCCTCATCTTCCCTCATCCTATCGTCCTATAAGCCTTCTCCCTGAGATGGGAAAACTCCTCGAAAAACTGCTTCTCCGTAGACTCCTTCCCTTACTCAGACCATTCCTACCTGACCATCAATTTGGTTTCCGTGCTCACCATTCCACAATCCAACAGTGCCATCGCATAGTCGATGTCATTTCCTCCACCCTTGAGAAGAAAAAGTTTTGCTCAGCTGTCTTTCTGGACGAGGCACAAGCTTTTGATCGAGTTTGGCACGCTGGGCTGCTTTGGAAACTCAAGGCCATCCTTCCTTTCACTTACTACCTCATCATTAAGTCCTTTCTCACTGATAGGTATTTCTGTGCAAGTTTAGGAACCTCTTCCTCATCCATCTGCCCTGTAAGAGCTGGAGTTCCTCAGGGCAGTATCCTCGGACCTCTCCTATATTCCTTCTACACACATGACATCCCTCAACACCCTTCCTCAGTCCTTGCCACCTTTGCAGATGACAAGGCAATCCTATCTGTCCACCAAGACCCTCAAATTGCCTCAAATAACACCCAAAATCATCTTCTCCTTCTCGAACCTTGGCTAAGAAAATGGAGGATCCGGATTAACGAAGAGAAAAGTGTTCATGTCACTTTTACTCTTCGTCATAGTACCTGTCCCCCAGTCATTCTTAACCAAGTACTCATTCCACAATCCAACACTGTCCGTTACCTTGGCCTTAACCTTGATAGACGACTCACCTGGCAACATCACACAAAAACTAAACGAACGGACATTTCAAGACGATACAAGTTGCTGCTGCGTCTTCTGGATCGTAGGTCTAAACTTACTTTAAATAATAAACTTCGCATTTACAATGTAGTCTTAAAACCAGCTTGGACCTACGGTCTAGAAGTATGGGGTAGCACCAAGCCCTCCAACTCCCGTCGAATTCAAACTCTCCAATCCAAAATCCTCAGAAAAATTACAGATGCTCCTTACTACGTGTCCAACCTCACTCTCCATAACGACCTCAATGTTCCTTTTGTTAGAGACCTATCCATATCCCGATACCATAAATTTCACGAATCCTTATCCAATCACACCAATCCTTTAGTTGAAATCCTCTCCTCCCAATCCATCCCAGATGACCCACCTCGCCGCCTGAGGAGGCAGTGGCCCAGAGACTTACTACGAATGTGATTATTTATAGCAAATTTATATTTATTATTATTCAACTTACTGTTATTATATATCTATATGTTTTTAATTTTATCTGTTTATTTGAATTCTATTTTCTGATTTATTTACTATTATTATTTATTTTATTTTATTTAACTATATTCCTTTATTATTATTCTTAATTCTTAAATTATCATTATTGTCATTATAATTTTTAATCTTCATGCCGAAAGGAGTAGTCAATGGACTATTACCTTTGTCAAGTAAATCAATGACCAAAAAAACTTGTATTATTAACACTTATAACATTTATAAAATGTAGTTGTGTTACTCAATAAAGTAAAAAAAAAAAAAAAAAAAAAATTTTTTATTTTACCTAAATATCTGTCTGTACTGTGTAGTATTTCGTCTGCAGTCTGTTTTCAGTGCACAACTGCTGCACTGATCTCAATGGCATTTAACGTACATGTATAAAACAATCACATACCTGGATTAAGTCGAGAAAGTAATTTTAGCTTTAAATTTAAGGGCGCTGTCCCCCAAAAACCTCGAAGAACAGTGAAAACTTTTAATATAGGGAGTGGAACTCACTCCAAAAGAGATTTAATTTATGTCCCGATCAAACACATCATTAGGTTATATCAGGACGGAGAATTGAGGCATCTTAGCACATCTACTCGATGTGATCATCGGTGTAAAACATGTCTCGCCTCTCTAGGATTCGTACTCACCAGATATGTCGGAGATTATGCTTTGTTTCCAAATAATGAAAATATTAGAATAACACAAACTTTATAATTCACGTTTTTTAATGTCCTCTGAGTTTAAGTGATTGTCTGACATCTGTTTGGACGCATAGAGCCTACAGGCCCGGTTTAGAATAAATTTGTCATACATACCTCGCAGTGAGATCGAGACATTAATTTTAGCTCTAAGATTAGGGAGGCTACCACACCCCCCCCCCCCCCCCCCATTAAAAATGAAAATAATCTGGAAAATGAGATAAACATAATATTTATTGAAAACTATAATAATATGATTATACGCGTGCAAAAATACGTAAATTATGTTTCGTTTTTGATTTCAGTTTTTATTTGTTTTTCTTAATATATATTTTTAAACTCTAAAATCGTAGGAAAACAATTTTTTTGGGCTCATCAAAGACCCACCATTTTTTCCCATCAAATTCTCAAAATCAAAGTTTCGCTCTCACCAATATTTTTTCTTGACTTTTTGGATTGCTTCAAACCCAAAATCACCTATCTTGTTATCTTTTTTTAATGTAATAAAACAAAACTTTTTTATATAGTGCGCTTTATGAATTGTAAAGTATGTACTATAATGATATTAAAAAAGTTAGTATTTTCTTTTCAATTTATAAATGAAAGTTGAAATGGCTTTTTCAAGAAAATGTGATTAAGTTTTAAAAACGTATGTGTTAGGCTGAATATTAATAGAAAGGGAAATAATATTAGAGAGAAGAACGGGTTTTTATTTAAGCCTGGCTGTAGAACGGTTCAATTTAATCTACTCTTGTAGATGCTTCATCTTGAATGGCTCTTATATCAAGTGGAAGGTGTATTAAAACTTTGCTAAGTCCAAACTTATCCCGACACCTAAGTTTTTAACACATATCTTAGAGGGGAATATGTGACAACTTTATCAAAATATTTATGACACTCTTCTTGCTTATTTCATAAAATACAATAATGAAAATTTAATTCTATACTTGAAAATTTAATAAAATAATGTAGAAAAGATAAACTTTATTATTTTTCTTATAATAATTTTAAAAGTATTTTTCCTTGAAAAACTACTTTTTGCTACCGAGTCTACCAAGGTAGGGGAAGCATTGTGTTTAATTTGGGAGGTAAAAATTTAATTCCCTTCAAAATCAAAATTTCCTTACTTACTTAACTTCCACAATTTTCATCCGATTACGATGGAATTTTCAGGGATCGTGCATTCAAATATTTCCATATAAGGCATTAATTATATGGAAATATTTGAATGCCATTGTAATTGGAATCTAGTAGCCACCGCGCGTGCGCACATGTAAAAATACACCAAAAATTAATTTCTCAAGGTCTAACAAACCTATTTTGTTCATGATTGGTAGTAGTTTTTGACTGACCCACATATTATGATGATTCCCCATGAATGTTTTCTTAACCCTAGAACGCTAACCATATTTTTTAAGCTCTTAAGACTAACCTTGAGTAATATTGACTCCCTTATCTATTATACCCAGTTTAATTAAAATATAAAGGCCTAATATGTACAATATTTTTTTAATACTGCGATTCTCAGCTGGCCAATGAGTATGGATACCATCTTAATGAGGGACAGGACGGAATAATACTAACAGGGTTCGCTGACGACCAAGCTGTCACTTGTAAGAATATAAAATCAGCTGAAAGAGTCATAGATGGCATCCAACGCAGATTCAGAGAAATAGGACTACACATCAATCCCACCAAAAGCACATCCATCGTTCTAATTAAGGGAGTCCTCAGATCTGAAAATATAAAATTAGAAGACGGAAGCACGATAGTTTCAGCCACAGAGAATGACACAATAAAGTACTTAGGGTGTAAATTTACAGGTGCACTCATTATTGACGAAAATATTGTAAAAAAATTGCATGAGAATATTAATAAGCTAACGCTGTCAAATCTTCTAAAACCAGATCAAAAGCTAAATATTCTTAACCAGTATATTTTTCCCTCTATAACGTATCCCTTGCAGACTGCACCCCTTGCGAAACTTTCACTCACTCTCCTTGAAGGAATCGACGTCATGATTAGAAGAAGCACCAAATCAATAATAGGATTGCCAGCAAATACTTCCTCTGCAATGATGTATGCTCCTCGTCGTTTCCGCGGACTTGGCTTACTTCAGTGCACTTGGGAGGCTCCTCTACAACACATCAGTATAGCACAAAAACTCGCTAAAGTCTCCGACCCACAATTCCTTCCCATCTTCGACTTTAAATCCGAAGTCGACGAGTGTGCCAAGCGCCTACATCTGGATCACCTTCTTACAGAGGATTTTAGTGTAAGAAAGCTTAGAAAATCGCTAAGGGAAAAGTCCTTCGATGAATGGTCCAGATGTAAGTGGCAGGGTATCGGAGTGTGTCACTTCAAGGATACTCCCAAGTGTAATGAATACCTCTGTGAAAGGAAAATTCTCTCTGGTTCCGAGTGGACCAACTCAATCAAGCTAAACACTAACTATGCTCCTTTGCGGGGTGTGCCAGGTCACAATACAAGAGATGTTGGGAACCTCTGCCGTAAATGCGGAAGAGAGCCTGAAACTCCAGCACATGTGCTCGGACATTGCCCTAACAACATGCTCCTTGTAACGCGCCGACACCACAACGTAAAGCACAAACTTATCGAGCTACTCTCGGAGAAGGATTTTACCTGCTACGAGGAGGTTCACTGCATAGACGATGACGGCTCTTCGAGATTCTGTGACATCGTGGCCTTCCCGAAAAATTCAAAGAAAGCTTTAATGATAGACCCTACTGTCAGGTATGAAACCAACGACCTCACCCAAGGTGAGAAAGTCCATAAGGAGAAGGAAGGCATTTATAAAAAGTGCATCACATTCCTCAAAGAAAAATACCACGAGAGCCACGGTGCCAGAGAATACGAAGTCAGAGGGTTATGGTTCGGCTCTAGAGGATCCATACCTAGTATAACATCTTCATTCTTTGACGAGGTCGGTATCGACAGAAAATATTTGACAACCCTGTCAGAGTCGATTATTTTAGACTCACTGGGAATTATTAACTACCATATTTACTAAACTTATTACTTACTTTAATTGTATCCTATTTTACTTTAAATCGTTTTGTTTTGACAGTGTGACCCTTTCTTTGTTTAATGGTAACTTAATTGCTAATATATTATAATTGTTTTGACCATGTCATTTAATTAATTGTACAGAATATTATTTTAATTATATAATTAATGTCTCACGATAGATCAGTACGCTGTGTGTTTAGCAACCCATTCTATTTGGGCAGCATCACTGTTATTTTTGTAAATAAAGTGTTTCTCTCTAGTGCTAGTTGATGGGACACTTGGGTGCTTTGTTTGCCATAAAAAAACAATTTTTTCCTTTTAATTCCGGTTTTTTAAACTGCACTATACTATTACATATCCGGTATTGTTATCTACCGGAGTATTATTTACTTTATTTTATGTAGCTTTTTCTTTCCTTTCCTTTGGTTTTTCTATTTCGTAAATTGTTTCAATTAATTTATCATTTTCCTCATCATCGCTGATGGGATCATAAAGGCATTTTCTATATTCAAATCAGGGTCCAAATCACAAGCGTCACCATTACTGTCGAAAACACTCTTTTTCATAATCGAATCGGTATCTAAATCGGTCATTTCCTTCATCAAGCGATCATTGTATTTTTTCTCCATTATTTGACTATATTCATATTCAATTAACTTTATATAATTTAGACATATAAAGACAAAAAAAATATAACAATTTATACTTATAAATGAATAAATTACAATTATATTACCTTTAATTTGAAATAATTATTGAATTAAAAGGTATATAATATCTAATTTATAAGATTTGGAATGACCAAATAAACAATAACACGACATACTATTCTAAAAAATACTATTCTGCGTCAAAATGATCTACAAAAAATTTACGTGTAAGACTAAACAGGAGTCAAAATGACTCCGTGACTGCAGAAAAACAAACGATATGTCCTCTTTAGAATCTGAATGTGGAACTGATTAGGGATGGGCGGAACGGAACGTAACTATAAAAATAACTAGTTCCAGTGTTGGCACGGTTCCAATCGTTCCAAGATTTCATGGAACTACGTTATTTTTGGAACGACTTTGAAGTTTTTATTTTACTGTCGAGTTTCATTTAGTTAATAAATTTTTATTGTTTGAATTCGATACAAATTTGTTACCACCATTTTACAAAAAAATAATATCTTTTAAGAATTATCGAGCAAAATAATACGAAACGTAACTGATTAAAGAGGAAACGGAAACGAGAAAACAGTAACGAAACTAAACAACTAACTTAAAGGGAACGTTAAAAACTCGTTTCTCTTGGAACGAAACTAATGATCTTCGTTCCAAGCGCCAATACGTAACGTGTAACGTAACTGAAAAGACGAAACGGGAACGAGATAACGTAACGAAACTGTAACTCGGAGGGAACGTAAAAGATTCGTTTCGCGAGGAACGAAAACTATAGTTTCGTTCCAAGTTCCAGTTCCAGCCAAGCTGGAACGTAACGTGTGTCTTATGTTATCTTGTATAGTAGAGTAGGAGTAGAGTAATGGAGTGGGGATGAGAGCTCGAGTCTCGGAATCACTCCAGTTATAGTGAAGCGTTATCTTTTTCTCTTTCAGAGACATTGATGCCTCTTTGCCGCTTTTTTTCTTTTAGGTCCATAGTCAACTTCCTCTTGTCACTTTCGCCCTTCGCCACTCGTTTCGTTTTTTTAGTTTTGTTTTCCGCTTTAGTAAATAGTTAGTAAAAATACGAAATAAACAGGTGAAATTTAATATGTTTTTTGTTTAGTTTTAGGATCTCGTTATGGAAAGAACATATTCTAGTATTTAAAAATATTATTTATACTGGTATAAAATATACTTTTAAGTAGTTACCATAATGTTGTATCATAAACATTTTTATTATACTGTTTACTTGGTTGCAATTACAATATCACTATAAAAAAATATAAGATAAAAAGATAAATAAAGAGATCTTAATAATATTATTATAAAGTTTGTATTTAATTTCAACTTTTCATCGTCAGCGTCAGTGAAGAGTGGAACTATTTAATAAAGAAACGAAACTTATTGTAGAACGAACATGGACTAGACTCAGGAACACGTGAAGTATAAGAGAAACTGTTTCTTTGGAACATAAACTGATACGTTCCAAAAATAACTAGTTCCTGGAACTAGTTATTGGTTTGGAACGAAACGTTGTAACTCGTTCCACTCATGGAACCGTTCCTCCCATCCCTAGAACTGATAGAAGTGTAGAAGGGTCATTCAAGGGTGGGAGATAGCATAGCTGAGATGTGGGAGTTCTGTGTTTTACAGACACCGTGCATTCGTAGTTTAAAAAAAAATGGGAGTCATTTTGACTCCAGGTTAGCTTTCTAGGGTTAAGGAAGCCACTAATAGGTTGTCTATTTCTCAAATTTTTCATATGTTATGGATATCAAATATTTAAGTTACATACTTTGTTTGACAATAAACTGATCATATTCAAAGATGCTCTATGTAATGTAAACGTAAAATATAGTTTTTATTTTATGGACGATTATCTTTCGAATTTATAATACAGGTATAAAGCTATCATATGCAATATGTATTATGTATACCTTTGTGAGCATAATTAATCTTTTGTTGAACTAAATTATTCCTGTACCTATTATTCTAGTCTGGTAATTCCTTGAACTTTAAGCAATACAATAAAGAGTTCAAGGTAAAATTACAAAGCTCTAATAATTTAAATTTGAACTGCTTTGTTAATCTTAAGTGAAAATTGAAAAGGGTTGAAATTACAATTCGTTTGAAATCTCTAGATTAATTTAAATTTATGAAGAACTAATTAATGATGATTGACGTCGAATAATTTTCTGTAACCAAATTCTCAAATAAAAGGTTAGAAATTTGAAATATTAGCAAGATTAAAACATATAAAAATAGATATCAAGAAGCCTGATAAACCTTAGAGAACATTAAAATAAATGTATTCTTATTTTTAATATTAAGAAGTGATAAAGATCAAAAATGTACTTCATTACCGGGAATCGATCACAGATCTTTGATTCATCTTATTATTTAACAAAAAAATCAGATAATATATCACATTTTATCATATTATGTTACATTTGAGGAGAACAATAAGCCTGTGAAAACAATTAGTACATTTAAAATAAATGAAGGGGAAACAAATAAATTAGATGATATTGGGTTGTGGAAGCATAACAGCAGTTAAGTAAGTTATATTGACCTGAAGCTGTGTGCCATACTAAGTGAGAGACTTTCTAAAGAGTTGAAATTAATAGTTTTTTTTTTTTTTTTTTTTTTTTTTTTTTTTTTTTTTTATGGCAGGGAGTAGGAAGTCATTTACGACCTTACCCACATACGTATTTTACCGTATGTGGAGTGTCGGACTCGCTGGTGTTTGCAATGCAGCCCTACCGACTAAACCCGTCTCCCTTCCCCCAAAGGCGCGTCAGCCAATTATTCATCGGCCATTGGCGCCGGGACAGTATGTCGGTCCTCCACTATTGCTACTCCACTAAGAATGTTTTAGTGTCTGTAGGGGAGGACCCTTTTCCATCACCCCCCTTAGTCCTCCTGGCTCCTTAGCACCTGTCTAAGGGAGGAGGGTTGCAGTTCATCGATGCCGGTGCCGACCTTTGGTTATTCGACCGGCCGAGACCGACGACCACCCCGCGCCCCCCAAGGCTCCTCAGAAACAGACCTCCCCTCAGATAAGCACCGTTCGACCCGGCTCCCCTGCCTCCGTCAAGTTCACCTTCGCTCCCGGCACCCACCCTCAGGGAGGCGCGTCCCCAAAATACCCCAAGAGACAACGAAGCAGCCACGTCCCCGACGTGGCTGCTAATAATATAGTGCTAATAATATAGTTGAAATATAAATATAAATACCATTTGTACTAAACTACAAATTGACAAGACATCCAAATTTCTTAAAAGGTCATAGACTTTTAAACATATAGGTGTTAATAAAAAGGTCTGCCAATCAGTGTGGCACTTGCTTCCTTGTGTCCTCTCGCGTATACTTTAACGATGTTATGCTTTTACAATACATTTATGTCTAATTAATATAATTTTCCGCCTTTTTCTAAATATGTCAAAAATGTATTTATATTTTACATAAATTAAAGTACAAATTTAGCACAATATATTAATGTGGGGCTATCTAAACCAATCAAATTTCTTGACAAACAGATGATTATTGCGTAGATATAAGAGTAAATAAATGTGTGTTTGTGGGCGCAAATGGGCGCAGAAGATTGAGAGTTAAATGGGGCCAATAATGGCTTATTATCCAAATTTCTTTGAAACAGACAAGTAGTTTTTTAAATATGTTGGTTCACAAAAATTACATATACACACACACACAACACACATACACACATATATATATATATATATATATATATATATATATATATATATATATATATATATATATATATATATATTTATTTATTTAAATCAAATTATAATTATTATTTACTACGGGAAATTCTCCTACGTACCTTAGTTGGAAGAGCATCTGTACTGGAAATACAGGAGACCCGTGGTTCAAATCCCGGCTCTGAAGTGTATTTTTCACTGTCTGTTTCCCTTAGTAAATAATAATTATAATTTGATTTTAATCTTTCCGTATTATGAAAACTACCAAAAACTTAAAAATTGAATTTTATATATATATATATATATATATATATATATATATATATATATATATATATATATATATATATATATATATATATATATATATATATATATATATATGTGTGTGTGTGTGTACTGGGCTATTGTAATAATGTAATGTGTAATAAGCAAGATAAGGTGGAACTTCTGTTCTACCTCCTAACGTACACTTCTGTGTATGTTAGTTATCCTTCAGGATGAGGGGAAGGGGTCTACAACCTTGGTCACGAAGAGGACCCTATAAGAAATTTGTTCACCAACTAGAAGGTAGTGGATAGAAACTTTGACTTCTTGTTACTTCGGTGGCAGATTGGGAGGGAGGGTAAGTCGTCGGTTTAGGCCACTGGAGAAGCACTACCTGACGTCGCCTGGCCACCAGGAAAATCCTCAAATAATGGTGATGAGCTTTCCCTTAATCCTTTTCAAGAGATAAGCTGTTTAACCAATGGACTTAAGCACTATCTAAAACTCTAATATAGGTTGCTGGAGAGCTTCGCAACCACCTAACCTCTCTATAACACCTAGTGTCAAGACAAAACAAACAAAAATAACTAATGAAATAAAAGAAAAACTATTAGCGACTGTTTTAATTAACTTGGCAATATTTAATTGACAGATTTAATAAACGGGGGAAAATGAAATAAATTGGATAATAATAGGTTTTTAATGCAAAAAATCATTAATTTTTACGAAATAAGACGGGCACGGACAGTCAAATTAGCAGAGTATTATATTTTATGATTCAAATAAAATGTGACTTAGAAAAACTTTAAATTATAATAAAAAATATATAAGTGTGATTTCGGGGGACAGCCGTTAGGAACAATGTTCCTTACGCTTTTTATTAAATATAAACAGGTCAAGTGTGTGCTAGCCAGCACACAGCGAGGGTCCGCAGGCCACACTGTATACTGTTTAACTGTAAAGTGTATAAACAGTGTTTTTTCAAAATGCAAAAAGCGATAGCTTACTTTGAACCATGCTAAGGGTCTGATATTCTCAAAACACACTCTGACAAAGTATTTTTTTGCCACTGAACCGGACTACAACCATATAAATACATCGAAAAAACCATAATTATAAAAAAACGTATTTTGTCAATAAAAAATAAAATAATATTTTTTTCGAAATTTCCAAAAAGTGGTATCTTTACTTTTGGTCGAAGAATGTTCAGGAATTTTTTCAGATTTTTTGCACTTCACATAAGCGAGATAGAGGGGGGGGGGGGGGCACGTTTCCACACCCACTTCAAACTCACCTACCCTTGCCCTATCAAAGTTATACCCAAAGAATTATATATTTTTGTAATCAGCTCGACGTACCCTTTCATATGATACCCCTCACGGTGTCGAAAAAAAAAATAAAAAAAAATTAACCCTAAGTTTTTTTACGCTAATTTTTTTGAAAAATATTTTTTTTTAAGTCGCTATTTTTTTAAAATATGTGAGTTGGTACAAGACACATACATGCCAAATTTCAAAGTGATCGGACGAAAGGTGTAGCCGTGAGAGCACGCGAGAGGACGGACGGACAGACACACGCAAGAAAATATAAGGGTCCTTAGTTTTACCTACGGACCCTAATTAATTATTAAATCAAAATGCTAAAAATGCGATGCTAATTACTTATACATGGTGGAATTAAAAAAAATACAAAAATAAAAGTAACTTACTATTTGTACTAAGCGTTAAGCCAAAATTAAAAGTAAATATATATATTTTTTTTTATCATTATAGCGATTGTCTTGCAATAAATATGTTTTGAATATTGAGAAAAAGTTAATCATAATGAGTCGATAGTTAAAGAGGATGGTTGTAGTAGAGTGAGGGAACAGAACTGTTCCCTAATCCTCACTTCCCGGCCTACTCAATATAAAATATAAAATATGTCACTTCACTACTAACTTCTGCTTGTATCAGATTGAAATTTTACATGCCTGTTTCAATTGAACTTTAGACAATGTGTATGAAGTTTTATTTAAATCATTACGTTAGAACGTAATATATGTTGTTAATGTCGTATGTTGTTTTCTCTATTTTAAACGTTTAGGTCCGATTTAATAAATTTAGCGATCTTTAACGCTTTATAGCGTGTCGGTGTTAGTTTTTACTGAAAAAAAAAAAAAAAATTAAAATAGAAAATACAAAAGTTGTTTGTCTTATTTAATAGATGAAGTTGGAATATTTCCCGTCCTGTAATTCTAATTTTACATTTGAAGCTTACGTTTACGCGAGCGTTGTGCGTGAACTCTTGGGTGGATAATGTAGTCCAACGAACTCGTCCTGGGCATTGGTAAAATAAGCATGTGTACCAAATTTCAAATAAATCAATCATCATAATATACCTAGTTATCATCATCTTTCGATTTCGTGATAGATGGTTTTGTGTCGGTCGTTTTTTCGGATTCACTCCCGGGCTCCAGACGCTGTAACGTGAACGTGGCATACTAAGGAACTTCGTTCCAAAATACTTTTGGGGACATACAAATCTTTTTTTGGAGTGTTAAAATTTATCTAAATATGCCTTGATTTTATAAACTTACGCGCTTGATTTGTACTATTTTACTACCTCCAGCCTGTGTCTACGTTTGCTCAAAGTTGTTTAGATTGTATATTGGCCAAACAAGGTAGTTGACCAGCTAGAACATTAAACAAACCATTAATTAGAAATGACTATACACTTTATACTAGCAGGTGAGCGGCCTTACTGGGTTTTGTTTTACATCGGTGCCAGTTGTGTTTATTGCAGTTAAATATTTTATTTAAATTAAAAGTAAGCATTCTAGTTAAGCTATGTTGTTTGTTGTTTCTGGGTAAAGAATGTGCTGTCAATCTTGTCTTCCAGCGATCGTGAAAAGCAATCTCCTTTTTTCTATACATTCATCGTCAAACCTCAGCTCTTTTTAAACATTTATTCAATGATTTGATCAATACATTGATTTATAGCATATGACGATCCTGACAAACCTAGGAATATGTTAGTGGAAGTTTCATTTAAATCTACATACAAAGAAATGTATCTCTTTATATTAAATTGTAAGAGTATAATATTATGTGAGTGTGAGTTATAATTAAAAAAATATATATTTAGAAGCGATTACATTAATTAAAACGGCAGTTGTTTTCTATATAGAGAAGTGAAAGAGAAAAATATCATGCCTACCGTGTCCTACTTAAACGGTAAATATTTATTGATTTGTAAATATTTAAATTTCAATAATAAATATGCGATATTATATTAATCCCTATAATATCCCTATAATCGTATATTTATTAATGAAACTTGAATACTTAGAAGCCAGTAAATATTTACCGTCTAAGACATTTAAAAAAAAATTGAGATAAAGTTAACTTTTCGTTGTGTATAAATGTTGTACTGTTTTGTCGTTATAATAGATTAGTATTTAAGTAGAGTAAAACTATATTTTATATATGCAACGAATAACTTTTAATTATTATTTGATTTAGATTCATATTATAACTTTTCTAGTCAAAGGTATTTTCTTCTTATAACAGTACAAAGAGATTATCCCAATGACATAAACAAAATATTAAATGAAAAAACTAAACATTTTACTTTTTTTCTTAAACCAGAAATATTTAAATATCTTAAGAATTTATTATATTTAGTATTTAATAATATTTTTATTAATAGTCATTTAAAATTATTAATCATTTTAGATTATTTCTTTTTGTTGTGTTGTTAGTCCTGTAAATGTAAACGCCTATATTCTACGAGTGTTCAGTTTCTGTTTGGTCGGCGGCCATGTTTTAATACGCTATATTTTATTATTAATTTTAGTCGGATCGTTTTATAAATTGACTTCTAAATAATAATCAAAATAGTTAATCTAGTGTTTGTTTTTGTTATGTGTGTTACTTATATAATATATTTTAAATTGGTGCGTGTCTAACTTTTTTAAAAAGTTTAAATATCATATAGGTTATTACTCTCATTATCAAAATGTTTTCTCTTAGCTATAAAGTGAATGTTCAGTGTAATATTGAAAGATAATATCTTTCTAAGTTTATTATGAGTTCATGAGTAAAATAAATAGAAAAAATGATAGAAATATTACGAATTGAAGAACGAAATTATTGGGGAAAAACCAGCGGCGTTTTGAGGTATTTATATATTATTATTTTCTATTGTTATTGTTTATAAGGTTCGTTGATATTTTCGTTACACAAGCCGTAAGCTATCTATAGAATATAATATTCTTTTGTAAACGATTAAGTATACAACAATAATAAGAGGGAATTGATTGTTATTCTAAATAAGAAACATAATATGTGTTTAACTATTTTCTTAGAATATAAAGGATTATAAAGGATTATATAACAGAATGTTTGTTTTTATTTTTGATGTAGGAGTTAGGTTACCAAATATGTTAGTGGCCTAGTTCAAAACACAACATGATGTGAAATGTAAAACCAGAAAAAGGTTGAAGGAACACGAAGCGAGTTACTATTGTTAACCTTCCCTTTCTAATAGACTCAGTAACCTTCCAACTTCTTACTCTATATTTTCTCTTATTTCTCCTTTTTGTTAACGATTTCTGGGAAATAAACATACCTCCATTTATTATCTCAAGCAGAAGAGTTTTTCTTCGTATAATCCATCTTTGCTAATTTTCAAAATATGTTAGGGCTTTTATAATGGGTAATTATCCTTCTATAATATTACCTAAGAGTTATATCTTATTATCATATTTTTTTATTCTTCTTTTTATAATTTAATAATTATATTATCCCCCTTTAACATGTTATGTTCAAGAGGAAAAGAATATAGCTCATAACTTTAAATTTTATTCCTCAAAATTTACTTATGTTGTGAATTAAAAAAAAAAAAAAAAAAAAAAAAACAATGTAAGAGACTCTCACGCATTAGAAGTGAAATTTAAGTTCTAGAAACAGTTGATTTTATGTATTGCTCTCTTTGCATTTATTGAAGATATTATTATTTCAGGATTAAGAAATGGTTATGAGGAATTTAATTGAAATATTATCATAACATTTTAACGAATAATGAAAAAAACAAAGAATTTATATATATTTTATTATTATAATTTATACAATATTACGCTTATATATCAATTCTCTCAGTCCTCTCGCGTGCTCTCACGGCTACACCTTTCGTCCGATCACTTTGAAATTTGGCAAGTATGTGTCTTGTACCTACTCACATATTTTAAAAATATAGCGACTTAAAAAAATTATTTTTCAAAAAAATTAGGGTAAAAAAACTTAAGGGTTAAAATTTTTTTATTTTTTTTTGACACCGTGAGGGGTATCATATGAAAGGGTACGTCGAGCTGATTACAAAAATATATAATTCTTTGGATATAACTTTGATAGGGCGAGCGTAGGCAAATTTGAAGTGGGTGTGAAACGTGTCCCCCCCCCCCTTCTATCTCGCTTATGTGAAGTGAAAAAAATCTGAAAAAATTCCTGAACATTCTTCGACCAAAAGTAAAGATACCACTCTTTGGAAATTTCGAAAAAAAAATAATATTTTTTTTTTATTGAAAAAATACGTTTTTTTATAATTATGGTCTTTTCGATGTATTTATATGGTTGTAGTCCGGTTCAGTGGCAAAAAATACTTTATCAGAGTGTGTTTTGAGAATATCAGACCCTTAGGATAGTTCAAAGTAATTTTTTGTTTTTTTTTCTTTTTAGCATTTTAAAGAAACACTGTTTGTGCACTTTACAGTTAAACAAAACACTATATAGTGTGGCCTACAGACCCTCGCTGTGTGCTGACTAGCACACACTTGACCTGTTTATTTGTTTCTTTTTCCTTCTTTTAACACTGTTTTTTTTAACGCTGTTTTTTTTTATCGCTGTTTATTTTAACGCTGATGTATATCATTGTATTTTTTAACGCTGCATTTTTATCGCTTTTTTTTAACGCTGTTTTTCCCCCTTGTTTTTCTAAAGCTGTTTCTTTTAACTCTGTTTTTAACGCTTTCTTGTGTTATTTAACGCTGTTTTTTTCCTGTGATTTTTTAAAGCTATTTTTATTAACTCCGTTTTTAACTCAGCTCGCTGTTTTTAACGCTTTTTTTTAACGTTGTTTCAGCTCAGTTCAGAGGGAAACTGACGATTAGGACGAACCGTTGTTCGTGTCCCTCTCTACTGTGTGTAGAGAGCGGACCCCACGAACTTGGTTCCCATGTATGTAGGCCGCTTTAGTCGGCAGTTCAATTACCTGTAAAATATCTTTCACTTGGACGAGTATCGAAACACAAACTTCGTAACACGATTTCGTTTCATTTAAGCCAATTTACTCCACCGCACCTAAATAAGTTTCACATCAAAAATATCTTAAGGAATGGAGCTCAATTATGAGAAATGTACAATCAAACACAACAATACACTGTTTTTTGTTTTTTTTTTTTTTTTTTATTACTATGATTTACTGTCTTCTTTTAATTACGGGAAAAAAGTTAGATTTATTTTTTCTCTCTTTTTTGTTTTAAAATATACGTTAAATCAACTTGTGCTGTGATATCTCGTGGTCTGTATTTTAGCTGGACGGTCCTGTAAATAGAGATCAGTCCCGAGACAGAGCAGATTTCGGAAAGGAAACAAGCGGATTTGTATAAACTATTCCTCTCCCTTCCCTCTGCCCTGGTTTTAAATCAACTCTTTAAAAAAGGAATTCTCTCTCCAACTAAAATTAGACGTCGATTGAATTTTCATGCTTCTCTGTTAACTTTAAAACTAAAACTCACAACAGGGAAAAATCAACTCGTGAAATAGTGAGATAACAAATAACAAATAAAAGAATGGTTCAGTATTTAATCGTTTTTTGAGTTAAGAGAAAATAACACTCAAGAGGATAATGAGTAAAATATAAAGTTTTTTTTTTATCTTACTAGCGCTTCTATTCTTATTTTATAGACATTTTCAAGAATCACATTTAATGAAAATTATTCAGCGACGTTATTGCTATTTTTATTTCACAATTTTAAACTACATTTTTATTTATCAAGTTTAAACTAAATAAAGTGATGGTCTATTAATAGTAAACTGTTGTGTACTTTAACTATTACTTTATATGAATTATATTAAACAGTATGATTTTGTTTGTTATTTTTAATATGTTGTTTTAATTTGTAGTTTAAAAGGTTTTTTTTTAATATTTTAATGTTAAATTATGTACATTTTTTTTGTATTAATATTGGTTCCATTTTTCTTACACAATAGAACAATTCTGTAAGACTATATTACAATTATCCATAAGCTCATTAATCTTAACAAACGGTTATCATCAGGTCAAAGTACCATAATAATAATAATAATATAAACCCATGTAATAAACAATCGTTAATTAATTATCTAGCAAAGGTTTTCTGATATTATAGTTAACTATATTTAATTATTTATATATTTACTTACATATCGCCTCACGGTCCTATGTCCAGGGGCTGTCATTTTTGGCTAATCTGTGGTGGGCGATACAGTCGAGAATCGCTTGGCAGCACAATTTCGCTTGATTTATACACTTAAGAGATTATATATCCCTTTGTCAAAACAGTTTATTTTTAAGATTTATACATTTTGTATAAATCTAGAGGGTAGTGAGTCCCCCCCCCCCCCCCCCTATTGTCTAAACATTTTTTCCTAAGGTTGCCTGATAACTGCAGATTTACCCCATTTTTTTAATTACAATGTTATATATCGATTACTAAGATGTGATCCTCGTATCTTCAAAATGTCAGGTTTACAGGAGGAACAAAAAACTATGTATTTAAAGAAATAAATTTACTTTAACGGATTAAGTTTTTTACGTGTTTTATAAATGTTTTATAAATTTGTATAACATATAACCCTTCTGAAACATTGGTAACTGTCAAATTATAGCAGTTCATAAAATAATGTAGTTACAAGATCTCACTATGCCACTTTTTTAGAATTAGCAGCTCAGTTATGAGGTGTCACAACTAACCTTCACCAAAATTCATTCACCAGAAACACATACGAGGTGTCACTACACCTGTTTATCGTAGTTACAAGCTATCACATAACAAATAGTTTGCGAATCTGATACGAAATGTCACGACTGCACATTTTTTATGCGAAGGAATTTTATTCACTTACGAGATCTCGCATGTACTTGCAGACAAGCCTCCCAAGGCCAATATATTGAGGTAAACATCAAAATCACCATGTTAGTTGTTAAGAGGTATCACTTCTTAGCCATCGATATGTAGGTAATCGATTTGTGTTATAAATAAAGGATTATAATTATTTAATTACATTTTAATTTGATACAATGACAGATTTTCCGTTTCATCCATGATGGAATAACATAGATTGTTTATTTTAACAGTGATGACGATATAACATTGACAGTATTTTTTCATCTATGGGATGATATAGCACATATTGTTTGTTTTAACCTCAATGGAATAGCATAGATTGTCAGTTTCTGCCACGATGAAAAAATAGCCAAAACTGAGAAAAAGCTGTTTTGTTTGGACGCTTAATAACTCAGCTACTATACGATTTACTTAACCAGTCCTACAGTACACAACTTAGATGAGCGTCTGAAACTTGCTTTATAATAATCTATCGCTTATTTTATACACTATCTATAGCTATATATCTAGCACGGTTCTTTGATCCCAGTCTCGTACCTCTCGAAAAGGTTTCACCATAAATTATTTTACTTTGAAATTATACAAAAGATAAGTGAATGATTTGTTTAATTCTTGTCAGCTCGAAGAAGGAACTATATTTTTCCGAAACGTCATCGGTGTATCAAATATTTCGAATTTCTATTTAATTTACAGTCGATATATACATTGTTATTCCTTAACTTATTCCAAAGATAAGAGCCTTAAATTTACCAAAATTAAAATATACCGAAGTAAATTCTGACAACTTTTTTAAGTAGACAACTAAAGAGAGGATTACCGTTACTTCTCTGAAACAAAAATATTACTTTTAGCATAATTCATTAAAAATATATTTAAAAAATAAAAGACATGAAAAGCGATCACATTATTAAATTATCTATGAGTTATCAGAAAAATTGTAGAGCCCTGCTAGGCAGCTGCCTTATAAAAATTTTTACTATAGAATAAAATTGTTTGACAGCTTTCTGAACGTCTGTCACAAAACCAATACATTTATTTAACAAACGATACAATATTATTTATTATTAAAACTAAATGCAATTTAGATCTTTTTAGAATAATATAAAAGTATATCGCTTATTTTATTTTTTTAATTTATTCTTGTTAAATATATTGTTTTTTCATTTAAAGCGTAAAGCTATTTTACATTATTATTTTTACTTTGGATAAAGCTATTTCCAAGACAGCTGTCACATACCCCATAACTGTATTGAATAAAATTACATTTATTTAATAAATATAACTTATTCTAATGGTTATTCCTTTCGAGCTTACTAAAAGTAAGGGAAGCTATGTGACCTTTCTGAAAAGAAAACAATTTTTATGTCTCTGATTTAAAACATTCCAAGACATAAACTAATGAATTCAGACATTAAGGAATATTGATTGTGTGATTAAATGGAATTCTACCCTAAAAAGCATATAACTGGTCGCCATCCAAAAAATATGCACACACATAAAACACTCATATATAAATCGATTTCGCGCCTAGGTTCTTTGATTTTCAAGGCTTGGACTTACTACATACATTTACTTCCGACAGCTAATACATTTTACTAACATACTAATACATTCTACTAATACATGTATTACTAATACATTCACTTTGCTTTAGTAGTATATTTCTGTGTGAAGTGGCTTGCTCTTACCACAGCGTTCGAACATGTGGTTAGTCGTCCCTGTGCTACTACTAGCACCATAGATTATCAATTCTGATTCCGATAATTCATTCTTTATATATATATATATATATATATATATATATATATATATATATATATATATATATATATATATATATATATATATATATATATATATATATATATATATATATATATATATATATATATATATATATATATATATATATATATATATATATATATATGTATGTATTTAAAAAACGAATTATATTTTATATTTTATTAATAGTGGAATAAGATTGATTGTATCAATATGACATAGTTGAATTATATTAAAGAGTAGAAATATCAAAGATAAGATCCTTACGTAAGAATTAATGAAAACTCGAGTTGCTTAAACTAAAAATACTTTGTGATGTTAAATTATTATTCAACGAAATTGAACAGAAAAATTAGGGGAAAAGCTTAAAAACATATATTATTTTTCCGTAATGTAAAAGTTGTACGGAGAAGTGGCAAGTTTTCCCTCTAGCCCAGTTCCTCTGGTTATATCCTGGTGTTTTATCTTGACGGGTTTCTGGTCCGAGAAAACTTATTATTAGTACGAACTTTTACTAAAGTCAATATGGCTCTTTTTCAAACAATAAATGACGAACCTAAAAATAAAAAAAAACACCCGAAAAAACTTTAAAGGAGTGTAGAAGGAAATTAGAAAGTGTTTCCTTAAATTCCTTAATTTTCATTCCCTGTGATTCTTACGAGAGTTTGGTTATATTATGCATTTCGTAGTATTAAAAATTTAACGATTAGTCCGTATTTTTTTGGATTTTATCTTTATGCGAAAAGAGCACAAAGACAAAAAAGATATTATTTTTAATATATTTGAACTCAAAGTGGATGTACAAAGTTTTGGAACAAGTTATAAGACAAGTAACGAATGAATTTTAAATACTTTTCTAAGCGAAAAAGTTTTTATCACTTTTTAAAATCATTAAATATTTCAATATCTTTTACAACTCCAAAGAGTCACTTTAATACGTAACCCTAGAATGAAAATATATTTTATCTAAGTTTTTGCTTTGAAAACTTTAGTAAAATATTCAAATAATTTTGACTTTTAGTACTGAAAAAATGTTGAATAAGTATAACAACTATGTGTAAAAATTATAATAAATAATATTACCATTAAAGAGAAAAAGGAGAAAGACTTATACAAATGTATCAGGGAGCTCAGAATCGAACCTACCAACATACCATATCAACATAATAGGCATATAAAATCTAACAACTAATGACTGTCTGAAAGTCTAATTAAGATATCTATAAAACCACTAGACCTAGGGCCGCCAAGAAATTTTTTTTGATCTTCCACCTTATCAAAATAAAAATTCGACATGAATGTATCCCCAGAACCAATAGCACTTGAACCTTACAATGTGGATGTATAAGCTTTCTTTTATGACAACAACTTTTTCGAGAGGTTATTTGATCGACTTTTTTTTATTTAATATGATCCGCATTTTTTTTTTTTTTTTTATGAAAAAATCCGAAAAAATTTGGTTCTTTGTCCCTTTCAAGGCAAATAGAAAAACCGCCAATTCAAAATATTGTAAAAAAAAATAAAAATTAAACAGCGCCAATAGAGCTAGTGGAGAACTTTAAAACTTAAAAGTGATGTTGAGAACGTTAGTTGAGGTTGATTTGGCAGTGTTAATTGACAGTTATCTTTACAGTTTTGTGGAAACAAAACCATATTATATTTAATCTCAGGGTGCTCTCTATCATTCAACACCCCACATAAAGTTTTTTTTTTTTTTTTTGTTTTGTTATTATAAGTAGAATATGTACACATATTCAAGTTTTTGTGTTTTGGTAGTTTTGAAGGTCAGGTAAGACTGATAGAAGGACAAGTGCAGGAATGTATATGGGTCCTCATTTTTGCCTACGGACTCTAAAAAACACAGTTTTCCAGGAAAGTTATTACTTAAATAATTCATCTTCAGTAGGCAGATGCCGAATCAACTACTAATTAGGGATGCCTAAGGGCATAGAAATATGAGAGGATTAAGAAAACTCTTTTGCATCTAGATATTTTCACTTAGTCAAAATATATTAATGTTTCTCGATTTAGTTAATGAATCCCCCATATTAAACATCTTTAGTGCCTGGTAAGTGACGGAATCAGTGCAAAAGTAGAGTCAGAGGTTTAATTCTAGCCCTTTTTGTATAATCAAATTACTTTTAGTGAAGAGACATCTTTTATTATTTCTAAAATGAGAACATTTCGTTGTAAATAAATTGTCCATTGCTATATCGCAAAATTTAGAAAGGGTCTAAATACGTTCAATTCAGCATTTTACTTGTTCCTTATTTGCTTTATTATTAGGTTCTATTATTCTCTTATTCTTATTTTTATTAATTTATTTCTACTTTTTTTTTTTTTTTTTTTTTTTTTTTTTTTTTTTTTTTTTTTTTTAGTAGATATGAATTATTTAGTGTGATACAGACAACAAAGAAAGATAAAATAAAGTTAAAATTTTAAAATTTATTTATTTGATTTCAGGTGAGTGACTTTTATTCAGATTATTTCCTTTGGTGAGTGAATTTAATTAAATGTTATTAATTTTTAACTAATTTCTAAACATAAGAAACCAATACTAGAACAAAACATAAAATTTACTTATGCGCTAATACTCCAGCTGTTTAGTGCTACCTCAGTCTCGGAGGGAGGTGGCATAATATATAAAAAATAAAATAAAAATATTCGAACATTCGTTCCAGTGTTAAAATAACTTAAAAGATATTCTGGTTAATCAATTACCTTATCTCGGAAAACGATATTAAGAAATTCCCTACTATCAAAAAAAGGAGAAATATTTAAAAACTAAAAAAAAAAAATTAGGGAAAAAGACCTACTTTCATAAATGTGTTTTTTATGGTCTGGTTTTCTGTTTTTATTGCCATTCTTTATTACTAATGACATTCCTTTTCCATATCCTTACCATATTTCCTTTTATATGCTCTATTTTATTTCGCAATTATGTAACCTTTTTTTTTTATCTTTTAAGCAGCTTTTACTAAACCTCCTAAGTATGATTTAATTACTATTAAAGCGGGATTATTCATATTATGATTTAAAAAATCCCGTCAAATACTTGCCAGCAACTTACTAAAAGGGTTTCTTTGGTAATAAGAATTCATAAATACATTAATGTAATTTTTATTTATTTTTTTTTTTTTTTTTAAACGAAAATATGTATAAAAATTTCACTTTTAAGAAGCAAGGTGTGCATAGAATCCTTTAGTATCTTCGGTATGCACTTATTTGGTTCTTTTAGGTGTAAAATGCTGCCATTTTGGAAACGATATATTTTTGTGAACCAAATTTCAATACCTTTAAAATAATATACCCAACTTGGAATTTTCAAATTTAAAAAAAGTTGGGGCTCCGAAGTTACGGCCCCCTAATATTTCTAAAATTTGAGTTTTTTATATCAACTCGCGGAAACATCATTGGACCACAGAGATGCATATATTTGTATTTTTGACCTATTTTTAGGACCTGTCCTAATGGGGTAGTGGGGTAGGGGACATTTCTTGTCACGTTTTGTTTTAATTATTTTGGGGGTAAAATGGACGCCATTTTGGAAACGCGATATATTTTTGTGAACAAAATATCAATACCTTTAAAATAATACCCAACTACGAATTTTCAAATAATAAAAATTTTGGAGCTTTGGAGTTACGGCCCCCTAAAATTTCTAAAATTTACTTTTATATATCAACTCTCGGAAATATCATTGGACCACAGAGGTGCATACTTATGTATTTTTTGCCTTATTTTTAGGATCTGTCCTAATGAGGTAGCAAGGGGGGCTTTTATTTTGCATTTTTTAAAAAACTTTTCGGGGGTAAAATTTTGGAAACACGATTTATTTTTGTAAACAAAATTTCAATACCTTTAAAATGATACCCAACCGGAGTTACGGCCCCCTAAAATTTTTAAAATTGACTTTTTTTTATCAACTCCAGGAAATATTATTGGCCCACATATTTTTGTATTTGGTAGTTTTGCCTTATTTTTAGGACCTATCCTAATGGGGTAGTGCAGAGGGGTATATTTTCCGTTTTGTTTTAATTTTTTCGGGCCATTTTGAAACGCGATATCTATTTGCGATCTAAAATCACAATCTTTCAATTCTTTTGAAATTATACCCAACTTAAAAATTACAAAAATATATAAAATATTGCGATCAATTGATCGCTGATTTTAGAAATGTTGAGTCTTTAAGTTCACAATAATTTTTCTTTTATTGGACAAAAAAGTTTAACTAGTATGCAAAATTTCAAATCTCTTGCTACGGTAGGTCGGGAGAAATACTCCAAGATGCGACAGACGGACAAACAAAAGCAAAAACCCTTATGTCATCCTAGAAACCTTTCTAGGATGACCTCGAAACCCTACAAAGGTATACCTATAATTAAAAAAAAATTCTTTTGGAAATATCCACAACAATAATTGAGGTTTTTAACATTTTACATAAAAAAAAAATGTTCTCGTAAAAAACGACAAAAAAAGACATGAAAATGTGACACTCTTAAATATAGTAGGAAGTTAGGATATAACTAGAGGTTGCTCGGATTTTACATATTAGTAATATATTTGGCCAATAGAAGTGCTGAAGTTTTTAAATACCTACAGTACCAGGAAGTTAGAAGGTAACAGGAGGTTGCTCGATTTTTACTTTTTAGTTTATACTAAATTTCGCCAAGTGGAGTGCACCACTGTAATCGTCTTGACCTGGGGAGGGGAGGTGTAAAGGTTGCTACACAGGATTCAATGTCCAAAAACATATCCATGGATCAATATTTTTCCATGAAGTGAAGAAAATGTCAACTCTGTCTTACCTTTGATTTGATTTTGATTCAAACATTTATTCCCCACAAACAAGTAACAAATGCGTGTGTATTAAATATGTGTTTCATAAGGTAAAACCTCTAAAGCATAAACCCGTGTTGAAGTAATTGTAAGCAATTAAATTATAAATTAAGAATGGCTACCCTGGTCCTTCTTATTAATAGAAATGTTAGAAGATAGATATGTCTAATCTAGCAGTTTAATTACAAGATTAAATTCAAACGCAGGAAAAATTTCGAAATCTACCTATGACGAAAGCTTGAGTAAATGATGACCGATTTAGTTGAAATTTGGTTCACATGTTTATTTTACCATTTTCCAGGGCATGTTAGTTGGACAACGTTATCCTCCCAAGCGTTCGTGCGCAACGCTCGCGTAAACGTATATTTCAATAATTGTAAAATTGGTATTTTAGGTCGGGAAAAAATGGAAAAATTCATCTATTCCCAGAGACAAACAATTTCTTTAAATAATTTTAAACCAAGTTAATATGTTATATATTAAGTTAATATGTTATATATTAGTTATGTAGTATAATATACATTTATATTAACGTTAAAATAGAGAAAACATCGTTTGGTAAAAAATTAAAAATTAAATGATATCTTAACAAGCATAATATAGCTCTATTCATCAATATGTTAATATTAGAAAATTCTAGTCCTTTTATAATTTAAGAAGAGCAGCTATAATAACATCAGATGCTACGTTGACAAAATGGATTTTAATGCCTCTAAATTTGTTTTTCTACAAACATTATTTTCTCGTCTCATTATGCGTATATTTATAAACATGCATATTATTATTTATTTTGTTAGTTAACTAAAAAAAAAACTTCATTAATGCTCAACTCGTGTACTTGACCTCATTATTTGTTTTTTTTCCTTAAAAAAAGTACCTACTATATAATTTAAGTGTTAAACTTTAGCACTGCCTTAAGTAGCCTCATCTAATACTCTGTTTAACTTGTAAATGGGTGTAAATATATATATATATATAAATATATATATATATATATATATATATATATATATATATATATATATATATATATATATATATATAATGTGTGTGTGTATTCTTTTTAAGGTCATAAAAAAGCTTTTAACACTAAATATAGCTAGTAAAGAGATATTTATATTGTGTATAAGTTTGTTTAGATTTTGTTTCTTTTATCTGAAGTTTTAGTTAACATGGTAATTTGAAAATCGTTTAGTTTATAAAGTTATGAGGTGGAAAAACCTTAATGTGTAATTTATTATAAAAACACTCTTAAAAAAAATATATTTTAATGGTGAAGTATGCTATAAAACTCTGATAACTATTTGATAATGAACAATAATGATACTAAGTTTATAGCTCATTATTTATCCCATAGTTGTTTGTACAATTAGATAAATAAATAAATTTATTGATAGATATTTATTTACAAAGAATATCGACCACAGTATTTGGTTCTTTTCTTGGTTATAAAGGTTTAAATAGAAGATATATCTATACTTACGTTGGACAACAATATAAATAATAAAAGTTATTGGAACGATACATAGTGACAGTCCCAGGAAGGTTTCTTTTGGTTTCCAACGAAACCCTTAAGAGGGGAAAAATATTAACAAAAACCCTTTAACTTGTTATCTAGGGTAAAGTTTAATAAAACACAATTAAACTGAAGTATAATAATATCGAGTGATAAACAATGACTTGATACATCTTATATTGAAATAAATAATATTGTAATTAACTCATTATAATATTATAAGCATAATGCTGGCTAGAAGTATATGTTTAATTCTCTTATGCTTGTTTTACATATTGAACTATAGCTTGATTTTAGATTCATTTCCATTTAATATTATTAATAAAGAGGAAAGGATAAAGTGAAATAAAAATACACGCCACCATTGAGAATCGAACCTATTAGCTTAGTTGTCCTGGATGTGTATTATCTCTCCTTACATCTTTATATTCAATAGTAAAATTGGTAATATAAAAAGTCGGATACATTTTATCGATATCTAATGCACATATTTTTATAAAATTCAAATACCACTCACTGTTTATCCCGATAATATCCGAAACCGCTGGACCTTTAACCGTTAAATATTTTAAGTCTGTTGGCCATAATATACCCTAAGTGTTCGCTAAGAAATCTTTTGCCATCCACCATTTTGACCCACGGCTATTCGCTATACATGAGCTTACATTTTTTTACGTATGTTTATAAATTTGTTTTTGTTTTGACGATGTCTCTGGAACTAACTGCACTAGAACCACGAAATCAGGAATTTACCTAGATTAATTTGTGACAGAAACAACATAAATGAAATGGTTTTCTAATTGGCTGTTATGAAAAATAATGGCCCTATACTATGTTTCCTCACTTCACTGATTATACAAACACCACTTCTTTGAAATGCTAGGAGGATAGGAAGCGAAGGGGAATTGAGCCCTCACTGATTTTTAATGTTAGAAAGTTAATATGTTAAGAAGTTTGGAAAGGGGTTCTTTGTAAGATATAAGTCTTTATATTAATTTTTTAATATTTTTTTATGATAAAAACAAATTAATAGTTGTTTTTGTCATAAAACAAAATAATATGTCTTTGTCAGAAATCGAAACAATATGTTTTTGTCAGGAAATAAAACAATGTTTATGTCAGAAAACAAAACAGTGTTTTTGTATTAGGGGTTCTGGTCGGGTTAAATAGGGTAATAAATAGATACATTTCTAAATAGGGTGAAATTTAAAACAGAGGGGGAACCCAGCTGTAAGAAACCACTAATTAAAGCTTCTTCCAATTTTAACCTAAGATGGGTAAGGGAAATACTGGAAGAGAGGAAGGATTAATTGAGGAGGGTCGAAAAACCTCCTTTTAGAATGTCTAACATTAATGATAGCTTTTGTTTGTGTCGAAATTATATATTTTTTTCTCATTTGATCCATAAACGGAAGACTATAGGGGGTGAGTTAGTTGGCAATTAAGCCCGATAAAAGCTGGCTATACATACAACTCGGGAGTCTTTTCAGTTTAGAATGAATAGGCCGACCGTAATGTACTCACCGCTCAGGCTATTTTCCTTCAAAAGGACTGTTCAGTCTAAACTGACAGGCCTTCCGGCTACTCACGAACTTGCAGGATTTCAGTTTAAAATAAACAGACGAGCTGAAATATACACACGCTCAGGCTACTGGCCTTCGTACATACTGTTCAGTCAAAACTGAAAAATCATGGAATATTGGTTATTGTATTAAATAAAAGAGGTACTATCTTTCCTTTAGTATGTGTTCATATTTTTATTAAATTTTTTGTATGACTTACTAGATTAGCAATTTTTTTTTTTTTTTTTTTTTTTTTTTTTTGTTTTTTTATGGCAGGGAGTAGGAAGTCATTTACGACCTTACCCACATACGTATTTTACCGTATGTGGCGTGTCGGACTCGCTGGTGTTTGCAATGCAGCCCTACCGACTAAACCCGTCTCCCTTCCCCCAAAGGCGCGTCAGCCAATTATTCATCGGCCATTGGCGCCGGGACAGTATGTCGGTCCTCCACTATTGCTACTCCACTAAGAATGTTTTAGTGTCTGTAGGGGAGGACCCTTTTCCATCACCCCCCTTAGTCCTCCTGGTTCCTTAGCACCTGTCTAAGGGAGGAGGGTTGCAGTCCATCGATGCCGGTGCCGACCTTTGGTTATGCGACCGGCCGAGACCGACGACCACCCCGCGCCCCCCAAGGCTCCCCAGAAACAGACCTCCCCTCAGATGAGCACCGTTCAACCCGGCTCCCCTGCCTCCGTCAAGTTCACCTTCGCTCCCGGCACCCACCCTCAGGGAGGCGTGTCCCCCAAAAAAAACCCCAAGAGACAACGAAGCAGCCACGTCCCCGACCGGCTGTCAGCAGATGGACTGCCGGGGGTGCTGCATTGTCGACAAGCACCTGTCAAACGGACGAAGGTTAACTCTCAGCAAAGACTTCTGCACTGTCCTCACCTCCCTGTGCCCAATATTAGCTACAAGGGAACCCATCTACCCCGTGAGCAAATAATAAGCGAGGGGAAGATGGTAATGAGGACGGTCCTAAACTAGCTGAGACGAGAACATTGAACGACTAATCCTAGTATCACAGATAAACCTAATCCTAGTATCACAAGCTTCCTGATCTCGCCTCCCTTGTGAGTGAATCACAATGGAACCCACACTTCCTGCCGGACAAAAAATATAGCCGGGGAGAGTGGTAGCGGGACCAGTCCTAATCTAAATATTAAGCCTAAGATTAAAATTTACCTAAACTAGTATCACAGCTGAATAAATAAATAAGTACTAACCTAATATCACAGGGTGCTAATTCTAACATTAATCTAATAAATGGTAACTAGTTGAGTTCCTAAGCTAAACCTATTACTAATATCACAAATTATCCGGCCACCGCTTTCCCTCCACTCTGGTATATAGTGGAAAGGAAACCCGCCTGCCTCCGCGTGGAACAAGTGGATTTGCAAATTATTATACATTTTATAATTAATGAAATATTAATTACTATGATTAATTATTATATTTTATCCTATAATGAAATGCATTAAAATAAAAGAATATGCAACATTAAACAACCATATAATTTTATCAAAACCATTAAAATTACTGATCAATAATTACAAGATAAAAAGAACTTTTATCTCCAGTAGGGAAAAAAATTTATGATTTTGAATTAGTTTAGAGGGACTTAAAAAAGGTCTTTTCATCCCTAACTCAAAAAGTAGGGAGAAAAAGTAAAAGTAGGGCGAAAAAGTAAAGTAGGGCAAAAAAGTAAAGATTGCAACTTAATTATTTTAAAAATAGTAGAAAATGTATGGCTAATGTAATGAAGTTGTTGAAATCAGGTTGGCGGCACTGCGCTTTTTTGACCATGTTTATCTTTGTTTACAACATTATAACTTGCATCTAAATAACCTTCTATTTGAGTATAATTCCAATTCTTATTTGTTTTTAATATTGAATCTCTTATATCTGCTATTAAAAGTTCTAATAATTATTGGTATTTATTAAAATAATAAATAAAAACTGTGCTATGGACGAAAATGTGTATTTTCTTCCTACTGGAGATAAAATATTGTATGTACCTCGTGAGTAAAGTGCCATTATTCCCCTCGCGATAATTATCTCCCTCGGTGGCGCCTCGGGAGCTAATTAGAGTTATTCCCTTGGCTGCGCCTCGGGAATTAAAGAGTCTAATTCCCTCGGCTTCGCCTCGGGATTTAGGGACCATGGTTCCTTCGGCTTCGCCTCAAGAACCAACTTTTTTTCGCTCAGGGAATAATGGCTTACTTTACTCCCTAGGTGCATAAATAACTATTTATATACTACGTTTTTAAATTTTCTGTTGAATCATATGTAATGTTAATAATATAATTGTCATTGTTATAATATAATGTTAGTGAAAAAAATAGTTCCGAATGTATTTACTTCACATAAATGACAACCATCTAGAGAGCTGATCTTAAACCTATAAAAGTAAAGAAGTAGGTACAGATGCAGAAAAATTAAACCGATACCTAGGACACAAGAATGTAAACAAACCTGGTTGTCACACGTAAATTAATTTATTTCTTTGTTTACTTTTCCTTTTTCGTTGTCATTCAATGATAATCTCTAAAATAAAAAAATCACAAAGTTGAAACCCGTCAAAATGAAGATTGTAAATATGGGACATGTCAAAATAAATATTATAACTTTCGGATTTTTTCCGATCTAACATTCCGCACAGAAATGTGCTGAAAACGAATTAAATTCTGCTGAAATATGGCTAAAAGTATTAAAATATTGCATTGTCATCGTGTTCTGAGCTATTCTAAAAGTTTCAAATGTAGCTACTCGGGAAGGTAGTTAAAAATCGATTACAAGATTTGTACTGGACAAAAATACAAACAAACAAACAAACGAACAAACAAGAAAGCAAGCTAATAAATATTAGCGTTGAATATTACATTTAAATAATAAAAGGAAATGGAAGAGAAACTTGATTTACGAACATAGCGTGATGGTGACTGTTTTGTTTACGCATAACAAATACTAAAGAAGAAAACGCGCCTGATTTGATTAAACGTAGAATCATTATGGGACGATAACAACGCACGCAAATATTCACTCTTGTAATATTATCCCTTCGAGATAAAAATCAAAGTATTACTTTGAATCTTTGTGAAAAATTATAATAATCCCAATTTAAAAGCAATAAATAAGTTATTATAATTTAATCTTTTTGGAAAGAAGTTCCGTATGGCACGTTAAAGCGTCAGGAGCCCAGGAGTGAATCCGAAAAAAAACACAGTCTCACAAAACCGACCGTCACGAAATCGACCGATGACGATAACTAGACTAAAAAATATGACCAATTTAGTAAATTTGGTAATTTTACCAATGCCCAGGACGAGTTTGTTGGACAACGTTGTCCGCCCAAGCGCTTGCGTGTAACGCTCGCATAAATGTAAACTTTGAATGTAAAATTGGAATTTTAAGACGGGGAAAAATTTTACTTTTTTTTTAATGAGACAAACAACTTTTTAAAATATATATATTTTTTTTTTAGTAAAACCAACACCGACAACTCTATTCAGTGATAAAGATCGCTAAATTTATTAATAGTTTAATAAGTTAATAGAGAGTATTAATAGAGAGTAAACTACGTTTTTACCGATATCATACGTCCTAACGTAGCGATTTTAATAAAACTTCATACATATCGTCCAAAGTTCATTTGAAACAGGCATGTAACACTTCAACCTACTACAAGCTGAGGTTTTTGTGTAGTGAAGTGATATAATATTTTAAATGGAGTTTGTCGGGGAGCCAGTATTAGGCAACAGTCCTGTTCCTTCACTATCTTCAATCATACTCTTTAACTATCAACTTATCATGATAAACTATTTTCTCAATATTGAATACATATTATTTATTGTTTCAATGATACAAAAAATGTTTCTCTTTTAATTTTGCCTTAACTTCGCTATGTACAAATAGTTAGTTACCTTCATTTAATTTTTTCTCTTTTCTAACTACGCCATGTAGTGTGTGTTCTAAGTACCAAATATTTTCTATAATAATTCCAAAATTGTACCTTTTGTAATAATTCAGCTTTTAGTGTGGATTCTTAAGGGTATAATACAAAAATTCTCGTTTAAGTTGCAATTTTTACATTTGACAAGCCCTTTTCAAGCCTATAATAAGCTTTAGTGAGGCTCGTTATGGTTGTGAATAATTAAAGTGTCCAATATACAAGGAACGTACATCCTTCCTTCTTCAAAAACGGTTCCATAAAATTAATATCTCCTCAATCGCGGTCTAAAAATATTGTACGTAATAACCATACATTAAAACTTAATAAACTAAATATAAAAATGACGAAAGGACGGATTATAACAATAAAAACAACGAAAAATAAATAACAATAATAAACTGATAACTCCATTGATTAAATTAAATGAGATAATATTAAAAACCCTGAAATCAATATTTATTAAATTGAAAGAGACAAGATTATGTTTTTTTTTTGTATATTTATTGTTCAAAAATTGAAAAACAAAAAGATAATAAAAGGAGATAAAAAAACCTGATATTTTCTACTCTTCTGTTACATGGTATTAGTATATTATTGTGGTTTTGCATGAAAGGTTTTTAAAGAAAAGTTTAAAGGGTTAATAAATAAATTATTGTAGTTAAATACTTTTAGTTAATTGTTAATCACAAACATCATAAACAGTTAAAAATCATAAACATTTGTGGTATAAACGCAGGTTAAACTTTCTCTTGACCCTAGAAGCTTTGTTTATTGAAATGTCAATATTGATTCAAAATAGAATAATTTTCTTGATGAGTTTTTAAAAATTATAAATTTATGTATTTCAAGCCAGGTTACCAAATTTATCTTACTATTATGAAAAGAGGAAACATCTGTTTGTATGTTAGCAAATATCTCGAAATCCACTAACCCATTCATCTAAAAAATGTAATGTTGCTGCTTTATTATATGTATTCCAAAGTGTCATAAGCTATTTCATTTTACGATCCGGCATCTTGATTCAATATGCCGGCCATTTTTAAGGAGATATGGCATGACGCCTAACACGGTGTTATTTAGTGGTTTTCCATCGCGATCAAGTTTTCAAATGGGTTTCTATTCTCAATAAATACATATTAAGTCATACTGAATTTAAATACCAACTATTTTATTAATTTAATAATTAAACATTTAAAATCTTAATATTAAAATACTAATTCTAAAAGATATGTTGATATTTAATTTTATAAAAAATCTTGTTTACGTAGATTGGTCTTTTTTGGATAGGGGGGTGTCTAAATTTAGAATTAAAATACATTCCTCCCGGAATTATCCTCAGGGTACACATTTACTGTCTATTTATTCATACAAAATGTAATCGATATCACTTAAGTATTTTAGGCTCTTCGAGTTTGCACAGAAGAAAGACTACATTCTTTTATTAAACAACCTTTTTGGACTAGGGGACCTTTCTGTTCGGCTCTCTATATATCTTCAATTTAACAATAGTTAATATTATCTGTTTTTTTTTAGTTTTTTGACCAGTGTTTCCTTTTATTGTTTTGCTTCCGAATTTACTAAAGGTAACGGAAGCTATAAGATCGTTCTGAAGAACAAAAATATTTTCTCTCCGACTTTAAAAATTCAAAGACAGAAATCCGTTTCAGACATCAGAGAACATTTTTGGCTCCGTGTTAGTCATTCGGTCTGTCTGTCTGTCTCTCAATTTTTGTGAACCAACATATCTTGAAAACTACACGTCCGATTTTAATTAAATAATTTGTATGGGAGGTCATAATTAGCTCATTGTTGAACCCATATAAGTTTTAACCTTCTGAGCTTCTGAGCTTTTTTGTTTCTCTTCCACATGCGCACAAACATACATTTATTTACACCTATATCATCAAAAGCACTTGTGTTATTACCTTAATTGCCTAATTTATTTCATTTTTTCCCTTCTTTCGCCTCCGAGCTTACAGAAAGTAAAATTTGATCATTCTGAAAAACAAACTAATGTTATATCTCTTATTTCAAAAACTGCAAAACAGAAATCCGTTTCACATATCAAGGGAGATTTTTTGTTCGGTGCCTGTCTATTTTTTAATTTTTGCGAACCAAATATCAAAAACAATGGTAGGTCATAATTAGCCCATTGTTGGTCTCATATAAGTTTCAATTTCTGCACCCGTTTGTTTCTCTTCCACATGCGCCCAAACATACATTTATTTACACCTATATCTTCAAAAGTACTTATCTGATTTTTATGTAATTTGTATGGTTTTTGGAAAGTATCCGAGTGGTTGTAGCCCGCAGATAGCTCCAAATTAATTTTAACCGTCTGCGGTTTTAAAATTCAAATGAAATGTAATTTTGACAGATTTAAGTCGGGGGAAAAATAAATAAATTTTGAAAATAATAGGTTGTATAAGCATAAAACCATTATTATATACGAAATAGGATGCGAGGAAGCTATGTGCCACACTAATTGTAAGACTATTTTGAATTGTGAAAAAAATATAAATTAGTTTTATTTCACAAATAATTAGATCAAAATAACTTAAAGGCGATTGAAGTATTATAATTAATTTAATGAACTTAAGAATTCCATTTTGTTGAAATAAAAAGCACACATTTTTGGAAATTATTTCTAGTACTGCTTATTATTATTAGAACCAGGGTCCGAGGCTCATTTTTTAGTTTTTTTTTTGGTAAAAACAAAAAAAGGAACCCTTATAGTTTCGTTCCCGTAGGTGTCTATCTGTCACTCTGCATAAGTTCCAATAACTTTTGAATCAAAGAAGATAATTACAGAAACTTTCCAGTATTAAAGATCGTTTCACGCGCACACAGGAAAACTATAGCGAACTCAAAATTATCAGCCGTATAAATTCAAAATGGCGGATAATTTCTGTTACTGGGATTTAATTTTGAGCGGAGTATCAAATGAAAGGTATTTAAAAGTAGATTACAAAAATGTATATCACTTGAGGAAATTGTTTAATTTTGTATGCCATTTTGTCAAAAAACATCAACATTTTTCTTGCCCCCCCCCCCCCCCAAAAAAAAAAAAAAAAAACTATATTTCTGCTATTACTAAAAATATAAAAAAAAATGATATGCGGTCTGCTAGGCTATAGAAAATATAAGAATAGAAATAGGAAATTGATCTGATTAACTGGGATTCCATATTGGCGGATAATTCCTGTCAAGGGAAATTTGTTTTGTAAATTTTGAGTGGGGTATCAATGAAAGGTATTGAAGAGTAGATTAAAAAAAATCACAGGGAAGTACTTGCGTCCAAGTACTTTTTAGGGTTTTGTAGACGATTAAGCATACCCGTTATGAAATTATGATTTTTTTCTTCGATCCTAAGGGTCCCGGGTTCGATCCCCCGGGAGGTCACAATGTTTTTTATAGGTAATAACGACAAGATAAATTAAATTTTTTTAGGAAATTTTCATCGCCCAACCATACGTTGTAACCATGAATCATTTCAAAATTTTAAGACCATCCATTATATAAAATTTGGGGGGGAGGGATTTTTTTTGGGGGTATATTTTGACTTACAGACAATAAAGAATTAAAAATTTAAAAAAGCAAATATATATTTGTATTGTACTCTTCAGCAGCTTTCATTTGATACCCAACTCAAAATTTTTAAAAAATAAAATTTTGGGCGCACTCCAAATTTTCGTGCACAAAATTGGTAATTTTCAAAACCTGGGAATGAACTCCCGGAAATATCATCGCCCCACTATAAGGTATTAGTATGAATTATTTCGAAATTTTAGCACCAGCCGATCTATAGTGGTTGGGGGGGGGAAAATTTTTTTGGGGTATATTTTGATTTTTTTCCCCTATAAGTAATGCAAATTTTAAAAAAGCATATATATATTTGTGTCCTACTCTTCAGCAGCTTTCATTTAATACCCAACTCAAAATTTAAAAAAAATAAAATTTTGGGCGCACTTCACTTTTTCGCGCCCAAAATTAACAATTTTTGAAAATTTGGAATGATCTCCCGGAATTTTCATCGCCTCACAATAAGATATTAGCATGAATTATTTCAAAATTTTAGCGCCAGCCGATCTATAGTGGTTGGGGGGGGGGAATTTTTTTGGGGTATATTTTGATTTTTTTCCCCTATAAGTAATGCAAATTTTAAAAAAGCATATATATATTTGTGTCCTACTCTTCAGCAGCTTTCATTTAATACCCAACTCAAAAATTAAAAAAAATATAAATTTTTGAGTTTACCACATTTTTTTTAATTGCGTATGCGCAAATCTAATTATGAACTTCTGTATATTTTTCCTGTGGTTGGGTCAAAAAGTTGGACCAGTGTTTCAAATTTCAGCTCTATAGCTTAAACGGTTCGGGCCCTATGAACCAAAGAGCGACGGACGGACGGACACATCACCCTCGGTATAAGGGTTTTGAGAAGTATCTACAAAACCCTAAAAAACGATATATATTATAATACTTGTGAAAAATGGTTATTATTTCTCATGCCATTTTGCCAAAAAAACATCCAAATTATGCGTACCCCCTCCCCCCTTCACAATACAAACGAAACCTTTTTTACGTGCGAAGCACAACCAATTTATTATCTTCTTTCATCGTCCCCTACACGCGGGGGCATATCGGTGGCATCGTTTAGATTTGGTTTTGCGAGACCCTTTGAACAAAGATTTGTCCTTTTATATATTAAAGATTGTTATTATTAATACCTACTATGTAAACAAAACGTTGTTTGTTTACACTATTATATTATCATGTTTTGAAAGTAATTATAAAACAAGAGCATACCAATGAAACCACTTTGATTATCGTTAATCAAATAAATCGTGCCAGTTGGTGCTTTGTGAAGCTCGTGTAACCACAGCTAAAGCTGTAAAATATGGGAGCGTCTATGGAGGTCATCTTAAGGAAAAATGAAAAAGTCTCTCCACTTAAAAATTAACTTTTTAATAGCCAAAGCAGCTTTCAGCCTTATAAGGCCATCATCAGTGCCTAAAAGAACAAACAGATGTGATAAACCATGTAATATAGCGAAACTTAAATACAAAAATTAAAACCAATCAATAAAAAACACTATCACGGTGACGGATGGTCAAAAAACAATAAAACTAATAACAAGTCAAAAAATAAAATAAAACATACGAAACACTCTTGATAAAGCAGTAACAACTCAACAAGACAAAAATAAAGTAAGCGTGTAAAACAGAAATGACTAATCAAAAGTAAATTAGGAAATTGACAAGTAAGTTATCAAAATTACGAGATCAAAAAAAAATAACAAACAATTAATCAAATAAGCGAATTGAATAAATAAATTAAAAAAAAAATAAAATAAATAAATAAAAAAAAAAATAAATAAATAAATATATATATATATACATACATACACATATATATACATACACATACATACATATATATACATATACATACACACATACATACATACATACACATACACACACACACATACATATATATATATACATATATATACACATACATACACACATATAAACATATATATATATATGTACAAAAAGAATATATAAATGAGAAAAAATAAATAAATAAAATAAAAAAATAAAATAAAATGGGAAATTAAGGTACAAAGCAAGATAACATACCGAAATAAAGAAGAAAAAAGAGTTACATATAAGAAAATAGATGTGAATGGTGAGTCTACTTCATGTCGGAGATCGACATAAGACTGACCCGGGCTGGAGCTAAAGCTGTTACGTAGGCAGACCTCTGTTATGTCATTAAAACTTTAATGGGTTGACTACTCAAAGTACTCAGGATAATCTTTGGTAATTAGGTGAATCTTTAGCAAATCTCCTTTAACCATCTCAAATGCTATTTTAGTTTGAAATTACTTTATCTCCGATTTACACAAACAAATCTCCTTTTGCTTCATTTGTTCCTCGTACTTGGATTTATGTTAATAATTATCAATACAAATAACTCAATACAAATCTACTATACAAATAATTCTATACGGCAGGTAAAGAACCAGGTCTTTTAGTCATTATCACTTTTCTCTATCGGATAAGATATCTAGGGGAACAGCACTGCTAAGTCGAGCACAGCCGTAACTGGAACCAACTTAAGGCTTTTTGGAACCCCTTCTATCCTCCTGTTAAAGATACTTAGATGTATCAAATTCATTTTAAATTAGAGTTCATTACAAAGTGATCCATAAATAATAATTTCAAACCTCAACCCATATTAGTTCATAGGATATGTGAGCCTAAAGTTTTATTTTTACACTGATCTATTGATTCATCAAAATTCTAAGCCACTTCTAGCAATCTTAGAAACTTGAAAATTTGTATTTAGTTAGAGTTTAATGTACAAAAAAGGAGAAACTAAAAAATCTGCTTCTTTTGCCCCTCTCAAGGCTAATAAAAATCCGCCTATTCAGAATATTTTATAAAATTGGATGCAGGGCGTTTAGAAACTTTTGCGTACCAAACATAAACCTATAAATGACAACAGATTATTTGGTTTTGTGAATTAAAATTATTGTGTTTATCCGTTAAAAGTTAAGACCGGTTTAGTAAGGACCGTTAGTGTGAGGTATTTAAAAATGTCAACAAAGACTTTCTTTTATAAAAATCAGAAGTCGATATTTTAAAAATAGCGGCAGATATTAAGATAATATATGGTGGACTTATTTATCTTAAAAATAGTATATTGGTGCGAATTTTAGCTCAGTCGGCTAAATAGTTCAGATTTATTTAGCGTTAAAGTCGATTCAATTTTTCGATTCATTTCCAAGTCAAAATTTTCAGAATTGCGTCAGATATTAAAACGAAATTCTGTGGATATGCTTGAGTTATAAAGAGGGAAATTGGTGCAAATTTCAGCGGAATCACAAACATTTTTCGATTTTGTAAGAATTTTTGAAATTTTTTCTGACTCAGCCCTGGAGGGAATCCGAAAAAAACATACCGTCACAAAACCAATCGTCACGAAATCGACCGATGACGATAACTTGAGCGATAAATAATGACCGATTTAGTTGACATTTGTTACAAATGTTCATTTTACCAATGCCCAAGACGAGTTCGCTGGACAACATTATCCGCCCAAGCGTTCGCGCGCAACGCTCGCGCAAACGTAAACTTCAAAAGTAAAATTGAAATTTTAGGATGGGAAAAAATTCGAACTTCATCTATTCAGAGAGAAAAATATATATTTTGTTTAGTAAAGCCAACACCAACACCGCTATAAAGGGTTAAATTTCGCTAAATTTATTAAAGCGGACCTAAGCCTTTAGAATAGAGAAAACAACGTTTTTACCTATATCTTAGGTTCTAACGTAACGATTTTAGTGAAACGTAATACACATCGTCTAAAATACATTTGAAACAGGCATGTAAAATTTCAACTTGATAGTAAGCAAAATTTTTGTGTAGTGAAGTGATATATTTTATAATATTTTAAATGGAGTCTGGCCGGGTTAGTCTAAGGGAACAGTCCTGTTCCCTCAATACTCGGCTTTATAGTACAACTATCCTTATTAACTATCAACTCATCATAATTAACTTTTTTCTCAATATTCAATAAATACTCATTCCAAGACCCTCGCTTACGTGATAAAAGAAAGCTTTTCTTTGAATTTTGCCGTAACTCCCCAGAGTACAAATAGTTAGTTACTTTTATTTTTGTCTGTTTTTTAACTCGCCATGTATAATTAGTTAGTATCGAATACTTAGCAGTGTAATTTTATAATTTATATTTTATGAAAAGCGTAAGAAACTTCGTTCCTATACTGGGTGTCCCGTGACACCTCACATATTTTTTTTACTAAGTTTAAACTCTTATTAATTATACATAATTAAAATTTAATATTTAATAATTAGGGGAGCTATTTATGTAGCACATTCCAGTTTAGATTGGGGGGGGGGGGGGGTATTCGTAGTGGAAACAAGAACAGGGAAGTAATTACTTATCCAGAAACAGATGCCCCCCCAAAAAAAAAACACTGCGCCCAAGTAACAATAACTTCTGTTTTAGAACGTATTCGTTAGAAAATGTTATGCTGATGCTTACTGCGGTACAATATCTTGCCCAATATCGTGCCCCCTGTGCCCCCCCCCCCCCCCCCCCCCCCCCCCCCCCTGGATACGCCACTGTGTAATAACACTGTTCCGCAAAATTTAATGAACTTTCAGGCTCCAAGAAAATGTTATCTGAACTATATGTTTTCGAGGTTGCTGAATCCGAATATGAAGTCAAAATTTCTCCTATACGTTTAGTTTTCCCGGAACATGCGCCTAAAATAAGTTCGGAAAAATTGTGTTTTTGGCGGTTTTCGACCCAATTTTGCGCCCAAAAAAAATGTATAACAATGTATAACAAATGTTTTGCAAATTCTTTCTGCCATTATTCTAGAGAATTACAATATAATGTGACCAAGGGGGGGGGGGGGGGGGTAATAAAAAAATTTTTGCAAATCCACAACTTGTATCTATTTTTTTTTCAATTAAGTATGATAATATGCTAGAATACAATACCCCAAAATATATATGATATGCTAAAATACCCCCCCCCCCCCCAAATGTTTCTTGTGCACCCTCCCCTCGTACACATCAATTTTAGAATAATGTCAATAAAAATCAGAAAAAGTTACTCATATTTTTTTGTTATCAATAACTGAAAAAGGGATAGAAATACAATTCAATTTTCTTTAAAAAAAGTAAGGTCAGCAGATTTTTTTTTCTTCATGGTTTGAAGATATTAAAACGCCCAATAAAATTGTTTTGGCGCAAAATTAGGTCGAATACCCCCAAAAATACAATTTTCCAAACTTTAGGCGCATTTTCTGGGAAAACTGTACGTATAGGAGAAATGTTGACTTCAGATTCGGATTCAGCACACAAAAATACTTTAGAAAAGGACATTTTCATTATGAAGTTTTTTTTGCAGAACAGTGTAATTGTCTATAGTGTTTTACGCTTGTCTTAAGTTCTGCTGAAAGGATAGAATTATTTGAGTTAGAAATATGAAGGAATCTGTTTAATTTATTATATATTGAAACAATGATTATTTATATTATGTAGTATTTGGATTCCTTTTAATTTTATCATGATTACAGTGCTATCAACTTACATTATCATTAGATTTTACTAGATGTAACATCTTGATTAAACATTACATTATTATGTTAAAACATGTTTGTATTGTTACTGTCTAATCTATTTCTCGAATAGATATCTATTTCTCGAATATTAAACAAAGATAATAACCACACGAAACCCGATAAGCTTTTAATGCTATCAAAGACTTTGCCTCATTATACAACCAAGATATATATACTTACCCATATTCTATATAATTCAGAGGTAACAGTCTTGATTTATCCACGAGATAACTTTATGTTGCTAATAACCTTCAATTAGTAGTTAATAGGGATTTTTTTTATAGCTCATTCCAATCGTACGGGCTTGTCATAGAGGAGGTGCCGGTTTGATAACCGACTCCGGTTTAGGAGGAATCCCACATAATCGTGATATAAATTGGTAGATACATAAGGAAAGTGGTGTCTTCCTGGTATCAAATGCCTATTATACGGTATTACCTCTGATAGAGCGACATGCTAACCACTTATCATCCACTATGTTGCATAAATTTAACTGGAATTGACTACCTTATATTCTTTTAATTCCTGGGCGGATCATAAGGCATCAGCAAAACAGCCATCTGACACTATTCTGTAATCCCATCTTCAGTTCGCCCCAGGATTTCCCTTCTGGTCTAGCCTCATCTTCCTCTGTTTTTCTCCAGATCCTTCTAAGCCGACCTCTTCCTCGTATGCCCTACAGATTATAATCAATGACCTGTCTCTACAATGCTCCAGCATTTTGTGAGTGTATGACCATTCATCCCGCATTCTTTTGCGAATTTCAATCTTAATGTCTATTTGTTGAACTTTCGCTTACACGTTCTTATTATTGGGTTATGTAACCAAATTATCTCCGTAAGACAATGCATTCTTATCCTTTATGGTGGAATTCATTGAAGCTCTTACATCTAAAATATGTTTATAATATTATATATGGTACATTAGTTCTAGTTCTGTTTTTACTCTCTAATTACTAGAATAATTATTTGGTAGCATTAACTCATTTACTTGAAATTAAATAAAACCAATTAAACCAATTTTTTATGAACATTAATAAAAGTTGAAGCATTATAATGTTATTTTTAGATTTAAATCTCTTTAATAAAAAGATGAATCTAGTTAAGATGAGAGTGGTTTTATCCTAATTTTTTTATTGTCGAGACATCAGGTTTATGGTTGGATCCATGGGAGGGGAGACATTTAAATGAATCGTGGAGGGAAATTGGTCCGAGGTGAAGCTACATTAAATCGGTTGCAACATTGCTGTAATAAACCATGTTTAATGATGGTTTACTTTATCTTGAGATCCAAACCCTGGATATACATTAAATCTTCTTAGTTCTTTACTAAATTACATCTCAGAGGTAGGTATCTCAAATTTGAACCTTATTTATTTTAGGAATTCTTAAATTTTTATAACCCTGTAAAATTTAATTTTAAGCTCTTCTTTTTTAGAATCTAAAAGCAATTGTAAATATTTTATTGAGTAATCCAAGTGGTTTATAAGAAAATAATAATAACGTTAGTTTTTACTCACTTGCAACTCTTATTGTCCTGGACAATTTATATGATTCTTATTATAAATAGGATTATTATCCATCGACCCAAATAATAGATGAGATTCTAATAAACCATAGACTAATAATTAACTCTTAAAAATAAGTTAGCGAAGATAGAAACCAAGTAATGTTAAAATTAGTATAGAAAATATTTGCCAATTAGATCGCTTGCCGCATAGCATCATCATGTACTATCAAGGTAGTGTTATCCTAAATATAACTTTAAAGAATCAGCTATTACATGATATTCTTCTCATACGAATCGCCTACCGGTATTGTAATCTGAACAGTGTCATGAGCCTATCGGATTCCGAAATCTTTTGTAGGAATGAGGCCTTACCTTATGAAGATAGTCTGATAAGATTCGACCAACCTGGTGCTACTCGACCAGCCAGCTTAATTTATTAGATAATAATTCACTTAAAAAAAAAAAATAACAGTATATATACAGACAAATAAGGTTTGTTCCAACCACACATCAAACTAGTTTCAAACTGTACGACGCATGTTCATTAGCAAAAAAACGTTATAGTTTGAAGTGTGGTTGGAACAAACCTATGATCAAAGGAATCACTGGTCAAAAAACGAAAAAGAGCGGATGGTATTAACTATAGTTAAATTGAAGATGTAGAGAGAGCTGAACAGGCACAGAAAAGTCCTTATAGCCTAAAAAATTCTAAAATGACGTTAAAATAATTGAATTGTTGTCTATCTCTTTGTTTAGCTAAGGGGCCTAGTTATATACTCTTGTAAATTCTAAAATTTTGTTAATTTTAATATAGTATGCAATTAAAACATTCAAATCTAATTAACTTACCTAAATAATTATAATTTTGATTCGTAACTAATGAGTTCCCTTGTATAAACCACCTACTGGAATGCATTTGATGTTCGTTTATTCACTTCAACAAGCTGATGTAATTACCAATACAATTAATGCAATTTTCGGAGGTTTAAGAGGTTTTTTTTTTAATTTATTTTTTTTATTGTTCTCGTCGTAAATTGTTTCCCTTTTCAATTATATATTGGTGAAACCGGGATTTTAAAATTGTGTCGGAGGCAGTTGAGGAGTCCTTCAATTCTCTAAAAAAGCTTTTTTTCTTTTAGAACGGTTCGGCTTTAAGCAGTGTTTAGGTTTTCAATTGAAAACAGAAAACCGGATTGATTTAGAAAGGAGAAAAGCTTAATTGTTTTGGGGTTCGGAAAATAATCGTGTCCGGTGCCTTTCTGTTTTTCATTATGATTTCCCCAACTCTATTTTTTTTTTTTTTTTTTTTTCATTAAATTAAACGTACATGATACACCATTAAACCTTGGCCAAGAGCACTTGGCCTTAACCTTATTTATTGATTTTATAATAAAATGTTCAATACATCTAAAAGAGTGAATTATATATATATATAAAAAAAAAAAAAAAAAAAAAAAAAAAAAAAAAAAATATATATATATATATATATATATATATATATATATATATATATATATATATATATATATATATATATATATAATTTTTATTTATTTATTTTTTTTATTTTTTATAAAATGGATTTTCTTAGCTTGTTAGCTTCTAAAATATAGTTATAGACTCTTAAAAAGTCAGCTCCATTTAAGAGAGAAAGTATTTCTTACTTACATTTCTTACTTAGAAAGTACACGCCAGGTGCCTCAATTCGACCGAAGATATACAGGGTGTTTGGTCAGTAAAATATCTAGGTGTAATTTTGAATTAAAAAACTTACTTGGAAACTTCATCTTGAAGCGAAGCTTAATAAGACAATGGCGGCCTTTTGGGTATGCCGGAAGGCCATTGGTCCCACCTGGGGATTACAACCTAAAGTACTGCACTGGATCTTTACCAATTCTGACCAATTCTTTCTTATGCATGTGTTGTCTTGTGGCCAATGATAGCCATAGGAGCTGCAAAGAAATCACTTCAGCACCTTCAAAGAACGGCTTGTGTTGGTATAATAGGAGCTATAAAAAATACACCAACCCTGGCACTTGAGGCTATGCTATGCTTGCTTTTTAGAGATAAACCTGAAGTTCGAAGCTATGCTAGCTTCATATCGCCTGCACTGTGCTGGTTTATGGATGGGATATGACAGTATCCCAGACAGGGTACAGTGTAATATGGAATTCTTTCACAGAAATCTGCCCGGAATTAGTTATGTTATAGGACTCTATGATACCACATTGGGATTTTGACATAAGCTGGGAGTGTCTACTTCCTTCAAGACAAGACTGGGAACCTGGAGATGATCCTCAAATGCCACCAGGAACAGACATTTGGTTCACCGAAGGGTCCCGAATCGAAGAGTTATCAGGCGCTGGGGTTTTCTGTGCAGAACCCCAATATGAGCTTAGGCAAATATGCCACTGGATTTCAGGCAGAGATATATGCAATTTTGGCCTGTTCTCAAATTACCCTGAATAAAAAAATCTTTAACTGACAAATCAGAATCTACTCTGATAGCCAGGCAGCGATCAAAGTACTGGTTGCACCAAGGTATACATCTAAGCTGGCTGCTGAGTGCAAAAGCTTCTCAACGCTCTTGGTCAACTTATGGTACAGCTGATTAGGGTTCCCGGACATGATGTTACATTGAGGGAAATGAGATTGCTGACCAGTTAGCTAAAACGGGTTCCAATTCGACCCCAATCACACCAGAACCAGTTGTTTGCGTACCACGTTGTGGAGTGAAACATTCCATAAGGTCATTTATGAGATTAGATATGAACAGAATATGGAATAGTGCTTCAGGTATGCGACAATCTAAAATGATGATCCGAGAACCTTCTCAGCATCTTACGACATCGCTGCTCTCGCTCAAAAAACAATCCTATTATAATTTAAAGGCCTTGAAGTGTAGAAAAGGAATATGCAACTATTCAACATTTTTCACTTAATAACTACGTGAAGCGCGCCTTACTTGTTTATTATTATTAAGAAGCTTAATTAAGAAATCTTTTTTCTTATAAAGCTGGTGGACACAGAAATTTATTGTAGTGTTGAAATACAATTATTATAAAAATGGTTTAAATATAAAGTGACGTATAATAAATAATCATTTCATAAAAGTACAATTGAAATAATTATAGTTGGTTTTCCTTTAAATTTGTTTTTAGAATATTAAACAATGTGTGCTATTGTGTCTATAAATTAAGAAATGTTAAAATAATGACAATCTACGCATAGAGAATTCATATCAATCGAATTCAAATTAAAAGTGGACAAATAGCTGCTTGGAACCACGTTGATTTTTTCATTATATCTTGTATTATAAGAAAAATAAATGCGGAGAAAAGAGTATTCAACATTTCAATGTTCTTGTGCATTTTGTTCTGGAGATATCGCTTTGATAAGCTTTGCTTATAAATTCCCTTTATCTTGAATCAGATGGCTGAAAACCCAATACAAAAGTGGTTTTTCATAAAAGTAAGCTACTATCCAAATTTTAGTGCAATTGGTATCTGGAGATATTGTTTTGTCATAATTTAAATATAAATTTCCGCCACCCTTGATGAAGATGTTGGATCGTTGTAACAGTAGTAGGTTCTAGTACTACTAATACTAGACGTGTAGTTGGATGAACCACTTATTCGAATTTAGCAATTAGGCCTTATTAAAACTCCTTTTTACTAGTCCCTTGGTAGCGACTAACAGCTACATCACACATCATACTTCTGTACAATGTACCACCGAAGCGCGTGTGGTGTAATCATTAGTGGAGATATGTAAATCAGAAGGCTGCGGCGTGGTTTCTGACCAACGACCTCCTGCTGCCCTCGATTCATTGATGGCCGAGCAGACGGTTTTTAGCAAGTAGGAAGGGTCTAATTGGGACATATTTACAAAATTTCATGGTTATAGGTCCTGTGGTTCCAGAGATATGGTGACGAGTCAGTTAAATATTTGGATTTTATAACTATAGATTAACATTAAATTGTTGTTAGTGGTACAACTGAAACAACTGAATTGGTTGATTTATGGACTTGGCTGGATGATAGACGTCAGCTGTTAATAATGGACTTGCGATTAGAAAATAAATTGGTTGCTTGAGTAAATTGGAACCATTAATATTAATGATTGGTGGGTAAAGTGAGAGATGCAGGCAAATTGATCTAGGTACCCTTAGTAACCGGGTTGTAATTGATGACGCAGTAAAGCCTTCTATATATAACGATGATTGCAAGTGATGCTGGAGTAGATTCTTTAAATAACTTGAACTTGACTATAGTCTTATTTTCTATTGTATTAATAAAACTTACATCGTACATGTACATAAATGTTTGGGTACATATTCACAGAAGGGGACATTTAATTTGCATCAGGGAGAAAACTGGTTAGTGTTAAAGGCAATCCCTACGAGGTTTCTTATAGTTGTCTTACCTAAGAATTATTATCGAGGTGGGGTGTAGATTCAGTAATATATCGAATACAATAATTGGTCCAGTGTTTTCCATTTGTCACTTGCTTCAGATTTGATAGCGTTGCTTTTTATAACATTTGATCAAAATTTACAATTAACATTTTTTTTTTTTTTTTTTTTTTTTTTTTTTTTTTTTTTTTTTTTTTTTTCTGGGATTCTTTGCGCTATCACCATACTTTCTCTATATAATATATGCTATATGTATATAAAAAAAATAAGAACCATAGAGCAGACCAAAAACGTCGGTAATAATTACTTATGTATTTAAAAAGAAAAATAATGTAAATATTTTACATTGTACCATGTTAAATTTTAATATTGTCCACACACGAGAATATTAAAAAAAATTCTGTTTACACTAAATTCGGTCCGCTATCCGTATCCAGCATTGCAATTAGGAGATAATTGTTGTAAATTTTAATGTTTGAATTTCAAAGCTCTTAGTCATAAATTATTACTTAGCTAAAAGGCTAATGGTTCTGAAAACGTTTTTGAGTATGATACTAGGATCCCTCTGTCTTGTAAGTTAGACCCCCCCTCCCCCTCCTCCCTTATGAATATTTTACATTATAATTTCGAAAGCAAAATTTTCTCTTTCCTTTACAATTATAACATATATAGTTTAATTAATAATAACTTAGGCAGTAAATAAAACATATAAACCCATATTTGATGATACACGCTGGAAATAGCTTCGGAACTTTGAATTCATAATATGTTAATAAAACAGTCTGGAATTTGTGTGATACGTATCTTCTTGCGGCTTATTATTAGACGAATGTTAATATTAGAATAAAAAAATTTGATCTAAAGTGAATTCAATATTCAATTCCATTATAATTCAATTCAATTCGCAGTAAAAGTGTGGTTGATAAGACCAGTTTCTATTCCTAATTGGGTCTCATTTATTTATCTGTTATTGTGAGTAGACGGTTAAAATTAACATAAGAATATAAATGTGTGGGCCTTTTTCAACAAACTTCAAATTTTCAATAGAATTAGATGAGCATTTTTAAATATATATAAATGTTAGTCGTTAGTAAAAATGTGACAAATTTAAAAATAAAGGGGGATATATTAAATAAATTTAACAATAATACGTCATAAAAGCTGAACATCAATAAAGTACATTGTAGGACGTGATGAAGCATATTGACAGATTATTTTATTATTAAATTAATTAAATAAGATATATTTAGGAATTATAATTTATTAAATAAAAGGGGAAGGCTCAAGAGGGACTTTAGTGCTATTTCCTGTTCTCAATATTATCAAATAAAGTTATATAATTTGATTTTATTCGTTCAAGTTCGCATTACGTATTTTAAATTTTTTGTTGTAGGTACTTTAATTAGTAATGTATATTTGGAAATAACACTTAAAACGTGGAATGTATAAAAATAATGTATAAAAAACCAGGAAGGTAGGTGTGTAGGAGGTGTGCAATCAAACCTGCCCGCTCTTGGTTGTATGCAAGCAACCAGACGATTTTTTTTCTTTGCTCCTGCATGTAAATTGGAGAGATCTAGAGTAACCAAGAGAAAATGTTGCTAAATTATTTGACCTATTGAAAGCCAGACAGTGTGGAGCATGTTGTATATGATTACGATAAAAACATGATTAGGAGCTTCGCTTAATAACGTTCGATTTTTCGAGAAAAGGTTATATTAAGTTAAATTAAGCACTACTAGGTCTAATTTATCCTGCACAAATAAATTACGTTGTTTGTCTACCCCCCCCCCCCCCCCCCCCACCTCTCTATTCCCTGTACCTCACAAACTCAAACATTTTCTTTCACAAAATGAATAAATAAAATAAAATAAATTGAATAAAAAAAGGGGAGGGGGCAGACAAACAACATCCCTGCCTTAAATTGAGATTAGATCTACTAGAACTTACTCGGACAGGGATCTAGTAGAACTTACTTGGCTGAACCTATGCTTTTACAACTTTTCAAGTGAGACTTGGCTTATTTTTATTTTTTTACATACATCTTTTTGGGATTATTTTTACTTCTAATTTGTTGGAATTCTCATTTAAAGCTTTAAATGATGAATATTGAAAAAAATTAAATTCGCATGATTAATTTAAGAAAGAAGAAATATTTTTTAATGGGATTTATGATGTTAAATCAAATATTCATATTTTCTTTTTTAGTCGTATCTGTTGTTATAAATTGAAGTTGACATCTTGTCAGTGTAGAAATATTGTTGTTGTTTAAGTGTATTTTAAAATACAAGTTCGTTTTCTATTGCCTTTAATCAATTCTTTCAACAGTATCAACCTTTTTTTATAATTAATAATATTTAAATATGGCATAAAATGAAGGCGAGAATAGCCGTGAAGGTTTTAGAGTAGATATCAGTGAAGTTGATGAATTCATTAGACATAATCCCGATTACTCAGAAAAAAGATCTCGGCTACTCAGAAATTCCCTGGCTAACTAAGATAAAATTCATTAAGAAATAATTTCTCAGTTATTCCTTTTAAAATTTTATAAGTTTATTTTTATTTGAGAATTATAATTTAGACTTAATCTCATTTTATACTCTCATAAAAATGGAAAAAGGTTCTTATAAATTGGTGACTTGTTCCTCTTATTTAAGCATTACCTTCTTCAACTAAGCTTTTAGCTTCTTTGTAATAAAACTATGGAATTTAATAATCTTTTAACACATTAAAAACTTTAATATCAGCACGGACATTGAAGGGTAAAAATCATCTTAAAGGATTAAAAAAATAATTTTCCGAGAGAAATTATTTATATAATAAAACTGTTTGCTTCTCCAATATGTAATATTTACTCATCGTCATTTTAAAAAAGACAAAATCACACTAGGTCTTCTCACCAAGTATTCTGAGACGCCCCGTGTCCGCATTTTTTTTTTATTTGATTAACTTTTTCAATACATCCACAATTGTGAGAGCCTGACTTAATAAGATCTTTTTCTTCGATGTTGTTTTTTTCGATCTCATTCCTCTCTACGAGTACGTCGTTTACTTAAGAATGACTTACTTCTGTAGAGAAAATACCAAAGAACAATATAATACAATGAAGGAGTAGTTTATGCTTGAACATCACTAGAATAGTAATAGAGGCGGCTGGTTGGCCATAACCTCGCAAGACGAAGTTATGGCTCTGCGTAGCTTCAACGAACTATTATCATTAATGATATGGTGTAAATAAATTCATGAATGACCAATTAGAAAACGGATATGCGGAGTTAGCAGAAGATATTCCTACGGAACCAGGATGTGTGTGGTATCTTCCTCACCATGGGGTGTACCATCCGAGAAAGCTGGAAAAGATTCGCGTAGTCTTTGACTGTTCGGCTGTCTACAAAGGTTTGTCACTGAACAGTGTGTTGTTATCAAGTCCCGATTTGACAAATTCAGTCGTAGGTATACTTATGAGATTCCGACAGGAGAAAGTAGCCTTTGTAGGAGACATAGAAGGAATGTTCCTTCAAGTGAGGGTTCCAGAAGAAGATAGAAACCTGTTGAGGTTTTTGTGGTGGGAGGATGGGAATACTCAACTAAAACCTAAAGAGTATCGTATGAAGGTACATCTCTTCGGAGCTTCCTCCTCACCTGGATGCGCCAATTTTGCTCTGCGGAAGACGACGGAAAATCATGGTAACCAAGTTTCCTTACGGGAAGCTCAATTTATTAAACGCAACTTCTACATGGATGACGGGTGTGGACCGGTTCCAACTGTGGAGGAAGCCACGGAAATTATAAAAGAACTGCAGGATCTTTGCAAAATCGAAATTCTTTCATCGAGTTCAGATGTTGTGAAAGCAATTATTCCGACAGAAGATAGGGCCTCTAGGCTGAAAGAATTTGATTTATCAGGGATTCTGCCAATAGAAAGACCTCTTGGTGTGGCATGGGCCGTTGAGCATGACAGCTTTCAGTTCAGTATCACCGTTGAAGCAAAGCCGTTCACTCGTCGCGGAATTTTATCGACTATATGCAGTGCTCACGATCCGTTAGGATTTCTTGCACCCTTTATTTTCATTGGTAAAAATATCTTAAAAGACTTGTGGAGAGAACATCAAGGCTCAAATGACCGCTGGGATGAAGAAGTTTCCGACCCATTTAGAAGTACACGGGACAGGTGGCAGAGTGCTTCAAGATGTTTTATACCACTGGATACTAAGCCCATTGAGAATATTAAATTGCTTCTATTGTGTGATGCATCCACTTCACCATATTGTTTTACATTATATTTAAGAATTGTTTATGATAGAGGAAAGGTTCATAGTAGCTTCGTCTTTGGTAAAGCCAGAGTATGAACCTCGGAAGATATAATGATGTCGAACTGCCTGCTGCTGTTTCGGAAACAAGAACCAGCGAAGCTAAGCAACGAGAACTAGATTACCCGGTAGCTAGGTACTTCTAGACAAACAGTAAAGTAGTTCTAGGAACCTAAATCATCACCATAGAACTCAGTCCGGCATGATCATCAAGCTAAAGAACCCGAAGTAAGATCAACTGTGACCAGAGAAATAATAACGACGCGTAAGACTCTTCGTTGGTCTTGGTTTATCGTTTTAAGAAATCTATTGCACTAGACACAAGAATTCCAAAATCTACCCTCAGGCATCAGAAGAACTTCAAACAGCAAAATGGATGAAAAGTAAGAGTAATTTGCGCATTGGGGATATTGTGATCGTAAAAGACCCCGCAACGCCTCGTAATACCTGGCCTCTTGCACGGGTGGAAGATGTTCAACCTTCGGATGATGGGGTAGTTCGTTCGGTTACCATTTTTCGTAGGGGTTCTAAATTAAAAAGGCCCTCACAAAGCGTAATCTTATTATTAGAGGTCGAATATATGAATTCGGACAAGCCACTTGGCCCGAATTCCGGGGGGAGTGTCGCTGCTGTCAAAGCAGCGAATCAAAATTAATTTTGTATTATTGAATTTATTTTGTTTTGTTATTATGAACTTGTCAGTCTTGTTTTTGATTTTGTGAGAGCTTAAAAGGACAAATTTTCTTTTACGCTTTTTCGACTAAGTATAAGAACATTACATTTGTGTAAATAGTGTATTGTAAATTAAAAGTTGTAAAAGATTCCTTTGCTTTTCTCTAAAGATTTTAGTAATAGCAGTTATAGTATGTTTGTGCGCATGTGGAAGAGAAACAAATAGACGCAGAAGGTTGAAACTTATATGGGACGAACAATGGGCTAATTATGACCTACCACCCAAATTTCTCTTTAAAATTGGACGTATAGTTTTTAAGATACGTTAGTTCGCAAAAATTGAACGACAGACAGACACGAAACCAAAAATGTTCCCTGATGTCTGAAACGGATTTCTGTCTGAATTTTTGAAATCGGAGACCTAAAAATTTTCGTTCTTCAGAACGATCACATAGCTTCTGTTACCTTCGGTAAGCTCGTAAGCAAAATAATAACTAAAAAATGGTAAATTGCTTTATCAAATAGCGGCAGAGTCACTTCTCTGGAGAAGAGAAAGAACTTTATCTAAATTAACTATTGCCTCAACTCAGAAAAAGTGAGTGAAGAAGTTGAAAGAAGTTTTTATCGACAAAATTCATTATTATTAAAATTACAAAAGGCGAGATTTTTTTTTAGACGTAATAAAATTTTAAATGTTATTTACGTTTCAAATTAGTTGCAAACTTATTTTACACTTAGCAATAATTTTCGGTCGGCTTTGCTGCATGTCTTATCAAATGAAGAAAATTCCAGTTATATCTTAACCATAAATATATCTAATTTTTTAAAAGTTTTCGGTTAAACTTAGAAGTCATTGAACAATAATCAACCATTGGTGCATTAATTTAATTACCAGTTCTTCTCTCAATAAGATAGTTGCACCAGTAAATATTTAATAAATCTAGTTCTAGGATAAATTAATAAAATAATAAATACTCATATTTCTTGTTAGGGTTTCGTTGGTAAAACCAAAAAAAGAAACCCTTATAGTTTCGTTCCTGTGTATGTCTGTCACTCTGTACGGTTCCAATAACTTCTGAATAAAAAAAAGATATAAGTATGAAACTTTGCAGTATTAAAGATCGTTTTGACGCGCACACAGGAAAAATATAGCGAACTCAATATTATCAGCTGTTAAAATCCAAGATGGCGGATAATTCATGTCATTTTGTGTAGGGTAGCAAATGAAAGTTATTGAAGAGTAGATTACAAATATATATACCAACAAAACATCGTCATTTTGCGTGCCCCCCCCCCCCCCCTAAAATCGTATTTCTGCTCTTACTAAAAATTTAGAAACATATGCAAAATGTGCGGTCTGGTGGGCCATAGAAAAAATAAGATTAAGCATCAAACATTTGCGTCTCCCCCCCCCCCCCCCCGCTCCTTAATATAACTAGTTTTATGTTAAGGATACCAACGAAACCCTTTTTACGTGAGACTTCACGAACAACTATTTATTTCTTTTTGTAGTCCCCTATGGTTTAAATATTAAAAGGATTAATACATTTTCAGGTTTTGAGAATGTCTCAACAAAGGGATGAAATATCAACCATGTTTTTAAAAAACTAAAACAGCCTTCTTTATTTACCCCTCAAGACACCTCAACGAATCATAAAATTAAAAATAAATTCTCAATTAAAGGGCATAAGTATATGAGGTTAAAGCACCCCAATCAGAAATTAAATCGGTCAAAGATTGCGGACGCCTTAGGAGCTCAAAGTAATTTTTTTTTAAACAAATATTAAATGTAGCTCTATTTAAGGTGGAACTGATGGAGGTACGATAAAAAATCATAGGACCAAAGTTGAAGATCTCTTAAAGTCAGTTACCACTGTTGCAATCTGCTTTTGATACGACTTACCGTTTAGCCGCAATAAGCCTCCAAAATAACTTTAATGTTCCATTCGCCATCTTAAATTTTTAATGCGGGTAAAAATAGTTTTTTTTTTTTTTTTTAACTTTTCGGATTTTACCAGTTGTTTTGGCCAATTTCCTACCAAACGCAAAAAAAAAACGCTAGTCTCTAGGTAGTCTAGAAGTACCCAAACATTTTGATTAGCGAGTCTGTCCGATTTGGTATGGTGGGTTAACCTAATATTTTTAGGTTATTATTTTTATATATACATATTTTTCGATGAAACCAAGCCTAAAAAATGCGCAACATGTTTGCGCTCACCTATGAAAAATAAATTATTCGATTTCGTGAAGCCAGTTTTTCGCCTAGCGCAAAGGCTAGTAACAATATTTTTAAAAATTTGCCATGAAAACTTTTTAGAGGATATTTTATTGATTGTAGGGTCTATAGGAAAAAATAAAAAGCTCACTTTTGCAATATTTCGACCCCTTTTTGGGTCATCATCAAGCTGAAAACACATTTACTATCAATAACTCCAGTAAATTTGTTCTATTTTGTAACATATTACATAATTAAATTGCTTTTTTTATCTACCTGACTAGAAAATTACTGTTGCATCCTGTTCATGCTAAAAATTCTTTTTATTCAAACCAGGGTAGTTATAGTCAATATGAAATAATTAATTCGTTTATAGAGGTCCATGTAAAATAAAAATAATTTCAAGATAAAAAGAACTTTTTATATACTACGTTTTTAAATTTTCTGTTGAATCGTATGTAATGTTGATAATATAATTGTTATTGTTATATAGTATATAATGTTAGTGAAAAAAAAATAGTTCCGAATTTATTTACTTCACATAAGCGACAACCATCTAGAGAGCTGATCTTAAACCTATAAAAGGGCAAATCTTTGATCTTTGTACAACGGATCTCCTCAACACCAAATCTAAAGCGTGCCATCGATATATTTTAAATAATATAATCGATAAATAATATAATCGATATTTCCTGTTTTGCTGTCATTCAATGTTTATCTATCACAAATTTGTGACCCGTCAAAATGAAGATTGCGTAAATATGGGACATGGCAAAACAAATAAAATAACTTCCGGATTTTTTCCGAACTAACTTCCCGTACAGCAAAATTTGCTCAAAACCAATTAAATTCTGCTGAAAGATGGCTAAAAGTATTAAAATAATGCATTGTCATCGTGTTCTGAGCTATGCTAAAAGTTTCAAATGTCTAGCTATTCGGGAAGTTAGTTAGAAATCGATTGCCAGATTTTTACCGGACAAACAAGAAAGCAAGCTAATAAAAACGTAGTAATATAATTGAGGTTCTTTTGGATATTACATATTTTGTACTTACTGTTATAAAAGGGGGTTATTTTTCCAAAAATCCAAAGTTATTCTATGCCTGTCACTATTCCTTGATGCTTCACAAATATCAAGGTAACCTAACCAAATCCAACTGTCTCAAGGCATGTCTCTGATAATTTGATTAATTTAAATCATTCATCCAGAGTAGTGACACACATAAAATAACTATGGATTTTTGGAAAAATAACCCCCTTTTTTATCAGTAAGTAAAAAATATTTAATATCCAAAAGAACCTCAATTACATTTAACATGGACTCCTATAACAGAATTAATTATTTTATTAGATTGACCATAACCACCCTGGTTTGAATAAAATTTTTTTTTAGCATGAACAGGATGAACAGGAATTCACTGGAGTTATTGACAATAAATGTGTTTTCAGCTTGAAGATGACCAATGAGAGGTCGAAATATTGCAAAAGTGAGCTTTTAATTTTTTCCTACAATCAATAAAATTTACATTCAAGGAAACAAACCTCACTACTTACTATTTTAGAGGACTTTTGGGTAAACAAGATTACTCTCAGAGAAGTTTCAAATCGGTCAACATGGTGATATCTCTAGAATTGCTGCAAACTATGCCTGTTGAAACTTCGAAACTCAAATAGTCGAGAGTTTCGTCTTTCGTCTCAAGTGGATCTTGTCTGAAACTTTGGTTTTATGCAAACTATCCCTTGATTTCCGAAATCTTGGATATTCCATTTCCAAAATTTACTTTAAAACTTACAGCTTTACTTCATTCTAAGAGATCTTAAATTACAATTTTAAACTGATAATCACAAATTTTAGAAAACGAGATATGGGTAACCCTTCTCTTAGAGCGTCTATAATTTTTTTCAGTAAGTTTTTTGAAATGATTAATATTATTTCTGACGAGAAAAAGAGAGAGGCAGGTAAAAAATGGATATCGCTACCGGAAATCAATTCACAGATCCTGGGTTTCCAGCTCAGTGTCAATGCCACTGATCTACGGTGGAGGATAATAATTTTTCTTAAGAGAAAGGCAGTTGAAAAATAGATATCGTAGAAGTCAATTTGCAGATCATGGGATTTCCAGCTCAGTGTCCTTTATGTTGTCAGTATGTATTATATAGTTACTAGGCATCGCGTGGCTCTATCATTGAAGCGGGCGTATAGTAATAAATATGTATTGAATATTGAAAAAATTGATAATCATGAATCATGATGAGTTGATAGATAATGGGTATAGTAGTAGAACAGCAGCTAGTAGTAAGGGAACCACCCCCCATTTTTACTATTCCTCTAACCACAGATCTCCTTTTCAATTATTATAAAATGTATCTCTTTGCAACACAAAAAAACTACTGCATGTATAGCCGACCGCACACGATCAATAGTATTGTCAATAATAGTATTGACAATACTATTGTCAATATGTCAATTTAGTAACAAATTTTCATCAATACTATTTTTTTATATCAATACTAACCCCGCAATCGGTTAATAGTATTAACAATACTTTTATTTATTGACAATACTATTGATCGTGTGCGGCCTGCTTATCAAATTGAAATTTTGCATGCCTGTTTCAATTGTGCATTAGATGGTCTATATGAAGTTTTATTAAAATCGTTACGTTAGAACGTAAGAAATCGGTAAAAAGGTTGTTTTCTCTATTATAAACGGTTTAGGTCCGCTTTAATAGTTTTAGCGATCTTTATTAATTCATAGCAGTGTCGTTGTTGGTTTTACTAGAAAAGGTTATAAGAAAAAAATGTTTGTCTTATCGAGTAGGTGATGATAGAATTTTTTCCCGAGCTGAAATTCCAATTTTAAATTTGAAGCTCTCGTTTACGCGAGCGTTGCGCGCGAACTCTTGGACGGATCACGCTTTCCAACGAACTTAGCCTGAGTATTAGTAAGAGGAACATGTATACCAAATTTCGACTAAATCGGTCAACTTTTACTTAAGTTATCGTCGGACACGTAAACGTTACTGACAGACACACAGACAGACAGACAAGATGCATAGTGTGTTGAATGTAAGAAGCTCGCTTACGTTCGCTTAAGTTATTGAGACTTTGTATTCAAGAACAACTGATTTAATGAAACGTTTAAATACAACTGTACGTAAGGATGAATTATTTCTTCTTTATAGAGTAAAATTTGGCAGGTCATTTGTATACTTGATTTTACCTGTCTACCTTATTATTTTGGTTTTTCAACACTCCCTCCAAGGTTGACTACGGTGAGAAGTCTGTGTTGTGATGCTGGAAGTGCTTCCTTTACTGTTCTTGGTTCTTCCTCTGCAAGACAAGCAACGTATCTGTCTGGAGTCTGGGGTTTTAAGAGTAGCTCGATCTCGAAGGATCATGTTGTAACGATTGATCGGGCGATTGATTTCTTCTTCAGTATTGTCTGAGGCATTTTCCTCTTCTCAGACTGTTATCCAATAGTCATTTCTCTTTTGAATGTAACTATAAATGGACGTGTAAGAGACGACGGGAGTTTTCGGTCTTGGAACTGGACAGGGGCTACATTTTCGTCTGTCTTTCTCATTCAAATTAAATAATTGGATTTAATTTCTTAGGAATGGATTTTTATCCATTTTAATTCACCTAATTGTTTTTATGAATGTTGTATACTACTTTCTTACTGATATTTACGGAATACGCATTCTGAAAATGCTTGCAATTTTATTTGAAATATATTTATATCAGGTGCAATGTATATTCGTTGGAACTTTTTATATTATTCTTTTAATTTGAAATAAATATGTTACATTAATCATAAAAAAATGATTGCACTATTATATATATAATATAGCCTCCTGTAATCTCTTCCACCATACCCAAACTCATGTACCTCACTCTTTCTTACTTCTCGTTATTTTTAATTAAGTCTGAGTGTGGTAGGCTAGAGGTAAAAATTAAACAAATGGAAACGAGACGAAATTAAAAATAAAGGAAGAGAAACTTAGGAAGAAGTTTTAACGTCTGGGACTTTTCAACACGTTTCTACACTAGAATGAAGAGAGAAATTATCACTTATTTACCCAAGAAATGAAATGCATGAATTACCTACGGAGAACTGAGTTTGTGGTGTAAAAAGTTTCTTCATATATATATATGTATATATATATATATATATATATATATATATATATATATATATATATATATATATATATATATATATATATATATATATATATATATATATATATATATATATATATATATATATATATATATATATATATATATATATATATATATATGTATATATATATTTATTAATTTCCTCTCTCGTTATTATTTTTAATGAATCAAAATTTTTATAAACCTTCCTCTATTTCCTTACCACATTATTTTTCTTAAAAATATCTCACCGTTACTACTAGAATTAAACATTCCCATGTTCATAATAATGTTTTCCATTTCTTAGTTGTTTTGGGTTTTCGTGATTACGCGTTAAATTAATATTAAACATTGTATAGAAATTTACATTTAAAATAATTCCTCTGTGCCGGGGAATCGAAACAGACTTTTCATCCATTACAATTATACAATAATTCATCCAAAGATAAAATGAATGCTTCGACTTTACTTTTATGTATGATTTTCTGAACATCTATATCAAATTTCATGCAAATCAGTTTATTTGTCTTGGCTTCACGTGTCTGTACAGACTAGAAAAATCACTTTATCATACTTACGGCAGCAAAATTAAGCATTGCTGTACTATTTTAAATCTGCAAAATGTATTTTTTTTTTTTGTAACATGTCAAAAACACACGCAGCAAAATATCAAAGTGTCAGCAAAAGTTCAAAGTGTATGCAAAAATCTAAGAAAAGGTTTCTACAACGCAGGTTATGAACTCTCCCACATTTTTTTAAAATATATTTAAGCGTAATAATGTTAGGAGTCAGGGTAGACGAGCGTCTTAAGGCGCTCGCTCAGCTATCACTAAGTCGAGGCAACTCGAGGTCGTGGGTTCGATCCCGTGCCATGATACTCTGAAATGCATCAATGAATCGCGGACGGTGCAGGGCGAGGGACACCCTTTATGGGGACTCTTCCTCCACTCATTGATGTGGGTCCGATCTGTGTCATGATGATGTAATTTGTATCTATGGTTCGAGGACGAAGCAGGGCGAGGGACACCCTTCATGGGGACACTTCCCCCACGCTTTGACGCACGCTTATATAGCTTACTAATGACCACACCATACTCGCTTCGGCGGTACAATGTACAAATGTATGATGTGTGAAGTAGCTGGAACTCTCCACCACGGGGCGTAAAAAGGGCCTAAGTGATGGCCTAATTGCAAGGTTTGAACAAGTGGTTCGTCCTACCCTTTCTAGTAGGAAGTACTAGACTACTACTACTAAGCGTAATAATGTGCTAAAAAGTGATATATTTTTTGAAAATACCTTTAAAAATTATAATAATAAACCTATTTTATTATTTTACAGAGATTAATAAATAAATTGGTTAGGCGTGAAGTCTCACGAAAAAAGGTTTCGTTGGTATCGTGAACATAATATTAGCATAAGGGGGGGGGGGGGGGGATGCAAAATTTGGATGATTTTTGACAAAATGGCTTGAAAAATTAAACATGTTCCACAAGTGTTATATATATATTTTTGTTTTCTACTCTTCAACCTTTCATTTGATACCCCACTCAAAATTTAAAAAAAAAAAAAAATTTCAGCGTGACAGAAATTAGCCGCCATTTTGGATTCCCAGTTAATCACATCAAATTGGTATTCTTATTTTTTCTTTGGCCCATCAGACCGCACATTTTTCATATTTTTTTATATTTTTAGTAACAGCAGAAATATAGTTTCTGGGGGGGGGGGGGGGGACACCCCGAAATTACAACATTAACCAAGGAAAGTTTATTGCCCTCTAAAACAGGTACTAAATATCTAAAAGCTTATGACAACTTTAAAATCTGGTGCAATACAAAAATCTTTAGAGTAATTTTTCTGTGGTTAAAATATTCTATGTAACTATGCAGCAAAGGAAACATTCCTGACACGTTTAAAGATAATTAACATTTTCCTGCCTTGGCTTCACCTCGTCAGTAAATTTGTTTTGCCTATCCTCACCTTCGGCTCGGAACTAAAAATTAAAAACCTTGTCAGCAATTTCATTTTGCTTAAAATCCATTTTCACTAAAATCTAAGAATTGAATTTTTGTGCCGTCACAATACTTTCTTGTATAGAACTTTTTGTACATACACACTAAGTATAGGATAAAAAAATGAAATTTTATAATATGAGAGAGAGAAAGCCGGTATATAATAACTCATTACAATAATCTACTCGTATAATATTTAAATAATTTGTTACTTCCAATTCATTGATTAATATATATATATATATATATATATATATATATATATATATATATATATATATATATATATATATATATATATATATATATATATATATATATATATATATATATATATATATATATAGTCCAGGAGCCAGGTCGAAAAAACCAGGTCGAGCTGGAAAGTATTTTGAACTTAATGGAATTTTTACAGGTAACTCAGAGGTCCTCTGGGATGCCAATGCTGAGTTTTCGACCTCGTGGCCCTTGTGCTAACTTGGGGAGGGGGGAAAAACCCCAATTTTTCCGCCAATGTTTTGGTTTTTCGCCTCTAGCTCGAAAACTACGCGTCAAACAAAAAAACTTTACCAGTACAATATTAAAGAGCATCAAATTTCCTATAAAAATCACTGGTCATACGACTATTTTCACCCATTAGGTACTGTGATACAGCATTGTGAAAAAATGCCAAATTTTAAAAAAGGTGGATTTTAGCGGAAAAAGCATGTTTTTGGGCTTATAAAATAGATTTATCATTATAAATTGAGTATTCAACATTTCTATGTATACCAAAATAATATGTAACCCCCTCCCCTCCTCACTGCCCTCTCCCCCCCCCCCCCAGAACCAAATTTGTTAAATAATTTAAATAAAACCTCTTCTTCCCTGAAACATTCAACATGATGCTATCATCAATCTTACTTTAGGGTGGAGGGGAGGGGGAAAGGATCCGCTGATCAGTAAGTAGCGTACCGAAGGCAGGGGGGCTGAGGGCGGTCCACCTCAGGCCCCGTTCAAACGGAGGCCTTAATTTTATTTTTAAATTGAAAAACCAAAGCAATGTTGAGAAGCGATAATAATGTGCGTAACTTATTGATTACGTAGGTAAGCAAGTTATCTATAATTATGCTACATAGTAATAAAAATAATATGAAAATAATAAACAAAAAATGAACATTAAATTAAATCTTCGTGAGTCTCTTCAATAAGCGACTCGTCAGCCCCATCTTCGTCCATGCCTTCTTCTGTTCTTATGTTCTTCTGCAGAAAATTAGTCCAAATAATGATACACTAAAATAACGTTCAATATAAAATAACACAACACTCTGCGAGAGGAAGAGACCAATACCAATAACTGAACTGTGCTTGGTAGTCCAGTAAATAATGCTCAAAAATGGCGAAACCTCGCAATTGGTTCGTCCTTCATCGATTTCCACAAAATTTTGGAATTAGGCTCCTCTTACCCTTCTTCTTCAAAATCTATATTATGCCGATGGGCGCTGTTAATTTTTTAGGGGTGAAAACTACCCCAATTATCAAAACGTATAAAGTAACATTTTAAAGCTTAGGGTGGGTGAAATTTCGTTTGGATTAGTTGAATAATGATTGTTTTATACTTTGGAACACAATTTAAAAATATTTCAACCCTTGAAAAACAACCCTTGTTAATCCTTAATGTACAAAAAAATATTTATCCTTAAATAAAAGATTAATTTATCATATCGACTTAATTTAAGAATGTTGTTGCCTAAAATATTACCAATTTCATTATTTTGCCATTTTTCAACCCTTAAAAACCACCCTTACAACGATTTGCACCCAAAGTACTAAATGCACACAAATTATTTCATATTCTTTTTTCTGACATCAAATAAAGCACGTATACCAATTTTCATTCATATCGGATCTAAAATAATAATATTTCTAATTTTTAGCTAAAACCATTTATTCCTGTTTTTCCATTTTATCCCCCTCTTAAATGAAAATATGACAAGTGATTATAACAACAATAACTGCTCTCTTAAAGAGTTATCCAACGACATTCATCATAAAGGATTTATACTATTTTGACTTTTGTACCCCGTACCCCGCCGTCTGGATATTCCCGAAAAGTTGGAGTTAAGCTGTTCTCATGTGTCCCATGTGATTCAAGCAAAACCGTAGAAGGGCGAAGATCAATTTGAATTAGGGTGGTAATTAGGGGGTTGTTTTCACTGATTTTTTCGTAGAAAAATGTAGGGACTAACTTTATTTTCATCGTAACTCGCTTAATTTTGATGCTATCGACTTCTATTTTTTTTAAATGAAAGCTCTTTTTGTCTACTTTAAAAAAAACATCTATAAGTTTTCCTCGTAAAATGCACAGTTTTATCGCTATTTGACTCTGAATCTCTCAAATTTAGCATTTGACGAACAAAAGCTAACAATTAACAAACCGTAGGTCGGTCCGTATTGGTCGTACATGATTTATAAAATAAGGATTTTCTTTCTTTTTTTATAGGCTACAATTTTGTTCTGACTGTTTGTTTGATAAAATGCATATTTTTCGAGTTATTCGCGAAAAACAGATCAAAAAGGTCGAACAACTTTTACTTTCAATCGCGAATAACTCGAAAAATATTAATTTAAACAAAAAAATGTATAGATCATTTTTGACTTAGAATTAGCTTTTCCATCGATTCCTATGGTTAAAATAAAATAAAAAATTTCAACCCCCGAGATGGGGTGGCAACCACCCCCAGGGTAATAGCAATGACAATATTGATGATATAGATTTTGATGCTTGGACTATTCTCTACCTACTGTCAAATTTTCAAGTAAATCGATGTATGACGAAAGAATTACGAGCCAAAGTGCTTCATTTCCTGGACTATTGATATTTTTATTTTATTAAAAGATAAAAAGTCAAAAATTTTGAGGGAAGGATAGAACTTCTTTACCTACGTAATCAATAAGTCACACACATTATTCGTCATCAAATTTGTTTCTGGGGGGAGGGGGCGGAGAGAGGGCAGTGAGGAGAGAGGGGTTTACTGGGGGTTACATATTATTATGGTATACATAGAAATGTTGAATACTCAATTTATAATGATAAATCTATTTTATAAGCCCAAAAACATGCTTTTTCCGCTAAAATCCACCTTTTTTAAAATTTGGCATTTTTTCACAATGCTGTATCACAGTACCTAATGGGTGAAAATAGTCGTATGACCAGTGATTTTTATAGGAAATTTGATGCTCTTTAATATTGTACTGGTAAAGTTTTTTTGCTTGACGCGTAGTTTTCGAGCTAGAGGCGAAAAACCAAAACATTGGCGGAAAAATTGGGGTTTTTCCCCCCTCCCCAAGTTAGCACAAGGGCCACGAGGTCGAAAACTCAGCATTGGCATCCCAGAAGACCTCTGAGTTACCTGTAAAAATTCCATTAAGTTCAAAATACTTTCCAGGTAAATCTACCTGGCTCCTGGACTAATATATATATATATATATATTATTATTATTATTATTTTTGAGTCTTGTAAACCAGACTATTTAAGTACACTTTAAAATAAAAAAATCATTTACCCTCAAGCTAAAAAAAAAGAACATTAAAATATTTTCCTACTTACCTTATAACTGCGAAAACGTTTCCTTGACGTAAGTAATTTATTCTAAAAGTCTGGGTGGAGTTATAATATTAAAAATTAATAATTGCATTTTTTTTAAATTTAATAAATATTAAATCCATTGCCCTATTTTTTTACAAACTTTATTATTTTGCTATTTTATTAAGCGAATCATTTATTAAAAAAAATTAAATGGAATATTTTTTCTGCTTGTAATATATTTTTTAAAAGGTAGTTTATAGTTATAATATCAGGTGGCTAATTTTAATTGGATTTACAATGACATTATAACTTTCCAGTCACAATTTATTATTTCTTAGAAACTTATAAAGAAAATAATTTTTTGGTTTGCTGAGATTTTGTGGTACCTACCACTTCATAACTAGAGAGGTTAGTAACACAAAATATTGGCTCCACAATTTTATATTAAAATTCAAAAACGCGTTTCGACGTATTACATTTATCATCTTTATTGTGCTTGCGTGTTAACTTATTAAGAGTGAATTCTGTACTAAGCTAACTATTTTATAAACTTTTATGGTTATGTAGTGGTACCACAAAATCTCAGTCAAAACAAACAATGATTTGTTAAATGCCAGTTAGGCAGTATTGAATAATTTATTTTACAAACTAAAACTTAAATTTAGTTTGTCATAAGTTAACACGCACGCTAAAGATGATATTACATGTCGAAACGAGTTTGTGAATTTAAATATAAAATTTGTGGTAACAATATTGTTGTGTTACCAAACTCTCTAGTCATGAAATAAAAACAATTAAGTTACATATTACGAGTATTAAAAGGTATAATGGTTAATACATCCGAGCTATGGGCCACATATATTGGCAGACTATTTTTAAATTGTTTATTATAATTGGTTTACTCTATTAAGTTTGAACATTAATGTGTTGAAGTTAGAACTAATTGGCAGTTTTGCTCCGTTTTTATGCTGCCCGTCAGTGCGCAAGTGCTTCATGGCAACTAACAAATTAACAAACTCATGTTGTTTGTTTTATAATGTCACCATCCGGGTGAGAAAATTTTGATATTTTTTCCATTACTAGAATACATACTCGAGTATGATTTCGTTTCAGAGTCATTCCCATATTTTCATGCGTTATGTTCCCTAGCAGTCTACCTCGTAATCTGGAATTACTCTTTTCCACTAATTTTCGCGTCATTGTTATAATTGTTTTTTTCTGAATCACTTCCAGTCGCTGATTTTATGTGGGCTATATTTGTTGCGTACTCTTTTAACCGGCTTGTGAATATCCTTTACGGATCAATTTCAGCATGGGTAATTAAACATATTATACTTATGAATATATATATATATATATATATATATATATATATATATATATATATATATATATATATATATAGTGTGTCCCCGGATCGACGCATGAATAGGTGAAAATCTAAAAATTTTTTAATTGAAATTTCATCTTCTGGGGTTCAGCCCTGCTTCAATAGAGATTAATTTATGTTATAATTTAAGTTTCAAAAAATAAAGTATGTCTTGGAAATTTACAAAAAAGTTATGTTTCCCACTAGTAAAGTGCTTCTTCTCTAGGAGATACGACAAAATGTTATTAGAAAAAGCTGTTCAAAGAGAAAAATTGAGTATGAATAACAAATATTAAACCACTCCGCCCACTTTGATATATTGCGTTATTTACCATTCCATATTTTGCCTACTGTGCTGTTAATAATATTAATTTAAGTAGTGTTTTCTGTCCCATAAAATATAAGTTTCAAATTTCGAAAATTTCAATATGAGTATTATTATGTTAGTGTAAAATTAAATTCAATCGTGAATTATTTGTCTTTTGTTATTGTTATTATAATGATTTCTTATAATACATATTTAAATGTCTTAACTGACGATGAAAGTATACTAAAACTTATTTCCACTCGCAAATCTTCAATAATTCAAAAGATGGTAAATAATGCAATGTATCAAAGTAGGTGGGCCGTTTTAACCTTTTGTATTCTTACTCAGTTTTTCTTTCTGAACAACTTTGTTTAATAACATTTTGTCGTATCTCCTAGAGGAAAAGCATTTTACTAGTGGGAGAAATAACTTTCTTTTGTTAATTTCCAAGACATACTTGATTTTTCGAAACTTTAATTATGACATAAATTAGTCTCCATTGAAGCAGGGCTGAACCCCAGAAGATGAAATTTCAGTTCAAAATATTTTTGTCTTTTTCACCTATTCATGCGTCGATCTGAGACACACTGTATATATACACAAATCTCTGCTTGTATAAATGAAAATATGTAATTGCCATTAATCTTGATTTTGAATTTAAAAATGTACCCTTGATTGCACAAACTTCATTAACCAATAATGTTTCTAGGCTGGTGTTATTAAATCCGGACAGTTTTAAAGAGATGGTCTAGAATTTATTTCAAGTAGGTATATATATATATTTTATAATTGTTTGAAAAAATAATTAAATTCTTTTGTTGTGGCCCCAACTTTTTTTTTGGACTTTTAGTTTCAGTCTAATTCCAAAAATAAATCAAGATTCTGAACTATTTCTCTTTGATATTAATAAACTTTATATATTTCATTATGTGTTGAATTCAATGACACTGCTATTAACAAAAAATGAAAGAAAACTTAAATTGTTTTTTGAAGCATTTATAAAAAATAACATAATAAAGAAAAACAAATTTATAGAGCTATTTTAAACAAAGAATTGTCATCGAGGGATTTACTGAGTTGTTGTGATACCATTAAAACATCGAAGCAATGCCTCATAAACTATGTAGAGAAGGTGGAGTGAAGTTCCCTCGCAAGAACTGATGCCCTTTATGGCTGTCTGTCGGTAATAGATTTCTTACAAGGCTACATGGGAAGGGGTGTAAATCCCATAAGTAGACTACGATTCCCATATGGGATCGAGTTAATGTGAACTTTGGAGCATAGAATGAAAAAAGTAACTGAAATTGAAAACTGTATTAAAGGATATTTACCATTGAATCCGACATTTCTACTGAGTTATGTGTCGTAAAAGAAGATCAAAAATAAAATAATTGAATTTTATGTAGGAAATAAATCTGATTTTAAACAGAGGTTATGTTATAGTGTTGTACGAATAGGTTATATTTTTTAGAAAAGTCGAACAAAACTTTCACATAAACATAGCGATACTGAATTTAAATCTATTGAAATTTATAGTTGATAATTTAGTTTATTTATATCTAATATAGTATATATATATATATATATATATATATATATATATATATATATATATATATATATATATATATATATATATATATTTTTAAAGTGGTCTACGAAAGTTGTTTTTTGTTTCGTTTTTCAGGTAAATAAGATTTGTTTTTACCAATATTTTAGAAAATATATTTTCAATGATAATATAAATGGTTAAATTCTGGTTCGGAATTTACATTACCAGTATTGTTTCTTCCTATTCTAATAATAGACTATGTCGACTGATACAATAATCATTAACTGTAATCTACAATTTGAATGAAAATATTCCGTCGTGATACAGCCTTACACCGGGCGAAGATTATTTAATAGATGACTCAGGGTTGTCGTGTCGCACCATTAGCAGTATTGTTGGTATTGGTTTTAAGGTGGATAGACGCCATCTCACTGTAGTTACCTAGTTATGTGGTGATGATGGGTGAACACTGAAAGTTAGGCCTGATTCACACTAGAGATTCCAGAATGCGATTCACGAATCGAAGATTCTAATGATACCAGGTGGCCTATGTATTTTGCTTATGTCCATTCAGACTACGATTCCGGTATGCGATTCGTATGAGATTCTCAAATCGAGTATCCCGTCCCCGTGAGCCACCTCGATTCTTTTTAGAATTCTTCTTAGAAAGCGCCTCATGATACATTGCGCTTTATGGGCCCATTCAGACTAGGCGATTCTGAGTCGCATTCTGCTTCAATCCTCTTGCTATTTATTTTCTTTAAATAAAATATTTTAATTATAAATTCATAATAATTACTGTAATATCATTAATTATAATATTTTATTATAAATAATTTTATTTACGTTGCATAAAATATTTTAATTATATAAATATGTTAATAAATCAATGGAATATATTATTTGATTTTTTTTTTCAATTGTTTTATTTATTTTAAATAAAATAGGTTAATTATGAATATAATAATAAATAAAATATAATTAATTATTTAAAAATTAAATACATATTATATATGTTAGAGTATAATAAATGTGGGATCAAAACTAGGATAAGTGGGGGGAAGAAGCCGCCGAGATACTGAATCTTGATACTTTTTTGAATCTCATACACGAATCGCATTCCGGAATCCCAGTGTGAATGAGCCCTTAGGCCCTTGCTGGAGACGGGAATCAAACCCGGATTTTCCAGTCCTGAAGCTTAAATAATAGTAATGAGCTCCCTCTAAAATTAATCTATATCTGGCATTTTTCAGCAAAAAAAACATGTGTAGTGATGAGAGAGACATGATCCCAACAATCCTTTCAATTTTTGAGACCCCCCCTTTTTTTTTACTTTCTAGTGAGTGTCTGTTTGGTTTGGTTATTTTATATGAAACCATAATCTCTAACTTCATTAATTGTAATTTGCAAAGATAAACCTATGTTTAATATATTAAACATAATATGATAACAACGAAGTATAAATGTCTCATATGTATTCATAATTTCAAATTATTCCCTGAATTCAAATTAATCTTGACGCTGAATTCATTCGCGCAGTTATGAAAGGAAATCAATCGCGTTTTTCTTTCCCTCCCTTACATTTCCAACACAATTTCACCTACATGGTTAAATGTTCACTTTCTCGTGTGAAATTGGTAAGTCGGTGTTTTATTTATCATGCGTATGCCCTTTTTCCCCCGAAGATTTATTTAGTATCTGAAACTACCTGTTTTTCAACCTCCAACAGGAGGAAAATCCTTCTCTTGAGCTTTTCCTCGAGAGCAGATTGAAAAAGTCACAAGTAAAGGATGTTTTATTTGACAAGACGTATTTTGAAAGGAATGCTTGACTTCGAAAAATATTACCTAGGTATTTATTATTCCCTTCTTTCTCTCGAGTTGCTTTCTTTTTTTTTTTTTGAATTTTCACGGGGTTTAATCTTGTACCTTGTAAAATATTAAAGTAAAAATCATTGAACTAAATAAAAAAAAAATTAAGTTTACGTTTCCCTTGGATTTCGTCATAATCATAATACCATTTATTGCTTATATACAGTTTTTCTACAGTTACAATAGTATGGCACTAAAATTTACATGCAAATCAGCATTAGCTGTGGTTTCTTTTTTAAATAGTGATTAGAGTTCGGTTTTTTTTTTTTCTTTTTCCTCTCTACTATTAATAAAGATTAATATAAGATATAATAATTCAACTAACAATAATTTAAATTAAAACAATTAATTAACAAAATAAATAACAACAAAATAAATAACAATGATAGAACAGAACAACAATAAGAATCCAACATTTTTAACTTACAATTTAAAAATCATTAAAAAAAGAATTTAATAATGTGAGGGATTAAGATTATCATTTTAGAAGGTACAATATTTTCAATGTAGCATTTAATTACGGAGGGGGAAGCCATACATCCAGGTAGACATTCGACATTCTTTTCCATTCGGTTCTCTGTTTGGCCACCCTCATCCATGTAGAACCCCCACAGATTTTTTAAAAATCTTCTTCCCATTTCTTTTTGGGCTTACCTCATTTTCTCTTATATCCCCTTGGGCACCATTTTAATATTTTCCTTGTCCAACGGTTGTCTTCTGTTCTTATTAAATGGCCTGCCCATTGCCATTTTCTTGAGCAAACTGTTTTGCTAGTGTCCTCTATTCCTGTGGTTTTCTGGAGCCATAATTTTGACATCCAGTCCCTTCTTCTGTCTTTAGTCATACTTCTTCATGGCTCTCACTGTGACACGTAGTCTTTTAATAGATTCATTGGTTGTGACCTATGTCTCTGCTCCGTATATAAGAACTGGCAACACCACACTATTCCAGAGTTTACTTTTTTCTTGGTAGTTCACATTAGATCGAAAGAGTCTTCTATATTTATTGTATGATCCCCAGGCCATACTAATTCTTCTGGATATTTCCACACCATCATTTCCATCAGCTGTCACTACGGTTTCGTTGTTTACCTTAATAATTCCATCATTGTTTATAAACATTGCCTTGGTTTTTGTTGCATTGATGTTCAGCCCTATTTCTTTAGTCACTAAGATGAGTTCTTCTGTCATTTCTTGCAGTTCACGATCATATGTGCTAATCAGGATTATATCATCGGCGAATTTCAGTTCGTTAAAGTAGAGTAGTCCCTTGGATTTTAAAGGTGAAAAACATCGAGACATTTAATTATAAAGAAACTTAATAAAAATAAAATCTTGGGAACTAAAAAAAATTTATATTACAGGATAATAATTTAAATAAACTCTTCCTTTAAACTGATTTATCGAATATATCGGTTGAGTAATAGATTATTTTAGAAATAAGTTGTTTCTACTAATATGTTTGTTCGAGTTACTCGTCGCGAAGAAATCTCAATGAGCAAAATAAATAGTTTTTTTTGCCATAAAATAATAATAGCTATTGTTTAATACTGACCGGTTTCCAACACTTTAGTTCTTTACCATCAGTGAGTACTTAACTGATGATGACAAATAGTATTAAACTGACAATATATTGAGCCAAATTAACTGAGAAGCTAACTGATAATGACAGACTATAACTTATGTTTAGTCCAGACCGGTTTCCAAAACTTTTTTCTCATCATTAGTGAACTGATGATGACAAACTAAAGTGGGTGAAACGGATCAGTTATACTTATTTACTATTGTGGTTTTTGTCTAAATACTAATTTTTACATTGAATTTATCATTTTAATTCTCACTAACTATCCATATCTATTTCACCTCAATTGGTGAAATATTTCCGAAATTATTTAGCGTTATAGTTTAAAAGTTTAAAAGTCGATATTTTCAAAATGGTTTAGCGGAAATTATTTGTATTATATTGAAGTAAAATTGGTGCAGATTTGAACGCTATCAGAAAATTTTAATTTTGTTTTACATTTTTTAAATTGTTACTGACTCAGCAAAATGGGTTAATAACAACAATTTTTTTGATTTTTGAGGTGGCACATCGCACAACTACATGTAATGACCTTTCTAGCATAAAACACTGTGGGAGTTATGCTCTAGTTTCCAAGATATTGATGAAGGTAAATCTGGTATTGTTGAAAATCGAAAACAAAAAGTAAACAACCATCTGTTGAACACATTTTGAATAATAGATTAACTAGGCATCACATGGCTTTATCATTGAAGTGAGCTAAATGCAATAAATATTTCATTTTAAGCAAATGAACAGTTAATCATGAAGAGTTCATAGTTTAAAAGGATTATTTCAGTAGATGGTAGTGCCGGGTAGGACTCTCAATTTACTTGGAAGGTTATATAATCAAGCAAACCTAGTAAAGAATAGAATTTTTTCGTTCAATGATACCAATCCCAGCTTTGAACAAGAAATTTAAATGTTCTTGTAAATCCATTAAGGTGGTCTCCTTCAACGCTCTAATTCCTAAAGGATTTTGATGCAGAGAGCTAGAGCTAGTCTAATTTCTCTACAGGATTTGCTTCAGGGTGCATTAAGGTAAAAAGCGTAGTATTTGAAAATTTTAATGATAAACGTCTAAAAATAACGGTTTTTTTTTATTGTTTTTGACGAATATCTCGAAAACAAAGCTTTTCCGGATCCATATTTATAGGAACTTTTTTTGTTCAGCGTCAACCCTAAGTGTGTAGTTTCGTTCGGGGTAACTATTTTTGCATTTGTAGAATTGGTTGAGATTCTGTCCGAATAATTTCACGCCAGGTAACATTCAATCCACCATAATACAAAAAATATTCCGTTTATCTTAAACTTTAATTATACCATTCAAATGCTTTGAATTTGAATGTGGCTATAGCGGCCGAAGGAGTAAAAATCGAGGTATGGTCTATAGGAACTTTTTTGTTCTATTTTAGATGCTCTATCTAAATTCTAATTTTTTTTACATTAAATTTGAATCATCCTGGATATACAGGGTAGTCCAAGAGTCCCCACCCTTCTTAAATTTTAAACGGTTTAAGATAAATTAATGAAACTTGGAGGATTTGAACCATGCAAAGGCAAATTTGTTTTCGTGCTATCGCGCACTAGGGTCAACTACCCTGTACGCCTCCAGACCACCCAACTTCAAATTTTAAATGGGAGTGCATGTTTTTGATTGTTGATTTGGATTCTATGGAAAAAAAATTTCTAAATTTTCTTTTTTTCTATCTCCAGTTTTTCCCCCCTCGGGGGGGGGGGGGGCATAGATAGGAAATAACTCTTCCGAAAATAGTAAAAAAAATACTTGCATCGCTGTTACATCTGAAGGATTTGAGATAAATTAATTAAACTTGGGGTATCTGTACCGTGTAAAGAGAAGATTATATTCAATCATGCGCGAACTAGTGGCAACCGCTTTTTTCCCCCAGGCCAACTAACTTCAAAATTTCCAATTGGAGATTTGGAATCTCTGGCAAAAAATAGAAATTTTAACTTCAAATATTTTTTCAACCTTTATGTTTTGCCCTATTCGGGTGTAAAAATGGTAGATTACAGTGCACTTACAAAAAAAAAATATATTGATCATTGTACAAATTACTGTTTTTGAGGTAAATATGAATAAATCAAATCAAATTTTATTTAATAACTATGCCCTTTTCTTGAGTAATAATTAACATTAAATTATTTTTAATTTAAATCAAATTATAATTGACAAAGGGAGACAGACAGAGAAAAATTGACTCCACCGCCGGGACTTGAACCACGGGACTCTATATCCCGGCGCTGGAGTCTATTTTTCTACGTCTGTCTCCCTTTGTTAATTATTATTTGATTTAAATTAAAAATTTAAACTTTCCGTTGTATAAATACTACCTAAAACTTAAAAATCAAATTTCTAATTGATTGTACAAGGTACAGTTACTAAATGGGTACTTTATAATTATAAGCGATACTTCTCGGTCTAGTTCTATTGTCGTTAACAGGGTCGGACTGGCTATAAGGGAGTTTTCCCGGTGGGTACCCGGTCTGGTTAAGGCCTAAAAAGGGCCGGTCCTTTGGCCACCTCAAGGCTTGGGTTGATGGAGAAACTCCATCAACTCGGACTTGAGTCTGATGGAGAAACTCCCCGGCCGAAATTTCTTCCCAGTCCGACCCTGGTAGTAAATGTTGACTTCTAGACTTGTAGAAAATTGAAAGCTTAATTCGGGACTATGTATCGTTACTGACTCCAGTTTAGTTCATTTAGTAGAGTGCTATACTGGAAATATAGAGGCCTGTATGTCTCCCGTTAGTTAATGATAATTATAATTTGATTTAAAGAAAAATGTTATCTTTCCCTAGTATGAATACTAAATAAAACTTAAAAATGAAAAAAATATATATTTTTTTAATGATTATATATATACAGGGTGGTCCGAAAGTCTCCCCCCCCCCCTCTTAACTTTTGAACGGTTTGAGATAAATTTATGAAACATGGGGGCTCTCTACCATGCAAAGGGAAGTTTGTTTTCATGTAATCAAGCACTCGGGGCAACCCCTCACTTTGCCCCCAGGCCACCCAACTTCGAAATTTCAAATTGGAGTTTATATTTTTGATAGCATATTTGGATTCTACGGTGAAAAATAATAAAATTGTACTTGAAACTTTTTTTTCTATCTCCAATATTTTGCCCTCTATAGGGGGCAAATATAGAAAAAAATCCCTTCCGAAAATAGTAAAATGTAAAATCTAAACGGTTTGAGAAAAATTAATAAAACTTGGTGGATCCATACCATGTAAAGGGAAGTGTGTTTCCATGCAATCGCGCACTAGGATGCAACCACCCATTTTGCCCCCAGGCCACCCAACTTCGAAATTTCAAATTGGAGTTTATATTTTTGATAGCATATTTGGATTCTACGGTGAAAAATAATAAAATTGTACTTGAAACTTTTTTTTCTATCTCCAATATTTTGCCCTCTATAGGGGGCAAATATAGAAAAAAATCCCTTCCGAAAATAGTAAAATGTAAAATCTAAACGGTTTGAGAAAAATTAATAAAACTTGGTGGATCCATACCATGTAAAGGGAAGTGTGTTTCCATGCAATCGCGCACTAGGATGCAACCACCCATTTTGCCCCTAGGCCACTCAACTTCGAAATTTCAAATTGGAGTGTATATTTTTGATAGCATATTTGGATTCTACGGTGAAAAATAATAAACTTTTACTTGAAACTTTTTTTTCTATCTCCAATATTTTGCCCCCAGTAGGGGGGAAAACATGGAAAAATATCCAAAAAATAGAAAAATATTAACACTTATATCTGTTTAAAATCTAAACAGTTTGAGATTAAATAATGGTAGGGATCTGTACCTTGCAAAGGGAAGTGTGTATTCGTCCACTCCCGTACTAGCGGCTACCACGCATTTTACTCCAAGTCCATCTAAGTTCAAAATTTCAATTTTTTTAAGGGGTTTGCCACCAAACGTAGAAAAAAAGCCTTCAAATGAGGTGTTCAAATTGACCTCCATTTGCATTTTGGCAATAGTAGAGCCTATTGGTAAACTCTTCTCTCACATTTGAAAATGTTTCCGGAGTAATGCGATTGCATTCATCCGTTATCCGCTGTTCTAGCTCCTGCAATGATGCTGGTGGCTGTGTGGCAAATACCACTGATTTTAAGTGGCCCCATAAAAAGAAATCTAGAGGGGTCATGTCAGGGGACCTAGCAGGCCACTCTATTGGACCTCTTCTTCCAATCCATCTATCAGGAAAAGCCTGGTCTAGGTACTGCCGAACATGTCTACTGTAGTGGGGAGGATATCTTCAAATTGGATTGTATATTTTTGATAGCATATTTGGATTCTACGGTGAAAATAATAAAATTTTACTTGAAACTTTTTTTTCTATCTCCAATATTTTGCCCCCAGTAGGGGGGAAAAGATGGAAAAATATCCAAAAATATATTATATATATATATATATATATGTAATATATATATATATATATATATATATATATATATATATATATATATATGTAATATATATATATATATATATATATGTATATATATATATATATATATATATATATATATATATATATATATATATATATATATATATATATATTTTATATTCTGAAATAAAAGTATTTAATTTTACAAAACTAAAAGAGTTAGAATCTTACATGTTTCAAATGTTCAGTACTAACCTTCTATCTAGTCGACACTATAAACTGAAGATTGAACACCATTTTTATGGTATTGTGCGCGATGCAAGGGGTTTTTACGACGTTTTAAAACTAGATAAATATCAATAAAATAAGTTTATTGCTTGCATGGTTTCAATAAACTGGTACTGAATGAACCGTTTAACCAACATCCAAGCTCATAAAACCAAATATTTTACACTCTACCTCACTATATTCTATAAGTCGTGTTTCTACAGTCGATTAATTTATACTATTACCTTGGAAATATAGGGTTCTATGTTCGTATGATCAATATTTTTTTGGAAGCTTAAAGAGTTAATCTATATTTACATAATAGGACCATGGACCATCCATATTAATCTGTGGGCTACATTCTTCATACTAGCCAAATTCCTTAAAAATCCCATGAGTACTTTTAATGATATAGGTGTAAATAAATGTATGATAGTGCGCATGTAAAAGAGGAACAAATGGGTGAAGATGGTTGGAACTAAAATTAGACCAACATTGGTCTAATCATGACCTACCATCCAAATTTCATAAAAATTGGACGGGTAGTATTTAGGATATATTGGTTTGAAAAAATTGAGCGACAGGCAGCCAGATACTAGGCCAAATATGAGCCCTAATGTCTGCAACGGATTTCTGTCAAAGAATTTGTAATATTGGTCGTAAAAAATGTTCCTTCTTCAGAATTACATTGCTTCAGTTACCTTTGGTAAGCTCGGAAGGAAAAGAGGGAACAATGAATTAAATTAGACAATAATGAGTTTTAAATTAATAAAATAATTAATAGGATGCTAGGAATCTATGTGCCACACTGATTGGCAGACAAGTTGTCAATACATAATATGAAGATAGCTTCTAATATTAGTCTATTTGCTTTGTTATTAGAATGTCCTTTATGGTTTGCTTCATAAAATTTAATCGTAGAGTTTAGATTTGTTGCAAGTTATGCTAACGCTAATTTTTTTTTGTTTTATTTTTTATATTCTAAATCTGTTGATTTATTCAATTTTAAAACAGTTGTATATTTTGGCCTATTTGCATTTTGAGAATTCGTTACTCGTTACCCATTCTATTTTGTATATAACTCCGTTTTCATTTTTAGATTTCATTTTATCTTTTAAATTGGTAAAAAGAAGTTTTATTTCATTTTGTTTGATGGTTTTATTCCAAAAAATAAATCATTGCAATCAAATTTAATACATATATATATATATATATATATATATATATTGAGTTTTTTTAAAAATTGTATTTGGTATTTCTTGTATGAAATTATGTCTATATTTTTTATGGCTTTTGAAATTAAATTGGATGCGGCATTGACTTTTTGATATTTTGTTATATATATATTTATATATATATATATATATATATATATATATATATATATATATATATATATATATATATATATATATATATATATATATATATATATATATTACTTTTCCTCACTACTAATAGTAGGAAAAGTATTGTTTTCACCAAAAAATTTTTTTTTGAGATTTCAACGGAATTATCCGTTTTTGGTGTTTTTAAGACCTCCTGAGTGGTTTTCAGCATGTCGTATGTATGTGTGTGTGTATGTGTGTTATCATCGTAGCGCCCAAGTTATTTAACCTAGAGAGTTGAAACTTGGCAGAAAAATCAGTTCTAACCTGTAGTTGTGCCGCCCGGAAAATCAATCTTGAACCCAGTTTGCTGAGTCAGCAAAAATTAAAAAAAAATCATAATAAATCAAAAATGGTCCTGATCGAGTTGAAATTTGGCTCGAATGTACCTCTCTGTATGACAAACAAGCCCACTAAATTTCATTTTGATTTTGGCCGCCATTGTGAAGTTATGAATTTTTGAATTTTTAAACTTTGACGGTTAATAATACTGAAAGTATAAATAGGTTTTTGACTTATAGCATATCGTTGGAACCGGAAAAAATTAAGGAACAAATATAAAAAACCGATGAAATTCCATTAATTAGTTTAAAAGTTATAAGCGAATATAATTATTTATTAGTGCCATAATTTTGATGACGTCAAAGTTTGTTTACATCTGTCAAAATACCGCCAAACTTCAAATAATTGAATAAAATATAGGTATTAAAAATAATGTTTTTTTTTTAAGAATGATAATAAATCAGTAAGTTCAGAACGGTCACCCATCCAAGTACTGACCACGTCCAATGCTGCTTCCTCCTACTGCGAAGCAGCAGGAGAGGCCACTTTAGTGGCCTCTGAAGTTAGGAAAAGTTCCGAGGTACCCGATTTTTTTTTTCTTTCTCATACCATTTTTATTTTAAATTTCAGTTCTTATCTCTATAATATTGTTGTTATATCTAAATAGTTTAAACTTTTTGCTTCCGAGCTTACAGAAGGTAACGGAAGCTATGTGATCGTTCTGAAGGACGAAAAATTTTTACCTCTCCGATTTCAAATATTCCAAGACAGAAATCCGTTTCAGACATCAGGGATCATTTTTGGTTCCGTGTCTGTCTGTCGGTCGGTCTGTCGTTCAATTTTCGTGAACCAACATATCCTAAATACTATAGGTCCAATTTTAATGAAATTTGGGTGGTAGGTCATGTGTAGCCCGTTGTTGGTCCCATATAAGTTTCTCTTCGACATGCGCACAAACATACAATAATTTTCACTACTAGCTTCAAAGGTACTTATCAGACTTGTATGCAACTTTTATAGTTTATTGAAAGTACCGCGCAGATAGCCTCAGATTAATTTGAACCGTATGCGACCTTTAACATTTGCATAATTGATAATTTAATTCAAGTAATAATCAAAACAATTTTGTCAGATTAAAAAAACGGGGAAACAATTAAACAAATTAGACAATAATGGCATGTAAAAGCATAAAATCAATATAGCACGTGTGACAGGATGCGAGGAAGCTATGTGCCACACCAATATGCAGTCTATTTTTTCTTTTTCAATTGAACATTTTTTATTTTAGCGAAAACTGTTAAATGATTTTAATAATGATTCTATCTCTTTTTATGTACAATTAGCAATAAGTTATCAATATATATTACGAGGATAGGTTTAAATTGTACTTTTTTAATACTCTGTGCATTAAGTATTCATATTCTTTTGCTAAAATGAAATAAAAATAAGTATGTATATATATGTATGTATTTTTTTTTTTTTTTTTTTTTATTTAATTGTTATAAAAGAAAAGTCGGTAGAGGTATTAAATGTACCAATATGTTGAGAATTAATTAAAGTAAGGCATGACAGTGAGACACGTTCTCTGTCTCCTATACTAGGCTATGCTTTTCACATCAACGGTAGATAGAATTCAACAGGCTGGTATGGAAAAACTATCATTAACCTTAAAAACATTTAGAAGAAAAACCCCATGTCTTAAATCATACTATAGTTCTTGAATAATTACCCAAAGCATTTTTATACACTTTGACGTAGCTAAAACTTATCCGTGTGGATTTTTTCCACACATTACTTTGAAATTCTTTAGGAGTTACATTTAACAATTTTTCAACTAGTTGCTATGGTTAGCCAATGGATAGATGTTGATTGAATTAAAAAGTGAGCAGGGTTTGATTAATGCACCTATAAATAAAAAAACAAAGTTTTTCACTATAATGTTATTGTAATAAAAGTTTAATAAATAAAATCTGTTAACAAAATATTATGACATTTTGAGAAAGGAGAAGTAGAGTGGAAGGTGGAAATTTGGTTCTGATGTAAAGTTACCTGGTATGTGTAAAATGTATTGTTGTATGTTGGGGCGTTGTGCCAGAAATCATTGCTGAATATATCAGGGAGGCAGTCATAAGCAGGATGGCCAAATTGAATTGCGCACAAAGCTTCCAAGGCAATCAGCTCATTGTCCGGTAGGCAGATCAGTGATGGGTGTGACGAGTTTGAACTGAACTGTCGCAAAAGTAAATGTTTGGTACATTTGATCGATTCAAGAAGTGATTTGAAGTTAAACTTGTTTAGAGTAAACGTCGAAGAAGGACTGAAGTAAGAAAAGAAATAGAGGAAGGAGTAGAAAACAAGGCAAGATGAAGGGATCAAGTGTTATCATAATTAGGTACAATTATATAACAGAATTCATTAACAATGTTGTTGTTTTTGCGACCAAACTCTGGGTTTTTCTTAAAATAGTTGTTTAATATTCGTGGTTGAGTTTTATATTGTTATAACATATATATTATGTATGTATCCACCGCATAAAAAAATATGTAATTATTTAAATAGGAGAACATGTTATGGACTGAGAATAATAGGTTTAGAAGTTTATTTTTTGAAAATCATAATCCTGTAAAAGTTAAAAAAAAAAAATATTAGGGAAAATGTAAAATATATATAAAAGACCAAAAGACAATAGAAAAGGTTTTTTTTGGGGCAACAGGTTAACAAAACTCCCTTGAAATCGATTTATATAGCTGGCTGCTTTAGACTTTTCTTGTCTGATTTCCAACTCCTTTCTCTCTGTGTTTCTATATAAACACATTTACTCTTGTGCAACATGTATATAAACCACAAAATAAAACGAAAGAAAAGCGTGAGAGAGAACCCCTTAAAATATACCCATTCCTTCTCGTGAGTTTTAACTGGAAGAATCGCTTATCCACTTTATTGTGGGATTCGTTTTTCCAGTTCGAATAATTTCAATTCGATTTTTTTTTTTTTTTTTTTCCTATCAGATAACAGTTAAAACAAAAAAAGTTAGTGAAAGTTTGAGACAAAACATTGTTAAAAATTTGTCGAATGTGTTTTAAATTAATGTATGTGTGTAAAACATAACAATATAACAACTTTTATGATATCAACATAATACTTTTCCTATATGAAAGCTTATTTTTTTTTAACTTAACTCTGTAGCTTTAAAAAATATAAATGGATGCTGATATTTTTCTCTCTTTTTATTTATTTATTTTATTTTCTCATATATGATATACTGTTGGTTTTCACACGACCACTTGCACTTATTAATTTTTAACTTGAATTTGAAACAAATATGTTACGTTGCTCTGACTGTTTGACTTGGATGATATCTATACTAGAACACGAGTTATGAGTAAAAAAAAGTGTATTTTATTTTATTACTAACTAGTTAGAGTTTTCAATTTTACTAACTATGTATTATTTATTTAATTTTATCAGTTTTTACTTTTTTTACTAAATATATAAAGAGCAAGAGTTGTGGTTTTGCAAAAATTTGAATTTGAGATATGGTGAATTAACACGTTTTAAGGTCCTCTTTATCCAAAACAGTGGTTTTTAAAATATGTCTGTCATCTAGTTGGTTGTCTGTCCTATGTCGTGTGTTATATGTAGTCATTTAATTCAGACTTTATTTATTTACCATTTTTACTTTTTCATGACATTTTTTAATTTTTCTTCATTTCAATTTTAAACTTACATTTTGCGACTTCCATTGACAAAGATTTGATTATCCTAATAAGAAAACATTTCATGAGTAAAAGAGCAATGTAAAGGTTTCTTGAAAAATCTATATAGTTTTTCCACTTTTTTTTTCCATATAAACCTGTAATTCCTAGTACATTCCGCGTCGAATGCGGAAAGTAGCATTTTGCATGCGAGTGTGGAGTTTGCACCCGAGCGACAGCGAGGGTAGTAAAACTACACGAGTAATGCAAACTGCCTTTTTCGCACGAGTTGCGTACCGTACATCTACGATTGTTAGATTTAAATAATAAATACAGAAAAAAATAAACTTGCTGTATGTAACTTCGTATCTCTCTCTTGATAAAGATGGCATTAATTCATTAGTTGTATTTTATGCCGAATTAATTATTTCAGGAGGAGTATTATTCTCCACATTTTCGTCAAAGTCACTTGATTCACTCATTGATTTTCACTAAAAACTCGATATAAACAGTTACTTTAATAAAAGAACAGGAAATTAGTTTTGTTAAATGTAAACAAACTTGCTAATCGTGCGTAAAGCTGAAGAATTCCTCTTCTTTACCGCGCTAGCGTGGTAAAGAAGAGGAATTATTCAGAACTATGAGACACGCATGCGCAATGAATACAAGTACGTAAATAATCACTTTCTACGCATCTAAACAAAGATATAATGTTTATATTTCGTATCAATCGTAGATAAAATAGGTAAATGAACCAAATACGTACTCATATTATAGTTTAATATGGATTGACCGACTTACATATATACAAATCTAATAACGACCAATCACTGAAAACTACTCCAGCTGTAGTTGTCCATGGCCTATCTGCATCCAAAGAGTGAAATTACAAAATAAATCCATTTTGATGTTTGGCTGAATTTCCCATTTTATGGCCCCACGATACAAAAAAGTGTTTATAAATATTTATATAAACGTGGGGAATTTTTTTATTTCTTATCAGACAACAGTTACAACAGAAAAAGTTAGTGACCCAAGTTGTGAACCCTAATCTCGGTTCAACAGTATGCCTGTAACTAAATATGAAACGAAATTTGTTCCAATACATGTGTCACTTTTTTTGATTAAATTTATCCAAATGAAATTCATCATTTGGAATAATAAAAACGAATCCCTCTTCACAAAATAAATTTTATTTTCTCAAGCAAGATTTTGGCCTCTCGGAATCATCAGTGCTTACAAAGAACTATATACACGAGGTTTAGATTCAAAGAAAGTATACACTGAAGTTAAAGTTATAATTAGGTAAAAAAAAAAACTATAGAAGAAATAACAATTAAAATAAAACAATAATTTAAAGGTAATGGTTTTATTTTATTATCACGATTTTATTATTTTTACTTGCGCGCTATATGATGTGTGAAAATTCTATTAAAAGTTTGAGAAGTTGTGTAGAAGAATGTAATCCTTTGCATAGTTTGTCTTCAATTTAATGCATCATCTGAGTGTTTATTTCCTCCTCTTAAATAATTTATTGGTATTTATTATGCTTTAGATCTCAGAAGAAGATTTTAAATGATTAGTGACTGAATACACATATCACTTGTGTTCCTGCAATACCCCGTAATCCTCAAAATCGAGATTTTTTTTATTGCATTTTTTTAATAGATATTATTAATATCTACCTATGTGCAAAAACTAGTAAGCCTTAAGCAATTATTTATTATAGAAATTATTGTGATACTGCGTATTCATCATTTAACTAAAGTGTACAAAAAATATCGTATAAGATAATGTTTCAAAACCTCGTTACAGGGGGGTAACGAGGTTTTGTGTTACAATGTATGGGGATAAATTGTAAGACTTTGACTAGTTGTGGGATACGTTTAAGTGTTTCAGTAAAATTAATTAAAATCAAAATAAATAAAATGAAAATATAAAAATAAACTTTTTTAAAACAAAGTTTTTTGCTTCTCCTGAAAAATTTAGTTTTTAGGGTTACGAGGTTTTGCACAGTCGATATATATTTTTGAGATTTAACTTGAAGTTTTTTTTTGGTTTTTTTGTTTGTTTATTTTTTAAAGAAGAAATTTTCTAGACACTGTACATGCAATATATATATTATATAGATGAAGAGGGGAATTTTATGTAACGCTGTCATTCTTTACAATATAAAATAAAGTTTTCTTTACTTCTTTTTCTATTCCCTCTGGCTAGAGAGAATAAAAGAAGAAATACAAATATAGTATTAAAAGAGAGAAGCAAGGGACATAGATCAAGACTTAAGTAGTGAAAGATCAAACACTCAAAGGTAGGAGCGGGACAAAGTTCAAACCTTACTTTACTTGCCTATACCCTACACTTACCTTTCTTCTGCAATATTTGTCCTTTCTGCAAGTGCTCCCCCTTCCCTCCCCATTTTTTTTACTTTTACCCTTAACATCTATTTCTTCACAACAGTACTTTTTAAAGATATAAAGGGAAAAATAAAAAAAGATAATACAATATAATGGACATAACATAATATCACTTGCTACTAAATAAAGGTGAACTACTATATATATATATATATATATATATATATATATATATATATATATATATATATATATATATATATATATATATGTATATATATATACAGTAAAACCTGCTAAAGTGACCACCCGTGTATATTGACCACCTGGTTAATGTGACCACTTTTTCATGGTCCCTTCAGAAATTCAATACTTTATGTACATTTTGTTCTGCTTATTGTGACCATCTGCCTATTTTGACCAGTGACCACCTTCTTCTGGTCCCTTGAAGGAAATTTATTTCGGTTAAAGTGACCAAAGTAAAAAAACGATAAGAACAAAAAAAAAAAAAAAAAAAAAAAAAAAATTAGAGTACCTATAATAATTTTTAAAACATTTGGTTTTAATTAAATTTCTTAGAACTCATATAATAGCTGTTGCAATATGAATAAAACCCACTTTACTTTCTTCCTGTTTTATAAGAACTATTTAGAAGGATTTTAATTCAAAGAAATTAGTCAAATGAAATAATTGTTGTCGGTTCTTAGAGTTAACCATAAATAGTACAACATTTCTCTGTATTTTTTTATTTATTTATTTTTTTTTTCACTTCATCCTCATTTCTTTGGAATAGCTTCTTTTTGTCTGTTAGCTGATTTTATTTCTTGTTCAGTTGTTAGTTTGATTTAAAAGAAGAAAGGTGCAACTATTATTAATGTTATTACGTGCATTGTGTATTTTAAGCTGAAATTACCTCGAAAAAGTTATAGATTTTACAATTGCACGTATAAGTACATTCAATACATGTTACTACACATGTTTTTTTTTCATCTTTTTATAAAAAAAAGTCTCACCTCGTTTTGGCCTTAATTGTAAAAAATTAGCTAATCATACTTCAGGAAGATTTTATTTTTTACTCTAATGACAAATTTTTTTGACTCTTTTCTATAAACTTATGTGTGTAACATTATAGAAAAACCCAGAACGAGCGCATTTTTTTAAACTTATTTTGGGTATGTTGACCACCTGCCTAAGGTGACCACTTTTGGTCGGTCCCTTCGGTGGTCACCTTATCCAGGTTTTACTGTATATATATAATAGTAGTTTACCTTTATTTAGGGTTATTTTAAGGATTTATTGTTTTTTCGTGGATTTACCAGTGGCCTTCAATTCGCTAGATAGAAATGCCTTATTTCTGAAACTTGCCAACCTGGGACTATCGACCAAATTCATTAAGGTTCTAAAAGGCTTATACAGAAACACCAAATCTGGTGTGTGGTGTAAGTAAGAATATAGTGGCTGGGCATTGTGTGTACTCCAAAATTATTATTGAGTAAGCACTTTAGTGAAATAAGTTTCTTGGCAAAGCTAAGCTATAAATTATATTGGAAAAATATATTAAATAATAATAACATCCCATACTCCAAGAGAGAAACAGTTTTTAACTCTGTAACTCGCGCAGTGCTATGCTGCGGTGCCCAAATATGGGGTTACCGTCAGTATGACGTTGTTGAAGCTGTCCAAAGAGTGTTTTTCAAACGAATATTGCGGTTACCTCAATACACCCCTTATTATATACTGTTTATAGAGGCCGCTCTGCTACAAGTGTACACCTTTAAACTTCATTGGAATTTTATGTTAAGGTGTCTAGAACTACCAGAAAATAGAATACCCAATATAATGGCTAAGCAAATAATAAAGTGCAGAATGTCATGGTATAAAGTATGGCAAAAGCTATTGGAGCTTCATGAAATACAGAATAACTGGAACAATATACAACCGGCTATCTGGAAACAAAACTTAAATAGGCTGATACAAAAATTAAAAGAAAAAAAAATTGGATGACTGCATTAATATGGCGAGACTCTCATCAAGAGAGACATACAATAAGCTTAATTACGACAGGACAAGCGAGGATTACTTTCAATACAACAATGGCATAAGTTTTATAAGCACTATTCTTAAAGCCAGGGGAGAACTATTAGATTTGAACAGTAAACCTGTGATTGAGCAAAATAATAGAATGTGTGTTTTGTGTGATTCTAAGCAAATAGAGGATACTTTTCATTTTTTCAGTGCCTGTCCAGTGAACCGTTCAATCCGTCTCAATTGGTTTCAAAAAGATTTCTTAAAAACGCAAGATATACTTTCTCTCTTAAATGGAGCTGACTTTTTAAGAGTCTATAACTAAAAAAATCCATTTTAAATAAAATAAAAATTATATATATATATATATATATATATATATATATATATATATATATATATATATATATATATATATATATATATATATATATGTGTGTGTGTGTGTGTATGTATGATATTTATGTATGCTGGTTTTTTTATGTCTATATGTATTACGTATAAGTCCGTGTTGTTACTTAAATTATTATTATTATTTAAAAAAAATAGATAATAATTTTGTTATAAATTTAAAAAGAAATTAAATAAGCATGTCACAGTTTCAAGGTATTATTTAATTGAGAGAATGCAACTAATAAAGATTATTGTATAATGTGATATGTATAGATAATACATTAGTGTCTAATATTTTATATTTAGAAAACCAGTAATAAATGTATGTTATTGATTTGCATATTATGTTAGTAATAAATAGGTTAGATTAGTAATATTATTTAAAATTAGAAGCCGCTACTACTCCCAGCAGCCGACCACAAGGTCATTGCTTTTAATGTTTTAGGTATAAATTATTTGATCATATTATATGTATGTTGTTTTGTTTTAGTTTTTTTATTTTAAATGCTAGTTTTGAGACTTTTTTCTTATGTATTTATTTTATTGTTATATATATATATATATATATATATATATATATATATATATATATATATATATATATATTATGATAAGAGCGACAGCGTTGATGGAATATAAATAACTAACGTACAGGAGAATGTTTTAGGTTGAACCCACATGGGAAATATACGTGATGCATGAACCAGCTTTAAACAGGTGTGCATTCATGTTATACGGGAGTTATGTCAATATAGAATGCTGACTCTGACAATACTTAGATACACCGACAAACACATACTCTCACAACTTATAGTTGACGTCAGAGATCCTTGCATATATAAGACCGGCCACACCCTAGGCTCGGCGCATTATTCATTTTCTCTTTTAGCATTATGATTTAAACTATTCAGTCTTCGTATTATTATAATTATTTTATTACTAAATGCACTTCATTTTATTCATTTCTTTTGCCACTGTATTATTTAATACTTTTAAGGTAAGACGTTGGTGTCTCCAACTCTTACCAAATATATAAGAGACAGTTTATGTAGTTTGTAATTTTGTATGTTTATCTCAAAATAAACTTTTTAAAAAAACAGTTCAGCGAGTGGTTCACTTAATTGGCGCAGTCGGTAGGACAGCCCTGGATCAGTTGAGAGGATATCAGCTGAGTTCCGTAGGATTAACCAGGACACACCTAGAAATTCGAGACTCTGTGGCCCAACCTGTTTCTGGACTTCATCGAGAACAACCAGAGCGGCTGGACATTTCTCCACAGTTTCTCTTCTAAACATGATATCACTCCTACTGTGAGTAAATTTATAATTTGAATGATATATTTGTAAAGGAATAATTGATCAAGGAATAATAATCAAAATACTTAAAGTAAAGTTTTTATGAAATAATAATAATTTTTTTTGAAATAATAAAATTTTATATATAATAATAAATTTAATAATCATATAAAAATGGCAGAACAAGCCGTGAATTATCAGTTGCTTAAACTATTCATTGATACCATTCCATCATACAATGGAAATGTTAACACATTAAATATATTTCTAAATAATGTAGAAAGTTTATTAACCCAATTTGGGAATCGGGCCAATCAGGCCGACCCAATAAACAATTTCTTGTTTAGGGTAGTATGCGGTAAGTTAACGGGGAGAGCACTGGACCTAATTGGGTCCAGGACAGAATTAAACACCTGGGGTGAAATTAGAAATCTTTTGACCCTCACTTTTGGCGATCAAAGAAACATTGATTGCCTAATTCAGGACTTAATGTCTCTGACTCCAAACAGGGGAGAAGCCCCATACGACTTCGGCATGAGATGCCAAGACTCTAGGTGTCTCATCCTGTCAAAACTAAACTTGTTAGACCTCACTGAGGAACAAAGGAGAACTAGAGTACAAGTCTATGACGACCTGACCCTAAAAACTTATATAAGAGGTTTGTCAGGTAACATACAGACAAATGTCAGGCTAAGAAATCCAGCCAGCTTAGAAGTCGCAATGGCTTATGTAATTGAAGAGGAAAATTTCCTCTATTCAATAAGGCAAAATGCAAATACCCAAAGCCAGTATAACCCCCCTCCAAGGATGACTCCTGGAAACTATAATAATAATAATAATCAAAGAAATTTTAACCAAAGAAGTAACAATAATAATAATAATTATCAAAGAAATAATAATAATAATCAAAGGTATAACAATAATAGCAATTTAAATAATAATAATCAAAATATGAATTATAATAATAACAACAATGGAAATAATAACAATAGGTTTAATAACCAAAATTATAGAAACAATGGTTATGACCAAAATAACCAAAATAATTTTAGAAATAATAATAATAATAATTCCAATTTTAATAATAATTATCCGAGAAATAATTACAACGGATACCCAAGGGGACAAGGAACAAATTTCCAAAATAATCAAAATAATCAAACAAACAGAAATCCCCAAAATAATAATAATACGGTAAATAAACCTAATTTGAATACGGCTACTCCAATGGAGGTAGACCGAACGAGAAATACTAGGATGTTCGCCCAAGAAGTGGCTAATACAAGTGATTTTAATAATCATCAAAATCCAAATTATGATGCTAATGATCATCAAAATTCAAATATAGATATTGATAACTCCAATCAATACGAGATGGATATGGAAATGAATTATCCTTTTCACTTACAAGCCTCTCCGATACAAGAGAGCTAACACAGACTAAAAATCTAACAATAAAAACAGAAAACATTAATAATAGAAAACGAAAATTAAATTCTACAAATTTTAATAATATCAAAAAACCAAAACGGTTTATAAAAAATAAAAAATTAAGTACTAACATAAAAATGAACTTACAAGTAAATAATTTACCCTATATTGAAATAAAAGAATATAATTTAAAACTATTGTTAGATACGGGCAGCTCAAAGAGTTTTCTAAGTCCCGAATTCGTAAATAAATTTTATAAGAATAAAATTTTAAAAGAAAAATTTAATGTTGAAACTGCACACGATGTGACAGAGCATAATAAAATTTGTAATATTCCTTTGTTTAATATCTTTAAAATAAAAGATATACATAAATTTTATATATTTAGATTTAGCCCAGAATTTGATGGCTTAATAGGATCTGAATTATTGAGGAAGCTGAGTGCTTCAATTGATTTAAAAAATAAAGAGTTATGTACACCTTGTACAAATATTCCTATCATATACGGATGTGATGATAGGGTTATTAAAGAAAAAAGAAGTAATAAATTTTTGAATTATACATTGTTAAAGGGAAGGTTCCCTAATTCGTCGATTAAATTAAATTATATTAATGAAGTTGCAATGAATCATAATGACAAAGAGATTAAATTAATTGAGTTAAATTCCTTAGATAGGAAAGGTTTTAAATTTTGCGAAGATTATATGGTAAAAGAAAGAGAAGTAGAAGTTGAAACTTCAAATATTGATTATAAAGATTTTGATATATATGAGACTAATTTTGATGAAGACAAAAATAATGATGAATACAAATATAATTTTGATGAACATAGACATAATATTGATGTTGATGAAAATAAAATAAATTTTGATAGTATAGTTGAATTAAATGATGAATCGTTAGAGATAGAAATTTTCAGCGCATATGAAAATAATATCTTAAGTAAAGATGAGATACGAAATAATTTTAAATATAGAAAAAAATATTCTATTACAAATGTTGGATTGATTAAAGGAAAATTGAAACTTAAGAATGATTATAAATTTAAGAAAAAATATAAATTTCAGATTGATAGATTATTCAAAGAAAATATTAAGATCAACTATAATTATAATTATAAAAAGAAATGTATCTTGAACACTAGATTATTTGAACTAAATATTAAAACAAAAAATAATTACAAGTTTAGAAAGAAATGCAATATTAAACATTTCGAACCATTTAAAGAAATAATCCAAGTTAAACCGAACTATAAATTTAGAAAGAAATTTAATATTAAATCATTTAAAAGACTTATCGAAGTAAAAGCTAACTTTAAATTTAGAAAGAAATTTAAAAATGAAATTTTAATTTTAAAAGACTAATTTAAAAATAAACTAATTAATAATGACAATTGACTTAACAATAATTTACTAAATAAATAATTAAGTTAGTTTAACTATGACAAAATGTTTTAATATTGAATTACTGACCATCATAATTAAGACAAAAATATATTTCATTATAATAAATCATTATTGAATAATATTAAAATAACAGTTGAAATTACTATATATATTGGATAGCTTAATTGTCTTGTAAAAATTCTATAAATAAAATTAAATTTTATAAAGAAAGAAGATGTTAAAAGAAAATATTATCCAACCTAACTAATGACTATTTTTGAAGTCGTATATTGATAATACTAAAAGAAAAAAAAAAAATTTTTTTTGATCGAAGTAACAAACCTAAACCCTATGAAACAAAAGAATACTTAAACTTTTTCGAGACATGTCGAAACTTATTAATTAACAACCCAATTTTACAATAACCAAATTTTGATAAAGAATGAATAAAGAAACTCCTTATATTATTAAAATATTGAAATAAAATGTTTCCATTGAAATTAAAAATAAATTAAATAATTTGAAGAATTTATTAGTTCAATTATTATAAATAAAATGAAATATATTAGACGTAAAACTTAACAAATAATCTTAGAATAAACAGACAGACTGTAATGACAGAAAACTTATTTCCTTAATATAATAAAAAATAAAAATAATTTATGATTTAACCAATACTTAAACAATTAATGTTAAGAATATTAATAAAAATAATAATTAATATATATTATATTTAATTAAAAGATAAATAAATAATTTTTATTACATTATACTATGTTAACTTTAAATAAACTATGAATATTATTAATTAACACTTTTCTTATATCAAAAATATATTATGTTCTATTAACTAATTTAGAAAAAAGGAGCAATTTAAGTATATTATACTTTGTAAAACAATAATCAGTTTTATTTGAAATTTTGAATTAAATATGTAATTTAGATCATTAGATGAATAAATCTATATTGAATAAAACTAGGTCAGTATGTCAGGATAAGTCATATAATATGAACAGCTGATGCTATGTTATCAAGTCTCTAATAGACTCGTTGAGATGATAAAAAAAAAAAAAATTATCAATGCATTCCATTGAGAGAAATAAACTCTCGTAAAACCAATGATTTAAAACACTTCCATTTAATTATTTCCTCCTTACTAAAAGAATATTTATTACGTTCAAGTATTAAAACTCAACCAAATAAGATTATTAAATAATCACATTCATAATAAAAATATTATAACTAAACCCTAAATTGATAAAACTAAATTTTAATTTTTAATCAAGTTATTGTTCTATTTTAAACAATTAAAGTAAAATTTAAGAAAAATAATCAGAGGTTTAATAAACAAAAGATTTTGTACTTTATTAAAGAATTATATAACAATTTAGATTAACTCCAAATAAAGAAAATTTAAATTTGTATTTTATCAAAACAATAAATAAGTTTTGCAATATTGTCAAGTATATTATTATTTGAATATATATTATTATAGTGACATTTTATATAACTTTTATTATGTTAATTAGAATTATATATTACATTCAGTTTTAAGAAAAATATATCTATATCCTTAACTAAATGAATTTTGATCAAAATAAAGTATTATTTTTATATTAACACTTTTATCTATCAAATTATTGTACAACCTAAAATCTATCATAAGCTAACATCTCACGAGATGAGTAGGAAAGAAAACAATTAATTACGGTTAAAGTTCCCCAAGAAAATAATGACGATATAATATTTGAATTTTAAAAGACTTTGTTCTCCAAGTCTTACTTATCATTTTTATTTTCCTACAGATATCCTATAGAAAGATTTTTGTAGAGAGTATTTAGATAAATTACGGTAATAAGTTAAAACTTATTAAATGCACAAAATTTACTATATTTAGTTAAGAACAAAAGAAGATCAAATTGAATAAATTCAGATCTATCACAAAAGTAATACAATTCATAAAAGTAGTAATGAAATATTAAAAATCACGACGAAATCACTATTGAAAAGATATAAAAATTGGTCAAATAGTTATAGGAAAACCCCCTGTAAAACTAGGTGATAGTTTAAAAATTAAATATATATGTATTGTATTTATGTATCCCAAATATTAACTTTAATTTTAAATATATTTCATAATATTATATATTGAAAGTACGTCGTATTCACATCTTATCTCACAGGATGCAGTCCAGTTTAAGATCAGCAGATTGACACAATGTTATCTATATATTTTGCTGATAAGATATATCAATTCAATGAAATTATCTATAATGAATGGATTGTAAGTTAAGCACATTATAAGATAAAACTATTTATGCAATTATAGAAAATAAATATTACTTAAAAATACCTTATGAATCATTTATATTATATAAACTATACATTTAATTTTATTTAACATTAAAAGAAAAATATAATTTTATTAAACATCTATTAACTATTCTTGTTTAAAACCATTGATATATAACAAGATAAAATTAAGAAACAATTAATACAATTTAATCCTATACTTATAAAACTTTAGCCAAAAACCAAAGGCTTATTGAATTAGCTTTAAATACAATTTTGTTACTAAATCAAGCAGTATCTAATGATGCTCCATTTGACTTTCAAATTATAATTAATCGAAGAAAAAATAACTTTCAATTACTATTATATGACACTCTGGAAGAGTTAAATGTCACTAAATCAAGGCGAATGTAATGACTAAATTTAATGCCTTTCATAACTTAACTATTAGACAAGCAGAAAAAATCTTAATGTAGAATCTTATAATTATAATTAATTTAATTATAATTTTAATTATAAATTAATAAAATAAACAATATTCGTATAAATCACATAAATTCTCAATAAAAACAACATTAGGAAACTTATTAATTATAGAAGAACATATTAACATTAAGAGTTTTATTTAGGGAAAAACTTAGTATTTATTTTTGAAGTTCCGTAGTGAACATTATATGATTTTGATTATTATTGATTAATATGTATTCCTATATATCATAATGTAAGTAAAACTATGTAACCATTTTACCACAGTGTGACTATCTATTGTTTAATCATAAATTTCATACTTTCTAATTCTAGATGTATAAACTACATAATTATTTAAATTTATAATTTTGTAAATCACTAAGGATTGTTGTGAAACAAATTTGTTACTATATTATTAAAATCATTACTTCACTTACTATATTTAAATTTAAGCAATGTTTGTAAACTTAATGAAGTCAATTTAAACAATGTATATGTAACCAAGATTGATGCAAACAAATGAATAATTTCCAGCTAAAGAACTCTAGTTACAGAGAGTTGTAATGATAATAAAATATTGTACTATGTAGACAGAATAACTTTAATTCAATTAGATAAAAATTGTAATTTAAAATTTAATAACTATATATGTAAAACTCTCTTGAACACAAAATGTTTTGTAATGATATAGCAATCCCAAGTATGAGTATACCTGAGTTTAACTTAAACATTAATTTAACTTTAAATTTACATCCCTTAGATTTTCAAATTGTATTGTACTATGAGAATGGTAAATTATCAAAAAAAAAAATGTATTTTTCATTGTTAACTTAACCCTTGCCCTTGTTGAATACTTAATATTTGAATGTTTTAATGGAAAAAGATAGCATCAATCCCTTGGACAAATTTTGGAGATTTCCCCCAAAATTTTCAATCTCAGATGGGAGGAGTTATGTCAATATAGAATGCTGACTCTGACAATACTTAGATACACCGACAAACACATACTCTCACAACTTATAGTTGACGTCAGAGATCCTTGCATATATAAGACCGGCCACACCCTAGGCTCGGCGCATTATTCATTTTCTCTTTTAGCATTATGATTTAAACTATTCAGTCTTCGTATTATTATAATTATTTTATTACTAAATGCACTTCATTTTATTCATTTCTTTTGCCACTGTATTATTTAATACTTTTAAGGTAAGACGTTGGTGTCTCCAACTCTTACCAAATATATAAGAGACAGTTTATGTAGTTTGTAATTTTGTATGTTTATCTCAAAATAAACTTTTTAAAAAAACAGTTCAGCGAGTGGTTCACTTAATTCGGGCTTTGTGTCCTTACCGATTACTAGTCTTGGTTATTTTAGAATGAAAGCATAACAAGCACAATTTTCATATTCTTCGGGTTCTTAACCCATTAGTTACCGAAGTTGTCATATGGCAACGCAAAAATGCGTTTCTTTATTTGGGTATGCCTCTCTAGCTAATATTAATTAAATTACGGTAACACAGTTTATCTTTTCTTAAGACCCTTCTTATATTTTAAGAATTAATTTCGTTTTTATATTTAATGTGATTGTTCCTGTTATTGGGTTTCTTTCAAAACAGATTTTTTTTTGGTGAACAATTATGAATGTTGACAGTGAGTAAGTAATATTGTTATTGCTACTGTTATTTTTTATATTCTATATCTGGTTTCTAATTCTTAAATAGTTTCATAAATTATTTGTCATAAACGTTTTTTTTATTTTGATTCAGTACTGCGTAATCTGGGATCAAAGTCGAGTGTTGGCATATGGCAACTTTGGTCACTCAGCGTACATAACTGTCTACTCAAGATTGTTTATGGCTTTTGCTAAAATGTGCATAATATTTTCCATAATTCTTATTCCGTGTTATTGATAATGCGGACAAAATGTGGAAGAAACGTCCTCTTGTTGCAAAGATCCAATCTAATTTCTTAAAACACTTCATACCTGCTACATAGGAGTCGATGGTTAGGTACTACGGACAAGATAGCTGTAAACACATTGATTCGTGGTAAACCTGGAGCTTTGGTTACAAGATATGGTCTCTGAATATTCCGAAAGGAAATCTGATTAATTTTGATATACACCAGGGGAAATCGTACAATTATTATTATTACGATTACAACAAACACATGGGCGGTACAGACAGGATGGATAAACTATAGGATACTACCATATCAACATAAGAAATAAAGAGCTTTATTGGGCTTTAATATATCGCTTGATAGATGCTGCAGTAAATAACGCTCGGCAACTAAATAGAAGTCTGATAGAATGTCAGACAGCTCAATGACACAATTAAACTATAGTAGAGAAATTGCCATGAAATACTTGAAAATATGGCATTCCAAGAAAAAAATCTGGTATACCTTCATTAGGACGTGTCGTTTCAAGTAAAATTTTGGTAAATATCCGTTTCGATGGAATATATAATTTTATAAAAAAAAAAAAAAAAAAAAAAAAATACCAGGCAACATGAAAAGGTGTTTTGTGGGCCAATATTGCTTGTCAATAATGAGAGCAATGTGTGCAAAGTGTGGTTTTGGGTTGTGCCTAGATAGTTTTGAGATTTATCACACTGCGAAATAATTTGGATTGATAATTATATAATCTTATCATTAATTTTCTTTGTCTTCACTGCTAAATATAGTTATAATTATATGATAAATACAAATATAATTATTTTCCAGTAAATGTTTGTTTTTTACTCTGAGTAGCCAATGTTGCCATATGGCAACGCGCCGCCATTGCTACACTACTGAAGAGAAAATTAAAATTTAATTTTTACTCGACTTATTGGCAGTACTAGTAATACGTTTTGTATAAATTTCGAAAAGCATTGAAAAAAAAAAAAAAAAAAAAAAAAAAAAAAAAAAAAAATCGGTAGCTAATGGGTTAAGTTTAATCAGTAGTTGGGTTTTGCCTTACACTTTATTTATGTGCGACATATTAGTGTAGCTGCCTTGTTGGACGAATGACCACATGAATCAAAATAATGGGATCACAATGGTTTCAAGTTCCAGTGTATGTCAAATTTACTTTTATTCACTATTTATTGTGCGCAGGCAGTTGAAAATGATTATAGGGCCCTCTGTGAACTATTTTCGATAAATCATTCAAATATCTTTAAATTCAAATGATCTTTGGTGTTAACAAAAGTAAAGTTTGTGTGCATAAGGAAGCGATGAGCGTTGAAGGTTAAAATCAATAACCTATGGGACACTCAATGGATAATTGTGACATACCATTCTAATTACATAAAAGTCCGAAGTTCGCAAAAATGTTAAAGGACTGACAGACCGACAGATAGACACAGGACCAATAATGTTCTCTGATGTCTGAAGCGGATTTCTGTGTTGGAATTTTTAAAATTAGAGACATTAAAAATCTTCGTTCTTGACAACGATCAAGTAGGATTTTATTACTTTTATTCGTAAGTGTAACAGTATTGGAGATATCTTGATTTACAGAGTTGCAATGAACAGTATGCACTGTGACTCCTGAATAACACTTGTACATAATATTATATATCTTGACTGTACATTATATTGTTGGATTTTGACTGCAACTCATTTATTATCTCCATACCCTTTATACTATAAATATTATGGTAACACACAATGTTAAGAGATATTTGGTATTTTCTGTAGAGATATTGGTGTTTTAAATATCAGAGAAGCGTAATGATGACATCGCAAAGGCAGTTACTAGACGGATTATTGGAATGACTTGGTCGCTGCCGAAGCTCAGTGCCATTCTGATTGTTTTAAGTCTTTTAAGAAACTTAGTGCAGGAGGTAATGTTGGTCCTCCTGAAGATAATTAAACTTTATTAGCAATGGAAGAGATATATTTATTTATTGAGAATAATGATAGTGTCAGTTCACTTCAAGTGAACTGACACTAAACGCCTTATAGATATTTTATCGAGCTTTAGTATGGGTTCACCATACAAAGAAACAATAAAGTATGAGGCACTAGCAGTTCAACCTACCAGCCTTTTATTTTACCTCCTGAAACAGGAGCTTTTCTGCAATATGCTGCTGATAATGCTGACATACATGTCTACTCCCTTGACGGTCATGACACTGTCCATATAATGGGTCTAATGCGGAGAAACCAATAGCACGTTCCAACACCATAATCAGTGCAGAGGATATCGCGTCAATAGGTAGAGTTCCGATTCGAGTTCATGAAAATAAATATGTTGCAGGATTGAGTAAAAGTGTAGTAGACAACATCTTTATCGAAGATACTACGACCGTTTCTATGCCTCAAAAAATTGACGTATTGTGGAGGTATGGGAAATGGATTGATATCTCAGAACTGTCTGGTTGGAACGGATGCATAGAGAGTTTAACAATGAAAAAAACTAAATTTTTTCTATGTATCAAATAATTTGTTTACCATTTATCCATCAGCCAGCAAGTAACTATAATAATACTCTTTACTCAAATTTACTACGTGCCCTAGAGAGTGCAAAAACGTATGGCCACAATGTATGTATCGTTACTTTTGACCAACCTTTGTATACAAAAGCGCGAGACAATGTAGGAGCTGCACCTGAGGGATCACCATTATCAATAGTTATTGTAGGACGGTGGTTTTCATTTGTTCATAACCTATCTTGGATCGATTGCTTACATTATGCAAGGAAGTGGCCTTGAAGAAGCCCTTTCTGTCGTTTTTTCACTTGTAGAAATTCTGTTGACAAAATGCTAAATGGACAAGCTAGAGCTGTTAGAGATCATTCATTACTCTATTTGGCTTTGGCAATAATTATCTTATCAGCAATAATTATGTCATCGAGAAATATTGGTATTATTGAAGACCTGGAGAAAATTCTTGGAACTACCATTGAAGATGTGATAAATGGAACTGTCTCAAATGACATTGAAAACTTTGACCATACTGCTGAATCTTTACTTAATAAATTTAACAAAATAAAATGCAAGAATATAAAGATAGAGGTCCCACATCAAAATTGTTGATATAATATTTTCTTATGGTATTGATTACAAAAGAATTCCTATTAGCTGAACGAATGGGAGAGATGCAAGCACATTTAAACTGGATTAGGCAAATGCTTCCATATTTTCATAGATCTGGACCTTATCCTTATGCCAAGTCTGCGCATTTATATTCTCCAAGATATGATTATGTTAGAAAAGTCTATAGAATCAAGTATTTTCCAGAGTTTTATTGCATTGTTATACGCATTGTTTGACGTAGTGATAAATTTAGTTGGGGTACTTGGTCATTGAACAGTCTCTCATGAAATCAATGAAAACAGATGGAGGAGTAGCACGAGGGAGGAGCACTCAAGAAAGTGTCTTAAGCATATAGGTTTAAACTAAATTTAAACTAGAAATGTATATAACAGATCAGCATGTTGACGCAAGGGACTCACGTAGAATAAGAGACAACGAAGACATTTTGGAGCTAATTCAAACTCTGCTTCCACCTGCTCAAGACATTCTGCTAAATAATTGCACCAAGGGCTGTAGCTTAAACTGCGGCTACAGAAGAGTTGGTTTATATTGTTCAACAGTTTGTGGTAATTGCCAAGGTGAGTCCTGTTTAAATGTAAGACACGATATTAATGATGTCGATATTTATTTGCGCCTCCACTGAAACTGAATCCATCGTATTTCCTGACAAACTATGAAAATACTGGTGATATCAGAAAAAGAAAAAGAAGACAAGGAAGAGAGATTAAAATAGAATCTGGAGAAGAATAATTTATAGTATTAATAATAGTAATCTAAATAACTTCTGTTAGATATTGAACAAGTAACGACACATTTTTAAAAAGTCAGCCCGATAAATCAAACAAAACTTTCTAATTTTGATATTAATAATGTATTTGAGCCCCACAATGTCTCATTTAATTGAGTTATTTAAAACATGTTTAAAAAGTGGTCCACAGGTTGGTTGTTTACTTATTGTTGTCGCTTTTCAAAGAAATCAGTTTTTAAATGGAATTTTTTTCAAATTTCAACACCAAGCTTATTTTTTAGAGCTTTGGTAATCCATATTTTTTTTAGCTAAAGTTTAGTACTTTTTTTTCTCCATATATACTTAAAAGGAGAAAGTAAAAAAAATATATATTTATTAGAGAAATTTTATATTGCTTTCGTTCAGTCCAAATAACCCTTCTGCTCAATTTTTAAGAAGATATTACAAAATAATTACTTTAAAAAAATCGGTCTGAGCCAACTCGATTAACTTTCTCATATAATCAGTCCTCAGAAAATTTTGTTTTCGATTTTCAACTAAATCATATTTTTTATATTCATACGTCAGAAACTAGATTTCTTCCAATTCATTCATATCTAACATAATTATGACTAGAGAGGTTAAAAAAGAAAACACATTGTTGTTGAGAGACAATATTGTTGAGTTTCTATTTTAACCTCTTTAGTCATAATTATGAAGTGGTACCACAAAATCTCAGTCAAAACAACCAACTATTCATATCTAACATATTTAAATGGACTACATTCAAATTTATTATTTAATTTTAATCAAACTCATCTGAACTGTTTTGAGTTCTTGTGGGGGTGGTGCTCTCAAATTTGAAGCTAAAATTCATTTCTTGATTAGGTTTTCATCTAATCAAGTAAATTCACGCGTCTGCAAAGACATCAGACCGAATTTTTTTTGGACTCAAAGCGTGTAAATTCATCAAAATCCTAAAATCGATTTTTCATACCTTTTTCAACAGTTTGTGGTTATATAAACATAAACACCCATTATACAGGGTGATCTAAAAGTCTCCCCCCCCCCTTTAACTTTCGAATGGTTTGAAATAAATTAATGAAACTTGGGGAATCTCTACCATGCTAAGGGAAGTTTGTTGTTATGCCATCACCGACTAGGGGCAACCACCCACTTTGCCCCCAGGCCACCCAACTTTAAAATTTCAAATTGGAGTGTATATTTTTGATAGCATATTTGGATTCTACGGTGAAAAAGAATAAACTTTTACTTGTAATTTAATTATATTTCCAATATTTTGCCCCCTATAGTGGGCAAAGATAGCAAAATAACCCTTCCGATAATACGTTGTAAAATCCAAATGGTTAGAGATAAATTAATGAAACTTAGGGGATCCGTTACATGTAAAGGGAAGTTTGTTTTCATGCAATCGCGAAGTAGGGGCAACTACCCATTTTGCCCCCAGGCCACCTAACTTCAAAATTTTAACCGAGAGTGTATATTTTTAATAGCAGATTTAGATTCTATGGCAAAAAATAAAAATATTTTACTTCTAACTTTTTTTTCTATCTCCAATATTTTGCCCCCTATAGGGGGGCAAAGGTATAAAAATGGTAAATTTCAGCGCTTAGGAGCAAAATAGTGATTGCCCCTACTACGCGAGTACATGAATTCACACTTCCTTTTACATAGTACAGATACCCCAAGTTTCATTTCTTTATCATATCCGTTTAGATTTTTTGTAACGATCTAAGTGTTATTTTTTTACTATTTCGGAAGGGTTGTTTTGCTGTCTTTGCCGGGGGGCAAAATATTGGAGATAGAAAAAATAGCTACAAGTAAAAGTTTATAATTTTCCCCCGTAGAATCCAAATATGCTATCAAAAATATACATTCCAATTTGAAATTTTGAAGTTGGGTTGCTTGGGGGCAAAGTGGGTGGTTGCCCCTAGTGGGCGATTGTATGAAAACAAACTTCCCTTTGCATGGTAGAGATCCCTCAAGTTTCATTAATTTATCTCAAACCGTTCAAAAGTTAAGAGGGGGGGGGGACTTTTGGACCACCCTGTATAAACACCTCTGTATACAAACACTTCGACTGAGTGAAAGTAAAAATAAACATTTTCAAACTATAACAAACGTGGTTTGTGCCTACGGGGGACACTAAGTAAAAAAGAAGAAAGCACTTTGTACTTTACCTCTAAGGTGGTGTTGGTGTGGAATGGAGTGCACGTTTCATGAGAAATAAAAGTTAATACCCTTTATTGTAGGAAAGTTGCCACAAGTGTTTTTTCTGTACACGTGACCGTTAATGAGATATTCACAAAAACCTATTTTGATGACCTCCGACCTCTCGTAGTTTTTTTTAGTGGCACTCGGATTAATGGGGTAATTATTAACTTTTGACATTTTGTTTAGAACCTCAATATCGAGGTTTATACCATAATCCAGCTTCCCCTCAAGTTTTCCGAAATTAAGCTTTTTTGTCTAATTTTCCTGAACTACATAGAATGCAAGGAAACCACATTAATTTACATACTTTTTTTATATTAACCATTTTAAAACAAGTGTAATAAATTTTGTATTGTATTAGATTTTTAGGTATTAAAATAATGAACATAAAAGTCGACTGTTTCTTATATTCTAAAGAAAAAATATTCTGCAATTACTTCAACTATGTAATGCTTAATCCTGTTTTTAAAATAATTATACTAAAAACATTTATGGTAATGAAAATTGAAGTAACAGCTATTATTTTGATTATAGAAAGAATTATGTTCACGGAACATGGCATAATACATTTTTTTTTAACATGACTTCCAAGCTTGACATAATACCATTTAACCGTTACTATATTATTACTAATTGCTTTAACTGTAAGAAATGTAAAATAATCAACATTTTTATACTTTCTGATTAATTTGAGCAATCATAAAGAAGAAATAATTAAAATTATTATTTATTAGTTATTCAAAAGTTATATTTATTGATTTCAATGTCCGAAGTGAAACATTTCTTCTCTTTAATTTAACAATTAATAATATTTTAGGGTTTTAAGGTCATCCCAGAAACTATACCCTTATGCTTTTGGTAGTTTGTCCGTCCGTTCGTTGCATCTTGGATAATTTCTCCCGACCTATTGTAGCTGTAGGAATAATGTTGCGAATTTCAAAACATGAAATTTTTCTCCCGAACTGATCGTTTATTTTATAATTTTTGAGTGAGGTATCATTTTAAAGGAATTGAAGAGGAGATCACAAATATATATACCGCGTTTCCAAAATAGCGGCCATTTTACCCCGAACAATTCCAAAACAACACCCCCAAAAAATGTCCCATCCATGCTACCCCATAAGGACAGGTCCTAAAAATAAAAAAAAAATACATAAACATACTTCTCTGTGGGTCAATGATATTTCCAGGAGTATATGTTAAAAAGTCAAATTTTAGGTGCCCGCAACCATGGTGACCCAAAATTTTAATTTTTGAGTAGGGAATCATTTTAAAGATATTGAAGAGTGGACCACAAATATTGCCTTTTAAAATAGCGGTAATTTACCCCCCAAAAGACCCAAATAAGTGACTACTAAAAATGCTAAAGGATAATATGCACACCTTGCTCCTCCCAAGTTTAGAAAGTATTATAAAGAAAGCACCTCCATTTTAATTAAATAAGCAAAAATATTAATTCAAAACCATCGGAACCGTTATCGAGAAATAATTTGTTTGTGAGTTGTTGGGGGTATCGCCCCCAAATTTTGATCTACAATTCATTTCTTGATTTCGTCGTCGGGGTATGATTATTCTAAACACGAATGGCAATTTCTTCAAAATCGGCCCAATAGTTTAGGCTCCACGCGTCTGCACAAACTACAGACAGATTTTTTTTTTTTTTTTAAATCTTCTACTTTTGGACTCAGGGGACCTTGAAACGTGTAAATCTATCAAAACAGGAGAAACGAAATTTCGAGCCATCATAATACTTTCTCTTTATATGACAAAGTAAAAATGCAAAAGTACCTAGTTTTCAAATAGAACCTGCTGCTTATAATGGTTATTGAAGCTTTCCCATTAAATATTATCTAGTTTAGTTTATAGTGGTTTCGTGTGATATTAACCAACTCGTTCTGTTTAATGTTAAAACCCAGTTGTATAATATTTTAATAAGTTTAAATTAAATTTAAACTGTACAACTTCAATTAAATTAAATTAATAGTATTATAAACTTCTAAAAACTAAGTTAATTATAATAAATTAAATTTGAGATTATCAGGTACATATAATTCGTAAAATTTTAATTTTTTTGTTTCTATAAAATTAACATATTTTTCTTAGTTATTTTTATTAGTTTAATTTTTTGCTTCCGAGCTTACAAAATGTAACGGAAGCTATGTGATCGTTCCAAAGACCGAATATTTTTAGGTCTCCGATTTCAAAAATTCCAAGACAGAAAGGTTTCAGACATCAGGGAACATTTTTGGTTCCATGTCTATCTGTTGGCCTGTAGCTCAATTTTTGCGAACCAACATATATCATAAAAACTACTCATCTGATTTTTTTTTTTTTTTTTTTCATGGTATGACATAATTATCTCATTGATGTTCCCATATAAGTTTCAACTTACTGCGTTTATTTGTTTCTCTTGCACATGCACACAAACATACATTTATTTACACCTATATCATCAAAAGAACTAATCTGATTTTGATGGTTTGTCGAAAGTAGCCTGCAGATGCCCCAGATTAATTTCAACCTTCTCCGCTCCTTAAATTTTGCTAAATTAATACTTTAATTAATGTAACAAATCAAAACAATTTTGCCAGTTTTAAAAAACGGGGAAAAATTAAGTATATTTGACAATAATAGGTTTTAATAGTTTTAATTGATAAAAGTTGATAAACTTCAACACCTTCTTTAAATGTTTATAAGTAATTTGTTCTTGATGGGTTTTTTAGGTGTAATTAAAAGTAATCAAAAATAATTATTTTCAATAACTTTATTTCTGAGACGTTACGACCCATTAGCGGCCTTTACACATACGTTCTTTCCTGCAGGCCTGAATCGTGAAGGATTGCGCGCGAGTAAAACCGTGCGAGTAATCGTGTGGGAAAGATTTGGTAGCTATAAAAGTGATACGCCATCTCCAGGAAAGCAAAAGCGCAGGAAGGAAGCGCACAGGAAAGCGCGCAAGTTGTAGAAGCGCGCTTGCCCCCGTGTTGGCGCGAAGGAAAGAACGCATGTGTAAAGAGGAATCCCACACGCAATCCTCGGAGCTTGGAGTGCTCGTCAGACGAAAAGTTTTAGGGAGCACAGTGGGGGTAAATTTAAAGAACTCGGCAGGCCTGTGGGAAAGCTCGTTGTCGCCTTTACACTAAGGAGATTACGCGCGTTAAAGCGTGCGTCTCTGTGGAAGCGTAATCCCTCACTCCAGTGCAGCCTTTACACTGGCGCTCTTTGCCGTTTGTTGCTCTATCCTGCAGGAAAGCGCGCAAGTGTAAAGGCCGCTTTTGTCTAATCTTCTTATAACATATTTTCTTATTATAAATCAAAACATATTAACAATAATATGAATTCAAAATTTCAAATGATTTTTTCTTATTATTTAAATTTAACATTCTAATTACAAAATACATATTTTCCGACAGCTCAATCATACAAACTATTATATAAACTGTAAAAATTTAACTTACATTTCAGTGTAGCGTGACTGAGACATGTAATGGTTTATTTTCTAATTTGTTTCCTTATAATTAATAAATCACCTCCATGAGAGATCGTCATGTTAATCATGTCGTTATACATATTATGTGACTTGTAATTTTTTTTTAATTGATTTTAATTAATATTAAATTTATTGTAAAAAAAAATTGCGTATTTTTATATTTAATATGTATAACGACATGATTAACATGACGATCTCTCATGGAGGTGATTTATTAATTATAAAAAAAATAAATAGAAAATAAACCATTATATGTCTCAATCATGCTACACTGAAATATAAGTTTAAATTTTATATTTTATATAATAGTTAATATCATTAAATTGTCGGAAAATATGTGCATATGAATAAAATTTGTGTATATATTGTAATCATAATGTTAAATTTAAATAATAAGAAAAAGGAATTTGCAATTTTGAATTAATATTATTGTTAATGTGTTTTCATTTTTAGTAAGAAAAAATGTTATAAGAAGATGACCATAGACAAAGGGTCGAAACGTCTCACAAATAAAGGTTTTAATAATATAAAATGATTAAAGTCCACAAAATAGAACGCGAGGAAGCTATGTGCCACACCAATTGGCAGACTATCTTTATTAGGCTTAATATACTTGTTTTTACTGTTTGAAAGTATTTAAAATGTTTTATCGCCCTTCACTTGTAAACATTCCTATCCTGAGCGGCCGGTAAAGTTCCATTTTACAGCCCAGGGGCCTGTAAAACTGCATGCTTTTTCTTTACAGGGCGAGTAGTAGTTCGAAAAGCTGCCGCTTCCTGGCCGGGCCGCGGCGAGCAAGAAGCGCTAGTAGTTCTCAGCGTCAGCTGTTCAATTTGTAAACAGTCAATATTTTTATAACTGCGGTTTGTTTTGGTACTGATTTAAACTTAATATGCACTTATTGTTTTTGAAGATTACGGCAAAATTGTTTACGTGTTTTGTAATTAGTTTTCATGTGGTAGGCGATAAAATAGTGTACGCACCACGAGCAGTAAGTGCCATGACAGGCCTCGGGCGATACACGCACTCGTGCTTTCAAACTTCGCCCTCGGCCTGTAATAACGCCCTTACTGCTCTAGGTACGTAAATAGCTATTATCTACGATTGATACGAAATATAAACATTATATCTCTGTTTAGATGCGTAGAAAGTTATTATTTACGTACTTGTATTCATTGCGCATGCGCGTCTCATAGTTCTGAAGAATTCCTCTTCTTTACCACGCTAGCGCGGTAAAGAAGAGGAATTCTTCAGCTTTACGCATGATTAGCGAGTTTGTTTACATTTAACAAAACTAATTTGCCGTTTGTTTAATAAAAGTAACTGTTTATATAGATTTTTTTGTGAAAATCAATGAGTGATTTAACTGATTATGACGAATATGAGGAGAACAATACGCCTCCCGAAGTATAATTAATTCAGAAAAAAAATACAACTAATGAATTAATGTCATCTTTATCAAAAGAGAAATACGAACTTTGAACTTGAAATACGCATACAGGAAGTTTATTGTTTTCTGTATTTATTACTTAAATCTAACAATCGTAGATAAAGTACGGTACGCAACTCGTGCGAAAACGGCATTTTGCATTGCTCGTGTGGTTTTACCACCCGAGCGACGCATTTTGCATTGCTCGTGTGGTTTTACCACCCTCGCTGTCGCTCGGGTGCAAACTCCACACTCGCATGCAAAATGCTACTTTCCTTACTCGACACGTAATGTACTATTATTATGTTTTAAAAGTTTAGTTGTGTTTTGTAATGGTTTCAGAGACAATGTTTAAACCTTTACTGTGATATTTAAAATAAAAATAAAATATCCTAGGTAGAAAATTATATATTTTAATTTTATACTTTTTATTAACTTTCCCTTATGTAAAAATTAAAAAAAAATCAATTTAAATTTCTGGTATAATAAGGTATGTACGTACTATTTATATAAAGGGAATGTATCTTGTTAACATGGAATTTCGATTTTAAGGAAATGTTATTACTAAAGACGTTAAAATAAATAATTTAGTTTTCCGGTGAAATCCGCGTCACGAAGGGGTTGGAAGCATCATGTTTATGGGCTTGGTGCATAGTGATGATGAATTGAAGCAACAACAAGATATACTGACGAATTGAGAGAAGAACGGCGTATATTATACGTAAATACGCCGTTCTTCTCTCCAGTCGTCAGTATATCTTGTATCTTGTTGCTTTGCGTCAACACCACAATGCACCACACCGCTTAAGCAAACGGTATCGACAATTTTGATTAAAAATTATATTTTTTTGTCCATGAAATAACTTATTTTACTAAATATCTGGTGATGGTTCAATTCCAGACTTATTTCGAAATAATCAACAGTTAAAAATACGATGTGTATTCTTCAATTAGAGTTTCTTTTTAACTACGTCCTTGAATGTATTTTATAGTCCTCGTTAGTTTCCCTTCGTTAATCCTCTTTGCATTTTTTTTTTAATTTCCTTGGCATTTCTATGGTACAAGAGGAGGTTTGTTTATACGTTTTTATCTGCCACTACTCCCTCCTATCTCGGCTTGTCGTCCCTCGGTCTGGTTTTCTGTCATAATATGTCCTTTTATCCGTCTTCCAATTACCTTGATTCTCGTACCATGAATAATTACATTGCTTGCACAATGTATGTGTGCATGTGTACCTTTATTACTGGGACGTAAAAAAAACTTGCATAAAAAGAGTAAAAAATGGCATAACAATACAGATAGCAAAATTGTTTTTTTTATGTACATGCACTTGCGGTGAGTCAGATTAACCATTTAAAAGCGAGGATCAGCCAGATAAATCACTATTGTAAATTACAGACGTTAAGGAAAGATGTATTTTCTTGTTTAATGGATGAAAACAAGAGTGAGCAGGTATGAGTAATTATTTTTTATATTTTGAAGATGGAATTAAATTTGAAATTCGACAACTATGATTTTTACTTTTGACTTAACCTTGCTATCCTCAATTTTTAGTTAATTTACAGTCTATAATCAATATAATTATTGTTCTCTACTGCTTTCAAACTTTCCAAAGGTAACATGCATTGCGGTCAATTTTAAAATACAATTTTAAAACTTTGTATTATATGGTGGTTCGCAAAAATGTTGAACGACAAACCGACAACAAAAATGCTCTTAAATGTCTGAAACGGATTTTCTTCTTGGAATTTTTTAATTGGGAGCCAAACAAAAATAATTTATTTTTCAGAATTATAATGATACACCTTTAAGTAAGCTATTATCCCACTGTCGGACCTTTATTAAGTTCAACATCCTCACACAGTTCTCTTGATAAATTGGAGAATATATTTCAAATTTATCAGTTTTCATATGTATATGCATGTGGATCCTATTCAGTTTTCGTTATTTTTAGATTATAAATATCATAATAAATTAGTTCTATCCACTATTAATATCTTTGTTTAAAAAGTTAATTGCTTGCAAAACTATGTGATGTTTGTAAAATGTCTGTAACTTTGAGACTTATATATTTACTTGACAGATAATAGTATGTATTTCTCTTGGCTAAATTTTAACAATAGATTCTTATTAACAATTTGTCTTATTATTTACGAGACTCTAGAATTTATGTAGAGTCTGTAATCCGATTATACATTTAATATTATAAGTCGTCTTGACATGATTCTACTTCAATTGTGATTATTTCTAATAATTGCTCTAACGCAATTATTAGAAGATTCAACTGATATGTTCCCTAAACTTCTTAAAATAGATTCCTTTACCTCAGCAGAAAGTAGTTTTATCAGCGTATCCAAAAGTAGTTATTAATTTAGTTAGAGGTAAAAGAGAGGGAATATTACAACAAAAGGGATTATGAGAGAAAACCGAATATGCTCAACACGCATTCCTTATACATTATTAAAAGCATATTCTTAGAATTTTCATCCTAACAAAGCAGAAATAATATATTCAAGGTAGTAGGACGAGGAGTTCAAAGCACTTTTTCGAAATTTGCATTAATGACCACTTATTTGGGCCCTTGCTTACTAACCCAGTATTGAGCTTAGCCATTTCACACACCAATGTACCACGAAGCGAATACAGTATGATCAGTAGTCATGACATGACCTCGACCTTGAATCATTGATGGCCGAGCAATAGTGTTCAATGCATCAATTATCATGAGCACTCTGAACCCCCATTATTCGAGGTAAATGCCTATTTCAGACTACTATCCCAAATATGCTTTGCTTGATATTTAAGTTACTTACGTTATTCTCATATCTACTGTACGTGTTTAATAAGATAAATAATAGTAAAGTTTATTTCTTCAACTTTTTTTAATTATATTTGAGACTTCTACAAAATGTTATTAAAAATTATTAAAATTTAATCCTTTTTAATATATTTTAAAAGTTATAATACAAACAAGTTATTTCCTCCGAAAAATTTGTTTTTGAGATATAGTACAGAATAAAAAGAAATTTCACCCTATTTGAATTCGAAATGTTAACAACCTGTTAAATATTTAAAAATGGTTACAAACCTTTTGAATATTTAAAAATAAACAAATAAGATATTTTGGGACATAAATTAAGAACCACTATGCATGTTTAGAAAAACATGGAAAGTTTCGTCCGGTGGATTAGAACGTTTAAATTTTATCTTTAACACTAATACAACATTATTTAACATTTCTTTTTTTGTGTTTACACGTCCCTCCTCTATTTGGAGGTCCGTGTTTGCTCCTGGTCGCCGCTTATTTGATGACGTAGTTAAGCAAATCTTAATCTTTAACACAGGCAGTTATTTGACACTTGACTTGTTTAATTTTGATCTTTGAATTATATTCGTACTGATAATAATATCCTTATATTAACTAGAAGCTTTTCATATTATAATATAAAGAATTATAATTTAACAGTAAGTACGCAATTATTAAAAATACTTAATTTCAAGCTTTGATAACACAGCTTTTACATTTTGATTAAAAGATGTTGGAGAATCATCAAAATGAAAGATAGAGAAAGATATCTTAAAAATTGTGCCCTGGAGTATTTCAAGAAGGTCATGAAGTAGAAAAATATTATTTCCTCAATTAGCTATTGTGAATAGACAATTAGGCACTTCTATAGATTGTCACTCCCCTTATGTATAAAAAAACAGAAGGTAGTAACAATCTGAAGGTGTGCGGTATGTTCTTCTTTAGACTGTTGTTACTCCCCTTATAAAAATAGAAGTGTGATATTCGTTTGTCCCTAAGTACAGTGGACTAAACATCCTTTTGTCTAAATGGATATTTAATCAAAGGTCATTTGTATTCTAAATAAACATAGGTGGGTAACAAGCTGGAGAAGTACCGACAATTTTTGACTCTTTACCTCAAAATATTGCTACTTGAATTCAACTTGGTGTTAAAGATAAAATTATAAATATAAAATAAACTTTTGAAACAAACGAAATTGAACTTAATAGCATACAAATTCAAAGGCTAATGACAAACACGAAGGACCATCAAACTCCAGGAAGAATATAAAGACAATAATTTAATTCCACTGTCATTGTTACAAAAAGGATCAATTCTGATTGAATTAAACTATGCCGAAGTATCCCGCTATCTAATTATTCGAGATATCGTTAATAACAGGACAGCTTAACTACTAGATATTTAACTCTGAAGGGACGGAATAATTTGTTTTAACAACCACGAGTGGGCTGTTAATCACGGATACCCTTACATGATATTATAAGTAACCTTGTCTTTTATTAACCGTTCATCTCTAGCTAATGATACATTAAACTTTACTAGATAATTTATTAATGAACCTTTAACCTTTATGTGAATATCGAATTTGAAAATTCATATCAAGTTAATTCCTTATTAGGTTCGACGATACTTATTATTATTATAGTTAGGCTTGTATTATAATTAAAATTAATTTCATTTTACTTAGAAACCGAAAAACACTGTACTTGTTTCTAACATTCATCCTTTTAGATACTTCATGTTAGACCAGCGCTTCCCAACCATATTGATGCTACGACCCTATACATTTTCGCGACCCTACCATGATTTTTTTTTTTTTTTTTTTTTTGGTGGGGCAAGAGGTGAAACCGCATTTACGCGCTAACCTGTTGCACAAATCTTGTGTGACAGAGTCTCGGACTCGCCGGCTTACACTAAGACTTCATCGCTAGACCATCCTACCGACTAAAAACACTCTTACTTCTTCTATCTATAAGTATTGCAGGGATACGTAAGGCACTAAGAGCCTAAATTACTGGATCAGGGAGGAGGTAGGTTGATTTATTAAAAAAAATATAAGTAAATAAAACTGAGTATCCTCTTCGTCATAATCGGTTAAGCCTCGCCTCGTTCAGACTGCCGAACTGAACATGGGAAACCAGCCGAGCATGCTAGTTCGGCGTTCTAGTGTCAATTTAAACTCCCCGAGCCAAACTTGGGAAAATACGAAATCAGCACTTTCCACATTCACAACAAATGGCAAAACATTTCTGTCTTACTTTACTAAATACTTTTTAATTTAAACTGTTAAAATCGTATTTGTAGATTGTTTAAAGAATGAATAATAATTTAAAATAAATGGTTAAAATAATAATATCAGACGAAATGTTTAATAATATTTTTTTTTTTTTTTTTAATTTATTTAAGTAATTGTTTATATAAGAAAAGGTTAATATCACAAGGTTCACGCTTGCTTGACTCGTTTGTGCGTCAGTCCACACTACCAACAGGCCGAACCGAATATGCCTTTGATGTTTCGTTAAAAAACCGACTGCAACCAGATCGGGGTGCCAAACATAGTTTGCTCGTTTGGCGCCTGTGCGGAGACAAATGCTCGGATCGTTTCTCTGATCGGATCAGCAGTTTGGACGAGGCTTCAATGGCATTGCTTGATTTGTTTATATTTTTTTTAAATCAGTTTTTTTTTATATTATAAAGCGCCTTCCTGAACTCATATTGGTGTAACTAATATTTTAATAACTAACCTATCTAGTGACAAACTAACATCAACTAGATTTTTGGTCTAGTAACTAATTTTGTTTTGACCTTAAAAATCATATTGTCCACCAAACACATGGCTCCATACGCTTGTTTTTTTAACAGGTGGCCAACCTATGTCCTGCAGATGAACACAGAGTACAGTAAAAAAGTAAAGTATACGTGATAGGGCGCGAGGAAAGCTATGTTGCACACTAATTGGCAATTCCCTCCTCTACCTGGTGGCTATGGTGCTAATTAAAACTTAGGTTTTAGCGGACAGTTCATTATTTTCAATAATAAAATGTTTAATTGCTTATAATACTTATATTTTCTTTATGTAAAGGATAAATCTCTTTATGACAAAAGTCACGTATTATAATTAATATTGGTATTTGTGGCTAAAATAAAAAATAATACAGTAACAATCATTTAGAAAATAGCTGGTTACAGAAATAAAAGATAACGCAAGAAAGAAAAATATTAACTTTTGCAAAACTTAATGATAATGAAAGTATTTCAAAAGATTCGTTAATTGGTGAGAATGAGACAATTTAGTTAGATTGTTTAGTTAGTTGATTTAGGTGGGAAAACATTTTTAGTGTATTGGTTATCAATATTGCCTAGAGGGTAGTAAATGACGACAAGGTATGTTAAAGATTTTTCAGAAGTTGCGACACCAATTCCTATTTGACGACTGTTCATCCACACCATCTGCGTAAAATGACCTGAAATCAGTGAATTATTTATAAGATAATTTAAATTAATTTGGCATTTGGGATCGGCGTAGATAAGTCATTAGCGTTCTCGCAACTGTCCTTAAAGCAAAATATGATGCTTTAACTTCCTAAGGAGAGAGATATATTTTACTCTGATGATCATAACAAGCAGATATGTAAAGTTGATGTTTTTTCGTTCTATAAGATCCTTATTCTCTTATTATACTTGTGAATAAACTGTTAAGGTATAACGAGTGGTGTGATAAGTGCAGTACTCTACTATTCCGCCTCTACCTCATCACCTTCATTCTCCTTGTATTTGCTTCCACAGTTTACTAGACCCTCACGCCGCTCGTGTTACATTGGGGGTGTGTTCTGTTTATATGTAAAAACAAATAATAGGGGCTGGGAGGGACATACTTACTTAACCAATGTCAACTTATAAGAACTAGTCGCTGTCTATTGCCGGGAAGGGACGTTCCCACTACTTCTTCATGAGGTGAGCAGGCGATGATTCACTTGCGATTTTAATATTATTATAGATTGTGTTGATTAGGGTATAATCCGAGTTCGTTGATAGACCTACTTGTTCCCCCTCCCCCTTCCCCAAAGGGGTGGTTCATTATATCTGCAGTGCGGTTAGATTCCTTAAGCTGGAAGTGAATTTTTATCTGATAAGAATTTATAGGAGTAGATACCTACTTAGACCTTTGAATTTAGCAAAAGATTTAATTATTTAGAGTAAAGAAGTCGAGTTAACTATGTTTTGCCTTTGAAAATTCCGGTTATAACTTACCCACATCCGAGAAGTTTGGAGGGGTATTTAGGCTGTAGTCATAAAGTCGAGACTCATTGTGCCATGCCTGGCAGGCTGTATGTCCATCAAAATCGTCAGAAGTTGACAGGAATAAGTTTTCACCGTATATCTCTCCACTACTATTCAATGTATTAGTTTTAGCTAGTTTATCAGCGTGTCTTTGTGCGTATCTGTTCAACTGAAAAAGAAAAGAAAACAAAAACAATCATTTACTGAGGTTTTCACTCTTACATCAGACACTTCTCCAGAAGATGCCTCCAGCGCAAGAGGTGGAACTTCGTGGCCTACACCTACACTAGGGTGCGTCGAATTTTTTATTTTGGAAATCTAAAAAAATTTAGTGTTAAAAACTTGTTACTACGCTAGAAACAAAAGATCCCAAAATTTGGGCTCAGTTGAACAACTGCTAGGTCGCACCCCGTCGCTTTGAAGTTTTATGTATGTGAAATTCTTATAAAATTGCGATGTTGTGGTGTTTCGTATAATTTTTTGGTGTTATAATAATTTTATGATGAGTTTATATAGTTTTACTGTTAAATATATTTTATAGACATTTAGTGCTTGTGCGGAAACTACATAGTTTAAATAATTAAGTTGTTTAGTTTAGCCGGTAAGTGATGACATATATATTTTCGAAAAAATTAGCACAAAATAAATTCCGCCGAAGCTAAATGCCAAGTTTAGGTAAAAGAAACAGTATTTTTTTTTTTTTTTTTTTTTTTTCATTTTTAGTTTATTATAAACTAAAAAAATATTTGAAAATATTTGATTTTGAAAAATATTTGTAAATATTTAATTTAAATTGTGATATTAGTATTTTTTATGAAATTACATACATTGTCATTAAGTGGAAGAGAGCAGTACGTATAATACTTAATGCTAAACCACTACCAGTTTACTTATTATTTTAATTTTATAGAAAAACTAATAACATGTTTTCACTAATAATTTAAAAGAGTGTATTTTATACCCCCTCCCTTCCCCCTTAATGAGAATGGGGGGAGGGGGGGGGGGGGGTTGAGCCATATTCATTTGTGAGGATGGTAAAAACAGCAAAAACTTCTCTATATTATTTAGCTCACCTGTGTATAATATTTTATGTGAAATATTATGCGCAGGTAGAAAGAAAAAGCGCTTAAATGAGTACTGCACTATAATGAATTCCCAAACTAAATTATGGTACCATGAACAATACTATTGTCCCTTGCCCCGTCTACTATCTTACCCTTTAGCCTTCAGGAACCCTAAAGCAGTGAGCTCCACGTTTATGTAACTATATTCAAAAAATATTAATGTCAGCTAAGAGCTGCCATAACTTGCAGCTTAATCGCTTATAATGTTATTATTTATAATAAAAAAATTATTAGAATTATTATTTGACGCCTTACTGTATATGCCCCCCCCCCCCCCTATTCTCAATAAGGGGCAGGGGTATAAAATACACTCTATTAAATTATTAGTTGAAAACATGTTATTAGTTTTTCTATACAATCAAAATAATAAGTAAACTGCTAGTGGTTTAGTATTGAGGCAGTCTATTACGTACTTCTTTTTTCCACTTAATGACTATATATAATACATGTAATTTCATAAACAATACTAATATCACAATTTCAATTATATATTTAGATTTATTTATAAGCTATATATTATACATATGACAATTACGAAATAAACTAAAAATGAAAAAAAAATATTAAGTTTCTTTTACCTAAACTTATTATATATGTCATCACTTACCGGCTAAACTAAACAAATTAATTATTTAAACTATGTAGTTTCCACAAGCACTAAATTTCTATAAAATATATTTAACAGTAAAACTACACTCATCATATATTTACCATCATATAACACCAAAAAGTAATAGGAAACACCACAACATCGCAATTTTATAAGAATTTCACATACATCAACTTCAAAGCGACAGGGCGCGACCTAGGAGTTGTTCAAATGAGCCCAAATTTTGGGATCTTTTGTTTCTAGCGTAGTAACAAGTTTTTATCACTACAGGTTTTTAGATTTCAAAAAAAAAAAAAAAAAAAAAAAAAAAAAAAAAATTGATCTACCCTAACCTACACCCACAGCAACAGAAAACCTAGATTTTTAATAAAAAATCTATTCGACAAACTCGAATGAAATTTTCTTTCCACTTAATTATTTAAATATTAGACATTTTAACTTTACATCAAAATCTCTAAAATGGATTTTTGCGCCATCACAATAATTGGTCTCTCTAAACTTATTTGTTTTTAGATTTCTTTTTCGCTTCATCAATAATTATTTTTGATAGGTGCCTTTTGGCATGTCTGTAAAGGGAATATTAATATGAATCGGTTAGGATCCATGTTAATATCATCAGGAAATGATTGAATTAGAGTGTATTTAATTTACCGTGGCGTTATATGTAACTGGTGGAGATTGATGGATGTATCTGAAATGGTTGTGACAGTTCACATTCTGACTTTTGAACGTGTTTATGTCGACAACCATGTTCCTTTTCCTCCTTACATGTTTTGAGACATCTTTCCTGAAAAATTAATAAACTGTAACTATTAACGTAGAAAGAAGAAACCTAAAAAATTAAGAAACTAAATTAGTCTAGCAAGGGAGTATGGACTACATATAACTGCAGAATGTAAACCATTAAAGTAACTACAAATATTTTGCTTTAACAGACTTCAGTCTTTTGCAATTTACCTACAAGTTTATACTAAACAAGCGGAGTTAGTTTATTATTGGTATTAGTATTACCTATCTGTTTTACGCAAATGTCACACTATAATTTATTTAGTAAACTTTTAAATATAGATAATAGTTCTTTGTTCGGTTTTTTTATTGGCAAAAGAATATGATTAATTTTTTTGTTGTTTTTTGTAATCTTGTGACACTTCAAAATTTGTTCCATGCAGCTTTTTGTACCAAATTAGAAAAAAGTTACATTAATGTAATACATAGGTCAAAAAATTTTCATTCATAGCATGAAAATTTTCTTAAATGAAATTCATCCCACGCCTTCCACCTTATAAATTAAACGAGGGGAGAGTAACAGAATAAACAGGTCAAGTGTGTGCTAGTCAGCACACAGCGAGGGTCCGTAGGCCACACTATATAGTGTTTAACTGTAAAGTGTATAAACAGTGTTTTTTTAAAATGCTAAAAAGCTTACTTTGAACCATTCTAAGGGTCTGATATTCTCAAAACACACTCTGATAAAGTATTTTTTTTGCCACTGAACCGGACTACAACCATATAAATACATCGAAAAGACCATAATTATAAAAAACGTATTATGTCAATAAAAAATAAAATAATATTTTTTTCGAAATTTCCAAAAAGTGGTATCTTTACTTTTGGTCGAAGAATGTTCAGGAATTTTTTCAGATTTTTTGCACTTCACATAAGTGAGATAGAGGGGGGGGGACACGTTTCACACCCACTTCAAACTTGCCTACGCTCGCCCTATCAAAGTTATATCCAAAGAATTATATATTTTTGTAATCAGCTCGACGTACCCTTTCATATGATACTCCTCACGGTGTCGAAAAAAAAAAAAAAAAAAAAAATGTAACCCTTAAGTTTTATTACCCTAATTTTTTTGAAAAATATTTTTTTCAAGTCGCTATATTTTTAAAATAGGTGGGTAGGTACAAGACACATACATGCCAAATTTCAAAGTGATCGGACGAAAGGTGTAGCCGTGAGAGCACGCGAGAGGACGGACGGACAGACACACGCAGGAAAATATAAGGGTCCTTGGTTTTGCCTACGGACCCTAAAAAACATACCCCAAGCCCGGAATCAAACCTTGTACCTTTAGCTCCAAAGTTTAAAAAAAACATCAATCAGCAATGTAATACCGTGTTTTTGCACACTGAAATAAGGTACACAATTTGTGTTAATAAGAGACACCAAGGGATGTGCCACGCAATAGGAACTGTTCAACATCAGACATTACGTCAAAAGATGTTGGCTCGGCATTACGCCATGTCGTTTCGTCGCGTCCGACTCATCAGGGGCCCGACGATGCTCACCCAACTCTGGACCTATACCAGATCAATAAGATCAGATAAAGGGCTTATCAGAGACGAGCTTGCTCTCATACCGCCATACTTGCTTAGCTGGCTAAACTCAACAGCAATGTAATACCGTGTTTACACACTGCAAGTGGCTACAATATTTGTGAGAGACACCAAGGGATGTGCCACGCAAGCTTGACACATAATCTGATAAGCCCTTTATCTGATCTTATTGATCTGGTACTTGTACCCCTGTACTCTATGGTACCAAAATTATATTAAAAAAAAAAAAAAAAAAAAAAAACAATACAAAAGTGCATTAATTTAACTAATAAATAAATATAAATATAAAAACCTGATAACATAAATTATTTATACCCTTTAACCTACAACAAAATTATAAATCGGAACAAAAGTACGTGTACAATATTTTTAATGAATAAACAAATAAAATAGCTTTAATGTACAAATCAAGGCCTTTCAATTGAGATGCGACACAATATTAAAAACAAAAAAAGTGGTCACGTTACACGGCACACGGGAAAAAGTTTACTCTCAAGTAGAGGTGGGTCGAAAATAACGTAACAGTTAAAAATTATCTGTTATTGTAAGGTAACCGTTTCTCAGATAACCTAATATTGAAAAATACCTTTTATCGAGTAACTCTAGTCTAATTCATTAATATTCCGACTTGCTGGGGCGGTAGGCACTGTCTCAGAGTAAGAAAGGGGTCCCTTCCTTACTCTGAGGGTACTGTAGTAGTTACAGGTCTACAGGGCCGGATATAGCTACCGCCAGCCCCCGCGGTGCGGGGGGGCCCAGTCAGAGATGTTGAAAGAGGTTTTTTTTTACAACAAAAAAGGCAAGAAGGATATTGTGATCAGTGGCGCAGGTATGGGCGCGAATTGCAGGCAGGGTCCCCGGTGCCAGGGGGCCCACAAATAAAAAAAAAATTAAACTACTATCTTTGTACCGCAATGTCGATGGGGGCCCTTTTGAGTATAATCTATATATATAAAACTAAGAGTGACAGTGACTGATCATCAAAAATTCTCCTACTTCCCATTGACCTAGAGATTTGAAATTTGGTACATATGTAGAGTGTACCATAAATAGAAAAGTTCAGGTGTTTTGATTTCGATATGTAGCCGCCATTTTGAATTATAGCCGCCATCTTGGATTTTTTCATCAGTAATTCTCCTACTTCCCATTGACCTAGAGATTTGAAATTTGGTACATAGGTAGAGTGTACCAATACTAGAAAAGTGCGGGTGTTTTGATTTCGATATATAGCCGCCATATTGAATTATAGCCGCCATATTGGATTTTTAAAACACGTGTATATTTTTATGTGTCGTATATCGTTTTAAAGGCCTTGATTAATACTTTAATGTTGTGGTATTTATTTATTTTTAAAATTTTTTGTACGGGTACATTTGTACCGATTTGTACTTTTGGTTCAGGTTAAGAAGGTGAAATAATTTTTTTAAATTTTATTTTTACATTTATTAGAATTCATTAGCCTAAATAATGATCTTATACATGGTTTGATTTTTAAATATATTTTTGGTACCTATGGGTACACGGGTACAAATATGCTTTTAAACACAAAACCTACTTTCATGTATATCGTTGAAAAACTCTTGAATAGGCCTTTTAATGTAGTTATGTAGTGTTTTGTGATATTTTTACTTTTTAGGGGGGTAAAATTGAAAAAAGTCCTTATATAGCTGTTTTTTGACAATGGTTCCTTAGGTTTTGGTTGAAATTTAAAACATTGTTATTATTTTTTACTCTCCTTTTCGAGACGTTTACGAATATACCTCATTTATTTTGTTATCTTCATTTTGACTTTTTCGGGTAAAAAAATCACTGGGGTGTGGCTTGACGATTTTTTGGTAAAAAATAAAGTTTGTACTATCTTCATGAAATTTGTCACGCTTATAAAAATGAAAAATACAAGATGAAAGTGCTCTTGGACTTTTTTTTCCAAGACTCTTAGTTTCCGAGAAAAAGCCACTCAAAGTTCATATTTGGCAATTTTTGGTATTTTCGATTGGCCATTTTTTGGGCTTTAAAAGTGCTAAATGGTAAACTGACGGCATATTCGTAATCTACTCGACGGGGGCTTTAAAAAAACGTATAGTTTGTATGGGGTTGTCGACAACTTTTTTTGCCCAAATTTTCCGGCTCAAAATCTGGGCCCAAAAATAGGGAAATTAATAAAAAATTAAAAATATGAGAAATATAGATTCGATTTGATTTAAAATTTGTATGCATGCCTTATTTAATATTAGGAACTCGGAAAAAAATTAATACTTGAACATATTTGTACACATGTGTACTTTTGGTACATACGGTAGCATTCTAGCGGTGAACTAACAAACTAAGACATACAAAACTTTTACCAACAACAGTTTTATGAGTTAAGATTTCATTTCTGATGCAATAATATTAATAAATAAAAAAAAAATACACTGTTAAACAAAATACATTATCCACATAGTTAGTGCCAAGTAAATATGTAGGAAATATAAAAACTTATGGTTAAATTCATTTATAATGAAAAATATATTTTATATAAAAAAAAGCAGGTCATATATTTAATTGAGATAAAATGTTTAAAAATAAGCAATAAAAAATAATATAAACTAATTGCACTAAAATACAAAATTATTTAATAAAAAAGATATATTACTTATATTGTTATAATTATTTTTTACACCTAGCGCCAACTTCTAGACGAATAAGGCACGCGAAGCGTGCCAATTCGGCTAGTTAAATCTAAACTGGAATTATACTCATATACCTTTGTCAGGGGCACCTATTCAGTGCTGAACACAAATGTTTCTTCTTTTCTTTTGCTTATCAATTTTTTTTGCTAGGAGCCCTCACTGCCCTAGGTACGCCACTGATTGTGAGGAACTTAAAATTCTTCCTAACATGTCATGAGTACGGAAGTTTGCATTTTTTTTTTTTTGTTTCATTTAGTTAAGTACTTAGATTTTTGTGATGTTTTCACCTTATTCAATATGGTCAATGCTAATTTACAGGAGAGAAACTGACTGACAGATCATATTAACTGATACATTTTTTACTTGTAATGCAATTTTTAAGCTTGCCAGCATTGTAACTTAATTATTTGTGTTTTTATTGCACCTTAGTTAAACTTGAAATTCGTCCCCGCGCCAAACATCTTTTCCTGTAAGGACAAACTTGCCCTCAGAAATCCTTAAAACTCATCTTTTTGCACTTAAATTTTACAAAATTCTCCGGAGGAGGATCCCCGGACCCCCAGCCGTTGTTTGTTCAAAGGGGTCCAGATGCTAATTTGTTCAGGGGCCCGGAATTCTCTCAGCGGCCCTGATAAATAATATATCTGGTCATTATACATAATAACTAAATTAGCTCAGTTTTTATTTTACCTAAACGATAAAATAGGTATATTTGAAAGGACTAACGAAAAACTTTAGGACCCTATTTTCGGATAAGCTTGAAAAATGTTTAATTTAAAATATTACAAAAGTTAATATGAAAGGGGAGTAGTTATAGGACACCCGGTATTATATTGTGGTTGTTGTGAGGAGGTAAATTGCATTTTTATTTATTTAAGAGAAATTGGCAGTATACCCTTCATTATTACCATGCTTATTATTCTTATTTAGGTCTTTATAATTCCAAAGTCAATCCGTTTTTGGCAATATTTCACCTTCTTTGAGGCATCTTCAGGCCTAAAAGATTTTTAAAATTTTATTTCTTATATCTAGATTAACTTACATCTTTATATAACATGTTGACACAACTTTTAAACAAAACATAAAACTTTTATTAAAAAATACATGTGGCTTCGCAGGACACCCGTTAGGAATGAAGTTCCTTACGCATTTCTTTAAATATACAAATTTTAAAATCACACTACTAAGTATACGATGCTAACTACTTACACATGGCGGAGTTAGAAAAGAGATAAAATTAATAGTAACTAACTGTTTGTACCTAGCGGAGATAAGGCAAAATTAAGAGAAAATATTTTTTTTATCATGGAAGCGAGTGCCTTGCAATATATACTTTTATATTGCATTTTAAGTAAGCATATAAGTTCCTCACAATTTTTCTTATTGAATATTGAGAAAAAAGTTAATCATGATGAGTTGATATAGTTAAAGAGGACGGTGGTAGAAGGTGGGAAACAGGACTGTTTTCCCCTACCCTGCCTATTAATTTAAAATATATCTCTTCCCTACTCAAAAACGTCTGCTTGTATCAGGTTGAAATTTTACATGCCTGTTTCAATTTTACTTTACTTAACTTTGTGTATGACGTTTCATAAAAATCGTTACGTTAGAATGTAAGATATCGGTTAAAACTTAGTTTTCCCTATTTTAAACGTTTAGGTCCGCTTTAATAAATTTAGCGATCTTTAACACTTCATAGCTGTTGGTTTTACTAAAAACGGTGCTGGTATTACTAAAAAAATATGAATTTTAAAAAGTTGTATGTCTCATTGAATAGAATAAGTTAGAATTTTTCCCGTCCCAAAATTTCAATTTTACATTTGAACGTTTACACGAGCGTTGCTAAAATAAACATGTCTTCCACATCGGTCAACTTTGGCTCAAGTTATCGTCATGTGTCGATTTCAGTTTTGTGACGGTGGTTTTTTCGGATTCACTCCCGGGCTCCAGACGCTGTAACGTGCCATAAGGAACTTAGTTCCAATAAATATTAAAAATTAACATATAACAGAAGACTAACCTTTAACAAAATCTCCTAAAACATAACTTAATTTATTTTCTTTCCTTGCAGGAGAATTGTCAGGAAAGAAAATAACTAATAAAATAAATCAAGTAATGTTTTAGTGGAAATTGTTAAAAGTTATGTCAACATGTTATATAAAGATAATGTAAGTTAATGTAGATATAAAAAAAAAAAAAAAAAAAAAATTAAAAATCTTCTCTTAGGTCTGAAGATGAGAGAAAGAGGTGAAATATAGCAAAAAACAGGTTGACTTTGGAATTATTAATACCCTGAAGACCTAATTAGGAATAAGCATTTTTTAAAGACAAGTACCACTTTCTTATTTCGGCGAGGTAGTTCAAAAGTGAATTTGAGATGAAGAATGAATGCGGTGCGTGTAATTAGGTTGTGGTGTGTAGTTTTCTTACTTTCTTTGGCCATTACGAGGCTCACCGATAGTGTAGGACTCCCACCCTACGGTGCAGTAACCAGTAAACTCCCCCCCCCCCTCCCGTTCCGAATAGGACCTGGCCTAGGTAGGTTGGAGGCCCAATGGAGTTTTTCGCGGGGGGGCCAGAAAATTGAATATCCGGCCCTGCAGGTCTAGTTTAGTTTATAAATATTCCGCCTAGCGGCGGCACTGTACTCTTACTCTGCTTCTACGATGCGTTATATCATAACTTTAACGGAACCGGAACGGTATCAATAACTCCTCAGGTATTAGGTTTTCATGAAGCGTTATAATATTATAACTATAACTCTTCATGACGTTGCGTTATCAATTCAGTTACTGAACTGTTATGTTACGTTATCTCCATTTAAATAATGTTATTACATAACAAAAAAAGCAAATATTTGCAAGATGTCGGTAGGGTAGGGGTTGAGGACCTCGGTTGGAACCTTACTTGGAGCCGACATCTCTTCCTGCCTAAATTGTAGCTTCACTACTAGTGTGAGAGTTTATGCCGTGGACCCTGCGGTGGACTTAAGGCAAAACCTCAGCTGGGACCCTCCAGTTACTGGAGGCTCCAGATCCGGGTTTGCGCTCCGGCCCCGCCCCACCCCCGTTTTTCATACGTAACTAACATAGTTTTATCTTCTGTTCTACTGAACTGATTCTCCTCAAACAACTTTTATTATAATTATAATATGTCTCTTTGGGACTTCATCGCCGCAACTATTTTAGACTCATACTTATTACACGCTTTTATAAGCGTGTAATAAGCCCCAGAAAAGGCGCTTTTTTTTATTTTGCTTGATAAATTCTTGTTAAGGCCCGAGAATTTTAAATAGATTAGATCTTTACTGCGGTCCCACTCACGGATTTTAAAGTATTAATATTATTATTATAGAATCTTAGTAAAAGCTTCAATATCTTCACTATAAAATTAGTAGAATTAAATTAAAATTAGTGAATTAGAATTACATCAAAGGTATTTTACTTTATATTAGACGACTATTTTTTTTTGTTTTTCTCAACAAGACAGTGGTGGAACCTGTTACCCAAATAACCTATTCAAGGAACCTATTACAGGTTGAGAACGGGAACGTGATAACCAGTTAATAGTTATTACCCAACTCTACTCATAATGAAATAAAATATACTCCATTTAAAGAGCATTAGTGTGAGATTCAAGCGCCGGTCAACAATTATAGAGACTATGGGCATTCAAAGACAAAGATGGAAAAATATAAAAACAAAAAATACCAAAATTATCACCATCTAAGGTACAACCGATGAAGATACGACAAGTCATAGGACAAATGTTGTAGATCTTTTAAAATTAGTTACTACTGGTGCAAGCCGTTTTCCAATACGACTTTCCGTTTAGCCGCAATACGCTTCTAAAACTGCTTAAACATCAAGTCGGCCATTTTTATTTTTTGAAGGGGGAAAGGAGGGGGAAAAGTGAACTTTTTACTCTCCTTTCCCTGCACTATTTTTGAGGGCCATCCATTTACATTTATTTTTATTTTATTTTTTAAATTTCATATAGGGCGGGCTGGGGAAATACTAGAATGTTATTTCAGAATATAATAACGTATATGTCTAATAATAATAACATATGAAACTCTAAAAAGTACTTCCCTGTGATTTTTATATTTATTTTGGGCAGGGCATTTGAATGTGACCAAATTTATAGTCAAAGGTGTGCCCTATTGTTTGAAAATGGTTGGATACAGAAGTAGGTTTGGTCAGAATTAGTAATACATCATCTATTGGAATTGTGAAACTGACTTGATAAAAGTTTTTGAAAATGCTGTCTGTCAACTAGACTATAAACGCTTCAGTCAAAACCGCTCAGTGTGTCATTACATTACCATTAGTTAGACAAATACTTAACTATTACTTTAACTTAGAAATTCGATAATCAGGATATTTCATTATCCAAACTGACCTTGATTCTCAATTAGTTCGGAAAATCGGAGTTTTAATTTAAATTAAAAAGAAAAATAAATGGTACTTACTCATCGTGAGAAAAAACGCCTGACACATATAAAAATAAACAGAGATATCTAATCATTTTTAATTTTATTTCTTTCGGCTTATATTCAAATAAACATAAATAAGATTCAACAAAATTATATTTTAAACTATAGCTTTATTAAACTATAGCTCTTCATAAGTATGGCTCTGTTTAAGAGTAGGCTGGTAACTAATACACTTGCCAACTTAATAAAGCGGAGAATAAAAATTTACATCCTGCCTTTATGTATTGTTTTGACTGCTAGAAACTCTGCTTATCTCTTATTGTTTCTTTATTACTTTCTCTTTATTATTACACATCCATAATATAACTAATAAAATATAGATTTATTTTATTATTTTATTATCTATTCATTTCAATAAAACGGTTTTTATTTGTTTTATTTTATTATATATTACTTTTGTTTTTTAAATAGTTATAACCTGCGTCATTTATGTATCGTCACGAGAATTTATTATTTGAAACATTTATGTATTTACGTTATTTGAATTGTAAAACTAGTTGTTAAAACATATGTTAAAACCTTATTTTTATCATAAATATCTATCTTTAGTCCAGTCGAGAGGTATTAAAAATGAGGGGCTACCTTGCAAAAGGTCATAAAAACTTTTTTCTTTTTTTTTATTGTATGTACCTAGACATTAGTTAAAAACCCAAGTTTTCCACCTCCTAGACCCTGGGCAAGGTATAATGTACTTGTCGACTGGACTACTTATGTTATTTTTATTTTTTTATTTTTTTCTTGGTAGTTTTAGTCCCGTTCAACAGCTTATTTTAGGTCATTACAGGACGAGGGTTATCCGGCCACTTTACTCATCTAATCGATGAGATCATCAGTGTGAAACATGTCTCACCCCGCTGGGATTCGAACTCACATGGGGTTTAGACCTTGGTTTCAGAGTCGAGTGCGCTAACCCCTCGGCTACACCAATATTTTTTTAAATTTATTTCTATTGTTTTCTCGCGCAAATGTGGAGTCTGTTGCCGATTTAATTTTCTCATATTTGCAGTACATAATAATATAGGAAAATTGTACTGGTATAGCCCAAAGAAATCGATCGATTTACTTTGTAATAAGGTACTCTGAGTCCAATAATATATATCCATAAATATATATTTGTCGTCTATTGCCTGTTGTCTAATGTCAGTGCATACAAGTAGAGCCTAAACTATCCGTTACCTTCGGTAAGCTCAGAAGGAATAAATAAATGTTATATTATTATGGAATTAAAATACAATATCAATATCTATATATATATTGCTTCCGAGCTTACCGAAGGTAACGGAAGCATTGTGTTCACTTTTGAGAACAAAAAAGTTTTATGCCTCCGATTTTAAAAATTCCAAGACAGAAATCCGTTTCAGACATCAGGGAACATTTTTGGTTCCGTGTCTGTCTGTCTGTCTGTCTGTCTGTCTGTCTGTCTGTCTGTCTGTCTGTCTGTCTGTCTGTCGGTCTGTGTGTCCGCGAATCGTGAAACGTGCGACGATAACTTGAGTAAATGTTGCCCGATTTTGATGAAATTTGGTAGACATGTTTATTTTACCAATGCTCAGGTCGAGTTCGTTGGACAACGTTATCCGTTCAAGCGTTCACGCGCAACGCTCGCGTAAACGTGAACTTCAAATTTAAAATTGGGATTTTCGGTCGGGAAAAATATCAAACCTTATCTATTCAATGAGACGAACATTTTCTTCAAATACAATTTTTTAGTAAAACCTACAGCGACACCCCTATAAAGTGGTTAAGATCGCTAAAAATGTTAATTGTTCTTACACAATAAACAATATAACAATAAAGTAATAAAACTTTAATGTTAATGTAACAATAAAGTACATGATAGGATGCGAGGAAGCTATGTGCCACACTAATTGGCAGTGTATTTTTTTATTCTTACGTTATTAAAATCATAACCTTCACCTTTTAGGAAAAACCCGATATTTTTCTAATAACTAATAGTTATGTAATTTCTCTGTTGCAGGTATGTTTTCCAGTTCTACCCGACTTTAATATTTTAAAAAGGTATTTATTACATTTTTTTTTTTTTTTATCTTCCGAGCTTACCGAAGGTAACGGCAGCTGTCAGATCGTTCAGAAGAACGAAATATTCTATGTCTCCGATTTCAAAAATTCCAAGATCGATATCCGTTTCAGACTTTAGTGAACATTTTTGGTTCCGTGTCTGTCTGACGGTCTGTCGGTGTGTCTATCGGTCTGTTTGTCGCTCAATTTTTGCGAAATAACTTATCTTAAGAACTACTCGTCTAATTTTAATGAACTTTGAATGGTAAGGCTTAATTTGCATATTATTGGTCCCATATAAGTTTCAATCATTTGTTGCTCTTTTTGCGCACAAACATACCTCTATTTACGCCCATATCTTCAAAAATAATCTAAAAAAGCTCTTTTCATATCCAAATATGGTGAACGTGACAGCTTGCAATATATTATTATTTAGGCAGATTTTGTTTAAGTTCATGATGGAGTAAATAATAAGGAGGAATAATATAGAATAAAGCACTTACTATAAAACTGCCCCAGGAGTCTCAATGTTTTGTTGAGACAAACTCACAAACCTTTGAGACTTTTGAAGGGCAGACTATTGTTTAGAACCAAGGGGGGTGCTAAAGTAAATAAGCGCCGGTGAAATAGTTCTAAAATTATTTTGCGATCAATATTCAAAGTTTAAAAACTGGATATTGTCAAAATGGTGGCAGATATCAAAACGAAAATCAGAGAAACGTTTTGGCTTATTAAGAGGCATAATTTGTGCGAATATCAGCACAATTGGGAAATTGTTAGATTTTCTATAAATTGTTGAATTGTTTCTGACTCAGAATAATGGGTTATTGACGTCACAACTTTATGATTTTCCTGGCAGCAAAACTACATAGGAGAAATTATTTTTTGCACCAAGTTTCAACTCTTTAGCTTAAAAACTGAGGGTGAAACAGACAGGCAGACACATACACGCACACAAACCAACAAACTGAAAGACATCCTGCAAAATCCACTCAAATTGTCATAAAAACACCCAAAACGGATAATTCCGTATAAATCTCGGTTACGGATTTTTTGATAGAAAACGATACTTTTCCTTCATTGGTAAGGAAAAGTAAAATTTATTTAATAATGTAAATCTATTTATTTAACTAAGAATTATTTATAATTAAATGTAAATATGTACGTCTACGCTATAGATATTGAAGTAGTTATTGAATATGGCACTCGTTTATATATTATCAGTATAGCATGACATTTTTTTAATATGACTTTTATCTATATTAATTGCTCGTAATTATCATCATATCTTAACATAATTATTACTGGTTACAAATCACTAAAATATACAAGTTTTGTTCTATTATTTTCCTTATCCTTATCTTTAAATTTCTATAATATTTTTAGTAAATTGTTTTGTTATACTCGTAATACTCGTATCTCACAAACTATTAAATAGTAATAAAATGTTGTATACTATTATTGAATATTGACCGTGCAATTATATTTTTTAATAATTGCAGATTATTGGAAAAGTTATAATTTCCATGTCCATATCTTTAAGAATTCGTATAGCTTGCTAAATGTTTTGTTTTAATAGTGGACAAACTATTAAATGGTAATTATGTACTTTGTTATGGTCATGCAAAATTTAATCATAAAAGCAAATTACGAACAGTAATTTTGTTCACATGATAAATGTAAAATATATTTTGGTGGCTGATAGCTTATTAGTCTTTGCTTCTTTACAAGCCTTTTAGCTCATTGTTACCGTCTGCGCTTCTTCACGGGGTCCCTAAGCTCATTCCTACTGTCTGTGTTTCAATCTGGAGTACCTGGTAGCTCATTCTACCATCTGTGTCTGTATGGAATTCCCCTTAGCTCATTACTACCGGCACCGGCTGCGCTTCAATACGGTGTTCCCAATATATAGAAACACAGCCATTATGAATGAGCTACCAGAGCAGCTCATTCATACTGGCTGTGTTTCTATATATTGGGTCTCCGGTAGCTCACTGCTACTCAGCAAAATACATTGTTCATTTTTATATATTTATGCCTAATATTCTTCTATATATTTATATCTTTGTTGAAAATAACTTAAATAATTATAGTAATAATTTTTTTTTTTTTATTTTACAATGATTATTTTAAAAAATCGCTAAAAATTGAGATACAATACAGCTGTTAATAAAAAAAGTGGCAAAACTGAATTGGTTTTGTTTTCTTGATGACTCAAACTTTCGGTTTTTTACAACTTTAATTTCTTTAAATCTTTTATTTATTAAAAAGGGGATATAATAATTAGTGTAATTTTCTGCCGTTAGTAGATAAAATATTGTATGTAACTATGTAGCAAAGGAAACATTTCTGACTCGTATAAAGATTAGGGGAGCCCGGGGCACAGAGGACCTCCGGGGTACAGAGGTCCATTGAGTTTTTTGATTGTATAGTGGCGCTACTAAGCGGAAATCTGTATGATCTATTAGAGTTAATTTGTCTCTAGTCGTGAACAATCGCTAGCACAGTTAACTGCGTTTAATCAATTTTTACACACTTTTTTCAATTTTCAAGATAAGTGATCTAATATTTGCGTTTTATTTAATTAAATATAACATTAGTTTGATATAGAATTTTTAAACAAATTAACTGTATCTGATAAACTTAGGTCTTATCTTTTTTGTGTAAATTGTTTTCATTTGTTTAAGACTGTCGTGTATGTTGTCAAAAATATGTTTTTTAATGACATGTGTCTTGGGGCACAGAGGACCGTAAAGGCATGGGGTACACAAGACCTCCGGTCCTGTGTGCCCTGTGTTCAACAATTATTGAATAACTGTAAACCAATCTTGATTTCACCTTTGAAATACCGAACTAGTTTAAAAGAACAGCTTGTTCACATTTTTAACCTTTATAATTGCAATTTCATAAGATAGGGGCACACAGGTCCAACAGGTCCTATGTGCCCCTGCACCAGGGGCACATAGGACCAATCGACTTTTTACAGAAAAAATAAAAATAAAATACTTATCATGCAATTTAAGAACTGTGAGTCGGGGAACAGGTAGAGAAATGTTTATTCTCATAAATACTTCTCATTTACATAATTTTATTAAATAATGGTGAAGTTATCTGAACAAAAACCTTATTAGGTCCTTTGTGCCCCGGTCTCCCCTACCTGCTTCGGTTACACCTTAGCAGGTAATTAACATGTAATTTTCCCGACTCCGCTTCACCTCGTCAGTAAAATAGTAAATTTCCTGCCTCGGCTTTGCCTCTGCAGTAAATGTGTTTAGCCTATCCTTGCCTTCGGCTTGGAACTAAAACTTAAAAACTTGGCAGCAAAATTCCATTTTGCTGCCTAGTCCCTGAGTGGTCAGTTAGGCCCTGAAACCTAGCCGGAGGGTCTCACTCTAGGCTTAGTGTATCCCTGCTAACTGTCTACGCTCGTATTTCGGTGGTGAAAAGTTAATTTGTCTTTCGGTAGAAATGAATAGGCCTTTTAGATAGTGGCCGGAGTTTTACGATAAAGTTGAGCTTCAGTTCGACCACTACTGGTTTTCTACCATTTTCTTATTCCCGCAACCTTTTTTTATTCACAAATTAATAATTTTATTTCTTTTAATTTAATTACCATTAGCTACAGACCTATATTAACTTACGTTTGTGAGTGATGGGCAGTCACCACCAAATAATAAAGTAAGATTCAGGCACAGGAAATTATGTCCCTGCGGTGGGTGGCGGGGAAGACAAGGTGGGACAGAGTTCGAAACTATTCGCGGCTCACTAAATATGACCCCCTTGATGGACTGTCAATAATACCCAGCTATAGGGGTTCAGACTAGTTCTATGTATGGACGCTTCCCAATTCCGAAACATGTTTTGGAGGCATGAACTGAAGGGCAACGCCCCCGGGGAAGAAGGAAAGTGACTTCGCAAGATAACATCAAGAGCCTAGTAAAGTGGTGTTGCATAACCTGGACTTACACTTTTTAGGTAGTGATTGGGACCGGTGAAAGGCTTTCTGTCACCGCTCTACATCTCGCGGTAGAAGGGCATCGACTAAGAACGTTTAGTAAAGTAATTTTTAATTTAATTATGTATATAAAAGACAATTAATACATTATTATATTTATTTTTCTAGACCAATTGTTGTTGAATGGTATTTTATTTTATGTTAGACATTACTATTAATACTATTTAAGGCGTTGCCTAACTGCAATAAATGTACCTTGTGTAGATTTTCAATTTATTAATGGCACGATCCATAATTTATTTACTCACGCTCCCTATCCCAATTAGCTAGGCCATCCAATATTTCTACATTTTAAAAATAATATATATATATATATATATATATATATATATATATATATATATATATATATATATATATATATATATATAAAATACAAATAATAATAATTTATTCCTCACAAAATATTTTTTTTACAATTTAGATTTTACAATATTTCCCCCGCCAAGTCGAGCACATCCATACCATTCTTTACTGGAACCAACTCACTGCAATTTGGACCCTCCTCTATTGTCTCATTAAAGATACTTAGATGTATAAACAATCCTAGAAACTTGAAATTTTGTATATAGGTAGAGTTTATTGTAAAAATAAAGGAACAATTAAAAAATCAAAAAAAAATCTAGTTCATGTTCCTTTTAGGGCTAATTGAAAAACCGCCTATTCAAAATATTGTAAAAAACTCTAGAGCTACCTATTGGAGAACGTTAAACTTAAAAGTGATGTTGAGAACATTCGTTGAGGTTGATTTGACAGTATTGATTGACAGTTAACTTAAAGTGCAAACATTTTACTCTAGATAATATTATTTAGTTCAAGTTGAACACCCACCGGTATTTAACACCCACGAACAAGAACAAAGAAAGAAAAACGAAAACTTGTTTGGGGCAATGAAAAATTACTTACAAAAAGAAGTGAAATCCCAACAAAAACACTAGTGTAAAAAAATAATAAATAATAAAATAATAAATAATAAAATAATAAATAATAAAATAATAAATAATAAAATAATAAATAATAAAATAATAAATAATAAAATAATAAATAATAAAATAATAAATAATAAAATAATAAATAATAAAATAATAAATAATAAAATAATAAAATAATAAATAATAAAATAATAAATAATAAAATAATAAATAATGAAATAATAAATAATGAAATAATAAATAATAAAATTATAAATAATAAAATAATAAAATAATAAATAATAAAATAATAAATAATATAATAATAAATAATAAAATAATAAATAATAAAATAATAAAGAAGTCTCGCATGAAAAGTTGTGAGATCATAAGTTTAGCCAAATCTTCCACTGTCCGAGTTAGTTCTACGAGGTCTAATTTATCCAGTGCAAGTACATGATGATTGCCTGTCCCTCTCTCTATTCTCTTTCCCAAATCACTCTACTCGTTTAAATTTGAAATAATTTTCTGACTTGGCACAAAGAGCCTAAAATTAAATGCAGTAGTGTATTATAGAAATTCGTATCCTTGTGGGCGATCTCAATTGAAAAAATAATATTTATTATTTGATTTAAGTTTGTGGTGTGTATTTGCCAAGTCAGAAAATGTACCGTTGATGATACGACAAAAAGTCATAAGCCAAAGTTGTAGATCTTTTAAAATCAGTTATCACTGGTGCTATCCGTTTTTCAATACGACTTACCGTTTAGCCGCAATAAGCCCCCAAAACAGGATTATTTTTATAGAGGTATTTTTATTTCTTAAACTGATCTTTTCTTTGCGCGAAAAGAGAGAGGAGTGCGAGAAAGTTATGTGCCGCACAAATTGGCAGAGTATTTAAAATAAATTAATATCTTAGCTCCATATACCTGTACCTCAAAACTACATATTATTCATGTATGTATGCATAATCATAAAAATTTGTTAATAGAAGAATTCTAACAATTTTAATGTTATGACCTAATTTGGAAAACTACATCAGCATATAACATGCCTGAAGATGTCCCTCATGGGACGAAATACTTATAACTATTCTTAAGAATTGGTCATCTTCACTTTTTTGAATGTGTATGCCAAATTTCATCAAAGTCTCAGTAGTTTAGGCTCGCTCCATGCGTCACCACAGTAGATGTTTTGGACTTCCATTATAATACTTTCTCTTTATATACACTGCGTATGTGACAAAGTAAAATTTAATACTGGACTGATGAACTTAAAACAAATAAATCTAATTTTTACTTTGTCACAATACTCTTTATATATTATATAGATGTGAATGAGAGGAAAAAAGAGGAATAAAAACATGAAGCAAGTTGAAATTAACACATTTATATTATTATTAAGTAGGTATTAAAGACGAGGGAGAAAGAAAAAAATAAAGAATTGTAATTTCAGAAAATGCTGTTGGTGACTTGTTTTTTATTGATTTCATTTATCACATGTATTATTTTGATTAATTAAGTTATTGCTTTTTAATTTATCACATGTATTATTTTAATTATGTTAAAATAGGTTAAGTAATTAGGCCTTAGAGAGTTAACCAGACCTTGGAGGTAAAACATTCGCTCTGTATTGGTTATTATAGTTGCCTGGAGGTGAATAACTGGCAACTACGTAGGTTCTTTTTGTTCTACTTGAAGTGGCCACTCCTACTCCTATTTGATTTGTATTTTTCCAAACCAGCTGTGTGAAGTGACCTGAAATCAAACAAAGTTCAAGTATATTTTTTGTGTTCATTAATAAATTATGGTATTCACAAAGTTGATAAGATATTAACGTTATAAATATCTTGCACTGACCACAAGTTAGAATAGTCTGCCAATTAGTGTGGCACATTCCTCTTTCGTATACACTAATACACCGGACTTGTGTAATACGTGGGGCCACGAAGTATTACGTAAGTCGAAAATTACGTAAATCGGGGGTATGCACATAGATACACGTAGACACTCACTAAATATCAACATTTTTGTTATTTCACAACAAATTAAGTTGTAAATTCACATCTTCTTATCTAATTTTAATTTATAATCACATGAAAAGGGAGGTTTCAAGGTACAGAATCGACTCCCTTATCACTTTTAGCAGCAGATTCAGGTATTACGTAACTTCGAATTAACGTAAGTCGAGGTATTACTGCGTACTTCAATGATTTTATGCTATTACACCCTATTATTGTAATTTTTATTTAATCCCCCCCCCCACCCTGTTTCTTTAATCAGCCAAAAGTGTTTTGATTTTTTACATGAGTGAGAGTATCAAATTAGAAAAATTTAAGAAAGCAAATGCTTGAAATTAATTTGGAGCTACTTTCACAAAAACCATCCAAATTTTATAAAAATCAGATGAGTGCTTTTGATTATATAGGTGTAAATAAATGTATGTTTGTGCACATGTAGAAGAGAAACAAATAGGCGCAGAAGGTTGGAATTTTTATGGGACCAACAATGGGCTAATTATGACCTACCACCCAAATTTCAATAAAATCAGATGAGCAGTTTTTAAGATATGTTGGTTCGCAAAAATTGAGCGACAGAAAGACAGATAGCTTCCTTTACCATAGGTAAGCTCGGAAGCAAAATGTATGTATAAGTTATTTTGTACTTACCGACATCCTGGAAGTTAGAAGGTTGGTCCTTGCTGTAGTCGTATAATTTGTTCTCAGCGTACCAACTCTCGCAAGCTGAATTTCCATCAACATTTCCTGTCGAGTAATATAAGTTTTCACCATATGGACCTCCACTGTGTTTCCAATTATCAGTAGAAGCGAGCTGATTGGCGTAGTTCTGAGCGTAGTTGTTTAACTGAAAAAAAAAAAGTAAATAAATAATTAATTAATAAAATGCTTGCAATTAGGGTGGCGCATATAGTAGTAGCTTTCCCGCATACTATTAATAGACAAAATGGATGCATGAATATAAATAGTTTTACCTATGACTCATAGTTGGAAATTGCTAATGATATGTCAGTGTAAAATATATGAAACGAGTGAAAGGAATTTAATTGTCCCAAATATCTGTTTTAAGTATATTGGTTTCCGTCTCCACTGAGACTTTTTCAAAGTGTATCATGATTCATTTTTTATAATAAATTCTCAAAAAAAAAAAAAAAAAAAAAATCTCGAAGAAGTACTTGCAACCATATACTTTTTAGGTATATAATTAAGCATATACGTTATTATATGATTGAGAAACATTTTTTTATTTCCCCATCCTGCTATATATGAAAATAAAATTGTTTGCCACTTAGTGTGGCACATAGCTTCCTCACGTCATATTTCGTATACTTCATTGATATTCTATTCTTTTACAACCTTTTTTAAATCTATCAAATTTTTGACATGACTTAAAGTATCAATTTGGCAACATTTAGCCGCAACCGGTTAAAATTAACCTGGGTCTACATTTTACAACCATAAAAATAAAAAATAATCCTACCGTGGGTTTCCGCAAGCCAAGCGAATTTCCATTGGAAATTTGTAGTTCAATGTTGTGCAGTTTAAACTTCCTTCATAACTACTACAATTGTGTGGATTGTTTTAAGTTAAGAAAATGTATAAGAAATATTTTAGTTAGATTAGGGTTTTTATAATAATGCTTAGTTAAACATAATTGTAGTAGTTTCAAAGAGGTTTAAACTGCACAACATTGAACTACAAATTTCCAATGGAAATTCGCTTGGCTTGCGGAAACCCGCGGTAGGATTATTTTAAATCTTTGGTGACTCATCAGGAGGGGTTAATGCCATCATAAAGATCCCATTTTCAATAGAGATCCTCATCTCAACGAGCTTGATTTTTTGGTGCAAGTTTTATTTTGACACGTCAATTCGTTCGAGAGCTATCGTGCTTACAAGAAATCCGCAAGAAATTGTTGTTATTACTATTATTATTATTATTAAATTTTTATTCGAATCGCTATGGTAACTCATTTTTTGGATTCAGGACCCTAAAAAACATAAGAAGCGATACTTCACTTGATTTTTTGTATTTTTTTAAATCTTTGCTGACTCATCAGGAGGGGTTAATGACGTCATATAAGTACCATTATTTTAGGGGATCCTTATCTCAATGAGCTTGATTTTTCGGTGCAAGTTTTATTTTGATACGTCAATTCGTTCGAGAGCTATCGTGCTTACAAGAAATCCGCTAGAATTACATATACCTATATATATATATATATATATATATATATATATATATATATATATATATATATATATATATATATATATATATATATATATATATTCCTTGTTTAATTTGTAACCTACTCTGAAATAGCTTTCATTTGTTACCCCATTCAAATTTATATATTTTGAATCAATAAATAAATAATATTTGAGTTTACAACATTTTTGCACTTGCGCATGCCATATTAAATTTTTTACTTCTCTATATTTTTCTATGTTCAATATGTTTCGCTAGTGTTTTAAATTTCAACTTTTTACCTTAAAAGGTTTGGGGCGATATGAAGCAAAGAGCGACGGACAGGCCGACACATTATCCTCGGATTAAAGGGTTTCGCATGCTTAGCTTTGAAATTCATACATTCATGAGTGGTAATTGAAAATCTATGTTTTGTGAAATTGACTTAAGTCTTTATATTATATTAATTTTTAAGTTAAGGATTAGCATTACCGTGGAGGTGTAAGTAAGAGGACCGACTTGGTGAATACTCCTGTACTTGTTGTGGCAGTTTAGATTCTGAGTTTTGAATGTGCTCAAACTTACACCTAGAGCTCTTCTCTCTCTTTCTAGCTTGTCTCCGCTGCAAAATTTTAACAAAACATTATACTTGTTTTAAATTAATGACAAATAATCAAATTGTAAAAAGTGTTTTTTATTTTTTATTATTGCAAACTAGCTGTACCCTCGTTCTTTGCTATTAAGCTCGTAAACAAATCTACGACCATTTACGTAGAAGAAATACAATTTGAAATAGTTCCTATGAACTAAGCGCGATATCTACTCACTCAACAACAAACAGTATGCAATATATAGTTAATAATTATTTTTTATTCGAGCTTACTGAAGGTAACGATGGCAAATAGATCGGTCTGCAAAATGAGAAAATTCCTCTTGAATTTACTGTCTCTGATTTCAAACATTTTCGGGATAGCTATAAGCTACACTAAATATCACACTATTTTTAATATCGCATTTATATATTCATAAGGTTCAGACATTCAATTTTGAGATTAACAAATTTTAAGGTCTCCTCAATCAAATATAGTAAAATTTCTGCATTTGATATGTGAACTACTGAACTGATTACGATGAAACTTGTCATTTAAGCTTCAGAGAAATCATATACTTACAGGAAAAATCGAAATAGTAATTACTTTTTGCCTTATATATTTATTTCTTAAACCCGTTTTTGGAACCAAGCAGTTCAGACAAGTTTTAATTTAAACTTTCTACATTGCAGCCAATTTAAATACAGATTTAATTGTATAAAGTTTCAAAGAAAATTGCAATTATTATAAATGGCGTCGATTATTGAAAAATAGAGAAATTTTATTCTATTAAAATAGCATTATAAACCGTTGAAACTCGAAAAATTTAATTTTAGACAAAACTGCTTTCGCTAAGTAGGATATCATTGTTTTTGAAGCCCAAACTTATGATAGCACACTGTATATTCTGAATTAATTACTATTGCAATAAACTAATTAATAATTTAATTTTAATTATGTGAATAAGAACCAATGCAAATATTATAAGAAATATTTTTTATGCAGAGATAATTATTCAGAGATGATGATTTAAAATTGTAAATGGAGAAAATGTGTAGAATTAGGCTTTTATCAATTTCGACTTTACCTCAAAAATAATATATACACATTTTAAATAAATTAAGAAAAACGAAAAAATCGTATTTACCTTTCGTCGGCGAAGACGCAAGCTATCAACAAAGCTAAACAAATTTTATTCAACATTATTGGCAAAATAAACAGGTGTTCTGCTGTATTTGACAAACTTACTAATGTTCCTACTAGAGACTTCCTCTTAATTTATATAAAAAGGTTAGCTTGTATATTTTGAAGGCCTCTTTCTTATCATGTTATTATATACTTAAAATTATCATTATTTTCGTTTATTAAATATTTATTTCGTCTATTTTCCTTGTTAAACTTTAATTTAAAACTACGTTTTAGTCTAATTTGATTTCGTTAGGTCATCAAGTTTATTCATTGATTAGATAAAAAAAAAAAAAAACAATTATTTTGGCGTTTACTCAAAAAAAAAAACATGCATACGCTTATAAATTGATCCATTACAGGCATATATTCCAATAGTAGTATTAAAACATATTTGGTTCGTATTATTTATTGCTTTGTGTATTATCCATTATTTGATTAATCATATTTGATTGGCTTTCTTCTATTTTTGTTTGTTAGTTAATGGATCGTTATATTTTTTTATTGCTTTCTAGCTTACCGAAGGTAACGAATTCACTGTGCTCATTCTGAAGAACGAAGTTTTTTGTCTCTGAATCGAAAAATTCCTTGGCATGTTTGAGACATTAAAGAACATTTTCAGTGTCGTTTCTGTCTTTCGAATTTTATTTGAACCATCATATGCTTAGGCCCTAAGAAATTCTATGTGTTTAATTTTAAATTTGTACTTTTAATCTGGAATTGAGGTAATGAAATCAATTAGATTACTGTCTGACTTCTCCTTCATCCTTAATTAGATTTCACAGCTATTGCTCTCATTCTCCTTAAAGCTTCAATGGTTGTCAAATCTAATTAACCACCTGCACCAGCCCTTCTGACTCCTTATCATAGTCAGTTGCTTTACTGCCTACTAGGACGGACTTGTCCACAGTTTACCTTTGGTAACGAAAAGAAACACAACAATATTGTCACCACATTTTTTACTTTCTCATATAAAGAGAAAGTATTGTGAAGGCGCGAAAATTCGATTTTGATGGATTTACACGTTTTGAGGTCCCCTGAGTCCAAAAAAGTGGTTTTTAAAAAATGTCTGTCCGTCGTCTGTCGTCTGTCTGTGCAGACGCCTGGAGCCTAAACTACTGAGCCGATTATGACGAAATTTGGCATACATGTTCAGAAAAATCATACCCCGAGGCGAAATCGAGAAATGAATTTTAGCTCTAAATTTGGGGGCGCTACCCCCCTAAAACTCTGAAAAAATATGAAAAAAAAATATTTCTCGAAAGCGGTTCCGACGATTTTGATTAAAAAATTCTAAAATGTAGTCCATTTGAATACAAATCCAACGCTATAAGCCGTTTTCCCGGGAAAAATCTAGTTCCTTAGATATTAGCTTAAAACGCGGATGGAGAGAGCCCGGGTTCGATTCCCCGCCCAGGAGAAGTTATTTTTATGATAAATTTTGATGAATTGTTCAATAATATTTAAATGTACATTTGAAAACTAATAAATGGAAATACTAGGCTAAGTAATTATAAACTTGTATATGAGAAAGTTTGTCTGAGTTGTCTCGGACCGATTTTTACTTTCTCATATAAAGAGAAAGTATTGTGATGGCGCGAAAATTCGATTTTGAGATTTTGATGGATTTACACGTTTTGAGGTCCCCTGAGTCCAAAAAAGTGGTTTTTAAAAAATGTCTGTCCGTCGTCTGTCGTCTGTCGTCTGTCGTCTGTCTGTGCAGACGCCTGGAGCCTAAACTACTGGGCCGATTTTGACGAAATTTGGCATACATGTTCAGAAAAATCATACCCCGAGGCGAAATCGAGAAATGAATTTTAGCTCCACATTTAGGGGCGCTACCCCCCAAAAACCCTGAAAAAACGTGAAAAAAAAATATATCTCGAAATCGGTTCCGACGATTTTGATTAAAAAATTCTAAAATGTAGTCCATTTAAATACGGATCCAACGATATAAGCCGTTTTCCCGGGAAAAATCTAGTTCCTGAGAAATAAGCTTAAAACGCGGACGGAGAGAGCCCGGGTTCGATTCCCCGCCCAGGAGAAGTTATTTTTATGATAAATTTTGATGAAATGTTCAATAATAATTAAATTTACATACGAAAACATAATAAATGGAAAACACTGGGCCAAATAATTATGACCTCGTATATGAGAAAGTTTGTCTGAGTTGTCTCGGACCGATTTTTTTTGACGCGTTTCGACTTACATGTCATCTTCAGTATGCGTGTTAACTTAGTAAGAGTGAATGCTGTACTAAGTTAACTATTTTACAAATTTTAAGGTAAACTAACAGTGCTAGGGGGGTTAGACTAGGGTGGTGTGGGTAGAGGATTACGGAAGGAAAAAGGTAAGGGTATGGAGTTGAGATCCAAGTCGGAACCCAATAAAGGTGTTATTCAGGTAAACATTTGGTTTTCAACATCTTAAAACTAAACAATAACTCCTTATATTACTATAACTAAAATATCTTACAACTAATAGACATTATTTTAAAAAGATATTTTTTATAGGTTTAACAAGAGCAGAGTTATTAAGATTGGATTTTTCATTAATACATTCTACATTTGTATCTTGGATAGCTCTTTGAATTTCTAAGTTTTCTAGGAGGGCCAATTTCCTATTTTTTTGGTACCAGTGTAAAAGTTCATAATTATTAATATCAAAAGTATGATCGGTTTCTAGAACATGATTAGCAAAACTAGATACATTTACATGTTTTTGATGTCTATCAGTCGATATTTTCTGCCAAGATTTATAGTGCTCTGTAATCACTTGTTGGGAAAGCTCCACTGGGCAGGAAAGTGCAGCCATCTCTAGGGCCAACAATGGATTCTACCTCTAGCACCGGTTTTTATGCACCTTTTTTCCATACTACTACAGTAGAGTCTCGTTTATCCGGACCCCGCTAGTCCGGACATCCGTATAATCCGGACGGGCCAAAAACTATGTACAAATTGGAACCAGGGCCTGTTAAGATTTATTAATTGTTAAGATAATTGGAGTTTCTTCTTTTATTGTCTATTAAAATGTATAAAATTGTTCCTAGTATAGTTTATAGGTGTATATTCAAACAGTCTAACACGAGGAATACCCGGTATTTTGTTAAAATTTAACAGATTTAATAATAAGTAAGAACATCGATAAATCTGTTTCGGTTCCATAGAAATGTAATAGGGCGGAAGATATAAAGTAAGTGTATTCCAGGAAGTACAATTATATGTGACTGAGATGGTGAAGGGTTTTAAGAAACATGTAGCGGCGGCTCAACCCAGTTCCATGAAATTTTGCCAAGCCAACAATGTCTAATGTCTCAACTTTTTGTGAAATGATTATCGCTCCTCGAATTTCATATCGGAACTCAGCCTGTTTCTCAGGAAGTCCCTTCTATACCTGCCACCTGCGTAATAGATTTTCATTTTATTTTAATTCATTTGATATTTGACATGACTGGTGACAGAACAGCTCTTAACTTAAATAGTGGACCTACGTTGTACAAGCATGTTTTGGAGACTAATAGAAGTAATTTTACGATTATAATTTCGATAATTTTTACGATAAAAACCTCGATTTTAATAGTTTTGCTCTACTAAAGCTTGTTCTACAGACACATTAAAACTGATTCCGTTTAATCCGGACTTTCGGTAATCCGGACTGGGTTCGGTCCCGTTAAACCCGGATTAGCGAGACTCTACATCTATATTTATGTCAACTTAACTAAAGCTATCTTTTATTAATTATATCTTTAACACCCAAATAGTTGTCTTATTATTTACTTAATTTTTCACCCCTTTTCCCCATTTTTCTGTTTTTATCCCTCAGGAGGTGGTCCTTTAATTACTGCCTGCCATAAGCCCAGAATTTGAGGTGCCAACATTTTGGCTCTCCGTCTGGCTTAACAATTTTTGGTCTCTTTGGGATGGATAAACCATTTTGCTGGTCTGTTGACTCGCAAAATGGTTCTGCTCGAATGATGTACTGTTATCAGCCAGCCTTATTTTTCTCTTACTGCTTCTCATATTAGTCATACTTTTCTTATCGTGGATCATGTGGCTGATTGCACAACAAGAACCCAAACTCACTGCAATAAAACCAAACGTGGCATTCCTTAGAAAGTTCGGGTGCGAGTGTTAATATTGGACGGATAAGTCTAAGCGTAGAGTGTTTGATCCTATTTCTTGGGTAGGAATGTTATAGGGCATTCCAAGTGCAGGAAGGCTTATAGACTAAAATAAATACGGCGATAGAGTCACGAGATGTTAAATTTTTTGAAGGGGAAAAAGGGAGTAAGCTGCTAATGACAGAAGTAAACTCTAAAGTTAAGTACACAATATTTAGATTTGATGATGAAAATTATCAAGATTATACAGGCAGTGAAGATGAAAGACAGGTGGGTAGTGAAGAGGAAACTACACCTACTGGAAGAAGACCAATGAGAGCTGCGAAAAATATAAACTACAGTGAGACGAACTGTAGATATAAGAGACAGAAAGAAAATGACAAAACCAAATACAGTGCGAACGTAGTACAATCAGAGCAGAAAATTCCAGAAAATTATAAGGAAGCATTGGAACAACCAGCATGGAAAGCTGCGATGGAAAAAGAACTCCTATCGAAGGCGTCACACAAGGTTTGAGAACTTACAAAACTACCAGAATGGACAAAGTGCAGTGAAAAGCGGATGGATATTTACTATTAAGAACCTAAACTCAAACCAAACATATAAAGCTCGATTAGTGGCACAGGGCTTCACACAGAAGTATGGTGTTAAATATCTAGACACATACTCGCCAGTAATCAAGCTTATGCTTACAAGTCTTAAATCGCAAGTGGGAATAGCTGCTCAAAAAAGTTGGGACATAAGTCATTATGACATTCAAACGGCATGCATAAGTTCAAGCGGGAAGTTGAATAAAACTATTTACATGAAACAGCTTCAAGAATTTGAAGAAGGTACAGTAAAAGAAAGTGTGTAATTTAAAACAATGTATTTATGGACTAAACCAGAGTGAGAGAGTGGAATAAAACACTTGGTGCACATTTAACAGAAAATGTATTTAAGAGCGTAGATACGTTCAAATGCGTATACATAATGCGTAAACATAAGAATGGTGATTTCGTTTTATGCTCCGGATTTTACTTAGATGACCTTTTTTAATATACAGTTACGTACATATTCTGGAAGAAGCAATATCATGTACTGGAGAAAAGTTCATAACTAATAAGAAATAGGAAGCCTGTAGAAATATTATAGTACTGGAAAAAGTAAAAACTGATCGTGGAATATCAATATCACAAAAATAATTTATAAACAGAATACTTTAGAGGTTTGATCTAGGAAATTTTAATCCAGTAAGAACACCTTTAAAAAAAAGTCAAGACTTGGATATGTTTCAAAATTCACCCGCAATAGATAATACAAATTACCAAAAATTATTAGGATCGGTAATGTGTGTATCAACTATGACGCGTCCCGATTTAACTTATCCACTGCCTTGTCAATGAATTGTCAGGACCCTCGGGCTATTCACTTAGCAGCATGAAAAGAGTCATTAGGTATACAAAAGGAACGAGAGATATGTGCCTTTAATTTGAGAAAGGAGGGGAGACGGAGCTCGTTGAATATTATGTTGACGCGAGCTGGAGGGATGATAAGGGGGATGGAAAGTCTAGGTCAACCATGGGGTATCTATTTAAAGTGAGCAACGGGCTGAAATCATGGGTATAAAAATTCAAAACAGCGTTGCGCTATCAACTTGTGATGCCGAATTAGACGCCTTGATGAATGGCATTTATATTTAAGAGCTCAGACGTTTATATTAAAGATACAGTAAATATCAGTTGCGACAATCAGTCGGCAGTCACTCTGGCTAAGGAAGGAGTGCTCTTTGACAAGTCTGCTCACTTAATACGGAAGGTGGCATTTGCGAATGAGCAAGTATAACATAAAACATTCAATGTAAAAAAATGTAGCTACCGAATATCAAGAGGCGAAACCCTATTTCGGCACCCCAATTATGCAAAGTGTTTGAAATTATAAAGTTAAGTTACATTTAAATTTTATTAATTAATTGTAATGTTATTATGTTGAGTTATTGGAAAAATTAATTATATCTGGTATGGGTGAATATGTGTCTTTATTTGAATAGCATAATATATTGTCTAGAATGGGTGAAACAAGTTTAGGTTACCTTGCAAAAAAAGAGGAGGGGACATGTTAATAAATAATATAAGCAAGTAATAATATTACTTGTATTGTCATTCTATAATAGTACATTACGCGTCGAGTGCGGAAAGTAGCATTTTGCATGCGAGTGTGGAGTTTGCACCCGAGCGACAGTGAGGGTGGTAAAGCCACAAGAGCAATGCAAAATGCCGTTTTCGCTCGAGTTGCGTACCGTACTTTATCTTCGATTGTTATATTTAAATAATAAATACAGAAAGAAATAAACTTCCAGTATACAAGTTCGTATTTCTCTTTTGATAAAGATAACATTAATTCATTAGTTGTATTTTGTGCCGAATTATTCTCCTCATATTCGTCATAATCATTTAAATCACTCATTGATTTTCACAAAAACCTCGATATAAAAGTTACTTTTATTAAACAAACAGCAAATTAGTCTTGTTAAATGTAAACAAACTCTCTAATCGTGCGTAAAGCTGAAGAATTCCTCTTCTTTACCGCACTAGTGTGGTAAAGAAGAGGAATTCTTCAGAACAATGAGACGCGCATGCGCAATGAATACAAGTACGTAAAGAATCACTTTCTACGCATCTAAACAGAGATATAATGTTTATATTTCGTATCAATCGTAGATAAAATATAATTCAGTTCTTTGTCAAGGTATCAAAGTGTAAAGAATATTAATACAAGAGTGTAATATTCCACTGCAATATCTTTACACTACTAGGAAATTATTATGATCTCAATTCAGCGATACAGGGAAAAATAATGACTAATTAACGTAATTGTATTCATTACTAGCCTTTGTAGTTATGATTCCTAGTGCTGATAAACAGTATTGTCATGTAGAGCCAAGCAAATTAAATTAAAACATAGTTAAGTATAAAAGACTATATAAAATCAAATCAAGATTCCATTGTTTTATCTGTACATTGATCAGAATTGCAAAGTACGTTATATGGTTTGTTTGGATACTTTTTATGTTTTATACATTATGAATACCAAAACCGGCCTCAAGCCTTTTCCGATTTCCATATCTCTCGCGCGGCGTTGTTACGACTTTACTTACGGAGGTTGGTTTCATCGAAAAATATTGAGTAGAACGTGAGTTATTAAATAAAAGATAAAATAATAATAATAATAATAATTTTATTTCTACCAAAAACATAACACATATATTGTGGAGGAGAGACCTGTGAACTTAAAACAAGTAAGGCGAGCTTCACGTAAGTACGTGAGGCGATTATCGCCGGTTTCTGTACGGTTAAGTTAAAATTAGTAAATGTTAAATTTTAATAGTTGAATATTCTTTTTCTATACTTCAAGACCTTTAAATTGATATATATAACATGTCATGGTGACTAAAAACTTTTTTTTAATCACCCGCCATATTGGTCGCCATGTTGGAAATATTATGTGTGAAAACTCCAAAAAGTGTATAGTTGTCACAAATCCCGAGATGCACCTGTATGCACTGTAAACAGACAGAGCTGTTATACATGGTTTTTTTTTTCGTACTTCGTACAGAAACCTAAAAGAATTTGTAATAAATGATCTATTAAATTATTTATTAACTAGTGTAAGGTGTTGAATTTGTATTAATTATTTATTTATTAGCTTCAATGTTAAAATTCTTAATTTGATCAAATAGTGTCGATTTCCAGATCTTTCTTCTCTTAATTGAGGGATTTTAGAAGTGTGGCGAATTTAGGAAAAACTTATACTTTTCATAAGCTTTCGAATGTGGGTATAATTAAAGCTAATTAAGATAAATGGACTAGTTTTTGAATTACGGAGGATTGAATGTTACCAGGCGTAAAATTACTCGCACAGGATCTCAACCAACTATTGTACAAATGCAAAAAAGGTTAATCCGAATGAAACCACAAGACTTGGGGTTCTCATAGGACATTTGACGATGAACAAAATAGTTCCTATATAAGCATGAATCCGGAACAGATTTGTTTTTGATATGTTCGCCAAGAACATTTTATAAAGAACAAACATCATTATGCTATTTTTGAAAATTTTCGTAAAACACTTTGAATAAAGAAATAAATCGTTATCTCGAGAACTATTGAGAAATCGTCATATACTTACTTTTTAATTTTTATTTATTTATTTATTTATTTTATTTTTTTCATTTGAGCCATAAAATCCACCAGTTTTGATATGACATTTTATCGCGGTAATATATAATATAAGCAACGGTTAAAAATTGTTAATTTAGTATTGTATGTTTATTGCAGAATAAAACCATGGCCGAATATGACCTTATATAAAGGGTGAAACGTCTCATGATAATAAGAAATTAATTGTTATTAATATTTCACTTAAGCATCCATCATTTAGTAAATTATTTTGATTAGGAGGGAGTTAATTTCTTCGGTTTAAAAGACATTATTGATTTGTATGAAATAATAATATCCCGGGGAATGCTGGATGTTTTCTTAATAATACAAAAATATTGGAGTTGGAAAAATATACATTAAAAGCCTTAATATAACTTAAGAATCGCTTGGTCAATAACAGTAGTCAAAATCAGTACAACAAAAGCATGTAAGAGGTTTTAGAAAAAAGTATCTCCCAAATTAGTAACTCAATTTAATCCCTACTCAAATCCAGTTTGTAACATTATATTTCAAGTCTCAGATGCTGGAGGAAGTATCAACTTTCAACTATTTAGATGTAAGTTTTACCACATAAGGTGTGTTTGAAGAAACGGCCAAGCAGATGGTGACGCGAAGTCGGAGCAGATCAGAACCCGTCAGAGAAACACTTGCCAAAGCTTTAAACCGCTCCTTTAAATCTGTTATTAAAGTGTATGATGCAACTGTACTGGGCACATCACCCTGCACTTTGGCTATTTGGTCTCTTCGATATTTAGACGTAATAGAGTCTGCACAAAATTATTTTGTGAACTCCTCCTTTATATGGTTAGGCTGGAATTCAACCTCCAGCATGTGTCAGTAAAAGTACTCCGACAAATTTTAGTTTTGACATTTTCATTTCTTGACTATGGCACATTAACTCGAAAAGCGTTACTAAAAAAACGTTACACGGAGGTGTGCAATCAAACCTGCCTGCTCTAGGTAGGGTCCCCCCCCCCTACCGCGCTCGGTAGGGCCTACACACCCCTCCCTTCCCGATCGGCTACCTGTCCCACGTCTCACTCTCTTCGCTTCTCGCTACCGTTCCAAGAGTCGCACGCCCGCCCCAGCAGCGCCCGCGCCCTTGGCCCCCCCAACTACAACTTCTATTCTACTGCTCCGATTTGCCCCGGACAAACACCACATATATTAGAATTTTATTCCTAATAAACTTACACACACAACATTTATTTTTTACTTTATTATTTTTTATATATGTTATACTATAATTTTTTGCATTTATTTTAAAAATATGGGTAAAGAAGCTAAAAGATTACATCTTAATAAACTAAAAAAAAATAAAAGTGTTTTCTTTCTTCGGCAACAACATAATGGTCGATTTAATTCCTTATTTACAATCGCAAGAATCTGCACGCTCGAATTTTTTGACATTTTCTTGTCTTTACTTTGGAACATTCACTCGAAAAGCATTATCAAAAAACGACTCTAAAAAGCGTTACACAAGCGTTACCAAAAAACAACACTAAAAAACAACAGCCTACATGAAAATGTCTTGCAGACTCGTATGCAAGAAGTTTTTATTAAAGAAATACATACATACCCTAGACAACCACAGGTTGATTAAAAAATGCTTTGACCGACTTATCACCTTAGACTCGAAACTGGGCCACACGCAGGAAAAAATAAGGATCCTTGGTTTTACCTTTGCCTACGGGCCCTAAGAAGACATTTAGTCCAGTCAATGAGTGCTCAAAAGAGGGGTGTAGTGTAGAGTGCATGAAAGATGCGAGTTTTTGACCTCAGGGCTTTAATAGGAGTAGTTAGGAGGTAAACATACTAAATGTCCCCGCCCCTAAAAGGTGAGCGTAGGGTGGGAGGGGGGTAGAAGTTCCCAAAATTGGGTTTTTGGTTATATCTCGGAAACGGTGGACTCTAGGAAAATATGTTTTGAATCAAAATTAAAGCTTTTCTTCCTATAAAATTGTTTCTATACTAAATTCGAACTTTATCTATTTAATGAGACAAACAACTTTTTAATTTTTTTTTTTTTAGTAAAACGAACAGCGACACTGTTATGAAGAGATAAAATAATTGCTGAATTTATTAAAGAGGACCCAAACGTTTAAAATAAAGAAAACAACGTTTTTACCGATATCTTCCGTTCTAACGTATAAAGATTTTAATAGAACTTCTTACACATTATCTAAAGTACAATTGAAACAGGCATGTAATATTTCAACCGGATACAAGCAGAAGCTTTAGAGTAGGGAAGAGATATTTTTTTAAATTAATAGGCCGGGTAGGTAGAAAGCAGTCCTATTTCAATCCAACATCCTTTAACAAACATACTCATTAACTATAAACTCATCATGACCAACTTTTTTCTTATATTTAATATATATTTATAGTAAGACGCTTGCTTTAATGATGCAAAAAATGATTTTATTTTAATTTTGCCTTAACTCTGCTAGGTACAAATAGTTCGTTACTTTTAATTTTGTCTCTTTTCTAACTCCACCATGTATAAGTAGTTAGTAATGTATACATACTTAGCAGTGTGATTTTATAATTTATATTTAATGAAAAATGTAAGGAACTTCGTTCCTACCCGGTGTCCCACGACACCACACGTATTTAATTTTTATAGAATTGTTAATAACTTTAGTTCTACTCAATATTTTCAAATGAAACCAAGCCTACGAATTGCGCAACATGTTTGCGCTCACCTCTGAAAAACAAGTAATCGATTTTGCTTAGCCAGTTTTGCGCCTATATAGTTTTGACTGGGGCGACAGACGCACATATACATATACACGAAAAAAAATTAAGGCCGGATTCGGTTTTTGGAATGTATAAATTGAAAAAGTATCCCAAAAATTTGCAATTCTGACCAATGTTCAGACAAAACTTTAATTTTACATTTATAGATAGATGTTGTATGCATTTAAAAATATTATATACAAGTTAGCAGGTAATAAAACTGGGCTACAATGGAATTATGGCACTATGGCCAACAGGTGGCCCATACCAAAAACAAAACAATAGCATGTATGATTTAATTTTAAATTGTATGAATCTAATAAAGGCTTTATTACTATTATTAGTACTTTAAATAATCAGTTCAATTCACAACTTGTACGATTAGATTTCCTATAGTTAGTTTCCGATCCACGTTAAATATTGATAAAAGAGTTCAATATAACCTTAAAATCGGATTTTTAGCAACAATGATTTCTTTCTACATTTACTATATGCACACATTTGGGTCCTTAAGTAATTAATTCACTGAATTGCTTGGCTATCTTTAAATAAGGTAGACTTCTCGGGTTCGATCCCGTGTCTAGGATTTTTGGTTATATGGCTCACAATTGGGGTGCTTTGGTGAGTGAAGTAGCCGAACTCTTTTTTGAACATTCAAAACTTTTTTTTAACATTCGCGGGTTTTGAACCTGAAATGAGCCCGAAGGCTTGGGTTCTAAACCCAATGACATTGACCACCACGTAGGTGAGTACATTGAGCAAACCCAGTAAACGTCGCGTCCTGGACGAGAGGAAATCGGCCCTTCACACATCCACTTTATATGATCATCAGTATAAAACTTGTCCTAATTCCATTGGATTCGAACCATCGCATCGCCAGGAACATCGATAATAACCTTGGTTGTAGGTGAGAGTAGTGGCTATAGAATCAGCTACGTCAGTCCACTTACACCCATTTGGGGTTAGTAAACAGTAAAAAATAAATAATTATATATTGTATGAAAGCAATTTTTTTATTGGCATTTTATGCATACAAATTTAAATCATTCTTATTATAACCTCCTAAACAGGATATACAAAAATGGATGAATATAGATTATAAGATGTTTCGTGATTGGTTCTTTATTGATTCTTCATTTCACGTGTAACTGATTTGATCTCTTAATTGAAAAGCTGGGCTCTTAGAGTGTTAACCAGACCTCCTTGGAGGTAGAACGTTTGCTCTATATGCGTTTTTAAAGTTGCCTGGGGGTGAATAACTGGCAACTACATAAGTCTTTCCAGTCCTGGAAGTAGCAACTCCTACTCCTATTTGCTTACTATTTTTCCAAACAAGCTGTGTGAAGTGACCTGAAATCATACAAATAGCAAGTATATTTTTTGTGCTCATTAATAAATCATGGTTTTCACAAAGTTGATAAGATATTAACGTTATTAATATCTTGCTGTGATTATTTATAATCTGAGTATATAAGTGCAGTAGTACTTCTATAATATTATAAGTAAGAAGAAGAATAGTTAAAAAATACTAAATAGTTTAAATAAGTGTGGACCTTTTTTTTCTCTTTTTTTTTTAATCTATAGTTTAAACCGAAACCAAAATATTTTGACACAAGTTATAGCGATTTTAAAAACAAAACCTACATTTTTGGCTCAATACAAACAACATAGTTCGAACATAGTAGGACCAGACAAATAATGCCCATGATGTCTGAAACGCATTTCTGACTAGGAATATTTCAATTTGAGGAATAAAAACAATCGTTTTTTCAGAATGATCACAAAACTTCCCTTACGTTCTGTAAGCTCAAAAGAAAAATCAATTTAATAACCTCTCTCATATACATTTATAAAATAGTAATTCTAAATTTAAATTCCATAATACCATTTATATAATCGAGTAATGTCCCGACGACGACTTACCTCGAAATTATTTGTTATTGCTAAGCCAAGGCAACCACATTTATTTCAATAAAAATAAATGTATGTTTTAATTTGTTGGTCTTTAAATAGATGTTATGACATCTTAATAGATATAATAACTTATTTAAATTAATTTACTTAACTTTACTTTTTTTTCTAAATATAAAATTAGGCCCGTTGCTATGGGCTTAAAGGCTCGACTAATTAATTGATTTATTATTATTATACATATTTAAAAAGAGTCTAACAGGTAATTGTTTTAATTTTTTTTTTCTTTTTTACTTTCAGCTAAATCAGATACGAGTCTCGCTAATCCGGGTTTGACGGGACCGGACCCAGTCCGGATTACCGAAAGTCCGGATTAAACGGAATCAGTTTTAAAATGTCTTTAAAACAAGCTTTAGTAGGGTAAAACTATTGAAATCGAGGTTTTTATCGTATTACTTTTATAAGTCTCCAAAGCATGCTTGTACAACGTATAGGTATAACACTACTTAAGTTAAGGGCTGTTCTGTAACCTGTCCAAATATTAAATTCATTAAAATAAAATGACAATCTATTAAGCAGGTGCAGGTATAGAAGGGACTTCCTGAGAAACAGGCTGTGTTCCGATATGAAATTCGAGGAGCAATAATCATTTCACAAAAAGTTGAGACATTAGACATTGTCGGCTTGGCGAAATTTCATTGAACTGCGTTGAGCCGCCGCTAAATGTTTCTTAAAACCCTCTCTACATCTCAGTACACTACCTTTATATCTTTCGCCCTACATTTCTATGGAACCTAAAGAGATTTATCAATGTTCTTACTTATTCCTAATTATTCTTAATCTGTTTATTTTTAACAAAAATACCGGGTATTCCTCGTGTTGAAATGTTGGAATATACACCTGTAAACTAACTAGGAACCATTTAAAAAAAAATAAACAAAAGCAGAAACCCTGATAATCTTAACAATTCATAAATCAGAAAAGGCCCTGCTTCCAATTTATATCTAGTTTTTGGCCCGTCCGGATTATACGGATGTCCGGACTAACGGGGTCCGGATAAGCGAGACTCTACTGTATATGAATATCTATATCTTGGAAATTATTTATTTATGCCGGGAAAAATACGTATATGGTTAGGCTAGTTTTTTAAAAAAATTCAAAAAAATGTAAACTGATTTTTTAGAAATATTTTGGTTTCAGCGTCTAGGCCAATATACATTCGAGCTTGTATATATTATATATTTCTTGTTGTATATATATATATATATATATATATATATATATATATATATATATATATATATATATATATATATATATATATATATATATATATATGTGTGTGTATATATATATATATGTATATATGTGTGTATATATATATATATATATATGAATGAGTAAAATCTGTTTGTTTTTTTTTTGAGAATTTTGCCTACTTTTATTTCGGAGAGGATACAATTTCCTGATTTCGGCGTCGTTTATGTGTTATATTAAAAAAACTAAAATAAGTGCCAAAATTGCGATGTTTTTCGCCTGCCAAAAGTTGTCCCCAGGGCTTTCGAGGTTGCAAACTTGGTTTCATGCTCCTCTTACTATACAAAACAAACCTAAAAAAAAAAATAGTTTACCCTAATTAATGCAAGCTGGACCCCTCTCAGGTTACCTATATATTGGTCTAGTCCCCCAATTTAAAGCTACAATCAATTTCTCGATTTTTGCCTCGGGGTAGGATTTTTCTAAACTTGGGCTTTAAATTTCATTGAAATTAGCGCAATAGAGTAGCTCTACGCGTCTGCACAGACTACAAACGACAGATAAGTATTTTTAAAAGTTGGATTCAGAAGACCTTCAAACGTAGAAATCAATAATAATCTAGAAATATAATTAGTTTAGGAGTTATTTTGAGCTTACCGACATCCTTGAAGTTAGAAGGTTGGTCCTTACTGTAGTCGTAAACTTTGTTTTCAGCGTACCAACTCTCGCAAGCTGAATTTCCATCAACATTGCCACTTGAAGCGAATAAGTTTTCACCGTATGGACCTCCACTGTGGACCAAATTACCATTGGCGTTTGCGAGTTTATTGGCGTAGTTCTGAGCGTAGTTGTTCAACTGAAAAAAAAAGAAGCTTCCAATTAGGGTGGCACATATAGCTTCCTCGCGTCCTATCAATAGACGATTGCATGGATATAAAAAGTTTGTCTGATGAGTTTTAGTAGCAGATGATAAGTGTAAAATAAATGGAATGAGACAGCGGTATTTAAAATAACGTACGTGTAAAAACATCAGAGCTAATGTCTGATCTTCACGGTCAAGACATGGGCGCAATAAATATTAGTTGTGACAATTAGTCAGCAGTCACTCTTGCTAGGGACGGAGCGATCTCCGACAAGTCTGCTCACTTAATACGGAAGGTGGCATTTGCAAACGAGCAAGTAAAAAATAAATCATTCAACTTAAAAAATGCAGCTACATCAAGTAGCGGATTTTCTAACAAAACCTATTTCAGCACCTCAATTGTGCAAAGTGTTAGAAATTCTAAAGTTAAGATAAATTTAAAATTGAATAAATTAATTGTGTTGTTGTCATTATGTTGTGTTATTGAAAAAAATGAATTATAAATCATTTAAGTTTATATTTGTGTGTGAGAGTATTTGTATAATAGAATTTAGAATGAGTGAAACAAGTTTAGGTTAACTTGGTTGCAGAAAAGAGGAGGGGACATGTTGATAAATATAATATTAGCGAGTAATAAAATTATGTACTTGTATTGTCATTCTATAAAATATAAAATAAAATTCAGTACTTTGTCAAGATATAAACATGTAGAGAGTATTAATACAAGAGTGTAATATACCACTGCAAAAGAATCATGTATATATGCAAACGAAATTCTGTTTCGGTCCACTATGAGCTCTGATATAATTTTATATATATATAATTTAGAAAATAATTTCTTCTGCGCTTCTATTGGTGAAATATAATACTTAAAAAGTGAAATAATCCAATCTACCTCCTGTTACCTCCTAACTCCCTGGTACTATATTTTATTTAAAAAAATCCTCTCGTTCATGTCTTTTTTGCATGGCGGGAAATTTTATCTGTCCCTCAGCCCGTTATTTTCTTTTTTTAACTTTTTGATCGGATCAATTGAATTTAGCGATCTGTTACTCTTTATAGCAGTTTCGCTGCTAGTTTTAATAATAATAAAATTTAAAAAAAAATAAAAAGGTCTCCTCTTATAGGACAGATGAAAATAGAATCGATTTCTGCGCTTGTGATAGAGGAACAATGGTCACAGAGGGTTGAAATTAATATGGCACCTTCCGACAGACCAAAATACACGAAACCAGTAAAATTCACTAATTTCTGATGCTGTCATTCCTATGACTAAAGGTTTGGCTGAGTCCAAGATGCTGACTGATGAGAGTGCAGAGTGATAATGTGCTTCTAGTCCTTTAGCTCGCTGCAAAGTTAGTGGATCTCCCAAGATGGTAAGAAGAGACCTCGATGATTGAATACCTCTTGACCTTTAGGCGTAAACGCCGTAAATCTGTCTTTAGCGTGACTTTTCCTAGATCTAAATATTAGTAAAAAGTTTAGGATTTATTTTACCGTGGAGGTGTAAGCAAGAGGACCGACTTGGTGAATACTCCTGTATTTGTTGTGGCAATTTAGATTCTGAGTTTTGAATGTGCTTATAGGCACACTTAGAGCTCTTCTCTTCCTTACCAGCTTGTCTTCGCTAAAAACATATAACCATAACAATCATAAATAAAGGTATTGATTACTTTTAGATGATTCAATCAAGACTTTATGGAACTCACTCTACATAAAATTACATTTGGAAACGTAAAATTTGTAAAAAAATAACCTCTGGGTTTTGAAGGTTAGTTTGAACTGGTTTGGATTATCAGCAGTATTACATTTCTTTACATTCAATAGTGAATTTGCTGAAAGAATAAAATTCTTATGGAACCTAAATTACAAAATGTTTATTTAAAATCAGATAAGTAGTTATAAGATATAGGTGTGTCCACGCGGGAGAAAAATAAATGGAACCAATAAGTGTGCCGGGGAAATTGAGATTTAGGTTGGACCATCAAAATTTAATCTATCAGTTTCAACATGTAGTTTTTTGAATTATTGTGCGTTCGCACAAATTTTGACGAGCAGAACCGAGACCAAAGATATTCCTTATGTCCGCCAAATATTTCCGAAATTTCATTTTTGACTTCTAAATTTAGAATTTGGTAAAATAGAGACGTTTGTTCTTTAAAATGGACAAAATGCTTCTGTAAGCTCGGAAGCAAAAGAAATTAAAATAAAATCGTAAATACCTGTCATCAGCAAAGACGCAAGCCACAACCAAAGCTAAACAGATGTACTTCATATTATTAATAAAAAAAAATAATATAATGAGGTTTCGAATTCGGATGGCTTTACTAAACTGACTACTGTTAGAGACTTACTCATAATTTATATACAAAGTTAACTTTTATATTTTGAAGGCCTTTTTTTATTACGTAATTATATAAATTATTATTATCAAAATTCCTATTTATCGTTTTGCTTTTATTTTCTTAAATACGTATTTTGTCACTTTTCCTTATAAAATATAACTTGTGACTTCGTTTGAATCTAATTTAATTTCGTAACGTCAACAAAATTTTTATATTGATTAGATAATAATTTTGATCCGATACTACTAATACTAATGTTCTCGTATAGTATGTACTTGATAAATTCGTCCAGTGTTTCCGTTTTGTTTGTGTTAACGGGGGTTCCCTGGTAATATTTACATATTATAAACATTTGTCATAGCGCTGATCAGTAAAAAATAAAAATTGTGGACTTACCACTGATTTGTAAAAATGAATTTCCTTTTATAAGGTGTAAACAATAATTCTTGAACATTAGTTATATCTTTACAGCCATCAAAGGTTATTGCTATATATTTTTATTTTATTCAATCCTTATATCCCTACAAAATTCAATACTTATACCTTGAAGAAGGAAATATATTATTCCGAAACCAAGCGATGTTTCGGAATAATATATTTCGATTTTTATTTTTTTAATGATCCTCAATTTTTTGTCCATCAAAATCTAAAAATCGAATTGTAATATTTTTTTGCGTATATGAGAAAATATACAACGTATTACCGAGAGTCCATTTTTAATTATCTCACTACTAATAAAATCCAGTAGAACCAACCTAGAAGAATTAGTTTATTCTAATACATTCTTTATTAATTTCATTCATGGACACTCTCCCTCTCCTTCCTTTCTTACTTTTTCAGGGTTTTAAAAATTGAAAAACCCTACTTAGTGGGTTTTCATTTTCAAGACAATACCTTTAAGATCACAAAAAATCATCTTCCTCCAGAGATTAGAATTTGGCTTCGTTATTTCAAATTCCTATTACGCAATTCAAACCCTTAGGGGTTAAATTGTGAACAAAAAATCCTGTTCTAATGTGTGCTTATGCTCTAAGGAGAAGCCTTTACAGAAATTGGAAATTTTTCTTTAGATAATATTTTTAAGGGATAAACGTTCTTATTTCCATTTGGCCGCTCCTTAACGTGAGTTTTAACCCAAATTGAGCTCGATGGTTCGGGCTCTATATAACCAAAGTTGGGTTATTTAATCAAACCCGAGTGGAGAGGGCGGGGATTGATTAATTCACACGTCCAACTCAATATGATCTTCAGTGAAGTACATCATACCTCCTTGGGGTTCCACAAAATTCCATCCTAAGTAAATTGTTATGAGCGTTAGATATGGATATGAGTGTGAGTATAATAAATATAGTGAAAACGAAAATATCGTTCGCTTAACTAATTAAAAAAAAGTGTTCTAAGTAATTATATTAATTATAAATGACACAATGTTATCAGTGAAGTCATGAAGGTTAACATGCTCATTATGTAGGCTTAATTACCACTAATAAACATTGTATCTGTTATAATAATTTGTTCTTGATAATAACTTCAATTTACACCTTGAACGATTACATTGTTTTCCTTGCTTTTAAAATCCATGTTAAACATTGACAATGACACAATTAAAATGATTTGCTTCACATTATTTTACTAGTTTAGTACTTAATCAAGGCTATTCGACTATAAAAACCAGAGACGGGACGTTTATGACTTTTATTTTTCCATTTCATGACCTTTATTCTATGACTTTTATTACTTTTATTATCCTGTTTTATGACGTTTATTTTTAAAAAGAAAATTTATGACCTGTTTTATTATTAATAACATAATGCGATTATTAAAATGTAAATATTTGATTATAAGTATAAATATCTTCTAAGCTAAGAGATTATAAATTTAAATTTAGGTACCGTAAATCAATCATAATTTGCAAAACACCCTAATTAGTGACTTATTTTAACTACTTAGTCACTCAATGAAAACTTAGAAGAGTTTGTTGGAAGACTTCATAATACATTTTATTTTATTTTTGGAATGTGATTTGAGGTGATTTATAAGTCCAACAAGCCTACTATTCGTGCTAACCCCGTGGCGTCGCAAAATGTGTCATGTTATTTATTTGTTGCCTGTATCTGAGAATCCATGCGTCCTAGAAAAAAAAGTTGTTATGTAAAAATTAAAAGCTGAATAAATTCTGTATAAATTGTGTATGTATTTTTATTTTATTGATTTTATATAGGACATCCGCTATCGAATATGGGACTTTCTAAACAAATTGTTCTTTGCTCTACGTTTTTCAACAAACTTCGTCTTCTACCGTCTAAACCGATATTTTACAGTTAAAAGGCACAAAACAGAAGTTTAGGACATTCGATTTTTTTTTAAAACGAATTAAACTTTGTGTTGCATCCGTAGTTACGAAGTTATAGCCTTTTTTTTTCTTCTTTTTTTTAAATCTCGAAAATTATGATATGCAAAATATCATGAGGGGCATTAGAATCACTTGATAAACGAAGCTTAAAAGAGAATAAGCTACATTCTATGAAGAAGACAAGGGTTGAATGTGCAATAAAAGTCACGATACTGCCCAAGAAACTAATTGATGTTAGAATTTATGTCAAAATAGTTAGTCCAGCTTAATAAAACAGAATAAAACTGGGGAGACACTGTTACATTTTTTATGCATTTTAAATTAAATTGAATGTCCTATCCCTTCATTCATATCCATTTTTAATGTATAACCATCAATTTAGGGAGTAGAAGACAAAGTTTGTTGAAAAAAGAGGTACAAAAAACATTTGGTTTATTAACAATTTACGGTAAGATATACTAAAATGAACAGAATCAGTACTATAAAAGATTTATTCAGCATTTATTTTTTTTATAAAACAAATTTGTGCTAGGACGTACCGTTTCCCAGTTACAGGCTAACAAACCAAGTTAGCATAGACTTAGACCATAGGTTTGGGGACTTTTGGTCTAATAATCACCTTCAAACACATTCCAAATATAAAACAAATTGTATCAAAAAGTCTGCCAACAAACTGTTCTTTGACTGGAGTAACTGAAGATGGATTTTTAAATGTTAACTTTCCGGGAAAACCTGAGTTCTTGTTCACTTCTAATCCCCCCCCCCATCCCAATGCGATGTCTCAATATATATATTTTATTATTACCTGCTTATATCGTAATAAGTATTAACTTCCTAGCTTCAGAAGTTAAATTCTCTTCTTTTTTTACTTTTCTCCTTCTTCCCCCTTAAGCTTAGTCCACACTTAGTGCGAGGCTGAATCTTGGCTCTCTAAAATGGCAGATTATAAAACCCTTTCGATAGTTTTTTTTTGTCATAAAATTAAACTAAATTCCAAATTCTAAGATTCTAGTACTATTAGTTCCAAAGATATCTTCATTAAACGTGTTCATATAAATGAACATTTCTAATAATTAAAGATGGCGGATCTTGTTTGTGTGTGCGCATTCACCCACTTTCATATCCAAGTAAATAAGTGCTGTATGTTTTCTTGTGGGATACTCAGTCAGTATAGTTTATTTGCACATATTTTTATTCAATAGTAACTGTGCATAGACAGATAAAAACATATAGGGGACCATCTGTGAGCTACTAACTTTTAGCACACCATCCAAATTTATTCATATTCAGATAAGTACTTTTAAAGATATAGGTGTTAAAAAACACAAATTTATGCGCATGCGGAAGAGAAAGGGATGGGCGCAGAAGGATAGAATTAACAAACTTGTTAGTTAACATTCCAACTGGGAATCGGAACGTCCAAAAACCACCAATTTGCTCCACCATTCTTTTATATGTAGAACACAAGGAAGCTAATTGAAAGACTATTTTTTGTCCATGATAAGCCCACCCGACGGCTCATGACAAGTGGCAACGGGCTCAATTTTATATTTAGGAAAAAAGAAAATTAATTCAGATATAAGTTATTATATCTATTTAAAGGCCAACAAATCAAAGCCAGCATTTATTTTTTATTGGAATAAATGTGGTTGCCTTACCGCAGCAATGACACTGTATTTAAAATCCCTTATTATTAAATTAAAATAATTTATTATTAAACTCATATAAATCCCACTTTTATAAAATTTAGATGGTTAGTCAAAAGTAAACTCCAGATAGTTCCATATTAATTTTAACCTACTGGAATATATTTTATTATATTATTGCTTAAAAATAAGTGTGTGACCTCACTGGGAATAACAAAAATCCATATATCATGTGATCATTCGTCCAATAATAATAGGATGCGAGGAAACTATGAGCTACACAAATCGACAGACTAAAATTGAAGTATTTGTTTATCTATGAAATAGAATAAATTTTTATTAAATTCTCTTCACGTTTTCAACTAAGCTTGGAAATATCGTCACTTGTTTTCACAATAAATTCAATTCAGCATTGTCAGCACGTCGATACTTGGCCGCGAGGCATCATCTCGTTTAGAGCTGTGTAAACTGTTGTTTACGTTGGTTCGGGGTCGCAGCCTGATCACGTTTCTATAATTCCATATGCCTCACTTTCAGGCATGTTTATCACGCAATTGTGTTCGTAATTCGTGGATTCCGTCTTCCTTCGAATATCTGGAGAATACAAAATAACAAAATAAATAACTAATAAATATGTAGTGACACAATGTCACTTTGACAAGTAAAAAAACAATTGTAAATATTCATATAAAAATATAGTTCAGTTGCTCTTGCATCTTTGGTACGTTGCGTATTAATTATTTGTAGGCTAAGAAACCTTACAACTGGTGACACCCCGACGTGATCAAATATGCAAGACACAACTAGTGAAGATCAAAAGGATCATGTTCAGTTCGCTTCCGTTACTTATCCCGACATCGCGCGAATCGGAGTTAAATTACCGCCGTTCTTTCGGGCCAAACCCCACCTTTGGTTCACGCAAGCAGAATCGTCCTTCGCCATCGCAGGAATTACAGCGGACCTGACGAAGTTCCATTACGTTGTGTCATCGCTTGACGGCGACGTTCTTCAGCAGGTAAGCGACGTAGTGACCGACCCACCGGGTAAAAATAAATACGAAGCTCTGAAAAAGGGTTTAATTTCAGCCTTCGCCGACAGCGAGGATAAAAGATTACGCCAACTGTTAACAGGCGTTCAGCTTGGTGATAAGAAACCGAGCCATCTTTTAAGAGAAATGAAAAGTCTAGCCGGCCTTCACGTTCCAGAAGATTTAGTCAAGTCCCTGTGGATCCAGCGGCTACCGCAGCAGGTCCAGGCTATTTTATCGGTCAGCTGCGACGGACTCCAGCAATTGGCGACAATGGCAGATAAAATACTTGAAGTCCAGCAAACCTCGGTATGTACTATAGGCACTACTAGCACATCAAACTCGCAGAGTGGACCGTCTAGCAAAGTAGAAACTGTCATAGAAGAACTTACAAGACAGATAAGCGCGCTCCTCACGGAGATTGACTACTTAAAAAAAGACAACGAAAAGACAAGGTCCCGCGCTCGTTCTAGGTCACATTGTTTCACAAGATCCCGCAGCCGCTCCAACGGGCGAAATTCAACTGGTGACGAATGCTGGTACCATCGAAAGTTTGGGGCCGACGCGATTAAGTGCCGATCTCCATGCAGGTATGCCCGTAAACACCTTAACGCGGAAAACTAGACCCCCTGCCTCAGTCCGCGGCATGTGGACCAGGGGAGTCTCGCCGCCTTTTCAAAACAGATAACGCCACTAAAAAGCGCTTTCTTATTGACACCGGGTCTGACGTATCTGTCATACCTCCCACTTCTGACGACGTTAAAAACGGCCCTGGAAAATGTACTTTGTTCGCCGCGAACGGAACGCCACTTAAGACGTACGGTCAGAAGTTGGTCACTGTCGACCTCGGACTTCGTCGGACATTTAGCTGGCCCTTCATCATAGCCGAGGTTACGAAGCCTATCATCGGTGCTGATTTCCTTAGCTATTTCAACCTACTGGTAGATCTTCGTAGCAAACAGCTGAGGGACGGAGGCACCGGCCTCGTGGTAACAGCTTCGATCGGGTACAGCGAATTATCACGGATCAGTTCACTGCACCAAGACGGGACGAAATACAACACGCTACTCCGTAAGTACCCCGAAATAACTCGTCCCCCTGTTTTTCCTAGGCAGCAAAATATTAAAACGGAGCATTGCATAGAGACAACTGGTCCCCCAGTGTTCTCGAAAGCCCGAAGGTTATACGGCGACAAACTAAAAGCTGCGAAGCGGGAATTTGAGGTGATGCTCGATCTAGGTCTTATACGTCCTTCGAAGTCACCTTGGGCAAGTCCGCTACACATTGTTCCCAAGAAGGATGGGGGTTGGCGCCCTTGCGGCGATTACAGACGCTTAAACGCGGTTACAAAACCAGACCGCTACCCCATCCCTCATATTATGGATTTTAACGTCAACCTACGCGGCAAGCGTATATTTACGAAATTAGACCTAGTTCGAGCGTACAACCAAATACCAATGAAGCCCGAGGACATCGAGAAAACCGCCATAATTACACCTTTTGGGTTGTTCGAGTCACCGGTCATGACATTCGGACTGCGTAATAGTGGCCAGACTATGCAACGCTTTATGGACGAGGTATTACGTGGCTACGAAAACGTCTACGCTTACATCGACGATGTTCTTATCGCGTCAGAGAACGAAGAAGACCACTTGCAGACCCTCGACCTAGTGTCCGCAAGCCTAAAGGAATACGGCCTTTGCATCAACGCGAATAAATGCCAATTTGGGCAGGCCAGCCTGACCTTTTTAGGCTGCGAGATATCTACAGAAGGTATCAAGCCATCCTCCGACAGAGTTCGTGCAATTATGGGAATGGAAAAGCCAACTACCATCCGCGGACTTCGCAAGTTTCTGGGCACGATGAACTTTTATCGCCGCTTCATCAGGAGAGCCACCTGGCCACAGGTATCCTTAAATGAATTCCTGAAAGGATCCTGTAAAAGCGACAATCGACCCGTTCCCTGGACGAATGAATCGGAGGCCGACTTCCATCGCTGTAAGGAAGCGCTCGCGCAAGCCGCCATGCTCGCACATCCATCCACGGAAGCTCAGCTATATATCACCGTCGACGCTTCAAGCCTGGCTCTAGGCGCTGCACTCGAGCAAGATGTGAATGGTAAAAGAGAACCGATCTCGTTCTTCTCAAGAAAACTGAGCCCCGCTGAACAGCGTTACTCCACTTACGATCGGGAGTTGCTCGCCGCATACTGCGCTGTAAAGTTTTTTCGACATCACATCGACGGCCGCAATCCAATATTGCTGACAGACCATCGTCCAATAACATTCGCGTTTCAGCAGAAATCGGATAAGGCGTCCCCTCGACAATCTCGACACCTTGAGTTCATCGCTCAATTTACGACAGACATTCGTTATATCAAAGGCGAGAAGAATGTCGTCGCCGATTTTCTGTCTCGGATGTCTACCGAAAGTCCGTCCGAAGAAATTAGTGTGCTGAATTACGCGCAGTTGGAAAAAGAGCAAGCGGGTGATTCAGATTTACAAAACACCATCAAGAAGCGAGACGGTTGTCTACAACTCACGCCAGTTCAAGAAAGAGGACACGACATTTACCGCGATCAATTCGGAAGAATATTCGTCCCGAAGTCTCTTCGCAGAGAGGTTTTCGATCGCATGCACGGATTATGTCATCCTGGGATTCGAAAGACCCGCCGGTTGATCAGCGAACGGTTCGTGTGGCCATCTCTCGCTAAGGACTGTAACACCTGGACGCGGGGTTGTCTCTCTTGTCAGAAGGTGAAGACTCATCGTCACACTCAGAGTCAGCTGGCAGACGTCCCTATACCGAAAGGGCGTTTAGAACACGTCCACATCGACATCGTTGGCCCGTTGCCCGAGTCACAAGGCTATCGATATTGCCTTACCGCGATTGACCGACTGACGAACTGGACGGAAGCTATGCCCATTAAAGACATCACTGCCGAAACTGTCGCTGTCGAATTTTACAGTGGTTGGGTCTCTCGATTCGGTGCCCCTGCCACGGTAACTACTGACAGAGGACGGCAGTTTGAGTCAGCTTTATTTCGAGGACTAACATCTCTTCTCGGAACCGATCACATTAGAACGACCGCTTATCATCCTCAAGCCAACGGAAAAATCGAGCGCTGGCACAGAACACTGAAATCCGCACTCAAGTGTAAAAAAGGTGCGAACTGGGTCGAACTGTTGCCATCGGTCCTCCTCGGCTTGAGGGCGGTACCCGGACCATCAGGCCACTCCGCCGCCGAATTGCTCTACGGTCAGCATCTTCACCTCCCTGGTGAATTTTTTCACACAAGTGATCCTTCTGCAACATCAGGGTTAGATGGAACGTTCGTATCTCGACTGCGGGAGCACTTAAGACGCATACGACCATCGCCGACATGCTACCGCAGGAAAGAAGTATTCGTGCATCCTGAGCTGCAGAAGTGCACACACGTATTCCTACGAAGGGATTTGGTGAAGGGGCCGCTCGAACAACAATTCTCCGGCCCTCACAAAGTGTTATCAAAAGGTGAAAAAGTTTTTAAAATAGAGCTCAACGGTAAGGCCGATACAGTCACTATTGATCGGTTGAAACCAGCCTTTCTCGTGGAAGAAAATACACCACCTACGCAGGACCTGGCGGCACCCACCCATCCACCCACTCAAATCAGACCCCAAGAAGTTGTAAGAACAACGAGGTCTGGACGGCGTGTACGTTTTCCTACACGACTAACGTCGTGACTTGGGGGGGAGCCCTGTAGTGACACAATGTCACTTTGACAAGTAAAAAAACAATTGTAAATATTCATATAAAAATATAGTTCAGTTGCTCTTGCATCTTTGGTACGTTGCGTATTAATTATTTGTAGGCTAAGAAACCTTACAAATATAACAAATACAAAATAACAACTTAAACTTCAATGTGTTTGTTTTATTTTGTCAAGTTTCGATGCCGACAAAAATTGGATTCACATATACGATTAGAGCTTACCTATATACACTATAGTATTTTCTACGTAATCATTTCATAATAATAATAATTGTTCTGCTTAACCCCACTATTCTTACCATTTCCCTTCCTTTGTCTCCTCCCGAAGTTAACCGATTTAATTAAACTTGCCTTAGTTGCTTAGTTTGGGCTCAAAGTTACTAAAAAATAGTTTTTAAAAAATTCTTTAGATAAATATACGAATTTAACAAAAATGCCCATATTTCGGCGCTTTCCAAATGATTTTTGATTATTAGCATTTCGTAGATCCTTCTTGAAACCCCATTGCGAGGGCGATGTGTCTGACCAACATTGTGACCCCGAATCAGTGACCCGGGGATCGAACCAGGAACCCTTTAATGTTATTCCGAGCTTACCGAATAAAGGTTAACGGAAGCTATGTGATCGTGCAGAAGAACGATAATATTTCATGCCTCCGATTTCAAAAATTCCATTTCAGAAATCTGTATAATTTGTTTATAAATTCATCCCTAAATAGTTCTTGGATAGAATTACTGCCCTGTGATTTTGTATTTTATTAATATTAATTAATAATAATTTCAAGATAAAATAACTTTTTATATACTACGTTTTTAAATTTTCTGTTGACTAAATAAAAAATGAAGATCGTAAATATTGGATATTATGTCAAAACAAATAAAATAACTTGCGGATTTATTCCGAACTAACTTTCAAGTTACAGCAAAATTTGCTGAAAACGAATTAAATTCTGTTGAAAGATAGCTAAAAGTATTAAAATAATGCATTGTCATCGTGTTCTGAGCTATTCTATAAGTTTTAAATGTCTAGCTACTCGGAAAGTTAGTTAAAAATCGATTGCAAGATTTGTACTGGACAAGCAGTTGAGTACCTCATGACTTTTTGTAAGGTTTCTTCTGTCATATAAGACTATGAGAACCTGCATTGCTATCAGCTTTTAAGAAAGTTTTAAGATCATCGTGATACCTGGTTTTATCATCATTTGAAGGTGAAGCTGCTAGTGGTGCAGGGTTGGTTACCTTACCTTCAACAACCTCTAGTCCATTTGAAATACCTGAGACATATTGACGCTTTATACTTCCATGTATTCCAGTTGGATTTCCTTCAAGTAGACCGAAATTAATTACTTTTGTGTTTGAATCCATCTTCAAATTTTATTAACACACTGAGCACATAACCTAATGAAGTTCTATATACTAGATGAACACATACAGTCTTCGCACAACTAGAATCGACGCGTTGACAGCGCGGGAAAAACTAGCAAAAGGGGGGACGAGCCAATGAGAGCTTGAGATTTTCCCGGACAAAAGGTCGGGCCAACTAGGCAAAGATAAATGTCTCTAGTGGAGGGGAGAGGCCCTCTGGATAACAGTATAAGAAGGCTTCGTAGTGGCTTTATTTTTTCCCCCAGAGAGGTTGGCCAATCTGTGTGTCACTCAATATAATGTTTTGTAAAATCTATTTTTTCGTGATTAGGGACCCATGAAACGAATTTTAGCCACAGTCCTGGCTCCAACTCCCGCCATGCCAGTGGCTCCATTAGCGAATTTTTTCCAATGGAAATTCGCTAAAAACAATTTCCAAACTGTAACTTCAGGGCCGGATAGCGCCAAAGCTAAGCAACTTTGGACTAAGGTAAGTTTTCTTAAATCGGCAAATTTCGGTCTAAGGTACATGTGGTAGGCTTTTGTAAAGACCTTTCACAGACCCTTCCCTGAATTGTATTAAGAAGGTTTAGTGAGGCTATATCATCACTGAAATAAATAAATAAATCTTTTGAAAGTTTAAAATCATTTAATTTATTATTTTACTGTAGGCCCTAATATTTTCAGACAGATCCCTAGTTAAAATAATGCACCTAACCTCAAAATTCATTATCCCATGAAAACTGTAGTTTAGGAGATATCGAATTCAAAATGAATGCTACCCTGCCTGAAATAAAACAAAACAGGTCCATTAAAAAAAAACCACCTTCTAATTTCTAGCAAGGTCTTAGTATTTTTTTAAAATTCACATAACATAAGCCTTTTTAGGATTAAATTTAATATCACTTAATGTGGAAAATCATTGCTATAGTTTCTTCTCCGGAAGCAAGTAATTCGTGTTCTAAACCCGAGTCAAGGCTAGAGGGCCACACGTCGATGTACTGAACACCATGTAGCACAATAAAATGTGGCATCCACAAAGTTATACGATTGCCAATTATATGGTATATTCTTACAGGTTATCTACAGCTGAATGCTGATAGAGCGACAAGCCAACCCCGTGTCCCCTGTGGTAGGTCTTAGCCTTTCACGGGGGGCCACGCCTATTCTATGAGACAGTTTTACAATTTCTGTTCAATAACCAAATCATTTGTTTATTTTAGTATTATTCACTATTAGTTCCATAATTTATTTATTACTTCCGAACTAACGAACGAAAATTTGTTGTCTCCGAAAATCCAAGACAGAAATCCATCTGAAACTGATCATGGAACATTTTTGGTCTCGTGTCTGTCTGTCTGCCGTTCAATTTTTGTGAACTAACATATCTTAAAATCTACTCATCCGAATTTAATAAAATTTTGATGGTAGGTCATAATTAGCCTATTTACTTATTATGTCCATATACGTTTTTCAATACACATTTATTTATTACTCATATCTTTAAAAGCATTCATCTGATTTTTAAGAAATTTGAATGGTTTGTCTAAAGTAGCTCGTAGATAGCCTCAGATTAACTTCAACCAACTGCGCTCATTAAATAGTGCTAAATTGATACTTTATTTTCGTCTAATAAAACCAAACAATTTTAACTGATTTTAAAAATGGGCAAAACAATAAACAAATCATACAATTGTGGTTGTGGGTTGTAAAAGTATGATATCAATGCGTAGGCACCTACGTGATAGGATGGAGAAAGCAATGTGCCGCACTAATTGACAGACTATTTACATTAGTAAATAATAAACAGGTCAAGTGTGTGCTAGTCAGCACACATCGAGGGCCCGTAGGCCACACTGTATAGTGTTTAACTGTAACGTGTATAGACTAGAGATGGGCATAATCGATATTTTTCAATCAATCGATTATTTTTAATCGATTATACTAATAATCGAATGATTTCACAATCGATTATTTTTTAGAGGAGGGGGTTAAAGTAAAGAAAAAAGGGGAGACAAATAGTTGCGATACCTAAAATACGGGAAACTTAGCGGCCGTGCCGGACGCCCGACAAAGCGCGGGTTTTTGCTTTTCGGCAAATGACAAGATAACGAAAATTCTTTAAACTACTACTCATACTCATAATCGCTGCTTCATATTCTTCTTATCCCTTATCACTTTCTTGATCTCTCCCTACTCTAATTAATATAAAACTTTCTTACATATACTACGTTTCTACGATGTTTAAATACGGATTGAATCCTAATTTGGAATTTAACTAGTTAGGTGTTTCCATAAGTAGTATTGAATCCGTATTCAATACGAAATAAAAAGAATTAAAACTTTTTCTTGGTTACTTTTGCTAAAGGTTATAAATAATTTTGTAACCTTCACCTTTTAAACCCATGTTTTTATTACGTATTCTAACATATTTGACTACAGTTTCTACTTCTACAGAAATTCGCTGACACGCGCTCTGCGCATGTCAGGATCGAGTTCAAGTGTTTCCATGCAACTCGATCCTGATACGATCCCAGAATTTAGTGTATCGTATTGGGATCGGTATCGTATTTAATCTAGGTTTCCATGGACACTTTGGATCCATAAACTGTATTCAACCTGTATTCAATCCGTATTTAAACATCGTGGAAACGTAGTCACACTGTTTAAGTCACATTCGTTTTCGTTCCTTGCACAATTATTTTAGAGAGCTAATAATTTACATTGCATTAAGTGATTGGGAAATTTAGTTTTGTATATTGAGATGATATTAGTTTTTCAAAAATTAAACTTTTTTTGGCACTAACCAATTATGTATCTTATCTATATACTATATAACTGATTTTTCTAAAATTTAGTTATTGCTTGCTATACTTAATTAGTATCATATTATGTTAAAATAATTATATTTATGTTTTAATAAGTTTCAAACTATATAGTTAGAATTATTTATATAATTACTTTTAATAACCTTTAAATTATTTTTCTTAAATATTATAAGAATAACTATTTATTTAATCCAAGAGAGAGGGGGTTAAGCGAATTGTTACCTATGAAGTTATTGTATTGAGGTTTTTAAGGAAAAGAGAGATTTACTAGATTTTATTGGATAATTGAAACGCGGTGTGAAATCAATATTTATTTTAAGCCTATATTGGAATTACTTAAAATGTAAAATATGTTATAACATATTTTTTATAAATAAATATAATACATGGAAACAACCATGAATTTCGAATCGTTTTCATAATTATGAAAAGGTGCGTATTAGGACGCCGCATCATTCCGATTTCTTATTCCGAATGACAGAGCTCGGTATCGGTTATTATTGTAACAGGGTTAGGTACTAGGACTAGGTATCCGAGATCGTGAAAAGATTCGAAATGCAAGCGCCGACATTTCGATTCCGAATGACAGTGCTCGGTATCGTTAACTAGCAACTGGGTTAGGCACTAGGCCTTGGGCCTAGGCATCCGATTGTGAAAAGATTCGAAATGCAAGCACCGACATTTCGATTCCGAGCGTCCGATTCAAGAATAAAATTATATTCAGTGAACGAGCGATGGGTGGAATTTCGATTACGAGTGATCGGACCCGGAGCCGAACACTCGATTATGAGAACGATTTCGAATAATAATCGAATTGAGTTGAACTAACTTCGAGCGATCAAATAATCGGTCTCATATACCGATTATAAATAAACGATTACGAGCATTCGATTATTGTTGCATAATCGATTTAAACGATTATTTTAATCGATTATGCCCATCACTAGTATAGACACGTTTCACACCCACTTCAAACTTGCCTACGCTCGCCCTGTCAAAGTTATTACCAAAGAATTATATATTTTTGAAATCAGCTCAACGTACCCTTTCATATGATACCCCTCACGGTGACGAAAAAAAAAAAATCAAATTTTAACCCTTAAGTTTTTTTACCCTAATTTTTTTAATTCGCTACATTTTTAAAATATGTGGGTAGGTACAAGACACGTACATGTCAAATTTCAAAGTGATCGGACGAAAGGTATAGCTGTGAGAGCAGGCGACCGGACGGACGGACAGACACACGCAGAAAAATATAAGGGTACTTGGTTTTGCCTACGGACCCTAAAAAGTAATTCGTACAAGTAGTATTAGTTAGTATTTATGAGATGACCTCCACCAACGCTCTTATTTCTTAAGTATATACATTAGGTTTAATTTTACTGATTTAAAGGTTCAATAAAATTATATATTATCAATTTAAGCTCAATTGTTTAGTAAACTAGTTCAAAGTTCACTGTACTATCGAGTTTTTTCTCGAGTAAAGAAATTTGTTTCTCTCTCTCTTTTTTTATTATGTAAATATGATTTACTAATGCAGTGTTGATGTAGCTGCAAATGTTTTCTACAAGGCTTAAAAGGTTTATTGAATTTTTTTCGTTTAATATAATGTTAGCAGCAACTGGTTTTCGTTTCTAAACAGAGTGCTCATCAAAAAGTGAATATATGGCATTATTACGTTGACAGAGTCGTTTAATAGAAATTTAATCCTGTATAAGGAGACTTCTCAGATAGTGGAACGGTTTAAGCAAGAAGATGGGTTTCGGCGTAAAAATGTTAAACGTCTACGGAGAAGATGGGAGAGGCTTGAGGGTTCTATTTCGTGTCGTATCACAGCTTGGTCTAATGTATTCCACAAACCCTAAAAATTAATCTCACTCCGTCTTAAGCGTTTTGAGGGAAGAAGGCGAAGGGATTAAACCGTGATAATCGAAATGCTGACGGTATCTCGATCAACAAGATTTACTCTAAAATATTACCCTCGTATGGTTTAGAAGTAATGATTAACATTTTTCAAAGGAAAGAGGCAGATGCTGCTCCTCCCACAAACATTTTAGGCTTTTAGCACGAACGCCTCAATGAGAATCCCTATAAAATTCCATTTATGAATACCATAGTTGAACCTCACACTTGTCAAAATATGATAAAACTCACATTTGCGCTGACAAATTTTTCCCTCGTAAAACACCTTAAACTGAAAATCCTTTTAATTATGCAGTTTTAATCTTTTCATAATATATGTATTTACCCAAAATTACGTTCACACTCTACTTATATAAATAAGAAATACTATTATAATAGAATAATTTGTTTAAATCAGCTTATATACCAATGATATACATTACATTTTTAATCTTATTAATAATAATCTATCGAGAGCGAATATTAAATTAATCTCAGGCTTAAGCCAGGTTACTACATGACTGATCAGAAAGGCATTGAAGCGGCCTTCCGACATGTTGTTCGGCCTCTAGTCCCCGCACTTACGTGTGCCTCATAAGTAAAATTAATCTAAGTTAATAGTTCGTTGTGCTGCGTTATCTATCATCGGATTCGCGCGCAACATTCAAACAAACCAACTAGTTTAGACACCCCCGCATTGATTGGGTCTTGTCGTACGTCTGTACCGTGGTTAAACACGGCTTTATATTTCAAATTGTACTCTGTTAAGGTTGAGTTAATTCAGAGTACCTATGTACATTAATCACAACACGCACTATTCACTCCACTTTCATTTTTGTTTTAAATGAAAGGAAGCTTTATACTAATGAAAAACGGAAAGCCTTTCCACAAAATGAATGTTTATACCACATGGCTAGTTTTCGGCCTCTCGGCCGTCATCAGTGCCTACAATAAGAAATAAATATAGCTACATAAGTACAACATAAAAACAAGCAGTGTATGTACAGTAAAATTCCAAAAATTAAAAAATAAATTAGAGGTAACAATAAAAATAATAAATAAATGTTAACGTATGGAAAGAAATTAAGTAAACAAAATTATACGATATTACATAAGTGACAAGATAAATAAAATTAATGATTTAATTAATGAAATTAAATAAAATGAATTCCACCCTCCAGTCCTTTTTTTGTCCTTCATGGGACTCAACGTCGGATTTTACCTTTTACCAATAATTAATTTGATTTTATTTAACTATTTTATGACTTTTTTGAAACTATCCATCTCCTTGCTTTAGCTTATATTTGTATATTTGTTAATTTATTCAATAATGTTTATTTCATTTCAATAATTGATAAATTAATTTTAATTTTATTTATCTTGTCAGGCTTTCCATTTACTTTTGTTTAATTGTATTATTTTATTTACTCAAATTTTCCCTATGTTTACATTTACTCATATTTTACTACGTTTGTATTAGCTTGCTTTCTTGATTGTTTGTTTGTTTGTTTGTGGGTCCAGTACAAATCTTGCAATCGATTTAACTAACTTCCCGAGTTGTTAGACATTTGAAACTTTTAGAATAGCTCAGAACTCTATGACAATGCATTATTTTAATACTTTTAGCCATCTTTCAGCAGAATTTAATTTATTTTCAGCAAATGTTGCTGCCTGAAAGTTAGTCGGAAAAATCTGCAAGTTATTCTATTTGTCTTGACATGTCCCGTATTTAAGATTTTCATTTTGACGGGTTTAAAAGTTATGATTTCTTATTTTAGTACCTGGCTGATAAAATTGTTAAAATGTTCAAGAATGTTTATATCAGGCCTTTTTGTTATGTAAAAACTAATTGTATGTTCCTACGTTTTTGTTAGCTTGCTTTCTTGTTTGTTTTTCCAGTACAAATCTTGCAATCGATTTTTAACTAACTTCCCTAGTAGCTAGACATTTGAAACTTTTAGAATAGCTCAGAACACGATGACAATGCAGTATTTTAATACTTTTAGCCATGTTTCAGCAGAATTTAATTGGTTTTTAGCAAATTTTGCTGTATGGATAGTTAGTTCGGAAAAAATTCGCAAGTTATTTTATTTGTTTTGACATGTCCAATATTTACGATCTTCATTTTGACGGGTTTCAAATTTGTGATTTTTTATTAAGAGGTAAACATTGAATGACAGTGAAACAGGAAAAGCAAACAAAGAAATAAATTAATTGATGTGTACCACCAGGTTTGTTTACACTTCTTTCCTAGGTATCGGTTTAATTTTTCTGCATCTGTACTTCTTTACTTGGACTCATTTTTCTTCTCTTACCGTCCTCTACACATATCGATGGCACGGTTTAGAGTCGGTGTTGGCGAGATCCGTTGTACAAAGATTTGTCCTTTTATAGGTTTAAGATCAGCTAATCAGCTGTCTAATTGGTTGTCATTTATATGAAGTAAATAAATTCGGAACTATTTTTTTTTTCACTAACATTATGTATGACAATAATATTATCAACACTACATAATATAGTTCAACAGAAAATTTAAAAATGTTTTATAAAATCTTGTAATTATTTTATTTATTGTTACCTCTAATTTTGTTTTTAACTTTTAGGAATTTTTATTGTACATACACAGCTTGTTTTTATATAGCATTCGTAGCTATATTTATTTCTTATTGTAGGCACTGATGACGGGCCGAGAGGCTGAAAACTAGTTATGTGGAATAAACATTCATTTTGTGGAGAGGCTTTCCGTTTATTTTATTATTCTACTGATATAAATTCCACTTGTGTTCTTAATCTTCAAAGGAAGCTTTATTTTAACACATTTTGCGTTACTGTCTGTTCAAATAAATTAAATATACGATGTGTAAATATGACAAAGTTTTCTATCTTTTCATCAACCACTTTGAACTAGATAACAAAATATATCGATTCGAAGCTATAACCATTTAGAGAGAAGAAAGTTATATTTCTAGTCAAATTTAAAATGCAGAAACTATAGTCATACATTTCAGAAGGATACAGCTCAGGTAGAGCATTATAGCCTTTAAGATATATTTAAACAAAAGAAAGTTATTTTTATTTTGTAAAAGGTCAAAGGTTGTAAGTAAAAATTTAACTTAGAAACAAATTACAAAGAAATGTTCATTTAGAAAGCTTTATTGATTCTTTCGCAATAAAAAGAGCTCTCGGAGTTAGATTGTATTCAGACAGTAATAGGTTTTTATTCCGTTGTTACTAAGCAGCTATACATTGCCTTGGAGTGATTCCTACCCAGATATTTTACTGAATGCTATTACATAATTTTACCACAATGAACATTTATTCGCTAAGTAGAGATGCACTCAATTCTTTTGTCATTGACACACACATATATATATATATATATGTGTGTGTGTGTGTGTGTGACAATATTAACAATTATTATGTTATTTCCTATAGTAAGAGTAAACGGGGTAAACTTAATTTTTAACCAAATTCCTCTTTTCCCTCTAAAGAAAAATCAATTGAGTTGATATACTAGACAATTAAAAATTGAGAAAACAAGCGACAGCCCTTTTAATGAAGTTAGATAATACTGAAGGGAGCCAAGGTTCACTAAGTTTTTCAAATTGTGCAATGTCAACTGCTCCTTGGTTTACTTCTATTAGTAATTTAAAATATGAAATAGAGTTCTAAACCTTTTTCATTTATCGATCCCTTTATTTAAATAAAAAAAACAAAAAATGTCGACCACCTTCTCATTTTAACTTAATGCACTTAGATTGACCTCGTCACCACAAAGAACACTAGACTTAAGATGTGAGTATTAAAAAAATCCATAAATATAATGAGACCCACTTAAAATTGAAAGTGTGGTGGTTTGGATTTTTTTTTTCATTTCCAGCTGAGTCACTTTTCTTGCTATTAAATTAAAGTATCCAAACTAAATAATGTTATTAATTCTTTCAACAAACCATCCAAAAAATATTCAAAGTCGAATATAGGTCTAGATAAAAGTTAAAAATGTGCAAGGTTAAAATTAATATAGATCCAATATTAGGCTAATAATAGCCTACTATCCTAATGTCCTTCTATCGGATCAGTGAATCTCCCAAGATAATTAAAGAGAGAGCAAGTCGATTGTGTGTCTCCAGTCCTCTAGTGGCTGACCACGAAAAAGGAATGTGGTGAATATGTATTAAGATTAATTTTACCTGGATTTGTCTAGCGGCCAAGCTGATTTCCGTTAAAAAAAGCTAATTTGGTTCATATCTCCCGAACCGTTTAAGCTAAAAAGTGGAAATTTGAAATGCTTCCGTTACTATTTTACCATGTGCATTAAAATTCATTTTTTTTAAAAATTTTGAATGGGATATCAAATGAAAGCTCCTGAAGAGTAGGTTACAAATGGATTATATACTTTTTTAAATTTTGCATTTCATGTTGGTTTTATGAGTTAAAACATCCCACAAAAAAAATTCCCTCTCCCAACCACGGCTACAGACATTGTCTTGCGATGAAATTAAAGCTTTTTACATTTGCTACGACATCTATCCTTATGACTTTACCCGTGAAATGAGTATTTTTCCCCCGATTTCGGAGTCAAAAATTGACCAAATCTTAAAATGTAATCTTTTTGGAAAAAATATCCAATTTTTGCAGTGCTGTATCTTGGTAACTATTGGACTTGTAGCACATTTAATACGTATATAACATGTTTCCTGACAAAAATCGTACTTTAGGAGATATAGTGAGAAAACCAGAAAACCACAAAAAGGTGCGAGAATTTCGTGGTTTTTCGAGTGCTACGCAGCCATCACAGGTCTTTCGAAGCTGCAAAATTGGAGATAGACTACTGGTAGTGCTCCTAACAACATATTAAAAAATCAGAACTAGCCGATAGTTTGCGATTTTAATGTACTATATGACTGGCCTATAGATAAATCACTAGTAAGTAATAAGGTTGGTGTTAAATACACAACTCCGCCAAAGTCAGTCCCAAGCCCGATTGGAAAAGGAGGAGGGATCTCCTTGCAGTCTGGGCTCAATTCCCAGGGGGTACAGATGTCCAGACCATCAGGACACTGGAAACAAGGGGGGGGGGGGGGGGGGGGGGCAGCACAGAGGCCAAGAGGGCAGACCCCTCACTGTGCTAGGGTACTATAGACCAATCCTCTATACGCTTGAAACCCCACGATTAAAAGTATACAAAGAGAAAATACCGGACAGGCTAAACGGATGTTGACCTGACGAGGAAATAGGACTATCACATATGCTACATGTAACATAATAGGAATTAAGGGAAAAGAAGTGGAACATGTCAAGGAGGTGAAGAGGGCCGGAGTTAGTATAGTTACTCTAACCGAGACGAAAAAGAAGGGGCAAGGCTGTGTGGAATTCGAAGATAATTTTATATTGCTTTATTCTGGTGTTTCTTTAGACACTAGAGCACAAGCCGGAGTTGCCTTTTTAGTTGATGGAAGAACTAAACACCAAATTAAAGAATGGAAGTTTGTAAGTGAAAGAATTATAAGCCAAACTTTAGAGAAAACAGAATTCGAAGCAAAGTCGACCACGCTAATCACAGTATACGGTCCCAATGAAGATGATAGTGTGGAACAAAAAGATAGGTTCTATGAAACACTTCAAAGCACTATTGACGATGCTAAAAGAGAAATAATTATCCTTGGAGACCTAAACAGCAGAGTGGGAAACTCTCTACCTGGGTATGAGTCAGCTATTGGTCCGTTTGGGGAAGACTTCAGAAACTCAAATGGCAAGAGATTACTTTATTTCTGCTTGATAAACCAATTGGTCGTCTACTACACCAAATACCCTCACAAAAATATTCATTTGTTCACACGTGAAGAACCTGCTAAAAATGAGAAATCTGTGATCGACTTTATAAAAGGCTCAAAAAAGATGTTAAGAAAAGTAAGGGATGTTAGTGTTAAAAGAGGACCCAAAATCGGTAGAGATCACCATATGGTCATTGCGACAGTAGTTGCTTTGAGAAATAAAGAAAAGAAAAAGCAGAAGACTAAAAAGAAAAATGTTAAAGAAAGAATAAATAATGGGAAACTCAGAAACCTAGAAATTCAAGAGAAATACCAAAAGAAAATTGAAGAACTGATTCTAAATGAAAGCGAAATCGTGGAGAAAGAGAACCTAGAAGAAATCTGGGGAAAATTTAAAGAAATCACAACCAAGGCAGCGACAGAAGTTTGTGGAATGACTAAATGCGGAAAGAATAAGATATTTACTAGATGGTGGACTGATGTGAAGGACGCTGTTAAGGAGAAAAAGACAGCGTGGAAAATTTATTTATCATGCAATAACCAGGAAAATTACAGAATCTATAAAGAGAAAACGAAATCTTCAAAACAAATCATAAACAATGCAAAGAAAAGAACCTGGGAAGAATTCGGTATTTTTATAGAAATGAGCGTGACAGAAAATCAAAAATTATTTTATAAAGTACTGAAGGGGATGAGAAACAATAAAGAATGTCCTTTAAAATTCATCCATGACAAAATGGAAACGTCTTACGAGAAGAAAGGAGGATTATGAATAGATGGAGAGAATACTTTGAAGAGCTTTTACAGGATGACAATAAAAAAGAAGGAACTCTGATGGTGGGGGAAAAAGAAGATACCAATGTGGAAGGTAGGAGAAATATCCCGCAAATGGAAGAGATTTCTTTAGAGGAAATGAAAGAAGCTGTGAGGAAAATGAAACTCGGAAAAGCAGCTGGACATGATGCTATCTCCCCAGAAATGATAAAGTACATGGGTCCTGAGGGTGAGAAGCTACTTTATAAAGTAATGCAGCGTGCGTGGGAGCAGGAAAGAATTCCAAAAGACTGAGAAGTCTCAGAGATCACCCCTATATTCAAAAAAGGCAACAACAGGGACTGCAGTAACCATAGAGAAATTTCCTTATTAAGCGTCCCAGGAAAACTATACAGTAGAGCAGCGTTTCCCAACCTTTTTGACGTCGCGACCCTATAAATTTCTCCTTAACATTTTCGCGACCCTACCTTGAATGTAGTGTATTTCATATTGCATACTCAAAGGATTGCAGGGTTATAATGGCCCCAAGAGTCTGAACTCTACTATAATCATTACTGAATTAAGGAGGAGGGACTGCAGGCAGAATTATTTATTTTAAAAAAACTGACCACACTGACCATTTTAAAACGGTTAATAGCATTTCTTGATTTGTTTATTACTTTTCATCGCTACCTATAGTAGGAAAAGTATTGTTTTCACCCAAAGTGTTTTTTTTTTCGAGATTTCAACGGAATTATCTGTTTTGGGTGTTTTTAAGACCTTCTGAGTGGTTTTCAGCATGACGTCTGTATGTATGTGTGTTTGTGTATATGTTATCATCGTAGCGCCCAAGGTGTTTAACCTAGAAAGTAGAAACTTGGCAGAAAAATCAATCCTTACCTGTAGTGGTGCCGCCCGGAAAATCAACTATTTCCGCCATCTTGAACCCAGTTTGCTGAGTCAGCAAAAATTTAAAAATCGAAAAATGGTCCTGATTGAGTTGAAATTTGGCACGAATGTACCTCTCTGTATGGCAAACAAGCCCACCAAATTTCATTTTGATATTGACCGCCATTATAAAGTTATCAATTTTTGAACTTTGAAGCTTTGACACTTAATGCTACCGAAAGTATAAATACGTTTTTGACAGATAGCATATCGTTGGAACCGGAAAACATTAAGGAACAAATATATATATACAAAAAAAACGATGAAATTCCATTAATTAGTTTAAAAGTTATAAGCGAATATAATTATTTTTTAGTGCGATGATTTTGATGACGTCAAAGTTTGTTTACATATCTGTCAAAATACCGCCAAAATTCAAATAATTGAATAAATGAAATAAAATAAATGTAAAAACAATATATTTAAAAAGGCCACTTTAGTGGTCTCCGAAGTAAGGAAAAGTTCCGAGGTACCCAGCACCCGATTTTTTTTTTTTTTTTTTTTTTTGTATTTGTTTTGAATTACCTATATCAGTTTTGTATTGTATTATAAAGCGCTTAATTTCTGAATGTTTGGACTGTTTTTTTTTTAAAGAAAAGAGATCTAAAAGCTTCTGGGAAGTTTTATTACTCCTCGTTGTACCCTTGCTACTACTACCCTTTAATACCTTACCTTATTTTGTCGCTTGATTTTTTTCAACCGTTCAAGTATTCGTTTTTATCATTCCGTAATAAATTTATCAATTTAATTTTATTTTCCCTTTATTAAATTAAATTTGTATACCTCCAATTCCATTGAACTTATTAATATATTATGTTTTTGTTATTTTAAAGTATTTGCACTTTTCCTTACCTTTAAAAGGAAAAGTATTGTTTAATTTATGCCTCTATAATTTCAAAGATTTCTCGCGACCCTAAAATATTTTGTCGCGACCATAGTGTTGGGAAACGCTGGAGTAGAGTATTAGAGGTGAGGCTTTGGAATATAGTAGAGCCATCACTGCATGAATCGCAGGCCGGATTTAGGAGAAACCGAAGTGTACAGGACCACATATTCACACTGAGACAGATAACCGAGAAAGCCATTGAATACGATGAAGAGGTGCATCTTTGTTTTATTGATCTATAAAAGGCCTTTGATAAAGTGTCATGGAAAACCATATTCAGTTCAGATGGGAAAATTAACAATGAAATAAATGCTTGGACATCTTCAGCTGGAAAACTGTTTGGAGCCTTGAACAAGAAATTTCTAAGCAAACAAGAAATTTCAAAACAGACAAAAATGCTTATATATAAGACCACGTATGTACCTGTTCTTACCTACGCTTCTGAAAGTTGGGCCCTTACAGAAAAACAATGCCAAAGATTGCAAACAGCAGAAATGAGATACCTCCGGAAAGTAGAAGGAAAGACTAGGAGAGATCGAATAAGATATAAAACCTTCAGAGACAAGTTACAAATTAACTCTGTCAAAGATATGGTACAATCCAATCAGTAAAGATGGTTCGGCCATATTGAGAGGATGGATAATAGTCGGTATCCAAAACAGAGCTACGAAGCCAGACCTGAAGGAAGAAGATGTCGAGGAAGGAGAAGAAATGCTTGGGAAGACAACATAAAAAATACCCTACAAAAGCGTAAAATTCCTTGGACCCAAGCCAAAAGGCTAGCAGAAGATAGGGTTGCTTGGAAATCTCTTTGTAAATCCTCTAAACCAGTCAGTAGAAGAGGACACGACTGAGTAAGTAAGTAAGTTAAATACACAATATCAATTATTAATATTTGTTTAATATCTAAATCTATAATGTCGTCATCAAAATGTAACCTCCACAACGGTTTTTGTGGTAATTTATCAGTTATACAAACTAACAGGTTAAATGTGAAATTATAATTTCTGAATGTAGATAAGCTAATGCATATGTGCATACATCAATTGACAATTACTATTCAATATATGACTCAGCTCCCAGCTGATTCTTCCATCTAATTTTAGTATTGTATTTCAAATACATAATTACTATTTATAATTCAATTTTAACGTGATTAAAGTGATTTTGTGGATTTTTAATATTATATACAACATTTTTAAACATTTTTTTGCTTAAAATAAATATAAATACTCTGGCAAGCAAGTGTAGCACATAGCTTCCTCGCGTCCTATTTCGTAAAATTAAATGATTTTATGCTTTTAAAACCTATTATTATCCAATTTATTTCATTTTTCCACTGTTCTTTAAATCAGTAGAATTGTTTTAATTATTTACATTTAAAGTATCAATTTAGCAAAATTTAAAGAGCGCAGGCGGTTGAAATAAATCTGGGGCTATCTGCGGGCTACTTTTGACGAACCATTAAAATCAGATAAGTAGGTAGTTACTAATGAAGATATATCTGTAAATAAAGAAACTATGTTGTATAAGAAATGCATGTTTGTGGGCATATGGAAAATAAATAAATGGGCGCATGAGGTTGAAACTTATATTATGGGACCAACAGTGCGCTAATTATGGCCTACTATCAATATTTCAATAAAATCGATCGGGAAGTTTTTAAGAAATGTTTGTTTGCAAAAATTGAGCGACAGACAGACACGGAACCAAAAATCTTCCCTGATGTCTGAAACAGATTTCTGTCTTGAAATTTTTGAATTCGGAGACTTAAACATTTTTTGTTCTTCAGAACGATCACAGAGCTTCCGTTACCTTCGGTAAGCTCGAAAGCAAAATATTTACATTTTGATTCATAAAATAATTTAAAATTAAAACACTCAAAACCTCTTTTATTTTTTGGTTCTCTTTTCTATCTTTATCGCGCAGGATACAATCACTTACTTTACTCCCTTGGTGCGTAAATAACTATTCTAAAACATCGGTAAACTCCGCACTGTTTTTCTTTTTTGCCCGATTCTCGCCATCCTTAATTTTATAGTCGATAATCCATATAATTAGTAAATAGATATAATTCATAATGACTTGTCACAAACAAGATAGTAATTACACTATATGTTCATACACTTTATTAGCATTTTTAAATTGCTTGTGTCTGTGTCATCTAAAACTAATTATAAATCTGCGTGAATAATTAATTAATACATTTAGATATCCTAGATTGAATTGTCTGGTGATTATGCTGTTATAATAACAATTAATTCATTCCAGAAATAATTTCACTAATAGTTTTAGTCTTGTAATAGATTATTCAAATTTCTATTCATTAATTTAGTATTTAACTATTCACTCAGGTCCATCACTGTCAAATTAATGGGCTTGTACGCGCAAAGTACGTACATACGCAATAAAACAAACACGTAAAAAAAGATATAACTAAAAAACCGCGAATCGCGCTAACAATAAATAACGTACGAAACAACAACTAACAAAACGGGACGCTTAAGGGAGTAACACGTAAAAGGGGAAAAAATGGGGAAATGTAGAGCAAGGCTACCGAAGAAAGGGGAAAAAGGTAAAAAAGGGAAGGCACTTACGGTCATATGAGGTTACCAGCTAGGGCACGTAACACAAGGCAAGTGACGTCTTGGAGTCAGGCAGTCAGATGCTATTCTATATCCAGGTTAAGTTACTGAGGGCTACAGTAAAAGTAGCAAGGTGGGTATTATACGTAATACACTAATTAACTTTAGTCCCGCACATGACTCAGAGATGGCGGGAGAGTCGCCTTTTAAGGAAAGGTACAGGTGTAGGGCAGGTTTGGCGTCAACAGGGCTGTTGCTAAATTTACTTAGTATTTTTATATTTTATTATCTACGGTGATAGTTTTTACTCACTTAATTATTTAGTCGTACTAATATTAATTTTCCATATATTTATTTTACTAGTTGGTCTACCCTGTTTACGTGAAATAATTTTAAAAGGAGAATTTGGCAACAAAAAGACACTAATTTTTACAATTTTTTTAAAGGCCAGAAGATATTGGCAGCCATTTTTTCCCTCATAACATCAATTCAACTTCGCGATTTACTTAACCATTAAACTAAATTTAATCTTAATACAATATTCCATAATTATATTCTTTTTACAATTAGAATTAACTTTTGACTCTCAGATTGCCAACCAATACGTGGGGGAAAAAAATAAAGCCACTAAGCCTATGACAGGGGTGGGTCAAGTGACATTTTGATTTGCCTAGTTGGCCCGACCTTTTCGAATTCAAAATACAGTGCTCTCATTGGCTCCCAAGAATATAAAGGCGCGCCTTTATAAGGAAATAAAGGCGTTTTTGGGTTCATCAATTTTGGGTTTAATGAAATAGTTTATTTCATACAGTTTACCCCCGTATCAAAGCGGACAGAGAAAAATCTTTATGGGTTGCATCCCAGAAAAAAGTATGCAACTCAACTATAAAGGAATCCACGTCAAGCTCCATCCTAATCACAACTAGATGACACACTGATCTTGATCTTAAATATAAGTGGACGATTTGAGAGAAGGAGTGGGGGCTGAGTGGCCGGGGGTGGGTGGGATCATCTGACGGGCTGCATTGAAAACAATGGGCTGACTGGGTGGCACCACCTTATGGGGGGCTTAACGTGGGATGGTCGTCCCGGTAGTGCCACCTCGTGTGGCAGGTTGCATTCTATTCTCATTGGTGACCGGGTAGCACCACGCACGTGAGTGCGTGAGTCACTGTCCTTAGTATAAAGAACTGTTGTACTGAACGGGTGGCGCGCAAGAGGCAGGCTTGAAGAAAGAAAGAAGCGAGGAGGAGGCGAAAGGCCACCTAGTCACCTCATTGTGCCCTCAAAGGTTAATATAGAGGAAGCGTTGAAATGTCTGACCTCGCCCACGCCGCGGTTCCGGTTGTCGTCTCTTCTGAGTGCATTGGGCCTGAAGGTTAAGATTTTGTATAACTATTTAATTAAAAAATATTACTTAGGTAACAATCTTATTCTCAATTATATTAAGTTTTATTCGAATGTCAGAATTGTATAATTTCTCTTGAATATACAATTCTGAAGATGTTCGTGACTTCAATATGAAAACTACTGAGTGAAGTTATAAAATATGTTGAGTATGAAGTTAGAAGTGTTATTATTGTTTGCCAGTCAAGCTATTAGAGTCAGCTCTTGCACTTATCTTTATGAATAAGTAACAACTCTTGTAGAGTTAGAGTTAAACAAAGTTTTCCCTTCACGCCTTCTCATCAGATTGGTTCAGCGTAACAACAAGGAATTATTAGTCTTATTAAGTATCAGGTTATTAACTAACTGGTTTAACTTCAAAACCTAACACTAAATGAATAACTCTTCTTAACTAACTCTCAGCAACTAAACAGAGGAATATAAGCTTTAGAATTACTAACTCCTAATTATTCATCAAGGTAAAATATAGAGCGAGTAAGTATGTAATCCATTTATTGGGATTTTATATTTTAAATATGTACTACGTTTCCTTAGTTTTCAAAACCGTTTTGGTTCCATACCAAAAGTGTTTCAATAAGGAGTTTCCAAAACAGTTTTCACAATAATTTCGAAAATCTATTAACTCCCAGACTAGTTATTGTTAAGTCAGGTTATCATATCTCTGCTCGTCATAGCTACCGCGCATGCCTCAATTCTGTTTTCAAACACACATTTTCATGCTATTTTTTTGAAATAGTTTCAATACAAAACAAAAAATTTGCTATTGTGACCTTGAATTCAAACGTTTTGAAATCACCGTTTCCATGAGGTTTTGAATACCAAAACCGGTTTCAAAACTCATTGAAACGTAATAATTGTTACATATTTATTTAATATACAAAGCTAAAACATCCTATCTAACAAATCAGCCATCGGCTTATTTTTTTTGTAGAAGAATCAAATTATTATTACTATTTACAACGGGAGACAGACAGAGAAAAATAGACTTCAGCACCGGGATTCGAACCACGGGCCTCCTTTAGCTAAGGCGCACATTGAGCAATGTCGCGCAGCTCACGCAGAGCAGGGCAGTACCGGGCAGCTCGAAAAAAACACAGCGACACAGTTTTTCGGGCATATTGGAGCGTAGTTTCTCGAAGGTAGGGACAGTTGTGAGCGTTTAGTCGAAATCGATATAGTATATTATGGGGGGATTCCTTAGTTTGAGCTCGGAGTCAGATTCGGATGCCGAGTTGGATTCATTAATATTGCTTTATCAAAAGTCATGAAAATTAAAGTTGTGGAGGAGTGAATATATGGAGAAAAGAGAATCTCACGGAGAGTTTTTAATAACGAGAGTTATACAACTAACTACAACTAAGAGAGTTATTTGAAATTTTGAACGTACTTACACTTTATCTTTACCATGTTCAGCTCCTTCTCAATTTACATCCAAATTTCTTCTTTGAATTTAGTTTTCAGGTACATCGCATGGCTGGTATCGTACATCACCGAGTGGTTGCGCACTAATTCAATCAATTTTTCTTCCATTGATTCTTTTTATTTTTGATAAAACTGTATCTCCAAAGATTAGTTGATTAATTTTGATGATATTTATAAGTTTAATATGTAAAATAATAAAACGATATTTTTTTTTTGGTTATTAATGGGTTTCGTAGATCATCCTCGAAACCCTTATGCCGAGGGTCATGTGTCCGTCTGTCCGTCGTATTTCGGCTCATATCCCTAGAACCGTTCACAATAGAGATTTGAAATTTAATATTCTGGCGTAACTTTTTGACCCACACATAATAAAAATATAGAGAAGGTTCGCAAAAAAGAGCAAACCTCAAATTTGTATATTGTTCTTAATTTTTGAGATGGGTATTAAATGAAAGCTACTAAAGAGTAGATTACAAATATAATATGTACATATGACTTTGTATGACTTCTGTGAATTTTACTGCCAATATTGCGTTTTTAGCGCCAAAATTTCACCCAAAAAAATTGGGGTGGTTCAAAAAACTTCAAACTTTCTTTTCCGAGTTGCTATAGGGCGAAAAAGTTGCTTCTGGTGTCAAAGATAAAGAAAAAAGTGTTTTTGTTTTTTTTAAACAAAATTTCCCGATCGCGCATAGCCATTAAAGTTTTGAAAAAATTAAAAATTTCAACAATTTTTCGGATTTCTTAAAAAATATACTCCATTTTAAGTGCTTTACTCAAAAACCAAATCTTACTAAAAACAATTCTTTCCTTCATTTGACCGCTGGTATTTTTCATATTTTCGAATGTCTGAAGAACAATTTAAGAAGTTACAGACTCTCCTACAAACTAAAATATCGATACCAAGAAGACAAAGAAGAAGAATGAAAAAATAAATAAAATAATAAAATAGTGCGGGTGACGCATATCACACAGAAATAATCAAATATTAGTAGATTAATCAGCCATGATGCATCTAGAGATGCATCTCTAGATGCATCATGTCTGATGAATCTATTAATATTTGCTTTTGTCTGTGTGATATGCGTCACCCGCACTATTTTTTTATTTTATTTATTTTTTCATTCTTCTTCTTTGTCTTCTTTGTATCGATATTTTAGTTTGTAGGAGAGTCTGTAACTTCTTAAATTGTTCTTCAGACATTCGAAAATATGAAAAAAACCAGCGGTCAAATGAAGGAAAGAATTGTTTTTATTTCACCATATCGTAAATACATTTCATTATATTCTTAAATTCATTATTTATAAATTAAATTCTGGGTTTGTGTTGCATACATAGAAATATTATATGAAGACAAAAATATTAATTAGAATAATGAGATAAGGACCCTCAATGGAGGAAATAAAACTCTAGAGCGCTAACGATTCTAATAAATAGTAGAATAGATACCTACATCACTGTAGGAGTAGGGAGTCAGTCTATATAAATACTTGTTTTCTTGTTTTGTTTTATTATTATTATTATTAAATCAAAGTAGATAAGTATGTTTTTAGTTTGCGTTTGAATGTGAGAAATAATATGATATTTTAAGACAGTGTGGAAATTGGTTGTAATGTTTTGATACTTGGTACGTAGCGTGTCTTTTTATTTTTTTTTTTGTTTTTTGTATTGCAACATGGAAATTATTCATAACTTTATTTAATGTTTTTAAACGCGTTAAATAATTATAGTTAATTGTGTTTTTACCTTTTTTAATAAATTGCAATAAATCTACTTTATTTATAAGTTCATATTTTACGATTTTGATAGTATTCATACTACGGAAAGATTAAATTTTAATTTAAATCAAATTATAATTATTATTAACTACGGGAAACAGACAGAGAAAAATACACTCCAGCGCTGGGATTTGAACCACAGGCCTCTATATTTCCAGTATAGCGCTCTACCAACTAAGCTACGCAGGAGAATGATTTTCTCTGACGTTATTGATACCTTATCCCGAATTTAAGCTTTCAATTTTCCACAAATCTGAGAAGTCAACATTAATGACAAAGAACTAGACTGAGAAATAACGCTTATAATTATAAAGTACCCAATTAGTACCTGTACCTAGTACAATTAATTAGAAATTCATATTTTACGATTTTGGTAGTATTCATACTACGGAAAGATTAAATTTTAATTTAAATCAAATTATAATTATTATTATCTACGGGAAACAGACAGAGAAAAATACACTCCAGCGCTGGGATTTGAACCACAGGCCTCTATATTTCCAGTATAGCGCTCTACCAACTAAGCTACGCAGGAGAATGATTTTCTCTGACGTTATTGATACCTTATCCCGAATTTAAGCTTTCAATTTTCCACAAATCTGAGAAGTCAACATTAATGACAAAGAACTAGACTGAGAAATAACGCTTATAATTATAAAGTACCCAATTAGTACCTGTACCTAGTACAATTAATTAGAAATTCATATTTTACGATTTTGGTAGTATTCATACTACGGAAAGATTAAATTTTAATTTAAATCAAATTATAATTATTATTAACTACGGGAAACAGACAGAGAAAAATACACTCCAGCGCTGGGATTTGAACCACAGGCCTCTATATTTCCAGTATAGCGCTCTACCAACTAAGCTACGCAGGAGAATGATTTTTTACTGCCGTAATCGATAACTACTCCCGAATCCAAGCTTTCAATATTCATATACATTTAGACAGTCAATATTTATGACTAACAGTCAGAGTTTGAGTTTAGGCTTCGTTCGAAAACGCCCTATTCCGCATGTGTCAGACAGTTTCAAACTAGTTCGAAGTGTGGTTGGCACAAACCTATTACAATTATTAACATTACATTTTTGATTTGTTATATTATGTATTAGAAGCTGCCACTGTTTGATTATGACATGTAAAGAAACAATGCGCTTTCTTATAGCACTAAGCTAAGGTGGTTTAGATTTGGTTTTGGCGAGATCCTATTTAAAGAGATTTGGGTTCTTCATTCGATTGTTACTCCTCTAAGTGGTTTTAGGATGTAAATGACGACTAAATAACTATTAAGACAAAGGGAAGTTTAGTCCAATGTACTTTGGGACAAAGGAATATCACACTCCTAATTTTATAAGGGGAGTAACAGTCTAAAGAATAACATTCCGTGCACCTTCTTTAGATTGTTACTCTCCCCCCCCCCCCCCCTCTGTTTTATTTATTAGGGGAGTATTACTCGAAAGAAGTGCCGTGATTTGTCCTTTTATAGGTTACAGAAAATATAAAAATACTAGTTGGATTCTTCTGCTTCGCTATAAAATGAGATATTTGTATGGCATTTATTTTAATGTGATAAGTTTATAAACGATCGTTAAGAAACATTAAAATCATGTTGTTATTCGAAAGTATCTAGATGCCCCAGAAAATTTCCTTAATCTCCAGCTATTTCTTTATCTCCCCCATGAATCAATTATCATTTGTGAAAAATCCTAATTAGTAATTAATTCCGACTATTATAGAAGCATTTTTATATTTTACTTACCAGAAGAAGCAGTAGTTTGGTCCACCTGTAGGGTGTCTCGTATTTTCCCTAGGTTGAAATTGCAAATGAAAAAAGTAATAAATAAATAAAAGAGGAAGAGGAAAGAAAACAATAAAATTACACGCAACTGTCTAATTCGTTCTAAAACAATATGAAAAGGGCAAGTAGACTAAAATGCAACAAAGATACCAAGACACGTAACCAACCAGGGTCCAAAATACTACTATAAATTAACTAACACAATATACTATCAAACATATCAACTCAATAGACACATTTAAATAAAAAAACTTAAAACTTACTTTCATACTTTAATTTAATAAAATCAACACTTTGACTCTCTGGTTTTACCAAACTCCCGTAAATCTAAACATATACTTATTTTAGTAAATTAAACAACACAGGGTCATAAAAGATTAGTTATCGACCATAAATATTTGAAATCATCTGAACAAGACAACATCGGTATATTATTCTTGCAATAATGCATTAATTGAATAATAATATAATATTTTTATAATAATATTAATAATATACTCACTTATTAGTAAAATAACATAGGTATGGCATTGTTGTTAAGTTTGCACTACTGAGAAGTTTAGAGAGTCGGATGTTAGTTTTCTTTCGTATCTTGCGCCGATCGGACATCTTGAATTTATGCCTGCATATTTCGTTTTCAATCATTGTTTGAAAACAATATAAAATAGACTGCCAATTGGGGTGGCACATAGCTTCCTCGCATCCTACCTACATACTTTATTGATTTTATGCTTTTGCAAGCCAAAATTGCCTAATTATTGTCTAATTGGGGTTTAATTGTTTCCCCAGTTTTTTTTTTAATCTGTCAAAATTGTTTTGCATTAACATCAATTTTGCATAATTGTATCAATTAAGCAAAAGTTAAATAGCGGTGACGGTTCAAATTAATCTGGGGCTATTTGCGGGTTAATTTCGATAAACTATAAAACTTTCATTCAAATCTGATAAGTATTTTTGAAGCTATAGGTGTAAATAAATGTATGTTTGTGCGCATGTGGAAGAGAAACAAATGGGCGCAGAAGGTTGAAACGTATATGAGACCAACAATAAGCTAATTATGACCTACCGCCCAAATTTCATTAAAATTAGACGTGTAGTTTTTAAGATATGGTGGTTCGCAAAAATTGAACGACAGACCGACCGACAGACAGACACGGAACCAAAAATTATCCCTGATGTCTGAAACGGATTTCTGTCTTGGGATTTTTGAAATCGAAGACCTAACAATTCTTCTTTCTTCAGAACGATCACATTACGTTACACACACAGCTTCCGTTACCTTCGGTAAGCTCGAAAGCAAAATTTTTTTTATTACCTTGTTTGCTGAAATTAAGAATTGTATTCGTTTATTCGAAATATAATTAAACTAATGTGTTATGTTTCAGTGTTGATGGTATCTGTGTCATGGTTGGAAATGTTCATGATGATAACAATGTATAAATAATTAAAAAATACTTTTTAAAATATACTGATCTCTAAAAAAATTTAAATTAAAATATAATTTGCACATATAGAACAAAATTATCTCTTTAAACGCATTAAGTATGTTTTTAAGTGCAAATGCTTTATAGAAATGTTTATACAACAACTAAAAATCCTACTAGAGCTTTCATCTCCGAACTGGTCATTAGTCCTCTGTATCCCCCCCCCCCCCTCTCCCTTTCTTTATAATACTTTTGCGGTGCTTGAAATTTAAAAAATAGTAATATTAGCAAAATGATAAACCCGCAATTCACGATACATATCATGATTCCCCCCCCCCCCCCTCTGAAATAAGTTCCGCGGTCCCTGTCCACCGGTTTGTTTTTTTCAAATGCCTATTGCCAAGCTATGTCCCGCAGACGAACTTAGCCGACCATATATTCTTAAAAGGCACCAAAAACATTTACTTATTCACAAAATTCTAGTCAGACACTTTTTTGCACGCTATCTCCTGGACTATTATATTCAATAACCAGATATTTGTTTAACTAGACCGACATTGTCCCAATTAGTTTATTACCCGGAATAGTAGGTTGTTTAACAGTATTAGTATTTATTTTAATAAATTAACTTATTTGAATTATATTTATTAAACAAATACAGGAGTTAAGAGTTAGGTCTTAGATTGCATGTCTTAGAATGTATGTCTAGTAATTTCAATTATTAAATGTAAGAAAAAAAATAGTTATTTAGAAAATAAAATTGAAAGTTTTAACAAATGTAAAGTCTTAGAGAATATAAACTAAAAGCGGGAAAGTAAAAATAATAAGTGTATAATATCATACCTTTTTATTATTTCCTCTAGTTCTGTCAATTAATGAACTTTATTTTTGGGCAAATATACTGACTGTGGTAAAAGCTCATTGTTTGTATTGTGATAACACAAGGATTTCCTACTAATAATTAATATCTGTTGAATTTATAGGAAAAAGGAATTGCTCTGCTTAAAATTCCACTACACACATAAAATATAACAATAGGATTAAATTAAATCCAAGTCTATTGTTAAATTAAAGCGAATGGAATTTTATTGACTTGTCACATTGCGGTTATTTGCTAGAACATCCTTTTTTGGAATTTCCTTTTTTTATAATAATTTTGTGTCACATTTTACCCGGATTTTTCCTTCTCACTGACAGTTATTTTATCTGATATCTCCCAGTTGTCAATTGACGTGACAGATTTAACGTAGGTATATTTAAACCAAAAAAGAAAAAGAATACCCGATTCAACGAAAAATGTTTAAACAACTGTTATATTATATAGATGGAATATACTATGTATTAAAATAACAACCAATTAGTGTGGTACATAGCTTTCTCGTGTCCTATAATGTGCTTTATTTTGTATATTAACATTATTGAGGGTATGTAAATAAATATAACGAAAGGAAAGAGCAGTGGCAATATTCAAAGTGTTCAAATTCGTAAAGAAAAAATCGGTAGGAGTGAGAGTAGGTTTATTAACCGAGTAGGTTGATTTAGAGTAGGTTGAGTATAGGGTTATTGTAGGTTTGTGAGCAGTTCGATAGCGTGTGCCCAGAAGTGAATACAACCGTGTACAGATAGCCAATGAAGCCTGGTCGCCTGGTCTCTAGGCTCACTGTGCTATTGAAGAGTTAGGTCATATAGAGAGATGGGGGAACCAAGTCACCTCCTATTCCCCTTGTCTATCTCCTCGTATACCCTCCCCATGTTCTCTCTATAATAAAAACTATTAATAGTTTTAGCGATCTTTAACACTTCATAGCGGTGTCGCTGTTGGTTTTACTAAAAAAATTGTTGTCTCATTGAATAGATGAAGTAAGATTTTTTCCCCGACATAAAATTCCAATTTAAAATTTGAAATTCACATTTACGCGTGCGTTGCGCGCGAACGCTTGGGCGGATAACGTTGTCCAACGAACTCGTTCTGGGCATTGGTAATTTGAACATGCCTACCAAATTTTATCAAAATCAGTTTACTTTAACTGAAGTTACCGTCACACGTTTCAGCCACTCACAAAGGTTCGTGGACACATATACCGAAAGGCAGGCAGACAGATAGACAAGAGACCAAAAATGTTCCCTGATGTCTGAAAAGGATTTCTGTCTTGGAATTTTTAAAATCGGAGACAACATTTTATTATCCTCAAAAGTGATCACAATGCCTTCGTTACCTTTGGTAAGCTCGGACGCAAAATAGTTAATCACAGAATAGTACAGCCAATTATTAATTAATTTTATTTTAATAATTGTTTTTCCTGTTCTTGCCTTTCCTAGAAACAAGAATAATCTTTTTTCCAAAAAACATGTGACAGTAAAACTTCATCGTACAAAAAAAAGTGAAACCCTCTGCATATCAGATGATTGTTATTCATTCAAACTACAAACTCGAAAATAATTTTTAAAATAACCTGAAAGTTTCAAGCAAAAATAAATAGATAAACGAATTCATGTATAATAATACAAAATGTAGTATGAAGTTATCCCATGGTCACAGCTATGTTAATGTCATGCCCCGGAACAACAGTGATCTGTGGTTAGATCCCTCGTGGCCATGTATTTTTCAGTAATCATCAGAGGCTCAACCTCTGATAATTCCTGGAAGTACCGGACTACGAAGTTTCGGACTACAGAGACTCCACTGTATTTGAATTGTTCTTAAAAAAATAAAACTTGAAAAAGGAAATTATTCGTGGCACATCAGCCTATGTAAGGTTTTGGTCTACAAATGAGCTTATACAAGTATAATTTGTAGTGGATGACATGGGGGATGGTGTTTCACTCCATGAGCCAAATAAACCATATTTATAATTGGTATTTGCAACCGGACAGACGCCACTTAACTTAAGTAGCAACCCACTTATTGTGACTATCATGGTCGAAATTTTAGGATTTTAGGTATCAGTGGGATTTATATCTGAGGTGAGCTAATTCTTACTAGCGAGATTTAGTGATCTCTGGTTCCACAATGGAGTTTTTTTTTTAAATCTAAACCCTTGACCTCATCCTCAAATCCTGAACCTTACTCTAAACCTCAAATCATCCTTGTCCTGAAAAAGAAACATTTTTTTTTTTCGTAAATCCTTTCTCTCTCAGCCCTATCCACGCCCCACACTGAGTGTTAGTGAGAGTCTCTCTCACCGATTGATCTTACCCTCTTATCACTTCCCCTTCGTTATCCCTTATTAATTATTTAAATAATGCTCACTCATTCTTACCATTCACCCAATAGAATCTATTACCAAGGAAATCGGAAGCAGATATAACTAAATTCAATAAAGAAGAGTCAGATGGAATTTATAATTCCTTTCACCTCACAATTCTCACCCACTCTAAATGATAATGGATTAAACTTTTTCTTCTTCAATTCCGTTCTTGTCAACCTACACATTTAACTACAAAAATGGCTATTATTGCTTTTTTTGTGCTAAGGAGACCGAATAAATAAATTTTACAAAAAGAGGTCGTAAAAGCATAAAATCATAGCTGTGTGTCACAATAATTGACAGTCAATTTTAAATTTTGTACCATCCCACACTTTATAATTTAAAATAAATAAATATAGGATGAGAAGGTGTTAAAATGAATCAACGAGATACGTTGATTACATCATGCTGTATTATTTATACAGGTGTTTTTTTTTTTTTTTTTTTTTTTTAATGAACTATTATTAATTCATTTGCACAATTAAAAAATAATTTTATTTTTTGGACCACCTCATATAGATTTGATGAACTTTATATTTCTGTTCGTCTATTAAGTTTGGACTAAAAAGTTATCAAAACATTGAGTGCAAGACGTGTATTTTTTTTTTTTTTTTTTTTTTTTTTTTTTAAATTTTTATTATTATTATAATTTGGAGGATTAGCGTAGCCGAGTTGTTAGCTGACTTGTTAATTGCCTGAAACTAAGGCCCCAACACCGACACATCTGATGATCATTTGATTCCAGAGATGTAAGAATTGAATTATACACTGATTATCACATCAAATAGATGTGCAATGTCACTGAACCCTTCGTCCAATAATAATATAATTTTGTGCTGATCGATTAGTATTTTTTTAGCTGTTTTCCCCAAATACTTTTAATTTAAAACATAGATTAAGCTTAAGTAGCTTAGGACACTGTAAAAATGTTAACCTTAATATTAACCCCACAATGCTGAAGCCAGCAAAAAACCCTAACCATAAAAAAAGGGCTACGATCTACACAATCTCCTAAAAAAGTCAGCCAATCTAAGCCGTGATATCTACATTGTGGCTAAGTCTGCATTTTCTTTATTCCATAACTTCACTTCACTCTAACTTTCAAAATCACCAGAGCTCATTTATTATTTTGCTTCCGAGCCTACCGAAGGTAACGGAAGCTATGTGATCGTTCTGAAGAACGAAAAAATGTTAGGTCTCCGATTTCAAAAATTCCAAGACAGAAATCTTTCAGTTTCAGACATCAGTGATAATTTTCGGTTCCGTGTCTGTCTGTCGGTCTGTCGTACAATTTTTGCGAACCAACATATCTTTAAAACTATAATTTTAATGAAATTTGGGTGGTAGGTCATAATTAGCTCATTGTTGGTCCCATATAAGTTTCAACTATCTGCGCCTATGTGTTGCTCTTCTACATGTGCACAAACATACATTTATTTACACCTATAGCTTCAAAAGTACTTATTCGATTTGATTGAAACTTTTATAGTTTATCGAAAGTTTCCCGCAGATAGCCCCAGATTAATATGAACCGTCTGCGCTCTTTAACTTTTGCTAAATTGATACTTTAACTCGTGTAAAAACTCAAAACAATTTTGAAAGATTAAAAAAAACAACGGAGGAAAAAATTAAACCAATTAGACAATAATGGCTTGTAAAAGCATGAAATCAATAAAGTACGTGGATTGGATGCGAGGAAGCTATTTGTCACACCAATTGGCTGTCTATTTTTTTTATTTTTTTTTGTTTTGGTTTGTTAAAACTTGGCCAGTTTCTGATTGAGGTATAAGACATCAGTATCATGTGTACTCACATAGGAGTTGTGTGTGTGATTGGAAGGGGAGAACTCAAAAGAAAAGAAAAAAGTTCCAGACACCCTCCCAAAAAAGTCAGTCTATCAAAGTAGTGATATCTATATTGTGGTAGAGTCTGTTTTATGCCTCATTCAGAAACTGAACAAATGTTTAGCAATAAAAATCAAATAACAGTATTGCTCATGAAAGTAGGGGTAATGTGAGGTTATAAATTAAATAAAGAGATGGCTTGGTCATAATAAATAGATATCTCTACTTTGAATGGCTGACTTTTTGGGAGAGGGTCTGGGACTGGCAGTTTTTTCACGGATAAGTTTTTGCTTAGGATTACATTATTTAATTAAAATATTATTTTACTCGATTAGCATAAACGTAGAAAGAAATTAGTTTTTTTTTGTATATAATATGCTATTATAAATAATAAAAGTTCAAATTACAAATTAAAGTTCTAAATAAAATGTTTTTCTAGAAAGCTAATACACGAATATTACATATATTATGTTACATATATTATGTATGTTACATACATCTAGTTGTATTCACAATTAATTTAATCAATGCTTTTGTAATTTAATTCATTACTTACTCGTAATTTTCATTTATTTCTTCTTTCTTGTTTACTATAAATTAGTAAATGGATTTCTTATCAATGTGGAGTCCTAGATCCTAAAGAAAATGTAATGTTACCCTATGTTCTATTCAATCTAAATTAACAATTTTTGGGTCTCGGGAAAAACAGTTTCGATTGTTTGGAAAATACTTTCTTGTTAACTTCTTTACAAAAGAATAGAGGAAATTTGTTGTATTTATTATATATTATCTCCAAATTTCTCTCTCAACGTTTTCTCTTTCATTTAGTATTATTTATTTTTATTTGATATTTCATTTATCTCTTAGAGATATATTACATCATACATAATGTATACTGCTTCTATAATACTACTTCTATTCTGCTTTATAATTAATCATAATCATTGTTCAAAGGCAACTGTCCTCTGATAGAGGAAAATGTATCTTGAATGTATAGCTTGAACTATTTTTGACATTAAACTACAATAAACGTCAAATGTCAAATTTAAATTCAGAACTGAATTTCAATGGCGTTTGCAATATTATTTTTAATATCTTTTACGATTATCAACTGCAAATTGAATCAAAATTTAGGTTAGCTAGGATTAATTAAAAGTAAAAAATCAATGTACCGACGTCTCAGAATAATTTATTTCCATTTCCAAGATATTAATTGTTAGCAGCAGCAGCAGAGGTAATAAATAAAGAAGATAGTCAGTCACCTTTCCTTTAGCACAAACATTACTAAGGTTAGACAAGGGTAGATCCTCTCCTTCATAGTTTAGAATAGAAAGTAGCGTCCCCAGCCTACTCAAGGAAAAGAGGAAACTAATCCTAACGAAAAGACCTAAAAAATGTATTCCTCTTAGACGGGAAACGAACTGACGACCTCGTAATTAATTTTTAAGTGCCTTAAACCTTGACCCCCCTGCCATCAGATTTTATGTATAACTAGGTAAATTGCGTTAGAAGTTAAAAGAAAGGGTAAATGTATGCCAAATTTTGTCCTAAATTTGTTGGCAATATACTGATCAATTTTGCTTTTAGAGTTCTATTTACTGTGGATTGATAATTGAGATTTTATAATATTTTTCATATTGTGAATAGTATTTCAAGTGCACAATATTGAATTGGTTCTTAACACAATAGTTAAGCTAGATACGAAGATAGCTTAACTTAAGAATTAATCAATTATGTTTTAACTACATACATTCTCTCGGTAACTTCTCTTTGATTATTCACGTATGACGTATCTTCTTAAAGGAATAAATAAAGACATCAGAGAAAACACTTTATTTACAAAATAGTCGTAAAGTAATCATGTGGGCTGTCCTTTTAAAAAGGCTTGCTAACACACACAGCATATTAATCAATCAGATAAAGAAAGGTGTGTTTTTTAATATGAATAAAGAAATGCGTGTGTCTTTATATGAATAAAGAAATGACGGCTCTCCACCAATGTACAACACGAAATAAGTTTAATGTACAAAGCGGGCTTTGCTAATAATGGGCATCTTCAGTGCCGGTTACAAAAAGAAGAAATTCGAAATGAAGTGATTCAGTGTAGAAGCTGAGAAAGAGCTTTAAATCTGACTCTCTGTATAATTAAGTTAGTCTTTCTTTATTTGTCAATCACAGTGGCTTCACAGCTTTTAAGTGGTTAATGTTAACCACTAGTGGTTGCAAGCCAGCTCTCTGCAATAAAGTAAGTTTTTGTAGGGGGCTATCCTTTAAGTAACTCTGCTGCTCTTTTATAATACTATGAGCAAGTCCCACAAAATCACAGTTGAATTGACTTAATTCTTTTTATATCCACCTCTTGAAATTTTGTTATAAGTATTTATATATTAATAATAAATATGTATGATATGTGTGATCGTTCTGAAGAACTAAGATATTTTATGTCTCCGATTTCAAAAATTCTAAGACTGAACTTCGTTTCAAACATCAGCGAACATTTTTGTTTCCGTCTCTGTCTGTCGCTCAATTTTTGTGAACCAACAAATCTTAAAAACTGCACATCTGATTTTAATAAAATTTGTATGGTATGTCATAATAAGCTCATTGTTGGCCCCATATAAGTTTAAACCTTCTGCGCACGAACTACAGCTTCAAAAGTACTTATCTGATTTGTATGAAACCTTTATGGTTTATTGAAAGTAACCCGCAGATAGCCCCAGATTAATTTGAACCGTCGGTGCTCTTTAACTTTTGCTTAATTCATGTTAAAAATCAAAACAATTTTGACAGATTAAAAAAATGGAGAACAAATAGACAATAAACAAATTAGACAATAACGGCTTGTAAAATCATAAAATCAATAAAGTATGTGATAGGATGCGAGGAAGCTATGTGCCTCACCAATTGGTATCTATTTTTTAAATTAATAGTAAATCACATTTGCTCTACTTTTGATGAAGTAAAATAGTGAAAATGTAAAAATAAAATGCGGAAAAATCTAATAGAAAAATAATGTGAGAGAAGTTTTTCAGTGTGTAGAGTGTAGTATTTATTTAAGTTTTTATGTTGCTATAAAACTGGTGTAAGGTCTGATTAATCTCCAGATATCTGCCGGCGCAGAACTAGCCGTACGTGACCAGCCTTCGTAATCCAAAACTCCAAACTTCTCCACTCACACAAAAATATAAAAATGTAATTCCCAGCCCTTCTCTTTTCCTTATTACAATTTCATTGGATGATCAATGGACCGAAAGAGAATTTCTTCTACTGAGTGTGCTTGAAACACAAGAACTGGAGAAAATGCCAACACTCTGTTGTAATGGAGAAATTATACAAGAATATGGCTTAAAACGAATTATTTCTCTATATAACTCTCTCGAAAAATATCGAAGATGAGTATCATTCAATTGTGTTTCTATAAAAAAAAAGTTAACTAATGGATCCAGCTTCTTCTGTGCAGCATCACTAAGCTAACATTTTTAATCCAAACATTTAAAAGTGATTTTAGATTATTAAGAATATTTCTGATCATTAAATTATTGATAATTGTGGATTATCGCAACTGTGAACTAAATAGAAAACTATCCTGATCTCGCAATTATCACTAAAACGCAGCAAAATGAAAATGAAAATAGTATTTGAGCGTTCGGCAGTGCGCTAGCCCAAGTTCCAGCAAGCATGCAGTGTATCTTTACTTAAATCAATTCACCTTGTTTTTCTCACTTTCATATCTCTGGTTCCTGTAAATATAGGCTTTTATTTGAAATACACTATTTGGTATATAGATTACAGTGGATACTGTAAAAAAATTGAGCCCTTAATATTAAGCCTTTTCAAAAAAGGGAGATCTTCAAAGTTGGCACTTTTTTTTACCGACTCAGTCATCATCAAAATGATTAGTGACTTCCAGAATAGAGCTAGAAACAGGTTGTTGTCATAGCCGTTTGACTTACGGGAAAATGCCAAAATGTTCAATTTTTTTTTAACCCCTGATAAACTGATAATGATTTTTAACGTGTTACTCTTCGTTGGTTTTATGTATATATTTTGGAAAAATACAGTACTCTTGCTTCCACCTGTGCGTTGTTTCTAATTTTATTTCTTCCGCTAGTTTTTTCCCTGTGATTTTAAAGAAATAGATTTGAATTTAAAAATGTTTGACTTAATGACGACAAGTTGATTTTGCAATTCCTGTGCTGTCCAAATGTGTGGCATTATCATATATTATGTTTAATATTTTCTTTTTACCGAGACATTGGTTTACTACTTTCCATATCTGTGCTGAATCTAGTTTGTTTTTCTGTAGTTTATCCTGAAAGTATTGAATCTTAGTCTTCCTTATTAATTTAGTTAACAAATTTTTGCATTAAATATACTTACATTTTAGGATGATTTTAAAAGGTTGTTTTTCTAGAGTTTCCCGTAAGTTGTCTCTGCGTCTAATGAATTTTATCAGTCCACTGTTGTTTTTATTTTGTTAATTAGGTATTCAGTGGCTTTATGTGCGTCTGAGTGTGTGTGTGAATATTATATTCCAATTTATGTCTTCAAGCAAGGTTGTTAGTTCGTTTTACATCTGTCTTTGTTTTAGTAATTGTTTGTTTGTTCGTATTCGTTCTTGTGTTTTGTTTGTTCATATCTAAAGATAGTCCTATCAGGTAATGTTCAGTATTTTGTTGTTTGTAGTATGAAAGATGTAAGTTGTTTCACCATTTTACCATGATATGGTCTATGCGTGATTCAGTGTCAGAAAATTTCCTTGTCACACTTGTTGAGCGTTTTCCTTGTCACATTATTAATGAACCTAACAAATCCAAATTTGCTGAGTGTATTTAAGTATTTTTTTGTGGAACTGTCAGTAAGTAGGTTTTTGTTAATTATTATGTCTTCTACATTATATTGTTTATTGTGATGTTGTTTGTTAAGAAAGAGTCGAGATTAATTTAATTGGAAAGTCTTCACCGCTAATTTTACTAGATCTGTGATTAGAAGTTAGAATAACTTGTTTGATGTGTATTTTTTTATCTCTATAGTCAGGCTGTTACATTCCGTCATTGGTCATTTCACAGCATTTAAGGCTTCGAAATAGTTACAGAACTTACAGAATACAACGATACCTTCAGCTCTATTTCATCCTGTATTGTAATAAGCCGTGGACTCCTCCATATTGAAAGAGAAGTGCTTGGAATTTCACTGAGGACAATATTATCATCTCCTAATTAAGTTTATCTATTTCTGTTTTTTAGTTGATAATTTTCATTTTCATCGTCCTTACATCCGACCATTAAAGTGAAGGGGAGAATGATTCTTCAGCTGGCTTACATTTAATACACTTCCATTTGTTTTTGTTGCTTTTTTCCCCTCGAAAATAACAAAAAAGACAAAGGTGAAAAAAAAAAAAAAAACTTACTTTTTGAAAGCTTCCTAACGATATTCATCATTAAGGGATTGCATTACTTTGCCTTTTCTTCCCCTGAGTACCAAAACTTAAATTTAATAAATAAAATAAAGCATAAAAAAGCCTAATAAGTAGGTACATATAAATATATGATTTACTATTTAGCCACAAAAACTAAATTAAAGTGCTTTCACCATTCTTATTTTTTGGGAAGATCAAAAATTTAAACTTTATGAGAGTTTTTCGTCGGTTACACGCCAAATGCTATATATATCATTTTAATTTTTCGGGTAGTTATTGATATAGTTTCCCTAGACTTATTTACTATATACTATTATTTTAAGGCTGAATATACAAATACAAGTATCAAATTTTCATTTTATCAATCTATTACTACATTTAGTTTTACAACTTATATATTCTAATTATTCAAACTGTTTTTCAAAAAACAAAAGCAATATACTAAATTTCATTCTGCCAATATAAAACAAACATTTGTTTTCAATAATGGACAAGTAAATTTATCATTGTGTCAAATACAATATTATTTCGTCATGTCAAAAAACCAATTAAATGAAAAGAAAAATAAAAGTAAATGCATTTCTAGTTGTTTTTTATAATAATTAATATTCTTTTATATTCCCATTTTATTTGTTTTGTTGATTTTATCAAGGGAAATAAATGAAGTAGATATTAAAATTGAGTTGATTTAACGAAAATAATATGAATATGTATAATAAATAATACAATTATAATTAAAAAAATAATTCATAGTCGAACGAAGCAATCTATCTCCTCTCACAATGCCCGGTACCTTTTTTTATAGCTAACAAATTTAATTTACAAAAATGATAATTAACCAAAAGAATTATTATATCAGCGCATAGCAGTTTGCCAAGTTCTAGCAATTATGTAGTTTATCATTACTTGAACCAATTCACCCAGTTTTTCTCATCCTCATATCTTTGCTTCCTCTTAAAAAGTAGCTTAGGACATTAAGAAATTAAGCCCCTAAAATAAGGCTTTTCAAAAGGGGAGAGTTTCAAAGCTGACATTTTAGTTGCTGACTGACTGACTCATCATTAAAAGTCACTTTCAGAATAGATGAAAATGCCATACTTGTATAGCTATAGACGCTTAATTGATAACGGTAAGTTGTATCGAAAAATGAAATGCACAAACTGATTATGATTTGAAAGATCTACAAGTTTAATTCTATATGACTTTTTATGCCATAAAACATCATTCTCATGTGCACTCACTTATGAGTTATACCGTTAATGGAAAGGAGAGAAGTCAGAAAAATATATTTATAAAAAAAATGCCTGACCCCTCCAAAGAAAGTTAGCCTATCAAATTATTAATTGATTTATATGTTTTAGAGGCTATCGCATGTGCAGACGCGTGGGTTCTATAATACCTAGCCGGTTTTGATTAAATTAGGCTCTATTTTTAGGGTTTTGTAGATTCTTCTCAAAACCCTTATGCCGAGGGTGATGTGTCCGTCTGTCCGTCGCTCTTTGGTTCATAGGGCCCGAACCGTTTAAGCTAAAGAGCTGAAATTTGAAATACTGGTGTACCTTTTTGACCCAACCACAGGAAAAATATACAGAAGTTCAAAATTAAATATGCGCATGTGCAATTCGCAAAAATGTTGTAAACTCAAAAATTTATATTTTTTTTAATTTTCGAGTGGGGTATCAAATGAAAGCTACTGAAGAGTAGGACGCAAATATATATATGCTTTTGTAAATTTTGCATTCCTTATTGGGTAAAAAAATCAAAATATACCCCAAAAAAATTCCCCCCCCCCAACCACTATACTTCGGCTGGTCCTAAAATTTCGAAATAATTCATGCTAATGCCTTATTGTGGGGCGATGAAAATTCCGGGAGTTCATTCCAAATTTTAAAAAATTGCCAATTTTGGGCGCGAAAATTTAAAGTGCGCCAAAAATTTTATTTTTTTAAAATTTTGAGTTGGATATCATATGAAAGCTGGCGAAGAGTAGGATTCATATATATATATATATTTGCTTTTTTAAATTTTTCATTCTTTATTAATTTTATAAGTCAAAATATACCCCCAAAAATTTCCCCCCTCCCCAACCACCATATAACGGGTGGTCCTAAAATTTCGAAATAATTCATGGTTATACCTTATGGTGAAGCGATGGAAATGGTTTGAAAAAATGAATTTTTCTAGTCGTTATTACCGATGAAAAACATTGTGACCCCCCGGGGGATCGAACCCGGACCCTTGAGATCGAAGAATAAAATCATAATTACATAACGGGCATGCTTAATCTTCTACAAAACCCTAAAAAGTACTTGGACGCAAGTACTTCTCTGTGATTTTTATTTAATTTTAAGGTACATCAAAATCCCCCAAAAACTTTTTTTTGAAAATCGATTGAACGATTTGCATTTACAAATATCATAAAATAGTTTTATATGATAAATCTATTTTCCAAGATATTGATGAAAATAAATTTGATTTAGCTAAAAATATAAAATGCAATGCAAAACTCGAAGTAACGTCAAGGTAATCGACCTCTCAACCCAATGACCAAAGATAATCTCGGTGATTTCGTAGTTGTTACTGTATTTTATTCGATGTTTTTAATTTCTTGCTTCTTCGGGTCAACATCGATGTTGGCGATACATCAAAACTCCAAACATTGATGTTTTTTGAGATACTAAATTTATGTCCTAATCCTTGTCCCGATGCCGTGTTTTCTAAGAATTCTGCTTATCTTATCCATCTTTCCTTCGATATGTGGGAGATAAGCCTTCTGTCCTTTCTGATTGGGTGCAGTCCTTTGAAATCTCTTCACGACGGGGTACTCAGTATGTTTTTTTTCTTGAAGCCATTCTTAGCCAAGGCTGACTTGAGGTACTGCCTTTCTTTTTTTTATGAATTTCCATCGCAGACCCTGACAAACCCATTGAGACAAACATTAATTAAAATAAGTGACCTGTCATACAGAGAGAAACCGTGAATGAAATATATAATTAAATATTAAAATATAACAATAATAGTTTTTATAAAAATAAAAAATAAATAAATATTACTAAAATTATACGAGTAAAAATAAAATAAATTCATTAATTTAAATCAAACTATAATTATTATTAACACTGGGAGACAAACAAAGAAAAATAGTTTCCAACACCGGGACTTGAACCACGGGCCTCTACATTTCCAGTGTAGTGCTCTTTCCAACTAAACTACGCAGGAGAACGATTTTTCTCTGCCGTAACCGATAACTAACACCGAATCCAAGCTTTCAATATTTCTACAAGTTTAGCAAGCCAAGTGGTTTAAGTCCCGGCGCTTGAGTCTATTTTTCTCTGTCTGCTTCCCAGTGTTAATAATAATTATAATTTCATTTAAATTTAAATTTAAACTTTCCGTAGTATGAATACTACCAAAAACTTAAAAATAAAATAAATTTGTAAAGTCACTGATGAGGAGAGACCATCCACTGACGGTACTCCTTTCTCATACTTTTTGACTTTTTGAAATTTAATTAATACATACAAATTAATTATCTCTACGGAAGTCTCGGTGTTATATCCTATTAATACATCGAAGATTGCAAGGAATATGATGAGAGGATTGGAATGGTTGGTGAGTTTTGATTAAAAGGATTTATATCGGAGGTATGCAAGGATTTGGGATTTGGACAAAGGGAACTTTTAGGTCATTGTGGATAATATATTTGGCTACATAAGAGAAAGCATTCGTAATTTTACGAAGGATATAATATATTTTAGAGATTGGATTTTAAAAGAATATAATGGCTTGGTCGATTCCCACAATTCTAGTATGTAGGTCAAGATAGGTTTTATAAATTAGTTGTATACCGTTAGTTTGTTCGTTAGTGAAATATAAGAATTATTGCCTAGTGTAAAGCCTAAACTAAAATGTTATTTCATTCAATTAAACATCAAAACATACTTTGACATTATAGTGTCAAATTCTACACTGTTCCCTCTCCTCTAGAAGCTGGAGTTTTCATACGAGGGCGTACATGGTCATTGTTTGCGCCTGCTAACTCCATTCATCTCTACCTCATATAAAAGCTCACCATTTTATTTATTTAATTTTTTTTTTTTTTTAGTGATGACTCCCTCTTCCCATCCTCTTATTCCGTTTTCCGCCCAAACCTTTTCTCCTTCTTCAAAGGATTTTAATTTTGATTTTATATAGTCATGCAATTTTTATTTAAATAAGATATATGTTTAAATAGGAGAATTTTGTTTCTAATAATTTCTAATTCTGCTTCATTACCTTACCTCCCAATAGATCACGTAACGACAGTTCTTGCTCGAATCGTTAAATTTAATATTTCTATGTCTCTGATTGTGGATCAAAAGGTGACAATTTGAATCCATTAACTAAATGTCTCAAATACTCATTATTCTTACTGTTTGCCATTCTTAGGTTTTGTTCAAGTCCTTCTTCGACTTTCTCTCTGCGTCTCCTTCTAGATTGAGGCATCCTCGTCTCAAGTTGTAAAGTCTTAACTAAATAGTTATGTTATTTAATTAAGCATCAAAACGTACGTTTTGATGTGTAGATAGAGTAAGGATAAGGCCTAAAATACTACCTTGAGGAACTCCTCCTAGGATTGGTAATGACCAGCGTTACTGGAGCCTAGACTAACCACAAAAATGTATCCTGTTGGTGGAAGGATAGGGATTAATTTCGATAATATGAGAAAGTTTTTATCGAGTTTGAAAGTCAGTTTATATATTTTTTGATTAATTTGTCTTTTTATTACTATTTTTAATTTGATCTAATTTAATGGACATTTTTTGAAAGTATAAATCTTATACTAACATATTATGTGGGAAAATAAAATTATGTTAAACGTGTTAAAATCAACCTTTGGCGTGGACCCCATTTTATTATACTATGATTTTTGTGTAATTATTAATTCTATAACAAGTAGCCATCTTGAATCAATATGAGATTGAATGATTCCTCCTTAGAAGATGTCAACACTCAGTATCGAGTAAACTCGTTACCAAGTTTTTTGATGTTAGTTCCAGTAGTTCTAAAGACAATATGACCTAACATTTTGTTTCCACGTAGGTGTAGGTGGTAGGTGATAGAGATTTTTGTCATTGAAAATTGTGGTAGATTAGAGACCTTGTGTACCAACAGGTGGCAAAAGAAAATAGATACCTACAATTTTCTTCAGTCTTGTACAATAATAAAATACATTTTATCTACGATTAATACGAAATATAAACATTATATCTTTGTTTAGATGCGTAGAAAGTGATTATATACGTACTTGTATTCATTGCGCATGCGCGTCTCATAGTTCTGAATAATTCCTCTTCTTTACCGCACTAGTGCGGTAAAGAAGAGGAATTCTTCAGCTTTACGCACGATTAGTGAGTTTGTTTACATTTAACAAAACTAATTTGGTGTTCTTTTATTAAAGTAACTGTTTATATCGAGTTTTTAGTGAAAAACAATGAGTGAATCAAGTGACTTTGACGAAAATGTGGAGAATAATAATCCTCCAGAAATAATTAATTCGGCAAAAAATACAACTAATGAATTAATGCCATCTTTATCAAGAGAGAGATACGAACTTACATACAGCAAGTTTATTTGTTTCTGTATTTATTATTTAAATCTAACAATCGTAGATAAAGTACGGTACGCAACTCGTGCGAAAACGGCATTTTGCATTGCTCGTGTGGTTTTACCACCCTCGCTATCGCTCGGGTGCAAACTCCACACTCGCATGCAAAATGCTACTTTCCGCACTCGACGCGTAATGTACTATTTTATACAATATTCACCCATATAATATGCATGGCATGTATATGAATATGGTTTGGATATCATGGCATACAATGCATAATCCAATGGGATTTGGGGTTTTTTCTATTTAAATTTTATTCGATAACATTTACATATCCTATTTATTTAACCAAATTGATAAAGATATTATTTAAATATTATATTGCAAGTAGTGTCATAAATGTTGGTCCCTTACTCTATTGGCTAGCTACTACCAAGGGTCCAAAAATTTAAAGTGATTATTTGTGTATATGCTAAGTAGTGTTTATGTGCAATGTACTGTGGAAATAAATATAAAAATAAATAAAAATTTTTTTTTATGTTGATGTTTTAACTATTTAGGTTACAAAGATTTATAAATACTTAACAAACCTCACTTCTTTTACTTATATTTAATTACGTATAAAAAAAAGAAACCAAAGAAAATTTCATTATATTTTGCTCGACCTATATTTATATTTTTTTTCTCTACTCCCTCTCTCTTCTAAACTATTTATTTAAGGGTTTTTTCTTCTCAGCCATTTTTTTTCTTGACTATAAATTAAGGGGGGGGAGGGCAAAGAGAAATTAGATTAGTACGTGGCAGGGGCTTGTCAAGGCGTCTTCTCTGTTATTTTTTCTTCTCAAACTATATCTTTCAATTTTCACTTTTAGCCCAAGTTTCCACGACAACAAGGATCTTTGTTCATAAGAGAGAGAGTGAGAGAGAACAAATATTTTATTTCTAAAGTTCAAAACACTGTACGGTAGAAATAAGGTTTTAGGGAAAACGTTTTATCTTTACGTAAAACGTAAAAAGTATAAATGGATTAACAGAAAGAGCATGTCGCGTTTTCTCTATTCCATTATTTCGACACCCTATCTCTTTTCTTTGAGTGCTTCAATACTTTACTGAACAACCTAAACGAGAGCACAGAAAATTATTAAAACACAGTTTTTTACATTCCCATCTAGGCATAAGGAGAAAGCATTGTGATAGCACGAACATTAAATATTGTTAGATTTATATATTAAAGGTACTCTGGTTAATCAAAATATATATTATATTTTTTTAAATGTTTGTCTGTGCTCTATGCAGACACATAGACGCCAAAATGAATTTGCCAAGTTTGGTTAAATTTAGTATACGTTGTTATCAAGACACACAACTGGTTGTTTGGGGGCCTAATCTTTTCAATTTTCACATGAATTAAAGTCTCAATTTATCACAATTTAAAGAGTGTAGACGATTGAAATTAATCTGGGGCTATCTCCTGGCTACTTTCGACGAACCATCAAAATTTCATAAAAATCAAATGAGTTTTAAACATTTTAATGAAATTTGGATGGTAGGTCATAATTAGCTCATTGTTGGTCCCATATAAGTTTCAACCTTCTGCGCTCATTTGATTCTCTTCCACATGCGCACAAACATACATTTATTTACTTCTATAGCTTCAAAAGTACTTATCTGAGTTGTATGAAACTTTTATGGTTTATCGAAAGTAGCCCGCATATAGCCACAGTTTAATTTGAACCCTCTGCACTCTTCAACTTTTCCTAATTTGGTACTTTAATTTATGTAAAAAATCCAATAATTTTTGACAGATTAAAAAACATGTGAAACAATTAAACAAATTAGACTATAATGGCTTTTAAAAGTATGAAATCAATAAAGTACGTGGTATGATGTGAGGAAGCTATGTGCCACACCAATTGGCAGTCTATTTTATTTTGTAATGTCTATTTATATTGTCTATTTATTTTATAATATATGGCGAAATATAGCAGTTTTTAAAGAGAGGAAGTTGAAAGTGAAATTTATTTATTATATTTAATACAGGGTGTTTCACGATAAATGTTACAAACTTCGGGAGGTGATTCTACACCCCAAAAGCAACAAAAAATTTCCTCTTGACCCCTGGCAAATTTCACCAAAACTTTCCCTTTTAATAAGCTTTCCAACGATATACTCCACTTTATGATTCCGTTAAAAATTGGTAGAGAAATTCAAGTTAGAACGCGAAAAAACGTGCGGTAGAGGCAGAACGGGGAAGCTAGAGGAGGGTTACAAACTAGCAATCCACACGCATTTCCCGCGATAACTTTCGAACGGTTTGAACGTGAGATTCCAAATTTGACTTTAAAACACGTCCAAAACCCCACCGAATTTGTTGGCCAGAAAAATTAGTTTAGTGGAAATTTAAACTTGAAACGTTGAAAAAATGAAAAAAAAAAAAATAAATAAATAAAAAATAAAAAATAGTGGTTTTCAAATAATAATGGAATTTAGTGTCACGTTGATTGGGTTTATTCATTCTGGATCGGTGTTATTAATGGTGTTAAAATTTGAACCACTTCCACTAAACCAATTTCTCTGGCCAACGAAATCGGTGGTGTGTCGGGCATGTTTTTGTGTCGAATTGGACACCTTGAGGACTTACCTACTATATAAAAGAAGACTGCGATTGATTTTTCTCAAATTCGCTCTACTAAAAGTAGTGTGGTTACACTCTACTAGCAGTGTGTACTAAAGTAAGTGGTGCCCTATCATGATAAAAAAACAATTGTTATTAATGGTGTTATAATGGTGGTGTTAAAATTTGAACCACTTCCACTAAACCAATTTCTCTGGCCAACGAAGTCGGTGGTAAAAGGCCAATTTTTAAGAAGAAATTAATCTATAAAAATTATAAAGAAGGGTGCAAAATTAAGATTATTTTATTTTGATTTTCAACCAAATCACATTTATTTTTATCAAAATCACGGAAATTAGATTTTTCTCGGAAAAAAAATGTATATGGTGTTATTATTATTCTTATTATTCTTCTTCTTATTATTATTAGATTCATATTTAAATGGACTACATTTCAGATTTTTTTTTTTACTTTCTTATGTAAAAAAAAGCAAGTTTTTATGTAGAAATTTTGCCTTAAGATATGATTTTTCTGAACGTGGATGGCAAATTTGATCAAAATCGGCCTAGTGGTTTACCACCACGCGTCTGCACAAACAACTGTCAGACATTTTTGAATACCACTTATTTGGACTAAACGAATGGTTGAAGGTGTAAATTCATCAAATTCGAATGTTTGCGGCATCACAATTCGTTCTCTCTCTATAATACATACTACGTATATGAGTGAGTAAAATAGAATAATTGTAGTAAATTTTACCCGTTTATTATGTCACCACAACATTATTAATTATTATGAAGAATAGTTTACAAAAAATACTCTGCCAATTTATGTGGCACATAGCTTCCTCGCAAAGAAAAGACCGAATTAAGAAAAATAGCTCAATAAAAATAATCAAAAAGTTGGAACGGCGTGGCACTGTTCCAGTAAATATTTAATAAAGTTGAAGAAATTTAAACATTTGTTGAAGAAATAAAGCCTCCAACAAGCACCAAAAGTTAGCGCACATATGATTAATTTAATAAACAAATATAAAACTGCAACCAAATCGTAGAAACCGCTGTATAAAAAGTTTTTTTTTATTTTACCCCCCTCAAAACTAAAAATAACACAAAATAGAATATAACCAAAATTAATCTACTATGCAAGAGCTTTTCAACGATATATATCAATTACAAAAGATTAACTTTAACATTTGTACCCCTGTACTTTGAGGTACCAAAATTATATTTTTAAAAAACAAACAATACAAAATGGCATTCATTTAACTAATAAATACATATAATTAAAAAACCTAATATCAAAAAAGTATTTCAACCCTTTAACCTACAACAAAATTATAAATCGGTACTAAAGTACATGTACAACATTTTTAAAAAAGCAACAAATAAAATAGCTTTAATGTACATAATCAAGGCCTTTAAAATGATATACTACACAATATTAAAAACCAAAAAAAGTGGTCACGTGACACGGCACATGGGAAAAAGTTTACTCTCATGTTCTCACCAAGTAGGGTGAACTAATGAAATAAAATATATTCAATTTAAAGAGCATTAGTGTGAGATTCAATCGCCGCAATCAGAAATAAAATCGGCCAACTATTATAGAAACTATGGCCATTCAAAGACAAAAATGGAAAAAAATAAAACCAAAAAATAACAAAATTATCACCATCTAAGGTACAACCGATGATGATACGACAAAAACTCATAGGACTTAAGTTGTAGATCTTTTAAAATCAGTTACCATTTGTGCTATTCATTTTGTAATACGACTTACCGTTTAGCCGCAATAAGCCCCCAAACCAGCTTACAAATCAAGTCGCCCAATATTATTTTATAAGGGGGGAAGAAGGGGGAAAAGTGAACTTTTTATAGCTATTTTTGTTCACAATATGAACGTTGCGCGTCGAATGGTGCAAGCCACAAGTCTCTAGCTCTTCTGGAAGTGGGTAAACATTAATGTCAGTTAGTGAGTCAGTTAGCCATGCGGCTTTATAGTATAAGGCATATTAATTTACCACGATTTAAAGTGCGCAGAAAGTTGAAATTAGGCAGGTGTTATCTGCAGGCTACTTTCGACAAACCATACAAATTTCATACAAATCAGATGATTACTTTTAAAGATATGACAGTAAATAAATGTATTTTTGTGAGCATGTGGAAGATAAACAAATATGAGCAGAAGGTTGAAACTTATATGGGACCAACAATGGGCTAATTGTGACCTACCACCCAAATTTCATTAAAATTGGACGTGTAGTTTTTAAGATATGGTGGTTCGCAAAAATTGAACGACAGACCGACAGACCGACAGACCGACAGACCGACAGACAGACCGACAGACAGACCGACAGACAGACCGACAGACAGACACGGGACCAAAAATGTTCCCTGATGTCTGAAACGGATTTCTGTCTTGGAATTTTTGAAATCGGAGATATAAAATATTTTCGTTCTTCAGAACGATCACATAGCTTCCGTTACCTTCGGTAAGCTCGGAAGTAATTATCTATCACAACAAGCATATTACTTCTTAAACAATACAACACTGATAAGAGACCATTCAAATAGTGGCTATCCCGAAAAAAATCAATTTTCCGAGGCATCGAATACAAATAGATATGACATCGCTGATAAGAAATACAGGTCCAGATAAGAAACTACTCTTCAAATAATAAGTAAGTAGAATCAGATTTATAAAAATGTTCTTATAATAGGAGTAACATTATTTTTATTATAGGTCATAAACCTATAATAATTAAATAATACATGTGGGATTTAAATGCAGTATCAAAGATGTACATGATAATTTTTTGTCCGACTTTTTCGGTTTATCAATTTAAATTATGGTAAAATAATTTACATAAATTAAATTAATTAATTACTTGATATATAAATCATTTGGATCCATAGAGGTAATCAATAAATAAAAACTATTAACTCATAGTTGAAAGGTGATATTTCGTCCCTTCCTTTCGGACATCTTCTAACAAAGAATATTGTTGATCCACTTCAATAGGTTTACTTCTTCTTGTCCTGTAATTTTCTTTCGATGTTTAATTTGCTTTAACTGACCTGCCAAGCTAATATCCATTTTATATATAATATAATATAAAGTATGTAGTGTATAAGTATGTAATGTGTGTATGTGTTTTATGTATAATATATAAATCATTTGGGTCCATAGTCCATAGGGGTAATCAATAAAGAAAACTATTTACTCATAGTTGGAAGGTGATATTTCGTCCCTTCCTTTGGGACATCTTAACAAAGATTAATGTTGATCCGCTTCAATAGGTTTACTTCTTCTTGTCCTGGAGGCCGATTCTGCAACTTTGAAACCTCCCTTTTCATGTTGTTATATATAAAATTGTTGTTATGAACATGCGCGCGCAACCTGTCAACGTGAATCTATAACTTTGTCTGTTGTTATATAAGGAGAAATTGGTATATTATAAGGTTTGATATTATGTATATCCACTTTAAATTGTTGTTGATATAATTCGTCAGGTTATGTTATTATATATCAAATGCTAAAAACCAAAACAAAGTGACACCATTATTGATGTTTTCATTCACTTTTCTTGTTTTCTAAAGGCCCGTTTACACGGTGATAGTTCTTCCACGATAGAACTATCATATCAGTCTACGTCATACAACTATCGCCGAGGTGTGCAGTCTACACGGTGAGAGTTAAAATACGTCAAAACTTGTCGCGCACTCAATGTTACATCTATATAATACATTTTTGACTAGAATACGGAAATAAAGCATTAAATATATTATATTGTTAAATTATAATACACACACAGCCAAAAGAATATATATTCATATTTTCGAAAAAAACAAAATCTGATATCTTATGTGAAGCAATCTATCATATTTGGTGCCTTTAAATCTGTTATCAGTTGATAAAAAAGTATAAGCCAATTAGCGTCTAGTATCTAGCGTGGTAGTTCTTACATCATCCGCGTGAGTACTCTGATTGCTGTGATAGAACACTCAATTATCTCGTCAGACGAGATAGTGTGATGGCAGATAGTTCTATCTCGACAAAATCTATCAGGTAGTCTACACGGTGATAGTCACCGTGTAGACAGTCACCGCATCAGTTGTTGTCGTGACCGCAACTATCGCGCCAACTATCACCATGTAAACGGGCCTTAACTGAAATAACTATAAAATGGCCAATAAAAAGGACACTGTCAATCCGTAGTTCAGTATACGGCTACATACATCGCTGGCATCACTTTACAGATTCACTACATTATAATATAACAACACTTTGATGTATAGCGATGTTTGATATATAATGTCACAGTGGATATATATCAAAAAAGTTACAGAATCGGCCTCCAGTAATTTTCTTTAGAATGTTTAATTGGCTTTAACTGACCTGCCAAACTAATATCCATTTTATATAAATATAATATAAAGTATGTAGTCCCTTTTTTATGTATAATATATAAATCATTTGGGTCCATAGTCCATAGGGATAATCAATAAAGAAAACAATTTACTCATAGTTGAAAGTTGATATTTCGTCCCTTCCATTGGGACATAATTTAACAAAGATTATTGTTGAGCCGCTTCAATAGGTTTGCTTCTTCTTATACATAAAAATAGGACTACATACATTATATATTATATATATAAAATGGATATTAGCTTAGCGGGTCAGTTAAAGCCAATTAAACATCGAAAGATAATTACAGGGCAAGAAGAAGCAAACCTATTGATGCAGATCAACAATAATTTTTGTAGAAGATGTCCCAAAGGAAGTTACGAAATATCACCTTATAACTATGAGTAAATAATTTTCATTTATTGATTACCCCAATGGACCCAAATGATTTATATATTATACATAAAAAGGGGACTACATACATTATATATTATATATAAAATGGTTAATTACTTGAGTTTACAGAATAGAATGCAATAAATATCAATCTCACTATTTATGAATACAGTGATTTAGAAAAACCTGTCATTTTCAACATTGAAGAAGTTAGCAAGAAACAAAGGTAATGAATGAGTAGGTTATGTCATTTTATTACAGATTTTAGCAAGCAATAAATCATTTAAATTTATGTATGAAAAATCCACAAAATTGTAATAATGAAGCTCGAGAATACAGAAAAGGTATTTTCCTGGTCCTAAATATCACACGCGATGCACACTTATCAATATAAGTGTGCAATCGCGAAATTTGGAGTCATTATGGATCATTCACTTCTTAATAAAATAATTAAACCGCCACTGACTAAGTGAAGACATCGTCAAACATTTCAAACCATTATGGTTGAGCTCTCCACCATACTACTAACTTCGCCGTATGTTTCGTATTAGATGCAGTTCAGGGTATGGTAAAGTGAGTTGTCCCAGAACCAAATAATATATGCAAATGTTCCTTATTTAATACAATTTAATATTATTCTGTAAGCTTGAATTAAAATTATTATAGTAATTATTTATATTTGTAACAAACTTTTGTAATGTAAAATGTTTTTATAAATAAATAATTATATTTTATGTAAATAAAAAAAAAAAAAATTAAAAAAAAACGAAACTTTAATATATTATTAAAAGATGTAATTTTCTATAACCATAATACTTAACATTTATATATATACATTTATATATTCGTTGCACACTTGGTACGTTATAGTTATTGTTGGAGACCAACAGTTGTTCTTTATTTTACTTTATTATTTATGTTTTTTATTATTTTGTAAAAAATGGCAATTTTAGCAACAAACGGACATATCACTTCTACATTTTAAACTCATTTCTTCGTTAACGTAAATAACGTAAGATTCGCAGGAAACCACGATGCAACCTCCTCCTTTTTTCTTCGAACGTGTTCGGAGAAGGCATCACTTTCACTGGAATTCGAACACATATGATCCTACGCAAGATTTTCCTTACGTAATTACGTAGTAGATAAGGAATCCGAATCCTGCGATATACGCATTCGCCCTCCGAAATCTGCAGAAGACGGTTCTCATCGCTTTGTAAAAGCGACCGACACGTGCACGTGTCACCACTCAAGTATTAATGTTTAAATAATTTAACTTCATTGGTTTAGCATCAGGGCCCTCAGCATCACATAATTTTACTTCACATCTTCTCATCTCTTCGAGTCGAACAGTAGAAGACGTGGGACTAGCAGCTTGCAGCCTAGGTCGCAGCGTCAGCGTGGACAAGTCACCACGGCTAAGTCCATTTTATATGTATAACATTTCATGTATTTAATTTAACTTCAGTGTGAATGTGTGTGTGAATGATTGTTTTGGTGTGAAACAATTTTGTGTGTAAATTTAACTTTAACTTAACTGGTGTGAATGCGTGTGTGAAAGAAGCTTCACTTATCTTAAATTCCTTTTTTCCGATCTATTGTCTGTATTCGGTTTCGGAACGAATGCAGACAATATATCTGGTTTAACTTCATTTTTCATTTTTAAATTTCATTTGTAAAACAACTGCTGGTAACTTATACCGCGTGGCGTGTGCCACACGTAAATTTATTTTGATTGCAATTATATGCTTGTTCGTTACGCTATCAATTCTTGTTCGTAGTATTTTATTTTTCCTTTTTTAAAGGTGGTCCTTGGGTTATTTTTGGTAATTTTGAAAACCAGAATATTTTAGAAAATCATATAAGGTTTGTACCCTATGAGTCTAACATAATGGTCTAGCTTTGGGTCGGATTTCAGCTTTCTCAATTTAATTACCCTTCTTTGCTATTTTTTCACATCTGTCAATTTCAATCTAAAATTCAATTTATTCTTTCTCGTTATTTCATTTCCTTTCATTACGAACTTTTGGTAGCATTTTTTCCAGTGAATTTAAGTATCCTATGCTATAGGTCGGTTTTTGAACTTTGTTCCTTGTTAAGGTGACCTGTAGTTGTATCTCATTTATTAGGATTTATTTCACCTAATTTCTCTATAATTCATTTCAATGGAATTATTTTCTTATTAAATTCACCTGGACATTTAATTTACTCGTTATTCTTTCTTTATCTAATTTACTTTTTTTTCGAAATTTCTACCAGCAGTTAAATTGTTTAGAATCAGATTTTGTTTGTAATTTTGCCATTTCATAATTGAACTTTGGTTGGACACGTGCGTTTAATTAATTAACAATTAGTTATTTTTTCATTCTGGTCATTTAGGCACTTGATTAATTTTTACCTTTTTTGTTGGGGACTTTAAGCTTATTCAAGCTACAATTTAAGCTACATTTGATTAATGTTTTTTTATATATCAAGTGTCTTTTGGTTTTCTGCATACTGATTTTCATCTTTAATCATCTGCCTAGGCTTGAGGTTATTTTTAGGATATCCTCAATTATAAAATATTAATTTATTTTCTGGTTCTCCTGCAAGCATTGACTTGTTCCTTTAGTGCCTCGCACTCTTTGTACATTTACTTGTACGTGTAATAAAATTTAAATTTATTTCTTGGATTTCTGACAAGCTACAACTTGTCCCTTTAGTGTTTCACACTTTTGTACACTTGGTGTACTTATAATTAAATTTAAATTTATTTTTGGTTTTCTAGGCAAGCTACAACTTGTCCTTACACTTTTTTGTACACCTGTTTGTACTTTTTTGGTTAAATTTTATTTTGGTTCTCTTGCAAGCTTAGACTTGTTTCTTTGGTGCCTCGCACTCTTTGTACAATTGTTTGTACGTTTAATTAAATTTAAATTTATTTTGGTTTTCTAGGCAAGCTAAAACTTGTCCTTAGTGTTTTTACACTTTTCGTACACTTGCTTGTACTTATACTTAAGTTAAAATTTATTTTGGTTCTCTTACAAGCTTAGACTTGTTTCTTTGGTGCCTCGCACTCTTTGTACAATTGTTTGTACGTTTAATTAAATTTAAATTTATTTTTTGGTTTTCTAGGCAAGCTACAACTTGTCCTTAGTGTTTTTACACTTTTCGTACACTTGCTTGTACTTATACTTAAGTTAAAATTTATTTTGGTTCTCTTGCAAGCTTAGACTTGTTTCTAGTGTTTTACACTCACTGTACAATTATCATTTGTACTTATAATTTAATTAATTATTTTTTGTTTGGGATTTCATTCAAGCTTGACTTGCTTTGGTGTTGGTATACATTAATTTTACAATTACTTGTATTTATTATTTAAATTTTATTGGTTCTCTCACAAGCTTTGACCTGTGTCTTGGGTGTTCACATTAGTGTAGTTACCTTTACTGTATGATTTTAATTTAAATTTATTTTTTGGATTTCTTACAAGCGTCAACTTGTTTCTTTGGTGTTTATTCATCGTATAACCAACTTTACTTTATGATTTAATTTAAATTTATTTTTTGGATTTCTTACAAGCGTCAACTTGTTTCTTTGGTGTTTATTCATCGTATCATCAACTTTACTTTATGATTTAATTTAAAATTATTTTTTGGATTTATTATAAACATCAACTTGCTTCTTTGGTTTTCATTTATCGTACAATCAACTTGTACTCATTTCTAGTTTAAGCATTAAACTTATTTGATTGTACAAAGATATTTTTTTTTTTTTGTTTCTCAATTTATCATTTAATCTGATTTGGCCATTTATTTGGTCTTGGTGATTCCTGAGTCAACATTTATTTTATTTTCTTTATTTTTGAAAATCTTAGTTTATCAATTTTCAACTTTCTTGGTGGCATTCTTCAGTACGTTGAGTGTAGTACTTAGTTTGAACTCTATTTTGGTTTACCCTTTAATATTACTTTATTTAATTTTTTTTCCTTCCTTATATTTTATATTTTTGTCTGATCTCTATCACCATGTTAGGTGAACTGGAATTTGACGCTGAGTCGGTTCGTAGGAAGCTGACTCTTTTAATAGAAGATTTAAGAGAGATCAGAGATCAAGGCAAAAAATGTCTTATGGATCCCACACAAGTTTGGCTATTTATTGGTATGATGAGCTCTATCCAGGGCTTATATCAGCAATTTGATACATTGTATCAGGAACTCTGTGACAGTGTTAGTGAGTCTGGCGAGTCCGCGGCGACTGCTGCCGATCATGCGATGAGATCAAACGCCAAACGTTACTTCCATGAAAGTAATGGCTATTTAGCTAATGTAAATGAGTCGAAGGCACGGCCGTCTACATCCTCCGCAGGTAATCTCACTAGTGTCCTTAACAACACAACAGCTCCATACCATAAAACTAAACTTCCTGTTTTAGAGTTGCCCAAGTTTAAAGGTGATAGGAAGCATTGGCCGCGTTTCAAGGACACCTTTACAAGCTTAGTAAAGGATGATCCTCAATTAAGGGACATTGACAAGTTTCACTATTTAATTCGTTCCCTTGAAGCCTCGGCTTTAACAGTGATCGCTCAAATTCCTGTAAATGAAACAAACTTTTCTGTGGCCTGGTCCATGTTGGAGGAAGTTTTCGACAACAAGCGTCTCCTTGCCACAGCTTATCTTGACCAACTGTTGGACATTAAAAAACTGACATCTAAACCTAATGCTGTCGTGCTCACCAAGCTGGTGTCCGACATCTCTGAAAATATTGCTGCTTTTAAATTATTGGACATTCCGGAAAGGTTAGACTTCATGTATTTCTATCTAGCCAGTCGTTGTTTGGATCCCTACACCCGGGAACAATTTGAGTTGCAAAACACAGCAACATTTCCTACTCTTGACCAATTTGTCAAGTATCTTAGGTCCCGTTGTACAGCCGCTGAGTTGGCGAGTGGATTGTCTTCAGTTACTCTTGTAAAGGATGTCAGGGAGGAGAAAGTGTTGCGTAAGCCTTGGCAACCCAGATCTATGTCATCTGGCAAGTCAGCCTTAATGACTAGTTCTGGCAATAGATCTCCAGTTAAGGTAACTTCTCCATCATCACGAGCCTCTTCTAGCCCTTATCGAAGAACGCAGAGTTGTTGTTGCATCTGCAAAGGACCTCATCTCTTGATGAATTGCGTTAAATTCAGTAGTGTCTCTGTGGCAGAACGCCACCGCTTATTACGATCATGGAAAGGTTGTAGGAATTGTCTTCATTTTGGTCATGATACGTCTCAATGTACCTCCAAATACTTTTGTAAGTTTTGTAAACGCAAACATCACTCTTTACTTCACGGCTTTACTACTCCTCAAAATTCTTTGAAGGTTGGATCTTCCAATTCTTCGTCCCCGCCAGACAATGTAACTTCATCACACGAACAAAACGTGTCACCTCCCGACACGCGTAAACCTGCTTCATTGAACACTGTTGGTTCGGGTCAGTTAGAAGTTATGTTGGGAACGGTCGTGTGTAACATATTGGATCCTAAGGGTAAATTACATTCTATCAGACTTGCTGTTGACTCTGGTAGTCACTTTTCTTTTATCACTCGTTCTTTCGCTGACCGTTTAGGTTTGGATATCGATATTTATTCTGCAGGTGTTTGGGGTATTGGAGAAACTCCGCTACCTGGCTTTAAAGGTCGAACTCGTTGTTCACTTTCTCCTAGTCATTCTATTTATCCTCAATTGTCAACCACTGCTTTGGTTGTTGACACTATTACTTCAGCATTACCTGGATTTCATTCTGATGAAGGTTTCTGGCAACCTTATCTTGAGTATGAGTTGGCTGATCCCAAGTTTTGGGAGTCACGACCTATTGACTTCTTAATTGGTTGTGATTTATTTCCTGATATTTTAACAGGTCAATTGATATCGGTGTTGCCTGATATGCCAAAACTTCTTGGTACTATTTTTGGTTTTACTGTTTTGGGGCGTGTCAGAGACATTTCTGAAGTTTTTTCTTATCCTGCTCTTATCGCTAATGCTGAAATATCTTCAGATTCATTAAATGATCAATTATGTCGGTTCTGGGAATTGGAAGAACCCGCAGTTAATAACTCTCTTAATCCTGATGATGAGCGGTGTGAGGATCTTTTCCGTACTACACATTATCGTTTACCCACAGGTCGTTATGTTGTGAGAATGCCATTTAAATGTGAAAATCCTCAGCTTTTCGGTACTCGAAACTTAGCCCTTCGTCGGCTGGAACATCTTGAGTCCAAGTTGCAACGGAAACCTGAACTTCGTTTATCTTATAATGCGTTCATGCGCGAGTACTTAGATCTGGGGCACATGCAACTCGCCAAACAACCAGGCAAGGTGTTTATTCCTCATCATTGTGTGTTTAAGGGAGATAAGGACAATATTAAGATAAGAGTAGTGTTTGACGCAGCTGCTCGAACTTCGAGTGGTTCCTTAAATGATCACTTATTAGTTGGTCCCAAATTGCAAACAAACATGGTTGACATTTCTTTGAATTTTCGTCTTCATAAATATGTTTTTACTACGGACGTTGTAAAGATGTTCCGACAGATTTTAATAGATGTTCAGGATAGGCTTTATTTACATATTCTATGGCGCTTTTCTCCCGAAGAGGCCGTTGAGGAGTATGAGCTGCAAACTGTAACTTATGGAACAGCCCCAGCCCCTTACTTAGCTATTCGTGCGTTGAGACAAGTTGCGAAAGATGAAGGTTCTGCCTTTCCTTTAGCTGCTGCTGCCGTGCTTAGCGATATGTATGTTGATGATTTAGTTACAGGTGCAAATTCATTGCCTGAAGCCTTAGAGCTTCAACGTCAAGTCGTTGCCTTACTAGGTAAAGGCGAATTTACTTTAGGAAAGTGGGCGGCCAACCATCCTCAATTATTAGAAGTATGTAACTCACAGGAAACCTCAGGTTTGGAACCTGTTTCATTGAGTGCTAGTGACGACACCTCTATTAAAATTTTAGGTCTTCAGTGGGACCCCACTTTAGATTCATTTTCGTATAAAATAAATTTACCACTGGAAACATGTACTAAACGTGCAGTATTATCGGCTATGACAAAGATATATGATCCCCTTGGTTACATCGGTCCCTCGGTGGTCTTGGCCAAGATTTTAATCCAGGAATCCTGGAAACTTCAATTGACTTGGGATCAAGACTTTCCCCAACACTTAAAGGAACGTTGGTTAGAGTTTGTTAATACTATGCCTTTGTTAGGCAAACTTCGTATTCCCCGTTGGATTGTTCCGAACGTTGGTTCTGTTGAAATCTTAATTTTTGCCGATGCCTCGGAGACTGCTTACTGTGCTGCGGCTTACTTAAGATCCGTATCTGAAAAGTGTGTTCAGGTACATCTTTTGTTTGCTAAAACCAAACTTGCGCCAGTCAAAAGGTTGACTATTCCTCGTCTGGAACTCTGTGCTGCTTTGCTTGCTGGTCGCGTATGGCAGAATCTAAGCAATTTTTGTAACAGACTTCCTTCTAATCCCAAAGTTTTCTTTTTCTCTGACAGTATGATTGTCCTTTCATGGTTGCAAACACCAACTCATCGTTTAAAAACTTTTGTTGCTAATCGTGTGGAAAAAATTAATGAATTAACGTCGGCAGGTGAGTGGCAACATGTGGCTTCTTGTGATAACCCTAGTGATCTAGGTTCCCGAGGTGTCACCCCAGAATTGATGTTAGGTAATACACTCTGGTTTAACGGTCCTGAATGGGCAATCCTTGATCCTTCTGAATGGCCGGTGATAAGTTCACCCTTTAAAGTTGATGTTCCCGAATTAAAGGATGTTCCCTGCTCTACATTAATTACTTCTGTTCCGGAATATTCTTTAGTAAATTGGTTTGATCGTTTTTCTACCTTTAATAGAATCGTCCGTACTTTAGCTTATGTTTTACGTTTTGTAAATAAATGTCGGAAGTTATGTTCGGATTCTGCCGAATTGAGTGAGGAAGAGGTAGTCAGTTCAAAGCGAATAGCCGTAAAGCTAGTTCAGAGACATTTCTATTTTGGTGGCAAAATTCCTTCTTCTGAAACTTCAATGCCTAAGGAGTTGATTAGTTTGAGTCCTTTTCTTGATGAAGCGGGTGTTCTGTCGGTAGGCGGTCGCCTTAAATTTTCTAGCATGTCAAGGGAATCTAAACATCCTTATATTTTACCGGGCAAGGCGCACTTATCTCGTTTAATAGTAGAACACTATCACCGCACCTTATGTCATTGTGGACCTTCACTATTGTTGGCTACTCTTCGAGGAATATTTTGGATTACTGGAGCCAGAAATTTGGTACGGCAAGTCACTCGTCAGTGTGTGAGCTGCCGAAAATTTGACGCATCTTCTATTCAACCGGTTATGGGTGATCTACCTGCTGTTAGGTTCCGCGAAGGGAGGGCATTTCTTCATGTTGGTATTGATTTTGCTGGTCCTTTCTTTGTTAGGGAGTCGTTACGTAGAAAGGCTCATACATATAAGGCATATTTGTGTATTTTTGTGTGTTTAAGTACTAAAGCCCTTCATCTGGAACTTGTATCTGCACTTAGTACAGAAGCCTTTTGCGCTTCATTGGACAGATTCATTGGAAGGCGAGGCTTGCCAGAGCGGATTCTTTCCGATAATGGAACCAACTTTGTCGGCGCAGCTAACGAATTGAAAGAATTATACCATTGGTATTTTTCGCCAGAAAATCAAGATTCCTTAAGGTTGTATGGTGCTCAAAAGGAGTTAAAGTGGAGCTTCACTCCTCCGTACGCCCCGTTTTTCGGCGGAGTTTGGGAGGCCGGTGTCAAGTCTGTCAAGAGATTACTTCGTTCGGTGTATGGCGACAATGCTTTGACTTTTGAGGAGCTGGCGACTTGGCTAATTCGCATCGAAGCCATCCTTAATTCTCGTCCCCTTTGTCCTCTGTCCAATGACATTTCTGATCTTGACTTTTTGTCCCCTGGACACTTTCTTATAGGTTGTCCATTGATTTCCGTACCCGAGAAGTCTCTGTTGAAGGTACCTGAAAATCGTCTCACCAGATGGAAACTGGTATTTCAAAAATCAGAACATTTCTGGCAGCGTTGGAGAACTGAATATCTCACGTCTCTACAAGAGAGGGTAAAATGGCGCAAACCTGCATATAATTACAAACAAGGAGATCTCGTCTTGATCAAGGAGAGCACTGCACCTCGTTTGCGTTGGCCAATTGGCAGAATTTTAGAAGTTTTCCCAGGGCATGATGGTGTTGTAAGGGTTGCGTTAGTTAAATCTTGTAGTTCCACGCTGAAACGTCCAGTCAATAAACTCATTCCTCTTTTTATGCTAGATGAGGATTCTCCTCCGGTTAGAAAATCTGGTTTAGAGCAACTTAAAATTTAATTTTAATCTAATTTTTTTTTTTTTGAATTCCTAAAGAATTTAAAATTTTTCTTTGTAAATTTTGGTAGGCGGTATGTTGGAGACCAACAGTTGTTCTTTATTTTACTTTATTATTTATGTTTTTTATTATTTTGTAAAAAATGGCAATTTTAGCAACAAACGGACATATCACTTCTACATTTTAAACTCATTTCTTCGTTAACGTAAATAACGTAAGATTCGCAGGAAACCACGATGCAACCTCCTCCTTCTTTCTTCGAACGTGTTCGGAGAAGGCATCACTTTCACTGGAATTCGAACACATATGATCCTACGCAAGATTTTCCTTACGTAATTACGTAGTAGATAAGGAATCCGAATCCTGCGATATACGCATTCGCCCTCCGAAATCTGCAGAAGACGGTTCTCATCGCTTTGTAAAAGCGACCGACACGTGCACGTGTCACCACTCAAGTATTAATGTTTAAATAATTTAACTTCATTGGTTTAGCATCAGGGCCCTCAGCATCACATAATTTTACTTCACATCTTCTCATCTCTTCGAGTCGAACAGTAGAAGACGTGGGACTAGCAGCTTGCAGCCTAGGTCGCAGCGTCAGCGTGGACAAGTCACCACGGCTAAGTCCATTTTATATGTATAACATTTCATGTATTTAATTTAACTTCAGTGTGAATGTGTGTGTGAATGATTGTTTTGGTGTGAAACAATTTTGTGTGTAAATTTAACTTTAACTTAACTGGTGTGAATGCGTGTGTGAAAGAAGCTTCACTTATCTTAAATTCCTTTTTTCCGATCTATTGTCTGTATTCGGTTTCGGAACGAATGCAGACAATATATCTGGTTTAACTTCATTTTTCATTTTTAAATTTCATTTGTAAAACAACTGCTGGTAACTTATACCGCGTGGCGTGTGCCACACGTAAATTTATTTTGATTGCAATTATATGCTTGTTCGTTACGCTATCAATTCTTGTTCGTAGTATTTTATTTTTCCTTTTTTAAAGGTGGTCCTTGGGTTATTTTTGGTAATTTTGAAAACCAGAATATTTTAGAAAATCATATAAGGTTTGTACCCTATGAGTCTAACAGTTATAACTGTAGAATTTTATTTTCGTATTTTGTTAAAACTAACTTAGGAGGCGTTTTAAAACTTTTTTACATCATATTTTTTAACATAGTCAACCTAATCAAATTTACTTAGTTGATCTAATTTAAATTTACCTGAAGTATTAATTAAATTTATTCCAAAGTAATTAAGTTAACTTTAATAAACTTATAGAAAATTCTACTAATTTTTTTTTAAACATATTTATTTATTGTATTTTCATGATTTGGAATTTTATTTAGCAATAAAAATGCACATTAAAATGATTTAGGTTAGAAATGATTACGTAAAGATTTAACATTTAAAATAAAATAAAAAAATAAAAATACAAGCATTAACGTTCTCATCATAAATTTTTGATTTAGAGTTCATATTAAATTCATAGTTCGTAATAAAAGCATAGTTTTATATAAATTTGAGATTTTCTTGGAAATAAAAAAATCTTTTTCCTGACTAAACCTACTGAAGCGGAATATTAGATCGTTGAAACTAACTTTATAATTTTATATATATATATATATATATATATATATATATATATATATATATATATATATATATATATATATATATATATATTAATTTACTGCCAGTTATATTTTTCTGCCTTAATCTTTAATCGGTAGTTAGAAATTTTCCTGTTGAATTACAAGCTTTGTCAAATAGGTTATATACGAGAAAAACTAAAGAAAACATTTTATAGTTAAAAAAAGGAACTCGGTGAGACATTTGGATTCTGAAATAACTTTAAAACTATTTTCTTGACGTTACTACTCCTTTTAAATCTTCTTTGGATTGAAGAGAAGAGAGGACGAGAAGGGGGGAATAAAAAGAAGTAAAATGACATAAAATAATGTTTAATGCGGAAGGAAATACCGCCCTCGAAGATATTTTCTGTTTTAGATTCCTCAGAAAAACTGGGAGATCGTAAAAAATACTGGATTTTCCCCGGATGTCAGAATCTTGAGAAATAGCACTACCCAAGCAAGATAAAAAGAAATCACTGTGGCATCTAACTGGGAAGGAAACAAACCCTTTTTTATCCTTTCTTGAGAAACGAAAATCCGTCTTATACATCTCGTACAATACATTCCCATACACGAGTACATAATTACTTCGTTCAGTAGTTTTGAGATTACAATTAAATCTATTGAACATTTTATCAAGGTTTACATTAAAAATAATTTCTCATCGGTAGAGAATCGAATCTGGCCCCTCTCCCTTTGCAATTAAATTTATTTTTTTTTTAAACATTTTGAAAGCTAGATTTTTTACGGGATTGACTTATATGGTTGATATGTATTTAAATGAACTGCAAAATAGAATTAATTAATAAAAATCATTTGAATTATTTTTAAGAAAATTTTTAGTAGGTAGCGCCCACAAATTTAGAGCTTAAATTCATTTCTCAATTTAGCCTTTGGGTATGATTTTTCTGAACATGACATTCTGAAATCAATTTTGATCGAAATCGATAAGGTAGTTTAGGCCAACTTGTTTACACAGACTACAAACTAGAGACGACGTATGACTGACATTAAAAAATTAAAACTATACATTCAATTTTATACCTATATCGTATATTTAAAAAGTAAAAAATTATGACAGTTCATGCAAATCGATTCAAATTATAAATATTAAGGGATATGTGTGAGACTCACGCATTAGAAGTGAAACTTAATTTCTAGAAAAAGTTGCTTTTATGTCCCCTCCTACATGATATTAACATAATATAATTATTTAAATATAAACATGTCATATACAGGATGGGCCAAAAAAACCGCACTTTTTTAATACTTATAGCTCAGCTTCTGTAATAGATAGAGATATGGGGTTTTCGGGGTCTGAAAACTACATTCTTCTACTTTAACTTTCATATCTATAACTTTAAGAACTATTGGGTAAATGCCAAGCAATGACGGTTTGAAATAGGTCGTTACAACGACTTAAAATAAGGCGTAGGAGTCCCTCAGTGTTATAACAAACATTGAAGACGTGTTAAGCACAATGTTGCCTGAAATTGAAGATCTAATGCTAAATTACACGTTTATGAAAGTGCCCTGACCCATCGCTTCTTGAAAACAATTTAAATTTAAATTATCAAAAAGTATATAATAATACGCTTATATACCTATTCTGTGTGATAGTTAAATCATCTACTTCCATGGTGTATTGCAGGGGTGCCCAACCTTTTTTAATCAAGGGCCACATTGTCAACATTCAAAGGGATGGCGGGCCGGGGGAGAAAATTTTAGCATTTTTACCCTCATAAAACACGTTTTTATGCTTCCTAGAAGGTTAACTTTCCGTTTTGGTTTTAGCTGAAACACCATGTTAATAAAGTGTTTTTCTGTTACTAGCCTAGTTTTACTTTGCAGAAAATAAAACACTCAAATATAATATATTAAAATGATTGTAATTAACCACACAAGTATAAAAATACAACACTAACAGTATGAATTACAAAAAATTTAGTCTTTCATTTTACAAAGTTATTAATCAAAATATCAAGTTTGTATGTAAGTTAGCTTCAGTGAGATGGTTGAAACTGCTTTGCACTCGTACTTAAAATGTCTTTCCACTAAGGCTCAAACATGGTTGCACCAATCATTAATAATGATTTTAAGTGTTCATCTATTCATCTGTGAGGGAAGACCGAAATTTTGATTTAATGTAATTCATTTTTGAAAATGATTGTTCGCAAACATAGGTCGAGCCAAACACTGAGACCATGGTACGAGCAAACATTTTTAAGTTTTTGAAATCTTCTTTGGGCAAGGCGCTGTAGAATAGCAACAGATCTCTGTTTTCCCCATTCTCCAATGTTGCTGGGCAAAATCAGCTTGGCTGGTCGGCATTAGGAAATTAATATATTTTAGATTCTCTGAATGCTTGTAAATTCTTTGTTTTTATCGCGCCGTGGCGGGCCACATAAAATCGGCCCGCGGGCCGTAGGTTGGGCACCCCTCGTGTATTGGTTAGCGCGTCTGATTGCAAAATTCTGAGGTCGATGGTTCGAAACTCGTTCAAGAGAAAGATTTTTTATAGGTAAATCAACTGCCAATTAGACCGGCAGTTGATAAAATATCTCTCACTTGGTTGAGTCTCAAAACCAAAACTTACAACTTCACATCCAAAATGATTCACTTGAACGAGTCTCGAAACACGAACTTCGTTTCACGATGTCGTTTCATCTAAGCCAATTTTCCGCAGTTTCCTACCGCAGCTAAAGAAGTTTCACTTAAAAAAACAAAAAAAAACGGACGCATGGCATCTCGGAAATTTTCCTTACCAAATATAAACCTATAAATAATGTCAACAATTCGTTTATTTGTAAATTATAATTTCGTTTGTCCGTTAAAAGTCAGGTATAATAAGGTCTGCTATAGCGTCGATCTTTTGTAAATGAGGGCGGATATTAAGATAAAATATGGAAGACTAATTTATCTTATAGACAGATGTCAATGGGGTGAGTTTTAGCTCAATCAGCGAAATTGGTTAGAAATTATTTACGGTTAAAGTTTCTAAGTTAAAAAGTCGATATTTTCAAAATGGCGGCAGATATCAAAAACGAAATTCTGTGGAAATGTTTAGGTATAATTAGTGGACACATCAGCGTAATCGGAAACTTTTTTAGATTTTATTCGAATGTTTACTGATTCATAAAAATGAGTTAATGTCGTCACAAATTTATGATTTTCCTGGCTGCGCAACTACATATGAGGACTGATTGTGTTTTTTTAGTTTAAACTCTCTCTCTGGCTTAAAAACTGTGGGAGTCCCTGCTAAAAACTACTCAAATCGTCTTAAAAACACCCAAAACGGACAATTCTTTTAAAATCTTAGTTTTGGATTTTTTGGCTGAAAACAATACTTTTCCCATGAGGTAAGGAAAATTAATGATCTTCGAACAATCGAAATACGTATCTCATTGTTTCCGGTGGATGGATAGTTGTTTGTTCGTTATCCTTACAATGAAAATATTTTGTATCCGAATTAAAAAATTCTAAGGCAGAAATGCGTTTCATTTAGTAGGGAACATTTTGAGTCCTACGTCTGTTTGTCGATCCCTCTACAATTTGTGCAAGCCAACATATCTTATCTGTCTGTTCGATTTTAATGAAATTTAGGTGGTAGGTCATAATTAGTGGATTGTTGGTCCTATTAAGGTTTAACCTTCTGCATCTATTCTATTCTCTCCCACATGCCCACAAAGATGTTCTTTATTAACATAATATAACTATCTCTTTAAAACTACTCATCTGATCTTTAAGAAATTTAGATAGTTTATTAAATGTAGCCTGCAGATGGTACTGTATTAATTTAAATCATGTCCACTTACTAAATTGTAATAAATTGAAACTTTAATTCATATAAAATATCAAAACAATTCTGTCAGAGTTAAAAAGTTAGTGGAAAAATTAAATAAATTAGATAACAATGGGTTTTAAAGGCTTATCGCCATTAATGAAATAAGCAGTTGCTTATACAGTATGTGCCACACTAATTGGCTGGCAATTTAAACATAGATTACTATTAATTTATATTAACTTTAGGGACATTGATTGTGAATGAATTTGAAATTCATGTTAGCATTGAAGTCGAGGATTAACCGTAATTTCTGAAAGTGTAGTTTCTTCTTCAAGGTTTATACCTTGGATGAATGTTCTTGTCTATATCCACATAGGTAATATACAAATAAGTACTATTTATTAATAAATAATATAGTTTAAAAATACTATACTAAACACACTGTAAAATAAAAATTAAAAACACGTGCCACAAAGATGTGTTTTTTTTACTTACAATAAGCCTTATAAATATTTTATTAGCAATTTTTATGAAGCTGCGAGCTTGTGTAAAGCTATTGTGCTTTTTCCTAATAAAAAAATATATTTGATGTAATAATAAAAATCCTAATGCCATTATTATTATTATTTTATAATGCTATGTTTTTACAATTGTTATTAAATATTATTTTCTACTTATCTATTCCAATATTTATTTACCTTCATTTATGATTTAAAGAAAGAAGAGAGCTAAAAAGCAATTTATCGATAAAAATATGTATAAATCAAGATAACAAATTTATATTCCAATAAAATGTATAGCTTACAAAAAAAACGTATTAAATCTAATCTACTAAATTTCCATTTATAAATATAATTTTTTAACTCTTATATATATATATATATATATATATATATATATATATATATATATATATATATATATATATATATATATATATATATATATATATATATATATATATATATATATATATATATGTATAAATATATATGTATATACATAAATATATATGTATATATAATGTGGGTGTATGTTTAAGTTTATATATTAATGTTGGTGGCATTTATTGGTCAGATATAAGGCCTAGGGGGATTTTCCGTTTTGGCTTTGTTTTACGTGGATGAATTTATTTGATATTAGTATAATTAATGAGAAGTGTACTTTATCCAAGGGATCAGTTTTGCGAGGATGGAAAAGCTTCGACTAAACCCTTTTCACCGGTTATACTTTTGAAAACTTTTTCAACGGAAATTAATCTCTCTAAGGTAATTAATATAATATTTTTTTTTTTATTTCAAAAAAACCTGATTAATACTTTCCTTGTTTTTTAATCTTTATCATATAATTAATAATTTTATAATTACGTTAATCAGGTTTAGATTTCCACAGGGTATTCAATCTAATCCTATGTTATTTTCAATATTTATTAAATGTGTGAAATAAAATTCAAAGGCCTCCCTGGAGTAAAATCTAGTTTTCGAGATAATAAATGCTGAAAAAGTGGGATCATAGGTAGTCCATAAGGCAATTTAATTTAAACAATATAATAAAAACTGTGTCTGATTTCCTCTGCAATTTTGAGGTATTGTGCAGTTCCCTTTATTGTTATTTAAACTCAACGAGAGAATTGAGGAGTTAATTTTTTAAAAAAATCACAATAGTTAAATATTAATAAAGTGGTCGAAACCGCACAGTGTTGAACTAAATCTAGTTAAAATAATAATATACATCCTCCCCAATAATCGTGATGCATGCCCTACCTATTGAGCTACCCTTAAGAAATTATCTAGAGACTGTTAAACTTTTCAATGAACTTGTACAATGAATAAGGTTTCAGAAGATATATTAAGTTAAAATATAAGTAAGTTTAATTTACTTATAAATTTTACTTGCCTAAGGTATATTGCAATACCTCCTGATAAGGAGCATGTTATTTTACAAATATACTCACTGTCAAACTGCGAAAGCTCAAAATCGACATAAATAGAGGGTGATTAAGCATTACTGTAACTAGTGAGTTAAAATTTCGTAATTGTATTTGCCTATAGAAGATTTTATCAAATATAAATTCCTACACCAACAAATTTAACTTTTTTTTAAGAAGTATCTCAGTATTACATTAATACATAGCGAGAAGATTTGTTTAATAATTTGATTTTTAAGAAGTTAATCTAATCTCTATTAATCCGTTTATTGGTTCATCTAAGTAAAACTTATTTATTTGCATTATGATCAATTTGTTTTAATATTATTAATATTATTTTTTTTTTTTTTGTTTTAGGAGTTCTCGAGATTTTCCAGATTTTCGAGAGTTCCAGATTTTCTTTACTACTATTGCAAGGTATCAATTTTTTAGTTTTTTTTATTGATAAGATATAAACAAGTAAGGTGCACATCACGTAAGTACGTGAGGCGATAATCGCCGGTTTCTGTACGATAAAGTTAAAATTATTAAGTGTAATAGTTGCATATTCTTTTTCTACACTTGAAGACCTTTAAATTGATGTAACATGTCATGGTGACTGAAACATTTTTTAGTCGCCCGCCATATTGGCCGCTATCTTGAAAATATTAGGTGTGAAATTTTAATAGTTGCATATTCTTTTTCTAAATTTCAAGACCTTTAATTTGATTTATAACATGTCATGGTGACTAAAAACATTTGTTTTATTCACCCGCCATATTGGCCACCATCTTGAAAATATTAAGTGTGAAAAATCGAAAAAGTGTCCAGTCGTCACAAATGCCGAGATGCACCTGTGTGCCGAATTTCATGTTCCTAGTTATAGTAGTTTATGAATTGAAACAAGCAAAGGACAGGCAGACAGACAGACAGAGACGTTATATAAGGTTTCTTTTTGTACTTTGCACAGAAATCTAAAAAGGACAAACAAGGTCCATGTTGTCAGTGAAGGAGATACTAAGATAAGATGCAGTGAACTGAAATTGTTTCCCCATCAGTGATATAAAAGTGAATTGGTAGAAATTTTCCAAAAAGGAAAGGTGGCTATTGGAAAGGTTTACATATATGTATTAGGTTTAGTCCTTTTTTTATGATTTTATATGTTATAATGCTATTAGCATGAGAGAAGAATATTATGGACTAATGAAGGCAATATTGGCAAGATGGTTTCTTAGGTAACGGGAAAGTGGTAGGATCCTATACATCAGGATTGTGTAGGTAAGCAGATGTGGATAGTAGGATACAATAATTTTGGTAGTATTTCCATTACCAGGACATAAATGAGTAGTCATTTGCTTCCTCATCAGGTAGGTTATTGTTACTACGATTATATCAATATTGATAATATGTCCATTACTAATTAAGACCTACCCACCGGTTTGTTTGATAACCAGAAAAACTATATAACAAATTTACAAATAAAAATATTCGAATGAAGTAACTATGTACATATATAATATGGAGAAATTTAAATAGTAGTAAACACAGATTTACTCAAGTCAGATACAGATTATTTGTTTACTACTGTACTATACTATTCTTACCTTTAGTACTTATATCCACTATAAATACTATGCTAACCTCCAGTACTTAGATCCACTATCTATAGTACCTGAATCCTGTATAATATACCAACCTTCCACGCTTTTTTTAAATGGTAGAATATGAAAGTGAGGTCAAAGTACGAAAGATTGAATGATCATATTGACCTATGTAGTATTGGGACCGACCAATCTACTTCACAATTCCAATCCCATCTCCCTCCATAAATATACAAAGATTAAAACAGGGTTAGTAAAGGAATTTTTAAGCGTATGTGGTGCTGTGAAGTGGGTGCTCGTGCCACTAATCAATAGCACTTGACTCCAAAATTCCTCTCCACGTTGCCCCACTTGTCATCCGCATCCAATTAAACATTTTGTCCCTGAACTCGTAAGGGAAAAAAGAAAAGTTTAAAATATATTGCCCTTTCCCTGCAAAACTAGGTATAATTTTGTTTTTTGTTCGCCTGAGAGAGGGAGATTTCGATGTGAGATTCAAGAGAACATATCATGTAAATTTATTATATTTTACAAAATGTTAAAAATAAATTCAATTAATGTAAATTACTATTATAGATATAATTACTATTATAGAAATTCTATAATAGAAATTACTATTATAGATTGCTTCTGAACACACCGAATGTAATAACATTCTCTTATATGTTTCCAAATTCTAAATTTCATCACCAGAAATGCGTTTCAGACATAAAGTATATTTTATGTTATGTGTCCAAAAATATGTGTCTGATCGTTAACATGATTGAGAACGCACTTATCTTAAAACGTTTGGATGGCAAAGAAGCTAAAAAGAAGCGGTTGACAATAATTGCTGCAACCTAAGAGTGCAACATAAAAGTGATTATGCTGTTTAATATTTTTGCATACCTTAAAACCTACCCCTCCGATATTGATGACATAATTCTGACGGCAGGCAATAATAATTAGCCCATTGGTGTCATGGTAATTTCAACCTTCTGCGCCCATTCCTTATAACCCCATATTATATATTTATAATTAGCCATCTGATTTTAAAGATATTTTAATGGTTTGTTAGACATAGCCCATAGATGGTCCCATATAAATTTAAACCATCTCCTCATAATAGGACATGAGGATGCTCTATACACCGTACCAATTCGCAGACTAGTTTTTAAGAAGTTTTTTCCACCTATAAAAACTAATTTTGTACAAAATGTCTCTCCTGAAAGATTAGAATCCTGGTATAATCTTGTTCTTTATTAATTAATAAATTTATTTACAAAGCTCATGGAGTAGAGTTTAAATTTGAATAATTTTAAATGCCAGTTTAAAGGATCTGTTTTAGCGGAGAGGTAAGGATTTAATCCGAGCGAAACACTGAGGCTTAATATATTCATATCTTCATTCTTCTTTGCAGTATCGCATTATAACAAAAACAAAATGTAAATACAAATTAAAAATCACCTTTAAGCTATTCATATATATTATATTTTCTTTTCACAAAATAAAGTTTTACCTTTTTTCATCTTATTTTTGAATAAATAAATAAATAATGATAATTACCGCTAAGAGTTGTTTTAGTGGTTTAGAGATAAAATGTCATTGAATCTTTAAAATTTAATTATAACAGCAACAGTTAGTGTAAAGTTTCTTGAATTGGTAGAACATTTTGCATCCGAGCTTACCGAAGGTAACGGAAGCTACGTAATCGTTCTGAAGAACACAAAATTTTTAGGTCTCCGATTTCAAAAATTCCAAGACAGAAATCTGTTTCAGACATCAGGGAACATTTTTGGTTCTGTGTCTATCTGTCGGTCTGTAGGTCTGTCTATCGCTCAATTTTTGCGATCTAACATATCTCACAAACTACATGTCCGATTTTAATGAATTTTGGATGATATGATATAATTAGCCCATTGTTGGTCCTATATCAGTTTTAACCTTCTGCTCTCATGTGTGCCCAGTTATTTCTATGTGCCACACTTATTGCCAGACTATTTTAATAAATAAATTGAATTAGTTATTTAAAAATTTGAATTCAATATCATTGAATATGAGATTGTCGGACCTATTTTTATTAAATAAAATAGTATTTGTATAAAATGTTTAATAAACAATAAACCTAGACGCGTGAAACCTATAATAGTCTCTACTCATCAGCCTAACTCACAGCTACTTATTTATAGAGATATGAAATGACCAAGATATAGAATATGTAATGTGACGCTACTTTGACTGTATCACATCTATTGATAGGCCCCATGGCACTTAATATACTATCTGATATTTTAGCTGATATACTTATAAGACAGATAATTCTACAAATACACCTAAATTAATCTGCATTTTTGTCCATTTTAAGAAATTTGGATGGTAGGTCATAATTAGTCCATTGTTGGTCCCATTTATGTTACCTCCTCCACTTATTTTTTATTTTTCCACGTGCGCAGAAATTGACACTTATATCTTCAAAAGTACTCATCCGATTTATATGATTTGGATAGTTTGTTGATAGTTGCTCACAGATAGCCTCAGAAAACTATGCTTTATCTATCAGCGAATACATTTATATTCGGCTGTAAGAGTGGATTCATTCCTAGTAGATTGTAAACCGTTATAAATGGACTTTAGACAATCCCTTGTGTATTTCCGTATATACAAGACGGGAGAAGTTATTTTAAAAAAGATTTATCTGATGACCCTAAAGTGACATCTTGACAAAGAAACGTCCATTTTCAGATGACCTCAATCTAAACAAAGAAACAAAATCAAGAGATAAATAAAGGTCTGCTTTTCCTTTTGGATTTATTTACATTGAGATGGAGAGATTTTCCTATGGCAAAGCAGTTGTGTTTGAACAAGGCTTTACCTCTAACTGAACCCACTATCTGTATCAGTCTAACCTACAACCAGAGCACAGCTGCACCTGAAATCTCTTAACCTTTTTTCTTTATTTTTCAATTGAAAACTAGGCTCAAAAAAAAAAAATAATAATAATAATAAAATACATATAGGTAAACCTTAAATGGGAACACTAAAATGAAACCCAATTAAATTTAATTTTTTAATAAGATAAATCTAATTTTTACAACTATTAATTTTTGTAAATAGTCTGCCAATTAGTGTGGCGTGGCGCATTGTTTCCCCGCTTTCAATTTCTTATTATTTCTACTGAGATTGATGTGAGTTGTTGTGTGACCGAACTCTGGTGATTGCTCTACTTTTGTTAAATATTCTCGGTCGTGTTTTATATCGAATTTATATTCCTACTGATACAAAATAACTTTTTCACGTCTATTATTTGTTTTAAGGACATTGTTTATAGATAGCATTATTTGTATAATGTGATTAATAAATCATGATTTTGATATTGACAGCATGATGTTAAAGCATACAATAGAGAATTGACAGACATTCAACTAGTGAGTTCCACTTGACCGACTTGATACTGTTCGTGAGAATTTGGGCTGTTATGCTTGTTTCAAGCTGTGACTGACACTTGTAAACGTTTAGCCAGAGTTTATTGATCATTCAATGGTGAAATGAGGGTGGGGGATGGAGCTGTACAGATGTAGATAACAGGTGGAGGGTCAGCAAACTGTAATGGAACGAGTCTGATAACTTCACTTGGTAAAACGGAGTTTTTCAGGCAGAAGAAAAGTCATGTCCCTTTCCTTCCAGTCTTAATGGATTCTCAAGTCTAAGACTTCCGATATAAACACTTTCTATAAAGTACCACGATCTTAAGATCATAAAGTTTCTGAAACCTCGTATTTTTAAAACAGACCTCTTTTATCGCGTGTTAAAAACTCTAAACCAGTACACTTCATGAGATGAAAGGAGCATTTAAATTTGGATTTGACCTATTTTTTAATGGTCTACCTTTAATATTGTACTATTTCAGTCTATCGAAATTACTCCGGACCTACTAAGTCTAATCTTCCAAAGAAATAGCAGTTTTTGTGACTGATAATCTTTACTCCTGATATGCTATTTGTTTAATGAGTTTGAAGGAATTGTTTAACGTAGACTAAAGACTGATTACTTCATCGATTCTACAAAACATACGAGTATATACATAATTTTATGAAATCAAAAATTGTTCCTTGTCGATTTAAATTTTGTTTTTTTCGGGCGTCTATTAACGAATAGAAAATACTACATTTTTGTAATATTTTGATCCCTTCTTGGTTTTTATCAAGCTTATATAGATTTAATTCTTGAAACTGCAAAGAGAGCTATATAATTTCTTCACAGACCACCATTAAGAATAATTTTTTATTTTTATCATTATATTTTGTATCCAAACATTTATTTATATATATTATGGATTAGCATAATATAAATAAATATTTAATCGTCTTTTAGGCCTGAAGTTACTCCACAAAAAGGGGAAAAATAATATGAAATATTTTTTCAAAAGATTATGTTAAATGAAATTACTTTTCCTACAACATTATTGATGTTTGTAGACTAGATTTTTGACCTTATATAAACTCTTCTCAAACTTCATAAGTTATGTATTTCTAATTCGGTCAGATGTTATCACAATATATCTCAGTAAAACTGATAAGGGTCTAACAGCCCGAGACAACAAATTCATTTACAAGACAATATAGCTTTAAGTAGGTTGGAGTCTACAACTTTTATAAATTTTAACAAAATAATTTTTATTTAACTATAAAAATAGTCTGTCAATTTGTGTGGCACATAGCTTTGCTGCGTCCTATTTCGTATACTAAAATGATTTTACCACCTATTATTGTCAAATTTATTTAATTTTCCGCTTTTCAGACATCTGTCAAAATCGTTTTGATTTTTTACATGAATTAAAGTATCAATTTAGAAAAATGTAAAGATTGCAGTAAGTTGAAATAATCTGTGGGCTACTTGTGGCCTACTTTCGACAATCCATCTAAATTTCATAAGAAATAGATAAGTCATTTTTACGATATAGGTGTAAACAAATGCATGATTGAACGCATGTGGAAGAGAAGCAGATGGTTAAAACTTATATGGGACCAACAATTAGCAAATAATGACCATCCATATTGCAATAAAATCGGACGAGTAGTTTTTAAGATATGTTGGTTTGCAAAAATTGAACGACAGACTGACCGACAGACTGATACGGAACCAAAGATGTATCACAATATCTGAAACGGATTTCTGTCTTGCAATGTTTGTAATAGGAGACAAAAAAAATACGTCGGTGTCGCGAGACACCTGGTACGAACGAAGCTCCTTACGCTTTTCATTAATAATAATTATAAAATCACACTACTAAGTATACGATGCTAACTAATTATATATTGTGGAGTTAGAATAGAGACAAAATTAAAAGATATCATAAAATATCTACTTTTACTTAGTGGAGATAAGGCGAAATTAAAAAAAACAGCTTTTATTCTTTTTATATTTTTATAATATAACAAAATAATGATACAAAGCAAATATTTATTGGATATTAAGAAAATTGACTATCATGATTAGTTGATAGTTAAAGCGTATGACGTAATACAGTGTACAGTAGTCGCAGAGCCACCCTGTATTCTAACTATTCCACCCACTAACTACATGGTGAGGATATCTCCTCAGTACACAAAAACTTCTACCTGTATCAAATTTAATTTTTGCATGCCAGTTTCAATTGTTCTTTAGACGATGTATATGAAGTTGTATTAAAATCGTTGTTTTCTCTATTTTAAACGTTTAGATCAGCTTTAATAGGTTTAACGATCTTCATCGCTTCATGGCGTTGTTCCTGTTGGTTTTACTAAAAAACTATATTTTTAAAAAATGTTTGTCTCATCGAAAACGTGATGATAGAAACTTTTACCGTCCTGAAATTTCAATTTTAAAATTGGGTGGATAACATTGTGGAACGAAGTCGTCCTGGGAATTGAAAAAATGAACATGTGTACCAAATTACAACTAAATCAGTCAACTTTAACTCAAGTTATCGTCATCGGTCGATTTCGTGACGGTCGCGTTTGTAACGGGCGGTTTTTTGGATTCACTCCCGGACTCCTAGCGCGAAATTTTCCGTTCAGAAGAACGATCTCATAACTTCCGTTACCTTCGGTAAGCTCGAAAGCAACAAGTTGCGAGTTTGTATTTTACATAATTGTAGCTTTTGATATCCGTGCCAGCTTAGAGGTGTTTCTTTTAATCCTTTTAAACTCTTTAAAATTAATAATTTATTTAATCTAAAGCTCAGAGGTGACAAACTGAACTTTATCCGAGAGCTGTATTTCATCGTATAGCAATGTCCCTTTAAGGCTCGGTTGTAAGCATAGCTACCACTCTAAATTACCCACCTGTGATATTGCAAATAGTCAAAAATGGCCCATAAATAACAAAATTTAATCAAATATGCTCTTTATTATTAGGCTGTTACACAATATATCAAGGTGGTCAAAATATTTGTCACCAGGCCAATAGGCTATAAGGTTAAGAAATAATATATTTGTGTGTACTATTGGTATATTTACACATGTATATTGGTAGGGGGTAAGCATAACAACCATCGAGCATTTAGGGGAACCTAATTTTTTAAGGGGAGCATTAAAGTCACGGCATTAAATCTCACGGACAGTAAACATTTTAAGGTAGCACTTTTATCTCATAGGCTGATTCGGCCAAAACAGAAGATTTGGCGGTCCGGATTATGTCCAGGAAATTGGTTATTACCGTTGTAGCTCAAGTAGATTTTTTTAGTTGTTTTTGTAGTCTGGGGAAAATTAAAACACTGATGCTATTATTGCAAGAAATAATTTCACATTGTTTGATAAATATAGTGTGTAGTACAATCTATTTATTATCCTGTTTATTCCCGTGCTACACATTTGAAAGCTACTATATTCATGTGTGCCTTTGAGGCCTGCATTTTAAACTTTCTTAGATCTTAAGTTAACTTAACTCCGTTAATTGGTAATTTAGTGAAACACTCTGTAATTAGTGCTTTGATCTTATAAAATATTTTTTCTGAATTGTGGATAATTTTTTAAAAATCCATCGTGTTGGAGTTGAAACGTGAGATTATTTTTTTTCGATGAAATTGTACACTAATAAAATGGAATAAAACAATTCAATTTTACCGTTGTTGTCACTTAGCAGTTATCTATATAACCGAATTAAGTTTATAAATGAATCTGATTCATCGAGTAGTTATTAATTAATTTTATCTTATTTAATTAATCATCGTTGTCCTGACACTTCGTAGAAATTGTACAATTGATATCACAAAATATCATGTGATGTAATTATTCCAAGTCAAGTGGAAAATACATTATGAGTGTTTAGAAGATATTGGGAACTTGTATACATCGTCCCACCTATCAGGCATTGTCAGACTCGTTGATACAAATAATACAATTTTGCCTTTTCGACTGGAATATCAGGTCGTTAGTGTAGATACGCAGATATCTGTTACGTCCGAATTACGACTTAGCGTTAAGGGTACTACCGACGATTCTAAAATCGAGATCGTTATAACCAGAAGGTCGTTATAGTCAGCATGGCGCTATAAACGATATCACGTATTGCCTATTATTTTTTTATGTATGATAAATTTATGCAAATAATTTAAACAGCCTCTCTGATTTTTAAGAATTGTTTACCGGATACAAAAGAGAGGAGTGAAATGGTATAAAAGACTAGACTAACATTTACCCTTAATATTAAAAATACATTTAGGAAGCTCGATAAAATGTACTAACATAGTGAATGAAACTCATACAGCAACTCATATGAGTTTAAAGTAAAAAAATCGGTCTGTTGCAAATTTTACTCAACTTTCTCATATACTAGTACATAATTACTTCGCCCATTGTTTTCTATTTCTTAGTTATTGCAGGGTTTCGTGTTACATTTACCAATTACTAATCAGTTTATCCTAATTCACTATAAACATATTTCCTCCCTGTTTGGAAACCCGACCTCTCACTCTTTGCAATTATAGCTAGATTATCTCAAACAAGTTATGTGGCTAGATTCGTATTTAAGTGGTCTACATTTTAACATTTTTTAATCCAAATCGAAACCGTTTTCGAGAAATCCATTTTTTCCACGTTTTTTTTTATAGTTTTGGGGGCACTGTAAAACTGGCATTAGTATAAAACGTGCAAATCCGCCAAAATTTAGTCATTTCGTCATAAAAATGGTCAGCGTCGGCAAGTATTTGCTACACAATGCTAGAAGATTGTTAGACAGTTGGTCTCCGGATCTCCGTAGTCAGGGACTTTTCACCAAAATTGTTGTAAGGCTTTTCATAATAAGAACAATTTAGGAAAGCGTCCAATTCCCGAAGTTTTTGTAGCACCTTTTTCAGTTGAAGAGCGACATCCGATCACTATGGACATACAGTGCTCTTTTAATTATATAATGAAGGCATTCGCCCAGTAATTGTTTCAAAAGAAGCTGCTATTGAGAAGAGGAAATTAACCTTTGTAGGTCGGTGATTAAACCTGCGGCTACTATAGTTTATCTTTTGATTGATAGAGGATCCGATGACAGTTTAATTTAATATAATCTGGTACAACCATTTGAAGCCAAGATGGTTCCTTGTAAAGTTCCCTTAAGGGGTCTTTTTCCTGGTATCTTAATTCAAAACTTCTAGACAGTTCTGCACAGAAACCAGGATTGATGATTTCTGAACCCAGGTAGACTTCCTGGTAGTTTCTTGTGGGATGATGGATCACGACGTTTTGATCGGTCAAGATTTATACTGTGACCGATCGTTGGCAACTATTACCAATTTATCCTGTTCCAAGGTAATCAGTTGTCCATTGATAAGACAGGCTTTGTTACTCCTGATTTCCATTTTGAATATCTTACAATGCCGTTTGACTTGTGCATTGAATAAGGCCATGGGGCAATTAAGATATAATGATGCCTTAATTTTCATGGATGATATTCTGATACCATCCAAGGACCCACCCGGAGGAAGGTTTAGAATTCTTCACGAAGCAGGGTTTTCTCTTAAAAAGCTTAGGTTTTTCCCTTTATTTTATATTTTATCTTAAGCCGTAAGCTGCGAGTTGAAGCAAGTCGAGAGAAGGGTAATTTAACAACGCTATTTGTTTAATACGCTTGAATTTTCCTCCTTGAAAACTGGCAAGCATCTCCGCTGTCAAAAGTTAGGGAAAAATAATAAACACGAAACTTGCTTTTAAAAGCAGAGACTCTTTATACTTTGTGGAAAATGTTTATAGAGTTTCCTGTGCAGTTTGTATATACTTGTGTATTTATACCTAGTATTTATCTGAACCATAATCCCTAAAACAGAAAACTGTAAAGTCGTTTGTAAGTACATAACTATTTTGAAAAGAAAAAAGATTTCCCTAGATAAAGTTTGTTTTTCTCCCCTTTTTTACAATATATATATATATATATATATATATTTTTTTTTTTTTTTTTTTTTTTTTTTTATAAAAGAGCCCATACTTATTAATTATATAATCACGCACCTATAAAAAATGTATTACTTTGAATTATAATTTCAAATAATACTAATAATTCGTGACGCAAAAGCCTTGAGTGTAGAGGGCTTGAGTCTTTCAGAAGGCTTACACAACTATATAAGGGTATGGCAAAGAATATGCGTGTCTCTGTTCTGCAGATAGACAGTTCTCTCAAGTAGTTATCTATTTATATCACGATCTGGGTGAACACTAAGCGAGGAATCGGGAATTGAACTCGGAACTCACGCGTTATAGGAGCTTGTGTATGGAAGATTGAAATTATCTACTTCTATAATATTAAATATGTATTTTCCTTTTAAACAATCTGACCTTTACTTAATTAGTTGTCTAATTTTCTATGGCTTCGTGGAGGAGCATAAGGCTTTCACAAATTCACATCACTTTCTTCGGTCTTGACTAATCGCCTTTACTTCATGTCACTTTTTCCAAATATGTCTTACTTCAATTCATCAATCGTCCCATGCTATGTCTCCTGATTCATCTTACTCCTTGCAGGTTGGCTTTTCGCCGTATTGAATCTTTGCTCCTTTATTAGAGTATGTCCGACCCAGCCCCATATCCGTTTTCTTACTTATACATATTTGAATGGGCTATTACTCAGATTTTTCCCACAGGTCTTTATTTTGGATCATATTCATCTAAAAGAACCGAATTGGAGAATTGATATTCTTCGCAAACAACGGTTTATAAGACTTGCAGCTGTTTTTCTATACATTTCGTAATTTTCAATTTTCGCAACCGTACAACAAAAAAGATTTACTCAATTCCACCTGATAAATTCCTCGTTTTAGCCGAAATACAATATCACGATACATTGTATTTTTTTTTTTTTTTTTTTAATAAAAACATTTGAAATAGTTTTTAAGAATATTTCCCCCATGAATTTTTATCATTTCAGATGATAAACTCTAAATGTAAAGACAGCGCTTCCACATTTAGAGTTAAACGTATCTATTTCACATTGGGGTGTCATTATTATTATTATATGAACAAAATCATCCTCTTTATGATATTTTGCTTCCTAGCTCACTGAAGGTAACGGAAGCTATGTAATTGTACTGAAGAAAAAAAAAATTTATATCTCCGATTTTAAAAATTCCAAGACTGAAATCCGTTTCAGACATCAGGGAACATTTTTATGTTCCGTGTCTGTCTGTCGCTCAAATTTTGCGAACCAACATATAGAACTTAGAACTAACGTTCTACAAGTCTCATTTCAATGAAATTTGTGAGGTATGATGGTAGGTCATAATTAGCTCATTGTTGGTCTTATATAGGTTGAACCTTCTACGGTCATTTGTTTTCTTCCACATACTTTTAAAGCTATAGCTTTGAAAGTACTTATCTGATTTGTATGAAACTTTTATAGTTTATTGAAAGTAACCCGCAGATAGCGCCAGATTAATTTGAACCGTCTGCGCTCTTTAGCATTTGCTAAATTGATACTTTAATTCGTGTTGAAAATTAAAACAATTTTGACAAATTAAAAAAAAAGGGGGAAAAATTAAACAAATTAGACTATAAAGGCCCGGTCACACAGGAACCGAACTGTCCGCGGCAGACAAGTATTTGGTCCGTGGTGACAAGTATCCTGGTCAAACAGAAGGAAGCTGTCCGAGGCGGAGAGATTATTGTCCGCCGCGGACTCTGTGAACTGTAGCAATGCTATAAATTGGCCAAACAGAAGGCGACTGTCCGTGGCGGACAGATTTGAAGTAGTATTTTGTAACGGTTGGTATTCTGGGTCAATTTTCTATTCACGATTTATGTATTTAAATGGTGTGGAAAATTAATCGGGTTGCCCATTATGATTTTTCTTGGTCATTTTAATTTTGATTTCGTGGGTTTGGAGAAATCCCAATTACTTGTTTATTTTTTGTTTCTATTTAAAGTTTATTTTCTCCAACCTTTAATATATTGCTTCCAAGCTTACCGAAGGTAAGCTCGAAGCTATTTGATCGTTCTGAAGAACGAAACAATTTTATATCTCCGATTTCAAAAATTCCAAGACAGAAATCCGTTTCAGACATCAGGGAACATTTTTGGTCCCGTGTCTGTCTGTCGCTCAATTTTTGCGAACCACCATATCTTAAAAACTACTTGTCCGATTTGAATGAAATTTAGTTAGTAGTTACATTGTTGGTCCCATATAAATTTCAACCTTCTGCGCTTATTTGTTTATCTTCCACATGTTCACAAACATACATTTATTTACACCTATAGCTTCAAAAGTACTTATCTGATTTGTATGAACGTTCTGCTTTAGGTTTTAAATTTAGGAGTTTTGTCACTCAAAAGTTAAGGTTTTTTTTATTTATATAATGACATTTTTTGAAATTAAAAATATTATGTAAAGGGAACACAGTGTGGGAATATTAAGAGGATTACACTGCGTTTGAATATCAATTACAATATATATGTGAGTTTTCCCGAGAAAATCTAGTTTCCGAGATAAGAACGCTCAAAGCTACAAGAGGACGTTGGTTACAGCCAAAAATATTTATGTATGAGAAAGTGTCTTTGAGTTGACTGAACCTAATTTATTTTTACTCTTACGTTGTTATCAACTTTGTAGTCGAGAATCTTAAGTCAAAGGAAAATAAAGCCTCTTTTGTCAAATTAGTGAATGGAAATATAAATGTAAATTAGATTTTCGTGGGAGAAACATTAGAGATTTTGAGAGATTAGAGCAGTTTCTGAGGTTTGTTGAAAATCCCGCCCCTCTCTTAGTTGTTTGAAGGGCCATCTTCATTAGCTTTTTACTTTGATTTTAACATCTTGAACCATTTCTCCATTTTAGAAACTACAAAGTCTAATCTGCCCTCTTTTTTAATTCGGATGTCTTCAACTAGGATGCTTGGTAATTTGCTAAAATTACGCTTCTTCAAAATTATTGTCATATAGAAAGGGTAAATGCAATAGTCTTCTACTCTTTCTTGATCCCATTATGACCTATCATAAAAGCATCTTTACTGACCTTATTCTAATAAGAAATTTTCTACTGAATAAGAAGAGAGAGAGAGAGAAAAGAATAATAATTTCGAAATAAATTATGGTATTTATAACCATTTTTATGGTAAATTATGGCATTTATAACCATCCCAAATCGGCCTGGAAATGTTTCCTGTCAGAATTATTTCTCGATAAAATGTCATTTTTAGGGGTTCGTTGGTAAAACAAATAATTAAAATATAAATGCCATTTTTCAAAACTGGTCTTATTGTCAACCATTTTTTTTGTTTCTGTATTCTTCACCTTAGTTGTATCTATGTGCAAAATTTGGGGAAGATTGAATGACGATAAGTGGTTCAAAATTGGGGTAATAGGTGTGCGATGAAACTTAAAAAGCAAATAAATTTGAAGCCTTTTTTTTTCTGTATTCTTCACCTTAGTTGTATCTATGTGCAAAAATTGGGGAAGATTGAATAACGGGAAGTGGTTCAAAATTGGGGAAACGGAAATGTGCGATGAAACTTACAAAGTAAACTTACAAGTAATATAAGACCAGTAAAAAAAAAAAATAAATAAATAAATAAACCTTTTTATTAACCTTCTTTAGGTTAATAGGCGATAACTTTTGAATCGTCAGAGATAAAACTTGAAATAGCAGTATTATTATAGATATTTTTATAATCTAATTAATTCCTCTTTATTCTTCGGTTTGTACTGTATACATTTGGCTGAAATTCAATGAAAAGAAATAAAGGTAAATAAAAGCTAGTATTTGGTAAATAAATTCCTTACTACAACGTGTCTTAGCTTCCAGATATTTAATTTAATTTCAATATATTAATTATTGACTAATAGCTAAAAACTTAATGATTAGTTCTTAATTAGATTATGACCCGGTTTACACTAGGAGCCTCACGGCTCTCACTCCAGAACCAGCGCCATTTTGTACGCGACGCTCACGATTAAAATGTACTGCATGGAATGAGAACTTTCACACACGGAGCGCGGGAGCCGGGACAGCTCCTGCACTTGAGCGACGGCTCTTAGTTGGAAGCCGTGGATCGTGGTGGGAAGCCTTATCTCGACCTTAAAATGTATAGGATCAGACGGCATCATTCACACCAAGCGTTAAAACGGCTCGCGGCTCTACGACCTCAGTTCAAAATATTATTTAATTTCTTACAGTTTTTTTTTATTTTATTATTTTTTCTAATTATTTATGCAGTCCCTCAAATGTGTAAATAGACATCTGAAAGTAGTAGTTAACAACTTCTTTTCATCTCACCGAAAATTGTGAAATAATGTTGTAAACACGCCTACTTCGTCTCGTTGTTCATGATGAAAAATTTTCACGATGCTTTGTGGGTTTGGATGAACTCACAAAGTTCTATTTCTAAAATTATTTTGTTGATGATGACGACGTCGCCAGTGATTAAGTAACTAGTACAGAGCAGTACAACGCGTCTGATCCATGGTTGGAGGGAGACTGAAGAGAAAAGCAAGAGCGGCGCAGCGCGGGCACCCGTAATGAAAGCTACCCCTCAAGAGCCTTTTACGGCTTCGGCTCCGGAGCGAAAGCCGTGAGGCTCCTTGTGTAAAGGGCTCTAAGTACAGAAAATGAATATTAATTAGATGAAAGCATTAGAATAAAACACAGTTATAATGTTGCTTACCAGTTGTTAGCTAAAGGCAAGTTAATTAATTTTGTATTTATTGTTTATTTTGGGGGCTCAACGACGTGATTTATACACCCTTACGATAGGAGTTTGTTTAACCTGGCCGTGTTGTTAAACAAGAGAGATGTTTATACAGGGTTAGAAGGTGTTAGAGTTTGTTTCGAGGGTCAGATGATGAAGACAGTAAATCCCTTATCACTACAAGTTAAGGGTTTTTCCTCTTGTTATGTTTGGTTTTCTCGAGCCCTTAGTGTTGGTTAACACCCGCATCCAATATAAAAGAGACTGTGTTATTACCTTGGCCAGTTTCTTATCCAATGAGATCCAACCTTGTTTCATTACATGTTATCATACCAACACCTCGAATTTACTTCAACCCTATATACACTTTCCTTTCTTTATCTTTTCGTCTTTATCAGTGGCCTTATATAATGTATTATCGTGTTTTTACTAAATCTCATCACATGAAAAGATTGTTCAGGAGAGAGGGAGAGAGAAAAGCGCAAACGGTTGCGGAAAATTTTCTAAAAAGAAGCGACACATTTTAGAATATGACTTGTTGCTCTACAGAATTTTTTTTTAACGTTTATTAATCCTACCTGGAGGTTTAAAAGCAAGTCTTTAGCCTTCAACTAAGCAATTTATTTTTGTTCAGTTTTGGGTTTCCTTATTCAAAATTTATAATTATCAAAATTATAATTATTAACTAAAAGTGTAGAATGTCGTGAAGGGAAATAAACAGGTCAAGTGTGTGCTGGTCAGCACACAGCGAGGGTCCGTAGGCCATACTGTATTGTTTGAAGTACCATATTGATGGTGTTTTTTAAAATGCTAAAAATGTTGTTATAGTTAAATATTGTTATTCTCAAAACACATACATAAACTAACTTCTGATAAAGTATTTTGGTTACATATTTAATAATTTGTCAATATTCATCTATATAAAAATTAGAATCGTCTTTTGACGTGACTCTCCTACTAAACTCTAAACTAACTGGTTTAAAGAAACATAACATAATTTGAAAAAACTAACAATTAAAACAATTAAAAAACAAAAACTATCACATGGGAGCTTGAGATAACCTGTGTTTAAACCTACCAATTATTTAAAGTTATAAACATCAAAGCTAGGTGACCACCTGAGACTAAATCTCGAGATCTAGTATCGAGATGAGTCTCAGAAGCTTGTCCACTTGAGAGCAACATCAGTCCCGGTCGAGTCTCCGAGACTACTCTCAGGTTTGTGTCCACCTGAGATCCTGCAGTTCCGTCTGAGACTCGCCCAATTTGAGGGTCCCAGGCAGTAATAATGAAATATTGATTTCCCTGACATTTTTTTTTAAGTAATAAAAAATAAGAAATTATGTTGGGTGATAAAAGAAAAAGTTGGGCTGGGATTTGCACACTCTAGAAAATGATCTAAAAATTGAAGACGCACAACAGTTCAGACATTTTTTAATGTTGGCAAATCTCGTAGAAATGCACTATGTTTTGAGACTCAATTCCTATAAACATTTCAATACTATTATAATAAAATATGTACTAATAACTAGCTTGCTAGGAATCAGTTGATTAAATGATCCCTTTTAAAGAAAAAAAATCATTAGAAAGTGATCTTTTTATAACAATACATACACATTACGATAATAAAATTACAATGGTAAATAAACCAAGTAATAGAATAGTTTTTTTTTTTGTTTTTTTTAAATTTTATGAAAGGTATTGAAAAGTAGATAATTTCATGTTCAAAATACCAAGGAAAACCTTTTTACCTCCAGCGGAGGGAAAAAGTGAACATTCCTCCCTAGTTTACAGGGAGGGAAGTTACATTGCACCCGATCGGGTAAAACAGGGAGTAATGAAAAATAAGGGAATCATGAACTTTCATGATTCCCCTCCAGTGTTACCCTAGATAAAGCAACAAGTAAATAAGGTTGGTGCTAATACATATGTCATTGACTAACTTTTGTTTAATGTCTAAATCTATAATGTCATCTTCACACATGGCATGTAACCTCCACAACGGTTGCCATAGTGATTCATCAGTATAACAAACAAACAAGTTATAAGTGAAATCATAATTTCTGAATGTAGATAAACTAACCCATGTGTAAATCCATCGTTGTTCAATACACGACTCAGCTTCCAGTTGATTCTCCCATTTAATATTAGCATTGTAATTCAAATATTTGCTATCTATAACATAATTTTAACGTGATTAAACTTATTTAGAGAATTTTTAATATTATATCTAACTACTAACTGCACTTGTGACTTTAGTAGGAGAGGGTCTGGAAGTTGGCCCTTTTTTACAGTTAGGTTTTTTGTGGACAATAAAATAAGGTAAATAAAGTATTAAAAGATTGGGCGGACTGTTGGTTAAGTAAGTATATATTGTGTACAGTGTACAGGGTACTACATGAATAAAAGCAAATAATAATTTATCTGTTTGGAGTGATGTGAGGTGTGGATGGTGATGGGTGTCTATCTTGAAGGACGATGAATCACTTAGGGCTGGGTGCCAGCTCTGCTGATATTGGTACTTCCCTGGGTACAAGGGCAAGTTCCTTTACACTCAAAATCCTCTGGGTACCAGAGTTGATGTTCAAGGTTTTTATTTTACGGATAGAACTTAGAGCTGGGTTGAACAATCAAAATGGCCACCAACTTGCTTACACGCAGAGCTACTTCAGCACACAGAGCTGCATCCTTTATCTCCCTAGTAAGAGCCGTTTCCCCTCCACTTTGTATCTGTAGCCAGCTGAGCCAGGTTTGCCAACAGAGCTGAGGGGGCCAAAGGCATGAACTATGAACTTGGAGGTTCCCCTCAAATGTTACCAGGGCCTTATTCCCAGAAGAAACCTTGGTTGGAAGTTGTAGATGGGTTGGCTGACTCGTTACGAGAGAAGGTGTTCATTGTTCATAGTATCTTAAACAGGTGTTCATAGTGTCTTGAATATTACAAAATATTTAACAGTTCATTCTTTCTTCGAGTAACCACGAGCGTCATCTACTCTTGCTGTCTCATTTTGCCCGATATTATTATCGGGCTTCTGGAGTTCTTCACCAAAATTAAATCTAATCTTAAGAATAATTGACGCTTTTCTTGACGAATTGAATATAATCTTTCTTTAACTACTTAAATTTATTTAACCGTTGAAAGTTGTCTTGACTGTAAAATAATATTATTTCTAACCCCTTAGTATGGTTTGTTAAGATTTATAATAATTTTTCAATTATTTATTATTATATTTGAGTTAAAAATAAAAGACAAAGTTTCTTAATGAAGGCAAAAGTTAATAAAGGAGGAAAATGATTGCAAATTCTTTCTTATCTAATTGTAATTAAAATTTGAAGAAACTTTAAATTAATCTATTTTAATTTAAAAGTTTTTAATCCAGGCAAGTTTTGTCAAGTAGCAAAGGTTTCTAGAATGGAGGAATAAGTGTTTAGATGTAGCCGGCTGGTTAGCGAACTCTAAATTTGCAACTTTTGTCTAAGACCAACGGCAATTAAATACCGTATTATTATCTAGTGTTAGTTCCCAGTGAGGTAACATATTATGTTATCGACGATCATATCAACATAAAAGTGAATAGCTGGAAGTGGCTGATTCCCTTTTGTCCTGTATTTTAACTAACAGAAGCATTGTGATTATTCCGAGGAATAACATTTTTTTTTTTTTTTTGTCTATAATTTGGAAATAGTTTGTAGTCCGTCAGTCGTATGCGCAAACGAGTGGAGGCTAAACACAGGTCCCATAATAGTTTGAATCGGATTTACACAATTATTATTGCCTAGAAATGGCACTTGGAATCGAGAGATGCCACTTGGAATCGAAACAGTTACAATCAACCACTTTATCAATTCCTGTTTGATCATTCTTCCAATGATAGATCGCAAGAAAACTATGCGCCAAACGAATCTGCAAACTACTGGTATTGGTGGCTTTACATTTATTTGTGTAATAAAATTATTATTATTTTATTTTTTTTGTATTTATTATTTATTATCATTTTAAATTTGTTATAACAGTGGCTCATGATATAATGTTCCAATACAATTTAAGTTTACGAATACAAATATAAAAATTATAGCATTTAAAAGAAAAGTGTTTTTGGACAAAAGAAAAACTCGTTAAGTTTATAAAACATCAAAACGTACAAATGAGACTGTAAGAGATGGAAAGTTTTTGGAGAAACTATTGATATAAAATAAACTGGATGAAGCTATAACAAACCAACTTAAGGGAGATTGCTGGAAAAATCAATTGCCTCCGAGCGGATTAATTGCACTAAAAGAAGAAAAAATGTATATATATCTATAAACTAAAACTTTAATTGGATTTAGAAAAGTTGTTTTAAAACAGCAATTATTACTAGGTGAAAGTTCATCCGCTATTACTTAATCTGATCAACTCAATCCATTCTTCTTTCTCATATACGCAGTACATATAAAGAAAAAGTATTGTTGCCGTTCAATAATTGCGCAACATAAGAAAATACTTTATAGAATATTAGAAGAATTTAAATATAATACTATTTTGCTTCCGAGCTTACCGGAAGTAGCTTTATGATAGTTCTAAAAAAAAATTTAAAAATTCCAAAACCAGAACTGCGGTTTAGACAAAACATGCAAAATAAATATTGCTCCACAAAGTGAGGGGAAATTAATAGAAAAGAGGAGGTCTCCTCTTTTCTAATAATTTTCACTCACTTTGTGGAGCAATATTTTTTTGCTTTTCGATAAACTGGCGAAGCTAAAAATAAGTCACAAGCGTCAAAACCGAAGACACAGTACTCCCACTTTCTCCCCTCCATCTGTATTGCCCTTCTGCTCCAGTTTGGTGTTAGTTTCTCGTACAGAGTACAGAGTAATTCCTCATTGATTTATTTTTCTAGGTAGCTTTATAATGGGGTTTTGAAAAAATATTGAAAGGGGGGGGGGGGGGGGGGGGAGAACACATCATTAAAATCTTTTACCTGATTGAACTAAAATGACTTTTTGTGTATAGAATTCAAGAGCTATTTGAATGAAAGAAAAGGAAAAAATAAAAGGAAATGTGAATGACGTTTCATTACTCGATGTAGTACTGGAGATGAAAGTTTAGTTTTCAATACTCTGTTCAATATTAGTTCATTTTTTTTTTTCTTCTTCTTCTTCTTTCTCTAAATCAATAAAATTATAATTCCTAATTTTTTTTGTCTTCCGACTTTACCGAAGGTAACGGCAGCCGATTTCAAAAATTTTAAGACAGAAATCCGTTTCAAAAATTAGGGTCCTATAAAGGTTTACGCTTCTGCGCCTATTTCTTTCTCTCCCCCATGCGCACAAACTAAATTTATTTATACCTATATCTTGAAAAACACTAATCTAATTTTTATTAAATTTGGATGGTTTGTTGAAAGTAGCCCACAGATAGCCCCACATTAATTTCAAACGTCTGCGATCTAAATTTTGCTAAATTGATACTTAAATTCATGGAAATAGGAAAACAATTCTTTTACAGACTTTAAAACCAGGGGAATTAAACAAGTTTGAAAATAATAGGTTTTAAATGCAAAAAATCATAATGTATACAAAATTGGAAATGAGGAAGCTATGTGCCACACTAAATTGCAGAAGATTTTGAATCAAACTCGTTGAAACCGTTTTTTTAGAAATAAGTTTATTTTGATAGCTAAGACCCACACTATTTGGCATATTGATTGAACTGAATTGAATTATTCTATCCTCCATACAATTCATAGTTTTAATTGATAGTTGTATTCGGACTAACTAAATCAAAAATAATTATGAAAATCCTATCTTATTTAGAGATAGTGATAATGAAATAATGACGGAGATTTCTTCGTCATAGATTGCCTTGGACTTTAAAACTCCAAGCACCAAAGCAGCAACGACACGACGGATGGTGTTGCAATGCTGTAATAAAATGAACTACCATGAAGGAGAGAATAAGATTTCCTTGAATCCAGTGTAGAAAAAGAAGGACTAGGGATAGGAATTATCATAATTATAGTTTCCTTGCAGTAGTACGTGCCGAATAATGAAAGCTTATATATGACATAAAAGGAACCTTTAAAAATATGCCTTTACCTTCAGTAAATATATAAGTAATTTTTTTTTTTCTGATTATATCTTTAAAATAATATTTTATATTTATATACGGTCAAGAAAGCCGAATCATAAGTTCATTGATTTAATTTTGCTGCTGTTAAATAACATTTAAGTTAACTGAGATAAACTGTAATGTAAGTTACTGTAAAGGGTGTTTTGATAAATTGCAGGATTGCTTTTAAATATGAAAGTCAGATTGTGAGTGTATGTAGTTATCAACTGTTTATGGTAGAATAGACTTGTCGCTCGTTAGGTGAAAAATATTTCTCTCGATAAAGAAAATATTTTTCGTTACCTCCACATCTTTTTATAAATCTTGTTGACATATAAGCTCGTGTCATTTATTATTCCTTGCCTCTTTCCTTTCTTATATTCGGAGTATACATGTTTAGTTCAAATTCTTGAGATTCAAGTTTACTAGAACTGGTGTTCTTGGTATTATTATTCTCAATGTCAACTATTCTTATTTCTTGATCAATATATGGTTGAAGCAACAATATTTTTTCAGAAAAACGGACAATTTCTTTAGACCCCTCGATGGGCTCATCAAACTCTATTTCAACACTGGAGAGATCATAATTGATATTTATAATTATTACCAGGTGAAGGGGGGTCCGGGAAGTTTTGTATTTTCCATTAAGATCTTTTGTACTGTAAATAATGTCAAGTTTTTCTTCTGTTTTAATATACTTTACCTGTGCGAAAGGTAACGAAGATGAGGCTAGCCCACGCTTTGGTTTGAATTCAAACATTTGTTGATGAAGGTGCTGTGCTACATCGGCAGCAGAATAAAAATATGTTGCTCTTAAGAACAATCGCATAGCTTCCGTTAACTTCAGTATGTTTGAAAGCAACATTTATTTAATAAATATACCTATATGAAAAAAAAAAAAAAATAAAATAAAAAAAAATGTTTGAAACGTAACATTTTTTTGGAACGAAGTTTCCAATGGCACGTTACAGTGTCTGAAGACCGGGAGTGAATCCGAAAAAAACGTCCGCCACAAAACCGACCGTCACGAAATCGATCAATGACGATAACTTGAGTAAAAGTTTACCGATTTAGTTGAAATTTGGTACACATGTTAATTTTACCAATGCCCAGGACGAGTTCGTTGGACAGTGTTATCCACCCAAGTGTTCGCGCGCAATGCTCGTGTAAACGTAACTTCATCTATTTAATGTGACAATCAACTTTTTACTACGCTTTTATTAGCTCACTTTCTTGTTTGTTTGTTTGTGTGCCCAGTACAAATCTTGCCTCGATTTTTAACCAACTTCCTGAGTAGCTAGACATTTGAAACTTTTAGAATAGCTCAGAAGATGATGACAATGGATTATTTCATTACTTTTAGCCATCTTTCAGCAGAATTAAATTCACTTTCAGCAAATGTGTTATATGGAAAGTTAGTTAAGAAAATATCCGCAAGTTATTTTATTTGTTTTAACATGACCCATAATTACAGGGATATTAAATAAAGGGGATGGAGGGTTGTGGAAAAAAAGTGACCGCATGAAGATATATAAAATAGGAGCTTCAATGGGACCCATTACCTTCCTCTTGGTTATAGGTTACCAAGAAACGTGAGGCAGGTTATCAACAATCAACATAGCATTTCCATTTTTTAATTTTAATTATTATGTGCTGTTAATGAGTTTTTTAAATTGATATTTGGATTATTTTTAGCCGTTTATAGTGACTTAGTTTGCATTATTTATCATCTCACAGAGTGAGTTGAAATAATTTCAATTTAAAATAATATTTATCACTTAACCTTTTAAAATTTTTTAAATACTTTTTTATTAATTGGGATAATTATTAAAATAACACTTTACTAAATACGTTAATTATAAATTAAATTCGTTTATAGTTAAATTTATTTATAGTTAAATCAGTTTATAACCTGATTCAAAATAAACAAAGAAGGTAATTTGTCCCAATCTTAAGTTGTGAGCATGCGCAGTACGATTTTTCTCCAATATTATAAAAAGATAGTATTGTGATGGCTGAAAATACAATTTGAACATTTTGATAAATTTACTAATTTTAAGTCCAAACAATTGTTAAACAGTACTTTCTCCCTCTATACTCATATATTACTTACATAAGAAATGAGAAAGTAAAATTTGTATGTCTTCAGATTGTTACTCCCTATGTTTTTTTTTTATAACGTATAAATGGATAGAATTATTTGTAGATCCCTTTGTCTAAATAACTATTTAGACAGACAACAGGGATGTTCAGTCCAATGAATTTTGGGGCAATTGAATATCCCACTTCTGTTTTCATAAGGGGAGTAACAGTCTAAAGAAATCTAGTAAAATCAATTATTCTTTCTTTAGTCTATAGTTAGTAGTCTATCATCTGTGTAAGCAGGTAGAGCCACACTACTAGGCTGATCATACATACCCCGAGGCTATTTTTAGTTCTAAAATATGGCTGCTTTCCCTCAAAAGCTCTGAAAATAATAATAATAATAATAAAATTTAAAAAAATAAAAACGATTTCAACAATTTCGTTAAATTTTTTAGATTTATTCTATTCAAATAAAAATTTAACCTCATAAGTCGTTTCCGAATGTGGAATGTGTCCGAGATATTAAATTTTGGCTGCAAATCAAGAAATTACCTATAATAGAAATCGATACAGGTCCACACAACTACTCTTTCATTTTTCATTTGATCATTCGCCCAATTATAGGACGTGAGAAAGCTATGTGCCACACTAATTGACAGACTATATTGATACTTAATAAGTTTTATTCTGTTAATGAGAAATTATTACCATTTTTAAATTGTGATGTCTTATGTAATCATATTATTTAATTGACTGTATTATTTCTGTTTCAGGTACTTAATCACTTTTCTAATGCTGCTACCAACTAATGTAAGTGTATTAATTGAGATACGTAATACATAATCGGCCTGTCGTTTAAAACCTTGGTGTAAGTGTGAACTGTATATTTGCAGTTTTGAGGGTTTGAGGGAGTAATTTTTTAAAGGTTTAAATTTATATAAATGCTGAATAAACTTTAATAAATACTACATTTCATCGTAAAACTTCTATAATTAGAGTCAAATTAAAATCAAGGTTGGATAGTAAAATATCAGGATTTTAAAGAAAATAATTGTGCATAAAAAATTTGTTAAAGATTGTATTTTAAAGAAAATAATTCAAATAATTAGTAAACATTAATTACTTTAGACAAACATTTACATATTAAAAGTTTAAAATATAAGTACGAGAGATTGTAGTACATATTCAGAAAAAGTCCGTGCGGTTCTTTTATGTTCCAATGAACTAAATTGCTTCATAGCTGAACTAAATAATAAAAAATCCATCGAGGCTTTATTGTGTTATTATTTTATACATTTCTATTGTATTTTTCAACTATGTATATATCTATATTATATAAAAGTCAACGTATGTGTGTATATTTATATATACATGTGTCTGTGTGTATGTTCTTTATACAAATCTACAGTTTTAATCCGTCCTCGATGAAAATTTGCTCACTTGACCATCAAAGCAATGGGAAAATCAATGTCTACATGAAATTTCGATTTTTTTTTTTTTTTTACGGGGTACAAGTAATGAATACGGGGTACTATGTAATGAATACCCTTCATGATGCATCTTCTTGAAAAGCTCTTTAAGAGTACAGTAATTGTACATTATGTACATTTTTGGCATATTTTCATTTAGGAGGGGGGTAAATTTAGGATATTTGAAAATTATCTTATCAAAGTGGAAGGGGTATAGAAATAAGTGGGTGGGATAGAATCTAGATATTCTTGTATAAGTCGCATATATACATACTTATAATATACATTAAAATAATTTAAATGTTTCTTGATGGAAGTTTATAAACTTATCAAATTAAAATAACCCTCCATAGCGAAGCACGGGGCGGGGGGGGGGGAGGAGCTAGTTGTATATAAATTTTAATTGTGATATTCCCCTTTTATTTTAAATCAAACAGGATATCTAACAGTGAAATGAAATATTCTTCTCCCTTATATTAATTTTACATTCTTTGATGTGTTCAGTTATATTTTAGGAAACCATTATTCACTCGAAATAAAAAAAAATAATAAAAAAAAAAAATGTAAATATGGTCGACATAGCGTTCTATATAAATGCAGAAAACATTTTCAGCCTTTTCATTTTAGATTTCTTTCATTATTATTTCAAAATGAGTAGCAGATTAAGGGTTCAGTTGGAAATAGTCCAAAATGAAAATTAAATGATCATCTATTAAAAAAGTAAAATGTCTCTTGAAGCCTAAAAATGTCTGTAAGCCTTGCAAAGGAATTCTACTGAGGCCCTAATAACAATAAAACAAGACAAGTTTGGGCTCTTCTTGCCAACTTATATTGTTTTGTCCCTAATTTAATCTCATTCAATTAATCATTTTTATTCAATGTAATATAACATATTGAATTAGAAATCGTATTATTAATTAATTTATATCTAGACTCGTATAACTGTTTTTACTTTCTGATTTAAGCAGTATATACAGAGAGGAAGTATTGTGGTGACGTGAAAATTAGATCATTAAAGATTCACACGATTGAAGTCCCCTATTCCCCTAAGTCTACAAAAAAGTGTTTTTTAAAAAATGATTGTCGTCTGTGGAGACACGAAGAGATTAAACTACTGATAGACCGATTTTACTTTTAATTTTATGTCTAAGTTAAAATACATCATTCCCTCTCGTGAAATCGAGAAATGAATTTTAGCTTTAAAATAGGTGGATCTTCCCCCTAGAAACTCAAGCAAAAGTCTATGAATTAGTGTGGCACATAGCTTCCTCGCGTCTTATTTTGTATAATTTAATGGTTTTATGCTTTTAAAACATAATTTCGTCAAATATATTCTCAGCTAAACCCTAAACCATGGAAAAAGGGCTAAGTTCCAGACCCCCACCCCCACTTGAAAAAGTCAGCCTATCAAAGTAGTGATATTTGCATTGTGGCCAAGTTTGCTCTTTAGTGTGACTTAAGTCATTACCTTTCATAAGCAACAAGCTTTCTTTAATTTTTATTGCTTAACACTTAGCCAGTTTCTGAATAAGGCATAAAACAGACCTGACCGCAATTTAGATATCACTACTTTGATTGACTGACTTTTTTTGGTGTTCCATACCCCGTATAACTGTTTGGGCCAATTCTGCTCTTTTTCCGTCCATAACCTCACTTCATGAGAAAAACTCTACTCTTTTATTTTAATTGTCTAACGCTTGGCCCATTTCTGAATGATGATAGGCTGACTCTTTTGGGACAGGGTCAGGAACATTTTTCTTTTCTTATGAATTCTTTCCTTCTTATTACCCTCGTAACACCTATGTGACTACACTTAATACTGACGTTTTATGCATCATTCATAAACTGGCCAAGTGTTTAGCAGCAAAAACGAAGTGGGACCAATCATCGCTTGATACTTTTAAATCCTTATATGAGTAAATCAATTTATTTATTAGCTGGTGTCCCGTGCTTCTCCGTAGCGAGTGTATTATATTTAATGTAATTTTTAATTTAATTTGCTATTTTACTAAGAGAGAATATCTAGATGCCACAGAGTTTTCCAAATCTCTCCCCCTCATTTCTTTAACCTCTCTTTATGGTTAAAATAATTTGTATTAATCCCACATTAGTAATTCTTCGACTACTGGGGAAAAAGTTTTAAAATTTAAGCATCCAGAAAAGCAGAGGTATTTTTTAAAATTATTTTGGCAATATTGAATTTAACTTTAGTCTCACGATGTAAATAAGAAAGTTTTAGTTTAGAGTTCATCATATCAATTTTTAACTTTCTCATATATATTGAGAAAGTATTGTGATGGCGCGAAAATTCGATTTTAAGATTTTGATGGATTTATACATTTTGAGGTCCCTTGAGTCCAAAAAAGTTATTTTTAAAACATTTCTGTCTGTCTGTCGTCTGTCTGTGCAGACGCCTAGAGCCGAAACTACTGGGCCGATTTTGACGAAATTTGGCGTACATGTTTAGAAAAATCATACCCCGAGATAAAATCGAGAAACGAATTTTACCTCCCAATTTGGGGGTGCTACCCTCCAAGAACTCTGAAAAAACGTGAAAAAATTTATTACTCGAAAACGGTTCCGATGATTTTGATCAAAAAATTCAAAAATGTAGCCCATTTAAATACAAATCTAACGATATAAGCCGTTTACCCGGGAAAAATCTAGTTCCTGATAAAAATGCTTAAAACGCGGACGGAGAGAGCCCGGGATCGATTCCCCGCCCAGGAGATGTTATTTTTATGATAAATTTTGATGAAATGTTCAATAATAATTAAATGTACATACGAAAACTAATAAATGGAAAACACTGGGCTAAATAATTATGAACTCGTATTAGAGAAAGTTTGACCGAGTTGTCTCGGACCGATTTTTTATATTCATGTGTATGGAATAGTTTACTACCATACATTATGTATTTTTTTCATAAACATAAATATATATAAGCAGGATATTTCCCTAATCTATAGGATCGTTAGCAATCTTATTTTTATACTTCATTTATTTGTTACTTATTTGTTATCTTATCTTATATACTTCTATAATTATAAGCTAGTTTGAGAAATTGGGTCCGCATCAGGGAATAAAAAGACTCACTTTTTTCACTCATCTTTTTTCCTTTTTCTTTTTAGGTCCCGAAAAGCACATAATTATGTTATTACAGGACTGGGGGTAAAGTCACTTTACTCATCTTATCAATCTTACTATTAGTGTGAATTAGGTTTAACCTCTCTGGCGTTTAAACCAGATATAATATGTCGGCATTTTGAGCTAGGTTTTAAGCCAATCGCGATTACTCTAAGCAGTCGGCTACGTAAGTCCTTAATTATCACATACATCTAAATTGTTTCAAGAACTAACAATTTGTTAAATTTAATTGAGCCATTTGTTTATGTATCGCGTTATTTTTAATAAGCGTCTATTAAATTAATGTAGTTAATATAAAAAACGATGTTTCTAATTACCTTAAAACAATTTACAAGCTAATAATATAGTGCTGGCAAATTTACATTCCAATTAATATTGTTTGAAGATAGAAACAATTTTTTTTTTAATATGAGAGTTGTGTCGTGGAAAAATGAAATCTACGTGTATAATGTATGAGGCAAGTATACGATGTGGAGCTAAAGTAACGAAATAATTTACAGGTGGCGCGAATTTCATCGAACCTAGACTTTCAATTAGAGAGTTAGGGTTGGAGGAATTAGAGCAGCAAGGATCCGTACTTCGCCTCGAGCTTGAACCAATCTCTCATATACACATACAACTAGAGGGAGTTGGGGGGGGGGGGATTAATTCTATTCTCACTGCGTCAAAAATCATATGCATCAATAATCACCTGACAATTCGTCAGGTCATATTTTTTCACTGCCTTTGTACACCCTGCTTCTTAAATTAATTAAACATGAGAGATAAAGCAAGGGTAATTGATGTCAAAATGAGTTGAGAAACAACTTGATATAATTAATTTTCTATGTGCAAACAAGGACATGTTTTACATAACTAGAACAATAAATCATTATGGATTATTCCAATTACAAAAGTGGCAGATGGAGATTACCCTATAAGACTATCGCAACTAAGTCATTATGTTCTATTCAATAACATCCCTATGTAGACCACAATTGGAAACATTCGTCCAACACTGTAATATACTTGACAACCATGTCAAACTTTTTAACACATATATACTTCTATATTAAATTATAAGTTGAATCTGCTAATATAACTTCTCCCTTTAGTTCAGATATAATATAACTCGTTTACACTTATGACATCTGGTGCATATCAGAAATTGGTTCACAGAAAGGTGATTATAGTGCATTTAAGTGGCCTATAATTAATAATTAGCTGACAAAACTGTTGAAGTCATCCTGAGTTCATCTTGTTTTGAATTTATTAATACCGTTAAAATATAATTATTCTGTTTTTATCTCTTGCTAAATAAAACGCCGTATTCTTTTAAAACCATTAAACAATACAATAAAACTTTTGGTAGGTGGTACTAAATTTAAATGCCATGATATCTAATTAAATTAATTTATTATTTGAAAAATACATTTAAAAAATGTAATTAGTCAGAAGGCTAATGCCTGTTGTGAAAAATTCAACTGCCTTGCAGAATTATTAAAAAATAGTGTAAATAGGTACGACTAACAGGTGTGATGAGGACTGCATCTATCTAAGGAGGCCTTAGAGGCTTTGGCCCTCTCCGGTCATCGATTAAAGGAGAGACCTCTGCATCATTTGTTGGACTAAGAGACCAACAACCTTCAAAAGGGGATATTTTAAAAAGTACGTAAGACTGGCGGAACCTAAGATCCCACTTACAGGGATTGCAATAAAGGGAATATCAGGTAAAGCTGAAAAGGAAATACAAAATACAAGATAGAAACCACAGGGGCCAGATAGGAATTAGGGGAAATTAAATTTGACCCGGAGACTATTGTTGCATTCATAGACGGCTCTAGATGCTCTATGAAAAGGGTATGTCAGGTAACAGGTAAGGAGTGTTCTTAAAAACTGGTAAGAGAGAAGTAAGACTGTTCTTCTGTTTTCTTGTTTTGGGTCTGGCACTCAAAAAGAGCTTCCCACTAGGTGTTCTTACCACAGTTTTTCAAGTGGAGTGCCATCAAAGAGGTGGCAAGAAGGCCAGAGATGGTGAATGCAATAGCCAAAACGATAGCAATATGCTTAGATTGTCACTTCAAGCACTCTGTACCCCAAGCGCAGAGTTAGCACTGAATATGGAGAGTCAAGGGATAGGAGGTTACACTGCTTTTGGTTCCAGGACTCACAGGGATCCCAGAGAATGAGAAAGCAAATGAAGTTGCGAAGAAAGGAGCTTCCATGGCATTTTTTGGACCGGAACCCACAATTGACTGGTCAAGAGGATAAGTGAGATGAAGCACCTCGATGAGGCAAGAACAAAAAAGCACATGGATAAGAACGGAGGGATGCAGGCAGTAGAAAATGTTACTGCCAAATCTTGATAAATAGAAAACCAGATGGCTCATAGGACTTAGTAGACTCTACCTGAGAAACATGGTTGGAGTTTTAAAAACATATGGGATTATTACAAATTTAAGATTACCCCACCTGTCCAGTTTGTGGTGAAGAGGAGAAAGGTCGGAACCGTTATTGAAAAATAATTATTTGTTGTTGCGTTTTTTAGGATCAGAGCCCCGAAATTGATTTCGCCACGGGGTATAATTATTTTAATCATTTATGTCAACTTTATTTATATCGGCCCACTGGGGCAAATAGTTAATTTTTCTTTTGAAATACATTTGCAATTAATTTTTATTTTTTCTCAATGATACAATTTCTTCGGAATATCCCCTTTAATCCCCTTATTCCCAAGATAGAATCCAAATCATTATTGTTAAAACTTCTCTTGAAGAACCTTTACCATCTAAAGGTTTTTTTATCTAGTTAGAGTTTTGCGTATTTAATACTGTATCTTTGATCTTTAATTCTTTGATAGTGTAATTTTTGAACTGTTACTTTATTTAAATCTAAAAAGTTATTCAGTTAGAAGGAACAGTGAAGGCTTTTATGTTATATGAAAAATCTTTGGGATTATCTTTTATTTATAATTTAAATATATATTTTTATTCTACTGTAGTGTCTTTGATACTATGAGAAGAATAAGTAATTCCTCTGTTGTTAGGAACATTGTTAACCAATTATAAAGAACAGCTGCTATTTACAAAAATAAATTATAAAATGAGATAAGGAATACGCAGACTACTTTTATTGTGAATTTCGCCATCTAAAGGCGATTCGATTATAGAAAAAACGTAGGACCAGAACAGAAAAACGTAGGAGAGAAGTAAAATACCTTAAATTGGTAGTTGTTAGACACGAGAACGAACCACTTTTTCGAACCTAGTATTTAGACACCTTATTGGTTCCATTTTTAAAAACCCCCATTGTAGAGAGTCCCAGCTACTTCACAAATAATACAACTACTACTCGTTATACTATGCATTGAACTGTTGAAGCGATTATGGTGTGATCATTAGTGAGCCATGTAAATCATATAATCGTATGGGGGATCGACCTCTTTGTGCTCTCAATTAATTGATGGCCCAGCAGACGTGACAAGTGACTGAAGCCGCACAAGCATGCTGCGTTGGCTCCCTTGATTTACTTTTGTATAAATGAGCGTGTTGACCTCAAATGCAGGCTTTACATACAAAACTGAATGACAAGCTTTAAGGGTAAGGGGAAAACGCCGATAAAATAGAAATTGGTAAAGGGACCACTTCTAGAAAGCAGCGTAAATAATAATATAAAAATTGTTACGTGTGAAACTCCTCCACCAGAATAAAACAGAAATAAGGCTTTTGCAAAGAAAAAAAGAGGTTAAAAAGGGTAAATGGAGCTTGATAATATTATGTGGTTTAACATCCTATAAAAAATAGACTGCCAATTAGTGTGGCATATAGCTTCCTCGTATGCTATCACATACTTTATTGATTCTATGCATTTCCATTATTGTCTAATTTACTTAATTGTTTCACCCGTTCTTTTAATGCCAAAAATGTTTTGATCTTTTACTTGAATATTAAAGATTGACGGTTGAAATTAATCTGGTGCTATCAGTGGTCTACTTTGGACAAACTATCCAAATGTCATAAAAATCATATGAGTACTTTTATAGTGGTGGTTAATATATGTTAATTGATATAGGTGTAAGTATATGTATGTTTGTGCTCATGTTGGAAAGGAACGTATCAAACTTATAATATGGGACCAACAATGTGGTAATTGTGACTTACCATACAAATTTTAATAAAATCGGACGAGTAGTTTTTAAGATAGGTCGGTTTGCAAAAATTGAGCGACAGACCAACACCGAACTAAAAATGTTCCCTGATATCTGAAACGGATTTCTGTCTTGGAATTTTTTAAAATACTATCGTTGTTCAGAACGAGCTTCCGTTACCTTCGGTAAGCTCGGAAGCAATAATTTATTTTGCGAAGAAGCTTTAAATTCATATGGGAATATGTGCGGGCTACTTAAAACCATCAAATGTTCCTTCAAATCAAATTATTAGGTATTTTTAGAGCAATAAGTGGAAATTTAAAAAGTGCATGTGCGTGTATGGTGTAAAAGTGTATGGTGGTTCGCAAAAATATTGAATGACAGACCGATAAATTAAAAGATAGCACGAGACCAAAAGAGAACCCTGATGTCTGAAACTAATTTCTGTCTAAAATTTATTGAATTTGGAGACATAAAAAAGTCCTTCTTCTTTGCTTCTGTTACTTTCCGTATGCTTACATCAAAATAATAAATTAAAAAGGATTTATTACATATCCCTTAAAACCCCTAAAAGCCCTAAAATGATTTAAAATTAAAAAAAAATATTTTAATTAATTTATAATTATGTTTATTAAATTTATTTAAATTTAATTAAAATATAACTTTCAGTGTTTTTAACCCATTCAATTTTGGAGTCAAAATGTATTTCTCGATTAATTTCGAGATGTTTGCCAAAGTTGATTGAATTTGGCCCATTACTAAATAGATTTAAAATTAATCTAAATTAAAATTATATTAGTTGAGGTTTACATAAGGGTTACATTAAGGTGTGCTGCAGGGCTATAGTTAAATCCCACTTCTGCTCAAGATGTTTGCCGCAGTAATATCTCTCTTAACCTTGGCTTTAAAGCTCGGACGGTCCACAAACTTGGCTATATATTTCCTTTCAAGTCGAAGCCAAGTGGGGACGAAACCTCACTTAACCTTAAACACTCTTAGAGAGTTTTGAAAGTTCGAAAACTTGGCACAACAGCGATAAAGAAATGAAAGTTGAAGTAGTGAACAAAGTCGAAACTTGTGGAAAAGATAAATGTCACTTAAAAGGAATCGGATTAAGCTCTGCATCAGTCATAAACTCCATTAAACTTCCAACAATTCCTCGCAGTATTTCACCCTAATCTAAATCTACTTTTAAAAATTCAATTTTTTTTTTTTTTTTTTTTTTGTGAGTTTTACGGTTATTAATGACCCTCTAGTATATTAGTCTTTCCTAATGACTTTCTGATTGTTTTCAGATCCGAATCAAATATTAATTTATATTGGAGACATAGTTTTTACTTTTGTCTAGTCTTAATCTGCTCTTCATATCTAAAACTTTACCTAAATAAATCAATTAGAATAATTTTAGTTAATAGAACACATGGAGACTAAGTGATGTTCCTATTTATAATTTAAAGAATAATGAAAAAAAAAAAAAAAAAAAAATAGACTGCCAATTATTTTGGCACATAGCTTCCTCGCATCCTATCATGTACTATAACAATTATTGTTATACTACTTTATTGTAATATTGTTTATTTTGTAAAAACTATTAATAGTTATAGCGATCTTTAACACTTCATAGCGGTGTCGCTGTTGGTTTTACTAAAAAATTGTACGTGTAAAAAATGTTTGTCTCATTGAATAGATAAAGTTAGATTTTTTCCCCGACCTCAAATACCAATTTTAAATTTAAAGTTTACGTTAACGCGAGCGTTGCTCGTGAACGCTTGGACGGATAACATTGTCCAACGAACTCGACCTGGGCATTGGTAAAGTCTACCAAATTTCATCAAAATCGGTCGACATTTACTCAAGTTGTCGTCGCACGTTTCATAATTCGCGGACACACAGACCGACAGACAGACACGAGACCAAAAATGTTCCCTGATGTCTGAAACGGATTTCTGTCTTGGAATTTTTGAAATCGGAGGCATAAAAGTTTTTCGTTCTCAAAAGTGAACACAATGCTTCCGTTACCTTCGGTAAGCTCGGAAGCAATAAATATATGACAAACTTGCGAAACTGAATTTTAATCCCTTAATATCTAATTTATTATTAAAGTCGATCGAAATTGGGCGATTAGTTTATGCTCTACGAAATTTTACATACAAACAGACATTTTGAAAACCACTTTTTGGGTTCAAGGGATCTTTAAACGTGTTTAACCATTCTTATTTAGTTGGGGTCCCCGTCAAAATAGATTCTAAAGAGTTGGGTTCAAAAAAGGTGTTGAAGAAATTAGGTCTCTCAAGGGACATTTTCTGGTCTGAATGCTAATATTGTATTTAATAATAATAATAATAATAATATGTTTATTTGTTTTAGAACTGCAACAGTTTTATACAAAGGGTTGTCGCTTAAATAAATTGTACACTTTTTAGAAAATTAAAAGACAAAATAAAATAAATAATACATAACATTAAACTTGAATTAGATAAAGTTAAAGGCGTTCTTCTACATTCTACATAATATAAGAAAGGAAAAAGAAAGCAACTGAGAAATATAAATTAACAAAATGATAATATATATAATCTATGATATAAATAAAAAAATACTTGAACGGATTTTAAAAGTAATATACCTATACCTGCACAATGCACACACATAAGAATTTTATTTATTTTATTTTTTTTTGGTTAAGGTTACTGGTTGAAAATAAATGACCTTATTTTGAGAATGTTAGTTATAAAAAAATATATTTTCTTTAATTTTTTTTTTTTTTTTTTTTTTTTTATGGCAGGGAGTAGGAAGTCATTTACGACCTTACCCACATACGTATTTTACCGTATGTGGAGTGTCGGACTCGCTGGTGTTTGCAATGCAGCCCTACCGACTAAACCCGTCTCCCTTCCCCCAAAGGCGCGTCAGCCAATTATTCATCGGCCATTGGCACCGGGACAGTATGTCGGTCCTCCACTATTGCTACTCCACTAATAATGTTTTAGTGTCTGTAGGGGAGGACCCTTTTCCATCACCCCCTTAGTCCTCCTGGCTCCTTAGCACCTGTCTAAGGGAGGAGGGTTGCAGTTCATCGATGCCGGTGCCGACCTTTGGTTATTCGACCGGCCGAGACCGACGACCACCCCGCGCCCCCCAAGGCTCCCCAGAAACAGACCTCCCCTCAGATGAGCACCGTTCGACCCGGCTCCCCTGCCTCCGTCAAGTTCACCTTCGCTCCCGGCACCCACCCTCAGGGAGGTGTGTCCCCAAAAAAACCCCAAGAGACAACGAAGCAGCCACGTCCCCGACCGGCTGTCAGCAGATGGACTGCCGGGGGGTGCTACATTGTCGACAAGCACCTGTCAAACGGACGAAGGTTAGCTCTCAGCAAAGACTTCTGCACTATCCTCACCTCCCTGTGCCCAATATTAGCTACAAGGGAACCCATCTACCCCGTGAGCAAATAATAAGCGAGGGGCAGATGGTGATGAGGACGGTCCTAAACTAGCTGAGACGAGAACATTGAACGACTAATCCTAGTATCACAGATAAACCTAATCCTAGTATCACAAGCTTCCTGATCTCGCCTCCCTTGTGAGTGAATCACAAGGAACCCACTCTTCCTGCCGGACGAAAAATATAGCCGGGGAGAGTGGTAGCGAGACCAGTCCTAATCTAAATATTAAACCTAAGATTAAAATTTACCTAAACTAGTATCACAGCTGAATAAATAAATAAGTACTAACCTAATATCACAGGGTGCTAATTCTAAAATTAATCTAATAAATGGTAACTAGTTGAGTTCCTAAGCTAAACCTATTACTAATATCACAAATTATCCGGCCACCGCTTTCCCTCCACTCTGGTATGTAGTGGAAAGGAAACCCGCCTGCCTCCGCGTGGAACAAATAAACGGGACAGGTGGTGACGGAGACCGGTACTAAATCTAGGGTTAAAATTTCCTATAAACTAATTACCTAATCCTAAATTAAAATAAATAAATAAATAATTAAAACAAAGGAATCTGCCTCCCTACTGCCAATAGTGGCCCTTGGGAACCCACCATCACTTCCGGACGAAATATATAGCCGGGGATGGTGGTAGCAGGGTGGTTCTTTAAATTATTATTATTTATATTTCCTAAAATAGATGCTACGTTTGTTTCATCTCTCCATTCAGACGATAAAAATTCACTGGGAAGGAATGCATCTCTTTGTGCTTTGTATATAGGACATCTTAAAAATATATGACTTAGGTTCTCCAATTCCATCAAGTTACAAATAGAGCATATTTCATTTGTTTTGATTCTATACAAAATGCCTCTGAGGGTTATTCTAATACTACCTAGCCCACACGTGCGTAGTTGTGCTAATAATTTCTGATTATTGAATGAAAGTTTAGAATTTATATTTAAGTAATTTTGATCTTGGTGGTTAAAGGTATTTAGTATTTTATAAAGACTACTGTAGGAAGAGTTGTTGATTCTGTCCAAGTCCGTCTGTTTGAGTTGTTGAGAGTATGTCTGTATTAAATTATTAATCTTGCTATTACTAATGGTCGAGTCAAGAATGGTGTCTACATATTGTGCGTCAATTGCTTTTAGAATCTGTTTTACTTGGCTAATCCAATTGTATTTTACCACGTTTCCAGGCACAGAATCCAAAAGCAAAAGACGTTTAATACTAATTTTTAAAAGATTTTCGTCATTAAGAGTGTGTATGTGGTTTATGTAGTTAAGTGTCTGTCTAAGTATGCGAGTGGCTAAGTGTTGCAAATGAAATTCCTGTCTAACTATATAGTGTGGGGTGTTTTGTTTTAAGGAGAAATAATTTTTGAAAAAATAATTTTGCGCGCTTTCTAATTGTTCGATATATCTAAGCGACCAGACAGGCGCAGCGTAGAGTAAAGTACTGAGAACACTGGTATCGTACACTCGCAGAGTGGCCTCAAACGAACAGTTATTGGCCCTCGCCAGGGTTTCCCTTACAACTCCTGCCGCCGTCCTAGCTCTGCTCACGGCTTGTCTGGTCGCCTCCTCGAATACTCCTTTTCGGCTGAACCAGACTCCTAGATAATTAAAATGATTTACTTCTTCTATTATTTGGCCATTATAAAAGCATTTGTTTCTGTTATGGGATAGGCTACCTTTTGAAAATGTTAATATTTTTGTTTTGTATTTCAAATATTGTTTTGTATTTCAAATATTGTATTACAAAAATGTTTTGTATGTAATATTGTATTTCCGATTAGGCTGGTAAAACTGATTACCTAGATCAGTTTTTTGCAAAAGCAGCAACAAATATTGAAGATTATAGTTAAATAAGGAAACACACACACTTCATACATATAACGATTAAACTTAATTGCTTATATGTAACTATAGTTATCCATTTCACTTAATTACATTAAAAGTGAAATATATAACTTGTGAATAATTAAATCGTGCTAATTTAATAGCATGTATGTATGTGATATGTCCATAATTCGAAAAATTAATATCGACCACTTGAATTCAGTTGTGTGTATTTTTATCTATATTTTCTTCAATAATAATTATAGGTGTTAATAGAAATTGAATCATTATAATTCACTTCTTCATGTACCATTGGAATATTATATAGATAAAGGACTATTATACAGCTAAAGGACCATTACCATTACCGAAATTGTATTATTGGAAAATTACCTATTCCGTAACAGGTTTCGTGTAATTTCAAAGCAACAATGGTGTTGTTCATTGTCTAAATCTATTCCAGAGATACGACATCACTACAATACCCCAAATTCATGGTTAGTTCTGACAATAAAACAAAACATTGTACGGACCTCGCACATGATTTATATAATAGCTGCTGTATTCTATTACAGACACATCAAGCTAATTATTCTCTATAGAGAAAGAAATCTCTAAGAGATTAATCGATTGAATTTCATTGTTTATAGAAAAACAAAAAATAAATATTTTAAAATATACATCGTGATTTAAAAGAAGAAATTATTTATGATCTACATTCAGCATTGTAATGGTGCAAAAAAATAATTTTTTGGGGATATAAAAATTGATTTAGTAAAATGTCTCTGTCGTTTGTTGTCAAACTATACTTTGTAGTCAGTGGAGACGTGAGAAGCCTAAACTACTGTGAAAATTTCCGATAAATTTGGCATACAAGTTTAGAAATATATTTATAGGGTAAACAATAAAACCAACTATAGCAAAAGAGTGTATAGCATGTAGCCTGTGTAGATACGTTGATTCTAAATTAATAAACTGATCTCAATTCAATTTGATGCACATATGCTTATAATATAGATTGAAATATAAATAAATATACTTTTTGGTAAATTTCAACATACTTCTCTCAAAATCAATCCGACCAGGACCAGGGTTACGAGTGATTCGTTAAACAGTGATTGGCTTAGAGTCTGAGACAAGGAAAGAAAGGCCTAATGCTAAGGCTTCCACTACTGGTTTCATAATAGAGTTATTCTACTTCCGGTGGTGACCGTGCCGTAATCATAATATAGATGGTGATTCTTTTCGCCTCTTGCGCTAGAGGCATATTCAAGGTGGTGCATGTTTCTTTTATGAAAGTGACAACGTCAACTAAGTATCTCAACCCTACATTTCATGTAGTTTCTTTTGCCAGAGCAAGATATACCTCCCCAAAGATGCTTCTAGCTTAAGTGGTGAAACAAATAACATTCATTTTAAACTTCATCTTTAATTTATTAGCTTTAATTTATTTATTAGGAGTGAAAATCTTAACGGTGATCTTTAAATTAGAAGAGTAAAAGTTTGAAAAGTGAAATAATATTGTTTATCTACTTGCAGCAGCAAAATGAGGCATTATTGAACTGATTTCGGGCAGAGAATTGTGGAAATGTGATTTTACTGCCTATGCATCAAAACTTTTATTGTTATAATGTTGGCAATAACAGTTTATACTATTATCTCTACCATATAACATTATACATTATAGTTCAATAAACGGTTTAATATTAAAATAATTTGTTTACATTTGTTATTTCTGTTAAATAAGTTCAATGAATAGTAGATCTTTAATTAAAACATTGCAGAGTCATTGGCCACACTGCTGCGTCATATAAATTATTAATTATTAATTATCATAGCCTGTCCTCGCCTTCGGCTCGGAGGCGAGGCTAATCTAATCACTCGTCAATAAAATTCCATTTTGTTGCCTAGTTACATAAATAACTATATTTAATATGGGGGAGTAGTTGTCAGGAAGATTGAAAGAATCCAGTAGAAGAGATTTCTTCCTTTCTAACCCCGCTTAACTTACACACACACACACACAAATATATATATATATATATATATATATATATATATATATATATATATATATATATATATATATATATATATATATATATATATATGTATAAAAGTTTCAATATTTTCCTGTGAAATAAAGATTTTTAAAGATTAGAGCATTTAGTTTATTATTAGCGTAGTTTTAGAAACATGACTGTGATTTATATAAAAACTAAACAAATAATATGTACAGTTTTATAAGCATTCTCACAGTTCTACGCCTAGGTCCTAAGCCCGCCTCTGCTTGTTGCGTCGCACGGAAGCAAACAATATTACACTTTTGTTAAATATACGTGAATATATAAAAAAAAAAATTGTCTGTGGCATATTTTATTGTTAGGATAATATTGAGGAGTAAGCGTAAGCACCTGATCCCCGGCCATGTAATGTTGTGCGTTGATTGTAAGGAAAGCTAAATAATACCTATTGTTTTAGAGGGTACAATCCCCCCAAATTTAGAGCTAAAATTCATTTTATTGGTTTTGTCTCTGGGTATGATTGTTCTGAGACGCAGGGTACCTTAATTAGTCGATTAAAATCTTAATTGTCCATCAATCTTAATCGAATTTTCGTATCATAACAATAATTCTTTTTCTTTATAAAATGTACTATGCATATTAGTGAGTAAAAAATTCATTAAAGAACATTGTCTTTCTTTCTTATAACAATTAAAGAAAGGTCAACCAATTCTATATGAGGATGTTGAAATGGCTTTAGGTTTCTCTTTAATTTCCGTAATAAACGTTGACACTTTTAATGGTAAGAGAGTAGGATGAAATCCTGGTTAGTACGTGAAGCCCAATTGTAACCAGTGCGGTGCAGTTACGATACCCTGCTAATTAAACCACTAAAACTAAACTACTGTCAGAACAAAACCCTTGTCTTTCGTTAATTGTAAGAACTTGTGGATTAACAAGATCCTGCAAAATCCGATAAGAATAATTTTTTCCATGTATCTTGAATATAATTTTAAATGTTGCACATCTTGACAACTTGTTGAAATTAGTTTTGTATAATTTGTCTATTGAATCAAATAAATATGTTTTAACTTTTGAAAATGGTTTTGTTTTGAGGGATTGAAGATGGTTGGTGGTTCACTGAGTAAAAAGTCCTCTGAAAACTGCAGTATTTAACTGCGAACATTTTAGTCAATAAAAGTTTCCCTGCTGAGTTTAGATCTTATACTATAATCCAGTTAAGAGTTTTACTTTCTGAAATTATTAGTATACTTCAAAATTTCAAATATCCAACTTATATATTTATTTTGAGCCTAGTGGCTCATACAAATATTCAGTTATTAATTAAAGTTATTTCAAATATTACTGTGCGTAACCACTTACCATTGAAACTGTCTATATTCAGAATCCCCTCTAAACTTACTTCCCTTATTTAAACCAAACCCACTCAGCATTTAATTAGTGGCATATTTATCTGGAACGAAGCTTTAAAAGATATCTGTAATAATTAAAGATAAAAATAATTTTTTATATACTACGTTTTTAAATTTTCTGTTGAATCATATGTAGCGTTGATAATTATAATAATTGTTATTTTTATATTATAATGTTAGTGAAAAAAAAAAAAAAATGTTCCGAATTTATTTACTTCATATAAATGACAACCAACTAGAAAGCTGATCTTAAACCTATAAAAAGACAAATCTTAGTACAACGGATCTCGCCAACAACGAATTTAAACCGTGCTATCGACATGCATCCGTATAGGGGACGGTAAGAGAAGGAAATGAGTACAAGTAAAGAAATACTGATGGAGAAAAATTGAACAAAAGTGTTAAAAAACCTGGATGTCACACGTCAATCGTCAATTAATTTATTTCTTTGTTTACTTTTCCTGTTTCGCTGTCATTCAATGTTTATCTCTAAAAAAATACAATTAATTTTTACATTACAAAGAGGCCTGATATAAAGCCGTTTTTACACGATCCAAGTTGACTTGGACCAAATCAGTTTTGACTCTATTTTGACGCTACTTAGATCGTATAAAAAGGTTATCAAAGTCAACTTAGACATCCAAGTTGAGTTGGACGTTATTTGATCTAAGTAGACTTGGATGGCCTCAACTCGTCAATCATATGATTATGACAAGAAAGCTGTCAAAAATGAGAAAAGACGTGAAAAGTATAAGAAGGTTATTGACAGCTTTTATTTCTTTTAAATTTTTGTTTTTATTCCTTTGCTTCTAAATAATTTTTTTTGACAAGTTCCCCTTCTTGGTCCAAGTCTACTTGGATCGTGTAAACCCACCTTAATCATTCTTGGTCATTTTAACATTTTTACCAGGTACTTTTATCATACCAGGTACTTAATAAAAAAATCATAAATTTGAAACCCGTCAAAATGAAGATCGTCATGTCAAAACAAATAAAATGACTTGCGGACTTTTTCCGAACTAACTTGCCATACAGTAAAATTTGCTGAAAACGAATTAAATTCTGCTGGAAGATGGCTAAATGTATTAAAATAATGCACTATCATCGTGTTCTGATCTATTTCAAAAGTTTCAAGTGTCTAGCTCTCGGGAAGTTGGTTAAAAATCGACTGCAAGATTGGTACTGGACCCTCAAACAAACAAGAGAGCAAGCTAATAAAAACGTAGTAAAATGGAGATGATGTACTCTCCCTTAATTTCCAAGTGGTATAATTTCTCTTCTGACCTAAGTTATGAAAATCTAATCGAATTAATCCAATCCATCGAAAACTGCAGAGCAACTAGATATGAAAATAGTTATCAGAAATATTACACTAAATTAATAAATTATTATAGTCCTTTTTTAATAGATAAAAGATTTAAAGAAATGAAAGTTGTAAAAATACGAAAGTTTGAGTCATCATGTTAAAACAAAACAAAGGCAAAACGATCAGTGTTGCCACTTTTTCTTATCAACAGCTGTTTTATATCTCAATTTTTAACGATTTTTTTTTAATAATCACTGTAAAATAATCAAATTTGTATTATTATTATAATTTTTAGGTACTTTCAAAAAAGATTTAAATACTTTGCAGAATATTATGCTTAAATATTAAAATGAAAAATAAAAATTCATAACCTGCGATGTAGTAACTTTGTCTTAAAATGTTGCAGCCTGTTTGTTATTTTGCTGACTCTTTGAACTTTTGCTGACACTTTATTATTTTGCTGCGTGTTTTTTTGACATGTTACTAAAGAATCAAGAAAAATTACATTTTGCAGATTGAAAATAGTACCACAATGCTTAATTTCTCTGGCGTGAGTAGATAAAAATTATTTCTTTTAATTATAACCCTAATGAACCTCCGAAACTATCTTCAAACAAACCTTGGTTTGACGAAATCTGGAGCATCCTTAAGAGAAGGGCTAAGCATTTATTGAGAAAATGCATAAAAAGGAAATTTATAGAACCGTACAAAAAAGAATTCATACAAGCAGCAGTTGAATATAAAAAATATTGGTTCTAAAAAAAAAAGAAAATATTTACTGGCTTAATCGTTGAAAAATTATCAGCTTGTAAAAACTAAACAATTTTGGTCTTGTATTCGCGTATTAAAGAAAAAATATGAACTGTTGGTTACTATTTCGATGGAACGCTGCGCGAACTTTTATTCTGAACTTCTTTCTAATGCATGTAAATTTAACTTGAAGATATGCTAAAGAACTTGATAGTACAATATTTGTAGAAGAAATAATGGAGGCGCTGATAGACTTAAAGAACAACTTAAAGGCCAGACGGTTTAAATTGTGATTTTTTCAGAAACTTGCCACCTAACTGGTATATTCATCAATCAATTTTAATAAAATATTTGAATCTGCAAATGGACCGAAAGAATGGTCACAGATGAAACCCTTTTGGAACGAAGTTCCTTATGGCACATTCTGGAGCCCGGGAGTGAATCCGAAAAAAACGACCAAAATCACCGTCACAAAATCACCATCACGCAAAATCCGTCACGAAATCTGGTAAACATGTTCATTTTATCAATGCCCAGGTTGAGTTCGTCGGAAAACGTTATCCACCCAAGCGTTCACGCGCAACGCTCGCGTAAACGTAAGCTTTAAAAGACGAGAAAAAGTGTTATTAAGGAAGCCTGTTACTTGACTTGTTTTGATTATTTTTGTTATATACGTCAAAAATGTTACTTTGTTTTGTAAATAAATAAAATATAATCATGTAAAATTTCACCCTGATACAAGCAGAAGCTGTAGAGTAGGGAAAAGATATATTTTATAATATTTTAAATTAATTGGCCGGGTAGGTAGAAAACAGTCCTATTTCAATCCAAACTCCTTTAACAAACATATTCTTTCACTATAAACTCATCATGATCAACTTTTTTCTTATATTCAATATATATTTATAGTAAGACGCTTGCTTTAATTATACAAATAATGATTTTCTTTTCATTTTTCCTTCACTCTGCCAGGTAAAAACAGTTCGTTACTTATAATTTTGTCTCTTTTCTAACTCCACCATGTATAAATAGTTAGCAATGTATACGTACTTAGCAGTGTGCTTTTATAATTTATATTTAATGAAAAATGTAAGGAACTTCGTTCCTACCGGGTGTCCCGCGACACCACACGTATTTTTTATTACATAAAAAGAGAGACCCCGATGACTTAAATTACTACAGCGGAATCAGTTTAATTAACTGTGGTGGATTTAAGAAGATTGTTTACTTTATCTCTCTATATCTAAACATATATATGTTTTATATTATCACCTTAGCAACGCCATTGACCTTAGTAACGTCGCCGATCCAGCCTTCTGAATGGACACAAAACACAACACTGTACCCCCACCCCCGCAACACCGGTTTTTTCACTGTTTCTTGGAGATCCGACGCCACTTACGTTTTGGACTCCGTCCTTACCCGTGTTCTTTCGCTTCACGGTTTTTAGAAGTCTATCCGGCCAGGCCATTTTCCGGTATACCATTGCTTCCCGCAGTTAACTTGGATTGGAACTCTTCTTCAAGTGCCGTGCTGGTAATATCCACCTTTAACCACGATCTTCACGGGACCACTTCTTCTCTCCAAGTCCACCGTCCGAAAACATCGTAAACCAAGTGATAAAGTTAATTGGCATCCAGGGTGACCTAGATGCTAATCCTTATCTTGTCTATCTAACTTATTTCTATTATCTCATACAATTCTCAAGTTCGCCATAATTCCTCGCACCCCGCACTTTAATTCCAGCGTGCTATTTTTGGGATGGAAAGTTTTCTTACCCTTAGAATCTCCGCCCAATTCTCTAAACTGAGTGGTGAAAATCTTCAGTGAACACTTCAATTCTTATTAGGTGGCTCACAATGTGGACAGATTATATAAGAAAATTCCTGAAATTTAAGCAGAATTTCGCAATGGCAGAAGTTGAATAAATATTATTTTTATACTCAACACTTAAGTTCAAGTCTATTTAAGACTACCTTAAAGTCAAAGAAGAAAAGTCTATGCAACCTTGGTGAATTTTAGGATGGCCTTTCACCAAATATCTCATCACAAACTAATCCAAAAAATTTAGGACTTTGGCTTTAATTTATATTATTATTTATAAAAACATTATACGAGCAGGCTGTCATGTGGTAAACATACGATTAAATAATAAGCTCTCTGATGATATTAATATCAGTAGGGGCTTACTCCAAGGAGAAATCATGTCACCATCCTTTTTAACCTATATACATATGGCTTAGAAGAATTCTTTAGAAATAAAGGCTCTCAGAGTGTGTTGTAGTATAAACGGGACTACGGACTTGATAATTCTAATGCATGCTGACGATCTAATCAATCATCTTCGCTGACTCCGTAATTAATATGGTTGTAATTAACCTAAATGACTTGGAAGTATTCTGCAATAATGAAAAAGTTGAAGAAGTCTCTTCATTTAACTATCTTGGATTCTAATTTTCAAATAAAGGAGTATTTGAGAAGGCAATGAAACAAGCCCTAAGGCGCAGTCGTACCTCCTCTGGTGTCCTGAAACAAACCCTGTCCAGTCATTTGCCTATTGTTGGTCCCATATAAGTTTCAACCATCTGTGATCATTTGTTTCTGTTCCACATGCGCACAAAGATACATTTATTTACACCTATATCTTCAAAAGAACTCACCTGATGTTTATGCTATTTAGACATTTTTTCTAAAGTAGCCCACTGATAGCCCTAGATTAATTACAAACGTCTGCGTTCTAAATTCTGCTAAATTGACACTCACTACTACTATTTTGGTAGATTTAATAAACAGGGGGGGAAGGGAAACATAAAATAAATTTGACAGTAATACGTTGTAAATGCATAAAATCAAGTATTCGAAATTGGACGCGAGTAGGCTATGAGCCACACCAATGGGCAGCCTTTTATTTTTATGTTGTTTAATTATAAGTTAATGAAATTATATATAATGGAATTTAAATTCAGTATCACTATGTATATATAAGAATAATAATATATGTAATTGAATAATAAATATAAATTGCTTAAATATATTTTTGCAGGATAGCCACAAAACAAAGTGTAATTTAACAAATTATTTCACTCTTATGTTTTGCTAATTGGTCACTTTTTTAAATTTTTAATTCAATGAGTATCAATATCAAAAAGTTAATATATTAGTTGAACATTTCAATGTTGTTTTTATTGTCAAAGTGAGATAGTTATGCAGTAGTCAATTCTAATTTATATTGCTTCTATTCGCTGTCCTGCAGTCAGAGCCAGGTTACCTTTGTTGTAATCAGATTAGACTAAAATAATCTGCTGAATCTATTGCCCTCTGGAAATCAAATTGTCTCTGCATAGGGTCCCCTCACAGTCACTGTCGGAATCAATTTAATTGTCTGCTTTGCAGTGCAAGCTGCTCCTAATGAATCCTTTTTCTTTCTCCTCGTAAAATTGCATTCTAATTTATTTCCTTCGTCACATAAAATCGAATTTTAATTCAATCTATTCATTTTATATAATCTAGAATACGTAAAAAATAATATATTGAGAGAGGAAAGTATTGTAATGGCGTGCACATTCGATTTTGATAAATCTACACTTTTTAATGTCCTGAATAAAAAAAAAAATCTCTCGAATTTGCAGACACTTGGAGCTTGTACTTCCTCGACGATTTTGGTGAAATTTAGCATAAGACATTATCAGAAAAATGAGAGTCAGCGTGTCCGTGTGGGTTAAACCACGTTTGCTCGGCCATCACTGAATCATGAGTGGAACGAGACGGGGTTCGATTCCTCGCCGTGACGCACTGATTTTTATGGCTCACTATTAATCACATCATACTCGCTTCGGTGGTACTATGCACAGAGGTATGATGTGTGATGTGGCTGGAACTCTCTACCGCGGGGCATAAAAAGGGCCTAAGTGATGGCCTAATTGCAAGGTTCGAACAATTGGTTCGTCCTACCCGACCCGTTCTAGTAGAAAGTACTAGACTACTACTACTACTACTTATCAGAAAAATGATCATATCATGAAATTTAATTTGGGAGTACTGCCACCCAGAAACTCGGGGGAGGGGGGGGGGGGATTTACCCCAAAGGACTTGGGGGATATAATCTAAAATGATTGTAGCAATTTAGATTAAAATATTCTAAAATGTAGTCCATTATCCGTTTGTAATTTTCCCTAAAAACATCTAGTTTTAAATAGTCTGCCAATTAGTGTGGCACATAGCTTTATTGCATCCTATAATGTATTTTATTGATGGTATGCTTTTACAACCCAATATTGTCTAATTTATTCAATTGTTCCCCCTTTCTTTTAAAAACCATGAACAAATTGAGTAACAGACAGCTAGACCGACGGACAGATACGGGACCAATAATGTTTCCTGATGTCTGAAACGGATTTCTGTCTTAAAATGTTTGATTTCGGAGACAAAATATGTATATTTTTTTCTTTAGAACGTTCCACATGGCTTGCATTACCTTCGGTAAGGTCAAAAGCAAAATAATAATTACTAAGTTATTATAAAATTATATTATTAATGTTTTCTAATTATTTTAATATTTACTTTTTCTCTTTCCAACTTTGGTTAATTTATATAATTACTGATAAACATCGATTACGAATTTTGAACGTTCCAGAAACTTGTTTCATAAAATCACGTTAAGAGTTTCATCAAGTTTAAGAGTTTTTAACCGGCATAATCGGTCCAGCCGTATCAAGATGGCGGCCATTTAAAAGTTTTTTGAGCTGCTAATGATGTGAAATAAACTCCTTTAAAAAACTTAATGGAACTACTCGGAAGTGTCTAACCCAATCCTTTCCTTAGATAATAAATGCTTAAGATTTGTTAGTGGGGGGGGGGGGGGGGGAAGAAGCATTTTTTTTTCTTACAAATACGAATGAAAAATATATTTAAAATGCGTTTGTTTTTTGACTAAGTATAACTCAGGACGTCCTCCACTTTTATTTTACCCCACAACCCCACATGATGCATTATCGTTAAAAAGAATATATGTGTGAGACTCTCACGCATTAGAAGTGAAACTTAAGTTGATTTTATGTTTCCTCCATGAAAAAACCATGAAAACAACATTTATATGTTGTATAATATATTATTAATAATATATATAATATTACGATTATATATAAATTCTGTGTAACAAATATCTATCTGCCTCCGTGGAGTAGTGGTCAGCGAACTGTCCTAACATTTTAGAGGTTAGTGGTTCGAGACTCCTCAAACTGAAAGATTTTAAACAGATAAATCAACTCCCGACTCAACCGGTAATTGAATTAGCTGTAAAAAATCTCCACTTGGACGAGTCCTGAATAAGAAACTTCGTTTCACGATGTCGTTTATCCAAGCAAATTCACTTTACCGCTGCTAAAAGAGTTATTAAATAAAATGTAAACCTTAATTTTTGAGGAATGACTTTTTGGGCTTTCCTGTATAATTTTCCTTTGATTTGGTTATTATTACACATAACATAACAGCGAAGTTTTAACTTTGCCTCTCTTTGTCCACGTTTAAAGCTGTTTTCCTAGGAAACAAATTTTTCCCGGGAAAACGTCTTATATCGTTAGATTTTTATTTAAATGGACTACATTTTTGAATTTTTTAATCAAAATCATCGGTAACGTTATTGAAAAAAAAAAGAATTTTACGTTTTTGAGGGGCCCTGAATTTAAAGTCAAAATTCATTTTGACATTTTCATGTTTTGGCTGTGATACATACCTCGAAAAGTTATGTTACACGAATGGGGAAGATATAGGATCAAGGTTTCAGGAAGGTATAGGAGGTCTTGAGTCTGCCCACTCTTAGTAGGGATAGTTTCTCCCACTACCGCGCTTGGTACCGCTGTCGCTAGGGCGTCCCCTCCCCAAGCGAGTCTAAAACGCTGTACAGTACACTGTACTAGGAGAATTGAAGAAGTGTGAGGTAACTGCACTCGTTTTCATCGCCGTTTAGAGGTCGTCTGACTTATGATAATGAATGATTGGTTCGTTCAAGGACACCCTCTCCTCCATCCCTATCACACTCCGTCCCAAGATGTGTAGAATATACTTATACTGCATTGTAGTATATTCTACACATTGACTCCGTCCATCATTCCGTCTGGCCCTTAGCCTTTAATACTCTTGATAATACTCAATACTCTACTGTTACCGCCCCCCCCCCCCCTCAACTACAACTTCTGTTCAACTGCTCTGATTTGCATCGAACAAACGCCGTAACTCTTAGAATTTTATTCCTAATAAACTAATTATTTTTTTAAAATTTATTTATAAAATTTATTTTTTGCTTTATTATATTTTATTTTTGTTATAGGTACTATAATTATTTGCATTTATTATAAAAATATGGGGGACGAAGCTAAAAGATTACTCCTTAATAAACTAGAAAAGAAGAAAAGTATGTGCTTGCTTTCATCGTGCACAACATTATGTTCCATTAAATTCCTAATTTACACGCAAAAATCTGCACGGTCAATTTTTTTTTTTACATTTTCATGTCTATACTTTGGCACATAAGATAAGCTTTACAAAAAACGACACGAAAAAGCGTTACACAAGCATTACCAAAAAACGACGTGAAAAAGCTTTACATAAAAATGTCTCACTGTCTTGCAGACTCGTATGCAAGCAATTTTTTTTTATTTCGATTTCGGCTCGGAGTATGATTTTTCTAAACACGTATGCAAAATTTCGTCATAATCGCCGGCCCAATAGTTTAGGCTCACGCGTCTACACACACGACAGACAGACATTTTTTAAAAACCACTTTTATGGACTAATGGCACCACAAAACGTGTAAATCCAGCATGATCTCAAAATTAAAAATTAATTTAAAAATAGGTATAAATTTAAATAAAATGTAATAAATAAAATATATATAAAAATATTTTTATTATTTTCAACTCAACCGAAAGAAGTAATTTCAGTGAATTCTAAATAACTAGGTTATAGCTCATGTAACCATGCTATAGGTGTATAAATAAAATTTATATCTAATATTAACAGGAAGTAATTTGTAAAAATGTAATTCATAGTATGGTTATGGTTTGACATTTTAGTTTTTTTTGTGATTCTATGAATATACCTTATAAGTTAATAAATACCATTTATTATTACCTTATTCTGTGTTAATTTACATGGTTTCATTATTCCTGCTTTATAAGGGAGCATATTTTTTTTTTTCTTACATTTATTTTCTTTTTTTTTTTTTCAAGAACCAAAAGAGAAGGAATTCATTTCATTCATACTTTACCACCAAATGTATTTTTTTTTTGGTAGAAAAATGTGTTTTTATTTTTAAAACGTAACGTCCAAAGCCATAGAAACCCCTAATTTTACATGGAAAATGTTTTTTTTAATGTTTCAGGCAGGTTTTAGTCAAGTTTAATGCAAGGTTATTTCAGAGTAATTTCACGACATGCGACATTTTATAGAACCATGGTGGTTGAACTGTAAAACTAAAATGGGTATCACAGCCCTCAAAAGAACGGCTTTAATGATTAAACAGCACATTCAATATTACACTTGATTGCTCTGTTTTTATTATCCCCCCCCCATATATATATATATATATATATATATATATATATATATATATATATATATATATATATATATATATATATATATATATATGTATATATATATGTGTGTGTGTGTGTGTTTATATGCATACCAATACAATATATAGTTGATAGCTTAGACACGCAATACCATATACAAAAAAATCCAGTGTAATAAAGATTCTAACATTGAACTTTAAATATACCTTTTTCAAATTGGTTTCTCAAATTTTATGTATTATTACTTCTATCTTATAGTTATAGTTAGGTTTTTTTCCCCAAAAAAGTTCTTGTCAATAAAAATTAAATAGGTATTCTTTTTTCCTTTGAAATCCTATATTTATAAGCAGTTTATTTAAATTGCTGTTTTATTTATTATTTGGAAGTCACACTCTGCTACAATTCTGACGTTTTGGTTTTACTTATTACCTTATTTAGGGGTCTAAAATAAAGAAGGAACAATTTCAATTAATTAAAAAACCACTTAAAAAAAATAAATAAATAAAGAACCCCAAAACCCTACCCTAATAAACTAGAAAAACACTGACAGTTAGAATTAAGTTGCATACATAAAGGTTAAAAAGAAAATTACATCTTACAAAGTATAATTAAAACATTGAAACTACAGACACAATTTTTGTGTAAACTTCTGAACTAAATGAAAATACCTTCCCGTTACCCAACTTAATTAAATAGTTACAGTGTTCATGTTAAGAAATAATAGGTTAAATTGATTCACAGCCGTCATAATAGAAAAATTGAGTCAAAAGCTTCATGATAAAAAAAATGACAATACTGATTTACAAAACTATATAGTATCCTTTACAAAAACAGAGGTACCATCTAGCAGGAAAAGGTTAGAATAAAATATAAAGTATATTCATAGTACTCAAGAATGAGCTATATTTTACATTATATTTCAATTTAGTTGTCCCCTTTAATTAATATATAAGATTACTGAATTGTGTCATTAGGGGTGTATTTAAAATGAAAAAATGCTACTCCATTAAGAAGTTTTTTCAAAAACGGCTATATTTCATTCCTCTTCGGAACATTTTCAAACCAAAATAGTTAAAAAAAAATTTTATTTTTACGAGAGTCAAGTAGAACGAAGTCATAAAAATTTAATTACTAAAAAAGTAATTCGTCACACTATCCAAGCCTGAACACTAATATTACAAACAGGAAGTGAGTCACTTCACATATACACAAAGGAATCTGATCCATGAGTCATGGATCAGATTCCTTTGTGTATATGTGAAGTGACTCACTTCCTGTTTGTAATATTAGTGTTCAGGCTTGGATAGTGTGACGAATTACTTTTTTAGTAATTAAATTTTTATGACTTCGTTCTACTTGACTCTCATAAAAATAAAAAAAATGTTTAACTATTTTGGTTTGAAAATGTTCCGAAGAGGAATGAAATATAGCCGTTTTTGAAAAAACTTCTTAATGGAGTAGCATTTTTTCATTTTAAATACACCCCTAATGACACAATTCAGTAATCTTAGCTATATTTTAATTTTTGACGTCACTCCTGAAATTTAGATGTAATGAATCGTTTTCAATTCATCAAAGCTATGTTGCAGAAGTCGGCCACGGTCGCATTAGCAATAAAATTACTTGATGTCGGCCAAATTTAGGCCATACACGTCAAACATCATGTTTGCGCAAACATCAGACAGCCCCTTACACGGTCAAAATGTTTGTGCTAACATTTTGACCGTGTATGGGGGTCTTAAGAGTAAACTACCTTCATCTTTAAGAGTATAACTACATCCTTAAATTGCTCCTGAAGAGGTTCCAGAAATTTCGTCATGCACAATTTAGAGGTATTTTTAGGGTTTGATGTCGTCCTAGAAACCCTTCTCTTTTTGGTAGTTTGTCCGTCCGTCCGTTGCATCTTGGATCTTATCTCACGACCTATTGTGGCTAGAGATTTGAAATTCGGTATACAAGTTAAACTTTTTTGCCCAAAAACAGGAAAAATGTTGCGAATTTCACAACTCAAAATTTATTCGATCAGCGAGTAATTGCGAACTTTTCACAATATCTTTTTTTATTCTGGTAATTTCTTATATAAGATATTTCATGCAAGGTGTGCTTATTTTTATACGTACAAACAGTTTCATCGTTATCGGTCAAATGAATTAGGATTAGGCAAGTGGTCAGACGGAAATGAGCCTTTTTAAAAATTAACTAAATTAACTTATAGGAGACCTTGAATGATGTAAATCAGGTATGTCAATATCGAATTACTTCGCTTTAAGAATACTTTACGTATATAAAGTAAAAGGTTGTGCGTGAAGTCTCTCATAAAAAGGATATCGTTGGTTTTGAGAAATGAAATTAGTTCAAATAAAGGGCACGCAAAATGGTTCTATGATTGCCACTTGGTTCGATAGGAGCCCTGATATTATTTTATATAAAATTTAGAACGAAAGTGAAAACCTGTCTACCTCCTATCATATTCTAACTTCCTGGCACGATATTTAAGAGCATCACATTTTCATGTCATTTTTTGCGTCACGGAAATTTCTTCTGCATCCCAGAGCTAAAAACATTCTTGTTAAAAGAAAAGAAGAAAAAATCACAATGGAAGAAAAATAAAATATGAAGCTTAATTTTGCTTTTCTAATATGTATAATGTGTTTTTAACAAATTTACCCATTGGTTTGAAGGTGGCTGGCAAAATACCTTGTTGTTTGAGGATTATACGTTGATGGCAGGGAGATAACGGCTCGCGGTAGGTTTCTAGCTGGGTCAGAGGTGATTTAGTACTTGAGTAAATAGCCACCAGCATCATATCTCTTCCAACTGCTTGATGCTTCGAGGCCGGTAAGCGTGACCCACTGGCACCAACTTCCCTCATTGTACAGACCAAGCACTGGGCACTGATTGAAGATCTACTCTTTAATAAATTATTGCTAATGCACTGAACCATTGCTAAGTTAATTATTCCCTTTCTGGGGATGAGAAATGATACTCTATAGTTTCAAATTATGACTTTATATCCTTGTTCAAATGTACTTATCAGTGAATGAGACCACCAAAGCATAGTGCTATCATTCTTCAATCAATAAAATATTAATTTGAAACCCCTTTTAGTTATTACTTCACTCTCCTTCTAGTTATTGTGATTTTTCTTCCTTTTCAATATATTCCTACCCAAATACATTCATACATAGTCTGAAACTCTATGAGTTTTTATCCAAATTTAGAATTTCAAAACGCATATTAATCGCCTTCAAAGTGACTAACAGCGTACAGTTGTTAGAGGCATAGATTTAAAGAGGAAATTTAGACCTTTGACCTTAAACAAGTTTTTTTGTTTATTAATAGATACCTTGATAAGATGAAACAGTTTACATTCTCCCTTAAAAATTAATCTAAAGCAACCCTATTGTTTTATAATTCTTCCAAATCAACTATACATTTTGACATGCAATTGACCTTTTCTCATATATGCTCCTTACATGATTTTTCTTATATGTGCGTACATTATTTCAAATCTTTTCTACTGTGTTTTGTTGTTTTCATCTTCTCTTCAACCGCAATCTATTCTCTCAAGTGGGCAAAAGTCCATTATATTCTTCTTTGTGTGAGTAATCTTCCTCTTACTATGGTAGCTTGTTCTTCTGTGTTGTGTTGGGTCCCTAATATACATTATACATGAACAAGAATGAGTCTAAGACTTTGACCACATTGCTTCAAGCGTCACTTCTCCCACTAAAGCAGACTAGACGATACTTTGTTTATGTTTACAAACAATCCAGCCCACCTATTTGCCTCAAATTACAGCAAAAGATCCGTCTTATTTCCGCCCACAATATCTTGGCAATAGCTTTAGTTTAAAAATACTTTGGAACCTGCGAATACACAATTTATTTTTCCCTTTTGCAAATTATAACGGTGTAGGATAATGTTTGTATAAAGTGATAGTTCAAATAACCTAATAAGTAAATTTGTTACTCTGCATAATATATCAACTGTGAAATAAATTAAAAAAATATTAAAACTCGTAAATACCAATTTTATTATGTCAGTGGGAACAAAGTTAGACCTAGCATAATCAAATTTGGCGTTTTTGAGGGTTTATAGTCAAAATATTCAATGTGCTTGCAGTACACACAAAAGGTCCGAAAGCAATTTAACAAAACGGACGAATTTGTTAACCAGAAAATCTCAAGCTCAAACCTAAATCAAAGTTTGTGTTTTATAAAGAATAACTGATTTTTATTTATATATATATTTTTTTTTTTTTTGCTAATTTGTTAAAACAAATAGGGGGCGTGTGATATGAAAAATTCAAATTTTAAAGGCACGTGGCTCAAGACGACGGTAAACAAGAAACTAAATATGTAATAATTGTACTCAGGGTGTCCTTCTCCTTTATGACGCTTAATGACAACAACCTTTATGAGCATGTTATAAATCATGCTTAACTCATACTTCAACCCCTTATGTTTGATGAATACTTTTTTGGGGCTTTCCTAATAGTTTCCAGTGTTTGGGTTATTACACATAACATAACTCCTAAGTTTCAAACTTTTATGTTGGGTACTTTCGAAGATACAGGTGCTTAACAACGAACAAACAGATAAAAGCCGGGAATTATAAGGGACCTCAGCTTTACTACGCACCCTATAAAATTCGGGAGCAAAGTGTATGTTCTGTCCCACTTCTATAATTCCAATTTATTTTAAACTTGGTTCCCAGAGGATGCTAAACTTTGTAGTTAATTATTTACAACATTCAATAACTTCATTGTATCTGTACAATGTAAAATAAAAATAATTTACTTGCCAAATCGAAAAGTAAAACTATTATACTCACGCCCTCTATAATTAAAGGACGAGAAACACGAAAAAAGGATATTTACTGAATTGCTTATTTAATCGCTGATAGATTCTAATCTGTAGAACTAAAAAAATCCTAACATTTAGCGAAAAAATGAGAAGCGGTCAAATGAAAATCGTCGTGTTTGGTTTTACATGTAATTATGATGTTTGCATTATAATTCACAGTTGATTGATTTAGTAATTACAGCTCCGATTCATTATCACGTGTTCATTAACTGATGCACCGAGTTTTCCTTATAGGTCGATTTAACCCTCCAATTATGAAGCAAGGTCAAAGGTCGTTAGAACAATAGACTCTTTACATGACACGTGGGGCAACGTGTCAGACAACAACATGACTATCAATTATTTATTAACTCTAGAGAGAGTTTTAGAGAGTTAAACATTGATGTGGGAGCCAGTTCTCTCTCGTCTATCTAAAGTGTGTTATTAAATAAACAACACGCAAATAGATTTCACTATTAAACTTACTAATGTAGAATCTGTTGCACAATCGAACTTTGTCCCCATATTATTATATTAAATTATTTTTTACTATTCATCTTGATATAAATATTCTTTTAATTTAATTTTATGTTTTAATTAAATATGTAATTGATTAATTATATAGTTTAATGTTTTTGGAACGAAGCTCCTTATGACACGTTCTGAAGCCCGGGAGTGAATCTGAATAAAACGACCAAAATCACCGTCAGTCAAAATCCGTCACGAAATCTACAGATGACGATAACTTGAGTAAAAGATCACCGAGTTAGATTACATTTGGTACACATGTTCATTTTACCAATGCCCAGGCTGAGTTCGTCGGAAAACGTTATCAAGCGTTCAATCCAAACTCCTTTAACAAACATACTCTTTCACTATAAACTCATCATGATCAACTTTTTTCTTATATTCAATATATATTTATAGTAAGACGCTTGCTTTAATTATACAAATAATGATTTTCTTTTAATTTTTCCTTAACTCTGATAGGTTCAAACAGTTCGTTACTTTTAATTTTGTCTCTTTTCTAACTCCGCCATGTATAAGTAGTTAGCAATGTATACGTACTTAGCAGTGTGATTTTATAATTTATATTTAATGAAAAATGTAAGGAACTTCGTTCCTACCGGGTGTCCCGCGACACCACACGTATTTTTTTGCTGCTATTCTTGCCAAAGGTAACAGTAGCATTGTTGCCCTCATTGTGACAGGATATCCTTTCCTGACACGAGGGAACATTTTATTTATAAAACATTTTCACTGAGGTCAAATGGGTTGTATTACTTACCGCATTAAAAACTATTAATAAAGACACCAATAAAAATATACTGCCAATTGGTGTGGCACATAGCTTCCTCTCATCCTATCCACGTACTTTAATGAGTTATTGCTTTTACAAGCTATTATTGTCTAATTTGTTTAATTGTTTCCCCCGATATTTTAATCTGTCAAAATTGTTTAAATTTTTAACATGAGTTAAAGTAAAATATGTTGGTCCGCAAAAATTGAACCACAGACCGACAAACAGACAGACAGACATGGAACCAAAAATGTTCTTTGATGTCTGAAACGGATTTCTGTCTTGGAATTTTTAAAATCAGAGACCTAAAAATGTTTTGTTCTTCACAACGATCACATATCTTCCGTTACCTTCGGTAATCTCGGAAGCAACATTTAAAAAAAAAAATAAAACCATGTAGATCAAATAAAATTCCTTATACCGCATTTACACATTCGCGCTCGTGACTCGCCTCGTGGTTCGCCGGCACTCGCTAGTAATTCAACTACTAACAAAGGCAATTAGTACACACAATAAAAACACACTGGTGGATTAAGTTAAAAGAAAATGAAAATAGGAGTTTATATATGTCTTCTATTAGTTATATATAAACTTTATATAAAGTTTTATATATGTTTTATATACTTTTACATTAGTTATATATAAACATTATATAAAGTTTAATATACGTTTTATTTATAAACTATATATAAAGTTGTATACTCGTTTTATATTAGTTGTAACAAACTATATTATAAAGTTGTATATGCGGTTTATATTAGTTATATATAAACTTTATATATAGTTGTATATACGTTTTATATTAGTTATATATAAACTTTATATAGTTTTATATTAGTCATATATAAACTTTATATAGTTTTGTATACGTTTTATATATTAGTTATATTATATAAACTTCATATAAATAAAGTTTTGTATTAGTTATATATAAACTTTATATAAAGTTTTATATTAGTTATATATAAAATTTATATAAAGTTGTATATACGTTTCATATTAGTTGTATATAAACTTCATATTAAGTTTATACATAATTTTGATATAACATTATTTATTTCTGAACAGTGTGTTTTTATTTATGTGTACTAAATATCACTTCATTATATTTGATTACCACAATATATCGGTTAATACAAACAATTCATTACAGAAGTATTAGCCTATATTTTATTTTTGTACTTTCATAATTATTCGTATATAATTAAAAAATTAAGCTTTGGTGGGGAAAATATGAATGAAAACATAAATTCTGGAGAATTCTTTTTTTTTTTACTAACTCTTTAATCGTTATATTAAAAAATAAAAGCTGGACGATATTCGAACCCATGAATCGGTGATCGGTGACATTTTTCTTGTTTTTATATTATAGTAGATGTTTTGGGTCCCAAATAGCTGGTTAACCATGGTATATTTCCAAAAATTCAAAAACTTGTCCATTCCATTCTCCAATTAAAGAGAAAAAAGTTAAAAAAAGAAAAAAACACGTGATAAAGAGAAGGACTGGTTGTGAAATGAAGAGCGAGTGTGTAAACACTGAGTTCGCCTCGCCTTCCGACTCGTTGCAACCCTTGATTTCCAGGAACTTCCTTTGACTCGCGCTACGGAAACCGCTCCTGACACGAGCGCCACGAGTCGCGAGGCGATTGACGAGGCGAATGACGAGTGAGTCGTTTACACAATCGCCTCGCCTCGTCACTCGTGCGAATGTGTAGATGCGGCTTTAAGTGAAGAGTGTTTGTAAATAAACAAAACATTTTAGGGAAGTTAAACGTATTCGAATATGTAAACTCGCATGTAAAGCGTATTTATTACCACAGGGCTACATATGCAACTGGTTCTTTAAAGTAATTTTTAATATACATACCGTTTTTTAAAAAAGGTTAAAACAAGTGGGAAGTAAACATTCCTCCCAATTACGACCCCTTTAGAATAAAAGGAATTAAAGGGGGTTTTCTCTATCTTTTTTAGAACTCAAAATATTTACTCTTATTTTCCTCTAACCTTGTTTCACGTACAGTTTAGTATATGCTTCAATTTTTTAATCGCTGGACTTGATTGTTTACAAAACTATTTTAATATTATAGAAATATATTACTGGATTTAAAATGAGAATGTTTCTGTTAAAGTTTGTCGAACCGGTTTTTTTTTTGTTATTTTTTTTCAAAGTGTTGTGTATTTAGGTCGTGTGAATTATGTTTTTTGCTCTGCTATTTTTGAATTTTGAGTTTGCATTTTTATAAACTGTTTTTTTATGGTATCAAGCATAGATTTTTTTCCCCAAGGGCTTTTTTTGAATTATCTTCGGGACAAAAAAAGGGCAACGAAAGAGAAATAAATCAGCGTTGAGAGATTTATAAATCAGAGAATAAAAACTGGATGCTCTTCTTGTTGAAGTGGAGACTTCACAGTGTATCTCAATTCCGGCTTAAAACCCAACTGCATATTATTCACCAAATTTTGACGAATATTCTACCATAAAGGAAATGAAAAATACTCTGCCAATTAATGTGGCACATAGCTTCCTCGCAAAGAAAAGACCAAATTAAGAAAAATACCTCGATAAGCATAATCAAAAAGTTGGAACGGCGCGGCACTGTTCCAGTAAATATTTAATAAAGTTGAAGAAATTTAAACATTTGTTGGAGAAACAAAGCCTCCAACAAGCACCAAAAGTTAGCGCACATATAATTAATTTAATAAACAAATATAAAACTGCAACCAAATCGTAGAAACCGCTGTTTAAGCAGTTTTTAACAAAAATTAATCTACTATGCAAGAGCTTTTCAACGATATACATCATATTATAGAAGATTAACTTTAACATTTGTACCCCTGTACTCTGAGGTACCAAAGTTATATTTTTAAAAAACAAACAATACAAAAGGGCATTCACTTAACTAATAAATACATATAAATAAAAAACCTAATATCAAAAAAGTATTTAAACCCTTTAACCTACAACAAAATTATAAATCGGTACAAAAGTATATGTACAACATTTTTAAAAAATCAACAAATAAAATAGCTTTAATGTACATATCAAGGCCTTTAAAACGATATACGACACAATATTAAAAACCAAAAAAAGTGGTCACGTGACACGGCGCACGGGAAAAAGTTTACTCGCATGTTCTCAGCAAGTAGGATGAACTAATGAAATTAAATATACTCAATTTAAAGAGCATTAGTGTGAGATTCAATCGCCGCAATCAGAAATAAAATCGGCCAACTATTAAAGAAACTATGGCCATTCAAAGACAAAAATGGAAAAAAATAACAAAATTATCACCATCTAGGGTACAACCGATGATGATACGACAAAAACTCATAGGACTAAAGTTGTAGATCTTTTAAAATCAGTCACCACTTGTGCTACCCATTTTCTAATACGACTTACCGTTTAGCCGCAATAAGCCCCCAAACCAGCTTAAAAATCAAGTCACCCATTTTTATTTTTTTTAAGGGGGGAAGGAGGGGGAAAAGTGAACTTTGTACAATTATTTTGGTCCACAATATGGACGTTGCGCGTCGAATGGCGCAAACCACAAGTCTCTAGCTCTTCTGGAAGTGGGTAAACATTAATGTCAGTCAGTGAGTCAGTTAGCCATGCAGCTTTATAATATAAGACATATTAATTTAGCACGATTTAAAGTGCGCAGAAGGTTGAAATTAGGCAGGTGTAATCTGCAGGCTACTTTCGACAAACCATAAAAATTTCATAAAAATCAGATGATTACTCTTAAAGATATGGCTGTAAATAAATGTATGTATGTGGGCATGTGGATGACAAACAAATAAGCGCAGAAGGTTGAAACTTATATGGGACCAACAATGGGCTAATTATGACCTACCACCCAAATTTCATTAAAATTGGACGTGTAGTTTTGAAGATATGGTGGTTCGCAAAAATTGAACGACAGACCGACAGACCGACAGACCGACAGACCGACAGACCGACAGACCGACAGACCGACAGACCGACAGACCGACAGACAGACACGGAACCAAAAATGTTCCCTGATGTCTGAAACGGATTTCTGTCTTGGAATTTTTTAAATCGGACGCCTAAAATTTTTTCGTTCTTCAGAACGATCACATAGCTTCCGTTACCTTCGGTAAGCTCGGAAGCAAAAAGTTGACAAGGAAGTAATATGACAGAGATATTTACGAGTTCATAATAATAAATAGTTTTTATATTGTTCATCATTTCTCTAATCCCTCGGCTTTTTAAGTAGTTAATTAATAGTTTAAGAAGAGCACCAAGTATACAAAAACAATATAGCGACTTTAAAGTTTACAAACATTTTATTTTAAATTGTTTGTATTCATTTAAATAGCAGAAAGTTATTAAACTTCAAGACATAATTCTATTCCATAGGATTCCGTGGCCAGAGTCCAATATGTATCTAGAACCAGAGGAGTGTCCGGGTGGATGTGTTACACATCAAATTCTACCTCCAAAGTTTTAGATTCAACCTTTTACACATAAAATTCAATCTCCTACGTTTTAGATTCAACCTTTTACACATAAAATTCAATCTCCTACGTTTTAGATTCAACCTTTTACACTTATAATTCAACCTCCTACGTTTTAGATTCAACCTTTTACACATAAAATTCAATCTCCTACGTTTTAGATTCAACCTTTTACACATAAAATTCAACCTCCTACGTTTTAGATTCAACCTTTTACACCCAAACCAACTTAAAAATCAAGTCGGCCATTTTAATTTTTTTAAGGGGGAAGGAGGGGGAAAAGTAAACTTTTTATAATTATTTTGGTTCACAATATGGACGTTGTGCGTCGAATGGCGCAAACAGCAAGTCTCTAGCTCTTCTGGAAGTGGGAAACAATAATGTCGGTCATTGAGTCAGTTAGCCATGCTGCTTTATAATATATACACATTAATTTAGCACGATTTAAAGTACGCAGACGGTAGAAATTAGGCAGGTGCTATCTGCAGGCTACTTTCAACAAACCATACAAATTTCATAAAATTCAGATGGTTACTTTTAAAGATATTGCTGTAAATAAATGTATGTTTGTGAGCATGTGGAAGATAAACAAATAAGCGCAGAAGGTTGAAACTTATATGGGACCAACAATGGGCTAATTATGACCTACTAACTAAATTCCATTAAAATCGGACAATTATTTTTTAAGATATGGCGGTTCGCAAAAATTGAGCGACAGACCGACCGACAGACCGACAGACCGACATACAGACCGACAGACAGACACGGAACCAAAAATGATCCCTAATGTCTGAAACGGATTATTTCTTGGAATTTTTTAAATCGGAGACCTAAAATTTGTTCGCTCTTCAGAACGATCACATAGCTTCCGTTACCTTCGGTAAGCTCGGAAGCAAAAATGAACTAACTAAAAATAAATTAAAAATTAAAAAAAACTTACTTTTAAGTAAAAATTTAATAAAAATGAACTTACTCCATGTTTAATAAATATTTTTGAAATTACATAATGTATCATGTATAAATTTATAAAAAGTGAAAATATTGACAGCATCATATTATATGATTTTCTTAACATTCATTGTGATTAAAAACAAAATTTATTTTATTATGATTTGGAAAAGATTAAATTTGGTACACTTCTGACCATGTATCCTAAATTTTATTAAAATCGGCCCAGTACTTTAGGATCCTCACGTTTGCACAGACGGAAAAAAACACAAAAATGTACTTAGAATCCATCAAACTTGTTAATTGTGAACTAAAACTAGTGAACAAAAAAAAAATATTTTAGAAAAAAGAAAAAAAAAAAAAATGAGATTAAGTATACTAATGAATAATGAATAATTTAAGAGGCTTATTGCATCCTAATCTTGAAATACTCTTTCTTGAATATTTTATACTCTTATAATCTTGACTCCATTTAAGAGAAATCTGAGAGGTTTTTTTAACTTCTAAAAGCCGATTAGGTTTTCAGCTTCAAGTCAACTGGAGGTTTTAAGAACGGCTTACTGTTTTTTCTAAATTTTAAAAAAACCTTTATTTTCTTGGGAAACATTAGGGATTTTTTATTGTTCTATAATTTTGTCCTTTTATTGTTCAATATTTTCTCTGTTAAAACGAACAATGGAGTCTCATCATTAATTTTAAATCTGGCCCAAGTTTATTATAAAATACTTTTATTTATACTTCTGATAAAAAGGGATTTATATTTGTTGATTTAAATACAAATTCCAAAGTAATTTAATAAATAAACTCAGTAGGTTAATTCATCAAAAATAACCACAGTAAATCTCTGACTTTATCTATTCTTAAACTTCATAATACTTACTTGTTAATTAAATAATATTAACAAATACTCAGGAACTTCTCCTTTAATTAAAAGAGCATTTAATATTAAGTAAGCATCTGTGTATTAAAATAGATAAGGACTCATTTGGAAGGATCACATTGCACATATATATAGAATAATAAGGAAAACTGTATGTAGTTATAAGATTCTAAGAAAGTTACTTAATAAATCATGTCTGCCCACAGTATATACAATGCTCTTACTGAATATATAATTAATTATGGATTACTGGCTTGTAAACGTGTAGTGCTTTGGGACAGATATTGTTTGGTTTTGTGAGGGACAGGTAATAGGGGGAAAATTAAGGGGGGCAGACAAACAACATAATTTACTTGTATTGGATAAATTAGACCTAGTAGAATTCACGCGGACAGGGGGAGACTTGGCTAAACCTATACATGATCTCACAACTATTTACCGAGACGGACTAATTTATATTATAGGTACATATATATTTTTAGTTTCTTAGCCTCTTGTTCTGTTTGAACATATTATGGTAGGGGAGACCGGGGCACAGAGGACCTCCGGGGTACAGAGGTCGATTGAGTTTTTTGATTGCATAGTGGCGCTACTAAGCGAAAATCTGTATGATCTATTAGAGTTAGTGTGTCTCTAGTCGTGAACAATCGCTAGCAGAGTTAACTACGTTCAATCAATTTTTACACACTTTTTTCAATTTTCAAGGTAAGTGATCTAATATTTACATTATCTTTAATTAAATATAACATTAGTTTGATATAGAATTTTTTAAACAAATTAACTGTATCTGATAAACTTAGGTCTTATCTATTGAATGTATATTGTTTCCATTTGTTGAAGTCTGTCGTGTATCATGTCAAAAAAATGTATTTTAATGACATGTGGCTTGGGGCACAGAGGACCGTAAAGGCATGGGGTACACAAGACCTCCGGTCCTATGTGCCCCTTGTTCAATAATTATTGAATAACTGTTAAAACAATCATCATTTCACCTTTGAAATACCGAACTAGTTTAAAAGATCAGTTTGTCCATATTTTTAACTTTTATAATTGCAATCTCATAAAAATAGGGCCACACAGGTCCAACAGGTCCTATGTGCCCCTGGTGCAGGGACACAAATGACCAATCGACTTTTTACAGAAAAAATAAAAATAAAATACTTATCATGAAATTTAGGAACTGTGAGTCGGGGAACAGTTAGAGAAATGTATATTCTAATAAATACTTACTCATTTACATCATTTTATTAAATAATGGTAAAGTTACCTAAACAAAAACCTTATTAGGTCCTATGTGCCCCGGTTCCCCCTATAATAAGTAAGTAAGTATAATATTATTGTGTATTATTGCATAATTGTAAAAGAAAATTTAGATTAGATAGAAAATATTAGAATATGGAATATAGGATATAATAGGAAAATAAAGAAAGATAATGGAAGGAAATAAATAGGGAATAATAATCATTATTTATTAGACGAAGGAGTTTGAAGCGCTAAGACAAGCTATATAACGCAGTGGGTGCGCTCAAATGTAACTAAAAATTTATCTGGTGTACGAAGGACTTGAAAGGGAAGGAATCTTTTAGCTCAACACTCTATATATATATATATATATATATATATATATATATATATATATATATATATATATATATATATATATATATATATATATATATTGTATATATATATATATATATATATATATATATATATATATATATATATATATATATATATATATATATATATATATATATATATATATATATATGTATATTTCAAATATTTAAAAAGGGAGTTTCTTCATTAGCCTTTAGAGGGACAAAGATAAAGATTTTTTAATATTTTCTTTCTTTGAACATTAAACATTACCTATATATAAAATTCCAAGTAACTAGGATTGCTAGAAGTGCTTTAGAATTATGATGAGTCGGTCAGTCAATCAATAAGTGAGGCTTATACCAACTTGCTTATGAAATAATATGGGTAGAGGTGTAAAAATTTTAGTCTTGTTCAGTTTCTATATACTCTTTATTAATTTTTATAAATATATATATATATATATATATATATATATATATATATATATATATATATATATATATATACATAAATATATATATATATATACATATATATATATATATATATATATATATATATATATATATATATATATATATATATATATATATATATATATTATTGCTAACTCTGCAGGCGGGAAAGTTTTAATTAAGTTTAATGAGCTTTTATCACTTGAGATCAAAAAGGTTTCTTCAGTCGAAAATTTTTTCCTTTTTAGGTAAATAAAAAATAATCAACCCTAAAAAGAATTTCTAACTGAGTTTTTTAGGGGATTTTTCCTTTTCCAAATAATGAATGAAAAAGAGGAATTAAAAAGTTATCGCTTGACTCCTTGAATTCATAAGGTTTATTTAAGGATATAAATTTATGAAGTAAATGAAAAGCGTGAAAAAATGCTAGAGGTATGAGAGAAAATTATAGACGAAAATCTAATCTATATACATTTCAATGCAATTATTCAATATAATTATTTTAAATATACCAGTGTATAAAACAGTTTCTGAGGATTTTCTGATCTATCTTTAAAAACTGTTTAATACCCTCGCCCTCCACTACCTACCACAAACGAGAGTAAAATCTTTGAAAATTGTTCAAAATGTTTATTTTGAAATGTTATTTCGATGGAGTTAGCTGGTTTTCATCCATGCAAGTATGTAAATTTAGTTTTTTTTCGCTCCATCGCAATAGGGAAGCGTGTATTTGAAATAAAGTTTACAAGGAAATGTTTATTTTAGATTTAAATTGTCTAATTCGCTCTAACAGCCTGCACACTTTCTTAGGAGGACCGTGTTTATACTATGTAAGAAACGACCATCTCTAATGAACCCCATAACATAATTATATCATGTCTTACTGCAGCATCTATAAAATTTAATTTGACGTATAAATATAGTAGGTACGTTTAAAAATTTATAATTTACCGGCAAAAACCGAAAGTCAGAACTAGAATTCGCTGTTATCATCTACTTTTACTTGTTGTAACTATGTTTTGACTGAAATGGAGCAGTTAAAAGTGTCGTGTGTCCGTCACAAAGGAATAACGCCTTTAACGAAATGAAGACATGCAAGGAAAGTTTATTGAAACAAAAATCTTTAAGCTTAAAAATTTCTGTACAATAAAGTAGTGTTTAGTTTATTCCAGTTATGAACGATTTGAAGTTAGGTTGAAGTTCCCAGAGAGAATTAGTAATAAAAATAAAATTTATATAAACTCACTGAAACCGATCTCTTTATTCCACTGATCTCTTCAAAACTGACTAAATTTCAAAGAGATTTTTTGAACGATAGATTTTGCCTCTTTTATGCTTCATTCAATAGCTTATTGTTAGTCCTCAGCATCATTCCAGAATTGTAAGTAATATTTCCCTGTGAGTTTTGAGTCATTTTCAAACCAAAGGATTTGAAGCCCGTTCTACTTTCAATTATCGTCGCTTTTCATCATTACACACGATAAAGAAACAAACAATTTAAGTTGGAATATCCATAACTACCTTCATTCAGACATCAGTTCTGACTTCATCATTTCAGACAAAACTAGTTCTGACTAGATATCGACTGGGAATTCTAGTTCTGACTAGTCAATGTCGGTTTGGACTAAAGTGCATTGCCTAAACTAGTTATAATTTTTTTTAGTCTTTTAACTAATTTCAGGTTTAACCGGTAACGACATAATATTGTAAATCTCTGCGCACCATCTTCCAATCTCCATTCTCCGCCACAGAGTAGGAATCTTCTTATTAAATATTCCTATTTACTGATAAATAAAGAAAAAAAAAAGGATCTGGAGAATGAAAATCCCAATTCACAAGAATCTCAGAATTCTATTTAATAATTTTCTAATATCCTGCCAAATTTCAAAATAAACCAAATATGATAGCTCTCACCTTTTAGAATCTTAAATCCTATATTGTTTTTTCCTTTCTGAAATTCTAGGATATAAATTAAATATTATAAAAATCGGTACGACAAGCTTCAACAAAAATGCTTATATAGACAATCAAATTGAATTTAAATCTAATAATGTTTTAAATCTAATAATGTCTAATGAAAGTATATTTTTCTCGAAAAAATGACTTAATTGGTCAAATATGCACATAAATTTACTTTATCTACGATTGATACGAAATATAAACCTTATATCTCTGTTTAGATGCGTAGAAAGTGATTATTTACGTACTTGTATTCATTGCGCATGCATGTTTCATAATTACTCTTTTTTCCGCCCTAGTGCGGTAAAAAAGAAGAATTCTTCACTATAACAAACGATTAGCGAGTTCGTTTACATTTAATAAAACTAATTTGCTGTTTGTTTAATTAAAGTAAATGTTTATATCGAGTTTTTAGAGAATAACAATGAGTGATTTACGTGATTATGACGAAAATGAGGAGAATAATACGCATCCCGAAATAATTAATTCGGCACATAATACAACTAATGAATTAATGTTATCTTTATCAAAAGAGAAATACGAACTTTCATACAAGAAGTTTATTAATTCTTTTTTCTGTATTTATTATTAAAATCGAACAATCGTAGATAAAGTACGGTACGCAACTCGTGCGAAAACGGCATTTTGCTTTGCTCGTGTGGTTTACCACCCTCGCTATCACTCGGGTGCAAACTCCACACTCGCATGCAAAATGCTACTTTCCGCACTAGACGCATAATGTACTATTATTTTTAGATTTTTTTAATCAAAATCGTACATCAAGCACCCTCAATCTAAGATTTTCTGATTATGTATGCCAAATTTAATCGATATCGGCTTGGTAATTTTACGCCCTCTTGTTTGCACAAACAATTTTTTTACTCAGAGTTAAGGTTATTTAAGTGTAAATCCATCAAGATCTAATTTTTTTCTCTCTATATGTACTACTAAAATGAGAAAGTAAAGACAAATTTATCATATTATTATATTAATTAGTCAAAATAAATGTATAAAATAATAGACTTTATCCTTTTTTAAGATAAATATTCAGATAAATAATTCCAAGGTCTTATCATTAATTCATCTCCTTTTTCGGAAGGTTCAACCTTTTATCCCCCCTCCCACTCCCACCCTTTCAATCTTATTTTCATTTTTAGACCCTAATCTAAATATTAATTTGGGACTTGGAACCGCCTACATATAAATTGTCTCCTTTCGGAATTTTGTGTATTATTAATTTTGTAGGTCGAAATTTTTATTGATCCTGTTTTGATATTTTCGAATATATATTTTCTCTCTTGTATTTTTGATTAGAGTTATTTATAATATTCTTTTTTTATTTACGAAAAATATTTTTAAAAATAACCAATATGTATTTATGTTTTGCAATTATTTTTAAAATTATTAAAACATATTTTTATTAAAATTGTTATTTTATATGAAAAGTTCTCAAGTTATAGAAAAGAATTAAATTCTAAATATTTCCCTTCTCCCTTTGCTTTGAACTTAAAATTTGAATAATGAGTTAATTTAAATGAACAATTTATCTTGTAGGTGGATCCTTGTTCGGATAAAAAAAAAAAAATGTTTACATTAGTTTAGGTGTTTGCAACGTGTCGACCTTGCCGATAATTTTCAAGCCTATAAACAACATTATTTTTTTAAAAAAAACATAGGATACATAGGTATACATTATAATATTCCTTCTTTTTTATCAATTTAACTAAAAGTAGCTATATATACATTTTTTCCATCATAAATTAAAATAAGATTTTACCTGGTTAAACGTTTTAGTTAAACGTTTAGTGTTACATCATCTATTTCAATATTTGTAATTACAACATGTGTCAAGTTTCACAAATCATCTTTTTATGTCAAATCCATCTATAATAATAATCATTTGTTAACATCCTTAAGTACATAATATGTTGCACTGTTCTAATGTAGTAAATGAGAACACATCAAGATTTATATTAGGTACCATCTTCCTTTGTAATTTCGTTATCATTATGTTCATAGATTTGATTTTTTTTTAAAAAAAGGCAATGCAACTTATATACGTAGATTAACAAAAACATGTAGCACCCTATCCATCACAATCATAAACATAATGTTAACAAGCTAAAATATCAAAGAATTATGGACATACGTATATTCTATATAATAACTGAAAAGAGACAAAAAGGAGTAGAATTTGTTTAAAAAATTTTATTTTGGAACGAAGTTCTTTATAGCACGTTCTGGAGCCCGGGAGTGAATCCAAAAAAAGCGACCAAAATCACCATCACGCAAAATAACCGTCACAAAATCAGCGTCACGCTAAATTCGTCACGAAATCCGTACCGATGAAGATAACTTGAGTAAAAGATCACCGAGTTAGTTTAAATTTAGTACATACACATGTTCATTTTACCAATGAACATGTGTTCCGACCAAGCATTCACGCTCAACGCTCGCGTAAACTTAAGCTTCAAAAAGACGGGAAAAAATGTTATTATGGAAGCCAGTTCCTTGACTTGTTTTGTTTATTTTTGTTATATGTCAAAATGTCACTTGGTTTTGTAAATATAGAAAATATAATCACGGTCTTGTTAAAAGTAAAATTGATCTGTGCTGACGAATTTTCCACAAATCTGAGAAGTCAACATTAATGACAAAGAACTAGATCGAGAAATAACGCTTATAATTATAAAGTACCCAATTAGTACTTGTACTTAGTACAATCAATTAGAAATTCATATTTTACGATTTTGGTAGTATTCATACTACGGAAAGATTAAATTTTAATTTTAATCAAATTATAATTATTAACAACTACGGGAAACAACCAGAGAAAAATACACTCCAGCGCTGGGATTTGAACCACAGGCCTCTATATTTCCAGTTTAGCGCTCTACCAACTAAGGTACGCAGAAGAATGAATTTCTCTGACGTTAATGATACCTTGTCCCGAATTTAAGCTTTCAATTTTCCACAAATCTGAGAAGTCAACATTACTAATTGGGTACTTTATAATTATAAGCGTTATTTCTCGATCTAGTTCTTTGTCATTAATGTTGACTTCTCAGATTTGTGGAAAATTGAAAGCTTAAATTCGGGACAAGGTATCATTAACGTCAGAGAAATTCATTCTCCTGCGTAGCTTAGTTGGTAGAGCGCTATACTGGAAATATAGAGGCCTGTGGTTCAAATCCCAGCGCTGGAGTGTATTTTTCTCTGGTTGTTTCCCGTAGTTGTTAATAATTATTATTTGATTTAAATTAAAATTTAATCTTTCCGTAGTATGAATACTACAAAAATCGTAAAATATGAATTTCTAATTGATTGTACTAAGTACAGGTACTAATTGGGTACTTTATAATTATAAGCGTTATTTCTCGATCTAGTTCTTTGTCATTAATGTTGACTTCTCAGATTTGTGGAAAATTGAAAGCTTAAATTCGGGACAAGGTATCATTAACGTCAGAGATATTCATTCTCCTGCGTAGCTTAGTTGGTAGAGCACTATACTGGAAATATAGAGGCCTGTGGTTCAAATCCCAGCGCTGGAGTCTATTTTTCTCTGGTTGTTTCCCGTAGTTGTTAATAATTATAATTTGATTTAAATTAAAATTTAATCTTTCCGTAGTATGAATACTACCAAAATCGTAAAATATGTATTTTTTTTAGTAAAACGAACACCGACACTGTATGAAGTGATAAAGATCGCTAAATTTATTAAAGTGGAACCAAAAGTTTAAAATAAAGAAAACAACTTTTTTACCGATATCTTCCATTCTAACGTATAACGATTTTAATAAAACTTCTTACACATTGTCTAAAGTACAATTGAAACAGGCATGTAAAATTTCAACCAAATACAAGCAGAAGCTTTAGAGTAGGGAAGAGATATATTTTATAACATTTTAAATTAATCGGCCGGGTAGGTAGAAAACAGTGCTATTTTAATCCAACATCTTTTAACAAACATTCTCTTTAACTATAAACTTATTTCTTATATTCAATATATATTTATAGTAAGACGCTTGCTTTAATGATACAAATAATGATTTTCTTTAAATTTTGCCTTAACTCTGCTAGGTACAAACAGTTCGTTACTTTTAGTTTTGTCTCTTTTCTAACTCCGCCTTGTATCAGTAGTTAGCAATGTATACGTACTTAGCAGTGTGATTTTATTATTTATATTTAATGAAAACTGTAAGGAACTTCGGTCCTACCGGGTGTCCCGCGACACCACACGTATTTATTTGTTTACATCGTGTAACCTTCCAAGTTTGATAGTTATTCATTCCCCCTGATCTTTATTATCACTATTTAATAAAATCGATGTTATATTTTATTTTATTTTTTGTTCCTTCATTAATTTTAAATAAAAGTATAGTTTATAGCATTAAAAGTATTATAGAGTCAGTGAAAATCCAAATTTATTAAAAACTTTTTGTTTTAGACTGTTATGTTTTAGGGTGGAGAATTTGACTTGAATTCAATACGTAGATGCCACTTTGATTTTTTTTTTTTTTTAAATCAAATCTATGAACATAAAGATGGAAGATCAAGGAAGATGGTATTATAAATCTTGTTATGTTCCCACTTACTACTTTAGAACATAATATACAACCTCACTACATTAGCCAATCATTCTCTACTATTTAAAAAATATTATTTTTTCGCCCAAATTTTTCTTATTCTCCCTACTTTTTGAGATCATGGAAGGAAAGACTTACTTTTGTCCCTCTGAACTAATGTAAAATCATAACTTTTTCTCCCTACTGGGGATAAAAAAATTATCATCACAACAAGTAATTAATAATTCTAATATTAACATCTAATTAAGTGTCACAAAAAATCAACAGAGTTGAAAAATCAAATTAAAGAAATACACAAACTATTTGTTGTATTAAGAAAATCGAAAGAGAACTTTTTTGTAGTTAGCTAATTGCTTATTTTTAAAACAAACTAAAATTTAATATTTCAGAAAATTCACTAAAATTTGTTAATTCATGAAATAAATTAATATTTATACGTTATTTTACAATTCTGAACCACTTTTCTAAATAATAATATTTTTTGATAACATCAAAAAAAAGATAGTTTACACATGGTCATATCTTAAAGTTTTAAAAAAACTTAACACCCCGTACACAAAATCATAAAAATTTTAACATTTTTAGAGGTTTAAGAAAAAACAGGAGTTTTTATAAAGTCATATCTTTTATAAGACCTGACTTTATTCGAAAACCCAAAAAAAGAAAATGTTTCCTCTCGGATACTCTATCTGAGGAAACACTGTACATATATATATATATATTGTTTGTACCAGGGGGCATTGAGCCTGACCTGGCCACAAATCTAGAAATAAATGAATGATGAAAAGAATAAAGGTAAATGAAAAATATATAAGAAAGTAGCGGACTGTAGATTATAGGTAAGTGTAATTGAGTAGAGTGCAGAACATGAATATGTATAAAGAATAATTTAGCTGTTTAGAAATGTGGTGTAGATGTGTAAGATGTGGGGGTGGATACAGATGGTTGGTGGCTGTCCTGAAGTGAAGATCTGAGCTGGGTACCAGCTGCAAGGAACTAATTGTACTTCCCTGGGTACCAGGGCAAGCCTTAAGAAATTACTCCTCTCAGGAACTCAGGATGCCTTTGAATTTAATAGATTGGTAAAACCATGGTAAAAGTAAAAGAAAATGGCCACCAACAAAACCACACACTAGGGCTACTTTAGCACACAGAGATCTGCCCTCTCCTTATCTGCCTCTTCATAAATTGGAGGGAAAAACCAGGCTTGCCAACAGAGCTGAGGGGGCTAAGGGCCTGAATGAAGAACTTGGAGGTCCCCCTTAGATGTTGGCATGGCTTTCCCTTTAGCAGTACTTTTGGAAGAGGCAGATAGGTATCTACCAGAACAAGAGTTTAAGATGTGTCTTAAACATACCGCCTACCTAAACGTATGTTTATGGACGCAGTAGATTAGTTGATGGTAGACCAGTAGACCCTCATGCATAAGACTATGCGTCGAAAGAGAGAACAGAAAAATAAAATGAAATAATATAATTATATTGTACTATTGGAAGTTGGGTGAGGAACCCGCAACACAGCCCGCAACACAGGGAGCGTTCAGTCGCTGATTAATCTGGGTAGAGTTATCCAGATTCCAAAATCCAAAAGTTAATTCCAGCTCGAGCTCACACTGTACTTGTTGTTTGTTATTGTTGATTGCCGGCGAGTCGCTGTTGTTTTCTCGTCCCTCGTGCCTGTGTATTAATTTTAGTTTGTTCTGAATATTATTTTGTGTTATTAAGTGTTTTTAGTGTAGTTTAAGTTATATTGGTTATTATAGAATAAGTTTTGTTATGTGTTAAATTAAGTTACGTTAGTTGTTTAAGTTTTGGTTTTTAGTTAAGTGAGATTATTCTTGAGGTTTAACATAATAAAGCATGAATAATATAAAAGTCTAACAACAAACATTTAAAGGTAAATAAACCAAAATAATAATTAACGCAAATCATAAAATCATTAAAGTAAATCAACTAAATTATAAAGTAAATAAATAAATAGAAAGACTATAATGTCTTTATTAAACCTATTATAAATTTTCAACTTAAAACTAAGTAACAAGTTATCTATCACCTGGGATTACAATTCCCATCCTAACAGGATAATAAATATATATTTAATTTACAATAAATATTCTAATCCTAAAACAATGTTAACCCACAACCGAAAGTTATTAAATTAAGAAGGAAAATTATTTAGACACAAGTAGTCTTTGTTACCAAGATCTGAATGAACAAAACTTTAAATCATAAAGAATAAGTAAATCATAAATCCTAACTTAATGGTAACAGATATTTAAACTAAAGAGTTATATGTTGAGGTAAACATGTTCTGTTATAATAAATAGTAACAAAGTAAATAACAAGTAGGTAACAATGTAACAGATAAACTTCCTTTGAAGCTTAACCTAACATTTAACTAACTAAGGAAAATAAAAATAAGTAAATAATAAGTTAAAGGTTTAGTAAATTAAATAATAAAGCATAAATGTTAGTTAAAGATAATAGTAAGTTTCATGGCCATTGAGTGGTGGTCTCTGATTTAGAATCAATTATCAGATTCCTTGTAGGGTAGCAATAATACCAAATTATTAACATGTCGCTTTGAGGTCCTTTAGCAGTGCATACCGTTACAACACGCCCTATAATGTTTGGACCAAGATAGAGTAATAAGTGATGATAATAATCCACTATTAATTTGCTAAAATGTGACTTAGCAGGGATTAAGTTGGGATGTCTAGCATTGTAGGACAGATAGGAGTTTGACAATCTGCCGCCTACCCTGAGAACACCCTCCGAGTCGACAAAAGGACTTAAGGCGAGGTGTGTCTTGGGTATCATGTGACCTGAAATAGGTTTCCTTTGACCTTGCTTAATTTTCATAATAGGATCTTCTCTGATTTCAGCCTGGGTAAGGGAACCACTAGACCATTCGATGTGAGGCTTGTGGCAGTTTTTAATGAGTTTTTTCCCCCAAGCACATGTGTGGATTACATGATTATAGGCAGATCTGTTCAGGATTAATTCCATTAAAGGAGAATCCTCTACTGTGGCTGAAAGAATATAAACTGTCGATGTCCTCTCAGGTAAGTCGTTGAGGTTTGTATTACTCTCTTTTATTCTGTGGTTAGGCCATGGATTGGATTTTAATTTTGTCCAATATGGGCCTTGGAACCATAAGTCGACATGAGACCACTGGGCCAAGTCAGTGCTTTGTAGAATATGGACTACAAAGTTACACACAAACGTTTTTAGTTCATGGGGTGGTGTACGGAGCCACCCTAGGACTACTGTGGAATGAAAGTACAAGTGAATTCTAGGAGGACGTGGAAGTCTTAAGAATAACTCTGATAGTATATCAAAAAGTTTAGGTGCTAAGAGTGTAGCATAGAGTTCGAGCCGGGGAATAGAAACGGGTTTCACCGGAGCTAGCTTAGCTTTAGAAACTATAGGTTTAACCTTCCCCCGGTCTCCTTGGAGTCCAAGAATTCTTCTACGAGGCTGAGTTACAGTATTTTGACCAGGGTCTAAGATTTTCTTTGATAAAGGAGGGTGATTGCTTGACCATTTGCCTAGAGTAAATTCACCCTTTCTCATAAGTTTAATGACACCATGATGTGGTATTAGATACCTGCCAGGTAACTTGGCTTTCCTCATGTGTCCTAATTCCATAACAGCCCTCCACCTAGAGGTAGGAAATTTAAAAGTTGACCCTATGAAGGGTAGACGCGCACCGTATCTTCCTGTAGGAAGTCGGTAGTGATTTTGCGTATAATGCTCCTCACAAGCTCGGTCATCTGGACTACTAGGGTCGGCGTAGGTCGGCTCCTCTAAATTCCAAAGACACTGAAGATCTTCCTTGAGATAAGCTTGTTCTATAGAAGCTGCTCTGGCGGTAGCACACAGAACTTGAATTTCCCGAACTTGGGAAATTTCTGATATTTTACCTAAAATAACATAACCGAAAATGGTGCTAATTAACTTAGGCTGGCCTGGTATAATAGTAATTATATCACCAGTGAGCACGTCGGAAAATAAGTCAGCACCTAAGAGAAAGTCGATCGGACCTGGGTGCCAGAAGTCCGGATCGGCAAGGTTATAACGCTCATAAGGAGCGCGACAAAGTTCTGATATCACGAAATTAGGAAGCTCAGAGGTTATGCAGTCAACCACTAAGGCCTGAGTGCTAATTTTCGTGTTGTGAAATCTGGACACGAGGTGACATGTGGCTTTACCTCTGAAACCAGGCATGAGTGTCTGGCCAATACCCTGGATATTAATATTACAGGGTTGTATGTGGAGTCCTAACTTAGTGGCTACTCTTTTAGACAAAAATGAAAACTGGCTCCCGGAATCCATTGCTAGACGTACTTCGTGAGGAGTGCCGTTTGAGTCTAACAATAAACAAACAGCAGTTCCCAAAACAATGTTTGAATCAAACGCTGTTGCATTTAACGTGTTAATAGTAGGGCCAGGTACTGACCGACTTTGTGGTTGACTCGTTTCGGCAGCCCCTTCTTGATCTTGATGACTTGCTACACAGTTATCTTCTATGTGTAAGAGGGAACTGTGCTTGCCTTGACAAAACCGACATCTTCCCTTGGAGACACATTTGTTTGTTACATGGGAAGGGAACAAGCAGTTCCGACAGCCTTTCCATGTATTCAGACACTGTAAACGTTCGTTTAAGGACATTCTATTGAAACGTAAACAATTTATTAATGCATGACACTCCTTACATGCAGGACAAGGATGATGATGAGGTGACTGACCATAATAACGTGAAGGGCTAGACTGATATGATTGAAAGCGAGTCTTTTGACCTTTGAACGCCTTGCCACTTGAAACTGGAGCTACCACTAATGAGTTTACTCTAGGTGTTGAAAATGATGCTTTAGGTTTGACAACTGTATTTTTTGCTTCTGCAGCTGTCGTAGGGGTAAGGATACCCACCGCTAACTCACTTGCCATACATCGATGTTTTAAGAATGTGAGTAAATTATCAAAAGTAGGGAAAGTATTGTCCCTTCTAAGGAGCTCAAAAGTTTCCCGGGTGTGGTTGTCGAGCACACGGCGAGCCAAATAAAATAACAGAAATTCCGATCTGTCCTCAATATTAATTTGTTTAAATGCAGCTACCCATTCTGAAAGTTGACTTGTTATCTGCTTTAATTGGTCAACGTTCGGTTTTGACACCGATGGCTTCATGCCTAATAACTGGTCTAAGTACGCCGTGGCTATTAAACGTGGATTATCGTATAAATCTAAAAGGGTTTGCCATGCAATACCAAAGTTAGCTTCAGAGATAGGAATCTGCGCTATCGCGGAGGTAGCATTACCTTGGAGAGAAGCTATTAAATAATGAAACCTGTCAATTTGAGAAAGGTCAGGATCATTTATAACTAAAGACACAAACGTATCTTTAAACCTTTGCCACTTAGTACGTTGACCGTCAAAGGGAGGTAGAGTTATTGTAGGCAATTTTGCTCGAAAACGTGGGGACATAGAGTTATTAAACATTGAGTTATTCAGCCCAGTTACATTATTACTTTTATTTAAAGATTCAGCCAGAGTGTTAATACTGTCAAAGAGGTGTATGGTGTTAGACCTTAAGAGGCAATCCTGAGGTGAAGGCTCAGCAGGACAAGTAGAATCTATTAAATCTTCGTATAAAGATATAAATCGGTCATAGAGACCCTGAGCTCTACGGTACATTCCCCGAAAAACTGCGACCTGAGACTCATCAGTACTTGCAGCTATACCTGCTGCCTGTATTCCCATTAAATCAGAATTAATATTGCCTAACTTTCTCCTCAGACTGGTTAGGTTAAAATCCTCAGCCTCCTCTAAACCCTCCTCAGGTTGAGTATCTGCTTGCTTAACCACTTTAGGTTTTCTTAAAGTAACACCACTCAATGGACCACTAAGATTCTCCTCATCAGAAGCCATGATAAGATAAACTTATAAAATAAATCAACTAATAAATATATAAATATCCTAGAGAGCCACAAAGAAATATTTCCTATAAATAATATTTTAACATATATGCCTAGCTTGCATACCAATAAATGAAAGAATAAGTTTATCAAATCAATAAATAATCTATAATTTAAATTAAAGTAATGACTAGAAATTGTGATTGTAATCCTTTCTCATTAGTATAACCGAAGGATAATATAAATTTATGTAATAAATTTTAACAATCTATCACATACAGCCTAATAAATAATTTAAATAACAAAATGTAACGGTTTTATAAATTAACACAATAAACACAATAAAATTCAACAAATAAATTAACATATAGGTAACTATATTATTATACACAACTGAAAATAAAATAATTTATTCTGATTAATAAATTATTTGGCTAGGTACTAGCCTTTAACAAGTTAAAATGAATTAAAGATTGTAGCTAAAGTGTTTTGTGTAAATTTATTAAACCTAAGTACAGTAGTACTAGTGGTGTGCATTAATAGAAATATGTAAGCCCTAATTATTAATGTAAAATGTAAAATGATATTCTTAATAAACATTTGTAATTCTTAACCATGCTGTACTTCTGAACTCTGTACTTTATAGTGACCATGTGAAATCAAATATAAGTATTATAAAAAATGTCACTATAATTTATTGTAAATAAATTAAACAAATATTTAGAGCATTATTTATTTAACCCTATTAATTAAATACTCTAAATTATCCGGCCCAAAGCCGACCAAATGTTTGTACCAGGGGGCATTGAGCCTGACCTGGCCACAAATCTAGAAATAAATGAATGATGAAAAGAATAAAGGTAAATGAAAAATATATAAGAAAGTAGCGGACTGTAGATTATAGGTAAGTGTAATTGAGTAGAGTGCAGAACATGAATATGTATAAAGAATAATTTAGCTGTTTAGAAATGTGGTGTAGATGTGTAAGATGTGGGGGTGGATACAGATGGTTGGTGGCTGTCCTGAAGTGAAGATCTGAGCTGGGTACCAGCTGCAAGGAACTAATTGTACTTCCCTGGGTACCAGGGCAAGCCTTAAGAAATTACTCCTCTCAGGAACTCAGGATGCCTTTGAATTTAATAGATTGGTAAAACCATGGTAAAAGTAAAAGAAAATGGCCACCAACAAAACCACACACTAGGGCTACTTTAGCACACAGAGATCTGCCCTCTCCTTATCTGCCTCTTCATAAATTGGAGGGAAAAACCAGGCTTGCCAACAGAGCTGAGGGGGCTAAGGGCCTGAATGAAGAACTTGGAGGTCCCCCTTAGATGTTGGCATGGCTTTCCCTTTAGCAGTACTTTTGGAAGAGGCAGATAGGTATCTACCAGAACAAGAGTTTAAGATGTGTCTTAAACATATATACATATATATATATATATATATATATATATATATATATATATATATATATATATATATATATATATATATATATATATATATACAGGGTGACTGGCGATAAAGTTTGGAAACGTTATAGGGCGTTAGTACACCTCATTTGGAACAAAAAACATCATATATACACCATAGGTCAATTCTTAACCGTTCTGCCACTAGGTCAAATTTAGCGAAATTTCGAGGGGTGTCGTCCTTGTCTCATAAAATGAATTGTTGCTCTTAAAATATGAATGCTAGAATAATGATTTTAGTATCGTTGGAAAGCTTAGAAAAGTTCCTAAAAGAAAAGTACTCTCAAGTCCTTTCATTCAGATTAGCATTTGCTGAGTATTCATTTTTATCGAAATGATTGAGAATTTTTATATTATTTTATTTTTTTGGTAGTGGCAGAACTTAATAACCAGTGTAGGTGCATCGAGTACACTTTTAGGAAAACTTCCTCATTTACTTACCTTTCAAAAATTATTCATAACATTACCCATTTATTTGTCCATATTTTGAGTAATAACCAACGGAATGTAGAAAAATGATTGTGCATTTCAGTAAAATACGTACCATACAGCAATCTACAGGGTGGTCCAAAAGTCTCCCCTCCTCTTAACTTTTTAACGGTTTGAGATAAATTAATGAAACTTTGGGAACTCTACCATGCAAAAGGAAGTTTGTATTCATGCAATCGCCCACTGGGGGCAACCACCTACTTTGCCCCCAGGCCACCCAACTTCAACATTTTAAATTGGAGTGTATATTTTTGATAGCATATTTTGATTCTACGGTGAAAAATAATAAACTTTTACTTGAACTATTTTTTCTATCTACAATATTTTGCCCCCTATAGGGGGGCAAAGATAGCAAAATAACCCTTCCGAAATAGTAAAAAAATAACACTAAGATCGTTATAAAATCTAAACGGTTTGAAATAAAGTAATGGACCTTAGGGGATTTGTACCATGTAAAGGGAAGTGTGTATTCATCCGCTCGCGTACTAGGGGCAACCACCATTGTGCACCCAAGCGCTGAAATTTGCCATTTTTATACGTATGCCCCATATAGGGGGCAAAATATTGGAGATAGAAAAAAAATTGAAGTAAAATATTTTTCTTTTTCGCCATGGAATCTAAATCTGGCTATCGAAAAAATACAATCCAAGTTAAAAGTTTCATGTTTGGTGATCTGGGGACAAAATGGGTGGTTGCCCCCAGTGGGCGATTGCATGAAATCACACTTCCCTCTACATGGTACGGATCCCCTATGTTTCATTAATTTTTCTATAACCGTTTAGATTTTACAATGTATTATCGGAAGGGTTATTTTGCTATCTTTGCCCCCCCTATAGGGGGCAAAATATTGCATATAGAAAAAATAGTTCAAGTAAAAGTTTATTAATTTTTACTGTAGAATCAAAATATGCTATCAAAATTATACACATTGAAAATTGTAGTTGGGTGGCCTGATGGCAAAGTAGGTGGTTGCCCCTAGTGCGCGATTGCATGAAAACAAACTTCCCTTTGCATGGTATAGATCCCCAAGTTTCGTTAATTTATCTCAAACCGTTAAAAAGTTAAGAGGAGGGGAGACTTTTGGACCACCCTGTAGATTGCTGTATGGTACGTATTTTACTGAAATTCACAATCATTTTTCTACATTCCGTCGGTTATTACTCAAAATATGGACAAATAAATGGGTGAAGTTATGAATACTTTTTGAAAGGTAAGTAAATGAGGAAGTTTTCCTAAAAGTGTACTCGATGCACCTGCACTGGTTATTAAGTTCTGCCACCACCAATAAAATAATAAAAAAATTCTCAATCATTTCGATAAAAATGAGTACTCAGCAAATGCTAATCTGAATGAAAGGACTTGAGAGTACTTTTCTTTTAGGAACTTTTCTAAGCTTTCCAACGATACTAAAATCATTATTCTAGCATTCATATTTTAAGAGCAACAATTCATTTTATGAGACAAGGACGACCACCCCTCGAAATTTCGCTAAATTTGACCTAGTGGCAGAACGGTTAAGAATTGACCTATGGTATATATATGATGTTTTTTGTTCCAAATGAGGTGTACTAACGCCCTATAACGTTTCCAAACTTTATCGCCAGTCACCCTGTATATATATATATATATATATATATATATATATATATATATATATATATATATATATATATATATATATATATATATATATATATATATATATATATATATATATATATATATATATATATATAATTACTTCCTAAGATTTTAGCTACTCATATTTTGGAATCTATCTCATTATTCTTAGTATATTCTTATGTGTTAATTCAAACTATGGTAGGATTCGAGGAAGCTATGTACCACACTTGTTGACGGACTGTTATTTCTTTTGACAATGAAGTGAGGAATAGTTGAGTCGTGAATAGACAACAACTCAAGGTATTGATCGGACAACTAGTTGAAATTTCTAGAGTATTTCAAAAGGAAAACAAGAAAATTCTAAATTCTATAGCAGAGAATTCTCTTTACTTGTTTGGAAGGATGTTAGGAAATTATTGAAAAGAATTCTGAGCGTCTTTAGAATTCAGTTTTTCTTTAAATTGGTTCTTTCGTCTCTTTTTAAAGAATTGCTTTTAGCTTTATCTCTACAAATTCATTCTTTTTTAAGAAAAATATTTTCGTCAGTCTCTGTCAGAACTAAAACGCTTTTCTGCCTTAAATATTTCCAGAATGATCACAATGTTTTCGTTACCTTCGGAAAGCTCGGAAGCTTATAATCTAACCACTTAGTTTTAAAATTTATAAAACAATAATATAATTGTCCATAAGCAAACATAATTTCACTTTGAAGTTAAGTGTTTATGTGCTCTAGAAAGAAGAGGAGTACATCAAACATGATATTCAACGAGGGCGAATTAAATATTTTCGAAGCAGGTTTGAAAGTAAATCAAAGATGTGGATGAAATAATATTAATGTTCGTTAAATGCATAAAAATAATTGCAGATTCAATATCAGTTGAGCAAACTCTGATTCTCTTCCAAAAGGGATCAGGAAGTTTTTCTATAAAAGAAGAAAACTGAAATGAAACGAAAGAAAAAAGATAGAATTTACAAATATCTCTAAGCTGATTAGAATTAAAATTTATGAATGGAGTGCAGAGAGAAGAACAAATGAACTTAAAAAGGCTATTGAAAATAAAGAAAGCGTATTAATAAAATATGGGACACAGAAAATTGAAACGGAAGTAATCAATACAATGAAGGATTAAAATTATCATAAAAGGATGAGAGGAGTCAGAGAGGGGAGAGGAAACATAGTTTCAGACAAGGAGGGTGTACTTAAGATTATACACAATTTCTTTTGTAATCTTTACGGTGAATACGGAAATGACGAAAACCTAGACGTAAAGAAAATCAAAAACTACCAAGAACCAAGTTATGAAGTGCCAATTATATTAAAAGAAGAAGTTAGGAAGGAAATAAGTAAACTAAAAGACAGGGCCGTTTCTACTAATAGGCAAGACTAGGCGGCCGCCTAGGGCGGCAAAATTTTAGGGGCGGCAAAACGAAGGGGGAAAAAAATAATGTTTAATCAAACAAAAAATAAAAATAAATAGAGGAAAAATTAAAATATCGAATGGTTTTTAAAAGCATAGGGAACAATTACTTAATATGTGTAACAATCACAAGTAGGGACAAATTAAGAACTCTTTTGGTTGAATATGGGCCAAAACAAATTAGATAAAACTTCGTTTTGATGAGAAACTCAAATTAATAGAAGCTCATCTGCGCAGTTCTATGAGCCAATAAAGAGTCGAGAGACTAGCCAACATTTTATTTTGACACAGACTTTTCCTAAAATAAAGGTAAGGATGGTACAGGGAAGGTCTGGGGCACCGGGAAGGCGAGAAAATTTCCCGAAGCGCCGTTCAAGCCGATTATAAATAAATTGGTTGTGCGTGAAGTCTCACGTAAAAATGTTTTCGTTGGTATTGTGAATATGAAATTAATAAACAGCTTGGGTTTCCGGTGAAATCCGCGTCACGAAGGGGAAGAAGTCCGACGTTTCGCTTCCACTACAGGAAACATCTTCAAGGGGATGCTTCCAGTAGTGGAAGCGAAACCAAGGACTTCTTCCCCTTCGTGACGCGGATTTCACCGGAAAACCAAGCTGTTTATTACGAGTCTACCCGCGGAAGCCTACGCACCAAGTTAATATGAAATTAGTATTAGATGGAGAGGGGGGGCGCAAAATTTTGATGTTTTTTGACAAAATGGCATGGAAAATTAAACGCTTTCCACGGGTGTAATATATTTTTGTAATCTCTCTTCAATACCTTTCATTTGATACCCCCACTCAAAATTTAGGAAAAATATTTTTTCGCGTAACGTGAATTATCCACCATTTTGGATTTGAACAGCTGATAATTTTGAGTTCGCTATATTTTTCCTGTGAGCGCGTCAAATCGATCTTTAATACTGGAAAGTTTCATGTTTTTATCTCTTTTGTTTCAAAAGTTATTGGAACCGTACAGAGTGACAGACAGAAAGACAGACACAGGAAAGAAAGTAAAAGGTTACTTTTTTTGGTTTTATCAACGAACCCTAAAAATAAAAATTGGTCCAACAATTCGAACAAAACTTTTTCATAGCAACATGGACCTACTACGTTTCCATGTGTTTAAATACGGATTGAATCATGATTTGGGAGTGAACAAAGCGGTGTTTCCAAGAGTAGTATTGAATGCGTATTCAATACGTAATAAAAAATAAACTTTTTCTTGGTTACTTTCGGTAACGGTTATAAATAATTTTGTAACCTGTACCTTTTATAACCATGTTTGTCATTACATATTTAAACAGATTTGACTACAGTTTCTACAGAAATACGCTACGTGCGCTCACACCCACTCTATGTGCATGCCAGGATCGAGTTCAGGTGTTTCCATGCAACATCAATGTCATGCAATTTTTGGTGCCTATTATATTTTATCTCACGCTTACCACTATTTTATTGTAGCTTTAGTTTTTGCATTATAAAATAAAATGTGATACAAATTGTAACATTTTTACTGTCATTTTACTAAAATTCATAGGTGACTAAGAAACTTTTACAAATTGTGAGTTTTGGGGGAGGGGATCCCTGATTCCCTCAGGTCTAATAGATTAATTTCTTCTAGCCTAGATGACAGAGGGAGAAGGTGATAGAGTAAAAGATAGGGGGGGGGGGGGATTTTTTAATTCTTGCCTAGGGCGGCAAAATACCTAGAAACGGCCCTGCTAAAAGACGAAAAAGCAGGAGGGCTAGACGATATTACCAACAATCATTTAAAAGCTGGTATATAATCGCTAATATCCTTTCTGGCAGATTTTTTCAATAAATGTCTTCTCGTATTCTCGTGGAAACAGTTCCAAAACAGTGGCTACAGTTAAAACTGCTTTTATTATTTAAAAAAGGTGACCGTTTGGAAATTAATAATTATAGACCTATATGCTTGCTTCCAACTAACTACAAAACCTTCATGTTAATTATTAACTATAGAATAGAAAGAAAAATCAATGAAAGTATCAGCGTAAATCAAACAGGGATCCGAAAAGGGTCTTCGACATTGGACAACATGTTTGCCTTACAACAACAGCTAAAAGTGTCACACCAATACGAACTATCTATAGTCATAAAATTAATTGATTTTGAGAAGGTATTTAACTCCTTAAAAAGGGCAGAAATGAGCAAAAACACACAAGAAAGTAGGAATCGAAGACAGCTATATTAAGATTATTAAGCATATTTATGACGGAGCATCTGTAGCAATAGAAAACGGAGGATGTAAAGCTGAAGTTTTTGTTAAGAGAGGAACAAGACAAGGTGACGTCATCTCGGCAAACATATTCATAGCGGTTCTCGTGACAGCATGCAACATCCTAAATTGGGACGGCTACGGAGTCAAAATAAATGAGAAGCATTTTAATATCATGAAATTCGCAGATGATTTAGTATTGATAGGGAAAAATAAAGAAGAAATCAAGATCACAATAAAGAAGTTTACCAAATGGGGTTGAAAATGAACATTCAATAAACAAAATTAATGACAGTATCTTATGAAGGCGACGATGAGAAAGTATCAGAATAAGTATTCTTAGGGTAACTAATTATTGATAAAAGCCGAATAAGAAAAGAAATTGAGGAGAAGATAGCACTTGGATGGGCTAGATATAATAAATACAGACAGCTTTTCAGATCAGATGTACCTATGCAGTACAAGACCAAATTATGGATGAAATGCGTTTTGCCGGTTCTTATCTACGGTGTGGAAACTTGGGTCATGAAAAAAAATGTCGTACAGAAGTTGAGAGTAACCTAGAGAAGCATGGAGTGATGCATGCTTAAGATCACAAGAAAAGAAAGGAAAACCGCAACGACTGGGTGAGGAATGAGACTGGATAGAGGATGTTGGAAAAATAATTCTAGAATGGAAATGGGGCTGGGCTGGCCATCTATCAAGAAGGAATGATGGAAGATGGTCGACGTCCTTGATTCAGTGTTACCCCAGAGAATTAGAAAGATCAAGAGGAAGACCTGCTGTTTGATGGGACGACGAAATAAGGAAGTGCTGCGGTGAAGAAACGTGGCAAAGAGTAGCAATAGGAATATCAGAATGGGAACGCATGATGATGTTTACACTCAGGCTTGGCTTTATAAAATACTAGCTGAATACCCGTGCTTCGCTACGGGGTGTTTTATTTTCAATTTAATGGATTTATAAACTACCATCAAGAACATTTAAATTATTTTAAATGTTAATAAAATAGATAAATTGATGTACTAAAATATTATTTATGTATTAATATGTTTTATTCAATAAAGGTATTTAAAAAAAAATAATAATAAATTAATAAATAAATGAATAAATACAAAATTTTAGCCCAATCGGATAAATGTACAGGTACAACAATTATTAGTTTTTTATACATATATATAGATATATTTTTCCATTTTAATCCCCTAAATGTACATAACAATAATTGTACAGCACTCTTAAAGAGCTTTTCAACGGTATGCATCGTAAAGGGTTTTCATTACATTGACATTTGTACCCCGTACCCCTGTGTACCAAAGTCAAAATTTTGAAAATTCATGAAGTCAGTGACCTTCCCCTCTTCCCCTTGCTTTGAAGGTCAAGTGTGCAAATTTTCATTAAAATCGGAATAAAACTGTAGATTTGAATAAAGAACACACACACACGCGCCAGTTCGCGCGCGCGCGCAATCACACTTACGTTGACATTTCGGTTTTACCCCTCTCCTAAATGCAAATAATGACAAAAACGTACATTACAATTACTTTTCTCTTAAAGAGCCTTTCAACGATATGCATCATAAAGGGTACCTATCAATTACTTTGATATTTGTACCCCGTACTCCTATGTACCAACATTTTAACTTTATAATCTCATGTAAGCAGTACACTCATAGACACTCTTCATTAATATATAAGATAAAAGACACTCATAGACACTCTTCATTTATATAAGATGTAGTTATACACATTTTTCCATTTTACCCCCTCCTAAATGAAAATATGACAAAAATGGACGTAACAACAATTACTGTAATTTTAAAGAGCTTTTCAACGATATGCGTCATTAAAAGTATTCATTACTTTGACATTTGTACCCCGTACCCCTGGGTACAAAAATAAAAATTTCGCAAAATCCTTTCTTAGTGGATGCCTATGATATGAACCGAGTATATCCTCAAAATTTCAAGTCTCTCGGTTAAGCAGATTTTGCTGTGCGTTGATTCTATGTCAGTCAGTCAGTCAATCAGGACATTGCCACTTATATTATAGACTAGCTGAATACCCGTGCTTCGCTACGGGGTGTTTAATTTCCAATTTAATGGATTTATAAACTACTCTCAAGAAACATTTAAATTATTTTACAAAGCGAGAATATCTAGATTCTATCCCTCCCCCTTATTTCTATACTCCCTCCCCTTTGATAAGATAATTTGCTGATATTCCAAATTAGTAATTCATTCCGACTAAATTTTTAAAAAGGAAAAGCAGTGGTATTTTCCTTCTGTACCCCCCCCCCCCCCCCTTCCCGTGTCATTTTACATCCCTTGGTTGAAATTGGAATTATCTTTTATTAATATACATGCTTACATCCAAAATAAGAGCTCTTTCTCAAGTATTAACTTCCTAACTTTTGAAGATCGGTCGGGGCTCAATTCCCCTTCTTTTCTTACTCTGTCCTTATGTTACCCTTAGGGATAAAATTTTAGAAAATCTCTATTAGCAAGATATCAATATAATTTAGAAATTATTATACTACGTATACACTCGTAGATTTTATTTTAGAATTTTAAAGAAGTGGTCATGATTAAGTTAGTAAAGGTTTAGGCACAGTAAGGCGTGATTTATTAATTATTGCCTTAATATCTAAAAATAAATCTAAATATTTTTTGACTGTGATTGAAAAGTAATTTCTTTAACAGTTCTTCCGACAGAAATTTCCACAAAACATAAAATATGGTCAGTAGTTTCTTCTGTAATTTTGGTTAAATACATTTTTTTATGAAAAATGAAATAAGAATTTTGAAATCTATTTAGAAGCGCCGTTCTCAGCTCCATATAAAGCTACCAAATCGTTTTATATCCTTTATCACCCGCAGAATTAAGCTTAAAATTGTACCCAAGAACCTCCAAAATCTATTCAGCCATTTGGACGTGATTGAAGCACAGACAGACAAATATAAAAATTTTTAAACTTAAATTCGTTGTCAGGACTATTCATTCAGTGGAAATACCCCATATTCTCTCTCCACAGCTCGGGCCTCCATGTTCTCTAGTGGAGAGATAACCTTATGTAGAGCTAAAATGTAAAATCAATAAAAAAGATAAATTGATATACTAAAATATTATTTATGTATTAATATGTTTTATTCAATAAAGGTATTTTTAAAAATATAATAATAATAATAAAAAAAATAAAAGTAAATAAATAAATGAATAAATACAAAATTTTAGCCCAATCGGATAAATGTACAGACACAACAATTATTAGTTTTTTATACATAGATATAGATATATTTTTCCATTTTACCCCCCTAAATGTACATAACAATAATTGTACAGCACTCTTAAAGAGCTTTTCAACGGTATGCATCGTGAAGGGTTTTCATTGCTTTGACATTTGTACCCCGTACCCCTGTGTACCAATTTTGTTTTTTCAACCATCCCAATTCTAAACCAAAATTTTCCTATATTATCATAAGCCAGTGACCTTCCCCTTTTCCCCTTGCTTTGAAGGTCAAGTGTGCAAATTGTCATTGAAATCGGAATAAAACGGTAGATTCGAATAAAGAACACACACACACGCGCCCGTTCGCGCGCGCGCGCACACACACTTGCGTTGAAATTTCCTTTTTACCCCTCTCCAAAATGAAAATAATGACGAAAACGTACATTACAATTATTTTTCTCTTACAGAGCCTTTCAACGATATGCATCATAAAGGGTACCTATCAATTACTTTGACATTTGTACCACGTACTCCTGTGTACCAACATTTTAACTTTATAATCTCATGTAAGCAGTACACTCATTGACACTTCATTTATGTAAGATAAAAGACACTTATACACTCTTCATTTATTATAAGATGTAGTTATACACATTTTTCCATTTTACCCCCTCCTCAATGAAAATATGACAAAACTGTTCATAACAACAATTACTGTACTTTTAATGAGCTTTTCAACGATATGCATCATTAAAAGTATTCATTACTTTGACATTTGTACCCCGTACCCCTGGGTACAAAAATAAAAATTTCGCAAAATCCTTTCTTAGTGGATGCCTATGATATGAACCGAGTATATCCTCAAAATTTCAAGTCTCTCGGTTAAGCAGATTTTGCTGTGCGTTGATTCTATGTCAGTCAGTCAGTCAATCAGGACATTGCCACTTATATTATAGATAACGCTTCCTCAAAAATTACTTTAATTAATATTGTATTGACGAAATCATTATAAGAAAATAATTAAATAAAATGATAATAATAATAATAATTAACAATAAAATAAATAAATAATTAATTAACAAACGATAAATATGTGATCCTCTGTTTATATGTATAAGTTCATGTAAATTTTTACATGCATATAGTTTATTCTATACCTAAATTTTAATAACGTAAATAAAATGAATTTTATTTCGACTTACCTAATTTGTTTGCTGTTTTATATGGAGTTAAGTTATTGGTTAGTTTAAATAGTAGTAGAAGTCATGTTTGTTGATTGTTATTACTTATGTTCTAAGTTTTGTGAATGCAATTAGTTTAAAACGTAGTAAAAAACTAACTTAATCAGATTAAACTTTGTTCCGTTTTTATGAATAAATATTCAAATTAGAGATTTAAGATTGATTACAATTAAACTCGTAAGATCAACGTGGAGCATATAATATAGAATTAATGTCAAGGTATAAACACAATTATATACACATAAACACACAATGTGATTAAACTGAATATATAATTTAAGATTTAGTAAAAAGTATACACAATAGACAAAGGTATATTGGATTGATTATAAAAAAACACATGCGATAGATGTGGAGAACTGAACTCTTATAGATATTGAGACAGACTGACTTGATATCAAGTCTCACAAGGGGGCTAGGAAAGAGAGGGGGCTAAGGTACCACAGCACTATCCAGAGTCGACATCTGTTGGGTACAATAATAACTAATACATTTAACTTTACTAACATAACGCCCGCCTTGAAACGATGTTTCAAATTTCTCTCAAATTAAATACAATAAGTACAAGGAGTAAGTTGAAGTCAAAACAAAGTTAAAAAAAAAATAAGGGATTAAACATTTAAAAAAAAAATACATATAAATAAAAATGATTAATGAAAATGAAATTTAAAAGTTTTGAGATTCGTCGCTAGGTCCATCAGGTAGATCGTTTGGAACCTTCACCTCCACAGGTAAGGGGCAGATCTTTGATATAGACCGCTTGAAGATTCCTCTAGCTGTTTTGACGGAGACCACGCGACACAGCTTGTCTGAACCAGTGTGTAGCTCGACTATACGACCCATTTCCCAGGATAAGGGCGGTCGGAAATCTTCTTTGATTATGACAAGAGCTCCAACCTTCAGATTAGGTGAAGGGGTCTTCCACTTAAAACGTTGTTGTAATGTAGAAAGGTATTCAGAAGACCACCTTTTCCAAAACGACTGCTTCATACGCTCGATTAATTGCCATCTATGAAGTCGATTCAGGGGCACATTCAATAGGCTAGGACTAGGAATAGAGGTTAGGGATTCTCCTAAATAAAAATGAGAGGGAGTTAATGGTTCTAATTCGGAAGGATCGTCACTAATAGGAGTAATTGGGCGCGAATTGGCACATGCCTCTATTTCTGTTAACAAAGTAGTAAGTTCCTCAAAGTTGAGAACAGTATTGCCTATCGTTCTTTTAAGATGAGACTTAACAGTCTTTACAGAAGCCTCCCACAAACCCCCAAAATTTGGTGATCGTGGAGGAATATACATAAAATTTATACGTTTTGAGTTACAATAATTATTTACAGTTTCATCAAAAAATTTGTTAAAGTCGTTGTCTAGATTTTTCTTAGCTCCGATAAACGTCGTTCCGTTATCACAATATATGGTATGAGGGACTCCTCTTCTGCTGGTAAACCGTTTTAGACAAGCTATGAATTTGTCTGATTGGAGGCCGGACACTAACTCAACGTGAATTGCCTTAGTGGTAAAGCACACGAAGATGGCTATGTAACACTTGAAGGTAGACGAACCACGTTGGAGGATTTTCTTTACCTGTACAGGGCCGGCAAAGTCGACACCACAGTGTAAGAACGGACGTCCAGGATTTACTCTTGCTTTAGGAAGGTTGCCCATGAGCTGTACCAAAGGTTTAGGATTTACCTTGTAGCATTTTAGGCAGGATTGAACGGTTTTCCTCGATAAGATTTTACCCTTTAAAGGCCAGAATTGTTGCCTAATATAAGCTAAGAGAGATAGAGGCCCTGGATGATGAGTTCTTGATGTTTGTCTCTAGCGATCAAAAGAGTGAAATGATTTGGATAAGGCAAAACAATGGGACATTTCTGCCTATAATCTATATCACTGTTTTGGAGACGACCACCGACTCTGATCATATCGTTGGCGTCAACAAATGGATTTAGTGTAGACAATTTACTCGATTTAGAGACAGGTAAATGAATGCGAAGAGCTCTTAACTCTTCTTTAAAGTTTTGTTCTTGAATAAATTTAATAATATGGTTCTGAGCTTCATTTAATTCATCGGGTGATAAGCTTTCAGAATAATCATTTCTAGATTTTTTGTGTAGCCAGATATTTACAGAACGTTGGAAATAAGCGAAGATGCGTAGTAACTTATTTAAATTACTATATCTTGGTATAAGATATTCGATTATTGATGTCTGATTAGTAATAGTAGGCATGGCTATACTTTGAGTTTTAGCTTCTTGCATAACATCCGAGTGTTGATCGGTTTCGTTGTCCAAAGTATGAGGTAAAACTTCAATTTTAAGATAAGTTGGACCGTGCCACCAAAGATCATTGGATATTAGTAAAAGAGGATCACATCCAAGAGATAGGATATCCGCCGGATTCATTTCTGATGAAACATGGTGCCAAGGATGATTGTCACATAAACGCTGGATTTCGGCTACGCGATTAGCAACGAATGTTTTCCACGTACTTGGTTCTCTTCTAATCCAGTGTAGGACGACAGTCGAATCTGTGTAAAAATATGGCGGTTCGCAAATATTGAACGACAGACCGACAGACCGACAGACCGACAGACCGACAGACCGACAGACCGACAGACAGACACGGAACCAAAAATGTTCCCTGATGTCTGAAACGGATTTCTGTCTTGGAATTTTTGAAATCGGAGACCTAAAACTTTTTCGTTCTTCAGAACGATCACATAGCTTCCGTTACCTTCGGTAAGCTCGGAAGCAAAATACTTTGTCGAATTCCACCTTTAAGTTTTCTATAGTCTTACGATATAGTTTGGCTAATAATGTGGCTGCACAGAGCTCTAAGCGAGGGAGGGTTAATTTCTTAAGCGGGGCTACTCGAGATTTGGAGCACAACAACGTGATGGTCACGTCATTATTAGATATACATTTAATGTACAAGCAACAACCGTAAGCTTCTTCTTAAGCATCGGCGAAGCCATGAAGTTCAATGCGTTGATAGCATTCGAGATTGGTTATTCTTCTCGGAATTTGAAGATCATTGAGATAATGAAGATTATTTTTTATTCTATTCCAAGAAGAAAGTATATCTGTCGGAACTTCCTCGTCCCACGAGCACTTTAATTGCCAAAGTCTTTGAAGAAGAATCTTTGATTTTACAACAATAGGTGAAACAAAACCTAATGGGTCAAACAACTTGGCAACGTCTGATAAAATAGTTCGTTTAGTTTCAACAGGACGATCAGGAAATTTGGGTGCTTTGAATAGAAATATATACGTCCTTTCGAGGCTCCCAAACAATTCCTAAAGTTTTTATAACATGTTCGTTGTCGTCTAAACGAAGAACGTAGTGTTCATTTTCACTTTGATTTTGAACATTCTTGAGAAGATCAGGATGATTTGCCATCCATTTATGTAATCTATAAGAACCGAGATTACACATTTCAATTAGCTGCGATTGAGCTTCAACAGCTTCTTCCAAGGAATCCTTTCCACTGATAACGTCGTCTACATAGAAGTCCTCTTCTACAATTCTGGCAGCGAGCGGAAAATTATTCTTCTCTGCGATAGCAAGCTGATTTAATGGTCTGATAGCCAAATAAGAGCCACAGGCTGTTCCGTAGGTTACGGTTGTCAAGCGATAGATCTTAAGGGGTTCTGATGGATGATTTCTCCATATAATTCGAAGATCACAATCCTTTTTTGTAAGCCATACTTGCCGAAACATTTGACGACAGTCGGCGATAAATACGAAGCGATGAAACCTAAAAGATAATATTATGGAAGTAAGGTCACGCTGTATAGTCGGCCCAACCATTAGTATGTCATTAAGGGATAGATTTGATGATGACTTGGCCGACGCATCGAAAACAACGCGAAGCTTTGTTGTAGCACTTGATTCTTTTAGTACGGGGTGGTGAGGCAGATAATAAGTAGGATTAACGGTATCAGTTTCATTGTCAGGAACTTCCTCCATATGATCCTGTTGAAGGTAATCATCAAGGAATTCAATATATTTAGATTTTAGATCTGGGTTATGGTTAAGTCTCCTTTCAAGCTTTAGAAATCGAGATATAGCATTTTGTTTAGAATCTCCAAGAAGAAATGGATCATCGCTAAACGGCATTGATACAAAAAATCTGTTTTTATCTTTAGCTCTAACATGCGTTTCAATGAAATGAGATTCGCAAGCTTCTTCTAAAGGGGAGAGAGTCTTGTGTTTCTCTATCTCCTCAGTCTCCCAGAACTTTGATACCAATTGATTTAAGGATTCTTCGCTACATAGATGAGGATTGTCAAGGGACAGATTACATAATATTCGATTAGATTTGCGTTGTGAAGAACAGTTTCCAGATACTACCCACCCTAACTTCGTTTTCTGAAGCATAGGCAGGTCAGAGCCTAAACTAATCTGTTCAGGCAGTAAGAGATTGTAAAAAACTCCTGCTTGTTAAACTTTGGATCAGAAAGATTTACAGAAATATTCCATTGAGAGGAGTCAACATCGTAAAGTGGAATATCTCCCGTAATTTTCGGAGTGACTAAGAAAGAAAGATTATCTTCGTAGTCTGATGATATTGATTTAATAGTTCCTCGAACACAGAAAGATACAGATGACAAGTTTCCTTGAATTCCGGAAATAGAAGTTTCACATTTGGATTTACGGAGTCCAAGGGCTCTAGCAAGGTCTTCAGTGATAAAATTAGAAGTGGATGCAGAATCTAAAAGGACTCTACACTGGCGGGGTTGATATCGATAATCAAGAATATTAATGACCGCTGTGCCTAAAATCACATTAGTATTATAATTATCACTTGATGAAGAGCTAGAAGTACAGTTAACGGATGTAGATTTAGCAGCAGAGGTACTTGATGTGGATTCTTTAGAGTCAGGAGGAGTAGAAGTTATGGATACTAAGTGGAGCATCGTATGATGACGCTTGCCACACGTGGAACATGAACGTTTCGATTTGCATTGAATCGTTTTATGGTTTTTCATTAAACAGTTTTTACATAGGTTCTGTTTATGAACCAAGCTTATCCGTTCTGCAGTAGGTAGTTTGGTGAAGTTTTCACATGTAAATGTTAAATGTGCTTCATTACAGAACTGGCACTTAATAGTGTTTTGATTCGATAATCCAGAAACTTCCTTGTTAGAAGCAACAAGAGTAATAGAATTAGTATTATATTTATTATTTTTAGTAGGAGGAGATTTAGAAGGTGTAGCTTTAGGATGCTGAACACCCTGACAGGCTTCAAGTACCCTCGCGCGTTTTTGAAGGAAGTTTTCGAGGTCAGAAAAAGTAGGTATTTCATCTTTTAATGCCGCTTCAGCTTCCCACGCACGACGACAGCTTTGATCTAATTTATTTGCAATTATGTTAACAATCAAGGTGTCCCATTGATCTGTGGGCTGACCTAGAGTTTTCAGGGCCCTTAAGTGTTTCCTGACTGTATCGGTTAATTGATTTAGGGTTGAACTAGATTCGCGTTCAATCCTTATAAGATTTAGAATTGCTTGAACATGCTTTTGGATAATTATTCTTTTATTTTCATACTTGGCCTTAAGAAGTTCTAGGGCCTTAGTATAATTTGATTCATTAAGCTCTAGGCAATCCAAGAGAGAAAGTGGTTCTTTGGATAAGGAATTTTTTAGATAATAAAATTTTCTTATCGCTGGCATGTCCGTAGAATCTATAATAGATTTAAAAAGTTCAAAATACGATGGAAATTCATCGTAGTTTCCACTGAATCGTGGGACTTGAATAGGTGTAATGGTCTGATCCCATGTACGCGATTGAGCTACTGAGTATTCACTTTGCTTTATAGGGGGTTTGACATTAATGTCGTTTATCATTCGTGAGATTTTTGAGTAGACACGATAATATGTGTCTTCAAAATCTGCCCTAATGGTGTTGTTTGTATCATCGTCAAGATATTTAGCACTTGCTTCTATTTTGTCCTGAATTTCATTAAATTCTTTCCAGGCTTCCTTCAGGGTAGAAATTCGTATTTGAAGAGGTGTATCATCATTGTCTTCAATTATAAAATCATTTAAATATATTTCGATCCTATCAACCCGCTTAATAATATTGCTTCTTTGATTAAAGAGAGGAGATTTTGGAGGCATTGTCGGAGTCGAACAAAATTAACAAATAAATCAAGACAAAAAAGAATGAAAATAATTTAAGATCTACAATGAATTATATAAGGCAATTAAGGAATATGGAAATTAACATAAATTATTAATAATAAAAGCGGTAACAACGATTTTTACTTATATAATTAAAAAATATAATTATTTGGGAAGGATAAATTAAAATTATATAGAAGCATGTACCAATTTAAAAGCGGTAACAACGATTTTTACTTATATAATTAAAAAATATAATTATTTGGGAAGGATAAATTATAATTATAAAGAAGCATGTACCAATGTATATTAATTGTAAAAAAGAAATATATATTAAGATAAGTGCATAAATACGATTTAATAATGAAAGAATTATAAAAAAGATTCATAAGAAGTATAAATGATAAGATTTAAAGTCAGTAAAAGAAACAGCTGATTGCTTTTAAGACATAAATTATTTTAAGCATGTAAAAAAAATGATTAAAAAAATGATAATAAAGAAGTGGAGTTGAAAGAGATAAGGAATAGGAATTCGATAAGGATAGAGCCTACTTGAATGTCGAAGCGGAGATTATAGATGAACGGTGTCGAGCGGCAACCGCGAGCTTTGTAGAAGGCGGCAGAGAAGTGGGGATGTTCCAAACATCTAACGTAGCCAACTACACTACAACTCCAAGCATTCACGATAGTTCACTTCTTACTTCACGGCATATAATCTAATGTCCAGATTCAATTTGACGTATACGCATTGATTTACAAGAGTTATGATTGTATTTGATTAAACGTGATCAACTTAAACAGCGCTAAGATAACGGCCGATCACGTCGGAGGGTCACCATAAATGTTCCGTTTTTATGAATAAATATTCAAATTAGAGATTTAAGATTGATTACAATTAAACTCGTAAGATCAACGTGGAGCATATAATATAGAATTAATGTCAAGGTATAAACACAATTATATACACATAAACACACAATGTGATTAAACTGAATATATAATTTAAGATTTAGTAAAAAGTATACACAATAGACAAAGGTATATTGGATTGATTATAAAAAACACATGCGATAGATGTGGAGAACTGAACTCTTATAGATATTGAGACAGACTGACTTGATATCAAGTCTCACAAGGGGGCTAGGAAAGAGAGGGGGCTAAGGTACCACAGCACTATCCAGAGTCGACATCTGTTGGGTACAATAATAACTAATACATTTAACTTTACTAACAAACTTGTTTTTGTAAGTATTTATGTATACATACAATTTTAGTAAAATAGTGTATCTTCAAGCCTTATGGCGCCGATTTAGCCGATTTGTTAACTGTTATTTTTTAAAAAATGCAGCTTTTTAATATATCATAAGAAAAATTGTTTAACAATAAATGGCATTCTAATTCTAATTTTAATTCTGAAAAGTGTTTGTGTGAAGTTTTATTGTGCTTTTAATATTTGTGCTTAAATCATTTAATTTAAAATTGATATAATTTATCCTTGGGTTTTACATAATTATAAAAGTTGGATTTATTGAATATTTAAGAGCATAATTATTAATCTCTCCATTGTAACGATTAATGTATATATTTGCAGAGGTCAAAAGTTATGTTTGGCAGTTTAACGTTTGCTTAGCTAGGAAATCAAGCCCCGTTCTAAATTAGATTTGAACTTCTTTATTTACAAGAAAGTTTAGGTAATAGAAATGTATAGAAGTTTGTTAGTTTGGCACTGCAAAAGTGCGAAGTGTACTTCAACTTACCACTTTAACTTCATTCATTTGAAAATATGGTAGCTATTACTAATTTAACTAATTTATCAACTAAAATATTGCAGTACGTTTGCACTGCAGTAATATAAATCCTTTAGATTAATAAATTTGTTCATAAATCCAAAGTGAATTAATGGTTCCAAATGATGCTTCCGAGCCTACAGAAGATAATATCGGAAGCATTGTGATCGTTGTTTCTCGAATTCAAAAATTCCTGGATGGAAAGCCGTTTGAGACACCAGAAAACAACACGACGATGCCAGTGTCAAAGTACTCGTCCACAATATATTTGCAATTTTGACGGTAGGCTCATAAAAAATTTAACCTTCTGGGCCCATTGGTTTTATTTTACGATTTCCAAAAAATAGATGGTTTGCAGTAAGACATACCATTACATATTAATTTCACCCGTCTGCGCACATTTAATATTGTAAAATTGATACTTTAATTAACCCTAGAAAGCTAACCTGTAGTCAAAATGACTCCCTTTTTTTTTTTAATTACGAATGCACGGTGTCTATAAAACACAGAACTCCCACATCTTAGCTATGCTATCTCCCACCCTTGAATGACCCTTCTACACTTCTATCAGTTCCACATTCAGATTCTAAAGAGGACATATCGTTTGTTTTTCTGCAGTCACGGAGTCATTTTGACTCCTGTTTAGTCTTACACGTAAATTTTTTGTAGGTCATTTTGACGCAGAATAGTATGTCGTGTTATTGTTTAATTGACCATTTCAAATCTTATAAATTAGATATTATATAACTTTTAATTCAATAATTATTTCAAATTAAAGGTAATATAATTGTAATTTATTCATTTATAAGTATAAATTTTTATATTTTTTTGTCTTTATATGTCTAAATTATATAAAGTTAATAGAATATGAATATAGTCAAATAATGGAGAAAAAATACTATGATCCAAACGACATTTATCGCTTGATGAAGGAAATGGTCGATTCAGATACTGATTATGAAAAAGAGCGTATTCGACAATAATGGTGACGGTTGTGATTTGGATCCTGATTTGAAAATTAAAATGCCTTTTTGATCCCATCAGCGATGATGAGGAAAATTATAAATTAATTGAAACAATTTAAGAAATAAAAAAATCAAAGGAAAGGAAAGAAAAAAGCTACATAAAAAAGTAAATAAAACCACTCCGGTAGATAACAATACCGGATATGTAATAGTAGGTAGTCCAGATTGAAAAACCGGAATTTAAAGGAAAAATTTGTTTTTTATGGCTAACAAAGCACCCAAGTGTCCCATCAACTAGCACTAAAACGTGTTAAAAAAATATTGTACCTATTAGGCCTTTATATTTTAATCAAACTGGGTATAATAGATTAAGGAGTCAATATGACTCAAGGTTAGTCATAAGAGGTTAAAAAATATGCTTAGCGAAGGTTAATATAAAAATTATAATAATTTTTACAGATTTAAAATAAATGGAGGGAAGATAAAAACGAATAGACAAAAACTGATTGTAAAAGTAAAACATCAGTAAAATGCGCATAAGGACGCGATGAAGCTATGTGCAACACTTAGTAGGTGAGTATCTTTAAAAGTACTTATCTGATTTTTAGGGAATTAGGTTGGTTTATCTAATGTAGCCCACAGACAGCCCCATAATAATTTCAACCCTCTATGCACATTGTGCATAGATTAAATTAATTACTTATCGCTAAATTGACACTCTTATTCATGTAAATAATGAAAGCAATTTCGAAAGACAAACAAAAGGGGAAAAATAATTAAATTACGCTATAATACGTAGTAAAAGCATAACATCGTTATAGAACGCGAAGAAGCTATGTGCCACAATAATAGACCTTTTTAGATGATTAATGTTTATATATGGTTAGGGCAAAATTGCAAACCGATTCAGATTCTGAAAGCAAACGCAAAACTTTAAATGAACAATATGTATTGTTAAACGGGAGGCCCAAAGTGATAGCAGGTCTGGTTGTTCCATCAGCTTTTGGAGTCTTACTTTACTGGAATGTTTAGACCATTTCTTATTTCCGTTTCTCTCTGCTATCGGCGCACACGGATTGTATTTGCTTATAACTTTTTCCTTGGTTAGAAACAACTAATTCTTCTTCTTCTTTGTTCTTGTTTCTTATTAATTTTTAATTATTATATCGTGGATAAAGATCCCTCTAGAGAGTCCCCTAATCCACTTATTATATGGTACACAAAAATCAATATCAAGTGGTTTTCTATGATCACTTCTTAAGTTATTGATTTTATGTATAGAAATCCTTTTTACGTTTAATTTAAAATTAATACTTTCTGTGGCAATAAACAAACCCTCTACTTCCTCTACAAACAAATCTGTGGAGACGACAAATGACCTTGCGAAAAAGTGGCGATTTATCTTCATCTGCCACGGCCCTCACCTACATGCCTCAAGCCGACACAATATGTCCCAATATACGTTCGGAATTTAAATCTAAATCGGAATCAGCGTGTACTCTGCAACCGAATACTAATATTTGTAACAGAATACAGGTGCTTCGCTATAAAATGTATCATGGTTAGAGGTGGTTACACATTTTTAGATTTGTTGGTGTGAAAGTAAATAATTTCTTAGGGGAGACAACCCTAATCCTAAACAATTATTTAAATTATCCTTCTTAGTTTCATTATTAGCCAGCTACTTGTTTCCTTAAATATTTCAGAATTTTAACCCTCGGGAACGCGCGGTCCTGTGAGGCCTAAATTTGAAATATAATTGTAAAATTGAGATAGATGTGGGTGCGATTGGAAGCTAGGGATTTTTCTAGCAACATTTCTTGCTTTTATCAAGAGAATCAGTCACTGTTTGACATCGATGATTACACTTCAATTCTGTGCCCATATTGTCCTGACAGGGTCCCCGCGCCACTTTCACTTAAATTTCAGTATTACGCTAATTTTAGTGAAATTTATACATATAATACAAAAGAAATTATTATGGTACCTGAATTTAAAAATAAAATAATAAAAATATGCAGAAAATATTATTGAGTTCTGTATTAGACCGCGCGCACCCTAGGGTTAACATTTAATATAACTTTGTCATTTAACGAGCTGTTTGGTTCTAATTGGTTTGCCTAACTGCGATGGGATGTATCAAAAGAAAGAATTGTATTGTAATAAAGAGAAAAACAAAATGAAAGAAAAGGTGAAAATAACCATAAAATATAATGAAAATTTGCTCTCAAATTAACATCAAAAGGCTAATGTAACATCCTAATTACTTTTTTCTTAAACGATGTTAATAAAAACAAAAGGTTAATTGAGTAAAATTAAATAAACTTAATTACTTTGTAGGAGTGAAAATTTGTATTTTTTTTTTTTTTTATAATGGATGAATCAATCTTTGTGAGACAATACACCCCAGAGGCAGTCAGGCCTTTAGGAATTAGGGGCCCAAAGGTAGATCAGCATTTAATTGACACTGTTCTAACAACCACTCTCAGCCTTCCAGCAAAATTAGTCCTCCTCAATTTATAATATTTCGATCATTAAATAATCATTTCAAATTTCAAAACAAGAATAAAAAGGTCAGATGAGTATTATTATATATTCAGTCCGATACTTGAACTAAACACTAAACTTTTCAATGCCCATTTTTGTTTTATTTGTTAGCTGTTTGTTTTCGTGCTATTGATCATTTTATAAAATATTACCTTAGAACATAATGCTACTTGGTGGTGGGTTGGCCCAATCATTGGCATCATTAGAATTTACAATTGTGTAAGGAACTAAATATTATGTCCTGGTATAGTATCATTATATGGTTAAATATTTTGGACTAGAATTAATTTATGATTTTTTTCTTAGGATATGATTTTTCTGAATTTTTATATGAACTTACAGTTATAGTATTTTAGGCATACGCATCTGCATATATGATAATTAAATGAACCACATCCCTCTAATCGGTATCCTTGGTAGCTTAATGCTACCGTCTGTAGTATGTCTCCGCATGCGGTCCAAGTTCGATTCGGCGACTACGGCAAGGGACTCCTGGTATTCATCCTGCAACGCCCATATTATAAGGGCAGTTGCTTCGGCTTATACAGCTGATTTTACACACCAACCCCTTGTCATTGACTGCATATATTTTTGCATACACTCTGGCAGACCTAAGCGTTTTAAGGGCTGGCGCGTCATGCATTATTATTATTAAGGTATCCACAGACGTCGTTCTTTTTCGGCAGTTTTAACCGTGCGGGTAAACACGAAGAACGAAGGTATCCACAGACGTCGTTCTTTTTTGGCAGTTTTAACTGCACGGGTAAAACTGTACGAAGTCGACACTGATAAAAACCGTCCTTTTTGACTGCGTCGTCCCACACACGAGCCGATTTGAACGACACGTTCAAAACGGACGGTTAAAATCAAACCCGTTTATTTTGACTGTGTCGTCCCACACACGAGCCGATTTAAACGACACGTTCAAAACGGACGGTTAAAATCAAGCTACAGCTGGTATTTTTGAACGCCGGCAAGAAGGACGGTTTTTAGCCACACACCGACCGTTTTACCCGTTCGGTTTTACCCGTACGGTTAAAACTGCCAAAAAAGAACGACGTCTGTAGTCTGTGGCCGCCTTTACAGCCCTCTCTCTCATTTTCTACTACTACAGACTCATTTTCTATATTTACAGACACGAATGGTTGCCCTAACTGATTTTAAAATAATAATAGATATAATAATTATTTATAATAAACCATAACTATAACCTATTAAGATAAACTATAAATTATATCATTATAGATAATAACAGAAAAAAAAATACAATTTATTTCACATCACGCGAATTTCACATTGTAGAATTCTATTAAAATATGTAAATTTAATTTGCGCATTATCAAGTTTCTAGATATCAAATAATTTAACCGGAAACGAGGCTCTAAGAATGGCTTAATAAGGATTAAAATGTGTTTTAACTACCCTCCCCGAAGGCTATTTTTTAATGGAAAGCCCGTCCTTGAGTAGGTAACCCATGCTAGATTTTCAATTCAAGTAACTCAAGAGGCAAAGAAGTTTGAAAAATAATTGTTGCGTGTATATTTTTACATTTTTAGTAAAATTAGGGCAATCTGAGTTTAGGGATTTATAATTTATGCTATTGTTGAAGAAAAGTAAAAAATAAATATGTAAAAAAAAAAAAATAAATCTGCCAATTAGCGTTGCGCGTAGCACCCTCGCGATCAATCATTTACCACATAGAATTGCATGTGTGGTTGTTTGTACATGAATTGATTCCTAAGTGCAATAACTTGTATTCGATATTGAATATGCGGATATGGTTTACATTAATGTATACGAACACGATATGAACATATTATGAGATTAGATGATAGCTTTATAAGGAAGAAGAAGAAGAAGAAAAAACATGTATTACATTACTGAAAAGATTACATTCATAAACCCACAGCTTTTAGCATCGGGGGTGGAGTTGTTTAATAAGTTATTCGAATAGAGAAACTAAGTAAATATATAGTATAAAATTTATATATACATATATATATATATATATATATATATATATATATATATATATATATATATATATATATATATATATATATATATATTTTTTTTTTTTTTTTTTTTTTTTTTTTTTTTTTAAATAAACAATACCTGGATTTTGGTGAAAATGACAAAAATCAGTAAGATTCATATGTATAAGGCATTTTATAACCATCCAAATTTAATCCTCTAGTAGTCATTAGGTTTAAGAATGACCAGAGAAGGAGTCAAAAAATGGCAAAAGTTTATTTCCTCAATGGACCTCACTACTCAATAATTGATAACTACAAGAATCAATTTACTATCTTTATGAAATTTAATCAGTATACTAAATGCACTTCTGTAGTCAAAACCAAAAAAGGCGTCAAGTCTAAAAATGTAAAAAAATAGACTGCCAATTGGTGTGGCACATAGCTTCCTCGCATCCTATTACGAACTTTATTGATTCCATACTTCTACAAGCCATTATTGTCTAATTGGTTTAATTGTTTTCACGTTTTTTTTAATCAGTCAAAATTGTTTTTTTTTCTTCCAAGCTTACCAAAGGCTAACGGAAGCTACGTGATCGTTCTGAAAAACGAAAAATGTTTAAGTCTTCGATTTCAAAAATTCCAAGACAGAAATCCGCTTCCGACATCAGGGAACATTTTTGGATCCGTGTCTGTGTTTCGGTCTGTTGGTCTGTCGTTCAATATTTGCGAACCAAGATATCTTAAAAACTACACGTCAAATTTTAATAAAATTAAAGTGGTAGGTTATAATTAGCTAATTGTTGGTCCCATATAAGTTTCAACCTTCTGCGCTCATATGTTTCGCTTCCACAAACATGCATTTATTTACACCTATAGCTTCAAAAGTACTTATCTGAAGGATGTGCGAGAAAGCTTTGTGCCACACCATTTGGCAGTCTATTTTTTTACATGCATTAAAGTATCAATTTTGCATAAATAAAGAGCGTATACGATTTTAATTAATCTGGGGCTATCTGCGGATTACTTTCTATAAACTATAAAAGTTTTATACAAATCGGAAAAGTACTTTTGAAGCAGTAGGTGTGACTAAATGTATGTTTGTGCGCATTTAGAAGAGAAACAAGTAGGCACAAAAGATTGAAACTTAAATGGGACCAACAATAGGCTAATCGGGACCTACCATCCAAATTTCATTAAAATCGGACGTGTAGTTTGTAAGAAATGTTGGTTCGCAAAAATTGAGCGACAGACAGACCAACATGCCGACAGACCGACAGACAGACATGGAACCAAAAATGTTCTCTGATGTGTGAAACGAATTTATGCCTTGGAATTTTTTAAATCGGAGATACAAAATATTTTCGTTCTTCAGAACCATCACATAGCTTCCGTTACCTTCGGTAAGCTCGGAAGCAAAATTATTCACTTTTTCAAATCAGCGAAAAATTATCTATAGAATGTTATAAAGGAGGTAATTCTAGCCTTTTTTGTTAATGAAACATCGAGCTTAATACATAAGGGTTAAGTTTGTAAGAAGTAAGTAGAGCCAAGTAAAAAGGTATAAGTAAGTTTAACGCCTTTGTACATTCTCTGATGAGATCTGATTTTTAACTTACACGTATGTATGTCATTCAACACCTTCATGCTATTGTAATATAATCAAACTAGGGTGGTTGGTTATTAAAATATACTTAATATAGAATTGAAATAACAGTTACATAGCTTATTAATGCTGATAATACACTATTAATGAACAACATACAAATTATTATAAACTATCTTAAATTTTATTAATTATGGTCCAAAGGAATTTAGTCAGTCAACAATGTGGTTTAATGACTGTCAGGGTTTATTCCAAACTTTTTAAAATATGAAGCTGTGTGTTGAAGGTATAATGATCTAAGCTTGTGGATCCTATACAGTATACTTTGAAGAGGATGAGGATTGCATTATAATATTATCTGCAAGTATTCACAATTTTACTTCCGAGTTTACCGAAGGTAACTGAAGCTAAGTGATCGTTCTGAAGAACGAAAAATGTTTAGGTCTCTGATTTCAAATATTCCAAGACAGCAATCCTTTTCAGATATCAGGGAACATTTTTGGTTCCTTATTTGTCTGTCGCTCAGTTTTTGCGAACCAACATATCTTAAAAACTACCCGTAAGATTTTTTTTTTTTTTTTTTTTTTTTTTAGAGAATTGCTCAGTATGTTTTTGCTCTCCTGAAAAATTGCATTTTTGGACTTAACGCCTTATTTGTTTTGACTACAGATTTGATATTTTAGTGGGGTCGCTTGCAGGCGTTTTTTCGAGCGTATGAATGCTTCTCTTTTATTATAACTACAGTAAAATACTTAAATAAAAACGCTAACCATTAATAATAATATATTTATTTGAATGTCATCTGAAGTGAATTAATTTTATATTAACATATAATGTAGATTTTGGTGTACAGCATGTTGTTTTATTTAACCTTGAAGCTATTCTTACTCCGAACTATCCATAAGGTGAATAAAGAAAGGTTTTTAAGTTAAGAGCTGTCAGATAAAGAAAAAATCGATTCCTCAACTTGATCCTTTGCTACATAAAAAATAGGGTATTCTCTATAAAATAGTAAATAAAGAAGATTTTTCTTCGTTGAGGTGTGAAATTGAAGAACAAATCTGGCAGTCCTTTGGTTCCCTTTAAGTTTTTGCCTCTGTCAGTGGATTGATTGATCGAGAAAAATAACCTTGAGGGTGGTATATTCCTCAAAAATATTATTTTTCTTGTGTAGAATGGAATGAAAGAACAAACAGAGAAATTTAATACTTAGAGGTCAGATTGAAAGTGAAAAATTCCTCTGACGTAAGTTCTCAGATTGTTTGTTCAAATTTTCATCAGTTTTCTATCGAAAAAATTAAACATCTTTGATTTAATAATAGATTATTTTTAAATTGGGATTAATATGCGAAAAATGTCTAAGGTTAAATATGATCAGTGGTTTGGAATTAAGATATACATATTGGTTTCACCAAACTTACTTTACATTATTATTTTTCATCCCCTATTGTCCATCTATCTTTTTATTGTCCAATGTTGAATTGTAGGAATCATTATAAAGATTTAAATAATTTAAAAATGTACACCCTATTTTTTCACTTTATAAAACGTATTGATGGCTTCTAAAGGTGTTTATTTCGATGAAACGTTTCGACTCATGAGTCATCTTCAGTAATTTTTATTTCTAAATCACAATTTTACATGAATTTAGACAAACATTAACTAATTTTCCTTACCTAACATATTTTAATTATTTTGGATTTGCAATTTCATTAAAACATTATTAAATATTATTAATTGTAGTAGGAATCATGTACAGCTTACAAAACTAACAGTAAATCACTTAACAAAATAGCTTCCGTTACCTTCGGTAAGCTCGGAAGCAAAATGGACTGTCAATTGGTGTGGTACATAGTTTCCTCGCATTCTATCACGTACTTTATTGATTTTATACCTACTTTTAAAACTCATTTGGTATTGTCTATTTTTTAATAGTTTCCCTCGTTATTTTATTCTGTCAAAATTGTTTGGATTTTTTACATAAATTAAAGTACCAATTTAGCAAAAGTTACAGAGTGCAGAGGGTTCAAATTAATATATGGCTATCTGCGGGCTACTTTCCATAAAGTATAAAAGTTTCCTACAAATCATATAAATACTTTTGAAGCTATAGGTGTAAATAAATGTATGTTTGTGGAAGAGAAACAAATGATGAGCGTAGACGGTTGAAACTTACATGGGACCAACAATGAGCTAATTATGACTTACCATCCAAATTTCATTAAAACCAGACGTGTTGTTTTTAAGATATGTTGGTTTGCGAAAATTGAGCGACAGACAGACCGACAAACAGACGCGGGACAAAAAATGTTCCCTGGCGTCTGAAACGGATTTCTGTCTTGGAATATTTGAAATCGGAAACCTAAAAATTTTTTGTTCTTCAGAACGATCACATAGCTTCCGTTACTTTCGGTAAGCTCGGAAGCAATAAATATATAAAATAAAATAAAAATATAATATAATAAAAAAATAATAAATTTAAATATATAATTGTTAAAATACTCAGAAGAATATCTATAACTATCTAGAATCCGTCGCCGCACCAATATTTACATATTTTTTTTTAATATCTCGCTTCCTAAGGCTCGGAGACATATTAAGGTGAGTATTGAAAAGAAATATTATTTAAATTTCCAACAAAAAAGGTCTCATTCATTTTTTTTTACGCTCAACAAACGGTTTCGCAAAAAATCTATCTTACGTAGTGTCTGTTATTACACGACTTTTTACGTATTTTTGCGAATATCTCAATGCTTATGGCTTGGAGACCAATTTAGGTTCAAATCAAAATTGAAGATTGTAAAATTTCACACGGGAAACATTATGTTAATTTTTTACGTACAGTGCTCCGAAGTTTCAGCACAAGGCGTAACAACGACCAATAACTTTGGTTTTTCCCTGAGGTAGCTCCATGGTGGGAACCCTTATTCTATACCTGTGAGTGATATTTCAAGTTTGTTTGGATGTAGTTTGTTTAGTTTTAATAAAAATTGTCTGCCTTTATTTTAGATTAGTTGTTTCATTTATTTTTATTGGTGCCTTTAATTTTCTGTTTAATCATTACATTATATTATAATTATTTAAAGATCTACGAATCATAACAAACATTTATTTTATTTGGAATAAATGTGGTTGCCTTGGCAATGTTTTATAAACAAACTATATAAAGTAATAGTCATCCTAGAGAATTTATATAATCTTCAGAATCTAATTTTCCTTTGAATTCAAAGAGTTAAGTTTTTCATCTATCTAATACCAAAGCCAGATCTGGTATTTAAAGTTGTCTCTCATTATTATTATTATTATTTGTTTTTTCTCACACCTTTCAATTAAACTTTGCTTACTTTATTTATCTTCTGACTTTTACCATTGGGGCCCCACCTTTCTTTCTAAAACTCTAATTTTTATTTTATAATTCAGAACCTTTTATATCCATCAAATTGTTTATACTAAGAAAAGTTAATTATTTGTAATTATTTATTATTATCTCACTTGATCTTTTGTAATTATACACCTTATTTTAATATAAGTAATCGTTAATCATTTATTATTTTGAAACTGACCGACAACTTATATGCACACAGATTATTCTTATTATTTAGCTTCCTTTTCTTTTTTTTTGTATATTTTATTAGAACCTTTATCTTTATCTATCTTTTCCGGTTTTCATATAATTTACAAAATAGTCGTCGTGTGCAGGAGTTTTCGGTTAGGAGGCAATTTGCTGTGTCACATCGTTTGGTGTAAAATCTCAACACATATTTTTATAACCAAATATTTTTATAAAATATACTTATTGTTTATGAAGTTAATTTATCATTCGGATTTTTTTATTATTTTACCTAATTTTAACTTTAATTTTTACTATTATTCTTTTTTCTTTGTATTTTTTGAACTGCTACCATCGGCAGGTAAGAGGAGTTGAACTCTATTATTCTTTTCACCTCCCCCCCGCCAAAACAAGTTTGTAAATATTACATGCAAAATTGATACAACGTACAATACAAGCAAAATTGTTTGAAAAGTATGGCGAGAATATTGTTATTACAATTAAGTGTTAACAGCGATACTGCGGATGTCTTCTCTTATAATTGCTGCAGCAGCTTCCACTATTCGTAGACATTCTTCTCTTTGATTCAGTATTTTATTTTTGTACCAAGCGTTAGAAAGAATAGTCGCATGAGTATCGCAGAAGCATTTGTAGTAGCATCATAACCAAGCAAACCCTTCAGCTCCGCCAACGTGAATTGACAATCGTCTTGATTTTCAATGTAATAGAAAACTTTGTTCATGTTCGTGGACATTTTTTTTATCTCTTGGTCGGCCCTTTTTACCACCAGGTGCAGGTTTTAAGAAACGCGGGAAATATGTATTTTGGTAAATTGCTTTTGCAGCATAAATTAAACTCGAAGTTGACACGATTTTTCACTAACATGCCATCTCCGAGCCATAGGAAGCGAGATATTCTCTTCCGATATGCATTTCTGTGATTAAGAAAAACGGTACTGCCTTGCCCTACGTTGCCTGCTTCTTAATGTGCTCCCAGATTGAATGTAAAATATTTTATCTACGATTGAAACGAAATATAAACATTATTTCTCTGTTTAGATGCGTAGAAAGTGATTATTTACGTACTTGTATTCATTGCGCATGCGCGTCTCATAGTTCTGAAGAATTCCTCTTCTTTACCACGCTAGCGCGGTAAAGAAGAGGAATTCTTCAGCTTTACGCACGATTAGTGAGTTTGTTTACATTTAACAAAACTAATTTGCTATTCTTTTATTAAAGTAACTGTTTAAATCGAGTTTTTAGTGAAAAACAATGACTGAATCAAGTGGCTTTGACGAAAATGTAGAGAATAATACTCCTCCAGAAATAATTAATTCGGACAAAGTACAACGCAAGATTAATGCCATCTTTAAAGAGAAGAGATACGAACTTACATAGAGCAAGTTTATTTTTTTCTGTATTTATTATTTAAATCTAACAATCGTAGATAAAGTACGGTACGCAACTCGTGCGAAAACGGCATTTCGCATTGCTCATGTGGTTTTACTACCCTCGCTGTCACTTGGGTGCAAACTCCACACTCGCATGCAAAATGCTACTTTCCGCACTCGACGCGTAATGTACTATTAAAACTCACCTGCATTAAACGATTAAATGATTTCAAAAATTTTAATTTCAATCAAATATGTTTTATGACCAAAACTACCTGTCACTAGAATTGGAATTTTTAAGTAATTTTCTCTTGTCAAACAGAACATACAAACATCTCGAAATTTCACAAATAAAATGTAAACAAAAAAAACGAAAATAGCATTAAATAAAGAAGTAAAGAGCTCTGTTACTTTTTTTTATATTTCTTCTGAGTATTTTTAAGTGGGGGTAGACAATGTAAAGAATCTCGGCGATTTATGTTTTCAGTTCGCATTTCTGTGTATTTTTTCCTTTGCTTCTCTTTTTTTAACCATTTTCTGTTTTGAATAGTTTATCTTTTGGCTTTTGTAAAACAGTTCATAAGAGATGTTAGAATTTTTATTTGAGAGATGTTTCCTTAGGAGTTTACAGGAGGTGTTGGCTAGGATTCGTGTACACAATACGAGACGTAGCGCTATCTATATTGATGCCTTGTTATAAAAAATGTTAGTTGAGAGTATATTACTGTGTTCGTATTCTTGTAAGACGTTCAGTCGGGTCGCGTGCTCCTTCGTCTTCCGTCCAAAAATACACGTTTCATTCTGATCTCAAACCTTATGTAAATATTATTTTATTTTTTCTTTGTTGTGTATTACCTACTATAATATGTTGACAGTGGAATTATTTTTTATGAATATATTTTAAATTTTAATCTAATTCATTAATAGTTAATATTTTAATGATTTTGTTGAACAACCAAAAACTTTACTAGAAAAGTTTAATTATTATTTCGAGATTTAAATTTATCAATTATGCGAAATTCTTTCCCGATTTTGCTGAAGGTGAAATTTAATTAGAATCGGTTAAGTAGTTTGGGCTTCTCATACGTGCACAGAGCACAGGTAACTAACAGTCTAAATTAACAAAATCACTAAATTTATTATAAATTTCGGCGGTAAAATTTAAATAAAATTAAGACTAACACGACCAGTTATTTGTAAATGAGGTTATATTTCCTTGTAATTAATTATTTAATGAAAAATATTTCGTAGGGCAAATAAACCTCGGTTGGAACCCTGTTCCTCCTCCTGTCACCTTGGGGCTTAAACTACCTCTAGGTGTCAGGTAGTCAAGCCTGACTGTATGTCAGGCTGGACTATTTGAGGACTACATGTTTAAATATCTCAGCCGCGGACCTACTCGGCAGACTTTACTGTAGGGTAGAGCAGCCTTTAGTACCAGCCTTTAGTAGTAGAGGCGCCTTTCCCAGCCTTCACAACTTTTACCTACAATACAGCCATCTCCAGTTCTACCTGACTTTTAGTATAATATTTAACGTCTTTATACGACGTTATCAACACAGCTATTTTATATGCATCAATAATTACATACGTTTATTGTTTCACTTGCCTATGAGAGACAAATATTGTAATCTATATTTAACCCACTTGAAAATTACCAATTGCTCTGAAATTTAGCAGGGAGATATATTCATTATAATAATCAGTCATTAGATTAACAAAATAGGACAAATTTTGGCTGTAAAATTCGAAAATTCATGTTCTTTTTTTTATAAAAATATATATTATTTTTAATTGATTTTTCACTATTTCTCTTAACAAGGTATTTAATTGTTTTAGTAGCCCTGAAGAAGCATTTAAAATCGGTCCGAGACAACTCAGACTAACTTTTCCATATAATATCGGTCCCTGCCCCCGAAATTTTTGTTTTTGATTTTCAACAAAATCAGATTTAATTTCAGAAAATCATATTTCGGAAGCTAGATTATTCCCGGGAAAAAGGCTAATATCGTAAGATTTGTATTTAATTGTACTACAATTAAGAATTCTTAAATCAAAACCGTCGTAACCGTTTTCGAGACTTTTTTTAACGTTTTGTCAGAGCTTTGGGGGGTAGTGCCCCCCCCCCCCCCCCTCATGGAGCTATATTGCTTTTCTCGATATCGCCTCGGGGTATGATTTTTGCTAAATTTTGTTAAAAATCGGTTCAGAAGTTTTGGCTCCACGCGTCTGCAAAGATGACATACGATAAACAAACATTTTTTTTAAATATAATTTTTTTGGACTTAAGGAACCTCGAAACGTTTAAATCGATACAAATCTCAAAATCTTATTTTCAAGCCGACACAACACTTTCTCTTTATTCAAGAAAGTAAAAAAAAAAACAACCCTTAAGCAACCTACTGGAAAATATTTCTTCTCGAATCTACCTAGGTAGGGTTATAAAATTGTAAAATTGAAACCGGGGGGTTTTTATTTTTAAAGTTGTTTCATTAATTTTTCTTTGCAAAAATTATATGTATATATATATATATAATTTTTTTAATTATAAGTTTCAAGAAGATTAAGATGTTGTTATTTTTTTTTTTTTTCAATAAAAGCAGGGAAGTTTGAAGACACTAGTTGTTTCTTTAAGTTAGGTTAAGCTATTACTAGTTTACAATTATTCCTTGAGTAAGAATAAGAAATAAAAGGTGAAAACTTTTTTCATCGTTGTATCCTAAAACAAAGAAACAATTTCTAATAGATCTAGGAGCGTAAATGGAGGTCATCATAAAGGATAACACAAATAGTCTCTCCATGTAAATTGTTAAAATTTTTATTGCCAAAGCTGCTTTCAGCCTTCAAAAGGCCATCATCAGTGCCTAAGAACAAACCAAAAAATATCGAGCTAAGCACAAACTACATGATAATTAAAACTAACAAACATAAAAACACAGGTAGGCAACTAATTTTAAAAAACCGAAAAATTTTATTCGATTGAGTATTCATTTGACTTTTTCTTGTTAGTCTTTTGCCTTCTTGGTTATGTTAAACTTTAAAAGTTTTTTAAAATTAGTTGCCTACCTGTGTTTTTATGTTTGTTAGTTTTAATTATCATGTAGTTTGTGCTTAGCTCGATATTACATCCGGACAATTTTATTCCTTCAGATTTGGAAAGGTTAAATGCTTCGATAGAAAAGTATAATGGCAGTATTTTTTTTGTGAAGTGATATATTATTTGTTTTATCTATGATTTCTAATATTTCGCTCCAAAATGAAAACCTTATTTAAAAAAAAAAAAAAACTTAAAATGTTTGTAACATGAATTTATATATGGTGGAAATATATCATCATTATTATTATTAAAATGCTACCATAATATCACTTTCCAGTTTGTTGAACTCATTTAACAACCCCTCAGCTTCAACTTCTGTTGCAGGCTTTTGAAAATTATCTTCGTATATTTTCTTCAAACCATCTTTCAAATTTTCATAACTGGAAACCTAATATAACCCCAATAAAAATTGCCGCCCCCTAAAGGCTTGCGCCCCAGGGCTATAGCCCATATAGCCCTATGGTTAGGGTGGCCCTGTTAACGCACGATTATCGAGTTTGTTTACATTTAACAAAACTAATTTGGTGTTTATTTAATTAAAGTAACTGTTTTTATCGAGTTTTTAATAATAAACAATGATTGATTAATGTCATTTATTAATAGTTACATAATCTATTTTTTGTCTTAAAAACGATATATGTCATCCCATGCTGATTGAAAATTTTTCTTTAGTCGTCCACCATCTTGAAAATATTAAATGTGAAATTTTCAGAAACTATTCAGTTTGTCACTAATACTAAGATGAATTTCGTTTAAGTCGATCTACATTTTTACTCCAGTTATCGTTAGACAAATAAATAAACACTTTTTTAAGAGCCCAAGTCTCTGAAATGACGTACGGTGTCGATTTGATGACAAAATGGACACGAGAACTTTAATAAAATATATATATATACGATAACTTTAATAAAATCTATACGATAACTTTAATAAAATATTTAGTTTAATATTATATTTAGTTGAAATTTTATTGGTAAAATACCAAATATAGACAAGGTTCCAACTTTAATGCAACATGCATTTTGTATAAAATTATGATAATTATAGCCATTTAAATGGTGGAGTATGTTGTATGTTCCAACATGTTTCAACAAATATTAGCCTACTCTATGAATGCCTGTGTACTCATACTGGCGTATAATTGATTCCCCCTGTTCATTGCAGGACGGAAATTGGAACAATTCGCCCTCCTTACACCCATATAACTCTATTAATTTGCACACAATATCTGCATTTACTTAATTAAGTTAATTTAATTGTATAATAATTTGATTAAAATCTATTAGAATATAATAATTTCTTACTCCAATTATTTTAAATATTAATAAATCAGCTCTTACTTAGACCGACTTACTTTTAGACAACATTTGTATTCTAACTGTCCTCATTCTCTATCTTCTACATCTTAGTGCGTCTTTTCCCCGGACAATGGATATACTAGAATACTTAATCCTCATATTTAATAAACTGGTGTCAAATATAAATAAAATTATTTCTTCTTACCCTTAAATATACTCTTTATTGTCGATATCATTATACATTTTACGAAACTAGTTGTATAAACTATGTAGTTTTTATTTAACCGTACCTCACTAATTTTAATCCAAATTATTATATACATTTAATCAAACTATTTGGAGCACAGTGCTCCTAGTGATAAAATGATTAACTATTTTTTACAATAGTGACCACTAGTGGATCATTTCGGAATCTGAACTACATTAAGTTTTCATAAACCGCTATATAGGCAGAATAATATTTGACAATTTTTTTCGTAATCAACCCTACAAGAACAACTACATATTTACTATAGTTATCCATACGAATATATTACATAAATAAGACCAATAACTCCAAAACTTGAATCTAAATTAACACTCCCTTGGTTAGCAACCTGATAAGTATGAGAGACAACAGAGTACATAAGGATTAAACATTTAATTAAGAAATAAGAAATACATTATTAACATTATACAACCCACATCCGGGATTCGAATCTCTTATTTCTTTGCTATAGCTCATCGGTTTGAAGAATAATATTACGTGGGATATGTTATGGGGGATTCAATTCCCGGAGTGGAATACATTCTTATAGGTCACTTCTCGCCTATTTTAAATAATTTTCATAAATCTTATATTTATACATGAGTCGCTTTTAATTTATACTTTCAATTTGACCAAGATGAATTCTCCTTTTACCTTCCCATACTCGTATATATACGTAGTGTGTATAAACAGAAATTATTGTGATGGTTCAAAAATTCTATTTTAAGATTTTGCTGGATTACACGTTTTGAAGTCATATGTGTTTAAAAATAGTGGTTTTTAAGAACTCTCTGTCGGTTGTCTTTTGTCTGAAGTCTGGGGTCTGTGCAGACGTGTAGAGTCTAAATACTAGACCAATATCGATTAAATATGGCGTACATATTCATAAAAATTATATCCTAAAGTAAAATGGATAAATTAATTTAACCTCTAAATTTGGGGTGCGAAAAATTAATAATTTTCCTATGAAAGTTTACTTTTAAGGATTTTTTTATTAATGAATAGTTAACAATGACAAAGTTAAAATATAAAATTTACTGAAACATTTTATTTCTCAAGAAGAAATAATAATTTATTAATTAATTTTTCTCCGGGAATATAAAAAATAAACCTACAACCAACTATAAGTATATAAATCCGTGAGTCCCTGAATAGCTTGTCTGACAATGGGCATACGTATAAGTTTCCATACAATTTTTATAGGATCCTACATTTCAAAATAATCGCCCGGAAAAATTAACAATATTTTAATTAAATTATATTTAAAATAAAATTAAGTAATTGCTCTTAGATTTATAAAAAAAAAAAAAAAAAAAAAAAACTTTTTATTTACTAACGCTACAAGACGACGAGGAAAATATTGAATAACTTTTTATTAAAGAAAATTACGTTATTTGTTATTTAGATTTCTTTTTTAAATGGATTAAAATACCTTGAGCCTTAAATTGAGAACAATATAATTTTATTTTTGGATAAAAGGTTAAAAATTAAACACTTTTGTAAGCTCTGATGAGAAGCACATTTTTTTCTCTCTTTTTTAAAAAAAAATACATATTTTAACCATTTTATCTACCTTGTAATTTAATTTTATATTTTTTCCTGTAACGTTAAATATTATCATCAATTATATATATATATATATATATATATATATATATATATATATATATATATATATATATATATATATATATATATATATATATATATATATATAAAAATATATAAAAATACTGTGTTTGCACACTGCAATTAGCTACACAATTTGTGTAAGTGAGAGACACCAAGGGATGTGCCACGCAAAAATGGCACATAGGAACTGTTCCAACATCAGACTTACGTCACCAAGATGTTGGCTCGGCATTACTCTATTTCCTGCATCGTTTCGTCGCGTCCGACTCATCAGGGGCCCGACGATGCCCACCCAACTCTAGACCAAAATGATCACATATAGGACTTATCAGAGACGAGCGTGCTTTTACCCCGCCATATTGTCAGTCGGTTGCTAGGGGTGGGCAAATAGATTAAAGGCAAGGGGTCCTTATTAAGAAAAAGATAAATCATTACAACATAAATTAACAATAAAATATATTAAGAAAACATCGTTGGTATAACCATAACCTAATGAATATAAATAAATAAATAGTTGCGCTACTTAAAGAATATAATACTTATGTAATTTTACAAATTCAGGGTAAACTAATAGGGATAATGGTTAGCGGGTTGGGGTTATCTAAAACTTAACGGAGGTTATTATGGGGTTAGTGGGATTTGGACAGGTAAATAAATTAAGCAAATAAATTAGTTAAATAAACAAATCAGGAAAGGTCGTACATGGGGGTATATATTATGTATAAAATCTTTGTCTTTTAAACTATCATTAATTTAATAAGCCCTAAGACGGGGATCCCCCTATAATATGATTTTTCCCCAAAACCTGGATTTGGCTGTAGAGTGTGGAGTCACCGGCTTTTCAGACTGGAGTCCAGAGCGGTGTGCAGTAATGGGCCGTGCGGCGGTGTCCTTATTCCTCCAGGAGTCTTACTCGACACTGGGATCCTGGGATAGACTCCGGCGCACCGTATCCTCTGTTCGAGCCCACTAGCTGGGCCCGAGTCGTGGTGAGTTGTCCTGACCTGGGAGAGTAGGCCACACTTAACATTGACCGGTGCGGCTCTTATACGTGACTCGGACCTTAATCCGAACAGGCATCGCTACACTGTTCTCACAAACCTCGCTAGCTGACTTGCCTCATTGAAGCGCAAAGGCCAACTGAAGGAGAGTCTCTCAATCAGGTCAAACCTTGAACCACAAAATTGACCATCAGACCTTCTATACAGGTTGAACCTGGTCACTGTTATGGGTCAAGGGTCGACCTAAAGATAACATCCCTATGCTGGCTCTGGCTTTCCCTATTTCTATCTCTAGCTATATACATAATTATATACATTTCGATAATGATAAAAATAACAAAAGAACCAACAATACATTAAATAACAAATTAAATAAATAACCCTTACGAGTGGACATAAATTCCGCTCGTTACAGAGTCACTAACAATTTAATTAATTTGATTAAAAAATCGAAAATTTTCCGATTGCGCTGGAAGTTGCTCTAATTATACCTCTTTCATTTCCATTGAATTTCGTTTATATATCTTCCGCCACTTTGAAAATATCGAGTTTTGAACTTAGAAACGTTAATGTCATAAGTTCTGAACTATTTCACAGATTGAGCTGAAACTCGCACCAATGATACCTTTCTATAAGATAAATAAGAGACCTCCCTATAACGGACCTCATTATAACGGACGTCGTGAGAAATATTCTGAGGCACCCGCGTCCGATTTTTTCTATTTATTTTTAAAGGTATTTTTAATACTGTTAAGTTTGTCTCAGTTGGGTTTTGGTAATCAAAGTGAAAATATAATTGGATTTGTAGAGTCCTTGGGCTATATTTCTATCTATAATTTTTAAAATAAGATTGAGTAGCCAAAGTTTTTCCCTACTCGACTGCCGATATATCATGTGACAACTAATCATAAACTATTTACTAAATCATCTCCAGAATAATCCGTTCTATAACGAGCCGTCTTATATAAGCTTTTAATTATATTGGGGCAGAACTCTGCAATCATAGTCTATGCCGTGGAACTCCATAGATTAGATATCATTCGGACTTTTTTGTGTATTTTTTTGTTTATTTTTTTGTTTATTTTTTTTAGACATTGTCAGATTTGGAGGTGATAATGGTGTAGAGATCTAATTCTAGCTGATCTAAACGGATTGGCCCGAGTTTTTTTTATCTCTAAAAACATTCTAACCCTACCATGTTGGACAAAAAAGGCAAAAATAAGAATTGAATAGTGAGTTCTATTTATAGTCATTTTAACATATATTCGCTGTTTTATAGTTCTTTTAAACAATAAATCTTTCCTACTCCTTACTGATGGCTTAGGTGAAGATAAGGAGCAATTCCTGGAATTTTTAGGGACGATTTTTGTCCGCTAGTTTGTATGAATATAACTTCATTATTACTAAATATATTTATTTTCACGTTTTGTTTTATTTTTACTTTTCCTTACCTTTAAGAAAAAGTATTGTTTTGCCTCAAACAATCCGAAACCGAGATTCAAACGGAATTATTCGTGTTGGGTGTTTTTTTAAAAAAGATTTGAGTGGTTTTTACCTGGATATCTGTCTGTCTGTCATGCATAACTTCCACAGTTTGTAAACTAAGTAGAAAAATCAGTCTTTATTTGTAGTTGCGCTGCACCCAAAATCATAAATTTGAGACGTCATTATCTCTTCCTGGAATTTTGTGCTGTTTTTTAAATTTAGCTGACATCAAAACTTTAAAAAATTCGATAAACCTTAAAACCAATTATATATATTTATAAGATAATCATTTCATTTGGTACGTGCTGCCATTTTGAAAATATCGACTTTTGAATTTGAAAATTTTAACGCTAAATCATATCTGACTTATTTAATTGATTTAGCTTAAATTCGCACCAATAATACCTTTCTATAAGATAAATTTTCAGATAAAATCTGGTGCCATTTTGAAAATATTGAGTTTTTATTTTAATATAGGAAAGTGTTTGTTTAAATGTTTAAATACTTCATAATTTCGGACCTCATTATACAGGACTTAAGTTATCGGACAAACAAAATTTTAATTCACATAATAAAAATATCTGTTTCATTTATTGGTTTACTTTTGGTAAAGAGAAGTTCGGATACACCCTGCGTTCAATTTTTTTGTTCTTACAGTGTTTTATTTTTCATCTCAATGTATTACTGAATGTATTCAATATTGCATTGAAATGTTTTTTTTAGCATACAAATAATCGACAATCTGGCTCTAGACTCTTTCCAATGCCCTAGATCTAGTCGATATACTATAAGTGAACCTGCTTTTAGCTTTCTATATTCAGAGAAAAGGCACTTAGTTTTATTAATATAGATAAGAAAAGAATATGTATTTCCTATAAGTATGCAAGTTATTGAAAATCCTAAAGCTTTATACACGCTTGTAATTAGCTTCACTTTTATGTCTGGGATAGATTTTTTTGTCAGGGAAAAATATTGTAATCTATAATTGACCCGCTTCCTGACTACCTTGAAAGCTGAAACTTGCACATAACATTACGTATTTTCGATTGCATTTTTTTTTTTTTTTTTTTTTTTTTTTTTTGTATTAGCCGATAAATAAGTAATTTAAAAAAAAAAAAAATTATTTGGTGGAAAATTTCGAAATAAATGTAAACAATGACAACCACTGTGTTGAAGTTGATAACTGTAGGTTTTGTCGGCAAGTGTGTTTTTTCCTCTAAAATAATTTTATTTTAAAAGGTAAAGATTTCACAGTAGTGTTGAGCAAACTCGGTTGGAACCCTGTTCCATTCACTTTGGGGCTACCTCTAGCGCTTACCTTTTTAATTTGAGGGGTTTTTAAGCAAACGGAGGTAATAACAAATTTGTAGGCATGTGGAGTTGATAACTGTAGGTTTTGTAGGAAAGCGTGTGGAGGCTTTCACTTTTACATTACTAACTCAGATTTTCTTAAAATCAAACAAATAGAAATTTCGAAATTCAATAACATAATGTTGTGTTGATCGGTGACGTATAATAAGTGACAAAATAAAATCCGTATAAAAGGTGATACATAATTTTGTAACATTAAAGGCTGATATAAAAAATTATATTCCATATTATTTTAAATATATTATAATTATTTATAAAGTGATAAAATGAAGAAAAAATATACCAAAAAATAACAAATCTTTTTACTTGGGTAAATATAATTTTTCAGTAATTCCTTCAAGTTTTTTTTTTTCCACCGTTAAGCTTCAACTTTATCAGCTTTAGTTTGGTAGAACCAAAATATCTTTAAAAAAAAATGGCTCTTGTTTAATAAGAAAAAGTCAAGTTGACTTAAGAGAGTTTATTATTTACAAAAAGGATTATGTTTTCAGATAAGGAAATAATGTTCCAAGATTTTATTCATATTCTTCCTAATCTTACTTAGCCAAGAAAAAACATTGTTTAAATTTTCTTAAGGTTTAGTTAGAAATAAAAGTCTGAGTTTAAAATATTTATATTTAGATTTTCACTCAAAACAATTGCCTCCCTGAGGGATTTTGTTAATATTTGAAAAGAATTACTTAGTAATACTCTATGGAATTTTATTATGAGAATCATCATTATCTCTTTTTATACAAAATTTCCTTAAATTTGATTTATATTTACTTTCTCGTATACGAATTATATTAGAGAGAGGTAGCATTGTGATGACATGAAAATTCGATTTTGAATTTTTATTAGAATTACACATTTTGTTTTGTAGAAAAAAAGTGTTATTTAAAAAATGTCTTACGTCTGTCGTCCGCACAGAGCAAAGGTTTTCGAGGAGCACTCTCCCAAAAAACCTTTGTATATATAATTATTTTAAAATTTAGTCGTTTTGACTTTAACTATATTAATCGAGTTGCCATGAATAATCTAGTATTGAGGTGATAAAAAAATAGACTGCCAATTAGTGTGGCATATTGCTTCCTCGTATCCTATCTCGCACTTTTATGCTATACAATCATTACATACAAATTATGCTTTACAAGCTATTATTATCTAAATTATTTTTTGGCCAGTCAAATAGTATTTTAGTGTATCTATAAAATCGCAAATATACGGCTAGTTCTTATTTTTTAATATGTTGTTTGGAGTACTACCAGTAGTGTATATCCAATTTTGCATCGAAAGACCTGTACAAACTTCGCAGCACTCGAAAAACCACGAAATTTTCGCTTTTTTTAAATTTTATTTCACTATATCTCCTGAGCTATGAGTATTTTAATGAAACATGTTATTTACGTTTTTAAAGTAGAAAAAGTTGTATACGAGTTGAGTACAGAACCACCTCTGAAGGTCTAATAATTACCAACATACAGCCCTTCCAAAATTGACAATTTGTCCAAAAAAGTGTAATTTTAAGTCAACTTTTGACCCGAAATCTGGGGAAATTCCCAAATTATGGGTAACGTTATTAGGAGTGACGTTGTAGCAAATGTAATGAGCTTTAATTTAAGCAGAGAACGACGTCTGTAGGTCTGATAGTTTTCTCACAAAACTTAAAAATCCAAAAATTTAATATTTCGCATATTTGGCCTGTTGAGATCTTACGACGGTTTGAGGGGTATTTGACTATAGCACACCCGAAATTATTCAAATGTGTCTTCTGTAGGTCGAATGTGATTAAAAAAGAAATAATGTTTGAAGCAAAAAAATTGATTAAATTTTAAAAAAAAAAGTGTGGGCTGCTTTGTACTATATATTCATACGAACTCACCTTTTAAAAATAGCTACCAATGAGCACCCCGCACGCTTTTTAATTTTGTTTAGAAATTATTTTTTGCCTTTTAGTTCGATTTGCTATTGAAACGTGTTTTTTACTTTTTTAAACTATTAATTATTTTTTTTTTTTATTCTGCAAACTAACTTAAATTTAATAGTAAATTGAGGCTCCTTACCCCATGGCATTGTTCACAGAAGACGGTATGCACAAAGGAACAAAATCAAAGTTCTACTCCGCTCCCTCAAAACATCTCAGAAGGAGACAACACGCTTGTTGTGGTAGACGAGGGTTACTTACTATCACCACAAGGTAATATGTGATATGGCTATATCACTGTTGCTGTGGTCTTCGACGGATATTCTGAGGATGGGACAGAGAAGAACACAAAAACTGTCGATCGCCGAAGCCGCTATGGTTCTGTGCAGTGCCACGAAGTCATCTTTGAACAGACAGTTATCATAAAAATGGTCCAGGAGAAATCGCTGGCCAACAACAACGCCAAACGACGACTGATTGCTCTGATATGCTCCGCCTTCCAAATCCAAGGAATTGAGACAAAGAAAGCAGTCGAGGACACTGACTGTGAACAAGCTGTGGAGTCCATCCAGAAATACCCTCAACTCATCTCCACAGCTGAAGTTTTCCTCTCCAAACTACTTCAACACACCAAGCCATATGCCATATGCCATTTCCCATATGCTGAAGCGAAGTGCCATGTAGCTCTGTATGAAGGAGACTACACTGAGGACACCCTCCAGAGCCTTCAGTATAAAATGTTTGTGAAAACAGCCACCTCCTCTAAGGTTGACCTCACCCGTTTGCTTCCAACGGAAGGGGGATTAATCTTCCACCCCTAACGAACTTACCAACAAGTTCAGAAGTGGTTGGGGGTGAAAGAAGACGCAACTGAATGAGGATGGAAAAAGTCAGATCAGGGGCTCATTCCAATAACAATGATGAGTGAAGTGGCACCTCCTTCTATTCTGAAATTTCTATCATGGGGGCAAGAAAGGCTGTAGTGGAAGCGGCAGTACCTGCCTAAAAGCAGGCCTCAAGTGCTCGGTACTTTGCAAATTTCGCCGGCGTCTCTTGCCAAAACGACGCTGTAATTCAGATTGCCGAAGGAGGAAAAGATGACGACGACGCACGACCTATTTTTCAAGCAAAATTGGACGATTTTCGACCACCCACGAAGTGGGCAAAATAAACTATTCCAACCTAACAGTATCTCTTGTAAATATGCATATACATATTATATACCATTAAATAAAAATGTTAAATTAATTGCATTGTAAATACATTAATATATTTATTGTGGATGTACATGGGGTTTCCATTGAAACTACCCTCAAACCGTGGTAAGAACTCATCAATTAACGGAAGACACATTTGAATAGTTTCATGCTATAGTCAAATACCCCTCAAACTTTCGTATGAACTCAACAGGGCAAATATGCAAAATATTTTATTTTTCGTTGTTAATTATTGTGAGAAAACTATCCTACAGACGTCGTTCTGTGCTTAAATTGAAGCTCATTACATTTGCTACAACGCCACTCCCTATAACTTTACCCGTAAAATGAGTATTTTCCCCGATTTTGGGGTCAAAAGTTGACCAAATCATAAAATTACACACTGAAAAATTGTCAATTTTGGGAGGGCTGTATGTTGGTAATTATTAGACCTTCAGAGCTGGTTCTGGCCTCAACTCGTATTCAATTTTATCTATTTTATAAACGTAAATAACATGTTTCATTAAAAAACTCATAGTAGTTTTATAGTGAAAAAACCGCAACAAAAGCGAAAATTTTGTGGTTTTTCGAGTGCTGCGATGTTAGCACAGGTCTTTCGAAGCTTCAAACTTGGATATACACTACTGGTAGTACTCCTAAAAACATATTAAAAAATCAAAACTAGTCGTTTGTTTGCGATTTTTAATGTTCTATATGACTGGCCTATTAATTGTTTTCCCGTTTTTTAAATCTTTCAAAATTTATTTGATTTTTTACATTAATTAAAGTATCAATTAAGCAACATTTAGAGAGCGCAGATGGTTAAAATTAATCTGGTGCTATCAGCGGTCTTCTTTCGATAAACCATCCAAATTTCACAAAAATCAGATAAAATGGGGGAAAATAGACTGCTAGTTGAAACATATGGGGCCAAATCCAAGCATTCCCTTACAGTTTCAATGGTTCTGAATCATATAATATTATTGTTAATAAGCATATTAAAAAAATAATAATTTTCTAATAATTGTAATACTAAAAAAAGGAACTTAAAGCTAAAATGCAATTATTAGAGGTAAAAAAATAATTAAAATAATGTAATAAAAGAATATTTAATCCCCTAACCTTTTGATTTAAAAAAATAAAAAATAAATAGTTATTCAACTTTTCTTCATTTAATTAAAATGACGGGGAAACTAATAATGGAGGGGAAATTAAAGCCCTGAGGCTGAAATAAATTAGGGAATTATTAGTGAAAGGTATTTCTATTAAAGTCCAATGGTCTCCTTAGAATCTGTCATGCTATTTCATTCTCTTGTATCGATTGAACCTTTCTTTTATATTTATTTAATTTTTTTTTTTACTCCCTCCCTCTCTTTATTTTCTTATTTCTCTTTCCCTTCCTTTTATTTTTATAAATTTAAATTGATTCTGCATTTATTACCGATGTCAATCTAAAAAGAGGATTACTTTTTTTCTTTTTGAATTTTAGCCTTTTTTACCTTCTGTTTCATTAATTTTACTAATTTATTCAATAGTTATTTGATTTCACAACACTAATTAAAAGAAATCTGCCTTATACTACTAGAACCAAACTGCCATTATGTGAATACACAATACATTCGTTCGGTGTTAATTGTTAGTTATTTGTTGATACCTATTAAATTATAACTGAAAATTTTATGTACACTAAAAATAATTCCTCCGGTGGGGAATCGAATCCGACCTCTATCAATTTGCAAATGACTCGTATACTAGATTTTTTCCGGGAAAAAAAATCATATGGTTTGATTTGTATTGAACTAGATTTTAGATTTTTTTTAAAATCAATATCGTCGAAATTGTTTTCGAGAAATTATTTACTTTAAGAGTTTTTGGAGAGATACTCAAATGAAATGCTAAAATTTGTATATCAATTTCGCCTCGGGGTGTTATTTTTCTTTTTCAAATATGTATTACGTATGCCTAATTTTATCAAATTGACCCACTAGTTTAGTCACCCCACGTCTGCTCATATGGCTGACATGTTACTTTAGAAACTACTGTTTTTTCAATTTAGTGGTCCATGCTTTACAGCTATAGCAGATTTCTATATTAGTTTTATACTTTTAAAACAATATTATCTGATTCAATAAATGGTTTCCTATCTTATTGTCTTATCTATATTTCTAGTTTTATATACTTTATTGTTAATGAAGACATCATCAGTATCGATTGTAAAAATATATAGAGAGGAGCCTGTTTGCCATACTAATTGACAAACAATTTTATTTCATTATAAGTAGCCACAACTTTTTCATTTTTTAGTTTTTCCAAATCAACTTTTTCATATAAATTCAATATTACCCATTTTATAACAAGAATAACACTAAAGAAGAATATATATTATTTAAAGAAAGTAAAAAAAAAAATAAATAAATAAATCTACCAGGTTTCTCCTAGTGATACATAAAGTCTACAGAATTATTTAGACGGGAATAAAATAGACTTATACAGTTTATTATTTATCCCACAACTATAAAGAGAACTAGTTATATCACTTTTTATCTAGGACCAGAATAGCGAAACAGGGAGAAACACCAAGACATTTCATAAAATATTAAAAAAAAAAAAAAAAACTATAGCCGACCCTTGTTGTCAATTTATTTTAGATTAAACACGAAAAAAACAAAAATTAGTTGGAGAAATTAGAAAATCATCTGTCAATTAGTGTAGCACATAGTTTCCTTGCGTCCTATCACTGACTATAGATTATAAATTATAATGAAATAAAGTTCACAGTATGTATGTTCATAAAAAAGCAGGTTATACACATGAAATGTGCATGCTAGGTTGAAATAAATAAAAGGACTCACCAATCCTTATCCCATCCAGCCTTAATTTCATCAAAATCAGGTTAGTTTATTTTTTTATCTATAAATATGGAAGTTATTAAATATGGGAGAAAAATGGTGACGGTCTGACGGACAGAAAATGTTTCGGATGTAAGATTCACATTTTGGTAGTGGAAAATGAAAACAAATGTTTTTATAAATATTTACAAGTTTTTCTAATATTCTCGACGCTCCCGTTACCTTCTTTAAGCTCGAAGGTAACAGCAAAATGCTTCATAATCATAATAATCTATATTCTACATACATACAAAATTCAAAAATCTTAGTATCTTTGTCTATCTGTGTGTCTGTGTCACGCATAACTCCCACAAGCTAGAGAGTGGAAACTTAGTTAAAACAAAATGAGTCCTTAAATGTAGTTGTGTTGCCCAGAAAAGTCATCAATTTATAACGTCATTAACCCATTTTAGTGTCAGCGAAAATTCGTAAAAAGTCGAAAAATATTTGATTGCGTTGAAATTTGCACAATTTATAGTCCTACAAACATTTCCTCTAAATTTCGTTTTGATTTCTCTCTCCATTTTAAGATATCAACTTTTGAACTTTAAAACTTTAACGCTAAATAATTCCTGAACTATTTCACCGATTTAGCTGAAATTTGCATCAATACTTTCTATAAGACAAATAAATCTCCGCATTTCAACTTAAATCTGCACCATTTTGGAATTATTTGGTAAGGAAATGTTTCGAGACACCTTGGGTCTGATTTTTAAAACATGTTATTCTTTATTTTATCGTCTAACCAAACATAGAGACACATTTGTCGTTCGTTCAGATAGTAAAGTGGTAAGGGGGGGGGGAGGCTGTTGAGATCCAATTTCCCTCCCCGCAAATATTGAATGATGGCATTGCCTCGACCAATCTTCTCTTAAACCATTCCAGCAAAAAAAGAGAAGAAAAAATATAATAATTTACCCGAATTTTTGTTTTTTGTGCAACCCGAAAAAAAACTTGAATGTTAAAGACAGAAATAAGTTAGATTTTCTTTGCACTTTTGATATGCGGGAAAAATAAGACAAAAAAAAAAAAAATGACGAATAATATTTCAAGGCAAAAACGAAAATATGTACGAAGACATTCAAATATAATGTACGGGAATATTTCTACTGTCGGTTTCTATAAATAAATTATTACTGTAAAAAATAAAAGGACGAAAGAAACAAAACTCTGGAATAATGTAGTTTTCACTTTTTGTGGGTTGAGGTGTTCTGAAGGTAGTCATTTTTCATTTTGTAACTGAATTATTAATCACTCTGGTGTAGATATATTAGAATATACTTTTTCAAGAAAACAAAAGCATACATGAACATCTGTATTTTCCTCATTTTTAGGTTGATAGGATGGAACTATTGTAACTGTGTTTGTCAAGATATTTGTTTTGTTACCTTTTTTTAAAGAATCTCATTTTTTGAACGAGCTTTTGATATGGGATACATGCATTATATATTATATATATATATATATATATATATATATATATATATATATATATATATATATATATATATAAAATCATAATTATATATAATATTATAATATGTAACAAATGAAAATAAAAGTTTTTTTTATTGGATAAATTGCTAAAGGTATGGGATACACTATAAATTTTACGATATTTCAATTATTAGAGTGTTAACAAGTTTTGTTTATAGTTCGATAAGAAGGGGAAAAGGTTTTATAATTAAAGTAGTAAAAAATAATGGGTTTTTTTATCCACTTTATGAGGTAAAAATGAAAGGAGAAGAAATTTGACGGGGAAAAATTGGTCTAAAAAGAATAACAACTTTTAACTACTTTTTACTTCCAGGGACCTGTTACATTTTTTTCTTTGTTTAGTGTCGTATAAAAACTAATCTCACCTGTTGTGATCTTCAACATTAAAGTGCTTTTCTAACACAAAGTGGTGCTCTTGCTATCATGTTGTTGTTACACGCTTTTATCTTCGCTTGTCTCCAAATATTGCTACCTAAATTAGGCCTACTTCCCGAGATCCTAGAAAGCTGAAACTTTAAAAGAAATTAAATGATAATAGTCATTAATTAATTTAGTTAAATTTTATAATTCAATTATTGACTTAAAAATCTATGAAAGGGTGTAATAATGTTTTTCGAATTTACTTTTAAATTTCTTTTTTTTATACATAGTATATTTAGAGAGCTTAGCAGATTGTGATGGCGCTAAAATTGTAGTTTGAGATTTTCATTTATTTTTTTATTTTTTTTCATAATAATTATTGTGTTAAAGTTTTTTTGTTTTTTTTTATCCTATTTTATTTAAAGTCCATAATAGATTATTTTAGTTATTTAAAATTAAACATATTTAGGCAAAGATGACGGTCATTACTAGATTGAGGAGTGATGACTTGGTTAAGAATGACTGGATAACAGGTGCTATGTCGAAGAGTGAAATTTACATGTCTGTGCAACTTTTTGTTCGTCAATCCGGATTATCTTTTTTTATCCAGGGTTTATTTGTTGGCACCAAGGGCTTTATTGGATGCCATTAGAGGGTCTTGGTGGACAACTAGGATTGCGTTGACACCTGCAAAGGTTGCAAGGACTTAGAAAGGGTGCTGAGGCTGAGGGATATCATGCGTGTAAAAGGAATATTGGAGAGGGTCCAAGAATACTTTCCTAAGGCTGAAGTTTTTTAGAATTCATTTAATTTAATTATTTTTACTAATATAAATTGGTACGACAAACTTTAACAAAATTTTAATTATATCTTTCGACGAATATTTTTTTTCTGTGATTTTGGGGGGCAAAAATTCTTTCATTAAAATCAGCCTAGTAGTTTAGGCTCTACGCATCAGCACAGATGACAGGCATTTTTCATAACCAAATTTTTTTTTGGGGAATTATGGGTCTCAAATGCTTAAATCCGTAAAAAACTTAAAATCGAACTTTCGTGCCTTTACAATATTTTTCCTTTATGTACTACTATATGAGAAAGAAAAAATATAAAATTGCTTCAGTTTCCTCTTGTTTTTTTGGTGTATATTTATCTTCTACAATTAAATTTAAATATACATAATTAAATTGTCCTTGTTTAATCTAGTAAATGTATTTGTTAGTCTTTTTTTAATTCAAGAAAAAAACAAAACAGATATAGACAAAAACGAGATGCAAGTTAATTAGAAACGACGTGTTGGTAGAGTGAAAGTAAAGGAGTATTTGTGCTTTCAATTCAATATACTTAGATAGAGTTAAGCCCTTTGTTTCACTGTACTGAGGGAGTAAAGTGAAGCAACATGTTGGAGAGTAATAGTGAAACATGTCCCAGCCAATGTTTGTATAGCTCGGCCTTGGCACAGAATCCGCTCGCCATGTCTACTCTGTATGTCAGCAAATTGAATTACATTGCATTGCCATCTCTGGCCTTTTACTTTTTTGCTCCAAACTATGGTTCAACTATTTTGCAAGTTCTTATTATTATTATTATTTACGCTTTTTATAAATTTAATTTCTAGAGGAATTCATTTAATCATTTTTTACTTTTCCCTGCCTTAAAGGAAAATAGTTGTATGTATTATGTTAATTAGTTATATTAGTTATTATACGTAATTTGTAAAACAAATGTAATAGCAAATTATACCCGATAAATATCGGGAGCTAAACTTTCTCATATACATTATTAGTCTGTTAAGTGTTTTCCATTTGCTTAGATACATTTAATTATCATTAAAAATGTTATCGAAATTAACTGTAAAAGAGGTTTTTCTCTGGTGGTAATCAACCCGACATCTCATCTTGTGAAATATTCAAAATTAATTATGAACCTGATTTAGATTTTATCAAAATAAACGAACCCGTTTTTCGTTGGTCTCATACAAGGACACACATTTAATGTATACACGGTATTCGAAATGTGTGCCCCATAATATTTCCAGAAGTATGTAGTTTACATGGAAAATTACCAAAGTAAAAGTGAAGAGTGACTTTGATCTTAAATGGTAACTGCCTCAAACCCTTATTAAACAAAAAAGATAGAGTAAATGTTGTCCAAAATTTCTGAGTTATGATTCTATTACTTCGAATGTTGCTGAAATTATTCGTCGTTCGAAATTACTCGTAATTTCAGAAGTTTGATAAAGATTTGAGCTCTGCTATACGAGTCTGAGATAATAATGGGGGCTCCAATTTAAGATTTTCAAAACTGCCCTTTGTAGGGAATTTTAGGGCGTATGAGTATTTTATTTTCGTACCACTATCATCATTCATAGATTGTTTGAAACCCCATGTAACTTAGGTCATGTTTCTTGCAACAGCATACTTCTAGAAATACGAAGGAGTTGTTACAAATTTAGAATACACTGCATATGATCTTACTCTCATATTTTAATTTAATAGTCCGCATTCTCCTGTATATAATGAAAACGTAGTATAGATAGTATTTAAATAGACTACAGTTATCTTTCTTTTTTTTCTCAAAATTATTAGAGCATATATAAAGATATAGATTCAATGAGATTAGCTATATCGATAAAAATAATACAGTAAAATATGGTATTGGCAGAAGAATGAAATGTATAAGAGAGTAACGAAAATATACAAAAACAATAAAGGTAAGTTAAATTTGCCTCTATAGGCACTACACTTTGTATGAAAACTATTTTATTTCACAAATAAATAAGTAGGGGAGACCGGGGCCAGTTGGCCATAGGGGCAGGTTGGCCCAGTCGAGTTTATTCGCAGACTAGGCACTTCAGACTGCCAGGTGTCATGTCAGAGGTTGGTAGCACTGCCCCCTTCTCTCCACAAAGTTATCAAGCCTGTCCGAGCGTTTTTGGTGGTGTCACGCTGTCTAATCAGTTTTCGATAACTCAAAGTATATTTTTAAAAGTTTGTTTCGAGTGTTTTAATTAATAAATCTTCGGCATTGCCGCATTAGGTAAGTATTTAGGTTGAAGCCTATAGTTTAAGGATTATTTCAGTGTGATTTATTAATCTAAATATGTTCAGAGTCAACTTAGATGACAATCAATTTAAAAAATATAGTGATGGGGCAGGTCGGCCCAGTGCAAATGGGGCACGGTGGCGGGCCAACGTGACTTTTCAGAGTGATTTTTTACCGTCGTATTCCACAGACAGACCTAACCCTTCTAAGATTCAAATACTAAAACAAACTCTAATGAACCAATAAGAAACCCTTCTACTTCTAAGGCAGGGAGTGGAATCGCCAGGTGCCACTAAAAATACTTTAGATTTAGTTCCGTTAGATGAAGATAGAGACTAATCTGATATTAATACAATCTCTATACTTCAATGCTAAATTAAAATTAAACGCTGCTAATTAAGTTCAAATGGTTTTTACTCCATGCCTGTTAAGGTTTACCAAAAAAGCTATAGGAGTGGTTTGCGGGCCAACATGCCCCAACCCCTGGGCCAACTTACCCCTCATGAGGGTAAGTTGGTTCATTAAAAACTACACGTCTAATTTTAATGAAATTTGGGTGGTAGGTCACAATTAGCCCATTATTGGTCCCATATAAGTTTCGACCTTCTGCGCCTATTTGTTGCTCTTCCACATACGCACAAACATACATTTGTTTACATCTATAGCTTCAAAAGTACTTATCTGATTTGTATGAAACTTTTATAGTTTATTGTATGTAGTCCGCAGATAGCCCTAGATTAATTTAAACCGTCTGCGCTCTTTAACTTTTGAAAAATTGATACTTTAATTTATATAAAAAATACAAACAATTTTGACAGATAAAAAAAAACGGGGGAAACAATTAGATAGATTAGATATTAATAGCTTGTAAAAGTATAAAATCAATACAGTACGTGATAGGATGCGAGGAAGCTATGTGCCACACCAATTGGAAGTCTATTTTTTCCAATTTATTTCATTGACGGATCATAGAAAACATATGAAAAGCTATATTATCATCATGTTGCAGAGAGTCTCGTATCTCGGGTTCCAGTAAAAACAGTCACAACCACATCTTTGCATTACTCGCTAGCTAAACTTTTAGATTGAAGATCTAAAACTAGAAGTAACATCTCAACAGCTGACACACACAAACTGACTCAACAAGATAAATTTGACACAGTTACTTGATTATATTTATACATGTAAATTATAACATTAACACTTATGATTTTAATAAACTTTTACGATAAAACCCAAACTAACTTGATAAACCATTGGTAAAAAATGAAAACAATAAAAATAGCATAAACTAGCATAAAAAAGATGTTGAAGGGAGAGCGGATTTGAAGGCTTCAGACTCTAGCACGCAACACGTCCATGTTTATGCAGTAATAAGTGCCTATTAAAATTGCAAGGTTCTAGTTCAAATGATTCTAAAAATGTAGCGAAATGGCCCAAGATTTCCACCATCTTTAATTATAATTGTAAAAAAAAAAAAAACCCAGTTTAGTGGACGTATATATATTATATTATCAAAGAAAACTTCCTAAAGCCCGTTTGGTGATTCTAGTGTCACTTCTTTCTTTACTCCTAAGCCTAGTTCTAAAATAAGAACCTTACAACTTCATTATAAAATGGGTTTTAATTATAATTAATTCTTATTTGTTGTTTTGTTTTGTTTTAGAAATCGTGTGCTTCTTTTGCTGTTAGAAGAAGTAAATTTGGTGAGTTATTTTAATCTAATAATAACAAAATATATATTTTTGTGTTACTTTTGTGAAATAAGCGCAACATGGTTAGATAATTTTTCGAAGCCTTACTGAAGATGATAATTTGTGGTTGAAATGAAATTTCATATACTATTTATTAAAGTCGTTTTTTATTTCTGATAATTTCTACTATAGTTCTGCACTATATATACTTATAATACCATTATAAATATATTATTGATATAAATCACTAGAATTCAGATTACCACTGGTGAAATAAATCTTTAAAAACGAAATTACTCTTTTCAGAACATTATAATTACTCTTTTAAAACTGAATCTACAGTTTTTATCAAGAATTTAGGAAATAAAAATGTCTTCTACTACACGCTTTTTAATTTTAATTTTTACACTTTTCCTTTTCAAAACATCTAAATAAGGAACCGAAATTATGCTTGAAAAGTAAACTGTTGGATTAGAAAGTCAAAATGTTGTTTAAAAAAAAAGCGTCCTACGCCATGTGTTTTAGTTTTTAAATTTATCTTATAAATATTGAACTGAATTACATTTTTTGATCCCAATCGCTTCGCAGGGAAACTTGACAAACTTCCTTGACCGTTTGAATGAGGTTTACGAGCTATTGGTAAACATAATGTTGTGAACCTATGCACACCTCACTCATAGCAATTACCAGTTGAGTGGACCGATGAGAAAGAGAAGTGGAAGAGGAAAGTTATCTTTAGTGGACTGGCCGGAGAAGATGGAAGGGGAAGTGATCTTAAGCGGACAAATGAGAAGGGTGAGGAGGGGAAGTGATCTTGAGTGAACAAATGAGACAATGGTGGGAGGCTAAGTGATCTTGATTAGACCAATTAGAGGGAGAAAAGTGAAGCGTCCTTTGAGTGGACAGATGGGAGACGAGGAAGAGGAAAAAACTTAAGTAGACCAATGAGAGAGCTACATGAAATAACACTTGAAATCAAACTCATTTTGGTTCTTGTGCGACTAATGATGATCTATGTTCCATTATACTTTTACCTTGAAGAGCAACTACAATCCATTGTTTTATCCTAATACACAGTATAATTAGCAAAATGTTGACAAGTTCAGTTCGCTTTGTCTTTATTTAATCCTGAATAGGAAAGTTAAACAGATATTTTCTATTAGCCTTTTTAAACTGCTCTTTTATATGATGAATTTTCACTTCAACTGAACAAATTTTCATTTTATATATAAACGGATTAAAGGAGCTACTTGACAATGCAACAATAGGAGAAATAATATTACACATAACATGGTATCCTAGATAAAGAGCTGAAAGGCATAAAGGTAATGGAGTTAGGAATATTGAAGAATAATAATGGAGAGGGTAGATTTATAACCCTGGAGTGAGATATCTACCCATATATCAGGCTCCAGGTGACAAGTAGCCTCCCCACACTCATTCCTATCCCAACTCTTACCTGATTTATCAACTTTAATCCACTGCCGTTTATATCTCCATGCATTTCATACTGCACTGAACCTTCATACTACATCAGTTTAATATTTAATCATGTAAACAACTAACTTATACAACGTATGCTACAGTGCAATTTATTTGGGATTTGATTCTTTTTTATTAATATTTCTTAAAAATCAGTTTATCAAAACCGATTCTGTAACGGAAGCTACGAGATCGTTCTGAAGAATGAAAATATTCTATATCTCCGATTTCAAAAATTCCAAGAGAGAAATCCGTTTCAGACATCAGGGAACAATTTTGGTTCCGTGTCTCTCTGTCGGTCTGTCGCTCAATTTTTGCGAACCAACATATCTTAAAAACTATACGTCCGACTTTAATGAAATTTGTATGGTAGGTCATAATTAGCCCATTGTTGGTCCCATATAAGTTTCATAGATATTTGTATCTCTTCCACATGTTCACTAACATACATTTATTACATCTATTATAGCTTCATAAGTACTTATCTGATTTGAATGAAACTTTTATACTTTATCGAAAGTAACCCGCAGATAGCCCAAGATTAATTTGAACCGTCTGCGATCTTTAACTTTTGCTAAATTGATGCTTTAATTCATGTAAAAAATAAAATACTTCTGACGGATTAAAAACACGGGGGAAACAACTAAACTAATTAGGAAAAAATTGCTTGAAAAAGTATAATATCAATAAAGTATGCGTGGTATAATATGATGCGAGGAAGCTATGTGCCACACCAATTGACAGTCTATTTTAAAAATTAATTGTAATTATTTTAAATTCAATAATTTGTGTATTATATAAAAACGGATTATTTGGCAGGAAATTGTTTTTAAATTATATTTAAATTTTATTAATGCTTCCGAAAAGGTTACGGAAGCATTGTGTTCACTTTTGAGAACGAAAAACTTTTATGTCTCCGATTTTAAAAATTCCAAGACAGAAATCCGTTTCAGACATCAAGGAACATTTTTGGTCTCTGGTCTGATTGTCCGCGAATTATGAAACGTGTGACGATAACTTGATTAAATGTCGACCGATTTTGATGAAATTTGGTAGACATGTTTATTTTACCAATGCCCAGGACGAGTTCGTTGGGCAACGTTATCCGTCTAAGCGTTCACAAGCAACGCTCGCGTAATCGTGAACATTAAATTTAAAATTGGTATTTTAGGTCGGGAAAAAATCCAACTTCATCTATTCAATGAGACAAACATTTTTTACAAATTCTATTTTTTAGTAATACCAACAACGACACCTCTATGAAGTTTAAAAGATCGCTAAAACTATTAATAGTTTTTACACAATAAACAATATAACAATAAAGTAATGTAGCAATAATTTTAATGTTAATATATTAATAAAATACATGGTAGGATGCGAGGAAGCTATGGGTCACACTAATTGGCAGTCTATTTTGTATATTTTGATATATGAAGTTTTATAATTGAATAATTGGCAGGAAATATTAAAAGATTATTTTTTGATATTTAAGAATTAATTAATAATAAATAATGGAAGAGCGGAAAATATTTGGGTGAGGTTTTGAGTTGAAATAAAGTTTAATTAAATTTAATAGTTTAAAGTTATTAATGACCAGAAAAGTTGAGGCCATTTTATTTTATTATGACACTCTATTTTTTTTTATATTTAAGATAGCAGAATAACATTTATTTATGTATAATAATAATTTTTAAAGTTTACGGAGTTTTCAGTCATAGAAATATATGAAGCTTCAAAGTATTTTATTTTGGAATCGTTTCCTTCTATATCTAGAATTTGTATACTATCTTTACTTATTTGATGGTTTTCATTAGTAGAATATCGTATACGTGTTGCTTTATCCTGCTTTCTATATTTTTAATAGTTTCTCCAATATATACTTTGTTGCGGTGAAAATTGCTTTTTATTGCTTCCGAGCTTACCGAAGGTAACGGAAGCTATGTGATCGTTCTGAAGAACGAAAAAATTTAGGTCTCCGATTTCAAAAATTCTTAGACAGAAATCCGTTTCATACATCGGTTACGTGTCTGTCTGTCGGTCGGTCTGTCAGTCTGTCGGTCTGTCATTCAATTTTTGTGAACCAACATATCTTAAAAACTACACGTCTAATTTTAATGAAATTTGGGTGGTAGGTCACAATTAGCCCATTATTGTTCCCATATAAGTTTCAACCTTCTGCACCTATATGTTGCTCTTCCACATACACACAAACATACATTTATTTACATCTATAGCTACAAAACTACTTATTCGATTTGAATGAAACGTTTATAGTTTATCGAAAGTTACCCGCAGAAAGCCCCAGATTAATATGAACCGTCTGCGCTCTTTAACTTTTGGTAAATTGTACTTAAATTTGTGAAAAAACTCAAAAAAAATTTGTGTAAAAAATTAAAAAAAAAAACGGGGGAAACAATTAAACCAATTAGACAATAATGGCTTTTAAAAGCTTTAAATCAATAAAGTACGTGGATAGGATGCGAGGAAGCTATATGCCACACCAATTGGCAGTCTATTTTGTTCATAGGTTCTAGTCCAAATTTTAACTTATCACAGTAAAATTGTTTGAACGTAGTCTGTATATTCACAGATAGTCCTTTGATTGAAATGCACCCTAATTGACCCAATAATATAAGTATTGATTAAATAGGGACAACAAGAAACTACTTATATATTATTTATTATGAGAGTATGATTTTGTCAGGTAATATTACACTTCACATCATAAAACACGCCCTCCCCTAACCTCGACCCGGTTCTGGCACCTATTTCTATTAATTTAAGTTAAAAAATAAAAATTACTAAATGGTAAACTTATACTAAAAATTTTATTTATTCATGTTTGGTCTGATGAAGGAACAGAAAAAGTATTGAAATTAACAGGGTCTAAGTTAAGTAATCCAGAATTTACTAACTATTTAATATGTGTTTCCATAAAGATCATGGTAACTGTGTATGATGATAAAAGCCAGGTTCTCATTGGGGAGAATAACAATTCTCAGTAAAAAACCTAACCGTGATAAAATGGCCAAGTTCTACTAATTATCAAATTAGTAATATTTACACATTGTGGCCAAGTCTGCTCTTTCATTAGTCCAACCACCTCACTTCACTCCTAGTTTCATGAGCAACACTGCTCTTTTATTTTTATTGCCTCATACATTTGTGAATGAGGCATTAAACGGACTTATTAGGTATCACAACGTTGAAAACCTGGCTTTTTTGGAGGGATCCTGGAACTTGGCCCTTATTGCACGGTTAGGTTTTTGCTAAGGACATCATTCCTTTTTGCTAGCTTCAGCATCGTGGGCGTTTTTCACGAAGCACTGGAGCAAAGCCAATGTATTTCCCCCTCATATTTATTAAACTGACGAAGAATAACACGGGTATAAATTATAGAGCACTATATATTATTCTGATGTTTATTCTTATACGACAATCCATGGGAACGCGTCCCAATAATCCATTCTTGGTCCTGTGGAACGCTGTCTACGTTGACATGTTACGCATTAGAAAGCCTGATGAAATAAGTTCAATCATCTCCTCATATTTAGGATAATATAACAGAAACCATACAAAGAAATTGTTTGTACATAATACATTACAAATGCAATATATAGGTATATAATATATATATATAATTAATTTTATTTTTATTTTTAATAATTTATAATATTATTGAAAACATAATATATAATGTATTATATTTTGCAAACGACGACATTTGAAACGTACATTATACAATGCTCTGCTAACTATAGCATTATTAAAATTCGTGTTAAAATATTTTTTTATATTTCACGTCGGACAAGTGTTTTACTTTCTATACATTATAAATTTTGTTGTTAAACATATTGCTTGGTCTGTTCCATAATATTATTTTTTAAGGATTAGTAAATAAAGTGAAGGCATATTGCCGTGTTTTTTTAGCCACTCGAGTTTTTTTTGTCATGATAAAAATACAAAAAGAAGCTGTTTTTACGAGCTGTTTGGGTGCTTTCATATGAAACCATAACCTTATATTACTCGTATAAAAAATAGAGCTTTCTCTACACTTCAAGCTTCCAGACGTGTACTCGATCTGGCCCAACATTCTACGTTTAGCTGACACAGTTCCCTCAAGATCATTATAACCCTAACATAGTACTTACATCTGAATGGGCTGGATATCGTCGTAAAAGAAAAACTTCTGCTATGCACATAATGGTAAAAATGTGTTTAGATGAGATTATTCAATTCTTTTTTGGGGTAATAGACACATCACATGATGAAATAAAATTTTATAAGTCTATTTTTTTATAGTTTTGTTGATAATAAAAAAATGCTATCAAGTATGTATTTCTAAATTGAGGGGGGAAGATCATAGATAAATTTGACAGTTTATACTCTAACCTGTCAACACTGATCATTACGACGAGAGAGCCAGCATGGCCGTGTGAATTAAATTACTTGCATGTCTGGTCGGCCATCCATGAATAAAGGGTGGCACGACGTCATGGGTTCGAACCCTCGCCGTGATGCTCTGATTTATTATGGCTTACTAATGATCACACCAGTACAGTGGTATGATGTGTGAAGGGGCTGAAAATCTCTACTACGACTACGGGGTAGTAAAACGGGCCTAAAATATGGCCTAATTTCTAGGTTCGAACATGTGGTTTGTCCTACCCGTCTGGCACTGGTACTGGGACCTTACTACTACAATACTAATCGTTAGAGGATAATATTTCAAGAATTGCAGTTTGGTTACTTTTATAATTTACTTTACTTCATCCACTGGCATTCCTATTGAATCACAATCTCCACCGCTGTTCTACGTCTCTTCCTTCGTCTCTTTCATGGTTTCCCCCATCCTTTGCCTTATCAGTTCAGAGTCTAGCCGCCAGTAGTGCATTACTTTCATACTAACTTGTCAAGCGTGAGGTCTTCGTATTAACTTGTCAAGCGTGAAGTCCAGGCATGACTTCCGACTCTAATAAGGACTATGTTTAGGTGAACACCGAACATGGGAGGACTAAAATCCTCGTCTATGTTTTCTCCAATTGTGATAGTGACTTATTATATTAGAGGTGTAGTTCAAAAACCAAACAACTTCATAACACAAAATTAATTGTATTTAAAACAATTCGACCGGTTTCGGCTGTTCTAATGCAGCCCCTCTTCAGTCTATATAACCTATAGATTATCTGAAGAAGGCTGCATGCTAGGAGGACTAATTTTCAACGTTCCTCCAGTTTGGTAGATCAAGTAGGTAACTCAGATTAGAACTGGTATAGCCATACAATACAGTTCATAAATGTTGGCATGCTGACCCCGAATCACTGCAATTGTAGTAAAATCGGTTCTATATGTACCTCTCGTAGCCTGTTGAGTCAGAGTATTTTGAGTTCTCGGGCAGTATTTCCCTCACAACTTTTCATCATAATTAATGAAGTACTGTGAGTAACAAAGAGCAACTACATACGTTAATTTAATATTAGAGTTAGGTTAGCAGGGTACTGCTACTACGAGAGTTTTACAAATATAGAGGGATAGGGTTAATTTGGTTAGTGGATTCTAACATAGGTAATACTTCCTACCACTTAAAATGCTCTAAAATTTAACTTTTAAATCCTTCAGCTAATTATATTACTTTAAAATTTAACGGTTCGCCTAAAAAAACCGCTAACAATCAGTCAGCTTCCTACGCTAGGCTTTACTTTCTATTCTGCCTGGAAAAAAAACTCTTTAACAATGACATCGTGTTATAGTCATAGTGAGTTTCATTCAGAAATACTTTTAACTTTGGATTACATTTCATTAGCCACCTGTTGAAAAAGTAAGTCTTTGTTTTAATTAGTGAAGCAACCTTGTGAAGTATACAGAGTGATTGCATGGCTTATTCCTGGAACAAATGTTTACTCCTTCACTTTCCATCTCACATTAAACACTGTTGGATATTTTTATATTTCTTAAGTTAATTAATTTGTAAAACTCATTATTTCAAAGATTGTTTTTCTCAGAAATGCTTTTAGTGTACCTCATTGCTTCTTTAGTAATGTTATAAAAAAATGAATTGCAATATGTTTTACATTTCTACAACGAGTTAGTTGAGAATGAAAATGTAAATTTGTTTTTTCATTAGGTTAATATTAGTTTAGAGCATTACTGGTAACACCATAATACAAGTTCTATAGTAGGTAACAACTGTAGACAAATCAGTCAGTATCTATATAGGCTATAGACTATTCGTATTCTGCATTTTTGTTCAGTTATCTCTTAAACTAAATTCGTTCTTTAAAACCAATTTGATAAATTTTATTGGTATTTAAATAGAATACAATTCTCGGATACGATTTATAAAACGACAAACTATTATTTTTTCCTCTCCCCTTTTAGGGATCAAAATCCAAAATGATTTATACATTGTTTTTCCAAATACCTCAAAATGAATAATCATACCAAATTTACCAACCCTTTATCTAGTAACAGCCAATCGCTCTTTGTGGAATACGATGGAAACGCCCACAACCTAGTGCAGAGTAGCACGAATACCAAGTCAAGAAAAAGAGTTCCTTTTGGGCCGTTTCACACTATACGGTTTTGACCGTAACGGCAAAAAACCGTACGGCGAATTTTTTTATTGTGGAATATATAGAAGACGGACACTTTCAAATTACACGGTGACAGCAAAAAGCCACATGGCCGCCGTCCATAACCACTAAACTCCCGCCGACCGGATGACAACCGTTTACCCAGTTGTCCTTCAGCTTTTCATGCAGTTCATCAAATAAGGCAACAGACGTCCGAAAATAATTAATAAACTTATTTTCATCTCTTCGTAGATCCTCAAATAACGTATGAAATAAGCCCACTTCATGTCTCTTTTGATTTATACGATGCACCCACATCCAGTGTTTGCATTGTCTTCTCCATTAGCGACGATAATACAACCATAATGCAATATTTTTTTACGGTTCATTGCACAGCATTTCACTAAATTTTTAAAACCTTCTGATTGAAAAAAAACAGTGAAAAAACCGAATAGTGTGAACAACCTGCCAATTCAGATTTTTACCGTACGGTTTTTTGCCGTGCGGTCAAAACCGTATAGTCTGAAACGCCCTTAGAGTACATAACGAGTGCTAAGCTATATATTCTTAACTGTGGAGCAGCCCCAACTTACTATTCACTGAGAGAAAGAAATAGGTAATTGATATCTCATTCTGCACACAATATATAATAATTAGGGTAAAGCACTGGAAAGGGGACCTAGAGGACTCCTTTTCGGACTATAGGAACATCCAGTTCAGCCTAATGGATCCCCCCCCCCCCCAAGTAGTGTTGTAAAGGCCAAGTCTTAACAAAATCGGAGGCCTGCCTGATAATTGCTGTTGCAGCTCAATTTTATTTTCATATCTCTTCTTTAAGGCTTGCCTGATAGCAAAGATCTCGCTTGTAGATCTCAGAAATCTGAACCTCCATTGATATTCTCCTATTATCCTCTATGATAGTGTTCAAAAATTACGAACGACAAACAGACATGAGACTAAACATTTATTATAATGTCAAACAAATTTCTGTCTAGGATTTCGTGTTGAGATATAGATAAATTTTAATAAATTTTTGAGATATAGATCACAATGCTTTACTTTCGTAAGCTGGGAAACAAGTAATAGAATAGTCTGTGAGAGTTTCGTGGTAAAATGTTGCTCTAAATAAGGATACCTAATTAAATTTTTGAACTATCTTTAAACACATTGGCCAAATTCAACATTCTGTCTCTCTAATTAAATATCCGGTAAAGTATTCCCGACCACTTGAATCCTAAATATTTCGTTTAACCCCAAAACCAGTATAGAGAAAAGCTCAACTAGCTAACTCAAATTATGTTTACCAATAAAATTTAATTACAAAATAAATTAATATCACAAATGGTCAAATCCTATTTCGTCGATTGTTTTGGACCACGAAAAATTCAGATATATTTGGAATTCTATTAATCATTAGTTAATAAGTATGTTTTATAATTAATATTGGGCTTTAATCACTTAATTATTAACCAATGTTAAGCTAATTATAATTAAAATGAGAGCTAAAATATAATATACAAAAAAAAAACAGTTTGTTAACACTGTAATACACACATTTGGCTGAATATATTAAAATGTATAGGTATATATATATATTATAGTTCATATTAAAGTGTATACTATGTGCTCATGTACGTTCATATTATGTAGACCTTATAATAGTGTAAACTTGTTGACTATACTAAATTTAAAAAATGTCTACCAAACTCAATAAAATCTTCAGATATAAGAGCGTTGATGGAGGTAACGCGGTAACGTGGTTGGTGGTTGGTGGCGTTGGTTGGAAGAAACTGTTCATGTAAAATAATACATGTTTATTTATCAAAGCAGCTTCCGGTTTTTACTAAGCCAATATCAGTGCCTGTGAACGAACACTAAACCGTAAACTTGCTAACATATAAATATACCAAAATAATAAGTAAATGAATAAGAACTTACAACACAATCTACAAAATTGGTCTGCCAATTATTGTGACACAAAGCTTTCTCGCGTTCTGTTTCATATACTTTAATGATTTTATGCTTTTACAATGTATTATTATTATAATCTGACAAAATTGTTTTGATTTTGCTTCCGAGCTTACCGAAGGTAACGAAAGCATTTTGTTCACTTTTGAGAACGTAAAACTTTTATGTCTCCGATTTTAAAAATTCCAAGACAGAAAGTCCGTTTCAGACATCAGGGAACATTTTTGGTCTCGTGTCTGTCTATCTGTCTGTCTGTCGGTCTGTGTGTCCGCGAATTAGGAAACGTGTGACGATAACTTGAGTAAATGTCAATCGATTTTGATGATGTTCATTTTACCAATGCCTAGGACGAGTTCGTTGGACAACGTTATCCGTCCAAGCGTTCACGAGCAACGCTCGCGTAAACATCAACTTTAAATTTAAAATTGGAATTTTCAGTCGGGAAAAAAATAACTTCATCTGTTCAATGAGACAAACATTTTTTTCAAATTCAATTTTTTAGTTAAACCCAACAGCGATACTGCTATGAAGTGTTAAAGATCACTAAAACTATTAATAGATTTTACACAATAAACAATATAACAATAAAGTAATATAACAAGTTTTAATGTTAATATAACAATAAAGTACATGATATGATGCGAGGAAGCTATGTGCCACACAAATTAGCAGTCTATTTTACATACATTAAAGTATCAATTTTGCAATATTATAAGAGCGCGGACGGTTGAAATTAATCTCTGGCTATCTGCATGCCATTCAAGTTTAATTATGCTTTAATTAATATAAAAAAAAAATTGACATATTAAAGAAATAACGGGGGAAATAAATAAATAAATAAATAAATATATATATATATATATATATATATATATATATATATATATATATATATATATATATATATATATATATATATATATATATATATATATATATAATTTGAGTGAGTGAGAGACACCAAGGGATGTGTGACGCAACAATGGCACATACGATCTGTTCCAACATCAGACAGGGCCCCTGATGAGTCGGACGCGACGAAACGATGCACGACATGGCGTAATGCCGAGCCAACGTCTTGATGACGTAAGTCTGATGTTGAAGCAGTTCCTGTGTGCCATTGTTGCGTGGCACATCCCTTGGTGTCTCTGACTCACACAAATTGTGTAGCTAATTGCAGTGTGCAATAAATAAATACCTTGGATATGTTATTTCAGAACAAGATTTCAGAAAGTAAAATAAAAGCTGTAGTCGAAGCACATCCACCTCAAAACTCAGACCAGGTAAAACAGTTTCTCGGACTTGTACTCTACTACTCATAATTTCTACCTAATGCATCCACTTGGTTACACCCCTTAAACAATCTTTTAAGGCAGGGTTCAAGAGTTATATGGTCAAATGAATGTGCGAATGCATTCCAAAGAGTTAAATCAGAAAAAGGAAGCAATAGAATTCTATTTCCATTTACACCAGAACTGCCAGTAATACTTGCAACAGATGTTAGTCCTTACGGAATATCAGGAGTACTCTAACACAAAGTTAGCTAATGCAGATGAGCGGCCGATTGCTTTTGCCTCTCTAGACCTTAACTAAAGCAGAACAAAATTACAGCCAACTGGACAGAGAAGCTCTTGCAATTTACTGGTCTTTCAAAAAGTTTTTCCAGTTTATATATAGCAGGAAATTCTCGCTAGTAGTAGTCAAACGTCTGCACTCTTAAACTTTTAACTTAATTAATATGAAAAATCAAAACAATTTTGATATATTACAAAACGTGGGAAGCAATTAATTAAATTTTACAATAATGACTTGCAAAAGCATAAAATCAATTCAAATCCGTGTTGTTGCAAAACTGTTGAAAGTTTATTTTTTAAATTATGATTTGTGTCAAGTCATATTATTTTGTATTCCATTTTAAAATTTAATCTTAATCTGAGTGTTCTAAAAATTATATTAAAAGTTTCTTTTTGACTTTTCATTTTGGTATATATTTACAACTGGTTATGGGCTCCATCTGACACGAGTAAGTGAATACTCCACTGTTATATAGTTATATATTTATTGTGTGACTAACGCTATAATGGAATCTGAATGTGGAAAAATTGAAAAATTAGAAAAAGATACTTATTGGCTTCTTTGGAAATTTAGAATAAAAACCTATTTAATAAATCTAGAAATTTTTGAAATCGTAACATGAGAAAAGAAGAGACCTGATTTAAATGAAGAAAATTATGAAGCAAAATTAAAGGAATGTAATAAAGCTGACAGTAAGGCAAAACATGTGATAGTAATGAGTGTTGGCAATGCTCCAAGTGTACATTTAATGCACTGCAACACCTCTCATGAAATGTGGTCAAAATTGTTGAGTTTATTTGAATTCAAATCAGATGCAAGTATAAATTTATTGCAAAAGAAGTTTTACAGTTTTAAGTTTGATGAAAGAAATATAGTGGCAAGTCTATCAGAATTGGAAAATATTAATTTAAAACTAAGACAACTTGGAGAGCCATTATCAGACAATTTGCTGGTTACAAAAATTTTTATGTCACCTCCGACAAAATATAATTACTTCAGCTGCGCTTGGGAATAATGCCAGAAAATAAACAAAATTTTAACATCTTAGTTGAGAAATTAAAAATTGAAGAATTTAGACATAATAGTGCTGAAAATGAAAGTGAAGTAAATGAATCTGCGTTTGTATCAAGAAGAAGAATAGAAACAAATTCAAGGCAGTTAAGATGTTATCACTGTAATGGATTTCACTTACGTCGTAACTGTCAAATATTTAAAAGATATATTGAAAGAAGACAACAAAACTATAATAATCAAAAAAACAAAAGATAATAATCATAAAACAAAAGCATACTTATCCAATTCGGGAAATAATGCAGATGATAGTGATGCTTTTATTTTAGAAGTATGTTCAGCTGACACTTCATCAGACTTTAATACTAAAAGTGAATGGTACGTTGACTCAGGTGCCAGTGATCACATGGCTAATAATGAAAAATGGTTCGAATCCCTTACAGTTTTTCCTAAACCAATACCAGTTAAACTTGGGAATGGAGCAACTATTGAAGCTCTTGGAACGGGTTCTATACGAATTCAAGATAATGATGGCAAAATGTGGAAAGAAAGATGTCTGAAAGATGTACTATATGTTCCTGAAATTAGATTAAACTTGTTTTCAACCAGTTCAGTCATAAGTAAAGGGTATAAAATTATTTTCGACCAATATGGATGTCAAATTATAAATAAGAACAACAAAATAGTAGCAATTGGAACAAAAGATAAAAAATTGTACAAACTATATATTAAATTAATGGTGTCCGAAAATGAGGCCACTATTAACTTATCTTCAACATGTAATAAAATGTTCAACATGTACAAGAAATCTTAAAGAAAAACTGTATATCGACATCTAAAGAAAAAGAATTCTCTTGCGAAGCATGTGTTTTAGGTAAACATTGTCGAAAACCTTTTCCAGAAAGCAATTCAAGAGCAATTTACCCCGGAGAACATATTCATGTAGATATGGCTGGACCCATGGAAAATTTATCTATCGGTGGATGAAAATATTTTTTGCTATTCAAGGACGACTATTCAAATTATAAAAAGGTTTATTTCTTAAAGAATAAAGGTGAAACCAAAAATATTATAGATCATTACATACATCTCCTAAATAATCAAGGTTATAACATTAAAATTCTCCGATCTCATAACGGTACAGAAATAGTAAATAAATGTATAGATAACATACTCTCAAATTTTGGTATTATTCATCAAACCTCAGCGCCATACACTCCACAACAGAATGGTCGGGTGGAGAGAGAAATTAGAACCATTGTTGAAGCAGCTAGAACATTATTGTAGTCTAAAAATCTAGGTAAGAAATTTTGGGCTAAAGCTGTAAATACAGCAGTTTATGTTCTAAACAGGACTGGATCAAGTCCTACAAAAGGTAAAACACCATATTATGAATTATGGTTTAATAAAGCTCCTAAAAAAGATCACCTAAAAATATTTGGATCAAAGGTATTTGTACATATCCCTAAAATAGAAAGAAATAAATGGGATCCTAAGAGTGAAACTGGTATATTTGTAGGATATTCTGATACATCAAAAAGTTACAGAGTATACATTCCTGATACCAAGAAAATTGAAAGATCTAGAGATGTCATCTTTAAAGAGGAAGAAAGTTTCTTGTGTTCAAGTAGTATACAACAAGTTGACAAGAAAAATGAAGAGGAGAAATTTGTAAAACTTACTTATGAAGAGAATAATTATGAAAGAAATAGTGACATTCAAAAGGATAAGTTAATAGAAAATATTGAAAGTGTTTGTAGACAATTTTCTACAGAAGATGGACACTACATACCAACTATTAATGAACAAAACATTGATTCGAACTTAAAAATAAAATATATATTAAGAGACAGAAGTAAATTAAAACCACCAGCTCATCTCTCAAGTTGTGTTGGTTGTTTTCAAACATCTAAAATTTAATATTTTGAGCCGTGTACAGTAGAAGAGGCACTTACTTGCAAGGATTCAGAGCTGTGGAGAAAGGCAATGCAATCAGAATTGGATTCTCTTAAGACTAACCAAACCTGGGACTTAACTGAACTACCTACAGGAAGAAAAACTGTTGATAACCGATGGTCATTTAAGATTAAAAAGAAAGCCGATGGTTCAATAGATAAGTACAAAGCCCGTCTAGTAGCAAGAGGATTTTCCCAGGTATATGGTGTTGATTATTCAGAAACATTCAGCCCAGTAGTGAAGTTTGAATCAATTCGGTTAATATTGGCAACATGTGTTCAAGAAAAATTAAAACTCGGTCAGTTTGATATAAAAACAGCCTTTTTGTACGGTGATTTAACAGAAGACATTTTTATGAAACAACCAAAAGGATTTGAAGATGGAACCGAAAAAGTTTGCAAACTGAATAAAAGTTTATACGGTTTGAAGCAGGCTCCAAGATGTTGGAACACAAAGTTTACTTTATTTCTTAAGAAATTCCAATTTAAGACATCTGAAAATGATTCATGTGTCTTCTATAGTGAAAGTTCTACTGGTAAAAGAATCATACTAGCTATCTATGTTGATGATGGTTTAATTGCTGCTGTAGATGAAGCTTGTATCGAAGAAGTATATTCGTACTTAAGGACATATTTTGAAATGACAATGGGAAAAATGACAGAGTATTTAAATTTGCAAATAGAAATAAAAGAAAATGGAAGCATTTGTCTTCATCGAGCTGGTTATATAAAGAAAATCCTAAATAAATTCGGAATGCAAGATGCAAATTCAGTTAGTGTTCCTGTTGAACAGTCACTGATCAAGTTCCCTAAAGATGAGAAGCCGCTTTCAAATAATCAACTTTACAGACAGATTATCGGTTGTTTAATGTATTTGGCTGTCGCTACCAGGCCAGATATATCATATGGGGTCAGTACATTAAGCCAATACCTAGAATATCCAACTGAAGGACATCTAGCATCAGCTAAAAAACTTCTCAGATATCTAAAAGGCACTGAAGAATTGGGTCTGTGGTTTAAGGCATCTTCTGAGTTTTCTCTGTGTGTATACAGTAACGCAGATTATGCAGGAGATCAGGCTATTCGTAAGTCGACATCAGGTTATGCAGCTATGATTGGCGGTAACTTAATTGCTTGGGGGAGTAGAAAACAAAAATCTGTGTCCCTGTCGACAGCTGAATCGGAGTATATAGCGGCAAGCCAAGCTGTACAAAAAATGATTTGGTTGCAGCAGTTTCTCACTGAACTTGTAGGCAATAACGAGGTTCCGACTTTAAAAATGGACAATCTGAGTGCAATGAAAATTCTAAAAACCCAGAGCAGCACAAAAGGACTAAACATGTTGACATTAGGTTTCACTTTGTGAGAGAAAGATATCAGGCAGGTCTTTTAAGAGTGGAGTATATATCTACTCAAGATCAACCGGCTGATATCTTGACTAAACCTCTTCAACGTGTAAAGTTAAAAAAGGCTGTCTCGATGTTACGTTTAGGGGAAAAGGAATTAAAAAATTAGGGGGGAATGTTGAAAGTTTATTTTTTAAATTATGATTTGTGTCAAGTCATTGTCATATATTATTTTGTATTCCATTTTAAAATTTAGTCTTAATCTGAGTGTTCTAAAAATTATATTAAAAGTTTCTTTTTGACTTTTCATTTTGGTATATATTTACAACTAAAACAAACAGACGTAATTAGTCAATTACTGCGTGATAGGATACGAGGAAGCTATGTGCCACACAAATTGGCAGTCTATTTTTCTATGTGTTCTTTATGTACCGCATTACTATTAAATATAGAAGTAATGTAAGTTTTATTTGAAAAAGAGATAAATGTATAATAAATAATTAGGAACATATAAATATTAAACTTCGAGAAAAAGAAATTGTTTTAAAACACATTTAAACGAGTTATACACTTAATTATATTTTCCCAACACCATGCTTGCCCAATACTTTATAAAATGATAAAACTTTTTTTCGTATAAAGAAAGTAATCGTGTAATCCATAAAACAAGTCTTATTTAACAATTTGAATACTTAAAGGGTGGAGTAAGTAAAGAAAAGTGTATAAATTATTCTAATGATATTGTTCGCTTGTTCAAGTTTCCTGTCGTTCCATTTAGAAAAAGAAAAAAGGAAAAACTTTGTTAAAGTAGTTTTGATTTTAAAAAATACATTATTTTTACTTTCTATTAAGTAATTTCAAAATATCCTTTTTTTCTTAAAAATATTGGCGATAAAAAAATGAAGTAATACGAAAGAGCACGAGGTACGAGTCTTCATGCATTATTTGCATAAAGATAACTTGAATTTTCTCTTGAAATTAGATGAATGTATTTGTATTAAAATGAAGTTGTTTCATTCTAGATGAGAATTTTAGGATAGAAAATTAATCCATTTGTGAAGTATTATTATTTTTATCTAAAAAAAATATTAATAGTATTTATTTTATATTTTATTCGATTTTGGACCCCCAAATTAGGAGCAAAATTGGTTTACAATTTATCCTTTACAGACTGATCATCCATATATTCATCCCGAATATATTTAAGAAATGATATCGAAATTTCTATAGTTTTTTGCTCCATAAGCCTGCACATACGGTTAGATCCCAGATAGAATTAGAATTATTAAGGACTAATCCTTCCTCTATTAAGGACTTTGTCTCCCTCTATTGAGGATTAGTTTACCGCTATTAGGGACAGCCTTGCTCTATTAGAATACGCTATTTACAATATAGTCCACGTCAATAAACTATTAGATTACTTCTAATATGTATAATTTTTCTGCAGATCAATTTTATTAAAGTGAGCAAAACGCGTATGCAATAGCCATTAATGTTTACAATTATTTTACCTCAAACTGATCAATTTTGCTTTTATCAATTTTACTAATAATTGTGGCGCTACCTCATATTGAATAAAAAAATAAATAAGATAAAATAAACATACATGTACATATTGACATTAATAAATATTTTTTAACTAAACCAAATTTAAACATTATTTTCCTGCTTATATATATATATATATATATATATATATATATATATATATATATATAATATACATATATATATATTTTTTTTTTTCAAAAAAGAACTTTTTTCTCTTGCTTAAAATGTACCTAAATTTGCTATGTATCTAAATATAAATATTTGAAATTAAAAACGAGATTGTAAAGGTGCAGAAATAGAAGAATTTGTCAAGAGTTTGAAAGCATGGATGAAATTGAAATGAGGTGGTTTCTTTTTACCTTTAACAAGAAAAAGATTCAGGGGATAAAATAAAAAATCTTTAAAAAGGAGTTGTGTAAGAATAAATTTAAAAGGATAGGAAAAAGAGGAATTGGTGGTTTATAAAGGGATCTTGTGATCCTAGAAAGTTTAAGAATTGGACAAACTCGTTCCTCGAATTGAACGAGTCATAATGAACTGATATCTAAATTAACTCGTACAAATTGATCGTTCAATAATTTAATAGTTTCGTTGTTGGAGTTAGTGGTCGATAAACATCCTTCTGTAGCACCGTCCAAATATTCGGGAACATACAGATCTTCGTGAACGTTTGGCCGTGCTCCAATTTTGTTTTTCTCTTTTTAAAGATGATCAAAGATAAATAATTCTCAACTTTTTCGACCTTAAGAATAAATTTGTATTTGCCATCAAAACACAATGGATCGTGATGGAAACCATTCAACATTAAATATATGGGAACCACAAATCTCTTGAACAGACTTTACCTCCTCGCATTTGACTTAATCGTCAAATGTGAACAAACATTAAATATTTCTTCAACTTCGAGAATTTTGAACATTTTTTGTTTTTGTTAACAATGGCAAACATCAAGCACGCTTGGTGGGTTTCTCGTTTCAACGCTAATACCAAGTACAGTTCTCTGTTATTCAACAGAGCAAAATAAAGAATTTGTGAGTGGGTTTATCATTATCTATTTTTTCCCCCTTCCACAGAGTGAAAAACAATATATTTATTAATTAAACCATTTGTGAGGCTGCTCATTTCTATTGAGTTGCTATTACACAGCTTACTAATCAATCTCTTACAGATAATACAAATAAGTAACAGTAGTTTTACAAAACATAATGCATAGTCATTAAAATACACTTAGTCAACTTAGTAAAATAACTTAAAATTAAAATAATATAAATTAATTAAAATAATATAAACTTGTTAAAAAGGAAATAAATAAATATTTAGCTAAAGTAAATGATAATTATTATCCATATATATGATTATTTAAGATACCTAAAGAGTCTAAAATTATAGATTCGGATATCCGCGTCAATTCTTTTTTGTCAATACCAACATCTTCAAAAATAAAGAGTCAAATAATGAGTGCGTAGCGATCTTCTTTCAATAACAGAATTCGAGTATGCCCCTTGTCTGTCTGTCTGTGTGTAATGTTCACGCTAGTGACAACTTAAGTAAAATCGATGGATGCATGGATGCATACGCCACACCTCTATCTCACTTATCGTTTTTAACCAAGACATGCTCCATGTCGAACTATTTTCTTAACATTCAAAAATAATTAAAGCTACACGATGCCTAGTTATATATCAATCAAATTACTAGTAAGTAAAGTTTCTTTTATTTTTATTTATAAGTGTGAAAAACCTAAATATGGTCAATTGTTGGGTTAGTGTAGCAAAGTTTAGAGTCATAATTTACAGACTTTGGTTTGAAGATGAGATATTGAACTCTTAAGTAGACACAATAAGTGGATCTTCGTGATCAAGGACTTACACTCTTCACCGAATAAAAAGCTGTGGAACCCTCGTTTTACACCTACGCCTTTCCTATACTCTTAACTCCGACCACGCGTACACAGTCTCACACTTGTAGATAACCATAACCTAAGAGAAACTCAAACAGCTACATCGATTAGTTTATTGTAAATGAAGCGTGTGCTGATTAATGTGGCATATTGCACATAGCTTAATCGCTTCCTATCACTGAACGCTTGGTCCATTAATATAAAACATTAGTCCTAATAGAAAATGAAAAAATAAATAAATAATAATAATATTTATAAAAAAATTTAAAAAATAGTATATTATGTTACTAGGCTGTGAAGTGAGTTTTTTCTTTACCGCGGCAATTACATTTACTGTCGAGCGAAGCGAGACAGTAAATATTGCCAAGGTAAAGAAAAAACACTTCACAGTCGCGTAGCATATGCTATTTTTTCCGAGGTAGCAGACAATGAAAAAACATTAAATATTAATCACTAATCAATATATAATAATAACAAATATTAGTACATACTTAGGACTTAAAAAAAGAAACCTTAAAAAGAGGTTACACTATCAGAAAAGATAAATAAAACGCATTGACATCTAGCGGATTTTAATCGTACTAGAAGCATTTCAATCCCGGCGCGGGAGTGTATTTTTCACTGTCTGTTTCCCGTAGTAAATAATAATTATAATTTGATTTAAAATATAGAAGCATTTCTACAAAGACTGCAGCGATACTAACGGAAGTTTTGATAACTACCCGCTGTAAAGAAAAAATCTTTTAGTTCCTAGGAACTAAAAGATTTTTTCTTTACAGCTAGGAGTAATGAAAAGATTTTTATCTACGATTGATACGAAATAAAAACATTATATCTTTGTTTAGAAGCGTAGAAAGTGATTCTTTACGTACTTGTATTCATTGCGCATGCGCGTCTCATAGTTCTGAAGAATTTCTCTTCTTTACCACACTAGTGCGGTAAAGAAGAGGAATTCTTCAGCTTTACGCACGATTAGCAAGTTTGTTTACATTTAACAAAACTAATTTGCTGTTCTTTTATTAAAGTAACTGTTTATATCGAGTTTTTAGTGAAAAACAATGAGTGAATCAAGTGGCTTTGACGAAAATGTGGAGAATAATAATCCTCCAAAAATAATTAATTCGGCAAAAAATACAACTAATGAATTAATGCCATCTGTATCAAGAGAGAGATACGAACTTACATGCAGCAAGTTTATTTTTTTCTGTATTTATTATTTAAATCTAACAATCGTAGATAAAGTACGGTACGCAACTCGTGCGAAAACGGCATTTTGCATTGCTCGTGTGGTTTTACCACCCTCGCTGTCGCTCGGGTGCAAACTCCACACTCGCATGCAAAATGCTACTTTCCGCACTCGACGCGTAATGTACTATTTAAGTCCACGTAATGAAAAAATGGATTTTAGCTATGTTTTTTAGGCTCTAAAGTTACTATTTCACAGCCTACCACGGAAAAATATATTTTTCAAATCTTACAAGACTATAATATATTAAGAATATTAAAAAGTATTGAGATGATATTTACACATTTTAAGGCCATCTTCGTCTAAAATGTATTTTTTAAAACTCAGTCCAACAAAGCTCTACCTTACAAACAAAGGATAAGGAAAGTCCAAGATGTAGACTAAGTGACAATACTTTGAGTGTAACAGATCTACCGACTGACTTCCAACTACTAGACAAACTGAAAAAATCACAGGGAAGTACTTGCGTCCAAGTACTTTTTAGGGTTTTGTAGATGAGTAAGCATACCCGTTAAGTAATTATGATTTTTTTGTCTACGATCTCAAGGGTCCCGGGTTCGATACCCCGGGGGGTCACAATGTTTTTTATCAGTAATAAAGACAAGATAAATTACATTTTTCAGGAAATTTGCATCGCCCCACCATAAGGTATAACCATGAATTATTTTGAAATTTTAGGACCAGACGTTATATAGTGGTTGGGGGGGGGGATGTTTTTTGGGTATATTTTGATTTATTTAACCAATAAGAAATGCAACAATTTAAAAAAGCATATATATATTTGTGTCCTACTCTTCAGCAGCTTTCATTTGATACCCCACTCAAATATTTAAAAAATTAAAATTTTTGAGTTTATCACATTTTTTTGAATTGCGCATGCGCATATCAAATTTTGAACTTCTATATAATTTTCCTGTGGTTGGGTCAAAAAGTTGCACCAGTGTTTCAAATTTCAGCACTTTCGCTTAAATGGTTCGGGCCCTATGAACCAAAGAGCGACGGACAGACGGACACATCACCCTCGGCATAAGGGTTTTGAGAAGTATCTACACACCCTAAAAACACACATTCCTAGCCATAGATTCTACATTTGTGACATTTATGCCTTAATAACTAAACTCATACTTTAATTACAAGACGCAGATGTTTACATACATATTATATAAATTAATCTATATAAATTTTGTATTTTAATATACTATTAAGCTTAAATATTGTATGGTTAAACCTTTATAGTTCAACGCCCAAAATAAATTAAATAAAAGCCCAATGATTTTATTAGCTTCGATGAGGTATTGTTTCCAAGATCAAATAAAGTTGTTATTATAATTATTTTTATTATATGAATATTGGTTGTATATGTACCCTCTAATGCGTTATATTATATCGTAATGGATCCTTCAGGGAATAGAAAAAATGAGAAGGGTTTACTTCACTAACGTGTTCGACAACATTTCGGCCTTACCGGCGCCATTTTCAAGCCTAAACAGCAGAATTTATTTTATTAAAATCGTGTCACTCTACAAAACGTAATTACATATACCTGGAAGACAATAATGTGGATAAGAAGATTTTTAGTGGTCGATAGAATCGTATAGATCCTACCAGTTTTTTTTTATTATATTCTGACAACACTATCTCAAGTGTAAAATTACTGAGGTAATTCTTCTTATCCATATTATTGTCCTCCAGGAGTGAATGTAATTAATTTTTGTATTGAGACACGATTTTCTGCTGTTGAGGCTTGAAAATGGCCGGTAAGGCCGAAACGTTGTCAAACACGTTAATGAAGTAAACTTTTGTCATTATATCTATACCATGAAGGATCTATTACGATACATAAATGATTTTTATTATTTTTAAGTAACTTAACTTAGGTAAGCTATGAAGAAACTACAATACTAATGTTAAACTCTAAGACCGACCGCACATTTTGTTCCGTACACGACCGACTATACGCGGTCGGTCAACCTTACCCTCACTGCAGCCGAATTCCGTCTGATTAGCCGTCTCATTAATCAGATCCGACAGGCGTTTAGTTAACGTTTCCTATAGTGTAGGATGGATAGTGTTTTGTACTTTTAGATAATTAATACCTTATTTAACAAAGGAAGGAGAGAAAAAAAGGAAGTGATGGGTTAGCCCTATACTAAAAGAATGAAAATGAAAAGGGGAATTTCTCGATATCCATGGAAAATTTGGTATTGGGAATGAAGGAGAAATCTTTTGATTTCTACAAGATTGTTGTGGAAACGTCTGATTATTATACTGAAGACTATTATTCCTTTATATACAGTATCTCCACTTAAAGTAATATTCTTATTCAATGCCGGCTTTGTAACCACTAGTAGTCATCTTAAGTACTGGTGAGGGGAGTAGAAATGTGAAATATAAAGAGCTAGTGTAGTCATTGAGAAAGATATTAAATTATTATTCCACTTATCATTAAAGCAACCTAAGTAACTAACTCTCTCTGTGGCGCAATAGCCCTTGGATGACCTAGGCTTGGGCCTGCCAAAGGGATTTATGTAATGGATGATATAGGAATTGTGTGTCGCCCCATTAATGTTTTATAACACTTATAATTGGAATTCACACGTAGTTAGTCGCCACTTAAAATATGCAGATACCCATTTCTATGGCAATACTTGGTAAACACCGATAAGTGGGCCCGGTTCAGGAATTGAACCCAGATCTGTGTCACCCTCAAATTGTGACCTCGCCCTATGCTGCTGAACTATATCAATAGGAGAGCCCACGAGGCCCCCTCGTGGCCCCTTCTTATAACAAACTGTTTAAATGTTACAGGGTATCCTGACTAAATAAATGAAACGTTTTATCACAATGTAAAGTTGATTAAATTATGTCAATAATACAAACCCTTTCCATAAGATTGTGATTGCTTTTAGAGGCAGTTTGTAAAAGACCACTCCCACGTACCCCTCTCCCCAACAGGAAACTTGAGTTGAACCAAGTTTTCATTAGTTCTACTTTCTACCCGGAAGAATCAAAGTAAGTTTTGTTTTGAGTTTTAAAGCTGAGATTCCCAACTTGGAATTATATTGGAAAAATGTTACAATGTTAAACAAACTGAGTTTTTTTCCTGTCCAACTTTTCTTATAGTTCCAACTGACATTATTTCCACCCTTCTGATAGAAATAACAAGTTCTTCCAGTTTATAACTTTATGACAGTTAAAAATTACTCCATCTACACTTAATCTGATCTTTGTTTTATATTGGAGATTATAAATAATTATTTTCTTGCATTTCTCATATAGTTAGGGCTTGAAACTTGCTACTACTTTTAAAACCTTTACACACTTTATTACATTTATACTTTATGACTCGAGTTAGCTAGATTAATGGCAGTTGCATTTACTTTTTTTCATACAATCTATATATATATATATATATATATATATATATATATATATATATATATATATATATATATATATATATATATATATATATATATATATATATATATATATATATATAGGGGGCCGGTGTAGCCGAGGGGTTAGCGCACTCGACTCTGAAACCGAGGTCTAAACCCATGCTCTGAGTTCGAATCCCAGCGGGGTGAGACATGTTTCACACTGATGATCTCATCGATTAGATGAGTAAAGTGGCCGGATAACCCCCGTCCTGTAATGACCTATAAGCTGTTGAACGGGACTAAAACTGCAAAGAAAAAAAAAAAAAAAAATATATATATATATATATTGTTAGAAAAGATAAGGAAAGGACGTAATAATCATCATTGTTTAGAAGGGGTTTGAAAAATCAAACGGGCAAAGTATGTAACGCGTGGGGAGTTCAAACTAAACTAAACAATTATCTGGTGAATGGGTGCAGACGAGCTGGAAGTGTATGTTTAATCATCGAGCACAATACTCAATAAAGATCAATCACTCTTATTCCAAAGTACAACTCTAAATGACTGTAAAATAATAAGTTAGTTTCGAAAATCTCTACTAGAAAGCCCTAGTAGTGAAGGCCGTTTTTTTTTTTTTTTAATATTTTGAATAGGCGGTTATTCCACTTTATTTTTACATTAAACCCTATATTAAGGGTCTCAGTCCCCTCAAAAATTGTGAAGTAAATTATTTCTTAATAGCACCTCTGACGATTTTGATTGAAAACTTCAATTTTGTTGTCTATTTTAATAATAATATATTATATTTATATATAATATAACCATGTAAGTCGTTTTACTTGGAAAAATCTCACTTTTTAGTGTCAGGGGTCAGATTGGGTTCTCCTCTGGAGAGGAATCATTTTTAATGATATAATTATTTTTATGACACTTTTTTTAATAATAATCTATATATACAGGGTGGTCCAAAAGTCTCCCCCTCCCCCTCTTAACTTTTGAACGGTTGGGGATAAATTAATAAAACTAGGAGATCTCTACCATGCAAAGAGAAGTTTGTTTTCATGCAATCACCCACTAGGGCCAACCACCCACTTTGCCCCCATGCCACCCAACTTCAAAATTTCAAATTGGAGTGTATATTTTTGATAGCAGATTTAGATTCTACTGTGAAAAATAATAAACTTTTACTTAAAACTATTTTTTTTATCTCCAATATTTTACCCCCTACAGGGAGGAAAATATAGCAAAATAACCCTTACTATCATACGTTGTAAAATCTAAACAGTTAGAGATAAATTAATGAAACTTAGGGGATCCGTACCATGTAAAGGGAAGTTTGTTGACACGGAACCAAAAATGTTCCCTCATATCTGAAACGGATTTCTGTCTAGGAATTATTCAAATCGAAAACCTAATTTTTTTTCTTTCTTCGGAACGATAACATAGCTTCCGTTACCTCCGGTAAGCTCATGAGCAATACCATACAAAAATATAAAGTTTAAATCAATCAACCCCAAGAATCAAGTAGAAAGTTCAAAAAAGTATTCTGGGTAACAATTATAATGAAAAAGCCAAGGGAGAATAAAGAACGAGGGAGGAAAAACACAGTGTGACAGAGATAAGGAAGGCTTTGAGACGTGCTCTACTCGGAGATCAAAACTAGTTTGATTTTTAATGTTAGTTAATTGTTAATATCAGTTAGGTAGTACTAGTGTTAGGTAGACTAGTAGTAGGTAGTTTGATTTAAGGTTAAAGTGTAGAGGAAGAGCGCTGGGCTATAGGACTAGAGTGGGGGAGATCCGAAAGAAGCCGAACTACATGCCTCGTCCTCGGTTACCTTCGAGTTAGTTTTTAGGGTCCGTAGGCAACCAAGGACCCTTATATTTTCCTGCGTGTGTCTTTCCGTCCGTCCTCTCGCGTGCTCTCACGGCTACACCTTTCGTCCGATCACTTTGAAATTTGGCATGTATGTGTCTTGTACCTACCCACATATTTTAAAAATATAAACAACAATTTCATTTTGCTATAAGTAATAATGATAACAATTTGTATGAGTGGCATGGATTGTCATGAGAGGAGAGGCTACCCAGTGGTAGTACTCCTGTCGTGCGTAACACTAATCTACTTCATCGGTTAAGGTTGTGAACTATAGTAGCAAGTCACGAGGCCAATGCCTCTTTAGCCGACAGGGTGGTTGATCAGGGATATGAAGGGATGCCATGGATTTAACTAAAGGATTAGGATGGTGATTTAAGGTTTCATGGAAATGTTTATAACGGGTAGAAGCGAGGTCATGAACAAAAGGAATTTTTAGGTCAATGTGAATTGTAAGGTTAGAAACGTATGGTGGGGAATTGGTGATTTTTCGAAGGATCTTTGATTGAGGGATTGGAGGGATGGGATTGGTGCAACCCCAGAGCTCAATTCCACAGGTCCAGATGGGTTTAAGGATTGAATTATAAATAAGGATTTTGTTATAATGGGATAGGTGGGATCTTTGATCAAGAAGTCGCAAAAGCAGTTTATATCGACTGTAAGTGTCCGTACGTTTAGTTTTGGTGTGTTGAGCCCAAGTCAATCGTTGATCAAGGTGTAGTCCTAGATATCTTACAGAAGAGGATTTGGGATCACTGCTTGGTTGAGGATGGAGGACAAGTTGAATGTCTGAGAGTAAAAGTGACATGGACACTTTTCTGCTCATTAATTTGTATCCTCCATTTTCTCAACCAAGGTTGCTCAGATAAGGTGGTTTCGGATGTTGGTTGCTGCTATATTAGGGTCGTGGGAGGAGGAAAATATACATTTGTCATCAGCAAAGGTAGCTATTTGGGTACTTGGATGTTGGGGAATATCAGATGTATAAAAGGAGTATAGCAAAGGACCTAGAATACTTCCTTGTGGTACACCAGCAAGTATAGGACTCGTAGGTGAGCGAGAAGAGCCACAGCTTACATGGAATTGTCTTTTATGGAGATAGGATTTGAGGAAAAGGTAGTAGGTAAAGGGAAGGACGCCCTTTAGTTTCCACAAAAGATCCTGGTGCCAAATCCTGTCAAAGTCCTGGGCCTCGTCTAGGAAGACACCAGTGCTGTACTGTTTCCGCTCAAGGGAGGTCGATATGGAGTCTACAATGCGATGGCACAGTTGAATGGTGGAATGTTGAGAGCGGAAGCCAAACTGATGATTGGGTAGGATATTGGATGACTGGAATATTTTTGAGATACGTCTTAAAAGGTGCTTATCTAGGATTTCGCCGAATATTGGAAGAAGGCTAATTGGACGATAGGATGTGACAAGGTGGTGTTTTATTAGGTTTAGGGAACATTTCAATATTGCTATATTTCCATAGGTAAGGAAAATATGTTGTGCGGAGTACAGAATTGTAAATAAAAGTTAAAAGGATGATGGATTTTTTTTTTAGTTGTTGAATTATTGTGGAGGTGATGAGATCATAGCCAGGACTTTTATTTTTTGGTAAATGCTTTACTAAGTATTTTACGTCGGATGGGTTAAATGCTTTGGGAGGAGGTGAGAGTGGTAAGGGAGAATCAAGGTCTTCTAGGATGAACTTTGCGTGTTCAAGGTCAACTATGTCCGGATGGGGTTTAAAAAGATAGAGAGGTGAAGGGAAAAATGGTCGGCTCTTTCTTTGTGGGATTTAGACCAAGTATTGTAACTTTTGAGGAGAGGAGAAGAAATGCTTTTGAAGGAAAGGATCCGTTTGGTTGCAGTCCAGAGTGATTTGTCTTTAGTCGTCAGTTGGTTAGTATATTCTTCAAAAGTTTTACTTTTATAGTCTCTAAGAGCGGTCTTGAGTTGTCTTGTTAGTCTTTTATACAGTTTTTGGTCAGTTAGAAGTCGAGATCTTTGTCATATAGCTCTAGGGTGGCATCTATCCGTGATAAGTAAGCGAAGTGAGGTTGGAATGATTTCTGATTTAGCTTATTTACTTCGAGTTCTTGAAGTGGACCCAGTCATAGCGTTGAATTGTCTCCGTAAATTCCATCACACATGCGTCGATGTCTTAAGGAGTTTTAAGTGAAATGTTTAAGTTAGTACGTTCGTCAATTAAGTTGTCTAAAGTGGTCCCAGTCAATAGGCCCGGTGATGAGAGTAGGAGGAGGAGAGTTCAGGATAGGGTTTGTATCTAATACAAGGAGTACTGGGCTATGATCTGAGGATAATTCTGGTAAGACTGTAAGGTGAGGATGGTGGGTTCTGAGAGTTAATAATGTAAATAATTTTTATGACTTTTGGTGGCAGGATTGATTTTCTATCCGTAATATATTATAATAATTATTCTAGAAAAAAGGAAATATTTATAGATTATTTCACAATATATAATATTATTATGTAAAATATTTGTAATTATTTATTCAGTTTCACAATGGATTTTATTAAAATAATTTTATACGCCAAGTCCATCCATTAATAAAGCTAGCATTTTTTGGTTTGATCTATGAGGATCAAACTGTTTATAAGATTTTTAAATTTTTAATTATAAGAATATGACGTTTGGGACCAGTTTTGTATACTATAATTTTAAATAATTTATAGATAATTTTAACACTTTCTACTAATATTATTCCAAAATAATATTCGACATAACTATTGAAATATTTGTGCTAATTACGTGTGGAGTATATTATGTGAGCGTGGTAAGTGTTTTTTTAAACAGTATTACCTTATAAAGTGCTATAAGAAGGTTACATGAGGTTCCCTCTGAGGTTGTATTTGTGGGTTATTTTATATCTTGAGCCCTCTCATTGCGGGTATTAAACAAGGCTGGAGGAATTGCTTTGGCTTAACAAATGGCAGCTATAATTCTTTCCCTAGTTGCTCGGCTATAATGCATGGAAAAGAGGTACTTCTATTATATGAGGACATAGAGCCCTTCTCAGTTCTGCGGGCCCATTACTTTCGAAAGGGTTAAATCTAGAAGCCATTGGACCAACATTAGAAAAGGAAAGTCTAGGGATTTCTTACTTTCAATTTCAACAATTTGTTCCAATAAAACGTAGCTTAGAATTCATATTTGCAGACGTGTTTATCGTATACATTACAGAGTAGCATTACGGACACTTCACAAAAATATATAAGTATTCAGGTTTCCTTAATTTTATTTGTTTATTATTCAATACAAGTTTCATACTCTCTTATTTTGCTTCCAAGCTTACCGAAGGTAACTAAAGCAATGTGGAAGCTGGAAATATTTTGTGTCTCCAATTTCTAAAATTACAAGACAGAAATCCATTTCAGACATCAAAGAACATTTTTGGTTCCGTGTCTGTCTGTAGGTCTGTCACTTAATTTTTGCGAACCAACATACCCTAAAAACTGCTCGTCCGATTTTATTGAAATTTGTATGGTAGATCATAATTATACTACTGTTAGTCCCATATACGTTTCAAACGTATGCGCCCATTTGTTTCTTTTCCACTTGCGCACAAATGTACATTTATTTACACCTATATCTTAAAAAGTACTTATCTGATTTTTTATGAAATTTTGATGGTTCGTCGAAAGTAGATCACAGATAGCCCTAGATTAAATTTCACCGTTTGCTCTTCTACTCTGTCTTTTAATCCTACTGGTCTCCTCTTTAAATTTTGCTTAAATTGATTCTTTCTAATACATGTAAAAAATCAAAACAATTTTGAAAGATTTAAAAAAACGGGGGAAAATTTAAATAAATTGACAATAATAACTTTTAAGAAACAGAGGGGTGAGACATGTTTCACACTGACGATTCCATCGATTAGCTGAGTAAAGTGGCCGGATAACTCCCTTCCTGTAAGGACCTAAGCTGTTGAACGGGACTAAAACCACAAAAAAAAGTTTTAATAGTATAAAATCATTGAAGTATACAAAATAGAACGCGAGTGAGCTTTGACAGATTATTTTAGAGGTTGGTCATAATTAGCCTACTGTTGGTCCCACATTAATTTTCATCTGGTCATTGATTTCTCTTCCTAGTGTTAGCTCAGTCAATAAAGGCCAAAAACAGGCTGTACCCACCCGCAACTAATTAGGGGAAATCTGGATTTTTTCCTAATGATAGACCATGATAAGAGGTACATTCTCTCAAAAGTCCCCACACTCCTTGTGCTTCCCCCCCTACCCCCTCTTAAAGTTCAAAATTTACTTATTTTTCACTTTTTACGCAAAACTGTTTATTTTTTTGAAGAGAAGTGTTATTAACTAAAATATTTCTCACATAATTCTGCACAGAAAAGGTCCTATGCATGTTTGAAGTGAGACATACCGTTTTCGAGATATTGTTGATAAAAATTCCAATTTTTGTATAGTAAATGTATGTTTGTGCGCATGTGCAAGATAAAATAATAGGCACAGAAGTTTGAAATGTATATAGGATCAACAATAAGCTAAGTATGGCCTACCATCCAAATTTCATTATAATCAGAAGTGTTGTTTTTAACATATTTATCTTGATTCGCAAAAATAAAAAATTGGATTTTTAATCAATAATATCTCGAAAACGGTATGTCTCACTTCAAACATGCATAGTACCTTTTTTGTGCAGAATTATGTGAGAAATATTTTTGTTAATAACACTTCTCTTCAAAAAAATAAACAGTTTTGCGTAAAAAGTGAAAAATAAGTAAATTTTGAACTTAAAGATGGGATAGGGGGGGTAAGCACAAGGGGGAGAAGTGGGGACTTTTGAGAGAATGTATCTCTTATCATGGTCTATCATCAGGAAAAAATCCAGATTTCCCCTAATTAGTTGCAGGTTAGGACCTTTATTAACTGGGCTTTGTGTAGAAACTTTTTGCTTCTGAGTCTACCAAGGTAGCGGAAGCACTGTGTTCTCTTTTGGGTGGTGAACATTTTGTCCCTCCTAAGTAAAAATTTCCACCCGAATTTTACGTTGTAGACCTTCCTTGAAATATTTAGTTTCCTGTCGGTCTATGTGTCCACATATAACTTTCACCATTTTCATCCGATTTTGATGAAATTTTCATTTTTCCTATTAAACGTAAAATACTCCAAAAGGTCTAACGAACCGATTTTGCTCAAAATTGGTGGATATTAAGGGACTGAGCGACAGATGGTCGTCTCCCATAATTTTATTATTATTTTTATTTTTATTTTTATTTTATTTTTTTATTTATTTATTTTTTTTTTTTTTTATGAGGAATCTAAATGCCACATTAATTGGCAGTCTATTTTTCTTTTCTTCTTTTCAAGTTAACAGAAGCTGTATAATCATTGTGATAATGATAATTGATCATTCTAATAAAATATTCATATTTTCATAGGTTGACGGATTATTTCAATTTCATTAACCGCGCTCACGCAAATAGCTTTTGCGGGTATTAGAGAAAAACCCTTTATATACAAAAATAACAGTGACGCTGCCCAAATAGAATGGGTTGCTAAACACCAAGCGTAGTGATCTATCGTGAGACATTACTTAAATGATAAAAATAATAATGTGTACAATGAATTAAATAATATGGTCTAAACAATTATAATAAATTAATAATTAAGTTACTATTAAACAAAGAAAGGGTCATACTGTCAAAACAAATTGATTTAAAATAAAATAGGATTGGTTGTCAAATATTTTCTGACGATACCGACCTCATCAAAGAATAAATATGTTAATAAATAAATAAATTAATAAGTGTTTGAAGTAATAAAAGTTAAAACAATTATGTATTTATTGTAAAATTATTTTTGAATAAAATTATTAATATTATTAATATTATTTTAAATATATCTCATTAACCTAATCTTTTTACCGTGTGATCTCATTCATATTTATCGTCATTTTTTCTTGTAAATTGTTTTTTGTTTCTTGTGCTGTCTGAAAATTTGATGACTTATAAATACAATAATAGAGAAAACAAATTTATGACAATTATTTAGATACCTATCGTACATTTTGTAATTATATAATTCTCTAATTTTTTTAAAATTGTTTTAGGTTACATTGCCGACGTTTCACACCCAATGTTAGGAACGTCTTCGGGGGATTAATAATTGTTCTAAGAAAGTAGCAACTAACTGCTTAAGTTAACAACTATCGTATTAAGTTAATTTCTACAATATACTAAGATATTATTTAACATTGGTTTACTGGGTTATTTTTATTTAGATATTTAAGACTATTGATAATTTCAAAACTATAAAATGTCATATATTGGAGATACTACCTGTTACCTAAGGTTGACGGATTATTTCAATATCTTTAGTTAAAATTTAAATATCACAGTAGTAAAATTACTATAATAGCGGACATTTTAATGCTGAATGGTTTTTTCATCTTTAGTCTACTAAAGACTACTAGTCTACTACAGACTTAGTAAAGACGTTAGTCTACTGGAAGTGATAAGTTACTTTTTAGTTTTTGACGCAACAGCCCGTGGTAGGGTTTAGGGCTGAGACAATTTGCCAAAGAGATAGATAGAGAGTCAAATAAAGTGGGTTGGAGAGAGTTTTTATAGCGGGGGGCAGAAGTAAGAAGTTAAGAACAAGGAAATGTGTTTACCTGACTGACATTTCTTATTCCCCGCCTCCTCCCTCACCTAAACACACAATTTTTCAGATTCCTTACCCAAAAATTTCCTTTAGATTGTTGCATAAATGTACGTTTATTTATATTTTTGTTGTTCTATATATAGGATGTCCCAAGTTCGAGTTGCCAATAGGTGTAAATGACTAAAAATTTAATTTTTCGAGAAAAAGATATTCTGTATAATAATTTTTGTTTGTTTTCGAATGAAGAATTATCATATTAAAAATTTTCCTACTATGTACACTGTACCCAAAAATTACAATTTTCTAATTAAGCAATTACCGTCGCACCATTGATTCCATCAACCGGAGCTTATATGACCTTCATATGGAACTCTCACATTCGCTATCACCTGAAGATTGGGACTCCATCGATCGTGTTACGACTGCCCAAGCTGAGTACGTCGCGGAGAAGAAGAAGGAGAAACAGAAGCAGAAATTTGACCGTCTGATAGAAAAGCAGAAGCCGGAAGAGCTGCCTAGAACCAAGGTTGTCGTCAACCTCACCAACGAAGACCTGGACCCTACCACCGAGAAGGCTCTCATGAAAGGATTTAACTTCGCCATCGCTCCGAAGAAGATTCCTGTGAAGAAATCATCTGTGGAATAGAATCAGCTGTTCGAGGTATGCCCGTTGACGTCGCAGAAGAAATCCGCCAATATGTATCCTGCCTTATCCGCCGCAGCAAACCACCATCGAGGAACATCACGAAACCGGAGATCGAGGCTGTACGCAAATTACGAGAGGACCCTAACATCTTGGTACTGCCTGCCGACAAAGGGAATGCTTCGGTTGTGATGTACAAGAAGATCTACACATCGAAGATGAAGGCTCTGCTCGAGGACTGCACCTACAGTAAGATCCGGAACCCTACGCTGCGAGTAAAAGCGGAGATCAACAGACTCGTCAAGGATTCTTCCCTGGAAGACGGAGAAAAGAGGAAACTTCTCTGCACAGACCCAAAGCTACCCCTTCTCTACAGACTGCCGAAAATCCACAAGGACGGTATCCCGATGCGACCCATCGTTAGCGCTATTGGTTCTGCTACACACGAAGTCGCCAGCCATCTTGCGAAGGAACTGCAGCCTCTTTCAGGAAGGACTTCGAGCTACGTCAAAAACTCGACCCACTTCGTTGAGAAACTGTCATCGCTTCACGTCGAGAAAGGAGATCTTCTGGTTAGCTTTGACATCGTTTCTCTTTTCACCAACCTGCTGATAGACGACACCATCGCCATCATAAGAAGTAAGTTATGTGAAGACAAACACATCGGACAAACAGGAAGATTGATCTCTACCCGCCTACAAGAACACGTAAGAGCAGTGAAGAACAACGATCACAGATCAGCGATTGCACAACATTCTGATGAAACCGGCCATCTCATAAAATTTGAGGACATACGAGTAGTTGCTTCGGTTAACAGGTATCACAACAGGGTAGTATGGGAGGCTATCGAGATCGAGAAACAACCGGTAAACTTCAACAGAGAGGATGGATTCACTCTTTCCCGGACCTGGAAGCCGCTGGTCAGCACCTGTGCCAAAGAGAAAGCAAGAAGCGGCGACGCGGTCACTTCTCGACTTCAAACATCACCCGCTCCACAAAGGAACACGGACAAAAGCGACACCTGCCCGATTGCGTCATCCCGACAAAGGATAAACCGGCCTCAAACAACCCCCGGGGAATCTAGGTATAATCTACGTTCCAGAAAGCAACTATAAATAAGCCGTCCTTCACTCCAGTCGTCAGTATGTCTTGTTGTTGCTTCAAGTAAACATCACGATGCACCACACCCCTGAAGATGCTTCCAGTAGTGGAAGCGAAACGTCGGACTTCTTCCCCTTCGTGACGCGGATTTCACCGGAAAACCAAGCTGTTTATTACTACGATTATGTTTAACTAAGCAATATTCAAAAAACCCTAATCCAACTAAAATATTTCTTTTATATTTTCTTAAATTAAAATAACCCTCACAATTGTAGTAGTTATGAAGGAAGTTTCAACTGCACAACATTGAACTAAAAATTTCCAATTGAAATTCGCTCGGCTTGCGGAAACCCGCGGCAGGATTATTTTGTACATAAATGTATTTTTTTTAAAATATTTGCTGACTTATCAGGAGGGGTTAATGACATCATAAATATCCCAAAAAAAGTGTAATGTGCTAAGTTAATTATTTAAGCTGTTGTTTTGTTTGTCTGTTGCATGATTTATTGCAAGTTTTCTAATGTATTACCGCTAATATTGTTTTCTTTTTTTCCTTAAGTTAAATCTTGTTAACTTTTCTTGTAGTCTAAAAGTTTTATTTTGGACTAGATTTCTTAACTTGTCTTGCAAGTCAGGGTTTTTAGTTGTGGGGTGTTATAAATCAGGCAACCTGGCCTCTATATTTGAAGCCGTAAATCGAAGTAATCCGAGGTCTAGGCAGGGTTGTATCGAAGGGTTTATGCCAGGTTTTTCCGAGAGGGCTCAGTTGTTGCCTTAAGGGCCCACCGAGCTGACCTTTTCCTCGGACTTGGGCTCATGTTGTCACGCCGCTAGAGCTGATCCGATCCGCTTAGCTAGGTCCCTAGTCAACCTTACATAATTTACATAATGAGGGTTGAACATAACGACCGCCATGTTTAACTCGGAGTACATGACTTGGACCTCACATATATTACATATTTCAACTTACACTAGTATACATTAAATATTAAATCCTGTAGTAATAATTGCTGCAGTAAGTAGGAAAAGAACAATCAAACTGAAAAATATATATATATATAATTGAAGTTTTTCTTTTGTGGACTTGAGGTTTTTTTATATAAGTTATATATGAGGTTTTATATAATTATTTTCAAAAAAAAAAAAAAAAACATAAAAACAATCAAAATTAACTTGGTATGACTTTCATTTCCAAAATTCGTTTTCATTTTGACCATTTGTTTCTCTAAATTTACAGTATTTCCAAAACCTGAAGAAGTCCAGGTTCCCTGGACGAAAGCTTGTTTGAATAAAATATAATAAAGGACTTTCATTCCAAAAAACAACCAACTACTTATATATATATTTTTTTTTTTTTTATTATTATAAAAAATATATGTTATAAGTAACAAATAGATAATATTCTCTCCACTAAAAATAACTTTATTCTACAAAGCAGACTTTCAACCAGTAATAATCATCTGTAGTGTAAAACGAATAAAAATATGAAATGGAAAGTCAGGGCAGTAAATGAGAAACTTTAAAAATAAATTGTAAATCTGACTTAATATCATTGTTGACACTAGTGGTTGGTGTACAATATGTGGTTACTTTTTGCGAAGTGTGGTTTTCCAAAGTCGGTTAAATGAGTAAAAATGTGATAGTGTAATTTAATTTAGTCACTGATAAATCTAGTATAGGGACGGGGCAGCCTGCCCCAGGTGCCGGGTCATAAATGGCTCAAAATTGGCCAAAAGGCTTTTTATTATTATTTTTTTTTTTTTATAATTATTGTATTTTTAAAGTAGTAAAGTATCAATTCAGCAAAATTTAAAGAGAGCAGATAAGTACTTTTTTAGATAAAGGTGTAAACAAATGTATGTTTGTGCGCATGTGGAAGAGAATCAAATGAGCGCAGAAGGTTGAAACTTAAGTGGGACCAACAATGGGCTAATTATGACCTATACCATCCAAATTTCAATAAAATCTGTGTCTGTAAGATTGGTTCGCAAAAATTGAGCGAAAGACCGACAGACTGGCACGGAACCAAAAATGCTCCCTGGTGTCTGAAACAGATTGCTGTCTTGAAATTTATGAAATCGGAGGCCTAAATTTTTTTCTTTCTTCAAAATAATCACATAGCTTCCGTTACCTTCGGTAAGCTCGGAAGCTAAAAGTATATATTCGCTATTTTGTAATGTTTAGCTGTTGAAATTAGGCATTAGGGCACCTTTCGAACAGCAGGAATAAACAACATTGGCGAGAATCAATAAAAAGGGAGGTAGCACTGCAACTAAATATGTATCTGACCAAAAACCACTTGTGTGGTAAAAAACACCCCGCCAAGTCTGTGGTCCAAAAAAGTTGTGAAATCAACTTTCTGTCCCGCCAAGTGATGTTGGCACTTTCTCTTGGCCCAACACTGTCAACTTAGATATTTATCAGCTTCTTCTCCTTGGTGGTGTGCCTGCAGTACTACTCAAAGTTAACTGGTTGTATTCCACGCATCCTCTGCAAAGAAAGTAGTAGTTGCATGGGTGATTCCTTGAAAGCTTAATTTGTATATTACTTATTTCAATTTTATTTGCATTTTGATAATGGGAAATATTTACAGCAATGATCATTGTGGCATCGAGACGAGCCTTCAACAAACTGTTAAAAGGCTTTCCTCACATCGGTCTGTAGGTGCGTCAACGTTAAAGTGACTGTTCGCTAGCTTGGTTTCTCGCTCCGCGTTCAGCGTAGGGATGAGTTATCTCAATTAAAATCGGTTCAGTAGTTTAGGCTGTAGGTGCGTCAACGTAAAATGAAGGAAGGATAAGAATAAGAATAAGAATAAGAAGTCATCAAAACTACCATTTTCAAACCTATTTTTTCTACTTCTACTTGACCGATTTCAACATTTTTTTTTTTATTTTGATCTATAGGACACGGCGTTCAAAGATATTAAAAAATTATTTAGGTAGCTTGTACGTATTCCACGCTGCAGACCCTCAAAAACCCTAGTTTGTCACCTACAGTATATATACACTGGCAGCATTTGTGAAATTTTGACTTTTTGACTTGGCGGGGGGGAACGCTGCCGCGTTCCTAAATAAGCAAAAATTATTACATTATTGTTAATAATGACTAGACTCTCTGATTTTTTTGTTAAGACACGTTTTAAGTTCAGTCTTATAAAAACGTCAGTAAAAAAAATAGGGTAGTTTTAAAAATTGACGTTTAGCGTAAAGACCACTTTATACAAAAATGAACTAGACAACAATTTCGTGCAAACGAGTCCCTTAGGAGATAAAGTGAGGTGAAAGTTAACCAAAAAGTGTAATAATATTAATTCGCATTATTTCTGCTCATAAGAAACTATTAGCAAAAAAAAAATTGAGCGAGGTTTGTTAATGTCTGACACAAATTAAGATTTTAAAACTTTTTGGCCACCTTTCACCTTTATCTCTTATTATATCTCTTAGGAACCTACCCACCTTATCTCCTCCTTCCTACACAGTATTAATTTGTGAATTATTAATTTTGTAATTTTTCATAATCTATATATATAAAACTAAGAGTGACAGTGACTGATCATCAAAAATTCTCCTACTTCCCATTGACCTAGAGATTTGAAATTTGGTACATAGATAGAGTGTACCATAAATAGGAAAGAGCGGCCATTTTGATTTCGATATGTGTCCGCCATATTGAATTATAGCCGCCATCTTGGATTTATTCATCAGTAATTCTCCTACTTCCCATTGGCATAGAGATCTGAAATTTGGTACATAGATAGAGTGTACCATAAATAGGAAAGTGCGGCCATTTTGATTTCGATATATGGCCACCATATTGAATTATAGCCGCCATCTTGGATTTATTCACATTCTATTATCTCAGCTTCCAGTGGACCTAGAGAAAAAAAAATTGGTACATGGACCTATGGTAGCTAAAGAAAAAATTAAATGTACTTTCACTTCAACATATGGCCGCCATCTTGGATTTAATCAGATACTATTATCTTAGCTTCCAGTGGATTTAAAGAGCTTAAATTTGTTACATAGGCTTATTGTAACTAAAATTGAAAATTGAATGTAGAATAAAATAGAATAATTGAAAATGCATAAAAAAATAATATAACCTACTTTTACTAAAATACAAAATTATGTATCAATAAAGATATATTAATTATATTGTTTTAATTATTATTTACACACAGCGCCAACTTCTAGACGGATAAGGTGTGCGAAGCGCACCGATCCGGCTAGTTTAAAATAAAAGTAAAAGCTTAAGCTTTATACGGTTAAATGGAAATTGCACGTTTGTCTATCTATCTCTGTGACTCTTTGTGGGTGATGATCTGATGTCTGATAACATAAGAGAAGTAGAATTTACATAAATATTAACGTAATTTGGTACACGGCGCTACTAACTAGTTTTGTTATTTGACATATAACACAGAAAACTCATACTGAAGTTTATCTTTCTGCCACAATAGAACAAAAACACTCAATTTTATTTTACTGTATAAAGATAATAAAATGAGAAAATAAAAATTAAAATGAACCAATTCTCATGAATTATATTATATAAAGTTTTATATTTCTAATGAAATCCCCTTTTTCTTGTATTAATTATATTTCAAGATGAAGTGTTGTATGGCTCAAAGTATAATTAAAAATCAACTCCAAATTCGGACTTTGACAATTTAGAATTACTTTGTCTGCTCTCTCAGAACTATGACGTAGATCTGAAAAATTCTATTCTTATCCTATTCATTTTTGAAAAATATACATTAATTAATTATTTTCCATTGTAGGTTATCTATCAATTCAGTCTAAAGTGGCTCTTATATAATTTAAATAAAGCCAATTTATCCAATAGAATGTAATATAATACTTGAATTTGTTAAAGTTGAGTAAAATAGTTCTATTAAAAAAAAAAAAAAAAAAAAATGTAAGAAATATTAATTTTTATGATCGAAGAAACCACTTTTGTAGCTTGTTGGCAAGTACTTGATGGGACTTTTGATAGTTTTTTTAATATTTTTTTTAATAAAGTCTAACTACTAAAATACGTTTTTGTAAATACTTTATCCAATATATCAATTTTTATTTTATTAATACTAATCGACTTCATTAATAAGACCCGTTATATAATACAAGTTATAAGTATTCTATTTTTAACGAAGTACAAAAAGAGTTAATAACAAACAGTTAAATGGAGATTTAGCTCTGTTATCGTTATCACTAACAAAACAATCTCGGCTAAGTTCGGTATTCGGACACAAATAGCGCTGACATCACTTTACTAATTCACTATGATATTATATGCCAACAAAATTGATAAATATTTATCAAATAAGGCTTGAAGAAAACAGGATGAATAATATATCAGATGCCAAAGAAATAAATAAATTTTATAGTGCTGTTTTGAAAAATGTAAGTGTAAAAAAATAATAACTAATTAAGGAATTATAGAAATATATGTAAAGGATTGAATTTTCATATATTGTGTGAAAATATGTAATTGGGGGAAAAAAATAAAAAATAAATAAATAAATAAAAAAATAAAAATAAGAACTGTTTTTTGTTAAAATATGTAGTTAATCTAATCATTGTACTTTGCTCTTTTGTGTTGCCGTTTCATGTCTTCATTTTTATATACATATATAATGATTGTTTGTTGTTGTTTTGGTTATTGTAATTTTATTTTTGTGTTTTTGTTTTGACTCACAGTTTTTTATCAACTAAGCTTAGATTTTTCAAATTAATTAATGTTAGTCTCTCCCTGGGAGTTTCACAGGGAGGATTCATTCTTTTTAATATTATGTGTTTCATAATAAACATTTTCTTTTTTATTGTGACAAAGTTTTAAACTGCTAGAGATCATGTCCTAGGAATATTACCAGGTATTTATATATACATAATTATGTTTTTATTTTTGTTTTTACTGTGTTACATTATTTATATTTCAACCACTAAATAGACTGTATTAAATCAAATTTTTTCACCATTGTATTTATAAAAAACCAAAAAATATATGTTTTTGAATTTTTAATGTTTTAGCCTGAGGAAGCCCTTAGTTAGGGCGAAATATAGCTGTTTTTTAAGAAAAGGAGGATTTTATTCATTGTAACCCTAACCAGACCCCAAGAAAATATATACCTATATATAGTTTTCAATCATTTAGCAATTTGAAAAAGGGTTCACCATTAAGAAAAAAGAGAAGAGAAAAAATATAAACCAATATATCAATTTTTATTTTATTAATACTAATCGACTTCATTAATAAGACCCGTTATATAATACAAGTTATAAGTATTCTATTTTTAACGAAGTACAAAAAGAGTTAATAACAAACAGTTAAATGGAGATTTAGCTCTGTTATCGTTATCACTAACAAAACAATCTCGGCTAAGTTCGGTATTCGGACACAAATAGCGCTGACATCACTTTACTAATTCACTATGATATTATATGCCAACAAAATTGATAAATATTCCAGTTTGATATTCGTAAAATTTGGATAATATGTCAAAAAAAAATCGGGTACGGGGTACCTCGGAACTTTTCCTCACTTCAAAGGCCACTAAAGTGGCCTATCCTGCTGCTTCGCAGCAGGAGGAAGCAGCATTGGACGTGGTCAGTACTTGGATGGGTGACCTTTCTGAACTAACTGTCAAATTTCATTAAAATTGGACCTATAGTATTTAAGATATGTTGGTTCACAAAAATTGAACGACAGACCGACCGACAGACAGACACGGAACTAAAAATGATCCCTGATGTCTGAAACGGATTTCTGTCTTGGAATATTTGAAATCGGAGAGGTAAAATTTTTTCGTCCTTCAGGACGATCACATAGCTTCCGTTACCTTCGGTAAGCTCGGAAGCAAAAAGTTTAAACTATTTAGATATAACAACAATATTATAGAGGTAAGAACTGAAATTTAAAATAAAAATGGTATGAGAAAGAAAAAAAAATCGGGTACCTCGAAACTTTTCCTAACTTCAGAGGCCACTAAAGTGGCCTCTCCTGCTGCTTCGCAGTAGGAGGAAGCAGCATTGGACGTGGTCAGTACTTGGATGGGTGACCTTTCTGAACTAACTGATTTATTACCATTCTTCAAAAATAACCTTATTTTTAATAGCTATATTATATTTAATTATTTTAAGTTTGGCGGCAATTTGTCAGATGTAAACAAACTTTGACGTCATCAAAATTATTGCAATAATAAATAATTATAATCGCTTATAACTTTTAAACTAATTAATGAAATTTTATCGGCTTTTATATTTCTTCCTTATTTTTTTCCGGTGCCAATGATTGCTATATGTCAAAAACCTTTTATACTTTCGGTATTATTAACCATCTAAGTTTAAAAATTCAAAAATTGATAACTTCAAAATGGCGGCCAATATCAAAATTAAATTAGGTGGTCTTGTTTGTCATACAGAGAGGTACATTCGTGCCAAATTTCAACTCGATCAGGACCATGATCGATTTATTACGATTTTTTTTTAAATATTTGCTGATTCAGCAAACTGGGTTTAAGATGGCAGAAAAAGTAGATTTTCCGGGCACTACAGGTAACGACTGATTTTCTGCTAAGCTTCAACTCTCTAGGTTGAATACCTTGGGCTCTACGTTGATAACACACATACATACACACACACATACATACATACAGACGTCATGCTGAAATCCACTCAGGAGGTCTTAAAAACACCTAAAACGGATAATTCTGTTGAAATCTCGAAAACAAATTTTTAGGTAGTGAGGAAAAGTAAAAAATTACAAAATCGAACCCATAGTCCCATGGGTTTTTTTTGTTTGTATACGGATGTTTCTATATTGCACATGCATCCTAGTTCTCTAGAGATGTAATGCATAATATTTATTCTTAACTAAGGTAATCCTATCTTCTAATACTTTATAAACTCTAGATGGTGCTAATGTATTAAGGACGCAGGCACTAGGATCGTGATGTGGGTTCCATAGTCTGCTCTAGTGTAAATAAGAAATGCATAACATCTCCATAACACCTACTACATACTAATCAACCTATAGGAAAAAAATACAACAGTAAAACCTATATTTACAATGTTACATTTTTTAAAAACTTCATAGTTTATATGAGGTAAAGTATATTTTTAAGATTTTTTACATGTAAGCATATTCATGTGGATACTAATTCTGTAATGAAAATAACATAATACGTATATCTAGTTTGTCGTTGAAGAGGAATAGTTAAAAAGAAGTGTTTTATTTGATTGCAGGAAGGATGTGTTAATAATACATCACTTTAATTGGAAGGTGTTGATTTGGTGAGTGAATATACTTATTATAAATTATTATTATTAATTTATACTATATATATATATATATATATATATATATATATATATATATATATATATATATATATATATATATATTTGCTGGAGTGTTTAACAGAGATTAATTAAAATTTCTGTCTATACGTATTGAACGTATAGACAGAATTCGACGTATTGTCTATACGTATTAAAATATGCATAACTTTGCAAAATTCACTTATAAAAACCACTTTTTTACTATTTCAAGTAAACGGATAATATGAAGCTCGATGTGATTTAGCTAGAGTTGCTTCAGCTATCCGACCAAAGAGTTGCTTCAGCTATCCGACCAATTAAAATTCAGCAGATGGAAGGAAGTATTCAAAAAAATTCTAATTGAAACAGATTTGTTTCTTCTATCTAGAATTATGCCTATTTTTGACCCCGCCCTTACTGCATACTTTTAGAGCTTTTCAATGGTATACATCATAAAAGGTCCTTCGGGAATATAGATCATTGTTCACTAAATATTAAAAAAAAGAAAATCACTAAAAGACGTTAGCAGATCCACTAAATGCATTCAACAAAATAAATACAATGTTTACCACTTAAACTATACAGAGATTAAAATATATCTGGTTTGAAACCAGAGTACCAAAATATACAAAACTGATTTTATAATCGTGTTCCAGGATCAAATAAGGTATGCATTCCAATTTCCATTCAAATCAAATCAGATCAAGAATGGGCTCAAAATTAGTACTCCAACGGCAAAACAGCGTTATGAAGATACCTACTTGAATTATATCTCAATAAATAATCCTTTCTTATCGTTTCGAACGTAAATGAAAAGGATTAGTTCATATTTATTATTGAGCAGGATTTATCAATGTCTTGATTAATACTTATATAAGAATATAATATGAAATATATTAAGTGATTTTACCTATAAAAGTATAAAATTTTCTCAGTGATATATAATTATAAACCTTTTATAAAATAAATTTATTTACTTACTACTTGTACGGGATTTTCAATTTGTAAACTTTAATTTTTTCAATTTTCCCGCCGTTATTTAGAGAGGTCTTTAAATAACTGGATATAAATGGTTTACAAATGTTTAACATTTTATAGGATTATAGAGAGAAGCATTAATAACAAATAATGACTTGAAACTTGGAGTATTATAGATATTTAAAACTGTATAAGTATATAGTTCTATCTATTTAAATTGCTGAAGTAATAAACATTACAATAAATCTTTGCTGTATTTGAAGGGTTCAGTAAGCGAATTGCTATACGAGTAAAGTTAAATTAACATTTAAATAAAACAACTTAATGGCAGCTTAGAAGATTACTTTGTTGTATTCTTGTTATTTATTACTAGGGCTATCCTTGTGTCTATATAAATGCAAAAAATCGGATAGTTTAAAAACAAATTTATTACCCTTGACTTGTGACTTTCTGCTGATTATAAAATAAAATCTAGGCCCAAATATGAGCGAAAACATTTCGTATTCTGTCTGTATGCATGTATTAATTATGTTCGCACTTAAAACTTCGGTAATTGCCCATCGTTATAAATCTAGGTGTGCACATAAAGGTAACTGAACCAATTTCTTTTTTTCAAACGTGAGTGACAGTTTAAACAAATTTAAATTAAATTATTTTAAATTATATGGTTGGAAACAAAATCTTTTAAAGTACATTTTCGTCATCAGTGCTAGTAGTGCTCTACGTAATATACCTTTTTCTTCTCAAAAACTCCAATGTAACTAAAGTTTAGCCCAATATTTTTAAGACTTATATACATTTTAATAGGTGAAAATAATATCTCAAGCTCTTTTACAATTATAGTAAAGATCTTTTTGCTTTCTAATGATATCCGATGTCTTTTTTTTATGTATAAAATATTTTTTTTCATCTAATAATTTAAATTCCTTATAGTTGGCGTGTATTTTTCCTACATTTTACTATGTTTTTATTAGCTTGCTTTCTTGTTTGTTTGTTTGTTTGTCCGGTATAAATCTGGCAATCGATTTTTAACTAATTTCCCGAGTAGCTAAACATTTGAAACTTTTAGAATAGCTCAGAGCACGATGACAATGCATTATTTTAATACTTTTAGCCATCTTTCAGCAGAATTGATTGGTTTTCAGCAAATTTTGCTGTTTGGAAAGTTAGTTCGGAAAATATCCGCAAGTTATTAATTTTATTTGTTTTGCCATGTCCCATATTTACGCAATCTTCATTTTGACGGGTTTCAAATTTGTGATTTTTTATTAATATAAGAGGTAAATATTGAATGACAGTGAAAAAGGAAAAGTAAACAAAGAAATAAATTAATTGATCCAAGATGAGGTGAGATCAGTTTTACAAAGATTAGTCCTTTTATAGGTTTAAGATCATCTCTCTAGATGGTTGTCATTTATGTGAAGTAAATAAATTCGGAACTATTTTTTTTTTTTTTCACTAACATTATATATTATATAACAATAACAATTATATTATTAACATTACATACGATTCAACAGAAAATTTAAAAACGTAGTATATAAAAAGTTCTTTTTATCTTGAAATTATTCTTTACTACTTTGTACCTAAATAGTAACATTAAACCATAAATAAATGAATAAATCCCACACATAATGCTAGGTTATAAATAAAGAGAAGTACCTTCTCTAGATAATATTTTACTCATATAACCTTATATTTTATGATAACGCTGATTCCATTAGACGTAGTAGTGAGTTACAGCGAACTCTAGATCTAGAGTTAGATTGAGAAAACTACCTTCAAGATTCCAGCTGTACATGCCATTCATTTTCCACAAATTGTCTGTAATAATTGTCATATTGTAATATCTTATCTTTATATTCATTTTTAAGATTTTAGAACAACTATAATATATATTAGTAGTTGTTTTTGATTATTAATAATATTAATTACATATTTATATACTACGTTTTTAAATTTTCTGTTGAATCATATGTAGTGTTGATAATATAATTGTTACTGTTATATACAGGGTGTCCCAATAAAGCTTAGCGCGCTATTCAGAACAGGGTTCTGCATGTGAAAATACGTCGAAAATGTTCAATAACATTTTTTTCGATTTCGGCTTAGTTTAGCTGTAATCCGCCATTTTGTATTTCTTTTGAAAAAAATGATAGTTCAAAAACCTTTCAAGATATTTTTATGAAACTTGAAATATGTCTTACTAACTCTATATCTAAAATTTAAATAATTTCAAATTTATCAAATTGCAAAATGGCGGCAATTAAAAATTTTAAAAGTCAAATTCCATGAAACCCAGCAGGTATGAAGAAATTTTGCATGAGACAAAAGTTCTGAAACTTTTTAATGCAAATCTAATGATACTATAATTGTTGAAATCGGTTTATAAAAAAAGAAATAACGATTATTTTAATTTTTGTTGTGTACAAATTATTAGAAATATTCTTATAATTTATTTTTAAATAATCATCTTAACAATTTATATTCCATTTTAAGCAAAATTTGCTGAAAAAGAATTAAATTCTGCTGAAAGATGGCTAAAAGTATTAATATAATGCATTGTCATCGTGTTCTGAGCTATTTCAGAAGTTTCAAATGTCTAGCTACTCGGGAAGTTAGTTAAACATCGATTGCAATATTTGTACTGGACACACACATTAACAAGAAAGCAAGCTAATAAAAACGTAGTAAAAATTAATAAGAAACAAGAACAAAGAAGAAGAAGAATTAGTTGAATGTAATATTTTCTTCACACTGAAGATAATATTATTGGTCGAAAAACGTTTACATTAAAGTAATTTTTAGAGGAGAATTTTTTTTTTAATTTTGTATTATTATTCTTAAGGCTGCACGGGAACGGGGGTCGGCACACGCGCCATAAAATCACGCCTCTATTATTGAACCTAGAGACTTGAAAATTTTTATACATATAGCTTAAGAAAAGCCAGAGGGTTGTTAGTTTTTGTATTTTTCTTATCGCCTTCAGTTTTTTTGATAAAAAATAAAATGTGAGAGAAAAAAAAATTAAAATATAAATTTCAAAATTTTAAAAACAGGCGGAAATTTATATTTTTACAAAGAGAAGTTGTGTAAATTTTGGTAAAAAAATATTAAGCTGGTGAGGCGTAATCTTATGGGAACTTTTTTTTTATTTATTATCTGGAAAGTGCTGACCCTAGCGGATTTTTTAAAAAATACAATTTATTAAATTCTGATTTGTTGATTTTCCAATTTAAGCCACACCCACCGATGTTTTTCACCCTTCTTTTCTGACAAATGAAATAAAAACAATTTCAAATATTTTTTTTTTATAATGAAAACAATTCAAAATAAAAAGAATTGTTATTTAAATATACATACATTGAAAAAGATTAAAGAAGATTAAATAATACAAAAAAATACAAGATGAGAGGAAGGATTGAATGCTAGTTGATAAAAACAAGTTTGAGAAGAAAATGTTAAATTTGTTTGGGTTAATTTTTGGTCAGCGCACAGTCCCAAAAATTAAGCCACCTTTTTTTCTCTAACACAGCTTGAAAATGATCCAAGGAAAGGAATGTCGCAATAGTAAGGCGATTAATTCCTTTAAGACCCCACTACTCAAGGATTGAAAACTAAAAATTAAGAATTATTAATTTGATTTAAGTTATAGGTATTTATAATCACAGTATGTTTGCTTCCGAGTTTAATGAAGGTCTCGAAACGAAAGCATTATCATTATTTTGAAGAACGAATTTTTGTATGTCTCTGAATAAAAAAATTCCTGAACAGAAATCCGTTCCAGACAACACGGAACATTTTTTTATATCGCAGTTTGTCGTTAAACATTTTTTCGAACCATCATATCTTAAAAATCCAATGCAACCCACTGATGATTCCGTATTAAGTTAGCCATCTGCACTCATTTATGAGTGACATTTTAATATAAAAATGACAGGAACCAATTGGGAATTCATTGTTTTATACTAGATGACCATGACCATTTATACAATATAGGTCGTGAGTATGCTATGTGCCACACTAATTGGCAGACTATTTTAATCTATTTTTGCTAAGAAAAATTTGGGGAACTAAATCGGAAAGATTTTATTTTTGGCATAATTGTTTATTGATGCTTATATAAATAAAAATTTTAACAGACCGGAAAGTTCTCTTTCATGGCAAATAGTTCCGATATATCGGTTTTAAAATAATTAAGTTTACCAAAGAAGTTATTTTATATCAAATTAAAGCACATACGAGTATAATTGTCTACTATAAAAGGTGCTAATAATTTTTATTGATAACTCTAAAGGTATTAAAGGTATTTGCAGGTAAAATCGTGGTTTTACCATGGCCAGGTAGAGATACACATTCCATGTATCACCTTCCTTAGTGTTTTAAAAAATGAGTTTATTTTTAGTTTTTGCTAATTTAAAATGCAACTTATAAAAAAAAATGGTTTAAAATATAAATTAAAGCTGAGACAATATCCTATCAGATTACATATGTCTAAACCAGTTTGTACAAATTGTAAAATTATTTATCAATACTAAGTTAATTGAACGTATTTTTATATGAATTGCAGCAAATATAATTTTTCATTTCAATAGAAACAGATAATGAAAAAATCGGTCCGAGACAACTCAGACAAACTTTCTTATATACGAGTTCGTAATTATTTAGCCCAGTGTGTTCCATTTATTAGTTTTCGTATGTACATTTAATTATTATTGAACATTTCATCAAACTTTATCATAAAAATAACATCTCCTGGGCGGGGAATCGAACCCGGGCTCTCTCTGTCCACGTTTTAAGCTTTTTTCTCAGGAACTAGATTTTTCCCGGGAAAACTGCTTATATGGTTAGATTCGTATTAAATGGGCTACATTCTAGAATTTTTTAATCAAAATCGTCGGAACCGTTTTCGAGAAATAATTATTTCACGTTTTTTCAGTTTTTGGGGGGGTGGCGCCCCCAAATTCGGAGCTAAAATTCGTTTCGCCTCGGGAATGATTTTCTGAACATGTATGCCAAATTTCGTCAAAATCGGCCCAGTAGTTTAGGCTCCAGGCGTCTGCACAGACAAACGACAGACAGACAGACGACAAACAGACATTTTTTTAAACCACTTTTTTGGACTCAGGGGACCTCAAAACGTGTAAATCCATTAAAATCTCAAAATCGAATTTTCGCGCCATCACAATACTTTCTCTTTATATGAGAAAGTAAAAATTAAATAATATACCTAAATGGTTGTAGCTTTCCGATGATGTCGCATTTATTCATTTAAAATAATAAATTGTGGCATATTCTCGCTTAGTAAAACAATTTTAACGGTAGTGAATACCCCCTTCAAATTAAATTAAATACATTAAAAATAACATTCTCCGTTGTGAAGCTTGGGCTTTATATGAAGCTGAATTTATATGTATGTATCAAATCTAACTCACATTGTTATGTCTTGTAAGAAATTTGCAAAGCAGAGACATGTTTTATTTCAGCGCATACAAAATCATAGCTTCACCTTTAGCTTCACAACACTTTTGTCCAGTAGATCAATCAATATTTATAAATCCTTTTTTTCAGTTTTTTACAGAAATTAAAATTAAAATCTAATTGACTTGTAAAATATTAATTAGAATTAAAGGAATAAATAGCTTATTAAAAAAAATTAAATAAATAACATATAATTAGACAACAAATATTCATGAAACGACAAGAAAATAAACTATCATATTATTTATAATCTTATGGCTGTATGGCTATCAAAGCCCATGCCAAAAAAAACTCACAAGTATATTCAAGGTCTAGCTCAAACCCCTGGAACTAGAAAATTTTAGAATAATTCTCTTTTTGACGAAAGAGCCTAAAATCCAAACTGACTTAGATAGAATTAACGCTCAACACAAATCCTTGGGAGTAGAAAGTTGATTTTATAGAGGGGGTTAATACGAATTGAATTTGACATTATCAAGCGAATTGAGGTAAAGCAAAATTCTATGAGAGCTTCGTAAACCACCAAATCTTATCCTTCTGGTTGGATTTGACATAAGCGAGAAGCATGCTACACTAAGGTGCAGCATAAACTAAATTTAGCATTTCGATTTAATATTCGAATAAAACAAAGCGAAAAATGTTCAGTTCAATCTAGCAACACATGATAATTAATATTTGCGTTAAGTCAAGCATACGGGGATGGTGTAGTTATCATGTGCAGGATTACTTGCCAGGTCTACTTAGTATGATACCAAAAACTAAATATACATCGAATAAATAATAAAGGTAGACTGCCACGGCCACTGAACAAAGGAAATTATACATTCAAAGTATTAAAGAGCTTTTTCTATATCTCGGCACATTACTAACCGGCGACAATAGTTTGAGAAAATATTCACAAGGAATTAATGAAGGAATAATGGACGGAGCTTAGATCAATCAGTTGGTCATTAGAACTTGGTAAAACAGCATCTAACTTAGTTATACAAAAAAAAAACCTGAAATTAAAACAGGGTTTAATGACTCCATTTCATGCCTCTTATCAGAGTAAGTAGAAACCTCGAACGTTTACAATGCGAGATAGAGTGAAAAAAAAAAAAAAAAAAAATCGGTTGAATAAAAAGATATATTCAAAGCAAAATATTTTTTTATCCAATTTATATATTAGCTGCTATGAAATGTTGCTATAAACATTTTAGGAACTGGCTTGTAATTTTATTATATAGGAAAATCCACTTTGGTGTCCACTTTGTGTATTACCTAGTAAATCTATATTCGCTTATAGAGCTTTTGTCTAAAATTTGTTTAACAAATATTTAGCAGACGAGTAAAATATAAAATTTTTAGCTGGAAGGTTTTATTAAGAGTAGAATTACATTTTTACTTTAATTATAAAAGCAGCGCAATTCCTTTGAAATCCATGCTATTTGCACATTTCAACTGAGATTTTTTTTGTGACATTCAAGCTTTCTTTTAATATTTACCACAAAAAATTAAATGTTGTATGGGTTGATTCAGTTTAAAACCAAATTTATAAGGGTGTGCCATTGTCATTTGAAAATAAATTCTCTACTTTACTTAATAATCTAGTTATTGCAGCACAAATTACATATATTATTAAATTTAAATATATTCATTAAAATTCTTATTTATAAAAATAGTTTATCAATTAAAATCTTAATTTTCTAATTTTTCCGTTAAGTGACATAAATTAAAGAAATTAATATTTATACATTTCTGTTTTTATTTATTTATCTTAAAAAAATGCAATGGCCGACGTTACGTCATAATAATGGGAGGGGTAATGTGGGCGTTTCCTCTTCCTCCCAAAATCAACAAGGGGTTGAAAAAACCTTGTGAAAAGCAGCGCTATCTCTGGAGAGAAGGGGACAACACAACTCACTCCCGCGGGCTCTTAATCTGATAGCTAATAATTAATTAAAAAAATCTTGAACTATTATTCATTTAGAATTTTTTCAAAAATAATAGTTAAACATTTTCCGTGGATGTATAAATACAAAATCTTATTTGTTAAATATTTTGCACAAATGGTTTCAAATGTTCTCGAACTTATGATGCTCCCAAAAAAAACTATGAAAAAATAATAACAAATAATAAAAATGCCAATCTTTATTATTTGAATTACTTTCCTACTCAGTGGACCGAAGGGGAAGCTGAAGCCTCTGTGAAGTTTAAGCCGAACTGTAAATTAATTTATTAACTTTGTAATGAGATTGTCGAAGGAAAAGAAGAAGCTTTGACTCGAGGACATTTTCTTTATCCTTGCTTTATTAAGCCCCACTGAGGCATTAAGTCTATAATCGATCAAACGCAATTAGAGAACGGATCAAAGAGCTTTAACTAATTAATGTTTAAAGAGGTAAAACTAAAAGTTCCCCTTATTGGTGTTACTAATCTTAAGTCTTAAGTAATTATTCCACTAGCTGAAATCTCAGGTATCTCCATGGGGTTTAATAAAGGACTCTTCATTCTAAAAACAATTTTCCTTCCAATATAAATGTCATTTAAAATTTTTAGATGTACCAAGAGATTAAAAGAGGTAAAGGAATCATAGTAAATAAAATAATCGGTCCGATGTACACAAAGATAACATTTTCATTAACATAGTCATACAGAATTTATATCCCATAACATTTTATTGAATTATTAGTTGATTTTTTATTCAAACGACGTTGTTAAAATTAAACACCTTCTTAGCTTTGTATCACATATTATATCATTGATGGATGCTTGGTTTTCATATATATTTCAGAAACGTTTCGACCCTTCTCTGTGTTTATAAGGTCATTTTTTTTTTTTTTTTTTTTTTTTTTTTTTCTATTTTACTGTTTCTAATACATGTTTAAATATATAAAAATAGCAATACTTTATCTATATTAAATTTAGCTCCGAGAGTACGCATAATTATAATTTTGAGGAGATAGATTTTGAAGTTGCAGTTAATTCTTTAGGATGTATAAAATTAGAGAGAAAACAAATGCGACTTGAAGCTTTATTTTCCTAGACACGACTCCAGCGATAGACGCTCAAGCGATAGTCGCCCAGCGACCATCGCTGAGGACTCCTTTTCTGATTTTGCATGTTACCGTTTTCCTAGCTGAGCGACTCTTAACATGCAAACCCTTATAATTGTGTGCCAGCGACTATCGCTGTAGTCGCGTCTAGGAAAATCTACCTTTACTCATAATCAAATTCAAATGTGAATCAACGGATTATGTTTCATATCCATGGAAACTAGTGCAGTGTTGTCTTCTACGTATTTTCTATTATACAGTTTAGTCCCTTGTTATAGAGAACCAACTAAGAGAGAATCCGTGGGAATTGACACTGATTAGCCTTAGACTTATGAAAAATGAGCCATAAAAAAAAATTTGTTCTACAGGCAGATCGATTACATAGGTTCCGTTACCTTTGGTAATATCGGAAGCAAAAACTTATTTGAATTTAAAGAAATATTAATTCAACTAGTCTGGTAATTAATTAGTATACCACTTGGCTTCCTAAAATTCAATGATTAAATTAATATTTCAATTTAATGATGTTATGCTTTATTTATAATTTCATTAATGGCTTCCGAGCTTACCGAAACTCAATGGTAACGGAAGCTATGTAATCGTTCTGAAGAACGAAAATATTTTGTCTTTAATTTCAAAAATTCAAAGACAGTAAGTCGTTTCAGACATCAGGGAACATTTTTGGTTTCGTGTCTGTCGGTCTGTCACACAATTTTTGTAAACCAAAATATTTTAAAAAACTACTCTTACGATTTATTGAAATTTGGATGGTGGAAAGTAGCCCGCAGGTTGCCATAGATTAATTTCAACCGTCATTTAAATTTTGCTAAATAATACTTTAATTCATGAAAATAATCGAATCAATTTTGATTAAAAAAAAAAAAAAAAAAAAAAAAAAAAAAAAAAAAAAAAGGAGGCATTAAATAAATTAGACAATTCTAGGTTGTGAAAGCATAAAATCAATAAAGTAAGTGATATGATGCGAGGAAGCTATGTTCCATACTAAATGGCAGATTATTTTAAATCTGTATTCATTACATGAATTAAAGTAGATGAATTAAGTAGAACATGAATATTTCCTTTTATTTGAAACGTATTTCCTTTCCTTCTCTATTTTTTAGTGGTCTTTAGGGATTTAATAATTAAAAAAACAACTATTTTTTAATTATAATATTTTTTCAAAGCTATATTTCGCCCAAACCTGGGCATCTTCAGGCCTTATCTGAATATTACATAATATGCTGTGACATTGATGAATGAAAAGAGATTTTAAAAACGCTTGAGTAACTTACACATACATAGTTCATTAGTTACACTATCCTTATATTTAAATATATAATATCCTTATATTTGAAACGTATTTCTTTCTTGATTTATTTGGAATAGAGACAATAAGATGTCGTTCTTCAATACGATTACATGTAGCAGTTTATTTTTATACCGCTGCATTAGAGCCTTTATTGGTTGATGGACGCATCTCCCAATACCTTTGGCACTGTGAATGTTGACCTCTAGATCTGGGGACGCTTAGATCTAGTGGTGAAAGAATGTTTATGCTTATTGTTTATTTGGTGATAAGGTATGTTTCTGTTTTGCGTGGTTCAAGGTTGGTGTGGTCGGCACGTGTCGGAGTCAGTCGGTGTGAGTCAAGTGTTGTGGTAGGTTGCGGGATGTGCCTCGATATACTTCGATCGAGCCGTCTGCCGTGATCATGAAACATTTTTTTTTTTTTTCGAAGTATAGTTATGATTTAGATTTTTTATTTGAGCATGATCGTCAACCATTTCGTTTTTTTATTTAGTTTTTACTGGAGCATACTTAAATTTATTTATTTTGCGTGGTCGCAACCTTCCTTGCTTTTTCTTTTAAATAAAAAAAGTTTTGTTTCTCACGACGAGGACTTTGGGTTTCGTTATTTCTTCCCAGATTATAAAATAATGTGGCGCTCAAAAAATAATTGTAGCTCCTAGAAACAATAACCCTCTCCCATCTCCACTGAGCTAGGGTAAAAATAAAAATCAATTGTACGCCGAAGATGGTGAGGCGACATACATAGTACCGTTACTTTCACTCGAAAGCAAAAAGAGGGAAACGTTTAATAAATTAGACAATAATGGGTTATAAACCCATAACATCAATAAAGTTTGTGATAAGATTCGAGGAAGCAATATGCCACACTAAATGGCAGACTATTTCTTGATCGTAGTTGGTTTATCAAGGATTGAATCAGCCCACTTTTTTTATATCTAAACCTCTGTATACCCATACCTTATCAAGTTGACTTACTTAACCCTAGAACGCTAACCATATTTTTTAACCTCTTAAGACTAACCTTGAGTCATATTGACTCCCAAATCTATTTACCCAGTTTTATTAAAATATAAAGGCCTAATATGTACAATATTTTTTTAACACGTTTTAGTGCTAGTTGAAGGGACACTTGGGTGCTTTGTTTCCCATAAAAAACAAATTTTTCCTTTTAATTCCGGTTTTTCAATCTGGACTACCATTACATATCCGGTATTGTTATCTACCGGAGTGGTTTTATTTATTTTTTTTTTTATGTAACTTTTTTCTTTCTTTTCCTTTGGTTTTTCTATTTCGTAAATTGTTTCAATTAATTTATCATTTTCCTCATCATGGCTGATGGGATCAAAAAAGGCATTTTCTATTTTCAAATCAGGGTCCAAATCACAACCGTCACCATTATTGTCGAATACGCTCTTTTTCATAATCGGTATCTGAATCGGTCATTTCCTTCATCAAGTGATAAATGTCGTTTAGATCATTGTATTTTTTCTCCATTATTTGACTATATTCATATTCTATTAACTTTATATAATTTAGACATATAACGACAAAAAAAAATATAACAATTTATACTTATAAATGAATAAATTACAATTATATTACCTTTAATTTAAAAAAAATATTGAATTAAAAGTTATATAATACTTAATTTATAAGATTTAAAATGCCAAAATAAACAATAACACGACATACTATTCTAAAAAATACTATTCTGCGTCAAAATGACCTACAAAATATTTACGTGTAAGACTAAACTGGAGTCAAAATGACTCCGTGACTGCAGAAAAACAAACGATATGTCCTCTTTTGAATCTGAATGTGAAACTGATAGAAGTGTAGAAGGGTCATTCAAGGGTGGGAGATAGCATAGCTGAGATGTGGGAGTTCTGAGTTTTACAGACACCGTGCATTCGTAGTTAAAAAAAATGGGAGTCATTTTGACTCCAGGTTAGCTTTCTAGGGTTAATTATTAATTTTGATGCTAAAATTCTATTTATTTTAATCTTACTGATTCACGCTATGTTGACCTCAATTCAGGTATTCACTTTTTATATTAAACATTAAGCTATAAGCTAAATATAAAGCTATAAAGCCATTTTTGAAGTTTTGTCTGTTATACTTACAACGGAAATTACCTAATTCCCAATCAATTCTTGGTAAATTGATGGACCGGAAGAATACAGAGGTTTACAGACTTCGACTGAAGCCGAACGAATATAAGCCGGTAATGGATCCACTGGCTCGATTCCGACTCCAATTAAATCTACGGCATTCAATTTAATTGATGGAAGTCCGCTTTCTATTATTTCCCCTTTGTTTTCGGTTCTACTTTTGATTGATTTACCTTCTTTATCAAGTCAAACGGATACGAGCGTATTTAATGCAATTCTGCTGTTTTTGCTTTATATTTGAAAATAAAAAAGTAAAGTTCATTTATTGGAACGAAGTTCCTTATTTGTTTATTTCACGTTCCATTAGGTTACATTACGCGTCGAGTGCGGAAAGTAGCATTTTGCATGCGAGTGTGGAGTTTGCACCCGAGCGAAAGCGAGGGTAGTAAAACCACACGAGCAATGCAAAATGCCGTTTTCGCACGAGTTGCGTACCGTACTTTATCTACGATTGTTAGATTTAAATAATAAATACAGAAAAAAATAAACTTGCTGTATGTAGGATCGTATCTCTTCTCTTGATAAAGATGGCATTAATCTTGAGTTGTATTTTTTGCCGAATTAATTATTTCTGGAGGAGTATTATTCTCTACATTTTCGTCAAAGCCACTTGATTCATTCATTGTTTTTCACTAAAATCTCGATATAAACAGTTACTTTAATAAAAGAATAGCAAATTAGTTTTGTTAAATGTAAACACACTCGCTAATCGTGCGTAAATCTGAAGAATTCCTCTGGTTTACCGCGCTAGCGTGGTAAAGAAGAGGAATTGTTCAGAACTATGAGACGCGCATGCGCAATGAATACAAGTACGTAAATAACCACTTTCTACGCATCTAAACAGAGATATAATGTTTATATTTCGTATCAATCGTAGATAAAATATTTTTTTCCTCGTCCTATATTTCTTCTAATTTATTTCTAAATTACATAGAATATATATTATACTTAGAAAGCTTTAGTTGCATTAAAATATTTATTATGACGAATAAAACTATTCTGTATACAGTCATTCTGGCTTTATATTCCATGTCATAAAATATGATTAATTCTTTATTAAATAGGTTCACAAAGTTTTCTACAGGCAATTATATCTCCAAATTAAAAAATTCCAAGACAGAAATCTGTTTAAAGCGGCCCGCACACGATCGTGTTGTCAATATACAAAAGTATTGTCAATACTATTGACCGGGTGCGGAGTTGGTATTGATATAAAAAAACAGTATTGCCGAAAATTTGTTATTGAATTGCGTATTGACAATAGTATTTTAAATAATATTATAGACATTAATATTGATCGTGTGGGGGCTTAATACATCAGACAACATTATTGATTTCGTGTCAGTCTATCTGTACGTCGGTCGATCACTCAATTTTAGCGTACCAAACTCATCTGATTTTAATGAAATTTGGATGGTGGGTCATAAATAGCCCATTGTTGGCCCATAACAGTTTCAACCTTCTGTGCCAATTTGTTTTTCTTTCACAAACATACATTTATCTACATCCCTCTATCGTTAAGTACTCATCTCATGTTTATGAAATTTGGATAGTTTATCGAAAGTAGACCACAGATAGCACAACATTAATTGTAACCTCTTGAGTTAACTCAATTTTGCTAAATTGGTAGTACTATTTGTGTAAAAAGTCAAACAGTATTACAAAACATTTTTTTTTTTTTAAAGTGATGAAAGCATTAAATAAATTTGACAATATTGTATGACAATATATTATATTTTATTTTAAGATATGTTGGTTCCGACACGGAACCAAAACTGTTCCCTGATGTCTGAAACGGATTTCTTTCTTGGAATTTTCAAATCGGACACATAAAATATTTTCGTTCTTTAGAACGATCACATAGTTTCCGTTACCTTCGGTAAGCTCGGAAGCAAAAAATATATGTTTTGAAATAATAGTCAGGGTGCCCATAGGCAAAAAAGTAACTTATACATACTCTTTCCAAACCATTTTGTATGGCTATTTTAGGCAAAGTCTGACACCGTTTTCCTCTGTGACTTTTTTTAGTTTTGGGGCGTTTTTTTTTTATTTGAACCCTAAAATTTTGACGCGTCAGACTTGAAATCGGAAAAAGTTCTGCGTCAGACAATATTAAAATGTTGATTTATAGGGTTCAAATAATGTATCTTGAGAAAATCAGCTGGTTATTAATCATTAATTAATATTAGTTCATATTAATAAATATCCATTATTATTAATTAAAATTAAATAATATCATTAATTAATAACTGGCTGATTTTCTCAAGATACATCATTTGAACCCTATAAATAAACATTTTAATATTGTCTGACGCAGAACTTTTTCCGATTTTCTAGTCCGACGCGTCAAAATTTTAGGGTTCAAATAAAAAAAAAACGCCCCAAAACTAAAAAAAGTCACAGAGAAAAACGGTGTCAGATTTGGCCTAAACAAGCCATACAAAAAGGTTTGGAAAGAGTATGTATAAGTTACTTTTTTGCCTATGGGCACCCTGACTATAACTTTTTTAATAATATAAAATAAATAAATTGCGTACGTGTATAGTGAAAAAAAATGAATGATTTGAATTGTTATAATTATTATTTTTATTATTGTCAATTTTTATGTAGTAGTAGTAGTAGTTACCTAGTACTTCCTACTAGATTGGTAGGACGAACCACTTGTTCGAACCTCGCAATCAGGCCTACAGTGGACCCATTTTTATGTAAGTCAATGTTAACTTGTCTAAAGGTCTCTTTAGGAATGAGTTTATAGGAAATATTAAGTATTGTGCAGATGCGTTGAGCCTAAACTGCAGAGTTAAATTCGATGAATATTTGGGTGCATGTTAAGAAACATAATTATCTTTATTTCTCTATTAAATCACTTTACTTCTTATCGTATTTTATTATTGACAATGATATATATGGATAAAATAATTGTTTAACATATCTATAGGAAAACTAAATGGTCTGACTTTAGAGTCTGCTTAGTTTAGCTATAGTTGTTTTGTTTGAGTTGCTTGAGGCGTTTAAGATATGTTAGGTCGCAATGTGTGTTAGAGTTTACCCAACAAACTTTCTCTACTCACTAATGAAACATTATTTCTATTCACTAATTATTCAATGGAAAAACTTTTTGTTGCTTGACAAAAGTTGAGTTAAAACCAGGAATTCTCGTTATTATTAGTAACATTTAAACATGTAACTTCTTTGAGCTGTAAAATAAAATCAAATAGTTAATCATGATGAGTTAATAGTTTAAGAGGGTAATTGTATAGAGAGCCGTGTGGTGGGGGAAAAGGTACCTTCCTACAAATTCCTCAACGTATGTTCCGACCATCTTTATTTCATATATTATAATGTATCACTTCACTTCTAAAAACTGCTACTTCTATCAAATTGAAATTTTACATGCCTGTTTCAATTGTGCTTTAGACGATGTATATAAAGTTTTATTAAAATCGTTATCATAGAACGTAAGATATTAGTAAAAACGGTATTTACTTATTTATTTAATAGTTTTAGCGATCTTGTCACTTCATAGACGTGAAAATAAAAACAATGTATTTGAAAATAATGTACTTCCTATCGAATAGGTTTTGATAGTATCTTTTCCTTCCTGAAATTCCAATTTTACATTAATTTAAAGCTCACTCAAATATAACGCGCGATCTCTTAGACAGATAACGCTATGTCCAACGAATTTAGCCTGAGAATTAACAGGCAGTAAAAGGAACATGTATACCAAATTTCAACTTAATAGGTCAACTTTTACTCAAGTTATTGTCAGAAACGTAAACGTTACTGACAGACAGACTGACAATGTGCATATTCTGTTAAATGTAAGAATCTTGCTTACGCTCGCTTCATTTAACAAATAAAAAATAGAATACTCTACTACAATAATTATCTACAAGCTGATTGAGCGACATACCGGCAGACCGACGCCCAGCCATGAAACCAAAAAATGGGCTTTGATATCTGAAACTGATTTCTGTCTTGGAATTTTTGAAATCAGAGGCATAGAAAAATTTTGTTCTCAGAGCAATGTTGACAATGAAGAAAAATATGTTTATATATTTATGTATTAATATTATTTAATTTTAATGTATATATTTTATTATATTATTATAATGTAAATTGCATTGAATTTATATTTATAGCACCACTATATTTTGCTGGTGTTAGGTTAGGCCAGGAAAAGAGCTATCATCACTTTAAAAGAGAAAATTATCTCTAAAACCAACTTTATATCTACTGATTTCTGATTTTAAAAAAATTTAAATAATTTGTCGAAAGTAACCGACAGATGGTTATACACATTTTGCGCACATTTTATATGGAATAACAATAAATGTGGCCCCATTTTGAAATCGAAATAATTTTAATCACCTTCCTTTTCAGTTCTCATTGGGATCACATTATTTTAAAAAATTATAGGTTCACGGTAGAACAAAATAATAATTTATTTGATCTATTTCGTCATTCTATATCTGATACGACAGTTGGTTGGGGAAAGCCAGATCAAAAGAAGTTGAATATGGTATCTATTATAAATATGGTATATAAAATAATTTTGTTGGTTTGTTTTATTTTGTGCTGGCCTGTCTACAGGCTGTTGCACCACAGATTATAATATTATCTTTCACTTTTTGCATTATTTCATATACATTTATTTTTCCTTCTCCTTCTTTCTCATACATATATGAGGAATCTTTCTATTGTAGCATTTCCATTCAAAATTCAGCCTATAGACCAAATCTCCATTCATATTTTTTTCTCCATGCAAATCCATTAAAAATGAGGCTGCCAAGATTTTTTTTTTCCCAAACCAAAAAAGGCTTTATTCAGAAAACAAAGAAGCATCATTTTTCCGGGAAATGTTTAACAGTAGCGGAATAAACCTTTCACCTTATAACTTTGCAGCTGACACCAAAAATAAGCAGTAAAGAATTTTTTTTCTTTTTATATAACATTTTTCTTCAATTAGAACACGTAAATGCATTTATGTATAAAGAGTAAGGAAACTAGTTCCAACAATATAATTGGCGGAACAATACCACTGGCCCAATGTTATTTAAATATTAGTATTATTATAATTATTATTATCTGTATTTCTAAGTTTGTAGGACGTAATGTCTGCAACACTGATGTGATTCTGAAAATTCTTTTATCTACGATTGATACGAAATATAAACATTGTATCTCTGTTTAGATGCGTAGATAGTGATTCTTTATGTAGTTGTATTCATTGCGTGCTTCCGCGTTTCATAATTCCTCTTTTTTCCGCCCTAGTGCAGTAAATAAGAAAAATTCTTCACCTTAACGCACGATTAGCGAGTTTGTTTACATTTAACAAAACTAATTTACTGTTAGTTTAATTAAAGTAACTGTTTAAATCGAGTTTTTAGTGAACAAAATGAGTGATTTAAGTCATTATGACGAAAATGAGGAGAATAATACGCCTTCCGAAATAATTAATTCGGCACAAAATACAACTATTATTATCATCCTGTATATAATAGAGTAGAGTCCCTACGGATCACCTTGAAATGATTTTTTATTGCCAATCTAAAGCAACCACATTTATTTCAATAAAAATTAATGTTATAAATGAAATAGATATAATACCTTATTTAAATTCACTTAATTTATATCACAGTAGGCTCACATTTAGCATTGAAAAAGAAAACAATAAATCGTAATGTAGACCTAATTATTTAACCCTAACTATTAGACTAAACCTAACTATTAATTATTATACCTAACTAATTATTTATTTAGACCTAACTATTAAAAGAACGGATGAAGGTAACTTTACCACAATATAGTATGAAAAAGAGGAAGAAAGTAACAGATTCATCGAATTTAGGTCAAACCATCCACCACACCACAAAATTAATAGTATGAATAACCTTATTAAATAAGCCTTGTCATTTACAGATAAGAGTCACATTAATACCATAAAACCTATTAATAAAAAAAAAACTAACACACAATTTTTACCCCTTAAACAAAATTAAAGAAATGTGGTATAAAAATATAAACACCAAAAACAATAATGGGAACAACCAATAACAACCAACAACAATACAAAATACAGTAGTAGCTTACCATATATAAAAGGCTCTGATCAATTCCGAAACTTATGACAAAGGTCGATTACTTATTTAGTAAATCATTGTAGTACCATTGATGGTAGTCTGTCACTTAATAGGTGACCTCTTTGATTTGGATTGAGGTGACCTCTTTATTTGACTAACTAGCCTATTGAGTAACGAACTATCATCAACTTGATTTTTAGTCTACTAACTAAGTTAGTGATTAGGATCATGAAAATCGCACTGACTGCACTAAAAAGGGTGGGACATGGTCGCTCTTCACCTGTTCGTTTTTATTTCAAATGCCTATTGCTAAGCTATGTCACGCAGACGAACTTAGCCGACCACAAATTAATTATTAAAAGGCACCAAAACTTTTATTTGCTCACAAAATTCTAGCTTGATGTTAGTCAGACACTTTTTTGCACGCTATCTCCTGGACTGTTAGTAGAATATGGTGGAAAGGTTTTTAACCAGGTAAATCCCATTGTTATATAGGATTACTTGAATGAGATAAACTGTGATACTAATGATTAAAACTGTTATAAAATATGAAAATATTAATTATAGTGTATGTAACTTATATTTAAAAAATAAAAGATAAAAATAACTTTTTATGTACCTACTACGTTTTAAAATTTTTTAAATATTAAATATACAATTAAATATAAAATTGTTACAATATAATATAAATATATTGCCAGATACTATGATTTTTCAACAACCCTTTAAATGCGTAATTGCATATTTACAGTAATACAAATTACAAGATAAAAAGAACTTATTATATAATACATTTTTAAATTTTCTGTTGAATCATATGTAATATTGATAATATAATTGTCATTGTTATATAAAATGTTAGTGAAAAAAAAAAAAAAAAATACATAGTTCCGAATTTATTTACTTCACATAATACTGATAACCATCTAGAGAGCTGATCTTATACCTATAAAAGAACAAATCTTTGTACAACCGATCTCACCAACACCGAATCTAAACCGTGCTATTGATATACCCCTGTGTAGGGACAGTAAGAGAAGAAAAAGAAAAATGTGTACAATTAAAGAAGTAAAGATACAGAAAAATCAAACCTGAGCCTAGGACACAAGTGTAAACAAACCTGGGTGTCACACGTCACACATTAATTAATTTCTTTGTTTACTTTTCGCTGTCATTCAATGTTTACCTCTTACTGAAAAATCACAAATTTGAAACCCGACAAAATAAAGATTGTAAATACTATGGGATATGTCAAAACAAATTAAATAACTTTTTTTAAGGAACTAGGATTTTTAAGGAACTAACGTTCCATACAGCAAAATTTGCTGAAAACGAATTAAATTATGCTAAAAGATGGCTAAAAATATTAAAATAATGCATTGTCATCGTGTTCTGAGCTATTCTAAAAGTTTCAAATTTTAGCTACTCGGGAAGTTAGTTTAAAAATCGATTGCAAGATTTGTACTGGACAAACAAACAAACAAGAAAGCAAGCTAATAAAAACGTATAAATAAATGTTGTTTTTGGCTTGAAAATTACCGCAACGTTGAAACGTTTTCAACACCTAAATAAGTGTTAAAATGCTTTACCCTTCACAGGATCCTCCTGCATATATTATATAGTTATTACTACGTTTTTATTAGCTTGCTTTCTTGTTTGCTTGTTTGTTTAGTACAAATCTTGCAATCGATGTTTAACTAACTTCCCGAGTAGCTAAACATTTGAAACTTTTAGAATAGCTCAGAACACGATGACAATGTATTATTTTAATACTTTTAGCCATCTTTCAGCATAATCTAATTAGTTTTCAGCAAATTTTGCTGTATGAAAAATTGGTCAGGAAAAAATCCGCTAGTTATTTTATTTGTTTTGAAATATCCCATATTATTTACAATCTTCATTTTGATGGGTTTCAAATTTGTGATTATTTATTGAATGACAGCGAAAAGAAAACAAAGAAATAAATTATAGACGTGTGACACCCAGGTTTGTTTACACTTGTGTCCTAGGTATAGGTTTAATTTTTCTGCATCTGTACTTCTTTACTTGTACACATTTTTCTTCTCTTACTGTCCCTACACAGGGGCATATCAATAGCACGGTTTAGATTCAGTGTTGGTGAGGTCCGTTGTACAATGATTTGTCCTTTTATAGGTTTAGGATCAGCTCCCTAGATGGCTGGCTAGATGGTTGTTATTATTATGTGAAGTGTGAAGTAAATAAATTCGGAACTATGTATTTTTTTTTTTTTTTTATTATTTTTTTTTTTTTCACTAACATTTTATATAACAATGACAATTATATTATCAACATTACATATGATTCAACAGAAAATTTAAAAACGAAGTACATAAAAAGTTATTTTTATCTTGTAATTTTTATTACTGTAAATATGCAATTACGCATGTAAAGGGTTGTTGAAAAATGATAGTATCTGGCAATATATTTATATTATATTGTAACAATTGTATATTGTGGAATTTTAGTTATTTATATTAATAAATAACTGTGATAAACTTGATACTGAAACAATACTCTCCTACAACAAAAATAGCTTGTAATATAATAATATCAAGTATTCCCTTGAAAATGTAGAAAGGTTTATTAATACAAATTTACCTTGCAAAGGTTAATTAATCTCCAATTCCACTCCATCTGACAGCACAGAAATTGCATCCAGTTTTCTCTCCAACTAGTCATCTCAAATTCAGAATTCTAAATATCAGTTATTCCATTTCTGTTCTAATTGGACTAATAAATTTATTGGTTTCAAACAAACATAGATAATAATAACTTGAGAAACATTCCGAGGAAAACATCTCTTTATAAATAATTGGTACGACAAACTCGAACAAAACTACAAGACTATAAAGACACTAAATCAATATCCCATAATACATAAACCAATTACATTTTACTTCCGAGCTTAGCTAAGGAAACGGAAGATATTTGTTCGTTCTAAAGAACAAAAATGTTATATCTCTGATTTCTGAAATTCCAAGACAAAAATCCGTTTCAGAAATCATGAAACATTTTTGGTTCCGTGATTGCCTGTCGCTTAATTTTGTGCGAACAACAAATCTTAAAAACTACTAGTTCTTATTATTACTGAATTCGGATGGTAGGTCATAATTAGCCCATTGTTGGCACCAAATAACTTTCAACCTTCTGCATCTAGTTTTTTTCTCTTTTTCATACGCACAAACTTATATTTATTTACCCTTATAACTTCAACATTACTAATCTGATTTTTATGAAATTTAGATGGTTTGTCAAACGTAACCCGCAGATAGCTCCATATTAATTTTTAACCGTCTGCTCTCTTTAAATTTTGCTAAATTGATACTTTAATTCAGGTAAAAAATCAAAACAATTTTGACAGATTTAAAAAAAACGGGAGAAAACTTACTCTGAGGGAGAAAATCAAATAAATTTGACAATAACAGGTTGTTAAAGCATAAAATCAATAAAGTATACAAAATAGGACGCTATGTGCCACACCAATTGACAGAATATTTACTAAACATAATATTCATTATGTAATCAACAGGTGTTTTTTTTTTTTTTTACTATTCGTTTTTAATTTTCAGGAAAATAATAATTAATTGTGTTTTCATAAATATCTAGGAAACGATATTATTTTTCCTGGGAACAAACTGGCATGGTTAGCTTCGATTTTAATGGACATGCATTCTATAACTATTTCATTAAAATCGAAGGAATAATTTTAGAAAAATATTTTTGCTTCCGAGCTTACCATAGGTAACGGAAGCTATGTAATCGTTAAAATCTGCGATTTCAAAAATTCTAAGACAGAAATCCGTTTCAGACATCAGGGAATATTTTTGGTGCCGTGTCTAAGTGTCGGTAAGTCGCTCAATTTTTGTGAACCAACATATCTTAAAAACTTCTAGTCTAATTTTAATAAAATTTGGATGGTAGGTCATGGTCATGAATAGCCAATGACAGACTATTTTGACAGCTTTTTTGGAGCCTTTGGAGGACAGGGCCCTCAAATTAAGAGAGGAAATAATTTCTCCAAAAATAATGAACGCCAAAATTTATCGAAAACACCCCTGTATTTTAGGCTCCACCTGTCTTCACAGACAGATTAGACGATAAACAACAGAAAAAATTTGTTAAAAATCCCTTTTTTGAGGCATTCAACTTGCATTCATTCCAATTCAAATTTTAATATATAAAATATATCAAATCACTATGTATTCTACACTTTTCTTTTTATCTCCAATGTATCTGAATAGGTGAATAATATATTACTATTTTTTTAAAATCGATATTTACTTTTGACAATATTTCACCCTTAACTGGGAAGGCCATCTCCAGGCTTAAAAGTAACAAGAGTACAATAACATTTTAAGTATAAATTTTACGTTTGCTTGTATGAAAATACAAAGGGCCACCACGGATTAACGGATTATTATTTATAAGGAGACCTTGCATAATATGTTGATTCTTTGTATAATAATCATACTAGTGATTCTTTAGATTTAGGAGCTCAGTCTTTAGGTGTAGAACTATTAACACTTCAAACTGATTTGTTTCTCAAATGGCCAGGCAATTTCGAACAATTGTTTGATCAAAGCATAGCCAAACTAATGTGGAAAGTGTGCAGTCAGCAAAGTTTATTATGATAGTTGTTATCAGATTTTGTTTTTGTAGGGTGGCAGATAGTAGGCAGAATCCTTGAAACAATTTATAGTCGGAATGAGGAGATAGTTGTGAAACTGGGTCCTGCATAATGCTGTCATTTCCCATCTGGTTTGTGAAGGCAATGGAGCTTTCTGGAGAAAGCAGCTTGGTTAAGGCAGCCTCGTCCTAACGACTCTGTCTTGCATTATCCAGCACCCATCACCCCTCGACTCCAAATATATAAACAACGCTTCTAAGCCATTGCGCTGATCCTTTTTTGCTGCCATTGATAATCCACCATGTTACACCATCATTACTTAGTCATAATATCTGTAAGAGATATCTAATGCCGTTAGACATTTAGCTGTAACAGTTATGATTATTATACAAAGCAATCTTCTCTTTATTCTGATTTAGTTTCTACGCGACAATGTGTTCACTTTGGACGCCTTCCAACGTTTAGGAAACGATGGAATTGTTTCCGACAAAGATTTTTTATTTTTTGAACATTTTCAATGTTGATGAAAGAATATTAGATTTTAGAATCTAATAATCTGCAAAATATTAAAAAAAAATTAATGTTTGCTTCTCAAAACTAGTTTTTGACCTCTCGGTCATCATCAGTCCCTTATAATGTTAACTTAATTAATCAGTAACTTATAATGTTAATCACAAGGTGTAAAACTTTAATGATTGAAAATTAGTAAGTCGAGTAATTCTCTGTCACAATTTGTTTACGTTAAATGTTAAACTATGTTTTTTTTAACTAGCTGAAGTATCTGGTGTAGCCCAGGTGCATACAAAAATTAAAACATAGATGACCAAAGTATAAATTAAAAGTATATAAAAAGCATTAGAACATTTAAAAATACATATCCATCGAACATTTTTATGTTGTGAGAAAATGATCGTCCATCAATTTCTGTAGCAGTCGTATAATAATTACTTATCCGATTTATGTTGTATCTTAGTCATAATTGTTGGCACTTTTGTGCTTAGCTTCTCTTTCCCATACCTATATTTCTACTCTTTAGGAATGGACTTCCGTCTATAAGAATCTTCTTGAAGTTCCAAGAAGTTTTTAAGCAGAACATAACAGCTCCCTTCTCACCTCTAAAATATTCAAATCTCTTTTCCTTTCCCCATCCCATTATACCCTCTAGAAGTTGATGTAAAAAATAAAATCTTGTTTATGTACCTACTGAGGAATACTGCCGTGCAAAGGTAAAAGGCAGTCATTATGGCAATATGGATGATTTGACATTTCGAGAAAAAAGCATCTAATCTTGATAATGATCAATTGATAATGAGCATAAAATTGATAATGATCAATTTTTCTAAAATAATTTGTTTGGTTGCTTGAATGAGTATATTAGAATTTATAATAATAAAAAATTGTGCAATTTTATTGTCTAGTACATTATTAATGAAGGCAACTGCTTTTTGTTGTTGTATTGGTTCATTTTTTATATTCCAATTTTGGCAGTTAGTCATAATGACTGCCTTTTATCATTGTATTAACCCGTGGCTGCTTTTTTATCTTGGAGGAGTAAAAGTTGGTTTAGCAACCAGACCATAATAACTGCTTATTTAAGTTGTATAACGATATGGCTGCTTTTTTCTATTTGCAGCAACAGTTTAAACAGTAATGGCTGCTTATTTTTCTTAGTGTGTTTGCTTATGTTTTCTTCATCCAAAATTTGTCTGTATATAGTTCATAGCTACAATCAAGTTGCGGGTGTTACTGGATGAAATCATGATGCATAGATGTAATAGTCATATCATTGGGTATATATCAAACATTACATGGTGCATGTTCGCGCCTGTAATGTGAAATGGTCGGCTGAAAAGTTTCAATGTGGTTCTTGAATATTATTCTGTCAAATATGTTATGCAACGAATGTTTTCCTCGCTTGTCAGCAGGTGGGTCCAGATCAGTAGAACTTGTTTTATTCAATACGTTAAAAAAAGACAATCGTTTTTGGGGTGATATCCTAGAGTTGTTACAAAGAACGTTTTGCATACTTCAATTGAACCACCAACTAGTTAGTCAACTTGTATACGTAATATTTTTTTAAATGTATTTTGTATCTCAAGTTGTATGAGACTTTACTGGTTCTCGATCACAAGTATGAAGAACAGATGACCTCTGTTCTTTGCTGCTCAGATTCCAAAATTTTTCGTGATTTATTTTTCTAGTTTCTCAATCAATTATATTATAACAGCCTTTTGTACAAGTTTTCTTGCAATTTATTTCAGTCATGGGGTGTCGCTGTTTTATTGCAATTCCACCACTCTCAAGTTTCCTTTTTCTAGTCGTTTGTAAGTTTTCTGAAGTCTGTTGATCAGACCCAGATAATGATAAAACTTCAGTTGTCAGTGGCTCACCCAAGCTTAATTCGACGTTAGGAACTGCCTCGTTACATCCGTATTTATTAAATTCAAAAGCGTAACATTTGAGTTTTGGTCTAATACAGGAAGTTTTAAAAACTCACCAAGTGGGGTCATAAAAATTTGGTTCCTCAGAAACTACTAGCTCGTAACTAAGTACATTATCACAATTATTATTTTTATCATAAATAGGGTTTAAATTAAGCGTGACTTGTTCATTTACCTTAAAGTTGCAGCATGTATCAAATATATTATTTTCTTCCAAAAGTGATCCAATCTTGTGAACATATTCAATCACTGTATTCGTTCACTGTATATTAGTTGTTTTCCAAAGTTGTATCAGGATTATTAAACAAATTTTGAACATATTTATCAGAAAAAAATGCTTACATTATCATGGAGTGGCAAAGTACTTATTTCTGTTAAAATTGTTTCACATTCATTTACAATCTGTTGATCAGTAAATACTTGAGGCTGTGTTTTATTTTTTTTGCATTTCTAAACATTTACTAACGAGTAACTTTCCTCTTGACAGCATGGCGTATAATTAGATTTCACTCACTGACAAGCCAAGTAAGTGAAATAAGTTTACATGACAGCCTTGTCTCTTCTCGATCGTAAACAAAACAACTGTAACTGTATGGAAAGGTTTAGAACATGTTGGATTTTATTCACATGTTGCAATGAAAAAAGGCAGTTGGTGGGCTGCTTGCTCGATCCTCTAGGATAGTAGGAACCGAAAAAAGGTAAAAAGGCAGTGAGTGAGAAGGTTCCGAAGCTGAAGAAATGTTAAACACACTCTCTCCAACACTAAAAGGCAGCTATGACACCAGTACTGCCTTTTCCTGATGTATTAAGCGTAACTGCCTTTTAATTTTGTAATAGTTGTTAAAACAATGAAAGCAGTCAGACATTTTTAGGATTAGGAGCATTTTGTATATGTTTTTGGTTGATTTTTAGTGTTGTAGATGATAAAAAATTTCAAGACGAATCCAACGATACCAAAATGTCTATATGTGAAAAAATGGGTCTGGCTGCCTTTTATCTTTGCAGGGCAGAATAACCCTTTCAAAATGTAAACTTCATAGTTAGAATAGTTCCAGCTTGGCTTAATCGCCCTTTTTTTGTTATCACCTATTGATTATTCCCTTTACCTAAAGATAAGATTTCAAAAATCCTTATATTAAATATATTTATATCATAAAAAGTGACTAATTTATAAATTTTTAAAAGGCTCTGAAGATATAATCACCTTAAACATTAAATGAAAATTTGTGCTAGCTTGAATTAAAATACCAGATCAAAAAACATTGCTTAGTGGGCGCCTATATCAACAAATGGGACATAATTTAAAGTTTTGCTATTCTAACGTTTAATACTTTCAATGTATAATAAGAAGTGTAAGGGGATTTAGCTTTTAAATATAATTATAGCCACCATCTTGAATTTAAAATATTTCATTATGATTTGACGAAGTGTGGAAAGGCCTTGTTGTTGTAAAATTCTTTTGTTGATTCTTTAGGAACAATTTGTGAGTTTTGAAAGGAGAAAAAATTTACATTTTAATAGAGTTATTTCTACAAGGTGTCTCGGAGTTTCGTCTTGAAACGCATATTTGCACACAAATTAATTTTAACCTTCCTTTGGTTTTTCCTTCATGCAGAAAAATGAATACTAATTCTTGTTTAAAAAATATAGGTTGGTTGTGTTTAATGTTTGGAACCATAGTTTAAAAATATAGTTTAAAAAATCTTTTTAAACGTTAAATTGTTTATAAACTTGGATTTATGGATATGAATTTCAGATTAGAGTCAGGGTGCCCATAGGCAAAAAAGTAACTTATACATACTCTTTCCAAACCTTTTTGTATGGCTTGTTTAGGCTAAATCTGACACCGTTTTCCTCTGTAACTTTTTTTAGTTTTGGGGCGTTTTTTTTTTTATTTGAACCCTAAAATTTTGACACGTCAGACTAGAAAATCAGAAAAAGTTCTGCGTCAGACAATATTAAAATGTTGATTTATAGGGTTCAAATAATGTATCTTGAGAAAATCAGCCAGTTATTAATTAATGATATTATTTAATTTTAATTAATAATAATGGATATTTATTAATATGAACTAATATTAATTAATGATTAATAACCAGCTGATTTTCTCAAGATACATTATTTGAACCCTATAAATCAACATTTTAATATTGTCTGACGCAGAACTTTTTCCGATTTTCAAGTCTGACGCGTCAAAATTTTAGGGTTCAAATAAAAAAAAAAACGCCCCAAAATTAAAAAAAGTCACAGAGGAAAACGGTGTCAGACATTGCCTAAACAAGCCATACAATAAGGTTTGGAAAGAGTATGTATAAGTTACTTTTTTGCCTATGGGCACCCTGACTATATGTATAATACAGAAGATAGAGTCATTTTTATTAATTTGTGTGAAGAAGCTGTAAACAAATTATAAAGCATATGCAAATACTAGTGGATGTGTATTTATGTATAAAATGGATTTAAAATCCCTTAATATCGGATTTAATTAATTTATTATTAAAAAAATATTTACTAATCTGTTCGATCAACTTGTTCTACAATTTTTTATATACATAATTCCTTGGTTCAGAGTTTTCCATGTACTAGTTATTATTGGGTCTTAACAACATTTATTTATTATTCATAGTTTTATCAAAATTTACCATAAAAATAATTCTTCTATGTCTAGGAATCGAAGTCGACCTCTTGCTGTTTCCAATTTAATTTATTTGTATCTATATGTCGGAAACTAGATTCTTACCGGTAAACGACTTATTTGGTAAATTAGTAGATTGTTCCTTGTAGTTATAAATTCTTGATTAGTTGGGACTTTGATTTGGTTAGATTCATAATTAAATAGAAAAAAAATTAAATGTTTTAATAAAAATCGTTGAAAGTGTTTTAGAGAATAAATGTTTTCTTAGGATTTAACTAATTTGCCTTGAGGTAGGTTTTTCTTAACATGAATACCAATTTCTTTAATTGCCCAGTGCTTAAGTGGCTTTGACATGTTATTCATATTGCCGGTTTGTTTCTTTTGTTAATTAGTGTATTGATTGTTATAATAAGAAGGAAAAAATTATGACTATTACTCGAACTGAAAATTGAATTTTCTTTTGTACACACTTTTTTGAAATTTCTCACTTCCATATCTTCAATTATATTAATTTTAATTTCGTCTGGCGTATGTGGAATATCTCCGGACTTACTAGTGTACAATCGTAGATTTATAGTGTTTTTAACAGACCTCATACTGCCTTACGAGAAGGTTTCCTACTTAAGTAAAACCCTGTATTATGTGATATAAAATATCTGTTTGAAATGTTATTGTCTATTTAAAGAAGAAAATATTATATTTACTATATATTATTTTCCCCCTTAGAAAATCCATTTCCTTTTTCATATAGGTAAACTACCTAAATCAATATTATACTAGAGCCGCTAGAAAGAAAAATTGGATATATAAAATGTAGAAATACACTTGGAAAGTTTTTCAAATAGTGGAAGTTTGCCGTGCAAATTAAAGGTAAACAATTTAAGAAGGGTTGAGCCTGGCTAACATCATCTCTCCTATCTTTATCTTCTTATCATTTTAGCAATACTTACAAGTGGATAAAATATTAAATTTATTCAAGCATTATTTTATCATTCTGTTTTGCAATAGTCCGTATATAAGTATATATTTCTTTTACCTAGTTCTATATCGAAACGATAGGAATGTCGAGGGTACCAAAACAAGACGAAGAAAATAAATTTATAGAACAACTTGTATTCAACCTAAATAAGGACATAAAGTAAGCACACAGCTCAACCCTTATTTGAAATTGATCAAATTAAATGAAAATTTCGTTATTTAACTCAGGATTAAATGTTTAAGGCCTGAAGATGCTTCATATTGTATTGAGGTAGGTATGACATGACTTTTTATTAATCAGTACCCTATAGACCACGGATTAGAAATCTATAACTAATTATTTTATATGCCATTTTTGAAAGTATTGATCTAATAAAAAGTACTCCTTCTTGAAATCAAAGCAACAAGTTTCAAGATATGAACACTTAACAAAATTTTGTTCACAATACATTTTCTGAACTGGGTGTATGGAACCCCGGTTGTTATACTAAATGCGATACTTCTTTAGATTGTGACTCCCTTATGTTTTTGTTAGAATATAAATTACTGACTAAATAACTATTAAGACAAAGGGATGTTTAGTCTAATGTACTTTGAGACAAAGGAATATCACACATTTGTTTTTATAAAGGGAGTAACGCATTTGAGAGAATAATTATTCCGTAGACCTTCTTTAGATTGTTACGCCTCTCTGATTTTTTTATAACGGGATTAACAATCTAAGGATGTGCCCTAAATGCGTCTACCTTAACCATTGACATTAGATCACATATAAAAACTTTTTGGACTTAGGCCATTTTAAAAGTGCGTTAAGAAAATCTCTTGAAATCAAATTTTAAAATCCTAATACTGTATAGATAATAATATATCTTCTTCTGTATGATAAAATACTACTTAAATAATTTAATATTTTATCCACTTGTGAGTATTGCTAAGAATAATAAGAAGATAGAGAGAGGGGAGATAAAATTATGTTAGCCAGGCTCAACCCTTCTTAAAATGTTTACCTTTAATTTGCACAGCAAACTTGCACTATTTGAAAAACTTTCCAAGTGTATTTTTATATTTTCTATATCCAATTTTTCTTTCTATCGGCTCTAATATAATATTGATTTAGGTAGTTTACCCATATGGAAAAGTAAATGTATTTTCTCGGGGCAAAAATAATATGTAGTAAATATATTTTCTCTCCTCTCTTCAAATAGACAAAAACATTTCAAACAGATATTTTATATTATATTAACGTATTTGAGCATCAGTCTAAACTAAAAAACAAATTTTTTGATTTACCGACGTTTCTGAAAAAATATTTGCTTCTTCTTGTTGTAAAACAAGAATGGGGATCCCTATTTTTTTTTCTTTAGGCTGATCTTCACTAACCTTAAATTCTTATTAATTCACAGTCTATATCCACACAGTTAAATAATAATATGTTCCTTGTTGATATTCAGACTTACATTAAATACATTTTAGAAGTATAGAGATATTTTCATGATGTTCACATTCAGCATTTCTACAGTGTCACTTTAATTCTAACAATTTAAAATTTTTAAATTAATTTAATGATTAAACGTGATATATTTTTTTTTTTTTTTAGTTTTCTTTAGTTTTTCACTCATCTTCAAAACTTTCACTCAAAGAGAAAAATTGTATGCATAAAAATTGATGCTGACGAAATTTATATTTTGATGCCTTTTTTGTTTTACATAGGAACAACACTTTCTGAGATATGAGAAAACATGGGAGGAACACACATATATACTGTTGAGTATGGAAAATATGGATACTTATGGGGAATATAAGTGTGCACATTTTCCAGCAACTACCATTCGTGAGTATTAGTGATAGTTAATGCTTGCTTCAAAATGGTGGTACTATTACATGTAATAATTAACTTCCAAAGAGCTTCTTCCATTCTTCACCATTTCTTATTTGCCGTGAAACACGGTAATCCACATTGTGCACCTCCGGGTTGCACTTCTCTTTACATGTCGTTGCGCTGCCCGGAAAATCATAATTTTTTGACCTAATTAACCTATTTTGCTGTCAGCAAATATCCGAAAAAATTTCTGATTGCGGTGAAATTTGCACCAATTACAACTCCTTATAACACAATAATTGCCACTTAATTTCTTTTCAATATCTTCGACCATTTTAAAAATATTGACCTCTAATCACCTCGAATTTGGAAACTTTAACACTAAATAATTTCGGAACTATTTGGCCGATTGATCAGAAATTCGAATGAATTATACCTTTCTATAAGATAAATAAGTCCTCGATATTTCAACTTAATATCTGCCGACATTTTGGAGTTATTAGGTAAGAAAAAGTTCCGAGACGCCCTGCATCCTATTTCAAAAAACTCAGAGACTATAGAGCCCTACGTTAAAAATGCATAGTAACATTTTTGCAGGAAATTGTATCAGATTTAATTTTTTTACATACAATTTTTCGCTAAAAGATATATATAGTTTCAGAGATATGAGAGAAAAACTACAAACAGTTACCTTTAAAGGCTTCCCTCCCTCTAGCTTACCACCTTCCCACCAGGACTTTTTATTTTCTTTAAACTATGATAATAAGGAACATTTGTGCCAATTTTTAAAACTCCAGGATTTATTATCTCGATTTGGTTTATTGTGTCTTATTTGACTGGGTTAACTTTATTAAATAAATAAATAGCCATTAAGTAGAAATACTTAAAATAGAAATTATAATACAAAATATAATTATAAAAGGAAGCAATTTCTCAGGAAACCAGAGAAATGGCTAACTCTAAAGTATGGTATAATCAGTGATTACTAATCACTCTTTTTTGCCATCTGGTCCAAAACCACAAAGCCAAAATATTATGGATATATTATTTAAATTATTATTTTATAAGAGTGCGGATTTATCTATATTCTTATCTTAGAACTTTTAATGAAGTCATAAATGTGTTTGTAAACATCATAACTAGTTCTAGATTACAAGCTATTGTAGTTGAAAGGTCTTTCGATATTGCATTTAAAAATATTTTTGAACATCACGGCTCTTTCTTGGCTATGTTAATTATATTCGAATATAATGTGTGTTAAAGTTACGTGAACATTACAAAGAGGACACATCATGCCTAGCCAATCATATGCAAATAAAAATTACAGATACCATGATTAGCACGCAGTCTTGAAATTGAACGACCATACCCCTGTTTCCGTTAACCGAGGTCTAAAACTTGTTTTGACTGAATTGATTTATAAACAGAGCCACTGTTGCTGTTAAAATCCAGACTTGCCAATGTTCGTACACTGAAATTTTGATATGACTGTATACATTACTTTATACGACATGGTGGAATGGCTGGTTAGTGGTCGATATTGCTTTCCTTCGCGATTTCGTGCATCGTTTCGTTTGGTGCCCCGTCATATCTTCTCTGCCATCTTTAGATTAGCCAATGGAAATGACTACCCAGGAGAGAATCTCTATATCGTATCCTACCCACCTTAATGACAATTACCTGCCCTATCTGTAACATCGGAAGCCTGAACATAGAACACCTTACATCTTTCTCTGGATTGCTGCATCAGTGACTGAACGTAGAAGAACAAAGCTTTCACAACCGGATTGGGGAGCTGATGTTTCGTGATGTTTACTTGAAGCAACAACAAAACGAAACGTCGGTCTTCAACCCGTTCGTGACGCGGATTTTGCCGGAAAACCAAGCTGTTTACTGAGAGTCTACCCGCGGAAGCCTACGCACCAAATTTGAAAAATATTAAATATTAAAACGGTATATTAAGGCCGAGGGTAATATCCTCCTTATAAGATCCTCCCGTACACGAGGTACTCGGCCGACTACGTGGTCGGGAGACTATCGCCCAGCCATGTTGGCCGACCTTACCCTCGTCCATTGCATCCGAATTATTACTGCCAAACGAATCCAATAAAGTCGCTATTTTTAACCCGTCCAATCACTTTCACTTTTCGTGTCGCGTAGAATAGATCGTGATTTGCACTTTTTAGAAAACTAATTCCTCATTAGACGAAGGGAGCAGAAAAACACGTAGGACTGGGTTAGTCCTTACCCCTATTATACTAGAGGAATGAACAACAAATGACTAATTTCACCATCCCTATGGACAATTATTATAGTAGACAAGAGAAATTAGCTGTAACAGCAGGTTAGGTCGGCCGTATAATATACGGCCGACCTAAACTGTTTTGTCGGTTTAAAACATAATATGTTTTAAACATATTATGTTAAAATGAATAAAAATAATTTGAATTTACCGACCTATGTCGAATACAGATTCTACATGAGGGCATATTTTTTCTAATCTAAATTAATACTACATAATCAGTTTTAGCTCTATAGTTACTTTATATAATCAACTTTAATTTTAACCTTTTAAAACAAAAGTTAATCTTCTCTCTGAAAATGATTAGGTGGGTATTGAAAAACAATGCTGGCGGAGTTTTATAATTTGTTTAAGGGGAATGAAGAAAGACGAGCGAATCGCAAACCAATGAGGGGGAATAAAATTAATAATAATAAAGCAATATTTTCTTTCGTGTAAACAATAGTATTTTTTTACATAAACTAATTTATTTCGATTTAATTAATGTTTTATTTAGTTCCACCATTCGGAACATTTTCAAACCTTTTGGGTTATTTTTTTTTAATAAAAATTAATCACTTTTTTCATTAGTCATTAATCTTTAAAATTAATTATTCTATAGAGTAATTTGTCATTTTAAAACACATGACTAAAACCACAAAAAAAGTTTATGTCTAGAAATCTAAGTCACTTCACACATTGGTATCTGTATCTTGTCTGAGGGGAAAAGTTAAAAAAAGTATCTTATAATCATTTGCCAAAGCCAAGAAAGTTACAACAATTGTAAAGATATTTTGCTCAGATTTATTTCCTCCATTTGTACCGTTCCTCCATTTGTAACAATTCTATTAAAGAGCTGGTTAAGAAATAATTGTGTGTATTCTTTATGGAAAATTGATTTTTCCTGTGAATTATATTTGGAGATTTCTTACACGTCAGTCCTTCTCATTTCTGACGAAATAGAGCTATTTGCACAACAGAATCAAAGACCAGAATTTGAACCCTGCGTTGCTTCCAGAAAAGGGCTGTGTAAGCTAACTTGACTTGGCGGGAACACCGCTGTGTAAAACTACCTGGGATGAATTCCTATACTTCTATACCAGATCTGAACGCCGCGAGCTTTTATTTGCTCATCAATTTTTCTTTTGGCGAGGGGCCCCCAAAAAGTTCTTGCGGGGGCCCTAGCTACGTCACTGTCAACGTCGGGTTTTACCTCTACCTTTTACCGGCACTGATGATAGCCGAGAGGCCGATAACTAGTTATGTGAAATAAACATTATTCTGTGGAGAGGCATTTCGGTTTTTCATTATTCTATTGATATCTACTCCACTTCCGCGCTCTTAATCATCATTACAAATGATTTACCGTAAAATTTATTTAATTAGAAGTATTTATTATTTAATACTTGGAAATAAACTGTTTTAATTGTCCGAATGAGTCCGTTTTGTGCTTATCTTTTTCAGGACCGCAGTGTGTAATCATTGTTTTTGTCTTCTAATACAACGAGTTCCCAGATCTAAAGCAACCCATCAGCAAATTAAATTTGACAAAAGAAAATTCAAGTGGAGTAAGTCAGAGAGGGAGGTGGAATTCGTACCACCCACACCTGCAAGCTCTCACGGTTTAGTCTATACCACTCTACTTCAGTATAAAACAATGTAATCTAAATCTCCATTCATTATCCAATTTTATTTTTTCACAATGCGTGACTTTTTGTGTAATTATTTATGGACACTTTAAGAAATACATTATTATTATTTATGTAACAACTTTTCTTCATAAAATGATTGAGTGAACATTGTGTTAACAAAGGGATAATCAAAAAATAATATTAATCAATTAAACTTATTGAATGCGTAAGCAATAGTACATTACGCGGCGAGTGCGCACCCGAGCGAGCGTAGTAAAACCACACGAGCAATGCAAAATGCCGTTTTTGCATGAGTTACGTACCGTACTTTATCTACGATTGTTAGATTTAAATAATAAATATAGAAAACATAAAATTCCTGTATGCAAGTTCGTATTTCTCTTTTGATAACGATGACATTAATTCATTAGTTGTATTTTGTGCCGAATTAATTATGTCAGGAGGCGTATTATTCTCCTCATATTCGTCATAATCACTTATATCACTCATTGTTTTTCACAAATAACTCTATATAAACAGTTAGTTTTATATACAAACAGCAAGTTAGTTTTGTTAAATGTAAACAAACTCGCTAATCGTACGTAAAGGTGAATAATTCTTTTTTTTACCGCCCTAGGGTGGTAAAAAAGAGGAATTCTTCAGAATTATGAGACGCGCATGCGCAATGAATTCAAGTACGTAAAGAATCACTTTCTACGCGTCTAAACAGAGATTCAATGTTTATATTTCGTAACAATCGTAGATGAAATTAATTATTATAAAAAAATGAAATTTGTAGTAGAGAGAGAGGTTTGGGTTTAGTTTAAGTAGGAGGGAGAAACAAGTGAATGTTCTGGGTCTAGTTTCTAGAGAGGGGTGAGATATAAATTGCATACCAATTGTTGCGATACTTAACCAATTGCGCGTAACCGCACTGTTTTGTGGCTGCACAGCTGGTTGGTCGCACCGCCTCTTTTACGTCTGATCACACACATTTAGGTGTGACTGCTAATATTTTATAGGTAATTTCTCTAATTATCATTACTACACTGAGTGTTAAATTTAAACATTTTTTTTTTTATTTCAATAAACAAGTTATATTTATTGCTTCTGAGCTTACCGAAGGTAACGGAAGCATTGTGATCGCTCTGAAGAACGAAAATATTTTATGTCTCCGATTTCAAAAATACTAAGACAGAAATGTGTTTCAGACATCAGGGAGCATTTTTGGTTTCGTGTCTGTCTATCGTCTGTCACTTAATTTTTGGGCTGGTACCGAAGTGCGCCAGCCCCCCATCGGATTAGAAAAAGGTTACGGTCGAAGTGCGCCTGCCTCTTAGTCTAAAGTGTGTGAAGGGTGAGGGACAGGTAATCCCGGGTTATACCTCTTGCTCTTTGTCTAAATCCAAAGAACTTTGTAGTGGACTTCGAAATTGGAATCCAACAAGCCATTTGAAATGTCTTCCCAAGCACTTTGGAAAAATTCAGGATTTAGGATTTACTGAGGACTACCGATGTTCTACCAACGGTGGCCAACTAATTAAGTTTATCTTCGAATTTCCCTATATAGACCCTGAAGAAGAAGAAGAATGTTATATATTGAAGATTAAATAAGGCATCGCAATGATCGATTTTGGGACTATATCACCGAGAACTATACTGATCTGTCCACGGTAAATTCCCAATACCAATGTGGGATTAAAGCCGCCTAGCGTTGGTTGTTTATAATAATAAAGTATCTAGATTTGAAATGTGAAAGTCATTTTTAATTTATTTAGGAGTATGTACATATATAAATTACACTTTTTTTTTTTTTTTTTTTTTTTTTTTTTATTATTAAATTCCTTTATTTAACAAATGTGTATACATAGAATACAAAATATAAGATAATGATACAATAATAAAAATAAAAAATACCTTTCAATATGTACTTTGTATTATATTTATTGAATATAGACTCAATTGTATTATAATGTATATTAGATATGCAGAAGATTTTAGTTTTCATGAGTACGTTTAATGTTAAGTTAATCTAAGCCCTTCTAATAAATATTAGCACTCACTTATAAGTGAGTGTAATTTATGTAAGTATTTTAATATTTACAAAATAAATTGTTTTTTCTGTCGTATGTTTGATTATTTTCTTAAATTTCCTATGTTTAATGATAACTAATTTTGATTTTGTAAGTTTTTTCATTTAGAATATTCACAAATTAAAGTGTATCTTCTGACTAAATTTGGATTTTATTCTTACGAGAACATTCTACAGATTCTCCTATGCACTGAGATTTGATAATGATCGCCGTATCATTCTGAACAGTTTGTTCAAAGTAACTTCAAATCTCTTTATATCGAGTATATGCGAATATTGACAACGATTAGTCCTTTAGATTAGAGGATCCGTGTCCGAGGTGGTTGGACTACCTGGGTCGAAAGGTAGGATTTACTCGGCGCACTTCGACCGTACCCTTCAAAAAGGGGCTGGCGCACTTCCCCCGTAACCCAGCCTTTCCCGGCGCACTTGGTGTACAGCCAATTTTTGTGAACCAACATATTTTAATAACTAGACGTCCGATTTTAATGAAATTTGTATGGAAGGTCATAATTAGCTCATTGTTAGTCCCATATATGTTTCATCCCTCTGAGCACATATATGTTTCCACATGCGCACAAACATACAATTATTTTCATCAATTGCTCTTATTTGATAAGTATCAAACTTTATAGCTTATCAAAAGTAACATGCAGATAGCCACTGATTATTTTGAACCGTCTGCGCTCTATAATTTTTGCTAAATTGATACATTAATTCATGTAAAAATCAAACCAATTTTGACAGATTAAAAACCGGGGCAACAATTAAACAAATTAAACAACAATGCCTTGTAAATGGATAAAGCCAATAAAGTACGTTATAGGAAGCGAGGAAGCTATGTACCACACCAATTGGCAATCTATTTTTATTTCTTAATTTAATTTCCTAGGAAATACTTCTGCTACTTTTAGGAAAGCCTTGAGAATTGATGAATTTTGGATTGCAAAGCTAGAGCTTACAAATGATCCTATCCTTTTCCCCTATCTACAAATGCGCATATCCTTTTATTTTTTCTACCTACTCTTCCGATATTAATTAAATTTATACAGCATACAATATAAGAATATTAATAGATGATCCCATATATTATTACAACCAGACATCATGAAACTTGTTTGGTTCCATGTCTATCTGTCGCTCAATTTATGCGAACCATCGTATCTTAAAAATTACTCGCCCGATATTATGAAATTTGGATGGCACGTCATAATTTGCCCATTGATGGTCACATTTAAGTTTCAACCTTCTGCGTCTAGTTATTTCTCTTCCACATGAGCCTACAATCATATACCTACAATATATTATATGTCTCTCCTACAATCATACATTTATTTATACTTATAACTTCAACATGACTCATCTGATTTTTATAAAATTTCGATGGTTTGTTGAAAATAGCCCGCAGAAAGCCCCAGAATAATTTCAACCGTCTGCACGATTTAAATTTGGCTAAATTGGTTCTTTCACATGTCAAAAAACAAAACAATTTTTACAAATTTAAAAGTGGAAGAAAATTAAATAAATTTGACAATAATAGGTTGAAAAATCATTTAAGTATACAAAATAGGACTTGAGAAAGCTATGTGTCACAGTAATTATCAAACTATTTTTGATTGTTTAAAATAATTTAGACAAATTATATTTTTATTTGTTTCAGATCTGGAGTTTTTGGAAAGTGATTTTTACGAACTTTAGTGACAAATACTCCGCTGGATAATGAGAAGGATCGCTTAGAAAATGATCCTCTAGCGAACATACTCTGCTAATTCACATTATATTCTACGTTCCTTTGAAATCATTTAGATACACATTTTCTTTCCGGATAATATTTGAATTAAGGTATGTTTCTTTCTTTATTTTGTATTTTCGTTATTTTTTTTTTACAAATTAAAATCCTTTTCGCATCGAATTTCAACCAAATGGTACCCTGAGATCGACGTAGATTGAAAATCTTTTTTATTTTTCACTATAGATATAAATGTTAAAAAAAAGAAGAAAAAAAAGTACGTTTACAACGTAAACAAAAAAAAAACGAAAAATAAGGAAAAAGGAAAAGCTTAAACAATTGTGGCGTCACTTGCAATAACGCTAAAAGGGGACGAATGGAAAACTGTAACTTATAGGGAAGGTTTTATGAATAGCGAGTCTCAGCTCTGTAACGAAACCACGACTCAAGTTTTTACCTTACTCGTTTCTTTTTTATACAAATAAACATTTCTTTCACCAGAGAGCGCTTTCATCGTATACTTCAATAAAAAACCATGTTTTTTTAGTCCTGAGCCGGAGACACTTACAAAAACATATATTCTACTAACATTATATATATATATATATATATATATATATATATATATATATATATATATATATATATATATATAATCATATGTCATGTGTGTGTGTTTTATATATATATGTATATGTCATATATATATTATTATATATATATAATTATATTATTATATATATATATAATTATATATTATTATATTATATGTATTATATATATATATATATATATATATATATATATATATATATATGTTGGAATGATTTTAATATATATATATATATGTATATTAAAATCATTCCAACAACACAAACTCGGGAAGCGGTCAATATAATCAATTAAAAACATCATATTATCATTAAGCTAACGTTTCGATGACTATCAAAATGCAAATACGAGTATTATTACTATACTATTAACATACAAAAATATAATAAAATAATTAATCAGCCATGAGCAAATATGAGCGAAAAAATAAGTTACAGTGTAGGATATTATGTATTGAAGTCGATTAGATTGTCATCTGTCATTAAGATGAATAACACCATTTTGTAAATAATAAATATAATCCGACAAAGTAGCGACGCGACGAGGATCAAAAAAGAAAAAATGAAGCGAGGGAGGAAAACAAAACAACAGAATATTGACGAGGACTAGGGACCAGGGTCCTAGTGATCTCATATCAGATGGGTTAAAGATTAATTTACAAAACAAATTATTTACATTAAAATTTGAAGAGTTTGACCCTGAAAAGGAAGAATGGGTTAACTACAATTAATTTTAACTACAATAGATTTGAACTGGAATTAGATCTCAGAGGGATTGATATTATGGATAATGAGGAATATTTTGGGAAGTTGTTGCTTACCAAGGTAGGTCCAGACATTTTTAAATTTATTTCGGACCATTTTTCCCCAAAATGTATAAAAACAATTCAGTACAGTGAAATAAAAAAAATGTTAGACTCACATTTTTAAGAAGAATTTTTTTTTTTTGGCAGAGAGGAGGGCGTTTCCTTTAAAGACACGGCAAGAAGGAGAAGCTATTAGGGATTTTGTTCACGGATTAAGAACTTTGGCAAGGAAATGTGAGTTTGGAAAGAGAATAGAGGAAATATTAAGAGATCAGTTAGTGATAGGGATAAATGAAGACAGTTATATTGTTTGCCATAGTGGCAACTTACACAAAATAAACTAAATCAATAAAAACACGTTAAAAAATCTGAAGTCAAAATGCTGAAATAGTCAAAAAGAAGTTTAGTTGTAGTTATGATAGTTTTAGAGCCAGGTAGAAAAATCACCAGTAATTTTCACTGTGATTGAGAAATCACAGTCACCGTTGCTATTAGTGTTGTTTACAGTATGCGATTTACACATTTATTTCTTGACATCTACCCACTCTTATATGACTATAGCCACCTTAAACTATAACATTTTTCATAATATTTGGAAAGTGATTAATTTTTGAAAGGAATTATTACCTATTTTATTTAACTATATTGTCTCAGCTATTATGAATAATGACTAGACAAAGTGATTAATTAGGTACTACTTTACATGGTTACCCAGCCTAAAGTGGGTAACCAACTAAAGAAGGTAGGATGTGGCAAGATTTTACTTGGTTACCCACTGTTTGTTTACATTATTGACATAAATGTTCATTTTAGCTATTATATATAATATTTAGCCATTATTCATAATGACCAATTAATTATTTTGGCTGTAACATATATATTGTAACATAAAGGTTTTAGGTCCTATCGAAAAATATATAACCAATTAGATTAAATTATCGTTTTAATTAATTTTAATATAAATTTTAATATAATTTGATCAAGCCTGGAAGGTATGCCATTCGTTGACCGATGAAGGGGCCCAGGGCCGTCCCTAGGGGGGGTCAACCGGGTCACCCGGGCGCCACGTCTAGGGGGGCGTCGCCAGGCCCCTGGGCTGGCATTCACCTATAGTATTTTAAGACGGGATCTTAAAATACTATAGGTGAATTTGGTAATAAAGGGGGGCGCCACATGTGCTTTTGACCCGGGCGCCTAAACCTCTAGGGAGGGCCCTGAAGGGGCCGAGAGATGATCATTAGCCGGTTGAGTTGGTTTCAATGAATTGATCCGCCTTGCCAACGATTTGCACAGGTAACAGTTTTATACACGTTGAGATGCTAGATTTTCTAATATTTAATAGGAAACGTGCGGTAAGGGGAGCTCACTATTGGAGGCTCGGGCCCAAACTGTCTTTCTTCCGTTATCGGGTTCAGTATGTTCTGAATGTAAAAACAGATATTCTTCTTTAATAAACTATAACCCTACTCTTAAAATACATGTGGAATCTTTTATCTTCCTCTCACCCCTGCTTACCTAAGTTCCGTTATAATATATATATATATATATATATATATATATATATATATATATATATATATATATATATATATATATATATATATACATATATATATATATATATATATATATATATATATATATATATATATATATATATATATATATATATATATATATATATATATATACATATATATATATATATATATATGTGTGTGTGAGGGGGGGGGGGGGTGTATGTATTATATAAATGTATTTTTCCACGTGACGAAAAATAGATTTTGGCATATCGGAGGCAAAAAGAAAAAGATAAAACAACCACAAAGGCTACTGCCTAAGTAAAGAGGCTTTATATGACAGAGAAAGAATATTGGATGTGGAAAAATAGGCAAGGAAGAGAGATAGGAAGAGAAAACCAGATTTACTTTTTGGAGGAGTACGTGACTTTCCTAAATACGGTGATAGGACACGCTGCAGAGGACACGATGTAGGGAAATAGAACAAGGAAACTAGCATCAACACTTCAAATATTAACTTTTTTTATTTGCACACCTTTTCAATAGCGAGTTAGAATGAAACTCAATTAATGCCGATAGAAATATTAAAGAATCAACGATTTCATAATTTAATAGGGTTAAATTTAATCAAAATTCGTATTTATTTTTGACAGTATGAACATTTCAAATCGACCATAACAATTAGCTGAATATAACAGTTAAATAATTTATAACGTGTAAGTATTCTCTTTAGAAGTGCTCACTAAATAATATGATCCCAACAAAAACACTAGTGTAAAAAAATAAGCCTAAGTCTCGCGTAAAAAGTTGTGAGATCATAGGTTTAGCCAAATCTCCCACTGCCCGAGTAAGTTCTACTACACTAGGTAACTGTTCTACTAGGTCTAATTTATCCACTGCAAGTACATGATGTTTGTCTGTCCCTCTCTCTATTGTCTTTCACAAGTCACTCTACACGTAATAATTTAAAAACATTTCCTGACTTGGCAAATGCACACTACAAACTTAAATAAAATAATAAATATTATTTTTTCATTTGAGCGTCGCAGCACAAGGATACAAATTTATATTTGTACTGCATTTCATTTTAGCCTCTTTGGGGTGCGTTGTGATTCTCTAGAAGCCGAGGTAAATAATAATGTTACATTGGCTAAAGGACCGTATATTAATGAGTTTGTCGTCTGAAGAGGCAGTGGCTTTTTTGAAGAAATAGGTGTAAATTAATGTATGTTTGGACGCTTTTGGAAGAGAAACAAATGGGCACAGAAAATTGAAACTTATACGGGATCAACTAACAATGGGCTAATTGTGACATACCATTTCCAAGTAGTTTTTAAGGTATGTTAGTTCGCAAAAATGGAGCGACAGACAGACATGGAACTAAACATTTTCTCTGATGTCTAAAACGGATTTCTGTCATGGAATTTTTGAAATTGGAGACATAAAATATTGTCGTTCTGAAGAACGATCACATGTACGAAATCAGCAATAAGAATGAATCGATACGTTAAGGCAGCAGTATTTCATGATCATAGGCTTAATAGATTTATCGCAAAACGGGGATGGCAGTACATTGTTTACTGCATATATTCAGTCCGCAGTGGTATATCTTTTCATTGGAACATACATATTTATGATCTCACATTTACATTTACGGAGTATCATCACGTATCACTGGTTTATTGGAATCGAGATCATATTGGAATTTTAAATCAACTTGAAATTAATTCAGTTTCTACACTCTTGTCTATCGTAAGATGATAAAGTCATTAAAAAAAAATAAAAAACATCTGCTAGAAATTCATGCGTACAAAATCGTGACTTCGAATCCAATAAAAATACTTATTATAAAATATTCTGCCACAATAAGTGGCAACAATTATAGTTGTTCATATAACAAGTAAGGCGTGCTTCACGTAAGTACGTGAAACGATAATCACCGGTTTCTGTAACATTAAGTTAAAATTATTAAGTGTAAAATTTTAATAGTGGCATATTCTTTTTCTGCTCTTCACCATTAAATTGATGTATAACATGTCATGGTGACTAAAAACTTTTTTTAGTCGCCCGCCATATTGGCCGCCAACTTTGAGATATTAAGTGTGAAAACTCCAAAAAGTGTACGGTTGTCGCAAATTCCAAGATTCACCTGTGTGCCGAATTTCATGTTCCTATCTATAACAGTTTACGAAACATGCCAATGGACAGATAGACAGACAAAGCCGTTATATAAGGTTTTTTTTCGTACTTCGTACAGAAACCTAAAAGATTAGCGGACAAAGGGATTCAGAAGGTTGAAATTAATAAGGAGCCAACTGAGGGAAAAAATCTACCATTCAAATTTAAGTAAAATTGGAAAATTATTTTATAAGATACGTGTCCTAAATGTTCCTTAAACCCTACACACTGGCAGACACGACTGCCCGACGGTCGGGGCTATGACTGTCGGACCCGACAGTTGCCCGTGTGTAGCCATCATCAATTCAATTTTAGTATATTTTTTAGGAATTTATTTTTGAGTTTATCGGACCGTTTTGTTGCGATAAAATAGAAATAAAATTAATGTAAATTATTTTTATTATTATATTAGATTTGTTGTTACATCTTTAGAAGTAGAATCTTGATGAGAGAGGTTGAAATAGAAAGAAAAACAAATTTAATTATGCAGTCTCTCCCCCCCCCCCTGCATTTTAGAATCATTTTCTTAACTTTCCTCAACAAACCCACATTTTTGAACTTATTAAGTAATTAAGTTGTCCTTTATCAAATTACCTTGAAAAATCATTAAAAAGACATTATATTAACCGTATTGATAATGAGGTTTAATAATAATCTTAACTCAGTTTCTACCTTCATTTTCATTAATATTACTTTGTGGCTGAAGCATGAAATACAAAACAAGTTTCTACAAACTTTTAATAAAAGAAAACGTTAAAGAAACAAACACCGAATCTAATTATGTTTCAAATGAAATCTTGTTATTAGATTAGTGAATTTATGTTTTCAGAAAGACTCGAAATATTAATGAAAAGACTGCAGCTCTCTACTTTAATATGGTTACCTGGTAACAATATTAACTAGCAGTGAAAAACCCAAGTACATATAATAAAGAAACCTACATTTACAAAATATTTTTTTTTTTAATAATAGGAATGCTAAAATATCGACCATATTATAAGCGTTCAATACCCATACCTACTAAGATATCAGTTTATACAGTGAAGTACAAGAACACTAACACACATAAACCTATTAAGAAATGTAGGCTTTCTTTTAAATAGAAGGGTATACAATATTAGCTGAGATAAAAATATTGTTAACAAAAATTAAGTATTTTCTCTAGTCAAACATACTTACATGCATTATAAGAACTGCTAATAAAAGATATATTAAAAGTTACACACCTACGTTATAAATTCTTGTGAGCATAATTGTAGGAATTAAAAATCATTTTTCATTTTTAATTCACTCACTATAAAATTGTGTTAGCTTTGAAACAGGGAGAAAGAAAATTTTCTCATATTATTTTCAGCTTTTCGAGTGTTCATTAAATTTCTTTTTCTTGTTTTTCATTACTGGAGCGTTTTAAAAAGTGGCAATTGATGTATAAAGAGATGGATATTAAAAAAGAAATGAAAAAAAAAAAAAAAACACGACCCTTTTGCATTTTAGCATCTGTGATAATTTCAATTCCATTTATTTTCTTTGCAATTTAAAGCCATTTTTGAGAAATGATTTTCAACATATTTTTACATAATTCATGATTATTATTATTATTTTTTTTTTTTTTTTTTCAAATTTTCAGTAATCATTTATATTATTACTTTTTCTTAAAAAAATCATGTTTATTTATTTAAAAAATTAATTTTAAAAGCATTTCAGCAAAACAGCTCTAAACTATTTATCATTATTTTGCTAGAAAAAAATTAGTTTTTTTAATATAATTGAAGCGAGCTTCTTACATTTAACAAACTATGCATCCTGTCTGTGAGTCGGAAACGTGCAACGATAACTTGAGTAAAAGTTGATCGATTTTGGTGAAATTTGGTACACATGTCCATTTGTCCATTTTACCAATGCTCAGGTTGAGTTCGTTAGACAACCTTATCCACCCAATGCAACTCTCGCGCGATCATTTTGAATTATAATTTTAAAACGGGAAAAAGTCTGACGCCATCTATTCGATGAGACAAACATTTTTTTACAAATACAATTTTTTATTAAAACCAAAAGCGACACCGCTATGAAGGGTTAAAGATTGCTAAAACTATTAAAGCAGACCTAAATTTATAAAATAGAGATAAAAAGTTTTCACCAATGTCTAACGTATCGGTTTTAATAAAACTTCAATCATCTAATGTAATATTGAAACAAGATTATAAATTTCAACCTGACTCAAGCAGAAGTTTTTGTGTAGTTAATTGACTCATTTTATAATAAACTCCCCGTAAAAATCAACGCACCTCTATATATATATTTTTTTATTTTTCCCTTTTTTCATCGACTACCTCTCTGAGTACAGATAGTGGATCAAAGTACGTTTTGCATGTTTGGTGGCTCTCCTCTGTGTCACCTTTGACCTTTTATTCAGATGAGTCAGTATTATTTGGTATTTTAGATTTGTCCCGGGAAAATGACTCATATGGTTCATTTCAAATTTAAACTAACAATATTTTATTATTTTTTAACCAAATCGTCAGGACAGTTTTGACAATTTTTTACATTTTCATGTTTAGGCTATGGAACATAAGTCAAAAACGTTACTTTTAGCTTAAAAACTCAGAAAAGTATAACAGGGAGTTAGAAATGTATAAGGAGGTCTGTAATCCAGTCTCCAGCTGTAGTGCCCTTCCCTACCGCGCTTCCTAGGGCTGAAGAAAGTCGAAAAGATTTATACGTGTGACAGGGAGTTAGGAAAGTACAGGAGGTTGCCATCAACTCTCAGCCCTCTCGGCCTACCTAGTATGAAGTCATATTAACAATTCGTAGAAGGCTGGCCGGCGCCTTTGAATTCAGTCGTTTGTAATCAAGCCGCGGAAGTGCCGGTGTGGAGATAAGAATAAAAATGATCTTCCATCTACTTTTGTCAATTACTTGAATAAATTACCGATTATATTTCATTTTATGTCGGTAGTTAACGTAGAGTGAAAACATGAAAATGTCTCACTGTCTTGCGGACTCGCATGCAAGAAGTATTTTTAAATCATTTTTAGAGGCGGATTTCTAAATTTAGATCTTATAGATATGGATTTTAGGGTATGTTTTGGCTGATCATATATACCGAATTCCATCGAAATTGGCCCAGTTGACCACTTTTTTGAAACGGGTAAATCTAATAAAATCTCACAATCGAATTTTCGTGCCATCATAATATTTTTGACGTACGTAAAAGTACGTTGTACTTCGAGTATAGAAAGTAAAAATAATATAATGCTGGTAGAAAGTACGTCTTTTCCTGAAAACTAAAAAAGAATTAATTGTGTTAAACCTAGAATTGATCAAAAATAGTATTAAGTTACACAAGTCTAGACGACAAATAGAAAAAAATAAATCTTTTAGAACCTGATAACTAAAGATAAGACAAAATATAAGAAAGGAGATATAGAGATGTTGTGATAACAAGGCCCAAAGTCTGTAAGACTAATGTGTGATATCCAATATCAACCATTAGCAAACAACTCCTCAGCTAAGTACCTCACCACAAACAGATCTTACTCTTTATCTATCAAGTTACACATAACAAAATAACCTTGAATTAGAATACATTTTTGAGAATCAAATTTTTATGAATTTGAGTTAGATACCTGCGTAGACATAAAAAAGTACGTTCTATCGAATGCTACAACGACCGTTTTGAAATTGCTACTTTAAATCGATAGAGAGCTGAGAAGTCATTGTAGACCTGCAAGGTTTTTATCTTATTTTTAGAGATAACAACGTCGCATAGTTTAGTTTCGTGTATGCTTTGGAGAGAAAGTACTAATAATTTTTTTACAAAAGTGACGCATTTGTACTATACGACACATGATTAATTTTTTATTTAATTACAGCGGCATAAATGTAATTTCAGTCATTGTTTACTTTAATAATTTGTGTTACGCCACAATTATGAGATAATAACGAGTAATAATCGATATTAAGTCCAATTGAGCCAATAGCATTATTGAAGCGAGCGTAAGCGAGCTTCTTACATTTAACGAAATATGCATCTTGTCTGTCTGTCTGTCTGTCTGTCTGTCTGTCTGTGTGTAACGTTTACGTGTCCGACGATAACTTAAATAAAAGTTGACCGATTTAGTTGAAATTTGGTATACATGTTCCTCTTACTAATACTCAGGCTAAGTTCGTTGGACAGCGTGATCCGTCCAAGAGTTCGCGCGCAACGCTCGCGTAAACGAGAGGTCCAAAAATTAAATTGGAATTTCAGGACGGGAAAAGATTCTATTATCATCTATTCAATGAGACGAACATTTTTTTCAAATAACATTTTTTAGTAAAACCAACAACGACACTGCTACGAATTAATAAAGATCGCTAAAATTATTAAAGCGGACCTAAACGTTTAAAATAGAAAAAACAACCTTTTTACCGATATCTTACGTTCTAACGTAACGATTTTAATAAAACTTTATGTACATCGTCTAAAGTACAATTGAAACAAGTATGTAAAATTTCAACTTGATACAAGCAGAAGAATTTGAGTAATGAAGTGATACATTTATAATAATTGTTTAAAAGCTACAGGGGGTGGTTAAGATTCTTATAATAGTCAAGTAGTGTGTAGGTTTGTTTAGGAAGTAAAGCTTTGTACCGAGTACCCCCACTCAACCCCACACTACCCTCTTCCACTTATCTTTAACTATGACATTCATCATGATCAACAATTTTCAATATTCAGTATTTTATTGCAATACGCTCGCTTCAATGATAGAGCCACGCGATGCCTAGTATTAGCACAGCCAATAGCACTCTATATTAGATTTTATTATTCAAGATAACTATCTAAGACCCAGCATAAAAATGGCATAAAATTCTTATGTCACTATAGAATAAAAAATATATTCTAATATTCATTTCAAAATATTATATTCTAATTTATTTAATTGATTCCTCGGTTTTTTTAATATATCAAAATTGTTTTTATTTTTTACATGAATTAAAGTATCAATCAAGCAAAAATTGAGAGAATGCAGACTGTTGAAATTAATCTGTTGATATCTGCGGGCTACTTTTGACAAACCATCCAAATTTCATAATTATCATATGAGTACTTTTGAAGATGTAGGTGAAATTAAATGTATGTGTGTGCGCTTGTGAAAGAGAAACAAATGGGCACAGAAAATTGAAACTTATATGATACCAACTAATAATGGGCTAATTATGACCTACTATCCTAATTTCATAAAAATCTGGCGTGTAGTAAATATTATATGTAGTCCAGGGAAATAAGACTTCCTCTGCGGAATAAGAGAAAGCAAGCTGAATTTTTGCATAGACCTTCGTTATGATGTTCTAATGAAGCACCAAAAAGTCTCATATGCTCACCCTTGTGCGTCTCGAGATATCGAAGGTCAAAGGTCAGGAAAATCAGTTTTTTTGCGAAAATCTCGCTTCCGATTAGTCTGAGGTCTGAAGAAGTTATAACAAAACTTAAAACAGTATTCCCAACAAGTTTGGTTATATATATTTTTTTCGTACGATCAACCGTTTTCGAGATATAGCGTGAAGAAGCGGGAGCGCGCATGTTTACTTTCTCATAGAAAGAGAAAGTTTTGTGATGGTACAAAAATTCTGTATTGAGATTTTATGAATTTACACATTTAGAGGTCCACTGAGTCCAAAAAAGTGGTTTTTAAAAAATGTCTGTACGTCGTCAGTCTGTCGTTTGTCTGGCGTCTGAGAAGGCGCGTGGAGCCTAAACTACTGGGCCGATTTTGACGAAATTTGGCATACATGCTCGGAAAAATCATATTCCGAGATGAAATGGAGAAATGAATTTTAGCTCCAAATTTGGGGGCACTACCCCCCAAAAACTCTGAAAAAACTTGAAAAAAATTATTTCTTGAAAACGGTTCTGACGATTTCGATTAAAAAATTCTAAAATGTAGTCGATTTAATTACGAATCTAACAATATATTTCGTTTTCCCTATATATTATCTAGTTCCTGAGAAAATAGATTTAAACGTGGATACGGAGACAGGCCGGGCTCGATTCCCCACCGAGGAGAAGTTGTTTTTATGATCAAATTTGAACAAATATTAAATAATAATTAAATGTATCTATGAAAACATGAAAACTAATAAATTATGGAAAACACTGGGTTACGTAATTATGAACTCGTATTTGAGAATGTTTGTCTGAGTGGTCTCGGACCTATTTTTAGTAGGTATTACATTACTGTCTAATGTACTGAGGTACTATAACTATAAATGAATTTTTCTTAGTATAGTTATACTAGAAAATTGTATTCCCATTATTATTCCGGTTGAAAGTTTTGTTCATTTGTAAAACTGTTACAAGTCTTTCGCAATTTCCGGCGTGCTTTATGCTTTATATATAGACGAGTTCATAATTACGTAACTCAGTTTTTTCCATAATTTATTAGTTTTCATGTTTTCATAGATAAATTTGATTATTATTTAATATTTGTTCAAATTTTATCATAACAACAACTTCTCCTCGGAGGGGAATCGAACCCGGCCTGTCTCTGTATCCACGTTTAAAGCTATTTTCTCAGGAACTAGATAATATATAGGGAAAACGAAGTATATCGTTTGATTCGTAATTAAATGGGCTACATTTTAGAATTTTTTAATCGAAATCGTCAGAACCGTTTTCAAGAAATAATTTTTTTACGTTTTTTCAGAGTTTTTGGAGGGTAGCGCCCCCAAATTTGGAGCTAAAATTCGTTTCTCCATTTTGCCTCGGAATATATGATTTTTCTGAACATGTATGCCAAATTTCGTCAAAATCGGCCCAGTAGTTTAGGCTCCACGCGTCTCCTCAGACGCCAGACAAACGACAGACTGACGACGTACAGACATTTTTTAAAAACCACTTTTTTGGATTCAGTGGACCTCTAAACGTGTAAATTCATAAAATCTCAATACAGAATTTTTGTACCATCACAAAACTTTCTCTTTCTATGAGAAAGTAAACATGCGCGCTCCCGCTTCTTCACGCTATATCTCGAAAACGGTTGATCGTACGAAAAAAATGAATATAACCAAACTTGTTGGGAATACTGTTTTAAGTAAGTTTTGTTATAACTTCTTCAGACCTCAGACTAACCGGAAGCGAGTTTTTCGCAAAAAATTGATTTTCCTGACCTTTGACCTTCGATATCTCGAGACGCACAGGCGTGAGCATATGAGACTTTTTGGTGCTTCATTAGAACATCATAACGAAGGTCTATGCAAAAATTCAGCTTGCTTTCTCTCACTCCGCAGATTGGGTTTTTATTTACCTTATTTCCCTGGATTAATGTTGCTTCGCAAAAATTGAGTGACAGACCGACAGACAGATTCGGATCCAAAAATGTTCCCTGATGTCTGAAACGGATGTCTGTCTTAAAATGTTTGAAATTGGAGATATAAAATAATAATATTTTCGTTCTTTAGAACGATCACAGCTTTCATTACTTTCAGTAGCACAATAATAATGAATGAGAGAACCACAATAATTATTATGTCAGGAATAAAAATTAGAAATAAATTTAACTTTCAATAATAATAATCAATAAGAAAGCAAAAACGCCCCTTGCAACTCATCATTACAAACACCTCGATTGAAAATACCGCGATTCCACCTGCTGTAGTGCAGATCCCCTAATGTCACCTATTATTGAAAACCTAACCATGACACCCGTCAGCGAAAACAACTCGATGCTACCTATTTATAAATAAATTGGTAAGGCGTGAATCTCACGTAAAAAGGGTTTCGTTGGTATTGTGAACACAAAATTAGTAAGGGGGGAGGGGAGATATGTTTTGATTTTTTTTTTGACAAAATGGCGCGCAAAATTAAATGTTAACATCAAGTGGTATACATTTTTAAAATCTACTCTTCAATACCTTTCATTTGATAACCCACTCAAAATTAAAAAAAATAAAAAAATCGGATAACATGAATTATCCGCCATCTTGGATTTCCAGTAAATCAGATCAAATTGATAATCTTATTTTTTCTATGTCCCAGCAGACCGCACATTTTGCATATTTTTCTATATTTTTAGTAATAGCGGAAATACGATTTTAGGGGGGGGGGGGGGACACGCAAAATTTCGTTGTTATTTGACAAAATGGCGCCGAAAATTCAGCACTATCCCTAAGTGGCATATATATTTCTATTCTACTCTTCAATACCTTTCATTTGATACCCCACTCAAAATTTAAAAAAAAAAAAAAAAATTCGCGACGTGAATTATCCGCCATTTTGAATTTGAACAGCTGATAATATTGAGTTCGCTATATTTTTCCTGTGTGCGCGTCAAAACGATCTTTTATTCTGGAAAGTTTCACGCTTTTATCTTTTTTGGTTCAAAAGTTATTGGAACCGTACAGAGTGACAGACAGACAGACACAGGAACGAAACTATAAGGGTTTCTTTTTTTTGGTTTTACCAACGAAACCCTAAAAAAGAGGGTTCATATAATTTTTTGAAATTCATATTTTACGTTTTTGGTAGTATTCATACTACGGAATGATTAAATTTTAATTTAAATCAAATTATAATTATTATTAACTACGGGAAACAGACAGAGAAATATAGAGGCCGGTGGTTAAAGCCCCGCGCTGGAGTCTATTTTTCTCTGTCTGTTTCCCGTAGTTAATAATAATTATAATTTTATTTAAATTACAATTTTTTTGATTGAGAAAAGCATAATGATAATAAAGTATACTTCTCCTCCAGGATCAAGTGACAGCTATGTTCCACAAGGAAGCTAAGTGCCACACCAATTGGAAGTCTATTTTATTCATGTGTTAAAATTCAAATTACATTAATTTGTTTTCATTAAGCCATGATCATATTTATCAAAAACTTGCCGTACTGTTGTTGACGGGAGATGTAACTCCACATCGCTTTCTTAAGAATCTGCATTTGAGAGATTGTTTTATTTGGCTCAATAACTAATTAAATAATTAAAACAATAACATCAATGTTTTTATTAGAGAAACAATGCAGTACGCAGTATATATTAAACAGCTGATAGTTAAGAATAACATTTTTATTTATAAACAGCTGAAATTGGATCAAAAACAGTAATATTTCTAATTTTTAATTAAAAAACATTTTTTATCCTGTTTTTCTATTTTATTTCCCTCTTAAATAAAAATATGACAAAATTGAACTTAACAACAATCACTGTACTCTTAAAGAGCTTTCCAACGACATGCATCATGAAGGCATACACTATTTTAACTTTTGCACCCCGTACCCCCCATACTCCTGTGTACCAATTTGGACCATTTAAGATTTATACCTTTCTGTGCTTGGCCACTATGGCCGTGCCGAATTTTGTGCCGATCCGTTCAGCCATTCAGGAGGAGTATGTTTCCAACCAAATACAAAGTATAGTATAAGAGCTCCGCTTTGCTCAGCTCAAAAATGGATTCTGTTGTTGGAGCAGTGAGAACTTCCAAATGAAGTGCTTTTGTAAGCATACATACAAACAAAGCTAAGTAAGCTTTTGTTATTGGTGCCTTCCTTCTCAAAGATTCGTGTAGGCCAAAAGGACCAGCATAGTCAACACCACCATTCAGGAAAGGTTTTCCAATGCGAAAGCGGTATGCCGGTAAATCAGTCATAACTGGTTGAGCACTTTAGATCTCTGCTTGTAACAGTAGGAGCATAACAGGGTACGTCTTATTACTAGTCCTCTACCAGCGACTATCCAATATTTGCTTCTAATTAATGCTACTATTAAGATGGCCCAGAATAGAGGTAAGCATTATGGTAGTGACCTACTATAAGCTGACTGAAGAGACAATTATTATAGGCAAGATGATAGGGTGCTTAGAGTTATGAGGAAGTTTTGAGTGTCTTAAACGTCCACCCACCCTGAGTACTCCTCGTTCGTCAAAAAATGGACTAAGACCTAGAATATTGGAAGACTACTTTTCAGGTTCGGGAATATGGCACCCGTGTAATAGGAATTGTTCATCAATTTATTATTCTGTTTCTTTTATATTAACTTTCTCACTCTTGTATAGCTGGTATATCAACAAATTAACTTACGTAGTATTGTGTATACGTTATACTACGTATAACGGATATACTATTTATATTATTAGAATATAATGGTAATTAAATTTTTATAAAAGGCTTACCTTGCCCTCTTCTGAGAAAAGTAATGTAAAATTATTCTTTTAATCCTCAATATTTTAATTGGCTTTTAATTAACTTATTTTTCCCTAAAGTAATTTAAAAAAAAAAAAAAATCCCTTATTCATTAAACTTTAAATAATATTTTTTTGTTATTAGTGTCAATTAGTTTGACTAACAAAACAAAACAAAAATAATAAAATAATAATAATAAAACTAATTATAGTTCAAATACAAAGAAAAAAGTTAAAACTTTTATTACGATCACTGCTTCATAATATTTACTCAGAATATTTGTATTATTATTTAATGTTTTTCTTTATGCGTTTTTTTTTTATTCTGAAAAAAAAAGACTTTTACAAAAGGATAGCAAGCCACAGAAACTTTTTAATTACAAATATACAAGGAAAGTATAATAATAAAGAAAAGAAAAAACAACAGTTGATTTTGAAATGAATGAAATCGCCTTTTATGATAAAAGCACCGGTATGATAGAGAAGTAAAAAAATTCTTATTATTGTTGGTTTTTGTTTTTTCCCCGATACAGTAAGATTTCTGGCAAAACGCTGTTTAAAATGCTTGAAATTTATTTCAGTTAATAATCAGTTAAATTCGGGGTAAAAATTACATTAGTTCATCGTAGTTGCTGAGAACTTGAGAGTAAACGTTTTCCCGTGTGTTGTGTCACGTGACCACTTTTTTGGTTTTTAATATTGTGTCGTATATCTTTTTAAAGGGTTGATATATGTACATTAAAGCTATTTTATTTCTTTATTTTTTAAAAATTATGTACAGGCACTTTTGTACCGATTTATAATTTTGTTGCAGGTTAATGGGTTCAAATATTTTTTTGTTATTAGGTTTTATATTTATAATTATTTATTAGTTAAATTAATGCCCTTGTGTATTTTTTCTTTATTAACAATATAATTTTGGTACCTCAAAGCACTGGGGTACAAATGTCAAAGATAATCTTTTATAATATGATGAATATCGTTGAAAGGTTCTTGAATTGTAGATTATTTTTTGTTATGTTCTATTTTGTGAAATTAATTTTTGAGGGGGGTAAAATTGAAAAAAAAAACTGTTTATATAGGAGTTTCTACGAGTTGGTTGCTGTTTTATTTGATTATAAAATTTATTATATGTGCGCTAACTTTTGGCACATTTTGGGGGCTTTGTTTAATAACTTCGTCATTAAATATTTACTGGGACCGTGCTGTTCCAATTTTTAGATTATTTTTATCGAGGTATTTTTATTTCTTAAACTGATCTTTTCTTTTCGTACTAGAGCGCGAGGAAGCTATGTGCCACACTAATTGGCAGAGTATTTTTAATCCGTCTAAATTGTTTAGATTTTTTACACGAATTAAAGTATCAATTTAGCAAAAGTTAAAGAGCGTAGACGGTTAAATTATTCGGGGGCTATCTGCGGGTTACTTTCGATAAACTATAAACGTTTCATTCAAATCAGATAAGTACTTTTGAAGCTATAGGTGTAAATAAATGTATGTTTGTGCGCATGTGGAAGATAAACAAATTGGCGCAGAAGGTTGAAACTTATATGGGACCAACAATGGGCTAATTATGACCAACCACCCAAATTTCATTAAAATTGAACGTGTAGTTTTTAAGATATGTTGGTTCGCAAAAATTGAACGACATAGACCGACCGACAGACAGACACGGCCAAAAATGATCCCTGATGTCTGAAACGGATTTCCGTCTAGGAATTATGAAATCGGAGACCTAAAAATTTTTCTTTCTTCAGAACAATCAAATATCTTCCGTTACCTTTGGTAAGCTCAAGCTCAGAAGCAATTTAAGATTAAAATGCACGCTCAGCTCAATATTGCAAGTAGACAACTGCAATGCACACCTAGTAGGTACTCTAAATAGATTTGTGGCAAGAAGAGGGTTACCAGAAGAAATGTTCTCAGATTGTAGCACCTACTTCATTGGGGCAGCAAACAAATTAAAGGAGATTTCTTAGTGAGTATAAAAATTACTTTGACTAAATAACAATAAAGACAAAGGGATATTTAGTCCAATGTACTTTGGGACAAAGGAATATCCCACTTCTATTTTGATAAGGGGAGTAACAGTCTAAAGAAGAACACTCTGTTCACCTTCTTTAGATTTTTACTCCCCTCATTTTATTTTATAAGGGGAGTAACAATCTAAAGAAGTGCCCAAAATTTTAGTAGGAACAATAAATTTTGTAATAAATATAAAAAATATTTATAGTAATAAAGTTAATAAAATAAGAATTTAGGATAATTAAAATGAATTAAATGGGGATAAATGAGGTTGTTCTAATTATATTGTGCTATAGAAAAACAAAAAGGATGTCAACGAATAGAAAAGAAAGGATACCCGTGGTTGATTAAGGAAACTCACGGGTCAATATTAGTTTTTCATTTAATGTAAGGTTTCAAATAAAATAAAAAAAGCAATAGATTACACTTAGTCCTTGGATTAACTAAGATACAAGTCACGTGTCTCCCACCTTCAGCCACGTGATGCCAACCCTTAATACTACAATTTTTAACTTTTTATAAGTATCTTTTATCTATATATATATATATATATATATATATATATATATATATATATATATATATATATATATATATATATATATGTTACCGCCTTAGCGGTAATCTTAGTTTTATATATAATTTATATTTATTTTATATATATTTAGTTTATTATTTATTTGTTATATGATTTCGCGACATGTATCAATCACTGTCATATATATATATTTATTAGTTTTTTAATATAATTTGACATTAGACACATTACTAATTTTCTGTAACGTAGAGCTAAAATAAAATACTCTTCAGTTACGGAACCAAGGCTTTTCAACTTATTTCTAAATACAGATATTTAACGCGCTGCGACGGCGACAGTTACAGAAAATTACTATTAGAAGAACAAGGAATATTAGAAAATACCAAGGAAAATGTCTGTAAACCAGGGAGAAGCTGATGCATGCAGTATGAGGTCGGAGTCATCAAACGGAAAGTCAAGGTCAATAAGATCAGGAGTATCTGGCTTGTCCAACAGTAGTAGCACTGCAAGAAAATTAGTAGCTAGATTGGAAGCTATGGAAATGGAAAAGCAGCTGCAATCAAAAAAGGCAGAACTGGAAGCCAAACAAAGAGCAATAGACGCCGATGTAGAAAAAGCTAGATTAGTGCAGAAGGCAATTAAAAATTCAGAATTAGAAGATCAAGATTTAGAAATGGTGTTAAGCAGTCTTAGAGCTCAACAAGATCATTACCGGCCAATGTCATCAGAGGCGTTATATCAACCCAAGTCGACTAACAGAACTCAAGTAACTCCACCAGAACAGAAGAAGAAAAATGAAAATGATCACACCCTATCTCAACTATTTCTACAAAGACCCACTGAAGGGCAAGATACAGCAACTATTATGCCAGGGAGTAACGATTTGGTATCTTCTGGTAATCCTGTCACAAATTCCTTTTTTATGATGTCTAAGGTCCAAATTCTGAATTCATTAGTTCCCTATATTTTTAAAGGCGATTGTGTTGATTTCCCCATTTTTAGGGACCAAATTAAAACTTATTTAGAGGATGGAATCTTACCTGAGCATGATAAAAGAATATTTTTATCAAGGTTTCTTGGGGGAGAGGCTTTAAAGGTTTTTCAACAAAACTTTGGGCTGAGTTACTCAGAAAGTGTTTCCCTTCTCGAGCGTAGGTTTGGTAATCCAGCCGCAGTAACTGAAGCATGGACTAATAAACTGGTCGATGGTCCTACCTTCGGTTTAAGTGATAGTAAGGGCTTACTAGAGTATGCTGAAGCTCTTACTACTGCTAGCCGTGTCTTATCACCAGAGGCTCAAAAGGAAATCAGCACAAAGGTCTGTTTAAAAAAAATGGTTTCTTGATTACCTGTTAAGTTTTTGCAAGGGTGGGTTAAATTTATTGAATCTAAACTAGGACTAGAAACAATTAAAGATCTAGCAGTGTATGTAAGTGATATTGCTAGACATATGAATCATCCCGTTTATATTTTACCAACAAGTAAAAGTTTTACTAGGGATAACTACCAAGACAAACGCAATATTTGTTTTTCGGCTAAAGGGCGTCGAAATTATTCTTCACCTAAGGATCTGGGGCAGTCTAGTAAAATTCAAGGAGAATTCTGTATTTATTGCAAAGGCGGTCACTTAGTTGAGTTGTGCACAGAGTTGGCTAAACAAAATTCAGAAATTATTAAAAAATTTATTTATAGTGAAAACCTCTGTTTTAGATGTTTAGTTCGTGGTCATAGGGGCAAAGATTGTAAGAAAAGAGCTATATGCACTGTCAAGGATTGCAAAAAAACCCATCCAACTAGTCTCCATGTTCTGTATCCAACGTATAATAAGGAAAGTAAAGATGTCAAAGTAGGACATAAAATAGTGATGGAAACAGCAAGTACAAGGAAGGTAAAAACAGAGTTTAAAGGCACCACATCATTTATAATACCAGTTAGGGTTCAAAATTCTAGTAATTTAAAGAATAAAATAGTTTATGCATTGTTGGACGACGGTAGCGATGCTTGCTTTATAGCAGACAGTTTAAAACTAGACCTAGAGTTAAAGGGAATACCTACTAGATTAGAATTAAGTACAATCAATCAAAAAACCGACGAGTACACCGAAAGAATACCAGGGGTTCAAATAAAAAGTTTTGACGGTAAGGTAGAGTTCAATCTCCCTTGTAATACCTATGTAAAAGATTTTATCCCAGGATCAGCAGATGAGATACCTACCCCGGAAATTGCTGGACAGTTCGAACATCTTAGTCATTTAAAAAACAGTTTGCAGCCTTTAATGAAGGACTGTGAAATAAAGTTATTGATAGGCAACAATTGCCCCCGTGCGCTGTGTCCTGTTGAAGTTATCAAAGGGCAACAGGATGAGCCATATGGTTTGCGAACAGAGTTAGGTTGGGGAATAATTGGTCCTCGTCCAGCAGGGTATAAATCATTTATTCAAAATAAAGTTAGAAAAATAACTGTCAAAGAAATTATAAACATGTTTAATTTAGATTGTACTTCGGAAAGTAGAGATCATGGTTTGGGTCTTTCTGTAAATGACAAAAGATTTATAGATCAGGTTGAAAAGAGTATTATCCAAAGAGAGGATAATCGTTATGAGATGCCGCTCCCTCTAAAGGATCCAAACATAATATTACCCGTAAATAGAATATTAGCTGAAAGACGGTTAAAAGCGTTGGAGAGAAAATTTAGAGACAATAAATTTAGAGTAGACTACTTAGCTTTTATGGATGATACACTCAAAAAGGGGCATGCTGAGGAAGTGGTAGAAGATGACACAATTAAAGGTAGAGTTTGGTATTTACCTCACCATGGAGTGTATCACCCAAAAAAGCATAAGTTGCGAGTTGTTTTTGATTGCTCAGCTATTTATCAGGGAATTTCTTTAAATAGCGTTTTAATTTCGAGTCCAGACTTAACGAGTTCACTCATAGGAGTTTTGATACGATTTAGGCAGGAAAGGGTTGCTTTTGTGGGAGATCTTGAGGGTATGTTCATGCAGGTTATTGTTCCGAAAAGTGATAGGAATTTACTTAGATTTCTCTGGTGGGAAAACGGGGACACTACAAAAACCCCTAAGGTTTACAGAATGACACGACATTTGTTTGGAGCTGCGTCTTCACCAGGTTGCGCCAATTATGCCTTAAGACGAACAGCTATTGACCATGGCCACAAGGTAACAGACAGAGCAGCTAAGTTTATTCACCGCAACTTCTATATGGACGATGGGTGTGGGTCGGTAGACTCGGAAGAAGAAGCCATAGCTATGATTCGAGAGTTGCAAGATCTGTGCAGTAAAGGGGGTTTCAGATTCCATAAATTACTTTCTTCCAGTTCAGAAGTAGTAAAAAATATAAAACCGGAGGATAGAGCGTCGGGTCTTAAAGATTTTGATGTGAACGAAACGTTACCAATGGAAAGAGCACTGGGGGTATCTTGGTGCGTAGAGCGAGATGAGTTTCTGTTCAAAGTCGCGGTAGAACCCCGTCCCTTTACAAGGCGCGGTATACTATCAACGCTTTGTTCTGCCTACGATCCTCTCGGGTTTCTAGCACCATTCATTATGACCGGAAAAATAATTCTACAAGATCTTAGTAGGGAAGATAGAAATGATAAAGATGCAGGTTGGGACGATCCTATACCAGAAAAAACCAAGTTCCTGTGGGATAGATGGTTAAGAGAATTAGGTACATTAGCTAATAATAATATTAGTATTCCAAGGTGCTATAAGCCAAAAGAGTGCAGTTCAATAGAAAGAATAGAGATGCACCATTTCGCAGATGCCTCTTTTAGCGGTTACGGGCACGTGACGTATCTTAGAATATTGTATAATAAAGTAAAAATTCATTGCGAGTTTGTATTTGGCAAAGCTAGAGTAAGGCCATTAAAGGAAATAACTATACCCAGACTAGAGTTAACGGCAGCCGTAGCTGTAGCTAAGGCAAGTGAGGCGATTCGGCGCGAAATAGATTATACAGCTAAGCAATACTTTTGGACAGATAGCAAAGTCGTGCTAGGGTATATTAGGAATGAATCAAAACGCTTTCATTTATTCGTAGCTAACAGGATTCAGTCATTAAGAGATTGCTCGGATACAAAGGATTGGTATTATGTGCAATCTAAATCTAATCCGGCCGATTATGCGTCTAGAGGATTAAATGCTTCCGATTTACTTACGTCAAAATGGCTGAAGGGTCCAGATTTCTTGTGGGAGAATATTTTACCTATCGAGGACGTTAACTTTTCGGTGCACCCACAGGACCCAGAAGTAAAAGGTGCTAAAATAAGGGATATAAAAGTAAGCAGCCACAATGACTTTCTAGAAAGATTAGAATACTTCTCATCTTGGAAAAATTTACGTCGAGCAGTAGCAATAGCAATTAGGTATGTAAAGGTTTTAAAATATAAAATTTATAACAAGAAAAATCAGGAAAACAAAAAATATAATTTAATGGAAAAATGCATTAAGTTAAAAAATAAAAAAATTCTCCATCAAGAAGAGCGAATTTATCAGAAAGAAAACCCATTAGAAACTGAGGAAATCAAAGAAGCAGAAATTTTGGTTTTAAAAACATATCAAAAATTTAGTATTAAGCAGGAGATAGCATTAGCCCAAAGAGAAGTTAAAAGGAATAAAGTATCACATTTAGCTAGATTAAACCCAGTATTAGACAATAACGGACTACTTAGGGTTGGAGGAAGGGTAAAACATTCACCTTTCTGTGAAAATGAAGTACACCCCATAATCCTGCCTCAAAAGGGTCAAATTACAGAGCTTATCATAAGGCATTATCACGAAAAGGTATTTCACCAAGGTAGAGGCATTACGCTAGGACAAATAAGAGTACAGGGTTATTGGATAGTAAGAGGCAGTTCGGTAGTAGCTCGATACATTCAAAATTGTGTTATGTGCAGACGTCTTCGAGGTGCTTTCGAATGTCAAAAAATGGCCGATTTACCACCAGAAAGAGTAACACCATCACCACCATTTACATATACCGCAGCAGATGTGTTCGGTCCATTTTATGTAAAACAAGGTAGGGGACAGATCAAAAGATACGGTATAGTGTTTACTTGCTTGGTTAGTAGGGCAGTACATTTGGATATAATAGATACCCTAGACACGGATTCGTTTTTAAACGGACTTAGGAGATTCGTTTGCCGTAGAGGTCAAATTAAGCTGCTTAGAACAGATGCAGGGACGAATTTTGTAGGGGGGAAGGAGGAGCTGCGTAAAGCAGCACTAGGAATAGATCCATTAAAATTACAGCGTTTTTTGGCAGATCAGAATTGTAAATTTGAATTTAGGATAGGTATTCCAAAGGCAAGTCATAATCAAGGTGCGGTAGAAAGACAGATTGGTTCTGTCAGACGAATCTTAGACTATCTACTAGGCACTCACTAAGGGCAACTCAACGAGGACTGTCTGCGAACTCTTCTCATCGAATGCGAAGCAGTTATAAATAGCCGACCTATAACAGCTTTGGTTAGTGATGAAGGGATGTCACCTCTTACACCAAGTCATTTGCTTCAGCTTAAGGGTCCCGTGCCTTCAGTTATTGGTTCATTCTCGGAGGACACGTATGCTCGAAGAAGGTGGAGGCAAGTACAAAGTCTAGCCGAAGCCTTTTGGGGACGTTGGAGAAGAGAATATTTGCAGACTCTCCAGGCGCGTGTTAAGTGGATTGCCCCAAAGAGAAACCTTAAAGTTGGGGACATAGTATTGTGTAGGGACGATTCCACTCCTAGAAATTCCTGGCCCCTAGCATTAATAGTTGCTGTATCGCCTGGGGACGATGGTTTGGTGAGGTCGGTAAGGCTAAGATTTGCGCAAGGTAGTGAAAAGGAAAGACCAGCCAAGTCGGTAGTGCTTCTGGTAGAAACACCAGAGGCACTACGCTAGGCCGGGAGTGTTACCGCCTTAGCGGTAATCTTAGTTTTATATATAATTTATATTTATTTTATATATATTTAGTTTATTATTTATTTGTTATATGATTTCGCGACATGTATCAATCACTGTCATATATATATATTTATTAGTTTTTTAATATAATTTGACATTAGACACATTACTAATTTTCTGTAACGTAGAGCTAAAATAAAATACTCTTCAGTTACGGAACCAAGGCTTTTCAACTTATTTCTAAATACAGATATTTAACGCGCTGCGACGGCGACAATATATATATATATATATATATATATATATATATATATATATATATATATATATATAAAAGTCAACGTGTGTGTATGTTCTTTATACAAATCTACAGTTTTAGTCTGATCTCGATGAAAATTTGCACACTTAACCTTGAAATTTGGGGCAGTTTTGCCAGTGGAGGAAGATCAATACGTCTAAATAAAGACTTATATGGGCCCCTTCAGATAATAAATAAATAATAAGTTTATTGTTGCTCAAAGTACAATGTAAAAAATTAAAAGTACAGTAAAAGTATAATAATAAAAATATAGAATATTTTGAACAAATAATAACTCGAGCACATTCTTCATTGAGCAGTGTTCGTGTTGAGGAATGGCTTTTAACGGCAGCTAAAATATATTATACAATATTATATTACATATACCATTTTTTTATACATACACACACACGAATAGTGGGTTGTGCAGTTATGGGGGCTAATAGGTTGTAAAAGCATTGTTGGAGCAAGGGCGTTGCAATAGCACCGCTTGCTTTCCCTAATTCTAAAGAAATAGGGAGGAAGAATCTTAATTAAACACCTTTTAATTTTCAAAAGACACATGTATATTTTGTTGCCACCCAAAAGCGGCTGGAAACAATATGGAGACAGTATTTACAAATTTTGGTGAGCGCACAGTGAAGGTCTATTGGCTGGAAGGTGGTGGAAAGAAGAGTCCTCAGTACAGTGTTGTCATTCGTAGAGTGCGGATCTTGGCTCTACTAATGCATTACTGTAAACAAACTATCGATAAAGAAGTGTTACTAGTAATTCGGTGTCCCTTGCCTTTAAACTCGGTTTACTGGCAATATTATCATCTAACAATAATAACTTGAATTAAGAAATGAACGAGGATAATTCTAACCAATTCCAAACCGTTTCTAGGCCACAAAGGAAAATAATGAAATCGATTAATACATCAAAATCTTTTAAATTAATGACAGCTAATAAATATGAATCATTATCAAGTTCGTCGGACGATTCAAACGAAATGGATTGCGAAAAAATTATCGTGTCTAATTCAAATATAAAAGTATCAACAAATACATTTTTTATGGTTCCAATAACTTTATTGGTGCAATTCAAAAGTTATTCATAATTCGTTTAGTTAATAAAAGAAAAACTGAAAGGCAAGGTCTAATATAAACCTAAGAAAGGAAAAATTTAATTTTACACCCAAAATAAGGACAATTTTGTTTTTATTCAAGATTATTTTTAAAAAAATCTAACGTAGAATTCTACACGTTCACCCCTTGAAATAAGAAAGGACCTAAATATTTAGTGCGTTTACCCAGCTAAATATGTAGTGCATTAAAATAATGGCAGCTGACCTGAAATAAAAACAACTGAAACCTGTATCAAACAGTTTACTTACAAAGATGAAAAAGTAAACGTCACAAATGCTCCAGTATTTTTAGTTTTATTTTAACCTGAAACTTTAAATGAGGATATAATGGCCATCCGAACTATCATATATTGTCGAGTAAACTGGGAAAAATATATTTAACAAAAATAACAATAACAAAATATATTAAGTGTGCTTTGGGCACACTGCTCTAACGTGCATGCGACAAATGCGCTAAACCCCACGATTCCAGAGAATGCCAGTTACAGTACGAAACTAGTGAAAGCTTTAAATGTGCCAATTGCGGCAAAAACTATGGCACCTTTGACCTGGGCTATGAAACGTACCTCTCCGTCACAGATAAAGGACTAAAAAATGTATTTGCTAGGAATGGAGTGAAGAAATCAATTAAAGGCTTCAAGAACCGCTTAGACGATTCTCCAAATGCACTAAAGCAGACGTCACCTGCTACTGACAACTCTAGCCGACCTGCGTGGTCACAGCCTCACACAGCCGTGAATATAGAAAAATTGTCAGATTTAAATGATATTTTCTCCTTAATTAAAGAACTCAGATTCTATTCTTTATAAATTTATCAAAGTTGTTACCATTATTGTTACCATTATTTAGTAGTGCAAATAAAAAGTACACCAGACATGTCAAGCAAAGTATTCATTATTATAAAATCTATATTATCTCTGTTTAATCCTTAATGGCTAGTCCTAAAGAATTAAAAATCATGCAATGGAATTGTAACTCAGTAATTGATAAAAAAAACTAGAATTAACTCAGGTCCTAATTGATTATGACATTGATGTATGTTGTTTGAATGAGACGAAACTAAGGCCATTTAAAATTCTTAATTATAAATTAATCAGTGCCGATGGAAATGCTCGTGGGGGTGGAGAAGCGATTTTGGTGAACAAAAATTTACATAAATTATGGAAAAATAACCTCTATGGAAACAATCGGTAATAAAATTCTATGTTGCAGCAGGCACATTAATGTAATTTCAGCATACAGAATAGGAGATATTACTTGTTATAAAAATGATCTGATTATATTATCAATAGAAAAACAAAATAATAACAGGAGGCCTAAATTCTAGACATACTAGCTGGCAATTCATTACATCCAACAAAGAAGGTAACATTGTATATAACACTGCCCTACATAATAACTATTATATTCATGCTCCAGAAAAACCTTCTTATTTCCCGCTAAGACAAAGGAAACCTAGTACTTTAGATTTAGTCCTCTCGAGGAATTAACATTTCCCAACCTTAAAGTTTATCACTTTTTGGATCCGATCATAATCCTGTACTTTATTATAACAGTACCACACCATAGTATGTAGTATAAACCCATATATACCTAGCGTCAAAATGGTTTGGAAAAAAAATAAAAAATATATACATAAATGAAAATATCATAGTAAAGCCTAAACTTACTAAATCTACAGATTATATATATAAACATCACTCTTCTTCTACAATTAATACAAAATGCAGCCAAACACTCTAGGTGTGCCGTAAAGCAAATAACTTATACATTTCCTCAACCTTTAAAAATTATGATAAAAATTAAAAACTGGTGCAAATGACGCCTAACGCCTATCCTGACAAAATTTACAAATTTATTACAAAATAGTATTAAAAAACTTCTTAGTCTCTATTCGAACACTAAATGGCAAAAATTCTTATTATAACTTAAACCGAATCACATGTCATTCTGGAAAGTTGTCAAACACTTCAAAAACAAACCTCAAGCCGAATCAACTTTCCTTTTAAATGATAAACTTGTTCATACAAGTCACGAAAAAGCAAATATTTTTAGCTCAACATTTTGCTTCCGTTCATTCTCAGAACGACAATTTAACTTCTGAACGTCACAACAGAACAGTTTTCAACTTTGTTAATAATTATTTCAAATGTCAGACAACGAATAACTCCGAAGTTAACGAATAACATCGCCTATAGAAATTAAAAAAATATTAAAATAAGGAAAATTAAAAAAAAAAAAAAAAAAAAAAAAAAACCCTGGACCAGATGGTATCAGTAATTTAATATTGAAACGATTACCCAAGAAAGCAATAGTACATATTACATATTTATACAACAGAATGTTACTTACCGGTTATTTAGAAGATAAAGAAAGGGTGAATAAGTATATACTTAAAAATCTCCTGAAACTTCTAGAAGATTCTTAGTATAGAAGTCTATTCCTAAAAGGGTAGAAATAAATGTATGGGAAATAGGATAAGCAAAACTAAATTAATTATGATTAATTAAGAGATACCCCGTAGCGAAACACTATGCAGCTAGTACCACAGGTAGAATGTGAGCAGTAATGATAAATGTAAACTAAAAAAGTAATTGCGCACAACATTTTCTTTTGCCAACAAACAATCAATGAGACACTGTTTGCACAGAAGTGCCGACTTATTATATTATAACATTTCGCTACAATCGACACTATTTTTAATTTATGCAGAGTTGTATCGCGTTTTTATTTGAAATTGATTTCAATCAAATTAGTTAATACAAAGTTGGTTTTACGCTTTGTTTGTTGTATATGTAAAGTAAAGTAAGAACAAACTCTATTGATGAACACAGTATATAGTCTAAATTTTAACTCAAGAAATTTAAAGACAGATTGAAATTCTACACTGATAAAATAGATTCAGTGATAAAGCTTCCAGATATAAAACAAACGGCTTTTATTTATTTACCTGAATGTTAAGTGAACCCAGAGTCTACTTTATACCCTGTTAAATTTGTAGTTTTGCTGCTTCCTCAGTATAAATTGCACAATTGAATTATTAATGTTTCTAAACAAAGATCCATTCCTCTTTACACGATTAATTTATATTGTTAGTCTGGAAGTTGTCACTGCTGAGATACAATGCTAATAAGAGAACAATAATGTAATGAAGAGAGTCAAATGCAAATGCAATGAGATGCAATTTAATGTAATGGGTCTTCTCCACAATACTGGTAATTTGGGAAGATCACGTTAAACGTAATAGCTCAATTTGTAATATTTTTTTTTTTTTTTCTTATTGAATCAGAGTATTCTCAGACATGACTATATCATTAATAAAGTCAGTCTGCGACAACTCAGACAAACCTCATATTTGAGTTCATGATTGCATAGTCCAGTGTTTTCCATTTATTAGTTTTCGTGTTTTCCTTGGTACATTTAATTATTATTGAGCATTTCATCAAAAATTATCGTAGAAATAACTTTTCTTTGGCGGGGATTCGAACCCGTCCACGTTTAAATCCATTTTCTCAGGAACTAAACTTTTTCCGAGAAAACGGCTTATTTCGTTAGATTCGTATTTAATTGGACTAAATTTTATAATTTATTGATCAAAATCGTCGGAACTGTTTTTGAGAAATAATTATTTTTAACCAACTAAAATTATTTTCTCGATTTTGTATTAATTTTCTTGACATGTATGCCACATTTCGTAAAAATTGGCCCTGTAGTTTAGGACCCAGGCGTCTGCACAGACAGACTTTTTCAAAAACCACTTTTTTGGACTCAAGGGACCTCAAAATGTGTAAATCCGTCAAAATCGAATTCTCACGCTATAACAATACTTTCTCTTTGTATGAGAAAGTAAAAAAAAGAGCATTCAGTCTTGTTCAATTGGTAACGTAAATCTGTGTTGAATTTAATTAAAAAAATACCTTACAACCTTTCTAAGCGGCCATATTAGCACTATCCTACAATAATTATTTTTAACAACATATCTCACTGTGCATCTCTTCTTCTTAAATTTTTTAATTTCACTGTATGAATACTCTAGACTCAGCGTTTCGAAACCTTTCTGATACCGCGACCCTATAAATTTCTCTTTAACATTTTCTCGACCCTACCGTGAATACAGTGTATTGCATATTGCATACCTTAATGATTGCAGGGACATGGAACCCCAAGAGGCTGAATTCTACTAAAATCATCACTGGATTAGGAAGTAGGGACTGCAGGCTGATTAATTAAAAAAAAACAGCATTCTAAATCATCTTAATACAGTTAATGGCATTGTTTGATTTGTTTTCTTATTGTTTCTGTTTTGAATTTTATCAGTTTTTTTAATAATACCCCTTATTATGCATCCCGTGTTATTTTTATCAATTTTTCAAATATTCATGTTAATATTTTCCTAATAACAATTCTTTCTTTTTCTGAATTTATCGTTATATTTTAGGATTTTTACTTTATTAAATTTAATTTATATATTTTAATTCCATTGAACTTATTTATATAGTATAATGAAAGTATTTTGTTATTTATGTCTGTAATTTCAAAGATTTTTCGTGACCCTACAATATTTTGTAGCGACCCTTTTTTAGGTCGTGACCATAGGGTTGGGAAACGCTTCAGTCTAAACTCTAAACAATGAATGCCATTAATATTAAAACATGCCCTTCTTTATTTTCACTTTTTTTATTGAATTTATCTCGAGTATATTCGAATAGATTGAAGACTTTATGAATTAGAGCTCTTGGTGCTAGCCAAGTGGTCAATTCCAGAGGTTTAAGTGGATCAAAAAAAGATCAACTTTCGGTGACCAGAGGGTTTTATGCCCCTCATGTGTGGAATATTTATGGCGTGACCAGTAGCGTACACAGAAAATTTTTTCGGTGGGGGCCCAACCTAATTTAACTTATATGCGGGTTTAGCATACCCCATAATTTTTTATAATTGTAATTTCTCCCCCTTTTCAACACTCTAATTTCAATTTCTAACCTCATATTTAATTAAATTAAAATCCTATGAGGTAACACCTCACTATGTGATGTGATCGTTCTAAAGAACGATTATGTCTCCGATTCCAATAATTCCAAGACAGAAATCTGTTCCAGTTATCAGACATTTTTGATCCCGTTTCTGGCTGTTAGTCTGTCTCTCACTCAATCATTGCGAACAATTCTTAAAAACTACTCTTTCGATTTTAATAAAATTCGGATGGCAGTTAATTAGCATATAAAAAGTCCATTGTTGGTCCTATATAAGGTCCAATCTTCTGGTCCCATTTCCCTCCACCACATTTCTCCACCTGCCACCATTTCTCTTCCACATGTGCACACACATACATTTATTTACACCTTATCTTAAAAAATATTCATCTGATTTTATAAAACTTATCTGATAGAAGCTCACAGATTAATTTTAACTGTCTGCGCTGTTTAAATTTTGGTAAATTAATACTTTAAATCATGTAAAAATCAAACCAATTTTGACTAATTTAAAAAAGGAGGGAAAATTGAGTAAATTTAACATGAATAAAGTATCAATATAGCAATATTTTAAGAGCGCAGACGGTTTAAATTATTCTTGAGTTATCTGCGGGCTACTTTAAATAAACCATTAAAATTTCATAAAAATCAGATGAGTACTTTTGAAGATATAGGTGTAAATAAATGAATGTCTGTGCGAATGTGGAAGAGAAATAAATAGGTGCAGAAGATTGAAACTTATACGGGACCAGCAATGTTATAACCTGGCTAATTATGACCTACCATCAAAATTTCAATAAAATTGGACGAATAGCTTTTTTTTCGTTCTTCAGAACTGTCACATATCTTCCGTTTCCTTTGGTAACCACGGAAGCAAAACGTGATCCATACTGCAAAAGCAAACGTGGATTTGGAGCACATACGAATTTCAAATTTTATCTAGAAGAGAATTCTTCTCTAAGAAAATTAAATACCTATTGCAAAACAAAAGAATCATTCGCTCATTCGCTGGGTAATTACATTTTTGAGTTTTTAGATTTAAATTTACTATTACTATGTAATATGAATCGGTTTTTTCACAAAATGATAAACCGATATATTTTTATTGCCTCTGTTTTCCCACTTCATGTCGACGAACACTAGCTATAGTGTTTAATAGTTTTAGTTTCATCGATAAAAATCCGGGCCCAGCCTGCATTCGGGCAGGTATAGTGTTTAATAAATTCAATTCCATCGGCAAAATCCAGTTCCAGCCGACAGTCGGGCCGGTATAGTGTTTAATAAATTCTGTTCTATCGGCAAAATCCGGGCCCAGCCGACAGTCGGGCCGGTATAGTGTTTAATAAATTTAATTCCATCGGCAAAATCTTGGCCCAGCCGACAGTCGGGCCGGTATAGTGTTTAATAAATTCAATTCCATCGGCAAAATCCGGGCCCAGCCGACGGTCGGGCCGGTATAGTGTTTAATAAATTCAATTCCATCGGCAAAATCCGGGCCCAGCCGACAGTCGGGCCGGTATAGTGTTTAATATATTCAATTCCATCGCCAAAATCTGTGCCCAGCCGACAGTCGGGCCGGTATAATGTTTAATAAATTTAATTCCATCGGCAAAATCTGGGCCCAGCCGACAGTCGGGCCGGTATAGTGTTTAATAAATTTAATTCCATCGGCAAAATCCGGGCCCAGCCGACAGTCGGGCCGGTATAGTGTTTAATAAATTTAATTTCATCGGCAAAATCCGGGCGCAGCCGACAGTTGGGCCGGTATAGTGTTGAAAGAATTTAATTCTATCGGAAAATCCGGGCCGAGCTTATTTGGGGTGATTAAGTGTATACACACCATAAGATAATTCTTAATTAATTCCTTTTATTGGAAAATATTTACAGCCAATTCGAATGCATCTGTCATTACTGTGTTTTTTGGTTTTAAGTGTATGGCGGGTCTTAGGTATGTAATCATTTCGGGGCCCCTTGCCCCCCCCCCCCCCTCCCCCCCCCTGTGTACGCCACTGGGCGTGACTAAGTCTAGAGTGATTGAGAATGTGCAGAGGTATTGTATCCGAGTATATTATCGTTATCATCGCTATAACTATGAGATCCTGTGTGACCGGTTTGGGTTGCATTCTTTGATTACAAGGCGGAAAGCACTGAGGTCCTGTTCCTGTTTAACTGGAAGGTTAAGCTGTCCTCCAGTACAGGATAATGTTATCTTACCTCCTGGCAGGTCCCTTCTATATTAGAGAGTTTTGTAACCTCTCACCTATAATTATTGTCCGTAGTATATATGCTTGTAATTTCCTTTCTGACTGCTGGGCTGCAAACTAGTCAGTAAAGTCAGTAATAGTCTGTATTTTGAGGAAAGTCTGTATTAGGTCAGTATTTCATGAAATTGGTCAATGATGTTAGTTTTTTACACCTTGCAGAAGCCCTGGAAAACTGAGGGCCAGTTTTGGTGCTGCCTGGGTATGGATGTGGCATATTGCTTGTGTACAGTTTTCATAGCTTTCATGAGCAGCTACTACCTAACAGCACCACTCTTCTTTAATTTAAATTTGTTTTTTATTGCAGCGGCATTAATTTCTGATTTTTGAAGTTTTTTCTTTACTTCATGTGCAGTGTACGAAGGGTTTTATGAAAAATGGGAAAGTGTACTTTACGACCTTGATATTAAGTGAAATGGATAATTGTTATTTTTCACTTTGTTACGACGAAACTAACAATGCTGCATCCTATAAAGAGTTGCAAATTACTGTTAGATATTGTCAGGTACTGTTAGGTATTTCCTTTCAGAATCAACTGAAAGGAATGTTACACGTCATTTACAAACATTTTTTATTGACTCAGCTACTGCTACAGATTTATTTGCCAAGTTGTGTGAGGCATTAAATAAGGCTAAATTGCCACGAGCTAAATTCCGTATGATATCTTAGTGTTGGAGTTTAATGAGTGACAATAAAAGAAGTGTCTTATTACATCACTTAGTAATGATGCACCAAATGTAAACAAAGCTGTTACAAGACTTATGAACAAATATATGATTTTGTTATAAAGAAAAACTATGGTTGACGTTGGAATCTATTACATTCATGTTTTACACAAGCATTTAAACGGGGCATGGAAGAACTCGGAGATAATGCATTGAATCTATTTTTTCAAGTTCACGTTTTTTTTTATATATTTGGCCGTCAAGGTGGGAAAATTTCACTGAATTTAAAAAAGCCTTAATTTGTCCAGTAATAAATTTACTAAGCATGTCTCGTCAAGATAGTTATCCTTGGAGCAAGTAGGCAAACGACTTTCAGGACAATGATCAGCATTTGTTAAATATTTCCTCACATTTATCCCAAATAAAAAAAAAAACTGACCTTATGAAATCTACAAAGTATAAGACCATCGTTACTCCCTTAAAAATTGACACGATAAAGCAAAAGTATCTTTGTTTTTATATTGTTTATTAAAAAGGAGGCAAGGGAATTGGCCTAAGCAAATGTGACTATCTCTGGGCTTCAATGGGCACCCTTAGCTCTGCCCATTTAATTTCCTGACACTTGATTGCACAGCATTATCTATTTATCGCGTTTCTTTATCATTTAAAGATCAAATTTCAATTTTTACAGCTGCTCAGTGGGGAGAATTGTGGCCAATTTTATAAACAAATTAATTAATTATTTGATTTGTCAATATATATATATATTTTTTTTAATGAGGATTGATGTAAGTAATTTTTTGATGTAGTAATTTTTCTTATTAGTCAGTATTTTCACATAATTAGTCAGAACAGTCAGTAAATCTCGCCTTACAACCAGTTTTCAGTCCTGTGGCTGTCCCAGTATCATATATAGATCTATATATATATATATATAAAAGTTAACGTATGTGTGTGTGTGTGTGTGTTTGTTCTTTATACAAATCTACAGTTTTAGTCCGATCTCGATGACAATTTGCACACTTGACCTTCAAAGCAAGGAGAAAAACAAGGTCTACATGAATTTTCGAAATTTAAATTTTGGTACACAGGGGTACGGGGTACAAGTCATGAATACGGGGTCAAAGTAATGAATACCCTTCGTGATGCATATCGTTGAAAAGCTCTTTAAGAGTACAGTATTTGTTGTTATGTGTAGTTTTGTCATATTTTCATTTAGGAGGGGGTAAAATGGAAAATATAACTATATCTATATATAAAAAGAAGAGTATCTATATGAGAGAATCTTTTATACAAATCTACAGTTTTATCCCAATTTGATGAATATTTACATTCTTTTTCTTCTAAACAAGGTGAAGGTCACTGCCTACATGATTTTCCGATATTAAAATTTTGGTACACAGAGGTACGGGGTACAAATGTCAAAGTAATGAATACCCTTTATGATGCATATCGTTGAAAAGCTCTATAAGAGTACATTAATTGTTGTTAAGTACGTTATTGTCATATTTTTATTCAGGAGGGGGGTAAAATGGAAATTGATATCTATATCCATAAAAGTCAACGTATGTGTGAGTGTGTTTGTGCTCTTTATATAAATCGACAGTTTTAATTCGATCTCGATGAAAATTTGCGCACTTGTCCTTCAAAGCATGGGGAAGATCTCTGTCTACATGAATGTTCGAAATTTATTTTTTGTTACACAGAGGTACGGGGTACAAATGTAAAAGTATTGAAAACCCTTCATGATGCATACTGTTGAAAAGCTCTTTAAGAGTACAGTAATTGTTTTTACGTGCATTTAGGGGGGTAAATGGAAAAATATATCTAAAAGTCAACGTATGTGTGTATGTTCTTTATACAAATCCATAGTTTTAGTCCGATCTCGATCAAATAATGCACACTTGACCTTCAAAGGAAGAAAAAATCAGTGTCTACATGAATTTTCGAAATTAAAATTTTGGTACACCGGGAACAGGGTACTTGCTAATTTTAGTACTTAATCCGTTTATTAGCTTAGTGATAATTCAAGACAAGCATTAAAATTATATCAAATGTTTATACAACTTTGAGCTTCAATAACTTCTATATTTTTATAGCTAACGGAATTTTTAAAATGTTTAAAAAACTGCTTAATTTTATAAGCTTAAATTCGATATAGTATTGTCTACAGTTTATGGAAGTGTTCATAGAGAAAGAGTAAAAAAAAAACTATTAGGAAATCAACTTAATAAGTAACAGCTCTATGAATTTTCCAGCAATTTTAAAATTAAAATATGATTGTTTTCTTATTGCATCCGTCCTATCATATTTTTCAAGTTGTCGAAATTAGATGCCGAACACCTGGTTCTATAGCACCTCCTCGTCATCCCTTGACCTTTGGCTGCTAGAGATCTCAACGAAGAGTCAAAGAATTTCAAAAGAAATTTTAAGAAATCTAAAAAATTCTAAAAATACTCTAAACTACAGTCTCTATTCAATGTATCCAAGTGCGTACAAGCCAAAATCATACAAATTCTACAGACACGAAGTTAGCTATCTTGTAAAATCTCCGACAAACTACAAGCCAGGTAAAAACTCTAATGATGCATTTCTCATTCCAGACTGCGCAGTGTTAAACACTAAACAGCTGATAAAAAAAAGAAAAGATAACGAAAGATGAAAATGAAACGTTGATTGCCAATCTCCTTTTATCTCTTCCGGTTCTTATATTTGGAATTCTAATCTCACCTCGGTTTTTCTATTTTTTAATTTTAAAAAGAAAATTCTCATCTTCGGAAAAACCTAAATTTAACAGATAAAAAAAAACCTCTTACCCAATTATACTGCATAATAACTTATAACATTTATTTAGCTCGATTGATAAAATTATATGAAAAAATAGAAGAAAATTAAACGGCAAACATATAAAAAAAGTATATAAAACGTAAGACTGAATTTAAATCTAATAACATCTAATTTAATCAATTTATTTTTAAAAACATTAAAATAGTGTTAAGGGTGATTATTTACCCTACATTTTCGATTTTCCACCAAAATCAATTTTTTCGGAAATTACAGCTTTTACTGAGACAACTACTTATGTGGTTAGATTCATATGGACTAAATTTTAAAATTTGTTCAATCTAAATACATAGTCGGAACCGTATTCGAGAATTTTTTTTTTTTAATTTTTAATTATTTTGGAGTAGGTCCCCAAAGTTAGAGTTAACAACATGTATGCCAAAATTCATCTTAATTGGTCCAGTGGTTTAGCCTCTACGCTTCTGGACGACAGGCAGACATTGTTTAAAATCCACTTTATCGGACTCAACTGTAAATCTACCAATATCTCTAACATCTAATTTTTGTCATATTATCATAAAATTTTCTCCCTAAATGTACTATGTACTGTACATGAGAAAATAAAAATTAGTAAACCTGTACAAGGCAAATAAAGGATGAATGCTTGTCGATTTTAGCTCTTAAATAATGGTACGGTTGGTAGATATTTGTATGTCTAATAGAAATGGTTTTAGCTGGATGTCTGTTTGTCTGTGTCACGCATAAATACCACAGTTTTTAAGCTTCGTTTTGACATCGACATCTACAACATTTCAACAAAGATCTGCTTTTGATTATTGAAACTTTAACGCTAAATAATTTAGGAAATTATTTAAATTAATTAAATAATTTACGTCTTGTAATAACCCTAGCTGATCGGGACTAAAAAACCCAAAAGAAAAAAAAAAATATATGATTAATAACTATTTCGCCAATATCAACAAATAAAGTATTGATAAAAACTGATGAACAAAATTAACATGCCCGAACAAAATCATTTGAATGATTCAAAAGTTATAACCATATTTTTCAAATAGGTAGATAGAAAAGGTTTTGTTTACATTTTGATATATATTTATTTTATCGGTTTTATATGCTATTATCAGTTGGTTTATTTTTGGTGAGGAAAATTTCCGAGATCTCCCCACATCCGATTTTTTATATTTATTATTAGATGTTTACATATCTTTTTTTTAGGTTAACCTACAGTGAGGTATACATTTTGCTGTCCAATTTTAACTCACTTTACGATTATAGGAAGCTACAATAATAACTATCACAGATATTACATTTCTTAAAACAATGCGAGTTATTTGTATTTTCAAATCGTATTATTTAATAATGAAAATGGATTTTGTATTATTTATATAATTTTCTTAATTGATCATTTATTATAAATGAATTAAATATTTAATAATTACTCATTTCTATGTTCGTATTACACAAACAAATTCTTTGTTTTTCCCCTGTATGATATTAACTACAAAATGGTAAAAATTGTTTATTTGTTTAATAAGTTGTTACATACGTAGTTTCATGAAAACATTCGTGCCGGTTAAGTTTTTAAAACCCAAGGTCTTAAAAATTAAAAAACCAGGACTAGCTTTTCTGCTGTCAACTTTCTAACTTCACTTTAACATTAATTTCCATCTTCGCATAACGCTTCAAACCTTAAACTTCAAAAACACAAGTCAATAATCAAAGAGTGGGTGGGTGAAGGGAGGGGCGAGAGAAGTTGAAGAAAAAAGAAATTGCTTTAAAACAAAGTTTTAATGGAGTGAGAATGAAGTCGGACTTTTGTTCAAGGACAATATAACCACATCTCTTCCTCTGTTTTCCAAATACTGAAAATTGAAAATAAAAGCTTCCTCTAAAAGTGTGACTTTAAGCCTTCAGTAATTGTCAGTTAATTTAGTTTCTTTGCTTCAAATTAACATCACCATACTCAACAATGCTTCCGAAAGTGGAAGGGAAAAGGGCAATCTTGAAATTTTGTAGAAAGAAATATTTAAATAATTGAAATTCAAGTTTAGAGATAAAAAAAAGAGATCTTGAATTTAAAGTTTAAATAGTAAAATCTCTTTATGGACCTTCCTTATGTCATAATAAGTGACCGATTACCAAATTTCAAAGATATATTTAAATGACAAAAATGTTCCATTATCTAAAATTATAATAGCTGAAAAAATGTCCAGGTTAGCGGACGTACCTACCATAAAAGAAATATATATCATTAAAGAAATTCCCTAACACTCGTTGTGTGATTATAGCGACAATAATGCATAGGTTTAATACAGTTTCTAAAATTTATTAATTCATAGGTGGCTTAAAAATACTTTTTTATACAATAAATATATACTGGCTGACATTTTTAATTTAAACACCAGATAATAAAATTGTTTAAAGGAAAAGTTATGGAAAGTATGACATAAAAAATACCTAACTTATTCCAAAGTTCAAGGTTCTAGACCAAGTAGTTTGGATCTAACCATACAAATTTAAGTAATTAGGTTTAAGTAATTAGGCTGTCATCTTCGATTAAAACATCCTTTCGTTGCGGAGGTGGGCATCATTAAAGCAAGCTTTGTTGCAAAATTCGTAATTATAAAAAAAATTTGTTTTGAGAAATAGTGGTTAAAGTGATTAGGTGGAATTTGGCCTTAAAAGTCCACATACATGGCAGCCATCTTAAAAGTGAGTGAGTATAAGGAATGAAGTATGTCAGTAATTATACTAGGCAGATAAAAAATATGTGCGCAAAATTTGGTTCTATTTTATACTGTTAGTTTAAAATTAATATAAAAGTTAATATTTATTATGTAAATGTTTTATAATAAATGCATATATGAGAATGTTCGAATACACAGTCTGCTCACTTTTAATTTATGTATTTATTATTTCATTTCATTTGATCAAAAAAGTGGTCTTTTTAATTTACGCTTTCAAGTCAATGCTCATGTTTAAAAAAAAATAGAAAATGAAGATCTTTTAATTTGAACGTTCACTCAGTTCATACTTAAAACAGCAAGATGCATCTGGTTTATGTTTTAGAATAGAACATACACCAGATTATTTTATTATATAATCAGTATTACGTGATTATGTTGTAATATATTAAAATGTAATTGTTAACTAACTAAACTTATCTTACGTTAATATTTTATTATATTACTAGAAAAAGACGGGGCTGGGATCGCCCGTGAAATAATTCAAATGGTGAATTTTTCCAAATTTTGGCGATTATAAACCTAAAGGACTAGTTTTTGAAAAAACTTTTTTAGAACGTTTTTAAAGTAGACTAAATTTGCTACAATATGATACTAGAACTGTCTCTGTAGACCCAATAGTTCGAGATTTAGCCTTTCAAAGTTTATAATTCTTTTCGAACTTCGCAATTTTTGAACTGCTCAGAGACTGATCTTGTTGCTCTTGATGGCGTAATATTTGATTTTCCACTGCTAACAGCTGCTTTGATCAACTTCGGATTGTTGTATTTTATCTTACAAGCACTGTGCAAATATATCTCATTTACACCCTTCAATAAACGCTGATTTTCTATGTTTTTAAGGGAAATAGTCAACGCAAGAAGGGGTTTTACACCTCTTCCCTTCACTAGGCGCACTTGACCTTCACTTAAAGTCTCCTTACATATAAAACACTATACGCTGGGACTGGGATCAGACATTCTGTAGATTTTGAGTTCAAACAGCACTCACGTTATGGGCAGCAGGCCAGTCAACAACTGAAATGAAAAAAAAAAAACTTAGGGAAGGTTAAAAACGTGTATCTAAAATATTGAAAAAAATTACGAAGTTCGAAAAAACTGATCAACTTTGAAAGGCTTGATCTCGGAAACTATTGGTTCTACAGAGACAGTTCTAGTATCGTATTGTAGCAAATTTAGTCTACTTTAAAAAGTCTTCAAATTTTTTTTAAATAGAAACTAGTCCTTTAAGGTTATAATCGCCAAAATTTGAACAAATTACAATTTTTTCGCGGTTTTTTCGATTTTTGACAAAGTTGCGTTCGGCGCTCGAGGTCACAAACGTGGATTATTCGTTAGGCCAACATCATAAACAAGTCTGCAAAAAATCAGCTACCGGATTTGACGCATACTACCCCATACTTTCAGGTGACAAAGTTACAGGACTTGGACTATAAACTGAAGACAACTTGCGCACACACATACATTTATTTACACCTATATCTTCAAAAGTACTCATCTGATTTTTATGAAATTTGGATAGTTTGTCCAAAACAGTAGACCGCAGATAGCAACAGATTAATTTCATCTTTTGCTTTAACTTTTGCTTAATTGATATTTTAATTCATGTAAAAAATCAGAACAATTTTGACTTTAAAAAAAACGGGGGAAACAATTTAAAAAATTAGACAATGATGACTTGTAAAAGCATAAAATCAATAAAGTACTCGATAGGATGGGAGGAAGCTATGTGCCACACTAATGGGCAGTCTATATTTTGTATATGCTACACCAAACCGATGATGTCGCGGATCCTGAGAGTTGCGAGATTTGTTTCTATCGATAATATCCTACACGAAGTCTAATTTATTCAGACAATATATTTTTAACAATCATAAATAACATAAAAACTAACAAACAACATTCTTAAAAACTTTTTCCTGCCCTAGGTGCGCAATAGAAAAAGGCACCTTTGAATATTATGTTTCTGCCTATCTCTCAACTGAGCTCTTAAGAGATTTTTTTTAACACCCTAACAGCTCAATACCAATTTAAAAAATGTAATTTTTACACCCTTGTTAATTAACTTAAACCCCCAAAAATATAAGAATTATTACTTGTACCTAAACCTTGTACTTGAATTGTTACTTTGTTTATTACTTGGGTTTTTCAAAAAGTTAATTTTAGACTTTAAAAATCTGTTTTAATAGTATATTATGTTACTAGGCTGTGAAGTGAGTTTTTTCTTTACCGCGGCAATTACATTTACTGTCGAGCGAAGCGAGACAGTAAATATTGCCAAGGTAAAGAAAAAACACTTCACAGTCGCGTAGCATATGCTATTTTTTCCGAGGTAGCAGACAATGAAAAAACATTAAATATTAATCACTAATCAATGTATAATAATAACAAATATTAGTACATACTTAAGACTTAAAAAAAGAAACCTTAAAATGAGGTTACACTATAAGAAAAGATAAATAAAACGCATTGACATCTAGCAGATTTTTATCGTACTAGAAGCATTTCTACAAAGACTGCAGCACTACTAACGGAAGTTTTGACAACTACCCGCCGTAAAGAAAAAATCTTTTAGTGCCTAGGACGTAAAATATTTTTTCTTTACATCTAGGAGTAATGAAAAGATTTTTTAAGTCCACGTAATGAAAAAATGGATTTTAGCTATGTTTTTTAGGCTCTAAAGTTACTATTTCACAGCCTACCACGGAAAAATATATTTTTTCCCCTCTCTATTTTTGGTTTTTACGCACTACAAGAATATTTATGTATATTTGCAATTATAACAACTAGTTGTGTATGTTATTATATACATGTATGTATAAATAATTATGTATAATTTTAACCCTCTTTGTAGAAACTGTTAAAATAAACGTATCATATATAAAACAAACTATGTATAAATAAGTAATTACCAAAACCCGGTAACTGGAAGACAAAAACAAATGACATGTAACGTTTATCCAACAGCCACAGACCATATTAATTGTCGAACTCGACCATAATATTTGGCATTAATGGTAGCTTTACACAGGTCAAAAGATCCCAAAATAGACTAATCAAGAGATGGTTTACATAGAGACAGTTAATTTTTAATCCTTTCCCATAAATATAATCAGAGAGGTAAAAGTATTTACCTAATTGTTATTTTCGTATCTGGTTAGTTTAGACACAAAAAGGTTTGTTCCTAAACCGTTGGAATATGCACAGTATATGTTATCATTTTTTTTTTAGTGTTGAACCAAACAAAGGGCAACACCGGTTTGCTAACAAGGAGGAAACTGCCGGTGCTTTGTCCAGGAGAACGAACCAGTATTACCATATCATTTATCTAAACTACTTCGTTCCAGTTAGCCGTAGTTTATGTGTGTTTTATTATCTAAATACTTTAGTTTCAACTCTTTTCATACATTAATCCTGGAAAACCCTTCAAATCTTTCCCTTTTTTAGTCCTCGTGCATGATAAAGCTGTTTACATTTTTGGAACGAAGTTCCTTATGGCACGTTACACCGTGTGGAGCCTGGGAGTGAATCCGGAAAAAATCCGTCGCAAAACCGACCGCCACAAAACCAAACCAACAGTCACCGATGACGATAACTTGAGTAAATGATGACCGAGTTTGTTGAAATTTAGATTTCAGTAATTCCAAAGTTGCACTTTGGAGAAGCAATGTGTGCATATAATATCCTTTAGAATCTTAGACATGCATTTATTTGGTTCGTTTAGAGAGGAAAAAATAGCCGCCATTTTGGAAACGAGATCTATATTTTTAATAAAATATTTTCTCTTCCTGAAAAATGTTTGGCCTATATAGGGATTTTTAAAAAAGTTTTTAATAAAATAAATACAAAACTTTATCTTTTTATACTTGCTATATTTCGCCCTCCCAACGTTGGGGCTTCTTCAGGCTTTTAAATATTCTAAGTCACATGAATCACACTACACTGTTTTCTTTAAAAAAGTGTCTCTCCCTGACATTCAAGCAGGGAGGATTGAAAGTTTTTATGATATACTAAAGTGTAGATGGTATGTGTATATATATATATATATATATATTTCAGTTTTTTTTAAAAAAATCCACTCAAATGTACCAATGTACCTGTACCTATATATTAGTGACCTTATAAAAACTGTTTTAACGAAAAAATTTTAGTTGATTCATGTGACGGAATATTTAAAAGCCCGTAGAAGCCCCAACGTGGGAGGGTGAAATATAGCAAATATATAAAAAGAAAAAGGTTTTTATTTATTATAATAAAAAAAAACCCTACATAGGCCAAACAATTTTCAGGACGAGATATTATTTGATTAAAATTATATATATAAAGCCTAGTCCACACCAGTAGACACGTTGCGCAACGTGTCTATTGACGTCTTCTGAGACCGTCTATTGTCTAGGTCTAGCGTCCACACTTGTAGACACGTTGCGCAACATGACTACCGTTGCACCGTGTCTACCATTTAGAATGGAAAACCATAGACATGCGATTTTTGGTCTAGCAACGTGACCGTAGACGTCGCTTGTCTAGCCGATGTCTATAGACAAATCGCTAGACATTGTCTCTGAGACCAAAATCGCGCAACATGTCTACTAGTGTGGTCAAGGCTTAAGGGTTCAAAACTACATATTACAGAAGAGATCTATATTTGTAATCCACATTTCAATAACTTTAAAATGATGCCTTACCTAAAAAATGTTGGGTAACCACCTAAAATTTCTAAAAGTTTACTTTTTTATATTAACTCCCGGAAATATCATTGGCCATCAGAGATGTATATTTATGTATTTCTTCCTTATTTTTAGGGCCTGTCATTATAGGATAGTGGGATGGGGGAAGGGGGTGACATTTTTTGGGGGTTTTAATAATTTCGGGAGTAAAATGACCACCATTTTGGAAACGTGGTACATGTTTGTGATCTCCATTTCAAAACCTTAAAATGATACGTACTCAAAATTTACAAAAAATAAATAATGTTGTGATCAGTTAGCAATTGCTCGCTGAACAAAGACATTTTGAGTTGTGAAGTTCGCAATATTTTTCCTGCTTTTGGGCAAAAAAGTTTGACTTGTATACTAAATTTCAAATCTCTAACTACAATAGGTCGGGAGATATGATCCAAGATCCGACGGACGACTCATATTAAATATACTAACACCGACCAACACAAAAATATAACTATTTATCTTTTAAAATATTTCTGTTCAAAATCCTTTAGTTCTCAATAGGCTTACTTTAACAGTTCTTTTCAAAAATGAGCTTTGACATTAAAGAATTTATAAAAAATCAGAATCACTGTTCTGATCAAATTGTGATTCTTTTTTTTATTAGTATTTAAAATATAAAGTCAGCAGAATATTTGACATCTTCCAGATAAAATTATTAATACCTATACCTAATATAATACCTAATACTAGAGTAGATTTACTATTAAAGTTTTTTTTTAGGAATTCTTCAGTTTCTAGAGACGAGAATTGATTTAATTTTTGTGATGATACAACACGACGATTTAAAATTGCTTCAAAAATATTGTAAGAGCGAGGGTTTGTCTATAGCCCAACTCAACACTCAACATTTGAATTATTTCACGGGCGATCCAAGCGCCCACCTTTTTCTTTTAATGTAATACACTATTAACGTAAGATATTCCAACATAATCAAGTAATGCAACAATCTCAGTTATTATAAGACATAAACCAGATGCATCTTGCTGCTCTAAGTAGGAACTGAGTGAGTTTTCAAATTAAAAGATTTTTTTTCTATTTTACAAACATGAGTATTGACATGAAAGATTAAATTGAAAATCTGGACCACTTTTTTGATCAAATGAAATAAAAGAGGATGTTTATAATAAAAAAATGAATTTATAATAAATCATTTACAGAACAAAGATTAACTTGTATATTAATTTAAAACTACGGTATAAAAATATTACCAAATTTTGAGCACATATTTTTCACCTCCTAGGTATAATTACTGACATACTTTATTCCTTATACTCTCTCACCTTTAAGATGGTGGCCATTTATGTGAAACTTTTAAGACCAAATTACACTTAATCAGCTTTTAATCACTATATCTCGAAAACTGTTGTGTCAACAATGCTTGCTTTAATAATGGCGACCTCGCTACAAAAGTTTATTTTGATCCAAGATGACACTTATAAATTTTATAGTTACTAGATCTTCCAAAATATTTGGACCAGAACCTTAAAATTTGTTAATAAGTTAGGTACCATTTCTTATGATATAAACATTACCTTTAAAGTATTTTATTATCCTTTTTTTATTCAAAACCTTCCCCCTGGTTGGGATCTTAATCCCAGAGACATAGACAACCAGATGGGTCCTTTGAACAAACCCGGGTTGTAGATGGTTCCCTCTATTAAGCATTCTGATACTTCAACATTCTGTTGCCATGGCAAAATGCTATCATCTTGTTGATGGTTATTTTTCTCAGCTCCCTAACAGGAACGGTTGCCTCACCGAAGATCAGCCATCTATGATTTAGCAGCCCGGGGCAGCGGCCAATTAGATGTAAAGGAGTTTCTTCATCCTCCCCGCACAGCCTGCAGACTGGTTCGTCAGCCAATCCAAGAAGCTGTAGGTCTTAGGTGCCTATTTAATCGACAGTGACCTGTTAAAAACCCTGTCAATGTATGAAAAGATTTCTTATTTAGACTCAATATGCTTTTAGCTAGTCTTGAAGAAGGTACATTTATAAATAATTTGGATTGTCTCATCCTAGGTGACTCGACCCAGGTTTTCTACATTTTATTATCTGGTGTTTATATTCAAAATGTTGGTCATTATATTATTTATAAAAAAATAATTTTTAAGCCACCTATGCATTATTAAATCTCACACCTGAGATCGTATTAGGGCATGCGTAGTTTTATGTTTCTCCTATGGGTAACCTGACACAGCGACCTTCGGTCGATGTTTATAACCTTCTTTGATAACAATAATTATCACGTGTAAAAATTAGCTGTTATCTAATGGGTCAGACTTGTATCTAAATATTTTCAAATACCAACTTAATAAGGTCATGAAAACAAACTGTAACCGTATTGAGATCGTTTTCAATACACCATATAGACGCAGCTATTATGACATTGACATGGTCCATAAAGGGATTTTACAATTATAGTACGACACGAACATATCTGATGAGTACGAATCCCAGAGAGGTGAAACATGTTTCTCACTTATGATCACACCGAGTAGATGAGTAAAGTGACCGGATCCCCTGTCCTGTAATAACCTAATCATGAATTAATCTATTTTAATTTACAGCCACAGTTTGACTTCCCAGTTGGATCGACTTTTCTAAAGTTGCATAAATATTATTTTAAAGAATAATAAATGTCTTATTTACGAGTAATCCGATAAGTGAAGGATGTTAAACTTAAAACCTTCAAATTTATCGCCAAACTTTTAACTTGCTACTTTAGAGAAGATTTATTTTTTTTAAATACATCTTTGGGCTAACAATACAATGCTATATTTTCACATGGAATAATGCATTTAGTTTGTAACTTGTAGAAAGATGCTCTTGAAAAAAAGAAAAAGCTTTTCTTTTTTTATTGTGGATTTTTTACGCTTGAAAGAAATTACTCCATATTCACCTTGAAATTTGTAAGGAAAACTGCAGACACGTTGATAAATAGAAAGCTCAACAAAAAAAAAATGCTCAACTTAGCTTTTCCCAGTTCTCTCGAAAAGTTTTCAGGTTTTTCTGTTTTGACAGAAAACTTTTCTCCTGCACATTGTAGGTTTAACTATGAATCAAGTACTGCGAGCAAACAACTTTTCTGGAAAATCCTTTGCAATGGAATTAGATCAGTTTTCATCACGACCATAACTCGACTTGAACTAAATTGCAACCGTGGACAAGTTGTATTTTACTTCCAAGCTTACCGAAGGTAACGGAAGCATTGTGTTCACTTTTGAGATCGAAAAAACTTGTATGCCTCCGATTTTAAAAATTTCAAGACAGAAATCCGTTTCAGACATCAGGGAACTGTCTGTCTGTCGGTCTGCGTGTCCTCGAATTATGAAACGATAACTTGAGTAAATGTCGACCGATTTTGACGAAATTTGGTAGACATGTTCATTTTACCAATGCCCAGGACGAGTTCGTTGAACAACGTTATCCGTCCAAGCGTTCACGAGCAACGCTCGCGTAAACGTGAACTTCAAATTTAAAATTGGAATTTTAGGTCGAAAAAAAATCTAACTTTATCTATTCAATTAAACAAACATTTTTAACAAATACAATTTTTTAATAAAATCAACAGCGACACCGCTATGAAGTGTTAAAGATCGCTAAAACTATTAATAGTTTTAACACAATAAACAATATAACAATTAAGTAATATAACAATAATTATAATGTTAATATAACAATATAGTACATGATAGTATGCGAGGAAGCTATGTGCCACACTAATTGGCAGTCTATTTTAAATCTTTTATATATAACTTCACTTTTGTGGCTGACCCAGCCACAAAAGCCCCTGACCCCCCCCCCCCCCCCCCCCCCCCCAGGAGCCGGGGGGCTGTCGTCAAAATTTTTGGATGGCTAGTTAACCCTCGCTGACACATGGCACATAGACTCTCTACCAATACAAAACATTCTAACAAATTAATTAATTTTTAAATTTAATTAATACCAATATTTACCTTCACCCAATCAAAATGCAGTCTATTTTTTTTATTTTTAGTTACAGCAGAAATAGACTGCCTATTAGTGTAGTACATAGCTTCCTCGCATCCTATCCTGCACCATGCACTTTATTGTTATAGTAACATTAACATTATTGTTGTATTACTTTATTGTTTATTGTGTAAAAACTATTAATATAGTTTTAACGATCTTTAACACTTCATAGTGGTATCGCTGTTGGTTTCACAAAAAATTGTATTTAAAAAAAAAGTTAGTCTTATTGAATAGATGAAGTTTGATTTTTTTCCCGACCTAAAATTTCAATTTTAAATTTGAAGTTCACGTTTACGCGAGCGTTGCGAGTGAATGCTTAGACGGATAACGTTGACAAACGAACTCGTCCTGGGCATTGGTAAAATGATCTTGTCTACCAAATTTCATCAAAATCGGTCGACATTTGCTCAAGTTATCTTCACACGTTTCAGAATTCGCGGACACACAGACCAACAGATAGACAGACAGACAGACAGAGACGAGACCAAAAATGTTCCTTGATGTCTGAAACGGATTTTGTCTTGGAATTTTTAAAATCGGAGACATAAAAGTTTTGCGTTCTCAAAAGTGAACTCAATACTTCCGTTACCTTCGGTAAGCTTGGAAGCAATATAGTTTTAGAGGGGGACATGCAAAATTTGTATGTTTTTTGACAAAATGGCATAATAAATTAAAAACTTTCCACAAGTGTTGTATACTTTTGTAATCTACTCTTCAATACCTTTTATTTGATACTCTACTCAAAATTTATTAAAAAAAAAAAATCGCGTGACATTCGCCATTTTGAAGTTGAACAGCTGATAATTTTGAGTTCGCTATATTTTTCCTGTGTGCGCATCAAAACGATCTTTAATACTCCAAAGTTTCATGTTTGTATCTTTTTTGATTTAAAAGTATCTTTTTTAGGGTTTCGTAGATACTTCTCGAAACCCTTATGGCGAGGGTGATGTGTCCATCTGCCCGTCGCTCTTTGATTCATAGCGCCCAAACCGTTTAAGTTAAAGAGCTAAAATTTAAAACTCTGGTGCAACTTTTTGCCCAACCATAGGAAAAATTGCGAAGTTTGTGGGCGCACATGTGAAATGCGCCCAAAATGATTTATTTTTTAAATCTTTAGAGAGGTAATAAATGAAAGCTGCTGAAGAGTAGGATACAAACATATTAATTCTTTTTTTTAATTTTGCATTATTAACCTGTTTTATGAGTTGAAATAATATATAAATAAAAAAAAACTATTTAACAGCTGGTCCAAAAATGTTGGAATAATTCATGCTCATACCTTATTTTTGGACCTGATTTACCTTGTCGTAATTACCGATAAAAAAAACATTGTGGCCCCACGGGGGATCGAACCAGAGACTTCTGAGGTCGAAAAAAATCATAATTATATAACGGGTATGCTGAATCAACTACAAAACCCAAAAAAGTACTTGGACGCAAGTACTTTCTTGTGATTTTTTTGAAACCCTAAAAACACTTCCTAATTGAAGCACGTGTTAGTAGTTCGATAAACTACATCGGAATATTGCGAATTTCAAAACATCAAATATGACCAGTTTACCTTGTAGGTCACATGTTTTTCTGTATTCTATATTTCATTTAAACATAAAAAAAATGTTATTCTTAAATAAGCAATACCCCGTGGAATTTACAAAGCAGTGTATTTTATTACTACGTTTTTATTAGCTTGCTTTGTTTGTTTGTTTGTTTGTGTGTCCAGTACAAATCTTGCAGTTGATTTTTAACTAACTTCCCGAGTAGCTAGACATTTGAAACTTTTAGAATAGCTTAGAACACAATGACAATACATTATTTTAATACTTTTAGCCATCTTTCAGCAGAATTTAATTCGTTTTCAGCAAATTTTGCTGTATGCAAAGTTAGCCCGGAAAAAACCCGCAAGTTATTTTATTGGTTTTGACATATCCCATAGTATTTTCAATCTTCATTTTGACGGGTTTCAAATTTGTGATTTTTTATTAAGAGGTAAACATTGAATGACAGCGAAAAGTAAGCGAAGAAATAAATTAATTGACATTTGACACCCATGTTTGTTTACACTTGTGTCCTAGGTAAAGGTTTAATTTTTCTGCATCTGAACTTCTTTACTTCTATACATTTTTCTTCTCTTACTGTTCTAACACAGGGGCATATCAATGGCACGGTTTAGATTCGGTGTTGGTGAGATCCGTTGTACAAAGATTTGTCCTTTTATAGGTTTAAGATCAGCTCTCTTGACTCTAGATGGTTGTCATTATTATGTGGAGTAAATAAATTTGGAACTATGTGTTTTTTTTTCACTAACATTATATATAACAATGATAATTATATTATCAACATTACATACGATTCAACAGAAAATTTAAAAACGTAGTTTATAAAAAGTTATTTTTATCTTGTAATTTTATTACTACGTTTTTATTAGCTTGCTTTCTTGTTTGTTTGTGTGTCCAGTACAAATATTGCCGTCGATTTTTAATTAACTTCCCGAGTAGCTAGACATTTTAAACTTTTAGAATAGCTTAGAACACGATGACAATGCATTATTTTAATACTTTTAGCCATCTTTCAGCAGAATTTATTTCGTTTTTAGCAAATTTTGCTGAATAGAAAGTTAGTTCGGAATAAATCCGTAATTTATTTGATTTGTTTTGACATGACCCATATTTACGATCTTCATTTTGAGGGGTTACAAATTTATATTTTTTTATTTTAGTACCTGGTATGGCTAATAGAATTGGTATATTGTTCTAGAATGATTATATCAGCCCTTTTTGTTACGTAAAAACTAATTATATTTTTAAGAGATAAGCATTGAAAGACAGCGAAACAGGAAAAGTAAACGAAGATATAAATAAATGACCTGTGACAACCAGGTTTGTTTACACTTGTGTCCTAGATATCGGTTCAATTTTTCTGCATCAGTACTTCTTTACTTGTACTCATTTTTCTTCTCTTACGTCCCCTACACGGGGGGAAATCGATGGCACGGTTTAAATTCCGTGTTGGCGAGATCCGTTGTACAAAGATTTGTCCTTTTATAGGTTTAAGATCAGCTGTCTAGTTGGTTGTCAATTATATGAAGTAAATAAATTTCTATTCTATTTTTTCATTAGCATTTATAACAATAACAATTATATTATCGATACTACATATGATTCAACAGAAAATTTAAATACGTAGTATATAAAAAGTTCTTTTTATCTTGTAATTATTTGTAGGTCACGCTATACGACTCAAAATTTTTGTAGGCCATTTCATTATTTCATCTTAAAATATCTTATAGACCACGTGGTTTTCATGACCTACAAGTTTTTTAAATAAACAATACCCTGTGGAATTTACATGTTTAGGGCGTAGGTCAGGGCGAAAGACCCTTGATTTTAGTAGGCCAGTATAATCATAACATTTTACTATTTTTTATCAAGCAAAAATAAGCCAGTTATTTATAAATTACATAACATCATGAATTTGACATGTTGAAGGGTGTAGGTCCTCACTAAATGCCCTAATATTTTTGTAGGTCAATATATTTCCCGATGTTTACATTATAGAATCTTGTAATTCAAGTAAAAAAGACAGGGTTATTCGTAAATTTCCTATGTACTGTTAAATTGACATGTTTGACGCATGCCACATCAAAAACGCTCCAATTCACAGAATTTTCAAAGACAAGAAAGTTGTAGGTTAAACCGTTAAACCACAATGAATCTACTTACTAAGTTACAAGGGAGTATTTTTTATTTCAAAATTTAAGGCAGTGAAAATGTATTTATTTAATAGTTATATACAGTTTTTGTGACCGATTGCGAGCATATATAACTTATAAATATCATTTTCCATGAGGCAACCTATTATATGCAATAAATATATAAGTTTTATCTATTATATTTTAAGTAGCTTTATCCATCTTTGTGCGTATTTTACTTTTTATTCACCCCGACAAAATAATATACTATGCGATAGAAGTATAATGTAAATTTAGCAAGTGTTTCTGTTAATGTTAAATTTATCAAATGAACTTTTTTGTTAAAAGTTATTAGCATGACTGTATTGTCAAATGTTTTTAGGGTCCGTAGGCAAAACCAAGGACCCTTATATTTTCCTGCGTGTGTCTGTCCGTCCGTCCTCTCGCGTGCTCTCACGGCTACACCTTTCGTCCGATCACTTTGAAATTTGGCATGTATGTGTCTTGTACCTACCCACATATTTTAAAAATATAGCGACTTAAAAAAAATTGTTTCAAAAAAATTAGGCTGAGGGACTCCTCCCACTTACCTATAAAGGACCCCCCCCCCCCCTTCCACCATATGGTAATTTATTCCATTAGAACTATAATACCAGACAAGATCCCTACCCGGGCAACGACTTTTTTTAAGACCCTATTTCAAACCGTCATTGCGTGGCTTTCACCCAATCGTTTTAAAGTTATAGACATGAAATTTAAAGTAGAAGAATGTAGTTTTCAGACCCCACAAACCCCATATCTCTATCTACTACAGAAGCTGAGCTATACATGTTCAAAAGAGTGCGTTTTTTTGGGCCCACCCTATATATATATATATATATATATATATATATATATATATATATATATATATATATATATATATATATATCCAGTTAATTTGTTTTGAGTAATGAAGGTAATATTTTGTTGTTGCAGGTAATGAAGGATGGGCGAGTACTGCGGAAAGGATATGTACTCTTTCTACACGAGCTACAGGCAGGCTCACGGTTACATCAGTATAACTGTCTGTATCTTCGGTTCCATTGCCAACATTCTCAACATCATTGTCCTGACCAGGCCGGAGATGCACTCTCCTACCAACTATATACTGACAGGTCTGGCCGTGGCCGACCTCATCGTCATGTTGATATGCATTCCTAACTACTTCCACGTCTATATATTCACGACGCCGCATAAAGACTCCTACACGTTCTCCTGGGCATGGGTAGTCCTACTTCACAACAGCTTGGCGCAGGCCTTCCACACGATATCGATATGGCTCACAGTCGCTTTGGCGGTGTGGCGCTGTATTGCTGTCGCCTATCCCCAGAAGAACAGAGACTGGTGTGGCAAGAACAGGACCATCATTACCATAATTGCCGGTTACATCATATGCCCTATCCTCTGCATACCCATGTTTATCAGTTACACCATAAAGGCGAAGATCAAGAGTCTGAACGAAGCCGGCAACATGATCGTCAACGACAGTGAAATAGCTTACCAGAACGCGACGCTTTATTTCGTAAGCTTCAGTGAGGTGGGTCAAGTATGGATCAGTGTGAAGGTGACGTTTTGGATATACAGCGTTGTGATAAAACTGATTCCCTGTCTCCTTTTAACGCTTCTTAGCATGCGGCTTATCAGTGCCCTCATGGAAACTAAGAAAAGAAGAGAAGCATTGGTGGCGGCCAGCAGCGCGAGAAAGTCGAGCCGTAACGTCGAGAAAGAGCGTCAGACAGACCGCACGACGCGTATGCTCCTCGCTGTCCTCGTCTTGTTCCTCCTCACCGAGCTACCTCAAGGCATATTAGGCCTCCTCTCCGTCCTTCTCGGAGAAGAATTCTTCAACACTTGCTATTTGTATCTGGGCGACGTAATGGACTTTCTGGCGCTCTTTAACTCCGCCATCAACTTCATGATCTACTGCATCATGAGCAGGCAGTTCAGGTTCACTTTCAGCAAATTGTTTCGACCCAGTTGGCTGCCGCTTCCTCAAGGAGACATGGAGAACGGTGTCAACAATCAAAATATGACGACCACGGTAGTGACCCAGGTCTAGCGCAAGCGACAAGGGCGGGCGACATCCCTCACCCACCTTTAAACCTACTTCCTCTACTTCCTCCTTCTTCGCCCCTTTCCCCGGACAATGACTCACCTAATCACCTAAACACCTACAGAACCCGACTGAACAGACCATATTTTTAATTAACCTTAACTTACACGGGAAAGAAAAAAAATATATGATATCTTGAAATTCTCAGTAGCTTAGTAATGTAACCTAAATGACGTTCATATTTAGTTCATTGTGTATTTAAGTACTGGGAAGACCAGGGTATTTGATGGAACACATGCGTTGCACGCCGAGCTATTGAAGAGATTATGGAGGAACTCAATGAGGACATGCGAGGAGCTTGCTCGTTGCGCCTTTCCGCCTTTGCGTGTTCGACCTTCCCTACCCCTTCTACTCTTTTTTAGTTAAAACCAATAAATTTCACCTTAACCGACCATTTTTATAAAAATCGCACTGAACATTAATGTAATTGATGAAAAAAACAAACATCTTGGAAGAATTAGTTCAAGAACTGTGGTGCGGATACATTAGAATAACTTTACTAAATTTGTGGATACATTTTATTTATTATTACTTATATGAACATTATTGTTTATGGCTGGCCCGAGGATTGGATCATCTATAAGCTGGACTACTGAAAAATGTGAGTTGGGTAAAGGTAGACATAAGTTAACTATTAACTAACTAACTAACTAACTTATTATATTTAACTTAACTTATAACTTATTATCTTTTATTTAATGACTTTATTGGTATTGATTGATATATTTATATAATAAATATCGTACATTTTTAAACAATCCATCATTACAGGAACAAAGTAGTTGTTCCTGACAAAATAATGATGGGTTGTTTAAAAAGTTTTATATTTACGTCATCAAATTTAGGGGCACGGCAGAACCTTTCTTTACTACCGTTGATACTTTTTAGAAGAGTATCAAATAAAAGGTATTAAAGAGTAAATTACAAAAATAAATAACACATGTGGAAATTGATTCATTTTCCACGCCGTTTTGTTAAATAACATCAACATCCCCCCCCCCCCCCCCCCCCCAAAAAAAACACCATATTTCTGCTGATAAAAATAAAAAAAATATATACTATATGCAAAATGTGGGGTCTGCTGGGTCATAGGAGTTCACCAGTTCCTCTGCTAATTTATAATTTCATGTTCACATACGAAGAATTCCAAGGAAACCTTTTTTACGTGTGACATCAAGTACAACCATTTTATTGTAATGAAATGTTTAGCAGTGTTGTATAAAACTATAGGTTTGTTCCAACCACCAGTTCCGAATCAGTTTCGGATTAGTCCGTGATTGACGTAATGCGCATGCGCGATCATTGACCGTTGGGAATTGATTTGTGATTTTGTTTTTGTTGGAACGCTCCTTTCTCGAACCAAATTGTTTGCTGTGGTAGGTTTTAGCACTGTTATCAGAACAACTTTTTGAGTGGATCGTTTATGTGATTTTGCGTTCCTGTGCTATCAAAAATACCTGAACTTATTAATATTAAAGATATGGATGGTGGATGAGTCAATAGTTGATGATGATAAGTGCCAGTCGCTTAAATCAGGGCCTGATTTAGGCCGCCTAGGGTCTCGCACAACCAGGGGGTGCCACACAACAAAAGTTTCATTTTCTAATGCTAATTAAGCTCGAAAGTAGGAAGTAAAACTTACATACTCATAGAGGATATGACGAAAACACATGCACACATTTTAGAAATGTTTATTTAATACATGAATTCACGTTTTCATTTCGATTTACGCAATTCATAATTTTCGGGCTTACTGAGGTGAGCCAGTTTTAGTAGACTCACGGCACACTCGTATTTTTATTGATATAATACTAAATGCTCTTTTGTTTTTGAAAAAAACAATTATTAATCTTAGTCCAGTTAACGAAAGAAATATTGCGGAAATAAATCGGATTCTTTCGATATTTGTTTGAAAATGGAATAAGTATCAAAAGTCCATCATGGGAAATAGGCCTAATTTTTATTTTTTTCAGAAATATCTAGAAAATGCCATTATATGCACAAAAATTCATCGTCGCATTCGTACAAAACATTTTTAAAAGAAGAGTTGATTCGCGATTCGCAAGAAAGGAGAATAATAGGCGAGCGAAATCAAAACAAAAACAATGAAGCGGAGCGGAAGGTTAAGTTTCTGTTCACCCAAACTCAATCCCATAATCCCATACTACTAGTCCCTGCCACCGATCGCTGACTGCTCTGACTGGTTCCAAACTAATCCGTGATTTAATCAGAGCGTGGTTGGAATAGCCGATTAACAGTCGGAGTCAGTCAGAGCTTGAGTTTGGGCTCGTTGGAACGCTTTTTTCCAAATGCGCATGCGTCGGACAGTTCCAAACCTGTTTGAAGAGTGGTTGGAACAAACCTTATGTATCCTAGTTCTGAGTAATTGCCAAGTCTGAAAATGTCTTTAAATTTGCACGGGTAGAGTGATTTGGGAAAGAAAATGTTAAAGCTCGTGAGTGACAGAGAATAAAAAGAGGGACAGACCAACATCATGTACTTGCACTGGATAAATTAAACCTAATTGAACTTATTCGGACTGGGGGAAACTTTGCTAAACCTATGATCTCACAACTTATTACGTGAGACTTGGCTTATTTTGTTACATAAGTGTTTTTGTTGGGATTTCACTTCTTTTTGTAAGTCATTTTTCGTTTTTTTTAGCCTCTTGTTCTTTTTGAACATATAATTTATGTTCATTTAATATGTTCATGGGATTTATTTACAGTTATAATTATACGTGATTCTAACATGTGATACTTATAACTTAATATTGGGTTAATAAAAAGTACAATAAAAGAGGAAGAGCAAAATACAGATAAAAATCGTTAACCACAATGCCCAGCGTTCACCCATCTCAAGAGACGCAACCTTCTTCTTTAATACTAATAAGAGTGACTTGATTGTTTTATTCTTGGCTGATTTAAAGCTCGATTTAGATATTTTAGCAATAAGTAATCTCTTGAATCAGTCTCAAGTGTCTTAAGTTATCCACAAGTTTTGCTGATAACAGATTTTGTTTGCCGTAATTCGAAATCATGGACTTAGACGGTGTCAGGAAAGAAGTACACAGGAAATAAAATACACCGAAAGAATTGAACATGGAAAAAATTACACGATAAATAAATTACACGGGGAAAAATTACTCGTGTGAAAATTACACGAAGAAGAAATTACACATACATAAAATGAAATAAATGTTGAAGCAAGTGGATAAATGTTAAGCTAGGATGTTCTAGTATTCTAATGTCTACTAGCTTAGAGGATGGGAAGAGATTTTGTCAGCCCAGGCCCTGCCTGAAGCCCACATAGAGGGTGGTCCAAAATCCCACCCCCCTCCCCCCTCTTAACTATTGAATGGTTTGAGATAAATTAATGAAGCTTGAGGGATCTGTACCAAGCAAAGTGAAATTTGTTAGCATGCTATTGCGCACTAAGGGCAACCACCCGTTTAGCCCCCAGGCCACCCAACTTTAAATTTCAAATTGGAGTGTATGTTTTTGATAAAAGATTTAGATTCTACGGTGCAAACTAATAAAATTTTACTTGAAACGTTTTTTTCTTTCTCCAATATTTTGCCCCCTATAGGGGGGCAAGGATGGAAAAATTGCCATCCTATAATATACCCTCCTAATTACTACTATTCAATGATCAATTTATTTTTATGTGTTCAATTTAAAAATTATAAATTATTTCAATATTGATATGACAACCAAACTATTTAATTAATTTTTCCTAAAACTTTAAATGTGTAATTTTTCTTAGTTTAATTTTCGCATGTGTAATTTTGTCCATGTATAATTTTAGCTGTGTCATTTTGTTCTGGTAATTTTATCATGTAACCGACTTAGACTAGATAATGTGGTGTTACAAGTCTATTTCTTCTGGAGAAGACTAGTGTTACATTTTTTATCTGACGTTTCCAAATCATTGCAGGGATCATTTTTAAGAGAGTTGATCATGATGAGAAAACAATTGCAACTGGCTTTTATCATGGGCTCCTTTGAGAACGATCCCTATAACAGAGTGGATACGTTGGGATTCACAAAATCTCTGACACTAGACTCCTCCGGAAAATCAAGACTTATTGGCTGCTGGGCGCTGCGGAAACCTAAACTATAGAATTGAATGTTGTGTTACCTAATATGTGAACTATAAAGCGGTTTATACGGTTTTAAAACCTCAATTTCAGCTTAAACTTCAATCAATTACATTTTTTACTATTCTTCTTAATGAATGGTTAAAATTATGGGGTGGGGGACTAAAGGACAGGTTAGATGTAATGTAGGTCAGAGTTAAAAGCTGAATTTTCGAGGGTTCCATATTGATTATCAAGAGAGCTTGGTACTTGGGTTAATGGGCGCACAGAGTAGAATATAAGAGCTCGTAGGGGAGGTTTCACGGCCCAATAACCACAAACTTGTTTCCGACGTCGCGTCGTTATAACACTCCCCTAACCCGGTTAAAGCGTTCTAACCGCTTCTCATATTATGTACCTTTGGTCTAACTAGTGCTGGCAGGAGGTAGGTAACTCACCTATGAACCAATCCACCTTAAACCTTCATACCACTCAAAGACTATGGACAAAAGACAAATTATATATAAAAAGCTTGGCCGTAGTTCTAATGGAAAAATAAATAGAAAGGGCTAGGTCATAGTTAGCGTGGGCTCTTCTATTTTCTAATGTATCATTTATTTATCAAACGACTTATGGTGACCTTTAACTAATCCTCAAGAAATTGAAAGCGTTTATTGCTTCCGAGCTTACCGAAGGTAACGGAAGCTATGTGATCGTTTCGAAGAACGAAAATATTTAAGGTCTCCGATTTCAAAAATTCCAAGACAGAAATTCGTTTCAGACATCAGGGAACATTTTTGGTTCCGTGTCTGTCAGTCGGTCTGTCGGTCTGTCGTTCGATTTTTGCGAACCAACATATCTTAAAAACTACACGTCAAATTTTAATGAAATTTAGATGGTAGGTCATAATTAGCCCATTGTTGGTCCCATATAAGTTTCAACCTTCTGCGAATATTAGTTTCTCTTCCACATGCGCACAAACATACATCTATTTACACCTATAGCTTCAAAAGTACTTATCTGATTTGTATGAAACTTTTGCAGTTTATCGAAAGTAACCCGCAGATATCCCAAGAATAATTTGAACCATCTGCGCTCTTTAACTTTTGCTAAATTGATAGTTTAATTTATGTAAAAAATTAAAACAATTTTGACAGATTAAAAAACGGGGAAACAATTAAACAAATTAGACAATAATGGTGCTATAACAATTGTTACTTTCTGTAAGTATAGCCCTGGCTTGTTCCATTTCCGCAAATTTTAAAAAAAATGTCGATTAGTTAAAATTTCTAGATCAATGAACTGCAGTTTAAAAAGTCACCTTTTCCTTTTTTACTTTTTCCAATTTAAACTGGAATGCAATTTTTAATTAAAGAAAGGCCTTTCTCAAAGTTAATTATATTGACTGTTACACAATGGTAATTTTTCTAATTAAAATATTCCATTCTACTTGAACCAACAAACCAACTTCAAACGACTAATTTAAATTTCCTTTTTATCTTTTTTTAACTCTTTTAATGAAGAAATTAATATAAGGATATAAAAATTTATAAAACATTAATTAAATAACATATTTAATTAATTAATTAATTTTTATGACTTTATGATATAAAATATAATTGTTATAAAGATCAACATTACTCTTACTTTTCAACCTGTGGCTTATCAGTGGCGACCAATGTGAAGTCAGTATTTAATTTAAATCCCAAATCTTTATTTTAATAATTTATTTAAAATTCAAAATATTGTTTAGTATGGGTTTTTTTTAAAAAAATAGACTGCCAATTGGTGTGGCACATAGCTTCCTCGCATCCTATCCACGTACTGTATTGGTTTTATACTATTTTTACAAGCCATTATTGTCTAATTTGTTTAATTGTTTCCCCGTTTTTTAATCTGTCAAAATTGTTTTAATTTTTTACATAAATTAAACTATCAATTTAGCAAAAGTTAAAGAGCGCAGATGGTTCAAATTATTCTTGGGATATCTGCGGGTTACTTTCGATAAACTGCAAAAGTTTCATACAAATCAGATAAGTACTTTTGAAGCTATAGGTGTAAATAGATGTATGTTTGTGCGCATGTGGAAGAGAAACTAATATTCGCAGAAGGTTGAAACTTATATGGGACCAACAATGGGCTAATTATGACCTACCATCTAAATTTCATTAAAATTTGACGTGTAGTTTTTAAGATATGTTGGTTCGCAAAAATCGAACGACAGACCGACAGACCGACAGACCGACAGACCGACAGACCGACAGACAGACACGGAACCAAAAATGTTCCCTGATGTCTGAAACGGATTTCTGTCTTGGAATTTTTGAAATCGGAGACCTAAAATATTTTCGTTCTTCGAAACGATCACATAGCTTCCGTTACCTTCGGTAAGCTCGGAAGCAAAAGTTTTATTAATATTGAGTTTAAGTTTTATACAGTTATGACTAATAAAGGTAAATAGTTACAATATAATTAGATAAAGTAATTTTAGTTTTGCTTCGTGAGCTGCATTCACTATGGAGTAACTTGATAACCTACTATATACGAGTTTCAAAATCAAAACACCCTTCCTCTAATGTAACGTAAATTTAAATTTCAAATTGTGCAGAGTTGAACTGAGAGATCATTATCAAGTTTGTAGAGTTTACATTAAAACTGTCGCACAGATCAACTATAATACTCATGCCATTATACTTTGTAAATCTGACAGCTCACATTGGCCAACCAATGTGAGGGGAAAAAATAAAACCACTAGGTAGTAATTATAAGGTTATCCAGTGATATTTTTGCCCCCCTACCTTCTACCCGCCAAAATCTCAAGCTCTCATTGGTTCCCCTCCCATTTTGTTTTCGATTTTCCCGTCAGAATAACAAAGTTTATAATGGCATGAGTATAGTTCAACTTTCATTTTTAAACCTATATCTCAAAATCTAAGATCTTATCTCTAAAAAAAATCTGTTTGATGTAGGCTCTTACTAAAGTTGTAAACCTATTTTATTATTTATTTTTTTTTTTTGTTGGTCGGAACCTAAAATATACTAGGGAAATAAATAAACACGGCATTGGGTACTGCTTTTATTCAAGTTCAATTTTAAATAACTTGGGTGTTCATCATCATAAATTATAATTTAGTCAAAATAAATTAATGATAAAAGTAAATTTGACTTTTAATTAATTTTGTTACGAAAGTAAATAAGCAAAATTCTGTTCCGTACATATTTCTGAGTAGATATGGTAATTAGAAAAGGTTATAATAGGTTAGATACGAGAGGTAATTGTCATACACCCTGGCATAGGATAGATAATATCAGTTGTAGGGATTTAAATACAAATTATAGTGGTTGCTTTTACGCCACTATAATAACTAAAATAAAAAAATAAAACCAAAGCTGTTGGTTTTCTTCGTCTCAATTCTTAACCGAAAGAAGAGTTTAAGCTTTAGACAACAGCTTCTCGTGTCCAAGGAAATTGCTTTCAAATGTTTTCCATAAATTTCCCTTAAACCCTCATCCGAGTTTTCCGACAGAAAGAGGAAGAAACCTTTCCCTACATTATGAGTTTTGAATTAGGGAAAAGTCACAAAAACTCACTACGATAGAGCAAACTCTGCAGTCAAATTTCCCAGAAATAAAAAAAATGCGTTTTTCATTTCTAACCTCTTAGTCTAGCTCTCATTCTAACCTTTAAGTGTTTCATAACTATTGCTGACGGAAGTAACTTTAGCTAGTGAGGAAGTACTAAATGACTGGAAAAAAAAAATACGTATTCTCTATAGAAAGCTTAACTATTTCCATTGTCTCCAATTCAGATTTAATTTTTAGGGTCCGTAGGCAAAACCAAGGACCCTTATATTTTCCTGCGTGTGTCTGTCCGTCCGTCCTCTCGCGTGCTCTCACGGCTACACCTTTCGTCCGATCACTTTGAAATTTAGCATGTATGAGTCTCGTACCTGCCCACATATTTTTAAAATGTAGCGACTTAAAAAAAAAATTAGGGTAAAAAAAATTAAGGGTTAAACTTTTTTTTTTTTTTCGACACCGTGAGGAGGGGTATCATATGAAAGGGTACGTCGAGCTGATTACAAAAATATATAATTCTTTGGATATAACTTTGATAGGGCGAGCGTAGGCAAGTTTGAAGTGGGTGTGAAACGTGCCCCCCCCCCCCCCCCCCTCTATCTCGCTTATGTGAAGTGCAAAAAATCTGAAAAATTTCCTGAACATTCTTCGACCAAAAGTAAAGATACCACTTTTTGGAAATTTCGGAAAAAATATTCTTTTTTTTTTAATTGACATAATACGTTTTTTTATAATTATGGTCTTTTCGATGTATTTATATGGTTCTAGTCCGGTTCAGTGGCAAAAAAATACTTTATCAGAGTGAGTTTTGAGAATATCAGACCCATAGAATGGTTCAAAGTAAGCTTTTTAGCATTTTTTAAAAACACTATTTATACACTTTACAGTTAAACACTATATAGTGTGGCCTACGGACCCTCGTTGTGGGCTGACTAGCACACACTTGACCTGTTTATTAATATCACTAAACTGTAATGAAACTAAAGTAAATTTAAGCAAAACACGTGTTTTTTAAGTTTAAAAAATCTAATGTTATATCAAAACTGTTAGAGTACTGGGGTTAGATTAGAGAATGACAGGTTAGAAATGGACAGGAAAGATGGAGTGGTGGACCAGAGAAATGGACTGCGGCTTTTGATTGAAGATCGAGACATATTTGGTTTAGAAACAGTACATTACGGAAATCTTAAACGTTTCTTTTTGTAGTGAGAAGACTTTCTTTTTTTCTAATCAAGTGACTCAATCTAGACATGAATAAAACATAATCAAATTACAAGAGTTTAAATATAACATTAAATTTAATTACTAAATTGAAATGGGGTAAGATAATGCTGGAGATTTTAATATAGAAAATAGAATTCACTTCCAGCAGCGTCTTAAGGCAATTAGTTTAACAGTTTCTTGACTTGCAATGGACTTAGATGTTGATTAGTTTAGTTCTAGAAAGTGGTGGGTGGCTTCATTAACTTGTTTAAGTAAAGTAGCCCAAAGCCTAACTCATTGAGCTCTGTAATGTAATCCTTAACATAACTGAAACTGCAATATGCTACACTACTAAACGCTAAATTAACTGTTAATTATTTCATTAATTTTATTAGATGAAATGTTGAGCCACTTGATTAGGTATAATGGTATACAGACATACCCCCCCCCCCCCTTATACTTTGTCTCGAATCAAAATTATAAACATTCAATAACGTAAAGAAAGGCAAAAAGTAAAAGAGTTTATATCATCGATGGAATAATCACAATAATTAATTAGGGGAGGTATCTAACAATAAAATTACATTTTGTTTTCGATTTTAGCCATTTTAGATTTATCTTAGGAACTCGATTTAGACCGGGGACAACTATTTATAAGGTTAAATTCATATATAATTGCACCACAAACAAATCGTACATTGCCAAAGCCTTTGAGATAGCACTCTTTTGTGTTAACCCTCCGATAAATAATTACAGGTTTTTGCTAGTTTGGAACATAATAAAATCAAGTTCTAAATAAGAATTGTGTAAATTCTTTTTTATCCTTGTACATCTGTAAATCGACAATTTTGGTTTTTACTTTAGACTGATTCCTGCTATCCTTAACTTTTATAATTATTTACTATTTATACTAATGTTTACTTTCTTAATTACTAATTTTAAATTGTTAATTTGTTCGCAGCTCTTCCAGCGGAAAACTTTGGAAAGAAAGTAGGAATATGTCATGATTGAAAACATACTGGGAAACTTTACGATTCAACCATGAAGTTTTTTTTTGTTTTGTTGAACATTCAGACTTAAATTTATCGAATCGTAAAATAAATATAATAAATAATGATGGTGCTTTTCTCAAGTCATCACACATCATGAAGTCGTCATTTTGACATCATCAAACATCTAGAGATCTCATTGAAGTGAACAGCAATAACTACTTCAAGAAAAGCATGTGTCTGACGTCATTCAAACATTGTTCTGACTTCGCGAATCATCTTCTTAATATCATCCAATCTAATAAGAGTCCACGAGTTATCTGCATGAAAAATCGTCTCTTCTGTCAATAGACCATTACAAAGATTCAAAGATCATTACTAACACTTTTTCAATTATCTTTACGGCTTAACACAAGGGTAGCAAAGATCAGTCAAAAGTAAAAAATCAAAGTTGAGGATTTACCTACGTTTTGAAAAAATGTATTTTTTCTTCCAAGTGCAAACAAAAAATGGTATCAACACCAAATTTATTTTGGACTTACTGGACAATAATGTTGTCAACACCATTTTGTTTTAAATTTACCGAACAAAAGGTGTGTCTACACCATTATTGAATATATAGTATTCAATTTTGAATTATATGCAGTAGCCCTGCTTTTAGTTCTCCTCTTTGCCACCAGAGTACTTAGTGTTAAAGATCGATTTATTTATTAAAATTGATAATTTCCGATTCAACATTCCTTTCATTTCTTGAGAAAACACTTCATGAAAGCGCTTCTATTCCGGATCCGAATTGAGTTTATAAGATGTTCCAAGAAGAAATCATAGAGCTACTATAGAATTGTGACTTAAAAAAAATTAAAATAAAAAAGGAGCAAGAAATTACTTCTTTGAAAAACAGATTACGAATCTAATATTATAGAAGTTGATATGCTGAGTGTCTCAAAAAGACAGGAACCCCTGCATAATATGTTGGCAGGGCCATGAAGGAAAATTTCCAATTGATGGTTAAGTTCGCCTCCTCAATTCTGAAAACTTTTGTATTTTATATTTTTTATTAATACATGATCCAGTCAACTTATCCAAGGGTTCCGGCCTTGATTAACATTGTGACTTGGGACATATATGGATTATCATTAGTTCGGGCCTTTTTGAAACGCCCTGTATAAATATGCAAAAGTATATTTTGCATTATTATGAGGTTGTTTTATCAGCCTCCGTTGGATCAAAACCTTACTTGATACTGCTGTAAAGATGATCAGTGGAGTCACTTGATTAGGTTTACTTGATTCTATAAAGCCGGCACAATCTCTAGAATTAGAGGTCATCTCCAGCTAAGCCACTGGTTGAAAGTAAGATAAGAGTAGTTGTTGCTGTTTGTTAATTTATAATTTAAAACGTCAACTACCACAATATTTTAGAACTTTGTCAGTCCAGAAAAAGTGTTGAAAAAAGGATGGCCTGACTAAGACATTACATTCAAACACCTTTTTATATTGTACTCCGTCAACATTTTGGTATTTAAATATTAACCTACAGTAACATTAAAAAAAATCGGGTACGGGGTACCTCGGAACTTTTCCTCACTTCAGAGGCCACTAAAGTGGCCTCTCCTGCTGCTTCGCAGCAGGAGGATGCAGCATTGGACGTGGTCAGCACTTGGATGGGTGACCGTTCTGAACTAACAGATTTATTATCATTCTTAAAAAAACCTTATTTTTAACACCTATATTTTATTTTATTATTTGAAGTTTGGCGGTATTTTGATAGATGTAAACAAACTTTGACGTCATCAAAATTATTGCACTAATAAATAATTATATTCGCTTATAACTTTTAAACTAATTAATGGAATTTCATCGGTTTTTTTTATATTATGTTCCTTAATTTTTTCCGGTTCTAACGATATGCTATATGTCAAAAACCTATTTATACTTTCAGTATTATTAACCGTCAAAGTTTAAAAATTCAAGAATTTATAACTTCATAATGGCGGCCAAAATCAAAATGAAATTTTTTTGGGCATGTTTGTCATTCAGAGAGGTACATTCAAGCCAAATTTCAACTCAATCAGGACCATTTTCGATTTATTACGATTTTTTGAAATATTTTCTGACTCAGCAAAGTGGGTTCAAGATGGAGGAAAAAGTTGATTTTCCGGGCGGCACAAGTACAGGTTGATTTTTCTGCCAAGTTTCAACTCTCTAGGTTAAATACCTTGGGCGCTACGATGATAACACACATACATACACACATACACACTCACATACATACGTCATGCTGAAAACCACTCAGGAGGTCTTAAAAACACCTAAAACGGATAATTCCGTTAAAATCTCGAAAAACAATTTTTTTTTGGTGAAAACAATACTTTTCCTACTATTAGTAGTGAGGAAAATTAAAAATGTAATTTTTGTCATTATAGTTGGCCATCCTATGTGAGGAAAAAAGGAGAAAAAAAGTCCCTAGGTGGTTATCCAGCGATATTTTTATTTATTTTAACCGGCCCAATGTCACAATCTAAAGCTCTCATTTGCTCCCCATAATAGTTTTCCGATTTTCAAGAATTATATTTTTTGATCCTACTAAAAGTTTATATATAATATATATATATATATATATATATATATATATATATATATATATATATATATATATATATATATATATATATATATATTATACCTGACTCATAATCTTATTAGATCTAATATATTTCCGAATTAAGAAGTAAGTATAATTTTTAAATTCAATGTTCCTTACTGCATTATTTGATTAATTCATACAATGTATAATTTAAATTTACTATCCACACACGCACATATATATATAAATTCATGTTTCATCGATGATTTTTAAATCTTATTACGTACGAACAATACAAATATATTAATTTAAAATTCAGGACCATATTTTTTTATGAAAAAAATAATTGTTAAACTTATTCAGAATATATCAATTTAATACATTATATGGGTGTATGTGTTACTATTGTTTGTTTTATATTCTTAATAACAAAACTAGTACGAATTTTGTTTTAGAATAATGAAATTTAAATATATATATATATATATATATATATATATATATATATATATATATATATATATATATATATATATATATAAAGTGTAAAATTATAATAAAAAAAGATAATATTAAGATTGATAAACAATTAGGTTTAAATTTTATATACTATGTTTTTAAGAAAATAAAATTAAATAAATGATAATTTAAATATGAGAGACTATTGCGTATAAAATTGATGTTTTATGTTAACTAATTAATTAAAGATGCCTTAAATGTATACCTACATAATATATATTTAACACATGCTCTTAATTAATACATAATATTATTTCAACTAATTCATTTATACTTAGTTAATATAACATTTTTTTTATGCTGTACGGTATAAAATTAAGATTAATTAATAAAAGGTATACTTAACAACGACTTTATGCAATTTATAATTCAATAATAAATGATATAATTTCATTTATTATTTTATGTTTTATCACGTAACACTTATTATGTTCGATAATGCTTTTTATATATATATATATATATATATATATATATATATATATATATATTCTCATGTATGTATAAAATTTGATTATATTATAGTGGTTTTTTTTTTTTTTAAATCTATATTTATTAATAGATTATGATGTATATTTTACAATGTAATTTATTAATTAGCTGTACAAATATATATAATTGTTACTTTGTTATATAATTGTACAATGTAGTTGATAAATGTGTTGTTTTTCGATATCGTTTGTCTTTTATATACATTAAAAATATTTAAAATTGAATTAGCGAAACATAAATCGGCCCAATGTGCCATTATGATAAATGATATAATGTCCAATGCGAAATTATATAATAAATAAGAGTATATTATGGTTTTTTACATAATTTGTAAAAAAACGTGTTCCCATTTATTTAATATTTGTCAAATTCCTATATATTCTTGTTTGTTTTTTGTCCAAATAAATATTAACTATTGTGCGCAGCACATAATTTTTCACTTAAAAATAAAATGTATGTTATTAATTTTGTTTCCTCCTTCTATTTTATAAATTTTTGTTTATATAATATATATAAAAAAAAGTATACGTGTTGGAAGACACTGGTCATATTATAACAATAATACCTACACCCTCATTATAAAATGGCATACATTGAAATATAATATATATATATATATATATATATATATATATATATATATATATATATATATATATATATATATACATTGTATCCATAAATGGACCATCAGAATAATTCTCAATATCACCGAATTTGGGCCCTTTTTATCAAATCTAAATGTGGAACAGAAAATTAATACATTTTAAAAAATAATAAAAAAAAATATATTAATGAATGATTAATAAAAAAAAATCAATTGGCTGTTAAAAAAATTACAAATATGGTATAATATTTTTTTTTTAATTGTACTGTACATAAGCAGGGGGAAAGATGTTTTGAAAAAGAATATAAAACACGGTAATAGCTTATAAGTAACTTATAAATAAATATATATACGTATGAAAAAAACGTAAGCCCATATTAAAACAAACAAAAAAATCTAATTAGTAAAAAATTGTCATATGTATTGTTTTGTTTGTAAATTTTATGTGTGTTAAAATAATGTGTAATATAATAAATTTGACCTTATTGGTGCTGTGAATCCAGTTGTAACAAATTCACCAAACATATTCTTAGATTCAAGTTGTATAGTTATTTTTAATTAAAACTCTACTACGCTTTTTTTCGTTTTAAATGTATTTATTTTATTGTTTTAAAGTTTATTTACAAAATTTAATAAAAAATATTTCAAAGTTACATATATTTTTTTTTTTTTTAATAATTGTTTAAAATATTTATTGTTGTTTTAAGTTTGAAATTTTTGTTGTTGTTTATTTTTTGTTTATATATAAAAGTTTTAGTGTTGATTTTAAGTTTAAAGTTGTTTAAAAGTGTTATTTATTATTAGTTTCTTGTTGTTTTATGTTGTTTATTTTATTTAAGTTTTTTTTTTTAGTAACAATATATGTATGTTTATTTTTTAGAAGATACTTTATTTCAAACGTACTTCACCAAATTACTATAAAGTAATTTACAGGGAAATTATATTAAATTAAAATCAGGAATGCACCTGTTTAAGTCGTCTTTGTGAAGTCTAATGATGATAAACCAATCTCATTTCATTTAAAAAAAAATTTAGTGTTAATTTAAGTTTTTGGTGCATTTCTTAAAACAAAAACAATTATGGTGGCCAATTATAGTTATTTAAATGCTTAAAGAGCACCAATAAAGCTAACTCTATTGTACACAGCCGGCATTCCACTTCTTTCAGTTAGTTATCTTCAATGTCGGTGAGACGAGTAGAAATGCGTCAGAGAAAGAATTAAGACAATAAGAGTACGGCCAGAGAGGTCCCTGCACGCTGGTTTAGATTCTGGTTCATACTCCAAAAAACAGGCGCGAGAACAATTTAAATTAAAAAAGGTGGCCTTAAAGTGGATTTCAGAATGAGAAACTTTATCGGAATGTTTAGGTCACTCTTGTTTACGATCGATTCTGATTAATATCGACGCGCACAGACTGTTTATAGTTGTCAATATTTATAACATTTTTCTTAGTTATAAATAACTATTCCTTTATTTCAAGCTTTGGGTCCTTCAGGGTATTAAGAATATACAAGTAAGGCGCGCTTCACGTAAATACGTGAGGCGATAATCGCCGGTTTAAGTTAAAACGTCGTTTAAGTTTAAAATTTAAGTTAAAATTTTTAAGTTTAAAATTAAGTTAAAATTTTAATAGTTGCATATTCTATTTCTACACTCCGAGACCTTTAAATTGATGTATATCATGTCATAGTGACTAAAAACATTTTTTAGTCACCCGCCATATTGGCCGCCATCTTGAAAATATTAAGTGTGAAAAATCGAAAAAGTGTCCTGTTGTCAGAAATGCCGAGATGCACCTGTGTGCCGAGTTTCATGTTCCTAGCAATAGTAGTTTATGATTTGAAACAAGCAACGGACAGACTGACATAGCCGTTATTTAAGGTTTAGTTTGTACTTTGTACAAAACCTAAAACTATCAGTTTTTTTTTTTTTTTCTGTGAGATTCTTTCACGTATATATTTTATTAAAATCTGATTACTTTTTCTAGTACTATAGTATAATCCATTTTTGCTCACTAAGTATTAACGTATGTTAATTTTATAAAACAAAAGTGACTATAGTACATTACGCGTCGAGTGCGGAAAGTAGCATTTTGCGTGCGAGTGTGGAGTTTGCACCCGAGCGACAGCGAGGGTAGTAAAACCACACGAGCAATGCAAAATGCCGTTTTCGCACGAGTTGCGTACCGTACTTTATCTACGATTGTTAGATTTAAATAATAAATACAGAAAAAAATAAACTTGCTGTATGTAAGTTCGTATCTCTTCTCTTGATAAAGATGGCATTAATCTTGAGTTGTATTTTTTGCCGAATTAATTATTTCTGGAGGAGTATTATTCTCTACATTTTCGTCAAAGCCACTTGATTCATTCATTGTTTATCACTAAAAACTCGATATAAACAGTTACTTTAATAAAATAATAGCAAATTAGTTTTGTTAAATGTAAACAAACTCACTAATCGTGCGTAAAGCTGAAGAATTCCTCTTCTTTACCGCGCTAGCGTGGTAAAGAAGAGGTATTCTTCAGAACTATGAGACGCGCATGCGCAATGAATACAAGTACGTAAATAATCACTTTCTACACATCTAAACAGAGATATAATGTTTATATTTCATATCAATCGTAGATAAAATATTATACATACCGGGTGATAACAGGAATGACTAGAAACAGATAGTCAATAATTTATTCCTCACTTCAGAATGTATCTGTGATATTCTTAGTAAGTTTTAATTAATGTTACCCTTGTTTTATTTTTCTGTACCAGTTAGTATTTGTACTATTTGTGTTATAGTTATTCTTCGGTATACTTAGATTCCGTGGAAGGCATTTTAGACGATAGAACAATACAGTTTCTGCTGTTACTGGTTTACTGATTGTATCATTGACCTAACTTACTCAAGTATAAAAATGCAAGGTATATCGAAGATCTAAGCTTTGCTTTATGTTTTTCTTTAACATCAAATAAATGTATGATTTTAGGCTTGAGAATGGCCAGATAGGCCAAAACGTTGTCGATTTCACAAAGCAAAACTGTTTCAGTTTTAGGTTTCTGTACAAAGTACAAAAAGAAACCTTATAATAACGGCTCTGTCTGTCTGTCTGTTGGTGTCTTTCCGTTGCTTGTTTCAATTCATAAACTACTATAGCTAGGAACATGAAATTCGGCTCACAGGTGCATCTCGGCATTTCTTACAACTGGACACTTTTTCATTTTTCACACTTAATATTTTCAAGATGGCGGCCAATAAGGCGGGTGACTAATTGTTTTTAGTCACCATGACATGTTATACATCAATTTAAAGGTATTGAAGAGTAGAAATTGAATATGCAAATATTACATTTAATAATTCTAACTTAATCGTACAGAAACCGGCGATTATCGTTACGTACTTACGTGAAGTGCGCCTTACTAGTTTATTATTTATGCTCTGAAGGACGCACAGCTCTAAATAAAGTTAATGCAAGGGTATCCCTACAGCCAATTTACATAACTATTCCTTCTTTTTTCTTGCTTCCTGTTTATTTTAACATGGATGGGTATTGGGTATGTTGGGCTGGGGGACAGGAGGAATTCCTCTTAAGCAAAAACGACATGAGTAAATGTAGCGCTCAAATATAATACTGGGAAGTTAGGATATAACAGGAGATGGCTTCTTTTTCAATTTTTAGTTCTATATTTCTCCAATAGGAGCGCACCATGGCAATCGCATTCAGAAGGGGTGGTGTATAGGTTGGCTACACTGGATTCAATGTTTATTTTTATATTACGAAAATAGAAACCCAAATCGTCATAAGGTTTCTTGATTCTTCAACATAGCAACAAAATATTGCTCTAATTGTAATTTTTTAGACATGTATTGGAAATATATAGTGGCGTACACATACAGGGCTTGTTGGGGGGTTGATGACGATGCTCCGATGTGAAAGATGACGCGAAAATTGACTTCCTGGGCGCTGAAAATCTATAATTAGGTAAGAGTAGGGTGGCCATAAAAAGTTTAGTCCAAAACGGAACATTGAAACTTTTTCTTTTTTGACATTAATTGGTAAATTTGCACAATCAGGCCCACCCCGATTCACTTATTTTTTTAACTCTTCCTTTTTTACATTATAAAAACGATTCCGGCTGTAGCATCTCGATATAGTTTTTCTTTAATAGTTTATGTTTTTTTTTAAAAAAAAACACAAATTGTCAATTTTCAGGGTAATTAAGGAAGGTTATGGTTAGGTAAGGAAAGAAGTACTAACCTTAACCTAAAATAACCATAACTTTCCATCATTTTCCCATAAATTAAAAAATTATTGAAATTAATTTTTTTAAAAAAAATAGAATTTATCGAGATGCTAGTGAAATCGATGTCGTAATGTAACAAGGAACAGTTTTAAAAATGTCCGAAGTATGATTTACCCCTTATACAATAATTGTCATAATCGTCATCATTGAATAACCGTTACTAAAGCTGTCGAACGGGACTAAAACCACAAAAAAAATGTTACTGTGTCAACTAATTGGTTAATTTTTATTACAAATACTTTGTGTGAAGATCTTGAGATTTTTTTTTCCTTTTCGAAATGATGATGAGTAAATGTCACACATAGGAGAAGCAAAGCGTTGATATGTAAAATATTTACTAAGATTGGAAACTACTCCAACTCATTTAGTATATGGGACAAGTTTTTAATTTTACCCAGACATTCTGGAAAATGTCCCATTTTTCCAAAAAACGGGACATATTCGGAAAGCGACGGGACGTCTTCAAAAGCTTAAAATAACGGGACTGCCCCGGTCAAAACAGGACGTATGGTCACCTTAGGTAAGTGGTGGTCAAACAGGTGGTGACATTCTCCATAATCAGTTTTAAACTGATTAACTTCAGCTTAATGATTTCGTATTCAAGAAACCTGTTTTCAGAATCTCAGTCTGAATCAGAATCAGCGTGCACTCTACAGACGTAAAAGAAAAAAAAAATAGACTGCCGATTAGTGTAGCATATAGCTTCCTCACATCCTAATTCCACTAATATCATCGGAATTAAAATCTGACCCGTAGTTTTCAAAATATGGACTTTTGCTGTGCACAAAAAAAATAGCTTTGAAACATTTTACACCATTGACAACAATCAATTGTTTTTGTTTTTTTTGTGACTTTTTTACCTATTGATACCTATTTGTTTTTTAGATTTATTATTACCTATTGACTGAATTATTTGGTTTTTAAATTTGTGTTAAAGCATTTATTAATATGTTAATGTAATATTATTCGAAAAGTTTAAGAGCTGAATTTGGTTTCAAATTATTGAAAATTTTTAAATTAACAAAAATGTATTTATAATAATAAATAAAATGTATAAGCTACAATACTTAATAAAATGTATGCATATTGTCATTTGTTTTAAACTTTTAATTTTAATACCAAGCTAACATAATATTTATAATTCTAAAATTATTGCATGCTATAAAAAAATGATAATTATAATTAAAAAAATGTTACCTATGACCTATATTGTAAATAAGCTAAAAATATATCACTTTTTTTAACCATATTTTTTAAAGAAACAAAGGAGAGAGAATTTATTTTAGGTTTTTTTTTTAAAAAAAAAATTGGTCATTAGAGATAAAATATGTATAGGACTTTTATATCAATGCTTACCTCCAGAAAATCCAGAATATGACCGCTAAACTAACCTGGAAAGAAAAACTGGAATAATAAAGCAAAATTAAAATTAATTTTTTATACAGAACAAAGTTCATATACAGAAGTTAACGTACAGTTCCTGTTTAGTTCTTATATTGAACAAATGCAAGTTATGTTTTGCATCTATCTATCTTCTATCTAACAGAGCGTAAGAATCTTACAAAAAGTTCTCATAATAGTAAACTATAGTTCTTTTGGAGTTTTTATGTAGAATAAACGTACGGTTTTTTAGTAGTTCTTTTATACGAATTTAAGTTCGATCTTTTATCTAACTGTACGCAAGGATCTTGTGTGGTTCTTAAATATAGAACTGGGCGAATGTTTTTTTTTTTTTTAATTCTTGTTTTAAATAAACGTACGGTTCATATTTAGCTCTTGTATTGGACTGGATGTATTGTTCTTTTGTCGAATTAATATTTGGTTCATGCTTAGTTGTTAAGTAGAACTGTACGTATTTCTTTTTAAGTTCTTGTGTTAGAATAAACTTATAACATATGTATATATATATATATATATATATATATATATATATATATATATATATATATATATATTCCTTGAAGAATTCAAATTCATCGAATTGAACGTGAGAATTTCTCTTATGCAGAATTGAACGTATTGTTATTGTGTAGAATCGAGGTTCGTGAGGTTCTTGTGTACAACTGAATTTATTGTTATTTTATCGAATGAACATTTAGTTCATATTTTAAACTGATCATATTATAGTTCTTGATTTGATTTCTTGTACTGATTTAACTGTTGTTGTACCGAACTGAACTTACGGCTCTTATAAAGAATTAAACTTTTAGTTCTTATTAAAATCTGAATATATAAGTTCTTAAGCTGAATTGGATGTATAGTTTATTCAGTTCTTGAACATAAAATAACCCTATTATTCTTGCATTGTTATTTTATAGAACTAAGCCATTTTTTTTACATAATACATAAATCTAGGTGTATATAGTTTCATAATTCTTATTAAGAACGAGTCGTTCATTTGTATTTATGATAAATATTTGAACTGTATGATTCTTTCTTGTTTCTCTCATATTAAGAAATTTAATGTATAATTTTCTAAAATGTATAAAGTCCTAAACAAATTATAATTAAAAAAACACCTATATTTAAGATGAAATTTATATGAAAAAAAGAAATTTATGGAAAAAATATACCTTTACGATATAAAAAATAAGAAATTAATATACATTTATAACTAACAATGTATACTTTACTAAATAAATGTTATTTATTACATACAGTTTTATGGTAGGTAAGTCGAAAGTGTTAGAAGTCATACTGAGCCCATGGCTTTTATCACTTGAGACTTACACACACATTATTTTTAACTTTATTTTTTATTATATTAAACTGTATTATTTTTTGACGTTGTGAATAAAAGATAAATAAAATAATAAAAAAATATTTTTGCAAAAAAGACAGTTTTTTTTTAAAATTTATTATATTCTTAATAATTTAAAACCTATAACATTGCCTAAACATTGATATTATGTCCTGATTTCGAGTCCCAGAGGCTCGTGTTTCACACTGACGATCCCATTGAAAAGATGTCCAAAGTAGGGCACTTCTTTAGATTGTTACTCCTCTCTCTGTTTTTTTTATAAAGGGAGTAACAATCTAAAGAAGGTGTACGGGATGTTCTTCTTTAGACTGTTACTCCCCTTATAAAACGAAAGTGTGATATTCCTTTGTCCCTAAGTAAATTGGACTAATCATTCCTTTGTCTTAATAGTTATTTAGTCAAAGCCATTTATATTCTAAAGCAACATAGGGGAGTAACAATCTAAAGAAGTAACCCAAAGTGGAAGATGGCATGAAATTGGTCCATTCCTCCGTCCAGTATAAAAAACTTAGAAAGGGTAGAGGCGCATGTCCAAACCCTCACTTAAAAAAAAGTTGCTTAATGATTGGTGACAGCAGGTGGCGCTTTCAAGCGGCGAAACATACTAAACTACTTATTATATTGTTATGAATAATTTGTTTTTGTCTCATGATAGCATATCAGTGATATGCTAACAGTGATATGATATCACTGTTATCACCATTATAAATTATTTTTGTTAAAACCTTTTTTCCTTGTTATGGTTATTTTTATTCATTGGCATTTTAATTAATTTCATTTTTATAAATACAAATCGTCTTAAACATTAATATTGCTTATTCAGTACCTTCATATGACTGTGTAACATAGAAATTATGAGTATCGTATTATAATAACATCTTAGATTAATTATGTTGTTAATAATTGAATGTCATTGAGAACTGATACATTTAGTTCACCCTTACTGTCTTCTAGAGCCACCTAATATTACAAATGTTTGAGTAACTATTTATATTCACTTTGCTCCCTTTAGCCCTTCTAAACTCTTCGGTCCTTAAAACCCTAATTTTGAGTTAAAGGAAATGCGTAAAAGTGGCTGATCCCCCTTTCCTGTTATAAATGAGTAATTATGTTGATTAGGACGCAACCGCAACTCGTTAGTGCATTTATCATTTAAACACATTGAAGGTAGGTATAAAACGATCACCATATATGCTTAAAATTTAATAATTTGATATAGGGTTAATGGAAGTGGAGAATGAGGTAACAATCTTTTAGTTGCTATCAAATGTCTTCTATTAAATTCTATTATTTTCATTGTTTAAATCTAGCTAATGAGCATTTACACTATCTTATAAGAGTAATTTTTTATTTGAAGGTGTATTTACATATTGCTTATTACGTTGTCTGAATATATTCCTTTCCTGTATATTCATATCTGATTAATATAATGAATGCATAGGAAGATTTGTTGTAAGTGAAATGGAGTTTATCCTGACATCTGTTGAGTTTAGGATGAAACACAAGCTTACTGAATTTACCGATAGAGTGTAGCACTGATATAATATATCTTTAATTAATTACTAGCACTGATATAATATATCTTTAATTAATTACTAGTACTGATATAATATATCTTTATTTAATTACTAGCACTGATATAATATATCTTTAATTAATTACTAGGCATAAGCTAGTAGGGAAATGGCTATTATAAGCAGAATAAGTTATCATATTTATATCTGAAAATATATTTTAGTGTGAAACTTAAGACATTGTCTCCTATAATATGACAAAATCTCAGAATATTGGGATTAGTTAATTATTATACCATTTTAACATAAAGTACTACACCAACACAACAAACATGCAATAATTCATAGGTATAAGAAATTAATTTAGGCTTTTGTATTGTTGTTTAACAATCAATTAATGTTGACCTAATGCACAAAGAGGGTTCACTTTTGAACAAAGACACCCTGACATTGAAATTGGAAATATTAATATTGCCCCTTTACACCCATCTCCTAACAGGAAATTCTTAATTTACGATGGAAAATATTAAAACTAATATTTTTAAAGTGGTTTGTAAGCGAGCAACATTTTACGGCAGTGTGTGGGTGCGGCAATAATGGCCGTGCGACATTGCTTAAAATCTAGGAACATGTTCTTATGGCAAGGCAATATTTTGGTACATGCAAGCAATATTTTTGTTTTCTGTAAAGCCTTTTTTGCGACGTTTTTTTCTTGCAGCGTTGAATATTGTTAGCAATAAAATGAGTACAAACGTGATGTTAACCAGCGAAGTGGACGAAATATTATTGATTGTGTAATGAATTAATAGTCTTTATATTATAATGTCAAATGCAAAGACTATAGAAAAGCCCAGTTAAAATATAATCTGTATCGCAAGTACTCTTAAAATATAGTTTCTTCCAAAGTATGCTAAGTGTAGATGATCCGCATTCTCCACCATAATTACAAGATTCAATGTCGTTTTATGTTGACATCTCTGGTAACCTTTTTTAAGTCCAAGTTTTTATTTTTTACTCATTTGTAAGGTACAAATTTTGTATTCCATTTAAAATACTCTTTTTAGTTGTATCAAGGTCAGGTTTTATTTAAATTATCAGTAAATAATTTCGCATATAATTTTATTATACGATTGTATGCAAATTTGTAGAATCTTCATCGAAACTTCGTGCTTTACCAGCTTCATCCAGAATTTAATTATAAGCTCGGGTATTATTATTGTTACAGCTTTTAATGCATACTAAATATTGCATGATTTATATAATTGTATCTAATAAGGCATAAAAATAAATAAGGAAATATCAAAGCCTCACGATTATTCGTGTCATAATAAATAATAATCTTCAATCAATTATTTGATTCAATAATTCATTTGAATGAATGCATTAAATATACTCAATTAAATCATGGAGTTATAGTGATTAGGTAATAACGCAATGCACATGCGATAACGTTATAAGAATACAAGGTAGAGAAACTAACAGTAAGGAGTGTAGCTAAATAATAAATTAATTAAGAAATAAAAGGTAAAAAATATATTTGGTGTATGAATTCAAGTGAAATTACGAGAATTGAACACCACTATTTACACTTCGTCACTCAGCTTGAGACTAGCTGAAGGAAAGGTCGAAATATCGAAAAAATTAGCCATCTTAATTCTTTAATATATCGAATTATTTAATTATTGAAAACTACAATCAACAATATCAATATACTAACTTTACCAACATAATTAAAATTGAATTTCACAATATTTACGCAGAAGGAAAACATTCTACATCCTTTGTTCTCAATAATCTCCGGGAAAAATTTTTTCACCCAGAAATGTGACTATTATAATGACTTCATTTTTAAATGCACTCTTCACTGCTAAGTGTGTTATTTTTATTTATTTGTTTCAATCTAATGTAATAACTTCTAGAATAAGACTGTATAATTATTTCTAACAATCAAAGAGCATCGTATTTTACTCTCTCGTATAAAGAGAATGTATTGTGATGATGCGATTTTTTTTTTTTTTTTTTTTTTTAATTATAATCATTTATTTTATTTTAATTATTATTCTATATAAATATAACACGATGTATGTATATTTTTCAAATAAATGTAACTCATTTCATAATTTTTCCTTGTCAATCATTTCTATTTGTTAAATAAAATGATCGCTCATTCATTCTATTTTTTTTTTTTTTTTCAGTAGTTTCTTTTATTTATTCTTATCCACTTTTTGAATACCTGTGACTATGTTTTTTGAACAAGTATCTCCAATTAATTTCTTAATGACGTATACGTCATATTCTTTAATCTTTTTCTACTTCTTGTTTCGTCCAAACGATGTCAACCTGTCAAAAACCTGCAACAGTGTTTATAAAATAAAATGATCACTTATTTATTCTATTTCCTTTATTCTTAAAAACATTTGTTTCTTGCAAATCAAATTAGTTTCTTTCTAAGTTTAATTCACTTAGTAATTTATTACATCAAGTAATACGTAACATAAATAGTATACTTTAATTTTATTATCACCTCTTATCTCCTCCCCACTCTCTAAACGAAACATTTGTTACTTCAACCAGGAAGCAAATAAAAATTTGAGGGAGCGAGACTCTTCAAAATTACATTTGTAAAAATATTATGCTCAAATTTTAATCTAACAGTCTATCATTTCGGGTTTAATTGCTCCGTTTTTAACTTGTTTAATCAAATCAACAATGTCTAGTCTAGTATTGATAGCGGGATTGTTGACGTACGCGTAGTACCTTCGATCGACACTAGGTATCTCCCTCACTAAGTCCGGTTTGGCGCCGAACTTGAGTAGGCACAACGCCGCATTCCTGTTACCCGTATCCGCGGCCATTTCCAACGCTGTTTTGCCTTCTATACCGGGCGCGTCGATTTCGACACCGGCTTCTAATAAAGTCTTAAGAGATTCCACGAAATGGACGGCGTAATGAATCGGTCGATTACCTGATTCTCCGCTTTTATTGCAGTCCGCACCCATCTTGATGAGATGTTTAATCGCCGGAACTGACCCGGTTTCGGCGGCGACATGGCAAAGTGTTTTCTTACTCAAACTTTGTTCGTCAATACCGTAGCCGTTTTTAATAAACCACGTCAAGGCTTGAAGACTGTCGTTTTCTACGGCCAATTCAACAGGCATTTTATCTGCCTTATTCCGTTCTCTAATATTTCCACCCTTTTCCTTCAACGAAGAAAGGACATCAGGTTCGTCGTTGATCGCCGCGTAGTGAAGAGGCGTATTTCCTTCGACGTCTTTAGAGTTGACGTCGAAACCACGTGATAACAAAATAGACACAACATCCTCGCTCCCTGAAGCCGAACAAATATGAAGAAGACTCTTTTGTTCTTTGTCACGGATATTAATATCGGCGCCATTGACTATTAGGTATTTCGCTACCAGACTGTGCTTCTTATCACAAGCTATTTGCAACAGTGATAAACCACTTTCGTTTATGGCGTTTACGTTCTTTTCAATCGTTAATATATCGTTGACAATGTCTAAATTTCCTCCGTTCACTCCGGCGACGAGTGTTTTCGAATCAACTTTCGATCCGAGTTTTTTAAGAACGTTGTAACATTTATAATTGCCGCGGTTGGCTGTGTACCATATAGGCGTTCTACCCCAGTGATCAGAGGAGTTAAGTATCTCGGTGAATCTACCGACGAAATTTTCCAGAAGTGTGCATCGTTCGTTGTCTGCTGCTAAATGCAGAGCTGTCCTGCCTCTCTTATCTCTTGCGTTGACATTAGCTTTGCTGTCGATTAAGTAAATAAATTGTTGAGCATTTCCGTTTATGGCTGCTAAAAGCAAAGCCGTGTTACCCTCGTTATCAACCACGTCAAGATCCGCTCCACTCTTGACTACGAATTTTAGCATTTCCATACTGTCATTTCTCTCGATCAGTTTCATGAGGGGAGTCCTTCCAGCGGTATCTCTCACGTTAATGTCAGCTCCGTGGTCCAATAGCCATTTTGCAACCCCCTGGTTACCTTCCTTCGTCGCTTCAAAAAGTAACAAAGGCTTCACTTCTTCGTCCGAACCTGTAACAAAAAAAAAAAAAAATAAAACATACATTTTTTTAATTTTCATCAACGGCTGCTGAGTTAGAGTTTGAATGACGCCAACATGCCGCCATTTAGGGTTTTAAGAAATAAAATAATATCATTACTTCTTCTTGCATCAAAAAGTACTTTTTCTATATATTATACAATACGAGTTAGGTAACTATAGGTACGAAGTACTTAATAAGACGTGGTTTATTAAAAAAAATTTATTTGGTCACACATTTTGAATGTTTTATGTAGGTCTCCCATTTTATTTTTTAATGCACATTACACTTAGGGGGAAAAGCAGGCTAAATTTTATATTTTTATGTTTACATATAACCATTCAAAGGTTATGGAGGGTGCGACAGACTGTTGGACGGATGGAAAGAATAGATTGTTGGAAACTACAGCCCTAAAAATCAGTCGGTCTGAGAACTCTCGGAAAAACATTCATATGTACACATTTTTTAATGTGGTAATACCCATTTTACACTGAACACCAAGAAACTGTCTCTCCGCGTAAAATATGACTTTTTTTTTTTTTTTTTTTTTTCGTTTATTTTTCAGCCACAACTACAAAAATTAATTATATCTAGCAGCTTGTCTCACTTAAAGTAATTACAGCACAGTTACAACTCAGATTCGGAGACCCCACCCAGTGGTGGTACTCCAATAATTTTGATTACTAAGTATTAGTTTCTAAGATGGTCACGGGGCCATTTTCTCTTTAGGCGTCGCCTCGGATTACCAGGAATATCAGGAGAGGATAGGTTCTGGACGAGAGGATTAGGATGGTGAATGAGCTTGGCGTGGAAGGACTTGTAACGAGAGGATGCTAGGATATGGACGTAGGGAACATTTAGGTCGTTATGTATTATACGGTTGGCCACGTAGGAGGGAGCATTACATATTTTTCGAAGAATTATGGATTGCATGGATTGGATCTTGTAAGAATTCGATGGTTTGGTCGATCCCCACAGTTCAAGTCCGTAAGTCCAAATAGGTTTTATAATTTGATTATAGACAGTTAGTTTGTTCGTTAGTGATAAATTAGATCTGTTGTCCAAAAGTCTGAGTAAAGTCTTGTATCGTCGCTTCATGTCTGTTCGTTTTAGTCTTGTATGTAAGTTCCAGGTGAGTCTTCGGTCTAAATGAAGTCCTAAGTACCGCACTTGATTCGAAATTGGAAGTTGGTGATGATACAAATAGACTGGTGGACAAGTAGCTCTTCGCAGAGTGAACGTAACATGTACACTTTTTTCTCTATTGAATTTAATTCGCCATTTTTTGGACCAGTTCTCAATAGATTGAAGATGTTCTTGCAGAATATCAGAGGCATGGTTAGGATCTGGATTTACAGAAAGGACTGCTTTGTCATCGGCAAAAGAGGAAATGGATGTTGAAGGATGTTCTGGAATGTCAGCTGTATAAATAGAATATAAGATGGGCCCCAGAATGCTGCCTTGAGGTACACCTGCTAGAATATTAAAAGAATCGGAGTGAGAGGCACCTTGTCGAACTACAAAATGCCTGTCATTAAGATAGGAGCGAAGGATGAGGTAATAGGTTGGGGGTAGGATTTCCTTGAGTTTCCACAGAAGTCCCTGGTGCCAAACTCGATCGAAAGCCTGACTTTCATCCAGAAAGGCTGCCGAGACATACTGCTTCTTCTCAAGGGCGGATGAGATGCCGTCTACAACACGGTGACATTGTTGAATAGTGGAGTGTTCTGCTCGAAACCCAAATTGGTGATTAGGAAGAATATTTTTGGATTCAAGGATAGGATAAATTCTGCGAAGGATAAGTTTTTCCAAGATTTTACTAAGAACTGGTAAAAGACTAATAGGTCTATAGGAGGAAGGTAAATGGTGAGGTTTAGAAGGTTTCGGAATCATAATTATCAAGGAGTTTTTCCATTGGGAAGGGAAATAAGTAGTTCTAAGGACTGCATTGAAAATATAGGTAAGGAATAGAGTAGCTTTTTTGGGAAGGTGTTTTAGGATGTTTGTTGTAATTAGGTCATGTCCAGGGGCTTTATTGTTTGGAAGGGATTTAATAATGTGCGCAATATCAGATGGATGGAAAGCAGGAGGAGGAGGTGTCAACTGGAGGGGGATGTCAATGTTGCCATTTATGAAGTTCAAATTATCGGGATCAAAAATATCTGGATGAGGAATGAAAACAGAGGATAGGTATTTGGCGAAACAGTTGGATTTATCCTGGTCAGACTTAGTCCAAGTACCATCGATCTGACGCAAGGGGGAGGAAATTATTTTGTAATCTAGTAGTCTTTTCGTTGCTGTCCATAAAGATTTGTCGTTTGTAGTAAGTAATTCTGTATATTCCTTAAACTTGTCTCTCTTAAATTGAACTAGAATAGATGTTAACTGTCTACAAAGTCTGTTGTACGTTCGTTTGTCTGTAGGATAACGAGTCGCGTGCCATCTAGACCTAGCGCGGCGTTTTTCTGTAAGAAGTAATTTTATATGGTTAGGTAGGTTTGTTTGTTTGTCTTTCGTTTCAAATATTGCTAGAGTTGCGTCTCGTATAGTCTGTTGTATGAGGGTAGTAAACGATTCTACAGCAGCGTCAATCTGTCTCGCAGTTTTCAGTGAAGTCTTCAGGTCAATTTTGCTGTCTAGTAAAAATTGAAACTTGTCCCAGTCTATCGGTCCTTGTATAAGAGAAGGTTTTTTAGGTTTAGGAAGTGGGTGAATGTTAAGGGTAAGGAGTACAGGGCAGTGGTCTGAGGATAAGTCATCTAGAACTGAAATTTGGGAATGTATATGGGAGATATTTGAGGTAATAAAATAATCTAATAAATCTGGTAACTTAGACGGATCATAGGGAAAATAAGTGTAATGATCAGGGGCAAGGATAGAAAATTGGGATGAGGAGAGAGTGTCGAACAGAACAGGCCCACGCCGGTTTGCTACTCTACAACCAAAGTGTGGATGTTTCGCGTTGTAGTCGCCACCTGAAAGGAATTTAGGGCCAAGGGTGGAAAAGAACGAGGAGAACTGAGCTTGAGAAATTACCTTATTAGGGGGGCAATAGACAGCAGCAAGTGTAAAGTCGAAGGAAGTAGTATTTAGTTTTACAGCTGTAGACATAAGGTATTCTGAAGGAACAGAAGGAATGAGCGTATGTGATATCGAATTTCTTATCAAGATTGCGGTACCTCCGTGTGCAGTCTCATCCGGGTGATCGGTCCTATAAGTTGTGTAGTCTGTAATAAATAAATTAGATCGTGAGGTTAAATGTGTCTCGGTAATAAGTGCTACGTCAATTCGACGGTCATGTAGTAAAAAGTCAAGTTCATACCTGTGGAGAGTCGAATTCAATCCATCAGCATTCCACAAGAGAACAGAAAGAAAATTTGGTGAAGGGTTCATTTTGTGAATAACGCGGGAATAAAACTAGATAGTAAAGTTTGAAGGATAGGTATAATAGGAGTTAGAAGGGTTTTTAATTGGGTAAATAGGTTAGAGAAGGAAGAAAACAATGCTGAGAGGTCATTTACTGAGGAGGGAGGTGGTACCTGAGAATTGTTTGATCTTTGGCCCCGGACTACATTGGAGAAAGTTCTCGGAGGCTGTCCTGATGGTGCAGAGGTAATGTCCTGTTGAGAGGGTTCTTGGAGTGGTGGAAAAGTCTGTGGATCACTGCTGACAGGAGCGGTCGAATTCACAGGAATAACGTTTCTTGTTTTACCTGGCCCATCTTGACGAAGTGGAAACCTCGGTTTACTGCGTTTGTCCTGGAGCTCCTTGTATTTTGTGCAGCCTTTGTAGTTTGCTGGGTGGTCACAACCACATAAGGCACAGATACAGGGTTCGGTTCGAGGGCGGGGACAGTCTTGTGGTGCATGATTTCCTGCACATTTAACGCAACGGGGTACGTAGTGGCAATATTTTCTCGAGTGCCCGTAATTCTGGCACCTTAGGCACTGTATAATATCTTTTCTGATATGAGGTTCCTCTACTGATACTTTAGAGTAAGCAATAAATTGTACGTTAAAAATTTCTTTATTCCTATTACTGGGATTTAAATCTACAAAGAAGAGTGGAAGGGAATTTTTCGTACCTTTTTGTTTTATATTGGCTACGTTACGAACTGAAAAGCCCTTTTCTTCAAGTTCCTCTTGAATCGCTGAGGTGGGGGTAGATGGGTGCAAGTTACGAAGTACTACCCTGAAGGCTTTATCTTCTTTCATTTGATATGTATGAAACGGAGCTCCCATTACTTCAAAAAAATGTACGGCGTCCCGGAAAAAAGCTGGAGTTTTGAAGTTAAATATGGTGTCCGAAGTCCTGGTTTTGCAAGTAAAAGTGTCTTTCCCGACTTTTTCCTCTAACTTTTTACAAAGTTCCAGAAAGTTTGCTACCTGCTTAACATAGATGGGAGGAGGCTTAAAGCTTTTGTCCATTTCATTTTGTTTATCCGTGCTATCATCAGTTGCTAACGTCGAATACGGATTCGACGTGAAAAATGAAGACTGGCAATTATTGTTTGAAACACTTGAAGTAGTAGAGGCGGTAATTTGATTCATTGCACTTGTATAATTTGTTGCATTCATTTTTTCTTTTTTATTTGGTGGTGATTTTGTCACCGAGCGAGTGCGTTTTGTAGCTTGTTTTTGTCTATTTTTTTCTCTCGTTCTCATTCGAGGAGATTGAAAATCTGTGTCAGAAATTAAAGATTCTAAATCACCTCTTTCAGAATCTGTGACATGATCATTTGCGTCCATGTCTGTATCAGCTTCAGACATAGTAGATCATTAAAATAAAAATAAAATAAATTATAGACTAGGAATTGGATCTGTAGGTGAATTGTTTGTAAACAAATATGACAGCTTTGTATTTACCGTTTTATCGTAGCTGTGAATGAGGAGAAAGATAAGCGGCGGTTTGTAAATAAACAAGCCGGAGTCCGGCCGGGGAGACCTCCCCCACTCCTCCCACTATACTGTCTCTCAATTAAAAGAAAGGAAAAAAAAAACTTCCAAAATGATAAAAATACTTTTTAAAACTAAAATAAAATTGCACTACATTATTGAAAAAAATAAAATGAACAACTACGCTAAAAATCAAACAGAACTATGCTATAGAACTATGTGAAAATTCAATGTAAAGCAAGAGCGATGTGCACGTGGCTGTGTCTACGATCGGACTCTGAAAAATGACTACTCAAAAATGACGACTCTGAAAATATGACTAGATTGTTTAAAAATGCCGCTTTTAAATAAATTAAAACATTAAAATGCGGCTTTTATAAAGCCATTATCAGTGCCTATGAACAAGCACTAAGCGTAGACACTAGTCTTGACACATTTTTATGTGGTAGTATCCATTAGATCAGAGCTGCGTTTAGAGTTATAAGATAGAGCCTGGCTCGGACGATAAACTAGTCATTCCAAGCAACTTAGCAAATGTACAATGCAAGCCAGCTGGGAACTTTACTGTACGCCTCACCCATCTGGTATATTTTTCTACAAAAATCAACACGCTACATTACATTGTTAGGAAAGAGTTCGACTTAAAACATGTAGCCACTAAAGTCATGAGACAGCCACAAAATTTGATTAACGAAATTCACAGTTTAGAAGATGGAAGCTTATTGGAACGTTGTCTTAATTATTTACTTCATTTGGACTCATTAAGCGCCAAAAGTATAAAATATAATTGGGTGTCTCAGGTAAAATACCTGAGACTATCAATTACTGAAAATCATTACCAATTACTCGACCAAGACATACTAGACATAATATAGTAAACATCTTTCTACAGTTTATACCCTATATTTAATAGCTTCAATGACACCTAAATTATCTGCTTATTCAGAGACAGTCGCAACACAACGAGGTCTTGCTCTGCGGCGAACATCCGGGCAAGACAGTTTAATAATAGTTAACGGCATCCTTAATGATATTAAAACTAAAGATATGCGTATGGTCTGCAAGAGGAAGGAATCGGAAGCTCTAGCTCATATATTTTTTAGATGTCCAATTTATCAGCCACGAAGAAAAGCATTTCGTTGATGACGAGTGGTTAGGTAATGCCAATGTAGCCTCTATATTAGGTGTTAAATGATTTACTGTGTAAATAGAATCAGAAATGTTTTACTTTATTGTAAATATACTTAAGATTATAAATGTTCTGCTAAACGCATAGTAGCCTCTTCTCTACATTTTTAGTACTGAAATACTGTGATTATTATTATTAAAAAAAGGTAATAAGAACTAAAATTTTCATTCTTTCTCACGCGTTTTAAATGAGAAAAATTATGCTCGAGAACAGCCACCAAGGCAATGAATCATGCCCACCGCAAATAATGGATTCAATGGAAATATAAGCATTTCAATTGAAAAAAAAAAAAAAACAAAGAAAAAAACACTAAGGCCAGATATAGTTTTATTTAATCAATTATTTAGGTCCATATACAATTTGTTTGGAAAAAAAATCAGTTGATAAAGAAAATGGTGGTATAGGAAGATTGTATCCTACATGTAATTAGGAAAAAAGGAAGATTGCATCCTATATGTCATTAGGAAAATTATTATCATGCATATCAAAAGACAAATAAAATCCAAAATTCAGGCATTAATTGACTTAAAATAACTTTTCAAAATTATAACAGTGTTAACTGCCTACTGACTAACCCAGAAATGAACACTTCCTTTAAAAGTTTTATTCCTAAATATTCATTTTTAAATAAAATGTGTAATACATGGTATAGAAAAATCACTTTCAGAAAATAAAATTATGGAACAACTTTCAAAGAAAAGTTTATTATAACGGCATATCAAAATTAATTCCAACATAATCTGAAATTATAATTATCATTATGTAAGATGTCCAGTAGAACATTACACACCAGAATCATACAATGTCTAAATTGCTCTAGGAATGGTCATTTCCGTGCTCAAGTCGCAATACACTCAAGTTGCGAAACATGACGTAAAAATAACTTAAATCACTATTTATTGTTGATTTTATTTTTATTGTTTTGACTCAAACAATAAAATAAATCCTTGTCCTTTAAAAGACTCAACAATTTGCATATTTTACAAAACTAACCATAAGAGCACAGATAGGCTAGTGTGCAAAGAATATTCACTTCAAAAGTCAAATAAAGAAATTATGATAAAAGAAAAAATTTCATTTGGAGAAGCAAAATTTAAAATATCCAAAATCTACATCATATTCCACAGTTACAAACAATTATAATACTTGTAAAATTTTAACAAAAAATACCAACTTTAACGTTCCACGTATAACTCATAATCACAACCAAGAAAGGATATCCAATAATAACTCATAAAAAAATAAAAATGTATTACATTGGATAAAGGTTTATTCTATGAAATCCCAGTAGTCCCAAAGTAAATCCCTGCATGTCTATTAAGAAATATAATCATGAGAAACAATCAAAATAATGAAATAATAATAAAATAATTAAATCCAAATACTATTTTAAATATAACAGACATTGTTAACTATCATTAAAGAATTAAGCATAGATACGAATTTTAATCTGGAAGCAATTATTTTACAAAGCCTATCATTAAAATTAATCAATTTTACAAATGAATAATAATAAGAAAACTTTCACATTCCTAGAATGGAAAGCAAGATGCCCTTATAATAAAAAAAAACTAAATATATGCCTGTATCTCTGAAACAAGGTACAAAGAAAATGAAACTATAAACTTTAAAGGTTATAATAACATTATTAGAACAGCCCGAAATAACAATAAACGTGGTGAAGGGGTTGAAGGGGTTGACATTTTAATCAAATCCAACAGTCCTTTTTCAAATTACAAACAATAAATATGGGTATTACCTCTGTAGGATTAAGAACAAACTTCAAAAATAACAACTTAAAAATCCTTTCAATTTACAATATCATAGAAATTTATAATAATATAGGTACATAGAAATCCTCTTTTAGCGATTATTAAGTTATTGCAATGGCTTCAAAATATTTGTAATGCGAATTTTTTATATTTTCTCCATGGAAATCCTTTTTAGACCATTCTGAATAGATTCCTGAAATGTAACACTTTTTTATGTATGTATATATATATATGTATGTATATGTGTATGAATATATATATATGTGTCACTCCAGACGATATCTCACGCTAGGATGCACTTAAAAAATCCAAACAAATTTTAAAATGTCAATAATATCAAAAGAAAAGATGAGTTTGTTGGCCAGAATTATTGTTCATGTAGGGGTCAAATTTTGACCATTTAGGGTCAAAAATATCATAAAAACATGTTTTTTCCATTTTACCCCCTCTGATATAAAAATATGTCAAAAGTGTACATAACAACAATTACCGTACTCTTAAAGAGCTTTCCATGCATCTTGAAGGGTTTATACTATTTTGACTTTTGTACCCCGTACCCCTGTGTACCATTTTTTTTTTTTTTTTTTTTTTTTTTTTTTTTTTTTTTTCACCAATCCAAATTCTAAACCAACATTTTTCTATATTATCATAAGCCAAAAATACGCAGATTTATTTGAAAATTCGCTCATTAAGTCATGGTGCATGACTGGTATTTTTCTATACTTTTCATGGTCATATTTTTACTGTGGTGGTCCCTAAGTACTGCTTTATAATTTCTATGTGCACACATTTTTACTGTGATGCTCCCCATTTTCACTTTAATTATTTATTTAAATTTAGTGTACATATTCAGAAATTATTTTACTACGTTTTTATTAGCTTGTTTTCTTGTTTGTTTGTTTGTTTGTTTGTTTGTTTGTTTGTCCGGTACAAATCTGGCAATCGATTTCTAACTAACTTCCCGAATAGCTAGACATTTGAAACTTTTAGCATAGCTCAGAACACGATGACAATGCATTATTTTAATACTTTTAGCCATCTTTCAGCAGAATTTAATTGGGTTTCAGCAAATTTTACCGTATGGAAAGTTAGTTCGGAAAAAATCCGCAAGTTATTTTATTTGTTTTGTCATATCCCATAGTATTTACAATCTCCATTTTGACGGGTTTCAAAATTGTGATTTTTCATTAAGAGTTAAACATTGAATGACAGCGAAAAGTAAACAAAGAAATAAAGCTCTCTAGATAGTTGTCATTATTATGTGAAGTAAATAAATTCGGAACTATGTATTTTTTTTCCACTAACATTATAATATAACAATGACAATTACATTATCAACATTACATATGATTCAACAGAAAATTTAAAAACGTAGTCTATAAAAAGTTCTTTTTATCTTGTAATTATTCAGTTCTAAATTTTGGTGCTGTCCAATATAAGTGATAATAAATGTATGTACTCACAAATAAAGACCATATTAATATTAATGAATCAATACGAGTGTATGAGGCACTTTCTCAGAACAAATCAAGTATTTATGATAATGGCAGTCAATCATATAAAATAGGAAAGAGGTTTGTAGTTCAATAACCAAGCAACGTCTTCGCACAAAAAAAGTGTAATAAACAATTGACCGGTTTCGGCTGTTCTAAGCAGCCTTCTTCAGATAATCTAGATGCTTAAACTTAAGATATAAAATAAGGTAAAATTAAATTGTAAAACAACCAAAACTTTAATTAAAGCAATAATTCAGAATAAGTGAAAAAATAAAAAAAAAAAACTGAAATGAATGGAATGCAAAATACCTATAGGATACTTGATTGACTTTGAAAGCGCAAGTGAAAGAAGAAAACTGAAACATGAAACACGTAAGTTTATGGCTTAGATACGTTTATGATATTCTTTATTAATATTGTGGAACTAAGAGACAACTTGATCTATTCCTTAATCTGTTAAATTCAAAACACCCTAAAATTAAATTTACTGCAGATTTTTAAAATTACTCCAAGCTTAATTTCCTAGATCTAGCTATCATTAGACATCCTAACAATTTTACCATTAATATTTATCGCAAACAAACTTTCACTGACTCTATTATTCATGCTGAACCTTTCACCCTAAAACGCATAAACTTTCAACCTTCCACAACTTAATCCATTAATTAACCACTGTTCCTCGTTCCTCTATCGCAAGAAGATTTCATAACTGGACTCAATACCATAAAACCTATTGCTAAGAACAATGGTTACCAATCCAGTAAAATAGACAATCAATTAAGGAAAAAAAAGAAAGAAACTTACGTACTTAATATAGTATCCCTAGAGAATTTGATAGTGGAAAATGGACATCCACACTGTTTATTGGAAGTACTTCGTACAATGTTTGCCAAAATATTATAGAAACTAGATTTCAGAGTATCATATAAGTTACAGCTCTCTGAAACAACTTTATATTATATAAAAATGCTCCACTGACAAATTATGAATTTTACAAATTACTTTACAAATTAAAGTGAACCACCTGTAAATCGAATAATGCAGGACAAAGAGGTCGCGCTTTCAATTTCTGAATACCTGCACAATGGACTAAACATATCCAAAATCCTTTAGATAAACCTATTAAGTCACATTTTGCTGCACACCCCGTCAATAACAATAATCATTTCGATTCCAATCTTTATTACGATAAAAGAATGAAACTAACAACTCTTAAAAAACATTGAAATTATTAAGCATTTAAAGAGCGTAAATTATAATTGCCTTAATGACCAGATCCTCTCTCAGATTCCTATACTCAGAATATTTTTGGAACAATTACCCATTTCTATTGTGGACCTTAGTTAATTCATTTTAATAAACTGTTCTTTGTTTGATTTTTCCCTCCTTGTTACTTGTTTCTTCTTATTATGGTCTCTAATTTATTGCAATGTTTAACCGTTTGTATTTAGTTCTTATTTTTTATATCCACTTTGTTCAGTATGAACCTTTTGTAGTCACTAATTTTTAATGCTTAAAGTAAAAAAGAAACATAATATTACAAAAGATATTATGTTCCTTTTTAACTTCCAAAATTTTGTAATTTATCTATTTTTATTTTTTCTATTGTTTCTTCATACAATTTTTTTCCTTCTTTTTATATTATATATATGTTGTAAATTTACACTGTTATTTATTTATTTAATTTTTCTTTTGTAAGTATAATTTTGTAATTACTATTTTTTTTATTGTTCGATTTACCATTTCAAAGCAACATGATGCCATTTTATATTTTAATTGTTTTTTTTTTTTTTATTATTCTATTTTTTTCGGTTTTTTGTTGCTTTTGTACTCCTAAAACTTTCTTTTATTCAAATTTTTGTCAATTATTTTTACACTTGTGATTTTTTCTAAAATGTCTTAATAGATAGTGTTTTCTTTTTTTGGCATCTTTAAGTTTAAGTATACAAGGTATGTGTTTAACTTTTTAGCAGGTAATAATCCTTCTCTCCCGTTTTGTCTTAATATTTTTAGTCTACAGCTTAGCCTTCTTTCTAATTTATTTTCCATTTGTACTTTCTAAGTCAATCCAGTAACCTATAGGTATTTTCCATTCAATTCGGTTGTTTATTTTATTTTTAATTATTGTTTTAATTAATGTTAATTTAATTAGTTGTTTTATAACCTAATGTTACCTTATTTTATACCTTAAGTTTAAGTTTGTAGATTATCTGAAGAAGGCTGCTTTAGAACAGCCAAAACCGGTCAATTGTTTATTACAATAATTTTATGTGAAGACGTTGTTTTGTTATTGAACTACACCTCTTTCGCAATAACATATTAGAGAAAAACATAGTCGAGGATTTAAAATGGGGACTATAATAAAAATTCTTCAGAGGAAAAAGATGCCACAGAATGGAAACTGCAGTAATAAAAAAAAAAAATTCCGTGTTCTTAGCTTATTATTTTTTAGAATGAATATTTTATTTATGTCAAAGTCATATAATTTGTATTCAATACTATGTTACTGTACTTGTTATATTGGACCAGTTATGCAAATAAACTGCATTTTTTATTAATTTTTTTTTTTTCTAAAGACTGATCTTCTATACGTAAGTTAGAAGGCTATATACATCTAAAATTTATCTGGTAACTTAGCAAACACTATGTAAAAATGTAAATTTATAAAATTTATATAATTTTTAATACTTACAATTTACGCTTAGTAGTAAAAATGAGGTTGAACACAAACAAAATAAGAAAACGTACATTTTTTCTAAAATAAAAAATATATAACCAAATTATTTTAAATAAATAAATTTATTTTTAAAACACTATTATTATTTTATTTTTATCTAAATTTTTTATTTCTTTAATAACACGTTAAAAAACTAAAACAAAACACATTTTTAATATTAATGATTCCAGTATATTATTTGTTTTTCTTTAAAATAAATATCAGTATGATGTTATTAACAATTATAGAGTTTTTGTTATTAATTATAGGAATAAAAAAAATAGTTGAAAAAACGTTGACTGAATATAAAGTGAATTGATGCAAGGAGAGGAGATGGTATGTTAGTTGTTATCTATTATGGACCTCTCCTTGAAACTAAACGCTATCTATCGGAAGTTTTTTTTAAAAAGAAACATCATTATTAAATGATACTGAGTCTAGCGGAACCTTGGGGGAATTTTCAGATGATCCTCTAACCGAGGTATGTTCAACTCTGAGATCTGGTTGCAACATGTAGAATTTTATTCTTGTATCTGATTTGAGCCAAGGTCAAGTTGAGGAAAAGTACCCCCCAAGTCTCCCAGTCGTATCCAATCAAACCTTTTAATCAATAAAACGTAACTTTTTAGTTAAAGTAACATTCGCAACTTCTTTATTTATTGATATATCTATAAAAATCCAAATACCACTGATTGGCTTGCTGATTCATCACCAAAGGTTAGACCATGAAATGTTGTAGGTAGATAGATACAGAAGGAATATATCTCTGCTCTTTCATTAGATAGTTAATATTTAAAAATGCTGTCCCAGTAGTCGGCTATTTGCCAAAATATATAAAAAGCAGTTTTTCATTTTCTTTTAAATATTAAAGAAAAAAAATCTGAAATTTCCTGAAATAATTCTATTTTTTAATATGACCTACTACTGTAAAGAGTGGGAATAGTGCCAATAATTATTAAATGTATAAGAAAGGTTCATGCTCAAAAAGGTTTTCACAGTAAAAAGGAAATATAATGTAAATTTATGGTTAAAGAAAACCAATAACAAATGGTGGCAGGAGGTTCAAACCAACAACTGTAGGAATTGAATTTTTTCTTTTGATAAACAGGTAACTTCATATGTTTACTGTATCATATGTAACTTCATATGTTTACTGTATCAAATAAAGAAATATTCTAATGCATCCTCTTTTATTTTTAATTAAATATTTTGGAAAATAATAATCAAATTAAAAAATAATTAATACGTATGCTGTGCATAAAGATTATATATAATATAATATATAAACTTATATAATATATATAAGCTTTATGGTAACTAGTTGTCTAGATAACAAAGAAAACCCCAACCACAGAATAAATTTGAGACACATGATTGATATAGGTTTTCCCTATTACTTAATGAACTCGAGGAAGATTCCAATAAACATGCTATTTTTTGAGTATATCAAGCCGGATCTATCTTGAAGTTTTACTATTAGCCATATTACGTAAATACATCATATCATAAATAAATATTTATTGCCGTAATAATTACTTCGTTTCCATGAGTTTTCAAACCCGTTTTTAAAACGGCTTTGGTATTCAAAACCTTAAAACAATGAAATAAAAACGTTTTGAGTTCAAGGTCTCGACACCAAATTTTTGGTTTTGTATTGAAACTGTTTTTAAAAAAATAGCATGGAAACGGGTATTGAATTGAGACATGCGCAGGTGGTATGTTAAGCAGAGATATGTTAACCTGACTTAACTATAACTAGTCTGGGAGTTAATAGTTTTCAAAATTGTTGTGAAAACGGTTTTGAAAACTCTTCATGAAAACATTTTCGGTTTGAAACCAAAACTGTTTTCAAAACGGTTTGAAACTCATGAAAACGTAGTAACTAGGGTAGGGCGGGGCTAGTTGAGCAATTTTTTATATAATCTATAATAACTCCTAAACGGTTCATCCGATTTACTTGATTCCTTCAACGTTAGATGAGTAATTTATCCTTCTTTAAATGTATTTAGAAAATAAAACTATTTCAGATCTGGTTTAGAAAATATTATCATTAATGCGAGAAACCTTCTACTTGCTCAACCTGCCCCATAGTAGGGGTAAGTTGAGCAAGGGCATGGGGCAAGTTGGGCAATGGAAAGAATAGGTTAATAGTGAAGTGGAAATTGCTCAAAACTACAATAAAACTTCATTTGATAATCAAATATATATTTCTTAAGTTCCATCTCTAATGTAGGTACAGAAACAACGACAAACAAACAACAAAAAAATCTAAAGCAAATATAACACACTTTTACGACATAACTTATTATTTATCTTTGGATATTATTACACTCTTTGCAATTAAAATTATGTTTTATTATTCATTTTTAAGGATAAAAAAATGTAAATATAAAAACAATATAAAAAATTTGAGGTTAGTAGGTAATTTAGAGGTTAGTAAGGTAAAAATATTAATGCAGGGTTTATCATCAGTCATCTTGTGAGAGTCATTCGTTTTACGTTAAATTCTTTTGCAGCTGCGGTCATGCTCTTGTACCCGGCCATCACAGATTTTGCAGCTTCACTTGACTGGTGACTCGTAGCAGAACCCCTTGACGTTTTTCTTTTATATGTCCGCATCCTAAAATGAAATGCAAGACATTTAACTTTTTCTTTTTTTTTAATAATTTCAAAATATTATATTCAAAGTATTTATACAATTATTATACAAATTGTTATTACAAAGTATAAAATGGCATACCTATTATAGCCGTCTGCCAGAGGCTGCTTTGCATTTTTAAAAATAAAAATAAACCTTTAACTTTTTGTAGTAGTATAACAGTGGGGCAAGTTGAGCAAGCCTGCCCAACTAGCCCCGACTAGACTTATAGATAAAAAGTTAAGTTATGAAAAAAACGGGTAGACTTGAGACTAAATAACTAATTATTATCAAAAGTACAATAAATACATCAAATATAAACACTTACGTGATTGTAGACGGTTTTTTTAGTACAAGTCCAGGAGAAAAATGGCGATCAACAATTTTTTTACTTTTTACTAAGAAAATTAAAAAAAGTGTCTGTTATTTTTCTCCATTGTCGTAGGGCAACTGAAGGTCGCGCGATGCGTTCTCCTACCTCGTCCCCATCTTTCCATTATTTGATGTATTTTAGTGACATGCGTAGTTTTAGAGATATTTAAATTGCCCAACTTGCCCCTATGCTCAACTAGCCCCGCCCTACCCTACTAATAATAAATACGCATTGCCGTCGGAAATCTTTATGTATTAAATTTTAGTATACGTCCGTAACTTTTCTTAAAACATAGAAGCCGTTATATTTATAATTGTGATTGAATTAACACCAATTTGATCATTGGGTTCAGAGTTGGTTTAAAGGTGGAAAGGTGTTTGAAATAAAGTTGGTACGGGGTAAGCAAAAGTCAAAGAAATATGTAGTTAAACATTTGTCAGTAAACAACATATTGACATTGAAATATCTTTTATGATGAATGCCAGGATGAGGACGTCTTGTATTTGAATACGATCCAGAACTGACAACTCATACACTCAAAAATAATTATTGGTGATAAGAGTAAAGCAAGAAAATTTTGTCATGCATTAGAATTTCAAAATGAAACTCCTGAAACGTGTTGCGCTGCCGGAATAGTTGTTTTACCAACATTGCATCCACCATCTGCACCAATAAATTCATTATTATTAGGTGATTCTGCCGATCCATATTTTTACTACGAAATTGTTGCTTCCAAATGACATAATTGCGCGCAACGACAATCGTTCAAAATAACGATGTTCCGTCATTTTGATACCACTTTTTTTTTCTTTTTTTTTTTATATAAAATCAAATTTATCACCCCTGTAAAAAAAATCCGTTGCGAAGCACTGGTATGTAAAATCATAAAATTGTTATTGAGTAATTTATGTGTTATTGTAATTAAAAGAAAAAATCATTTTGAGTTTTTGATTCTTGTGTAGGGGTATATCTAAGCCATGTTAAAGTACTCGACAATTGCGATATTTCGACTCTTCCATGGGTTATCAATATCCTGTTCGAGGAATTATAATATTACCTTAAGGGGATGAAAAAAAAAAAATAATAATAATAATAATTTTAAATATTTTTTTTTTTTTATCACAATCCTCTACTATTATAATAAATGAATTAATTTTACATTTTTATTTGTCTAATACTGTTAAGTAAATCATTTTAAAATATAAATAATAATATTTTGTTATAATACATATTTTTTAAGTACAGCCTTTTATTTATTTTAATATTATATGCATTATGTTTTTGCAACTACTTCATAAGTAGAAAATCGATTGTTCGAGCACCTACTGTTCGAACAACCGGTTATCCGAAGTACAACATTTTCGGTTCCATATATAAGTCAAAATTGATTTTTTTGTTGCATTCTTAATACATTTTTTATAAATAGTTATTTGGTAGTTTATCAGCCTCTTAAGTATGTATTTGTAAAAAATCTAAGGATTTCACCAAATGGTCTATTCAATAGATTACATACGTTTATTTTGTTTGTTTTTTATTGGATACTATACAATAGTTAAAAATAATCACATTCCACACAAGTTTTATCAAAGAGTTTATTTCAACCCCTTTGTGTCATTTTCAAGCTTTTTACACCAGATTTCAAGAGACATAGAATCGAGGAATATAGCAAAAAAAAAAAATGTAATAAGCTAATTGTTTGTGAAATTAAATATGTTAATTTTGTATTAGAAAAGCGATAAAGAGAAGTAAATGCCTGGAATCTGGCCTGGGGTTGAAAATGACGTTTGATAATTATTAGTGTGAAATGTGATTTCTTTGAACGATTGTATAGTACCTAAAATACCATAAGGAGAATTCCTTAGTTTTTTTATCAAAGAAAAAAAAAGAAAAAATAATCGATTATCCAAAATGTTTTTTATTAAAATCGATAATAGAAATATCTATATGTAATGATGTGTGGGCAAGAAAGAGGAAAACAATTACGCACTAATTCACAGCTCCAATGACTATATTTCGCCTCCTGATACGAGGCATATTCATGTCTACACAAAATGAAGCGTGTGTTACAATGAAGTCCTATTCTCTAAGTAGACTTTTGTCTCAGTAGTGAGCAGTTGTAAAAGTTGAGTTAAAAAGGGTAGTTTTCTTGTTGCTAAAATGTCCTTTCCTTTCATTAAATATAACTACAGGTGTCTTACATTATTACGAATTCCGTACAAAGTGCTGTCCAATTATCCCTATAAAAGGGAAGTTTTTTGGGATTTAGGAGGAGTCACAATTTAAATCTCAAAAGGTTTCTGTAAGTAAATTTAAGTCTATAATCTTAGTTAACCAAAAACAATTTGTGTCAAAATTAAAAAAACTTCCTCATATTTGTTTATATGTAAGGTGATGTGTGGGCAAGAAAGAGGAAAACAATTACGCACTAATTCACAGCTCCAATGACTATATTTCGCCTCCTGCTACGAGGCATATTCATTACACAAAATGAAGCGTGTGTTTTCATTTTTTCATAATTCTTTCTTGCCCACACATAACCTTACATATAAACAAATATGAGGAACAAAAATGCATTTAAAAGAAATATCTATAGTTATCAATTTACTAAAAACAATTGACTAAATACATTTACTATCTGAAATTTATCACGGAACTCAGGTATGCTTAAAATTTAAATCGATCATTTCGATTTATTCCTCTACCATTAAAATTTCACTTAAATGTTCTTAACTCTTAACACTCGTAAAAATAGTTTTCATGGTTAAAAATTAAATTACACAATTTATAGAAAATCTCATAAAATAAATGAATTAATTAAATTAAATAAGGAATTTAACAATTACTTATTAAAAAACTGAAAGGATAAAAGACCGTTTAAATAAAATGTTTAGTTATCGTAAATTGTTTTAACAATTAATTAATCCAATCTATTTTCTCCAAATATATGAATATATGAATATATATATATATATATATATATATATATATATATATATATATATATATATATATATATATATATATATATATATATATATATATATATATATTAAATTTAATTCACCACTTATTGTAAAATTTCAGTAAAAACAGACTAAGTAGAGTTACATATCGATGGCTAAGAAGTGATTTCTCGTATCTTCAAAATGGAAAGGTTTACAGGAGGAACAAAAAACTATTTAAAAATAGTATATTATGTTACTAGGCTGTGAAGTGAGTTTTTTCTTTACATTTACTGTCGAGCGAAGCGAGACAGTAAATATTGCCAAGGTAAAGAAAAAACACTTCAAAGTCGCGTAGCATATGCTATTTTTTCCGAGGTAGCAGACAATGAAAAAACATTAAATATTAATCACTAATCAATATATAATAATAACAAATATTAGTACATACTTAAGACTTAAAAAAAGAAACCTTAAAATGAGGTTACACTATAAGAAAAGATAAACAAAACGCATTGACATCTAGCGGATTTTTATCGTACTAGAAGCATTTCTACAAAGACTGCAGCACTACTAGCGGAAGTTTTGACAACTACCCGCCGTAAAGAAAAAATCTTTTAGTGCCTAGGACGTAAAAGATTTTTTCTTTACAGCTAGGAGTAATGAAAAGATTTTTTAAGTCCACGTAATGAAAAAATGGATTTTAGCTATGTCACGGAAAAAATAAATTTACTGTAACTAACTTAGTTTTTACTTGTTTTATAAATTTGTATTACATGTAACCCTTCTGAAATATTGGTAACTGTCAAATTGTAACAGTTCATAAAATAATTTAGTTACGAGGTCTCACTATGTCACTTCTTTAATAAAGTACAACACATACGATGTCTCACTATGAAATAGCAGCTCAGTTATGAGATTGTCACAACTAACCTTCACCAAAGACCAAAGCACATACACCAGAAACACAGGTGTCACTACACCTGTCTCTCGTAGTTACAAGTTTTCACATAACAAATAGTTTACGAATCTGATACGAGATGTCACGACTGCCCATTTTCTATATGAAGGATTTTTTTTCACTTACGAGATCTCGCATGTACTTGCAGACAAGCCTCCCAAGGCCAATACAATGAAAACCTCATAATCACCATTTTAGTAGTTACGAGGTATTATCACTTCTCAGTCATCGATATTTTAGCGAGTTTACATAATTATAATTAATAAAAAAATATATATATTTACTATAATTAATTAAATAAATCAAATAAAAAATAAATGCCAAATCTGAATATTACAAACATACACCAGGTACAAGAGTAATAATTTAAATAAATAAAAAAATAGACTGCCAATTAGTGTGGCACATAGCTTCCTCGCATCCTATCAAGTACTCTAACAATTATTGTTATATTACTTTATTTTTATATTGTTTATTTTGTAAAAACTGTTAATAGTTTTAGCGATCTTTAACACTTCATAGTGGTGTCGCTGTTGGTTTTACTAAATAATTGTATTTGAAAAAAATGTTTGTCTCATTGAATAGATGAAGTTAGATTTTTTCCCCGACCTAAAATTCCAATTTTAAATTTAAAGTTCACGTTTACGCAAGCGTTGCTCGTGAACGCTTGGACATATAACGTTGTCCAACGACCTCGTCCTGGGTATTGGTAAAATGAACATGTCTACCAAATTTCATCAAAATCGGTCGACATTTACTCAAGTTATCGTCGCACGTTTCATAATTCGCGGACACACAGACCGACAGACAGACAAACAGACAGACAGACAGACAGACACGAGACCGAAAATGTTCCCTGATGTCTGAAACGGATTTCTGTCTTGGAATTTTTGAAATCGGAGGCCTAAAAGTTTTTCGTTCTTAAAAGTGAACACAATGCTTCCGTTACCTTCGGTAAGCTCGGAAGCAATAAATATTAATTGTAAACATAAAATTCTGGTCCCCTGTTATAATTCGTTTTTTTATAGCAGTTTTGAAATATAATTGATTTATGTCTTGAAGCGTTTCGTTATTTATTCTGGACTCAAGCAATAAAGAAATGCTAAATTTTAAAAATCTTGTTATGTTCTAGAGTTCGATAAGTAAGGAGGGAAGTGTCTCCTACCTTGAAGGCAAAAATCTGACAAGTAGTATCACAGAAAAAATTTCCTCGCTCCCTGGAATTGTGCTGGGGCAAATTTCAATGGTACCTTAGTCCTGAACAATGTATTTGATAGAAGTGTAATAATTATACATAGATATATGGCATCAATGTTAACGAGATTGCTCACATATAACGTAAAAAGTTTATAAGTTAAATAGATTATTGGATATTATTATATTGTATAGTGTGCAGTATAATGTCGTTCCTCAAAAGGAGCGACGACGTAACTGCCGAATTTATTGAAATTAAAGTAATGAAGTAATAAGTCATTAGTGTTCAGAAAACCTGACACGTCAAATGGAACAACGTCGGAATGATAGTTTGAAATGTTGTACGCCATAAACACAATTGTATGTACAGTCTGTAACCCATTTGAACCAATGGATTTCAAGTCTGGGCTGGGGTAGCACCAAGCGTTCAATTTCTTATGAATTATAATCCCTCAAAACAAAGATTCTTCGAAAAATCACCGATTTCCCATCACACGTTTCTATTCTCACAATTCACAACGACCTTAACATTCATATTGTTCGTGACGTTTTTCCGCTGTATGAAATTCCATGAAACTCTAAATCCCCACCTGAATTACGTCGTTATGTCATTGCATGAGCGATATCTTGTACATTGTACTGCGTAAAGGTCTTTAGAATCATATTTAAATAACTTATTGTTATTTTTATTAAGACAAGGAAAACTAAAAGGAGTCCCAAACTAAATTTCCAGAGATCTATAAATAACCAGAACTAACGGTCTAATTATAGTTAAGTCCATTAAAAGTGTTTCTTTGTATTAAGCATAATATGCTTCGCTTTTTATTCAAAATGAAATTTTTCAGTTGAAACTACTTTTGAGTTTAGTAAATTAATTATAATCGTTCTCTTTTTTATGAGAAAAGTGAAAGACGTTATGAACCCAGTTGTAACCGTCTCTAAGATTTTCTTCAATTTCAATGTAGATCTGTTTGATTTTAGTCTTAATTAGATAAGGGTAACGTTCGCATCGTTTGTAAATTACCTTTTCTATAAGTATTCTTTCGAGGAGCATCACGAGTATAAAGTTTACAACTATAAGAGCGATCAAGGTGAGTGGGAAGTCTAATTTCGGAGGGGACGGAATTTTAAGCCAGCCTGTTAAAGTTTTTGTCGGGTGTAATGTTATGAGTAAGTCTACGGCAAGCATCGTTATCAAGGCTACAGTGAGGATAATGTTCCTGTAGACAGGCATTCTGAATGGATAACCTGGCGACTGGGAAATGGCTAATATTATCAGCTGAAGTGCTACTGTACAAAACATCGCGTAACTTTCGTAAGAAATTCCATCGTTTGGAACTTTGTACCATGAAAATTGTTGAACGAGGAAATAATTGCCAACTTGAAAACCGAAGAATATCAGAAGATTAGATAAAATTGAAAATAAAACGGGAAACGTCAAAACAGAACTCATAGGTAGATGTGGAGGAAGAGGACCTAGATATGCATCTGATCTAGGAAACCAAACAGCGAAATTGGTATTTGAAATAAAAGTCAAATAGATCAATTCTCCGTTGGATAAATTTGAGTTCATTCCTTGCATGAATCTCTCCATTATTGTCATCAATGCGGACGACATGATCATGTATTTGAAAAATGAGATCGAAGTGGCCAAAGAGCAACGTCCGTATCTGATGACGTGAGGTACGCAGGATATGTCCTCTACGTGGGAAGTAAAGGACGCGGCGGCTGAAGATTCACTCTGTGACAACGAGATACCGACATCGGCCGCTCTCAAAGCACCGCAATCATTTGCTCCGTCCCCGCACATTACTGTAGACATATATGTTCAATATATTAACCAATTTAGAATGATTGATCAGGATTATTTTTAAGTAAAAAAAATATATATATATTTTACTTCAAAAATATCTTATCAATTGCTGGAATACCTTTTTCTCTTGGAAACCTGATTAAAAAATGGATAATTAAAATTAACAAAGAAAAAACGTGAAAAAGGGCCAACTTCCAGACCACGGCTACACATTGTTAGGGCAAAAAATATAAATGGGAATATGTTTAAATTAAACCAAATATCTGTTATACATAACCTTAGCAAATACCTAACTCTCCCAGTATTCAACTACTCGACGGAGAGGAGTTTTTCTGCTCCTAACAGAATAAAATCAGTGAATAGGTCTACAATGCGTATTGACAAGCTCAACCGTTTAATGTTATTATGCACGCAAAGCGGCATAACGCTAGAAATTAACCATGCCGATTTAATCGACTATTTTGCCAGAGCAAAGGCAAGAAAATAGGCAATCGTATAACGGTGGATCCACACACGCGGTGTTCGCCGAGCACCTAACATTTGTCCCGTCTGATTATATTTGTATTATCATTAGTAGGTATTTATTTTGAATTATTATTATTATTTATTTTTGTTATTTAGTAATCGTTACGGGGTACCCAGAGTGCAGTGAACGTCTAAAACGGGCCTGATTTTGCACAATTTCCTCAAAAAATCGACACAACACGTTCTACTGAAAAATATGTTCAAATGAGATATTTTTTACCAGTAACGTAAGAAGATTGTCAACCGGGATAACCATGGTGCAACCTCCTTCGTTTTTGTCTTGCATTCAGAAAGGGCACCACTCTTCATGCTTGCGCTGTACAACAAGCTTGAGTATATTAGCGCTGGATTACCGATATATTATCCACCGGACATATATATGTCATATGCGATGCGTAGCATATAGAATCCTCCCATTCGAATCCAGGAACGCCGGCTGAAAGCTTCCTACGGACACTTGCACGTGTCTCCATATCATGTTTCATTAATTTAACTTTTAACCATCCAAGTTAGTCTCTGGGCCCTCAGCTTTTAAGTATAAATTATTTTACGTAAATTACACACATCTTCGATTCTCATCAAGTCCAGATAGAAGACGTCGAAACTTACGCACCTACGTCGCGGCATACTGCCAGACATTTCTTCAACGGCTAAGTCCATTTAAAGCCATTTAACATTTATGTATCTTTAATTTAACTTCTGTGAGAATGATTGCTTTGGTGTGAAACAATTTTGGTAATTTTGTTTAACTTAACTTAACTTTTAACTTGTCTGAATGCGCGTGTGATGAAGCTTCACTTTATTAAATTCCATTTTTGGTCATTTGTCTCTATTTGTATCGGAACAAGTACAGACAATTTATCTGTAGTAACTTAAATTCAATTATAAATTTTATGTAAAAATAACCGCTGGTAGCCAACTTACTCGAGGCATGTGCCACTTATAATTTTATTATCATTTATATTGTACGCTCGTTCGTTAAAACTATCTAATTGTTCGTATTTATTTATTTTCCTTTTATAAGGTGGTCCTTAGGGTATATTTATAATTCGTTCATTCAATTTTGGTAATCTTTTTCTTAGATCCTCATATAAGGTTTTAACCCTATGAACTTAACAACATTATTATCATGTGTAATCTCATGCGAGTTACGTGGGTTATTGGAAGGAGAGAACTCAGAAGAAAAGGAAAAAGTTCAGGACCCCCACCCAAAAAAGTCATCCTTTCATATTAGTAATATCTACATTACATTGCGGCCTGTTTTATACCTCATTCAGAAACTGGCCAAGTTTTAGGCAATAAAAAGAAAATATCAGTCTTGCTCCTGAAAGTAGGAGTGAAGTGAAGCTATACACTAAAAAAAAGAGCAGACTTGGCCAAAAAGTAGATATTACTAGACTGGTAGATATCACTGGTCTCAAGTCTGGAACTTGACCCTTTTTTCACGTTTAGGTTTCTTTTGAGGATGAATATACTCTTGAAACTTACCGATGGTATACCCAAGAACGCTGAGTTCGACAATAACTTCTTTCTTCTGAACACTTGACATTCGAGCGAAAACTGCCGATTTTACTAAAATTTTGGGTAAAATATCCTTATGCAATACCCTCAAGATTTTCCATGCATTACCACTTATTGAGAATACATAGTCTTCTCCATAGGCTCCGTTCTCCATTGCAATACTGCTTAATGCCTGCAATTAGATATTTTATATTTTTAATAAAAATTCAAATATGGATAAAACATCTGTTGAAGGGTATCATGGGGTTTAGCTGATCGATTTCCATCAGCTGTTGTATCTGATTTAGGATTAAGAGACTTATTACTCTTATTGAGAAGCTACTCATTTACCTCACGATGCTGGGTATAATCATCAAACTAAACCCAACGTGGGTCTCTTGCACATACCAATTCCTTCGGGACTTTGATAATACTTATATATATATTAAATATTGGAACTAACCATCGGTTCATTTGAAATCCTCTTAGATATTGTACATTTCAGTAGTTCATCCTCTTCAGAGAGTTCGATGATGGTTTGATTTTCATTAATAATACCGCATTCTTTTGCCACACACTCAGCTGTTTGTTGGTTGTCACCTGAAGAAGAAACAGAAATTGTAAGTTTAAAGTTTGATATGGCACGGGAACATGGACTTACTGACAAATCGTATTAACAACCTTCTAAACACTATTAGAAGAAATATGAGAGCAATATACAAATAAAATATTTACTCCGACACGACTCCGGGATTTTAGTCACAAATATTTGAATTTTCAGTCCCATGGTCTATTAATTTAGCTACACTTAAGAATCCAAAGATCCTTGGTTTAAATCCTGGCGTCGGAGAGCATTTTTTTCTCTCTGCCTCACTTCTATAATTTCAATTAAATAAATAATATGTGAATGTATATACATATAAGGGCTTTTACACCCGAAGACGCAGACCACTTCGGTGGGCCCATTGAACAAACCCGGGTAAGAAACCAACTCTTCACATTTGTGTGAAGAGTTTGGTTGTTTACCATGTTTCACCTTCGATTTGAATTCAACCGAGTGTCGAACATGGTTTCCAGGCCGAAACCTGGTGGCGCTACTCTATCAAGCAGCAACCCATTTATTTAAACAATGCTGGCGGAATATTGAGCGGGGGGCCGGAATTGAACCCAGACCCAGAGCTCAAGGTCAAGTGGACACCCGTCCAACAGCTGACCACGTCCGATGCTGCTTTACTTGATTGATTACAAGCCAAGCGCTCTCTACTACGGGCTACCTAGGCCCCTTATTATAAATGTGTACAAGTACAAAACAAGATCAGATTATACCTGTTATCATTATAATTTTGTATTTAGCATCCTTCAGTTCTTTTATTGTTGGTATTGTTTCCAATTTAAGTTTGTTCTCAAAGGCAATAAGTCCAAGAAATTCCAGCTGATTCTCCAGGTTTTCTCTTAAATTACGTCGTAGATCATCTATGGACTTCTCCTCCAAAACCCGAGAACCAAGTGCTAGTACTCTGAAACCTCGTCTGGTATATGACTCCAATTTGTGTTTGAAGTTCGATGGTACTACAATACAAATCAGTTTGTTTGAAAATTATGTTAAAAACAACAAAAACAAAAACCTACTCAAAAATCAAAGAGTACATACATTTTACGATCATTTAGTTCTTAGTTTTAATTTTCATAGTATTTATAATAATATTATTATTTTGAAGTAAACTTAATTTATGCTATAAAGCTACTAACGGCAACTATGTGATCGTTCTAAAGAACGATATTTTTTTTTATGTCTATCGTTCAATTTCAGGAACCAACACGTCTTAAAAACTACTCGTTTGGATGGTATATGTCATAGCTAGCCCATTTTGGTCCCATATAACTTTAAACTTAAACATTCTGTGCCCATTTATTACTCTTCCACATGCGTGTACAAACATACATTTATTTACACCTATATCTTCAAAATGAATCATCTAATTTTTAAGAAATTTGAACGGTTTGAAGAAAGTAGCCCGAATAGCCCTAAAATTAATTTTAATAGCCTGTGCACATTAAAAATTGGAAAATTAAAACTTTATTCGTAAAAAAAAAAATCAATTTTGACGGATTTTAAAAAGTCCGGCAATTAGTAGGTACATAGCTTCCTCAAATCCATATTATGCTTTTACAACCTATTATTCTAATTTATTTAATCATTTTTCCCTTATATCTGTCTTAATTTTTTGGTATTTTTACACTAATAAAAGTATAAATTTTCGAATATTTATTCGATGTGCGCAGGCGATTGAAATTAATCTAGAGCTATCTGCGGGCTCCTTTCCAAAAATCCAATCCATAAAAATTTCTTTAAAGTCAGATGAATACTTCGGGAGGTATAGGTGTACATAAATGTATGTTTGCGCGCAGTTTGAAGAGAAACAAATGGGCGCAGAAGGATGAAACTTAATGGGACCAACAATGGCCTAATTATGAAGGAGTAGTTTTTTAGAAACGTTGAATTAAATGAAAAACCGACAGACATACTTGGAACCAAATATTTCCCCTGATGACTGAAACGGATTTCTGTCTTGTAAATCTTGAAATTGGAGGCATAAAAAAGTTCCTTCTTCAGAATGATCACAGAGCTTTCGTTACATTCGATAAGCTCGGAAGCGAAAACGGAAACAATTTAAAAAATTGACTATAAAAGCATAACATCAATAAAGTACGTAATAGGATGCGAGGAAGCAATGTGCCATTGTTACTGCTGCTTAATAATTTTTTGTTTGAAAATTGCAGTCTCTATAGATTCCCAGTCGATACGTATACATCTCACATTCCCCTGCATGTTTGAATTAATTCCTACTGACTAGTATTGTTACTGCACTGGCATCCCATCCTGTGCTCTGTTACATACTAGGGCCTGCCAAATGGCTTAAACCAATCTGCCATACAACATGGTACTCGCAACTAGATAGATGCCTCTTTACTTAAGTACATTCATTCATTATGATGCTGAATGAACACCGACTGTAGGTCCCTTATTCGGAGTCTTGAATCGAACCCGGAACTGTTGCATGATAAACTCTGCTTATACAACAGCAATGGGAACCCTGGCAGTCGTTATAATATTAAACTTGTCAGCTGTACTCATACCTGTATGGGGAAGTGAAAGTGAAGCGATGATCTCTGGTGAGCCCTTACAATACAATCGAAGAGTTGACATTTCATCACTGCAACGAACCACGACACTCATACGTTGTAGCTTGGAGGAAAATTGATTCTGATGCACTATTTCCATCTAATTATAAAGTAGCAAATAAGTCAAATTAATCCATAAAGTTTTATTCAAATCTTACTCATGTTTCAAAAAGAGATAATTATTATTCATATTTGTTTATTCTTGACAATTTATTTTATATTAACAGGTTTTCCGGTGAAATCCGCTTCACGAATCTACCCGCGGAAGCCTACACGTTTTGGTTAATTTATTTTATAGTTAAGATTAGGAATCTAATGAGACTAGATCTTTTAACGAAGAGGAGAATGACACCAAAGCGTTTCACTAATAACCTATAATTATGATAAAGTAGGAGCATAAAAATAATAATAAATTAAATTAAATAACTTACAGAAAACATTTTGTTTTGATTTGGAGAAACTGAAGGAAATCTTTTTCCTTCTGCTTCCTTGGCCATTGTGAAATCCCATTTGGTCCATTCAAACATCTAAACACCAATTAAGAAAGTCTCACTATTGAAAAATTTATCCAAATAAAATAGAGCAAAATTTAATAAATATGGAATAAGACACTACCAAATTATAATTATTATAAAGGCGTTTTACTTTAATGTCTATAGGATCTCCAGCCAATTGATCGTCCAAAACCACTAATGAATGACAACAAGCCATGGCTTTTGATAGATCACCAACCTCGTCAGGACGATCGTCACTGCTTCCACTGATAGGTTCAGTGAATCCAGCTGAGTTAGACGGTACAACTGCGTAAAGGTCCAAACCATCTTCTGTTAAAGTGCCTGTCTGAGCCAATTTAGTAATTTCATTACATATTTTTATCTTTTAACATTTTTTTTTTTAAATAATAATATCTACAGCAAAACAATCGTACATTCAGATATTTTACTATCAGGATAATTTTTCAAATTGAGAAATCAAAGTCAGATTGAGTGTACTCATTGAAACAGGAAAAAAACACTTCTTTTGAATATGTACTACTGAATCTTATATTTACACTGTAAACTTTTAATCTTTAAATGTTTTTATCTCTAATAAGGAAAAAAAGTTATGATTTTGAATTAGTTTAGAGGGACTAAAACAGGTTTTTTCATCCCTAACTCAAAAAGTAGGGAGAACAAGTAAAAAGTAGGGCGAAAAAGTAAAGTAGGGCAAAAAAGTAAAGATTGCAACTTAATTATTTTATATATAGTAGAAAATGAATGGCTAATGTAATGAAGTTGTTGAAATCAGGTCTATGTTTATAACCTGCATCTAAATAACCTTCTATTTGAGTTTAATTCTAATTCTTATTTGTTTTTAATATTGCATCTCTTCTCTTATGTCTGCTATTAAAAGTGCTAATAATTATTGTTATTTATTAAAATATTATTATTTTAATAAATAACAAGCAGTTTTTATTTATATAAAAACTGTGCAATGGACGAAAATGTGTATTTTCTTTCTACCGGAAATAAAATATTGTATGTACCTCGTGAGTAAAGTGCCATTATTCCCCTCGCGATAATTAGCCTCGGGAATTAGATACCATGGTTCCTTCAGCATCGCCTCAAGAACCAACTTTTTCGCTCAGGGAATAATGGCTTACTTTACTTCCTAGGTGCATAAATAAATATTTTTTTACGGTAGGAGTGGAGCAGGTGGAAAAAATGCACTGCTGCAGGGTCTTTTACAAATTAAATCAAGCAGAAGTAGGATATTATTCCTGGTTTATACAATTGATGAAAATAGAAGTATGATAACGTTTAACCAATTAAGAGCTAATCACGATATTCGTTAAGCATATTTCCTTGAAAATCTTACAATCCGGATAATATGACCTTTATTGTATTTAAATCAGATTAAAAAAAAAAAAATAAAAAAAAAAGTAATATGAATTCTTTCACGCCTAGGGTATTATGTGTATGAAATTTAAACCTTCTTCTGCAATAAACTTGTCATCACTAAAGCTGCATATTACTCATCATCAAATTTACGTGATTTTCCTTATACGAATGCCTGATTGCAGTAGCGTACACACGTCGGATGGCAGTTAATTAGCATATAAAAAGTCCATTGTTGGCCCTATATAAGGTCCAATCTTCTAGTCCCATTTCCCTCCACCACATTTCTCCACCTGCCACCATTTCTCTTCCAAATGAGCACACACATAGATTTATTTACACCTTATCTTCAAAAATATTTATCTGATTTAATAGAACATATCTGATTGAAGCTCACAGATTAATTTTAACTGTCTGCGCTGTTTAAATTTTGGTAAATTGATACTTTAAATCATGTAAAAATCAAACCAATCTTGACTAATTTAAAAAAAGGAGGGAAAATTGAGTAAATTTAACATAAATAAAGTATCAATATAGCAATATTTTAAGAGCGCAGACGGTTGAAATTATTCTTGGGTTTTCTGCGGGCTACTTTAAACAAACCATTAAAATTTCATAAAAATCAGATGAGTACTTTTGAAGATATAGGTGTAAATAAATGTATGTCTGTGCGAATGTGGAAGAGAAATAAATAGGTGCAGAAGATTGAAACTTATACGGGACCAGCAATGTTATAACCTGGCTAATTATGACCTACCATCAAAATTTCAATAAAATTGGACGAATAGCTTTTAAGATATGTTGGTTCGCAAAAATTGAAGGACAAGCGGACACGGGACCCAAACTGTACCCTGATGTTGAACAGATTTCTGTCTTGGAATTTTTGAAATCGGAGACATAAAAATTGTTCGTTCTTCAGAACTGTCACATAACTTCCGTTTCCTTTGGTAAGCTCGGAAGCAAAACGTGATCCATACTGCAAAAGCAAACGTGGATTTGGAGCACATAGGAATTTCAAATTTTTATCTAGAAGAGAATTCTTCTCTAAGAAAATTAAATACCTATTGCAAAACAAAAGAATCATTCGCTCATTCGCTGGGTAAATACATGGGACATTTAACATCAAATGTTTTCTGAACGCTTTTTGAGTTTTTAGATTTAAATGTACTATTACTATGTAATATGAATCAGTTTTTTCACAAAATGATAAACCGATTTGATTATATTGCCTCTGTTTTCCCACTACATGTCGACGAACACTAGTCCGACCTGAGTCAGCAAGAGGGGAATGCCGCATAGACAAGAGGACCCACGTAGCGTTCTACACACAATCCTGGTCCAAAACAAAAATTTGCTACTGAAATCCACAACCCTCATTTTCCCATTTAAGCCAGTCTAGTGTGCATATTTTAATTCAATTAATTTAATTTCATCGGCAAAAGTTCGAGTTGACTCGGGCCTCATTTAATTTAATGTGCTTAACACCTAGGCCGAGCCGGCAATCGGGTCTATTATTGAACGCATCCCAATTTATTTTGATGCATAATTTCCATCGACAAAATCGGGCCTACTAGCAATCAGGCCGATTCATTGTACTCATCCTAATCGTTCGTAAGTTCAATGCACTTAATTCTATAGCAAAAAAACCGGGCCTAGCTGTCAATCGCAGCAGTCTATTTTTACGAATCCAAATTCAATTCATTGCATTAGGATTCGTAATGAATTGAAGCTGTCCTATAATGCAACCTATGAACCTATGCTATTGAACTGGACTAAAACCACAAAAAAATCATTGAATTCAATTCGCGAAAAATCGGGTCCAGCCGAAATCGGGTCGATCAAGTTTAATGTTTTTAGTTCCACTGGTAAAAATCAAGGCCTTGTCGTCAAATGAGCCGATTTATTTCATGCATCCTAATTTAATTCAATGAATCTAATTCCATCAGCAAAAATCTCGGTCCAGCCAAAATCGGGCCGTTATAGTGTTTAATAGTTTTAGTTTCAGTGTTTAATAAATTCAATTCCATCGGCAAAATCCAGGCCCAGCCGACAATCGGGCCGGTATAGTGTTTAATAAATTCAATTCCATCGGCAAAATCCGGGCCCAGCCGACAATCGGGCCGGTATAGTGTTTAACAAATTCAATTCCATCGGCAAAATCCGGGCCCAGCCGACAGTCAGGCCGGTATAGTGTTTAATAAATTCAATTCCATCGGCAAAATCTGGGCCCAGCCGACAGTCGGGCCGGTATAGTGTTTAATAAATTTAATTCCATCGGCAAAATCCGGGCCCAGCCGACAGTCGGGCCGTTATAGTGTTGAATGAATTTAATTCTATCGGCAAATCCGGGCCGAGCTTATTTGGGGTGATTAAGTGTATACACACCATAAGATAATACTTAATTAATTCCTTTTATTGGAAAATATTTACAGCCAATTCGAATGCATCTGTCATTACTGTGTTTTTTTGTTTTAAGTGTATGGCGGGTCTTAGGTATGTAATCATTTCGGGGGGGGGGGGGGGGGGGGGGGGGGGGGGGCAGGACCCCTTGCCCCCCCCCCCCCCCCCCCCCCCACGAATGGAAAATACGAACCACATTACTTGTTCAAATTTAACAATTAGGCTAAATAATAATTTAAGTCCTGTTTATTTAAACCATATGGAGTTTAGCCAGTTGACACTAATGTACCACCGTAGTAAATACGGTGTGAGCCATGTATGTATATAATGTGCCTAGAGGTGAAATAAAATCTCTGAACTCAACCTTGATTTATAGATGCCCGAGGTGAAGTGATCAGGGCTACTATGAATCCTAGTTTTTTTTAAAAGACCAAATAAAATTATGGAAAAGTATGGCTAAAACAAAATTTACCTTATCGAAACAAGTGCAAGAGGCAGAGCCAGCTAAATTGAAAGCAGCCGGATTGATGCAGTAGATTTTTTTCTTCGTGAGTCGTCTCATTCCAATGAGCTTCGTGGCAGATATGATAGGCATTATAGCAGGGATCAGCATAATGGCAATCTTTACCGTGTTGATCAATACCTTCCAGAAGTTTTCTTTGTGAGTTATCTGTAACAAAAATCAGCTAAACTTAGAAAAGTGTTATACCTTATTTTTTTTTATTTTTTTTTAAAAAAGAAAAAGGTATTTTAAAGTTAAGAAAGTTATAAATCAAGGTTATACAACATTTTGCTTCCAAGCTTACCGAAGGTAACGAAAGACAAACAAACGTACAACAGACTATGTAGGTAACTGACATCTGCACTGAAACAATACAAAACTGACAAATTCAGAGACTACAATGAATCACTAACAACGAAAGACAAATCCTTGTGGACAGCTACAAAACAAATGTTATCCAATCGTTCCATATCCTCTCCCCTTCGTAACCCTGATGGATCCTGGTCTAAGACCGATAAAGAAAAATCCACATGCTATGCTCAACACTTTCCATGGTTTTCATTCCTCACCCTGATATCCTAGATCCTATTCATACTCAGACTATTGCAGACGACCTTGACATACCCCTACAAATGACTCCACCTCCACCTGCATTTCATCCTTCAGATATCCTATACACAATTAAATCCCTGCCCAACAGTAAAGCCCCTGGACTAGATCTAATTACCTCTAATATTTTAAAACAACTTCCTAAAATAGCCATTTTATTCCTGACCTACATTTATAACTCCGTTCTTAGGACTACTTACTTCCCCTCCCAATGAAAAAATTCCCTTATAATAATGATCTCTAAACCTTCAAAACCTCACCATTTACCATCTTCCTATAGACCTATTAGCATGCTTCCAGTAATGAGTAATATCCTGGAAAAGCTTATTCTTCGTAAAATTTACCCTATCTTAGAATCCAAAAATATCCTTCCAGACCACCAGTTTGGGTTTCTAGCAGAACATTCTACTATCCAGCAGTGCCACCGTATTGTAGATGCCATCTACTCCGCTCTTGAGAAGAAGCAGTTTGTCTCCGCGGCTTTCGATCGGGTTTGGCATCGGGGGCTCCTGTGGAAGCTCAAGAAAACCCTTCCATCTACCTATTACCTTATCATTCGTTCCTATCTAGAAAACAGGGGTGTCGCTGTTAGTGTTGACTCCTGTTATTCCGATTCCTACCAAATCCTTGCAGGTGTCCCTCAAGGAAGTATTTTAGGCCCTTTCCTTTACTCCATCTACACAGCTGATATCCCTCAACATCCTTCAACGTCCTTAGCTTCCTATGCTGACGATAAAGCTATTTCATCTACTCACTCAGATCCCATCCACGCCTCTGATTCCCTACAAGAACACCTGTTATCCGTTGAGAACTGGTCCAGGAAGTGGAGGATTAAGTTCAATCGGGAGAAAAGAGTTCGCGTGACATTCACTCTTCGAAGAGCCACATGTTCTCCAGTCTTTCTGTACTAGCTCCAACTTCCTATTTCTAACTAAGTACGGTACCTATGGGGAGCTAGCGTAGCCGTGTGAGTTAAACCACGTCTGCTCGGCCATCACTGAATCTCGAGTGGAACGAGACGGGGTTCGATTCCTCGCCGTGACACTCTGATTTATATGGCTCACTATTGATCACATCATACTCGCTTCGGCGGTACAAATGTACATATGTATGATGTGTGAAGTGGCTGGAACTCTCTACCGCGGGGCGTAAAAAGGGCCTGAATGATGGCCTAATTGCAAGGTTCGAACAAGTGGTTCGTCCTACCCGTCCTAGTAGAAAGTACTAGACTACTACTACTACGGTACCTATGACTAAATTTAGATAGAAGACTGACTTGGAACTTACATACACGACTGAAACGTACAGATATGAAGAGACGTTACAAATCACTACTCAGACTTCTAGGCAACAATTCTATTCTATCACTAACGAACAAACTGACGGTATATAATTATTAAATAAAACCTCAGTTATATCGCATCCCTCCGATATAAATCCTTTCATTCCAAACTCACTAACCATCCCAATTCTCTTGTCAAGAACCTATCCTCCCATCATATTCGTGGCAATCCTAAACGTCGTCTCAAGAGGAAATGGCCCCGAGACTTACTTAATATATGTAACTTAATGTAAATCACGTGATAGGAGTATCTCCAGTGGATGGCCTCTCCTTATCAGTGTCTCTGTGCATATTAATAGTCGCTTTCATTATGCTTTCATTTATATTATTATTAATATTTGTAGTTGTGGCTAAATAAATATTTAAAAAAAAAAAAAAAAAAAATGGAAGAAGGTAATCCCATATAAATTTACTGATGATATTTTTTAGTAATATTAATAACTTTACCTGAATAACATCATTGATAATTGCACCAATGAGTGAAAAGCTGAAGAGTGCGAGAGCAAATTTCACAACAGAATTCTCAAAGGCGAAGTCTAATGGTCTAGGGTATAAGATGGACCTGATTATGGATCCTTGTGAGGTAGAGAAACCTGTTCTAGTGACTAGTAGCTGGACAGGTTCCGAACCCTGACTTCTTATCATGTTAGTACCACTGTATAGGTTGTGGTTACCCATATCTTTCTCAATATAGTCTATTTCATTAAACGGTAGCGGTGCCTTCGCTTGTGGCACGCTCTCTCCTAAATCAGAAAACAATTAAATATGTTAAGTGTTACAAACTAACAATAATGAGAAAGGATAGAGTGTGGTGGACTATGTAATGAGGAATAGCTGAAAATATTTTAGCCTTGCACTTTTTACGCGAAGTGGAGGACAAACAGGCCGCAAGATACGAGTGAAGGACAGCATTTCTAGTGGTACATTCAACAAGCACCTTACTGAATATAGTCACATTCACGCTCAGCACAAGATCGGTTCCTCCACTTAGCGGAGAGGACGCAAGCTAGATTCATTAAATAGCATTAAAATGCTACGGAGTACACGTAGAGCCGGCGATAAGAACATTAGCAAGAAAAGGGTGTCTTCGTCATTGATAACACTGGCTTAAATAACTGTCCTTATCAGTCTCACGTCGATCTCCAATATGAAGTAGACACCTCTTACTAAATCATTTTTTAAATTAAACGAGCATGACAAAAAAGTATATTAAAATAAAAAGATCAAACAACTAAATTAAATAAACGTATAAAAATGTTTTAAAAAATAAAATAAAAAATAGGATATGTGCAAATTTGCATTATGTTTAGCTGTTAAATTTAAAAGAAATTAGTCCATATAAATAAATATGAAAGATGCACATAATAAATGAGACAATAAAACCATTTATTAAATAAATAAAGTTACGAAATACATTAAATGCGAAAAATGAATAAAAGAAATAAATATAAATGTAATATAAAATATAAATATGTTATATTAGTTCAAATAAGATAGTCTACCTATTTGGGAAGAAAATGAGTTTAATTCATAAAAAGATTTAGTAAGAGGTGTCTACTTCATGTTGGAGATCGACGATATAAGATGACCTCCATAGACGCTTCCATATCTAACATACAACTATAATGTACTGATTTAAATAAAAACAAATGTTGTTACCTGTAAGCATACTTTCGTTGACAATACAAGCTCCACTGAGAAGAATTCCATCACAGGGAACTTTACATCCATTATAAGGAAGTAAGATCCTGTCTCCTGGAACCAGGTTCGTACTGGCAACATTCTGAATTTCATTTCCACTGAGAACTTTAAAACTTATTACTTCTCTTCCAATGGTCTTCTTCAGCCGAATTTGATTCTACATCACAACAATATTGGACATTATCATTGAAAAGCCTCCACCCACAATCAAGTCAAAAATAGGTTTTTACAGCATGGGGCTTTATGAATCTACCCTTTAAGCATACTTTATACTTCTTTAAATATCTACTCGATGTAATTACCATTGTGAAACATGTCTCACCCATCTGATATTTGAACCATCATCAGATATGTTGGTGACCACTTGGCTGCTCAAGCTGGCCATAAAAAACACGAAACTCATCAGATAAGAGATTTTAGCTAGAATAGTTCACAATGTTTGTTCCAATCAATTAAAAATTGGTTAAAGAAAAATGTTTTAAAAACCATGTACACTGTCTATAGTTTAGCGAATGAAAGGGCTCGCATCCTCTAAATTTATATGATTGCTGGCGAAGGATAAAAGTTTGTTAAAGTATAGTGTTGCCAAGTTCCACTTTGGCCACTTTTGCATTAACGTTTCATGTAAATGTTCTGTCAAGTTCGCATTGTTTTGATTTTCAGCTCTCATTGATAATGATTTACTAAGTGATTGAAGCCATTCTTTAATTAATGTATTCACTATTGTTTATCAGATGCAGGTAAGGAATCACTCCCTCACGTGCTCTTGCTCTTAAATAATTTCAAAATTAAAAGTAAGTTAAGACTAGAAAATTTCTAAAGGAAAAACTCACAAATTTTGTTTGTGCCGAAGTGAGCAATATAACAAGGAAAGTGAAAACGAAGAGTACGCCTGTGTAGGTCCAATCTCCCGTGACACCCCATAGAATTGCGTTAATTAACTGAAGTAAGTAGAATGGTGCAAACGTTTCTTTCAGAATTATGATAAAAAACGATGAATCTGGAACCTCCAGCACGTTCTCACCGTACGCAGATCTCCTACCAACAAACAAGAATATCCTAATTATATTTCATTTTTACTAAATTATAATCTACACAAGAAAACCCTTTAAATTAAACCTCTTACAATAATGTTCAGGTAACACAAACAAGATACATATTCTAGGATAATTAATTTTCTTTGGTGTTATTTTTTTTTTTTTTAATAATTTTACATTTATACAATACATATTATATATATTTGTTTTATAACAACTAATACTTTTTAAGGCACTATCCATAAAAACTGACAAGAAAAGTCGACCGTAGAGGAATACTCGAGTTAGATTTGAAAGTTAAGATGTTACTAATAATCCATAATAAACAAGTCAAGTGTGTGCTAGTCAGCACACAGCGAGGGTCCGTAGGCCACACTATAGTGTTTACTTAACTGTAAAGTGTATAAACAGTGTTCTTTTAAAATGCTAAAAAGCTTACTTTGAACCATTCTAAGGGTCTGATATTCTCAAAACACACTCTGATAAAGTATTTGTTTGCCACTGAACCGGGTTACAACCATATAAATACATCGAAAAGACCATAATTAAAAAAAAACGTATTTTGTCAATAAATTTTTTTTTTTTTTTTTTTTTCGAAATTTCCAAAAAGTGGTATCTTTACTTTTGGTCGAAGAATGTTCAGGAATTTTTTCAGATTTTTTGCACTTCACATAAGCGAGATAGAGGGGGGGGGGGGGACACGTTTCACAGCGGCTTCAAACTCGCCTACGCTCGCCCTATCAAAGTTATAACTAAAGAATTATATATTTTTGTAATCAGCTCGACGTACTCTTTCATATGATGCCCCTCACGGTGTCGAAAAAAATAAAATAAATTTAACCCTTAAGTTTTTATACCCTAATTTTTTTTTTTAAGTCGAAAGAGGAAACAATGCGCACAAGCAAGAATGAGGTAGATTTTAAAACATGAGAATTATTAAAACTTAAGATGTGAGCATTAAACAATTCCAATAAAAAAAATTATACTCCCCAGGTAATTGAAAGGTGGTTTATTTGGACCAGATGCGACTTCCTTTTGTTCAAATTAAATTTGATTCAATATTAATTGTTCACAGAAGGGTCATTTTTACAAGCCATTCAAGTTTTCTCAAAATTAAATATTTGTGGTAATAGCAAAAAAAACTTTTTGTGCATGCAAGAGAGAAAGCAATGGATGCAGAGGGTTAACATTTATATTGAACCAACAGTGGGTAAATTTTGGCTTACCTACCACCAAAAGATCATCAAAATCAGGCGAGTAGTTATTAAGATATGGACATTTGAACAATTGTTGACAGACAGAAACAAGATAAGAATGCTCCTTGATGTCTGTAACACATTTCTGTTAAAGCCTATGATGTCCCAAGCCAATCATGGGCTGCTGTGCCAAATATTATTGTTGCTAGCCGTTTGCCTATAGCTATATCTAATTAAAGGCAATTGGTTAATATTGATTACATGATTTGTCTCTGAAGTTCTGAGTACTGAGTGAAGTGATGGATATCCTGATGACTGAGTCCTGGACCTACTCCGGCTATTCTTCTGAAGTACTTCCTCTCCTCGTCCCAGATATAAGGTAACTTCTTTATAAGAGTGATTCGTAGCCTATCACCCAACACTGAAACCAAGTAAATCTATACAATTGGTGACGACTTTGATTTGGAGTAATGTTTTAATAACTAACCTATCAAGTGACAAATTAACATAAACTTGATTTTTGGTCTACAAACTAATTTTATACTCAGGATCATGAAAATCACATCTTACACCAAAATGGGTGGGACATGTCCACTCTCTACCGGTTTTTTTTATTAAATGTATATTGCCAAGCTATGTCCCGTAGACGAACTTAGCCGACCACATATTCTTAAAAGGCAGCAAAAGATTAACTTATGGCGGAGATACACATGCCCGTAGCTTGAACAAAAACATGCCAGCTACTTGCACATGGATATGTTAAATGGCATGCCTGTAGCTGGCAAGCAAGCAGATAAAAACTTAATCAAAATCCTTGGTATGCCAGTTACTGGCAAATACTCTCTTTTGGCGTGCAAGCTACTTCCCCAATTTGACGGCATGTGTATCTTCACCTTTATACAAAAAATTATAGTTTGATGTTAGTCAGACACTTTTTTGCTCGCTAGCTCCTGGACTATAAGAGAAAACTCATAGGTTTTTAATATTGGATGGCAGTGTTTCTTAACGTTCAAGAAATTTTATTTTTTCAGCATAAATCGCTCATTATCTTGAGAACCACTGAAGGATAAGATATATTTAAAATAAATATGCTGATATGTGTTTCCAGAGCACAATCATATAAGAGTCCAAAGGCAATTTAATATAAGTCTTGGAATCTCTCTCCCCTCTCTTTATACATATTATATATAAAGGATGGACCAGTTCAGATGCACCATCCCTCGTAAAATGTTTAAAAATGGTTCTACGAAGATAAAACTAGTATCCACCACAACTAATTGGGCCATTCCCGACTCAATGTTAATAGTAATTTTTTTGTGATCTATCACCAATTTAGATATTTTTATCTTCAAACCCAGTTTTTCAATAATAAGTTTTGAAATTCCAGTTTGAGTATAGAATTAAAAAACCATAGCCTTGATGTTCACTATATTCCTGACATTTTAATACGAATATTACCATCCTCCGGTAACTACTTGTAGAGTTATCATGCTCCCAACTCAGCTATTCTTACCTTAAAAATTGTGTAACAATTCAATGCACTACCCCTCGTAAAATGGTTATAAATGGTTCTATGAAGATAAAATCAGTCTGCATCTTCACTAAATCGACTATATACCTACAATTTTCCTAGATCTCCGCCTTATGAACACTCATCAAGATTCTTCTATTACACTAAAATAAAGGCCTGGCTGCTTGGATGATAAAACACGTTACTGATAAGGTAGATACACATCAGCTAGGTTTCTAAAATGATAAAAAAAAAATAAATGCATGGTTGAGTCATTGTGACTGGATATGCCTAGATACACTTAAAAGAAAGTGCTTGGATCTTGGATTTGTATGCGTGTATCCACACACCAAATCCAATTTACTATCCTGCAGGGCATTGAGATTCTAGGGGCCACCCTAAGACCTATGTACTCGTACTATATTTTTTAATACTTCTATTCTTTTCATACTAAACCAACAATGAAGAGATATAATTACCTTGGTAATTTCCATCCTTGAAATAAAGGACATTATCATTTTGGAAAATAGACTCAAACTGCTCATCTACGAACCTGCTCGATTCGCTGCTCTCTTTAAAACTGAAATTTTGAAATGACAACCTGTAAAAATTTGATGATTGCAGTTATTTATTTTATGTTTTTTTTTTTATCAATTATAATTAATATTGTGTTCAAACTTTGGAGACAGCTGGTGGCACTGAAAAGTGGTGAAGCGTACTAAACTTAGTTAGTTTTGTCCCCTGATTGCATTCACTGTTATCACTATTATCAATTATTTTTTACTGAGATTATCTTAGTTTGGTGATCTTTAGTAATTTTAATAATTTAATCTCAAAAATGTTTACCAAGTTTGTAATTTTTATATATTGATATTTTGCAAAGTATGTTCAATTTCATCTCACTACTTACTTCTAGTACCAGCTGCTGTGTCTAAAGTTATAAGTACTTTATTGACTATGCTCATTCTGCCCCGTCTACGCTCTTTGATTTTATTAGATATTTAAAAGAACAGAACTGTGGCACCACCTAACCGACAAAGTTTGGAACTTAAAATGGTATAAAAATACCATGAAATACATTTTTTATCTCCTGCATTTCATATCCTTTATTTTTCTGTTGCTCGAACAATTAGTAACAAAAAACAAATTGGTTCTTACTTGATAGTAGTTAAATCTAGAATTTTCACAGGGCAAACGAACTGAGTCTTTCTTTTTTCATAAATATCCTAAAAACAAATAAAAATAAAGTAAATTAATTAATGAGTTTTAGATAGAAATATGCAGATACAAGCATATTTGAACTAAGTTCTTTATGACACCTCACAGCGTCTGGAGCCCGGGAGAATCCAAAAAATGACCGTCACAAAACCGACCGTCACGAAATCGAACCGATGACGATAACTTGAGTAAATGATGACCGATTTAGTTGAAATTTGGTGCACATGTTCATTTCACCAATGCACAGGACGAGTTCGTTGGACCGTATCTCGCTTAAACATAAGCTCCAAAGTAAAATTGGTATTTTCTTTCAATAAGACAAACAACTTTTTTATTTTTATTATTATTATTTTTTTTTTTTTTTTATTTTTTTTTTTTTAGTAAAACCAACACCGTCACTGCTATGAAGTGTTAAAGATCACTAAATTTAAAAGCAGACCTAAACCTTAAAAATAGAGAAAACAACGTTTTTACCGATATCTTACGTTCAAAAGTAACGATTTTAATAAAACATACACATCGTCTAAAGTACAATTGAAACTGGCGTGTAAAATTTCAACCTGATACAAGCAGAAGTTTTTGTGTAGTGAAGTGATATATTTTAAATTGAGTAGGCCGGGTTATTAGGGAAAAGTCCTTTTCCATCCTCCCTACCTACTACAACCATCCACTTCAACTATCAACTTATCATGATTAACTTTTCTCTCAATATTCAATACATATTTACTGCAAGACACTTGCTTCAATAATAAAAAAATTGCTTTTCATTTAATTTTGCCTTTACTCCGCTAAGTATAAAATAGTTAGTTGCTTTTAATTTTGTCTCTTTTTTTAACTTCGCCATTTATAAGTAGTTAGCATCGTATACTTAGCAGTGTGATTAGATAATTAATATTTAATGAAAAGCGTAAGGAACCTCGTACCTACCGGGTGTCCCGCGACACCACACGTATTTTATTTTATTATTATTATTTTTTTTTTTTTTTTTTTGTGTGTGTGTGTGTCTATTGCCTATCATGAAGCCCTCAGTCTTATTATTAATTTCATCACAAGTAATGTATTTTCACAAGATATTTTATTTTTTCGTCCCTGTAATATTTCATTAATCGACGTAGGCCGTTATTGCAAAAGTGTATTTCTATAATTGTGTGGATTATTGATTGCTAATGATTTCAAAATTAAGTATAGGAAGGATCAGTCAAAAGTAAAAAATCAAAATTTTGGATTTATCAACGTTTCAGAATAACACATTTCCTTTTTCAAGGTATAAACAAACAGGTAATAGAAAATTTAAGGTTCTATTACTTTCAAGATTAGCTTTGTTAAGCTTGAAAATGGAATTGTGGTCATTCTGAAGAACAATTTTTTTTCATATTCTGACAAAAATATATTTTGACACCAGGAAACATTTTTGATATCGTGGGTCTGTCGCACAACTTTTTTGTGAATATATGTTAAAAACTACACATCTGACTTTAAGATATAGATGGGGGGTTAATATAGTTAGCCTCCTGAAAGTCCCATATTAATATCAACTTTCTGCGTCCATTGCTTTCTCTTCAGCATGCGCAGAAACATTATTTAATTAGACCTAGAAAATTGAAAGTACCCATCTGATTTTTAAAGAAATTTGGATGGTTAGTTGAAATAAGTAGCCCGCTGATGGTCACATATTAATTTCAACGATCTACAAATATTTGAAGAAATAAAAATAAATAAGGCTCCACTGGGGATCGAAATAATTCCTTAAAACACTTAACCCAATTTATCCAATAATAGGATGCAAGGAAGCTATGCGCCTCAATAATTTGCAGACTATTTTAAATCTGACTGATGGTATGTAGATTAGTCCTCTTCTTCCATTTTTGTTGTTATTATTGTTAATTGTAACATTTTGTTATTATTAATAATTCAATTTTATTATGTAATGCTTACAGTGATAAGAAGTTTCTGTGCGTAGGCTAAAGTTGTTTTGGAGTGCGTTGCTTTAAGGTACAAAGTTGGATACATGTAGAAGATAAACCTTAGAACGCCTAATGTAAGAATGATACCTATCCATGATAATACTCGACGCCCAGTGCTCTCCCTGTATCCTTCCATCTCCTGTAAAATTATACCACTATTAGTAACATAAGTTGGTGAATTCTTATGCCGAGAAGTATAATATTAATGGTATTTTGAATTCACGCATTTTCCCCTGCAGAAGACCCGTTAATTATCATATGAAAAACCAGATGTTATTATTATCCATGTACACTGCGTGTCACCAAGCAACCCGTATTCTATATTCCTTTCTCTTGAGCTCTGGCTCAAACTGGAAATAACCATAAGTATTCAAATCTTTTGTACAAATTTTACCCTTTTTCACTATTACATATAGGGGAGGTTCCATTACATTTGACAGTGATGTAGCTTGGACACTTGTTCCTAGCTCAATGTCCAGCGAGAAAGGTAATTTTTTCTAAAATATTACTTGTCAGAGCGAAGTCTAGCAAAACTATTTTACCAACGTTTCTGTCTTTACCATCCACCATATCAGTGTTATCAGCAATAGGTTTCGAAGATCCCTCTGGCACCGGGGGCCCGCCCGCAATACAGGTCCGTGCGGGCTATGATGTTGTTATCAAAAGCCGTACTTCACTAATATTATTCTAATCGATAAACGAAACCCCTAAGCCGTGGGCCGTGGGTGATGTGTCTGTCTGTCTGTCCGTCTATATCCCAAACCCTTTTAGATAAAAAGTTAAAGTTTGGATTACTGGCGTAACTTTTTGACCCACACTTTACTTGTTTTTTACTTTTTTGAATTATCATATAAGTACCTGAATGTACTGTACACCATTTTACCCGGTCACTTAATGTTAATCCTCTCGACTCCATTTTGTCCCCCACCATGAGTACTTTCCTCTTAAAAATTAGATCCATTATCTAGTTCCTAGATCACTCCTATTTCAAACTTTACTTAGTTTAGATTGTAAGTCTAGTTAAGTCGATTGTACGAGTAGTTTATAACCTGGATGACATAAATACATTTTACAAAACTAGTTGGTAGCTAGGGCATTAGAAGCCCCCCACAATAAGATTTTGGGGACCTCCCGCTAAAGAAAATTGATGATCCAAAAAAAATTTGCGTTCAGAACATCAGATAGTGTGGGAAGAAGAAAGGGGGTGGCCTCCATCGACATTGGTACAAAGATAGCAATTTAATGTTAATTTTTCTTTGTTTTGAATTTGTTAGCCCTCTGGCACCGGGGGGCCCGCCCGCAATACAGGTCCGTGCGGGCTATGTTGTTCTTATCAAAAGCCGTACTTCACTAATATTATTCTAATCGATAAACTGAAGGTTAAATTAAAATTAGGAGTACTAATTGTAAAAATATTTATTACAACATAAACCACTCACACTAAAACATTTTGTGCAATTCCATTGGTAATTAGTTAGGAATGCATTTTTTAAATTTCCACAATATTTTCCTGTATAATAAATCATCACATTAATTTGATTAAAAAATACTAACATTTTGTCCATTCATATAGATAGGGATTTTCCTGGGAAAAATCTAAATTCCGAGATAATGATAAAAAATCAAAAAAAATCGTCCCCACTGTAATCAAAACCGAAATTTAAACAACCACGTGTTAAAAAATATATAACTATGTTCTAATAATAAAATATGTTACAAATATATGTTGTAATAATATAAACTCTTGTTTTAATAAAGGTGGACGCTACCCAGTTACAATACACTAATTCTAGGCATAGTCACTAATAATGGCATAGTCGAGGCAGCCCTTTGTGGAGATCAAGGTGTAGGGCATTAAATTGAACATATAAATTAAAAGACAATATGATTTCAGAATTAAAAATTAACAACGGCTATTAAAGACAAGTGGAATGAAGGAAATGTTGTGTAAATCGAATTAAAATTCCTATAAAGTTATAGGTTGTTTCCTTAAAATAATTGTGCGCTCATCTCGTTCTCGAACCATGGCCTTGTGGTCTTCCATGCACCACCATAGTGCTAGGAATGTAGATGATGCTTCCTTCATCTTCAACCCTCAATTGCCTATTGTAGATAATTTGTAATAAATTATACCGCATTATAATTATATTAAAAATAAACTGTTGATGGATGTATTTCATTACCTTTAATTTTAATCCGTTTTACTTCAATCTATAAGTACTTTTAGGGTTTCATAGGTTATCAAGCATATACGTACGTTATCTTATTATAAAATTTCTTTATTTTATTTTCCCAACCCACCTTATATGAAACTACAAAAAAAATTAATAAATAACAAAAACCAAGTGAAGTTAGAGGTTCCAGGTTTGGTCCCCCGGGGAGTTACACAGTTTTTTATTGGTAATAACGACAAGGCAATTTAAATTCTTTGCCAGATTTTCTTTTTGGTACATTTCGACTCATAAAACCAATAAAGAATGCAAAAAATAAATATAATATATATTTGTAATCTACTTTTTAACCGATTTTTACGATACCCCAATCAAAATTTAAAAAAATAATTGTGCTAATTGCGCATGGGCAAATTAAATTTCTAACTTGTCTGTAATTTTCTTATGTGTAGATCAAAAAGTTGCACCATTGTGTTAAATTTCAACTCTCTAGCTTGAACAGTTCGGGAGATATGAACCGATGAAGTGCGACATGTCACCCTCGACATTAGGGTTTCGAGGAAGATCTAACAAACCCTAAAAACTAACTGTCTTCTCTGAAATTTTAAACAATTAAAGAAGAGCAAAAACAACAAAAAAAGGAATTAATTAAGTCAAATAATCTTCTGAATGCGATTAGATATAAAAACACGGTTTCCCACGTCATTTCATGTCTAATGTAAACAAAGTGAAATTCCCCCCCCCCCCCGCCTCGTAAAGAAAAGGTAAGAGAGAACTCATGTATCCCCCTTACCTTTCCTTGTTATTTTTTTCTTCTTATACGGGTTTTGAATTTAAATTTTGTAAGGTATGAGAGATTTGTTCGAGTCTGTCAGAATGAATATTTTCTTGGGGTTTTCTTTATAAAATTAATTAATATTAAAATAAAAGGGTGGTACGTACCAAAACATCTTCTTCATAGTCATTGTCCTTATCAGCCATCAAATCAATTATAAAATCACTTCAACCCTGAAATATAAACAAAAGTAAAACAACATCAATAATAATGTTATCGACGTACAATGCAATGATTTAATTTATTATTGACAGTGATGATCATTAATGACAACAATGTTATCAACGACTATCCACTTTTAAAAACTACCTCCAACTCCTCCAACCTCCTTGAGCTCAATTATCTCGAAATTTTAATTTTTAATTGATTTCTGGGGATCGATTCTGATCTATATCCTTGTTTTTCTTCCTCTCTTCTTCTTCAAAGAAAACGTACGCCCTATTTACAAGTTACAACTACTAATTTAACTTAACAATTTAATCACAAACAAGTCGGGTATGGGGTACCTCAGATCTTTTCCTCACTTCGGAGGCCACTAAAGTACTTCTCTTGCTGCTGGTTAGTCCTTGGATGCACTCATTTTTTTATTATCATTTTAAAAAAAAATGTATGCATTACCTATTTTATTTATTTAATTATTTGAATTTTGGTGGTATTTTGACAAATTTACACAAACTTTGACGATTAACAAAAGTATCGCACTAATTAATAATTATGTTCGCTTATAACTTTTAAACTAAATAATAGAATTTCATCGAATTTTTAAATTTTTCCTTATTTTTTACCGGTTCCAACGATATGCTGTATGTCAAAAACGTATTTATACTTTCGGTATTATTAACTGTCAAAGTTCCAAAATTCAAAAATTGATAACTTCAAAATGACGGCCAATAACAAAATTAAATTTAGTCTGTTAATAGACAGAATTTAGGCTGTAATAGATTTGTTTGTCATACAGAGAGGTACATTCGTGCCAAATTTCAACTCAATAGGACCACTTTTAGATTATTTTCGATTTTTTAAAATTTTGCTGGCTCAGCAAACTGGGTTTAAGGATGGCGGAAAATGTTGGTTTTCCGGGCGAAACACCAAGTAGTAAGGACTGATTTTTCTGCCAAGTTTTAACTCTCAAAGTTTAATACCCTGGAGCTCTACGATGATAACACATATAAACACATACAGACATCATACTGAAAATCACTCTGGAGGTTTTAAAAACACCCAAAGCAGATTATTCAGTTAAAATCTCGAAAAATAAATTTGGGTGAAAACAATACTTGTTCTACCTTGGTGAGGAAAAGTAAAAAAAAATCAAATAAATAAACTTGGTGAATAGAACTCAAAGAGAAAAAGTGATAAGTTTATTTAAAAAAAAAAAAAAAAAAAAAAAAAAAATAGCTAATGCATATTTAAAATATTTCAAACAACCGGTTTCGGTCAGTTCATTACTTAGTTCAGTAGGTACTAGGTCATTATCAGTTCTTTAACGCATCTGATTCACCATGACTATGTTGTATGTTCTACAAAATGTTAGTTAAAACAACTAATTTTACAAAATTAAACTAGTATCAACTAACTAAAATTTTCTAACTAAATATAATCAATATAAAACATGTTTAAAAAACATAATCACGCAAAATTACTAATATACTAAAATCTAAAAATATAGAAAAATGTAATTTAAATTTTATTACTTTTACCTCACACTCATTGATGCCAACTGAATTGAATCTAAAACTAATTATTATATTGTTTTAGAAAATTAAAATATTAATTAAATTATTATGGAAGAAGTGAAAGAAATACAAAGTATTTTAATTTCTTACCTTACACTCATTGTTGCTAACTGAATTTAATTTAAAATTATTATAGTTTTAATCTAAATAATATCAATTTTAATAAATAAATGTAATTATTTTTTTTTTATGAGTAAGAGATATTTATTAAGATATATTTAATGTTTTTAATTCTGTTAAACATGGTTAAAGTAATTGTCAAAAATTTAATTATAACAGTGTTTATTATTTAGTAAATTTACAGTGATGAGCAAGGAATGTTATAAGACTGATTGTGATTGTATAATAATGCGAAAAGTAAAATGAATATGTGACTCAGAGAAGAGACCTTGAGTATATGTCTACTACTGGTAGATAAGCTTCAATAGAAACAATCAGATATCCACTGTTATGTCTCTTGTCAGTGTTTTCCTATTTAGTTTCATTCACAACTAAAACACGCAGTGTTACACGGGTTTAACAAAAATTAATTTAAGTGAATCGAATTTAAGCAACATTATTAATCATTGATTGATAGATGACATAATTTTTCCAAGAAACCCTTGGAAGGTCGTGGTTAGAGTGCGTAACTTATTCCTGTCTCATAGATCTCTGTGAATTACAGAATTCATGTATTAACATGTGATCTTAAGTATCTTTATCTATAGACCTTGTCAACAGAGACTTTGACTCGGAGACCAAGTCTCGCGATTTCGGTCTCCATGACAATAGCTGGCCACACACGAGCGGATTTTTTGACGGATCTGGTCCGCGGATCTCAGGTCTGTCGTTCCCCCACTAACGTGCAAACCCCGTCCGTCGGATCTAGTCCGTCAACTCGGTCCGCGGACTGCGGACACGGTTCGCTCGTGTGTGGGGCAAATCCGCAGATTTTTCCTTGTTGGTCCGCGGACCCAGGTCTGTCCAGCATGCTCGACAGACCTGTTTAACGGACGACGGACCGGGATCTCATACTAGCGGCTGTGTCTTACTGTGTACGACTGTGCGGTCAATTCTAATAATTTAATATCATATATATACACATTATACATCATATATATATAGTAAAACTTGTCTAAGCTGGAAACCTGCTAAGGTAGAAACTTTTTCTCGGAACGTTTTTTTTTCTAAGTAAAACACCCTGTATAAGCTGGAAACCTGCTAAGGTGGATTTTTTTTTCTGGAACCGAGGCCTTCAAGCTTAGGCAAGTTTTAGTGTATATATATATATAAATATATATATATAAATACATATATATATATATATATATATATATATATATATATATATATATATATATATATATATATATGTTATGTTATATAATATTTATAATATATAAATATAAATAGGGAATAAATAAATGCCAGAGGGAGAAAATTAAAACTGAATAAAAACCGAATTAAAAACTGAAAGAGACTGAAGAATTTAATTTAAATTTAATTTAAACTGAATAATTTAATTTAAACTGAAGAATTTAATTTAAACTGTAGAATTTAATTGAAAAGATGAAATGAATTTAATTAGAAATGAAACGAATATGGAAATGAACGGATATGGAATGAAACATTATTTGGGTGAGAAATAGTAAAATGATTAAGAGCTAAATCCGCGTACAAATAATAAACTTTGGTCCGTGCGTGTGTGTTGACAACGGCGGACGGGGTCCGCGGATCTCATGTCCGCCGACAAGGTCCGGTCGGTTGTTTCTCCACTAACGCACATACCGGGTCCGCAGATTTCCCCAAATCCGTTGGAAAAGTCCGTGGTCCGTTGGAAAAATCCGCTCGTGTGTGGCCAGCTAATGTCTACTTGATTGTCATTGTTGAATAGTGTACTTATTAGACATCATTATTATTGTATAATGACCGTTCGGATCGGAGTGAAAAATCGCAAAAACGTTTTTCCCCATTTTAGATGGACTCCGCTAAAACTTCACGGCTCCATCATCGTTTTCTATTTTTTTTAAAAAAACATTAATGGCAAAAGCAGCGATACTGATGCTACTTACATCATATATAACCTGGGAATTGCTGAACAATTGCTTTCACTTCATTTAATTTTCCCGCCATTGCCACAGCCCCGTTGTAATCTTGACCATGCAAATATAACACGTCAATCTTGCAGAATTTGTTTTAATAATTTTGTTTGCAATTCCCTGTCCACTTAGGTCTGTAATAGGTTCCCTAATGTAAAAATCTCCTCTAAATTTGAAGCGCTCCTGACAGTGTTTAATTTGGTACCAGTAGGTTTTAGGCTTTTGAATAAATAATAAGCCCACTAGAATTAAAATAAAATATCTGTAATAAATGAAAATATATATTGAAATGATAAATAATATCTTTAAATATATTCTTTGGATACCGTCTTTTCTATTCAATGTAGCTCTCATTAACTTAGCTTATGAAGTGTAGCGGTAATAATTTGTTCATTTTTTTCGTCGTCAGTTAGCAGATACGTTGGCCTTTGTCTTTACCGTTGGTGTCACTTTACATCCAGACGTACGGCATCGACACTATAGTATAATTGCTACTGCCCTTCCCTAATCTGGTGAGAATCGACATTCTCCTTATCACCTGCTTGGGACATGCGTAGTAATAAGCGTACGACACTGTCGAGGGCCTTCGCATTTACCTTTTAGTACCGTCACAAATTCAAACCTTCATCTACGTAATGAATGCAGGTAAATAGTTGCTCAACACCTGCTACATCAGCAGTCTCATCGGCAAAGACTGAAAAACACCGCGACGTGTTTCTTCTTCAACAATATTAGGTACGATCTAGCAAAAAACCGTCGAATCATCAATCATTTCATTTTGAATCCTAGGACTAATGTTCTTGTCCCGTTTATCCGGACCTTCTAAAATATTCTTTAAAAAGGGGTATCCTTTAGCCTTAGCCCTATATTTTTAAAATGGCCTGAAAATTGCCTTCGTTTATAGAAATGTCCTCGTCAATTTTTATAGCTTCCGAATTGCGGTGTCCTCTGACGGCTAACTCTTAACTTCTACACAGAATAATAGCTTCAATAATGGGGACAAGTCGTTCTTTATTTTTAGAGTCCGTAGGCAAAACCAAGGACCCTTATATTTTCCTGCGTGTGTCTGTCCGTCCGTCCTGTCGCGTGCTCTCACGGCTACACCTTTCGTCCGATCACTTTGAAATTTGGCATGTATGTGTCTTGTACCTACCCACATATTTTAAAAATATAGCCACTTAAAAAAATATTTTTCAAAAAAATTAAGGTAAAAAAACTTAAGGGTTAAATTTTTTCGACACCGTGAGGGGTATCATACGAAAGGGTACGTCGAGCCGATTACAAAAATATATAATTCTTTGGATATAACTTTGATAGGGCGAGAGAAGGCAAATTTGAAGTGGGTGTGAAACGTGCCCCCCCCCCCCCCCCTCCCTCTATCTCACTTATGTGAAGTGCAAAAAATCTGAAAAAATTCCTGAACATTCTTCGACCAAAAGTAAAGATACCACTTTTTGGAAATTTCGAAAAAAATATTATTTTATTTTTTATTGGCAAAATACGTTTTTTTATAATTATGGTCTTTTCGATGTATTTATATGGTTGTAGTCCGGTTCAGTGGCAAAAAAATACTTTATCAGATTGTGTTTTGAGAATATCAGACCCTTAGAATTGTTCAAAGTAAGCTTTTTAGCAATTTAAAAAAACACTGTTTATACACTTTACAGAAACACTATATTATAGTGTGGCCTACGGACCCTCGCTGTGTGCTGACTAGCACACACTTGACCTGTTTATTTACTATTTGATTATGTAATCCAGTATCAATTCTATGTTTAATATTTTTCAATTTATTTTGTACATTATGAAGATTCTGTTCACTATGTCGTTCTTCAGGTAAGTTAAGTCTTGGTGATTTTTAAAACATTCAATTCCACGTGTCTAATCGTAAAATTAATTCTTTACCAAGGTACCAACCTCGTGGTGGCCGCCTTTTCTAGACCATGGTTTTTGAAAAAATTCGCAATATCGATATCTTTATAAATAAAAATGAATGTTCGTCTGTCTGTCTCTTATGCCTGCCTACACCATTCATCCGATTGCGATGAAACTTTGAGGATTGGTTGGAGGTTGGACTAAAACTGTGATTAAATTTTGGTACACAGGGATACGGGGTACAAACATGTCCAAAGTAATAAAAACCTTTAATGATGCATATCGTTGAAAAGCTCTTTATAAGAGTACAGTAATTGTTGTTCTGTACATTTTTGTCATATTTTCATTTAGGAGAGGGGTAAAATGGAAAATATAGGAAAAATATTATAATCTAAATCTATATAAATAAAAATAAATGTTTGTTTATCTGTAGGTCTCTTGTGCCAATATTGTATATATTGGACAAGTATATATTGCAAATTGTAATATACATTTTTACTCTAAGGCAACATTATTTAACTAAATCAACTATTTATAAGGTTTTTCAAAGATAGCCGCTATATATTTCTTATGTTATTAAGTTTATTAGGCGGTACAATGTTTGCCGGCAGCTAGTTTACAATAAGCCCCATTTTCTGTAGGGGAATAATCAAGCTAAAAAAATTGTCTAACTATTCAAGATTAAATATTCTACCTTGTCCGTTAATAATGGATCGGAAAAATTATTGAAATAATTGAAAATTATTGAAATCGGCGTCAAAAAAGAGAATCTCTAAATTTAAATTATAAATATGTTTCAACTTGCTAATATCGAAGTTTTTTGGGTTTCTTTTTCACTAATATTACTTTAATTTGAACTAGGTGCGCTGTGGTCCATTAATAGTTAACCAATATCTCCCGAATTTCAATTAGTTACATTTTTTATTTCATCAATATCATTCGAATTTCAATTAGAATCAGCATTATATCAACAGTTTTTTCACTATTATGCACGTGGACGGCAAAGCCAAAGTCCTAATTTTAAACAAAATTAAAGTATGCAATTCCGCAGCACATGTTAAAGTGATAGTGTTAAGTAAAATAAATTGGTTAGAGGTGGTCAGAGGCGTGAAGTCACACGTATCACGTAAAAAGGGTTTCGTTTGTATCGTGAGCATAAAATAGTATATGGGGGGGGGGCACAATTGTTTTTTTAGAAAATGGCATGAAAAATTAAACATGTTCAACAAGTGTTATATATTTTTGTAATCTACTCTTCAATATCTTTCATTTGATTCCCAGTAAATAAAATAAAATTGCTATTGTCATTTTTTCTTTGGCCCATTAGGCCCACACATTTTGCATATGTTTTTATATTTTTTGTAACAGCAGAAATATAGTTTTAGGGGGGGGGGGGGCGCAAAATGTTGATGTTTTTGACAAAATGGAGTGGAAAATTAAACACTATCCACAAGTGCTGTATATTTTTGTAATCTACTCTTCAATACCGTTATTTGATACCCATTCAATTTAAAAAAAAAAAAAAATTGTTTCCCTGTGACAGGAATTACTTGCCCATTTTGGATTCCCAGTTAATCAGATCAAATTGCTATTCTTATTTTTTCTATGGACCAGCAGACTGCAAATTTACAAATATTGGTTGTATATGTACCCTCAAGCACTTTATATTATATCGCAATGGATCCTTCAGAGTATAGAACTGTGAAAGAGAATAGTATACTATATTAACGTGTTCGGCGTTTTTAGGGTTTCGTTGGTAAAACCAAAAAAAGAAACCCTTATAGTTTCGTTCCTGTGTCTGTCTGGTTGTCACTCTGCACGGTTCCCATAACTTTTGAATCAAAGGAGCATAGAAACATGAAACTTTCCAGCATTAAAGTTAAAGGTCATTTTGACTCGCACACAGGAAAAATATAGCGAACTCAAAATTATCAGCTGCTCAAATTCAAAATGGCGGCTAATTTGGTCAAGTGGGAAGCTAAGTCTTAATTGAGGGAAAAGAGAAGAAAAGTCTGGAATGTTGTGGTCTTTAAAAAATCAAAATTTTTAATTGTAACAATACTTAAAAGAAAGCTTAGAAGCTGATAATTTGAAAATCAATGAATTAGTCTTAAAGGTTTTGTTTTGTGAAAGGTGTTCTTTAACTAAGACTTAATATTGTGATAAGACAATGTCTCTATAACTGTTATTGTGTAGTGTAGCATGTGAAGGTTAAAATAGAATTTGATACGAAGTAATTTAAGAACATAGAAAACCAGACTGCTAAATTATCTGTGATTATGCTAAACCCACATTACATCCCCTTCCCCTTATTTTTTTTTAAATCTGTGCCCCCCAAAAAAAATTCCTGGGTGCACCACTGGGTCTACTAACTAAGTTCGTATTCAGGATCATGAAAATCACATTGACCACCAAAAAGGGCGTGACATGGCCGCTCTCAAATGACTATTGTCCATCAATGTCCCGCAGACGAACTTTGCCGACCACATATCTTTAAATGGCACCAAAATATTAACTTGTACACAGCTTGTACATTACAATTAACTCTCTTTTATATAACTCTCTCTATAAAGAGTTAATTGTAGTGTATAATCTATTTTATATGTAAAATATAAGTATAAATATGTGGTCCCCTTTTTTATGTACATATATAATTTAGTAATTTTTTTTTAAAAATGTCAATTTGGGGTAAATAATTACTCAATTTAGTACATTAATTGGTGATATTTCACCCCTTTTTTTTGGGACATTTTCATACCAGTTAGAAGTCAAAAGTTTTATAAAATCCCATTATATACAAATCAAAAATAAATAAGTCATGATTAGTGCCTGTCGACAGTCGACACGTAGTCACTGACTTGTTATGTATAAGTATCCAGTATAAATAACATTGGCATCGACATTGTAAAATAGTCTGCCAATTAGTGTGGCTCATAGCTTTCTCGCTTCCAATTATTGGACTAATGGTCATAGTGTGGTTATTTGGACCTTTTTCGATTACATTACCAGTAGGGTCACACATAATAAATATTAAATGTGAACAGATGGTTCAATTTAATATGGGATTTATGTATAGTATATAAAAAAATAATAATTAAAAATAAACTCACCTAAATTATAATCCACTGGGTAATAAATTTAAACTCCATTTATGTTAATACTGAACACAAATTTAAAGCACTTGAAATGTAAGAACTTTAATTAATTTTAATATAACTTTTTTTTTTTTAATTAATTTACTGGTGTTATCTAGATTCAATTTACTATATTTTCTTCTTTTATAATAAAATAAAATAAATTAAAAGAATTGTTGAATATATATATATATATATATATATATATATATATATATATATATATATATATATATATATATATATATATATATATATATAAATATGACGTAAAAAGATTTGAAGTTTAAAATTATTGAAAGAAATAAAAAAAAAAAAAAAATCAAGGAACTCTTAAGGCCCCCATACACGATCAAACATTTTGCGCAAAATGTTTGAGTAAGTAAGTAAGTCTTAAACCTATTTGTTATAGATCGGTTAGAAATATATATAATAAAAAAAAAAATAGAGATTTTGTAAAATAATAAAAAACCTTATGTAAAATGGTATGTAGAAACAAATACAACTTCTATAATGCAACAAAAGAACACTCAAATAAAGATAGGTAATTGATAAGGATTACTGAATGTAAAAACTTAATAAACAGTGAAATTAATTATTCATTCAATAAAATAAAACGTGAAAAATGAAAAAAAAAAACGATAAAAATGTGGGGTAACTAAAGTTAAAACAAACAAACAAAGAAAAATATACCATAGATTATAATCTATGGTGTAATATTAGATTATAAACTAATTTGGAATTCTTTTTTGAAACAGATGTAAATTTATACGTATACATATATATTGTATTTCCTCAAAATAGTTTAGATTAGATACTTTTAGAACTAGATTAAATTAAGTTAATCTAAATTTAATTTAGATTAAATTATATAACAAGTTAAAAACAGGTAAAAAACAACATTCAGATATATTTTAGACGTATACAGCGACATGTCGCTGTATATGTCTGCTTGCTATAGGTATTGTATCAATTTTGTTACTGTCACCTGGTTAAAAAATGTTTTGTTTAGTAAGACGTAATAAGATTATAGTAGATTAATGAAAAAAAAAAGAAACAAAAAAAATTTTAACAAATTAAGAGTCGTAAATTAATAAAGAATTACAGAAAGTTAATAATTATAATGTATCACGTTTTAATATGTTTATCCGAGACCTAGTCATACGAGAATAAATCCAGTGACAGTCATATCTACATTTTTTTTTTAACATGGCATCGTAATTTGTTATCAGTTTGCTTTTTTTTATCACACACTTGAAAACGCTACAAGGAACCTCTCCATTTATATAAATATATATATATATATATATATATATATATATATATATATATATATATATATATATATATATATATATAAATATATATATATATATATATATATATATATATATATATATATATATATATATATATATATATATATATATATATATATATATATATATATTATGAGTTTCTGTAATAAATCAGAAAAGCAAAGAAAGAAAATAATATTGGCTAAAAAAAAACAGGCATAAATTTCAGATAAAAAATTTGAAATATTATTTAATTAACCAGAATAAAGAAGTATTTAAAAAAAAAAAATCAATTAAACATCCGGTTTTGAAGATTTAATTGTTGTTTTTTTTAAAAAAAATAAAAAAATGCAGGTGTTTCAATTTTGGTTGGGAATTCAATTGTATAGTCAGTCACTGGTTAAGAATTTTTCTTGAAGAAAGAAGAAACATGGAATGACCATTAAGAGTATTGAAATCCTCAATAACGGCATGTTAGTTAAAGGTTTTTCTAAAAGATTTTTTTTACTTTCGCATGTACTATACACGAAGTATACATCGCTGGTTTTGAGGTAGACCGTCATAAGTGCAATCATTTTAATTTAGGAAATATTTTACTAAATGATTAAAAATTTGATAAGCTTTCCATAGCAAAAACGTATAAATGGCTCGCTCAGAACCTATAATATAGAACTTGTGACGTTTTTCTTTAGTGGAGATCTGTTATTCCACTTAAATTACGGAAGGTCTGATTTTCAGTTATAATTCGGCTTCAACGTTAAAAGGTGGTTTATTCGTTTTATTAAAAATTGTCACATCGCCTTAAGTTTTTGTGGACTTGCTTCCTTAAAAAGTGTATATGCTATTTCGTATAATGTTGGATTGTTTTGATCTAAAGTTTAAAATTAGGTTTTGTCACTCGATGTCGGGCCAAATAGACATATGTAATAGGAATTTGTTACTTTTAGGTTTCTCTACGAAAAGAAACCTTATATAACGGCTCTCTCTGCCTGACTGTCAGTCCGTTGGCATGTTTCAATTCATTAACTACTATAGCTAGGAACATGAAATTCGGCACACAGGTGCATCTCGGCATTTGTGACAACTGAACTCTTTTGGAATTTTCACAGTTAATTTTTTCATGATGCCAATATGACGGGCGACTAAAAAAGGTTTTTAGTCACCTTGACTGTTATACATCAATTTAAAGGTCTTGAAGTGTAGAAAAAGAATATGCTACTATTAAAATTTGTGGTATGGAATACCCTCAACCATACAGGGGGCCGGGGGAAAATTTTTAAATTTGCATTTAAAATAGTGAGTTACTAAGAAAACATTAGTTCAACATTTTCAAAACCTTTAGGCTAGGCGCACACTGGGGGCAAAACAGTCTGCTTGATTATATACTGCCTTTATTAAGTAGCTGACTTGTTATAAAAGGAAAGTAGCAATCAACAAAGTGCAAAGTAAATTGTAACCATGGTCAACCAAGACCACTTATAACCATGATTTACTAATATAAATTTAAAACACTAGAAACTTTTAATGATTATTAATAATTTTACGTTCAGGAAAAAATAATTACTCAATTTAGTTGAAAGGAAATGGTGTTAAAAACATTATATTACAGCAATAATTATTACTAATTTATTATTATAAATTCAAGCCGCTTTTTTCCCCTTTGGCGAATTGGTCATTAACTTTTTCAATATCAAGTAAGCGTTGCTTACTGGTAGAGTAGCGAGAATTTCACAATGGCTTGATCTTGATAATTTGGAACAACTTCATCACTGTAATTGATTAAATAAATAAGTTTGTCCTAGTCCTCAACGTCGAGCCTTTGCTTTGAAAGAAACCCTACAAACTTAATTTGCCCTTTCCGTTACGAGCCGTTTTATTTTTCTGACAGCTGGCACTCAGTGCATAGTTTTCTATCTACAATTTTCTTGATCACGGTATGTTATCATCTGATGTTACTTGTAATTCTTTTTTTTTTGGAAAGAGGAGGGAAATATTGCCGAGATAGAAATACATATTATTAATATTCTATGAAAATAATGGACGCTAAACACAAAACTACTAAACTGTCAAGTGACTATAAAAAATCTTGTAATGGAAAAAAATCTCGGGTGTGGGGGGGCTATGGCCCCTATGACCCCCTTTGGAGCTCATCTGATTTTTATGAAATTTGGATGGTTTGTCCAAAGTAGCCTTATCTTATACTGCGATCTTGAAATTTTGGTAAATTAATATTTCTATTCTTAAAATTTCATAAAATATTAAAACAATTTTGACAGATTTAAAAAAGGGGGAATGTTTGTGCGCATGTGGAAGAGAAAAAGGCGCAGCCGGTTAAAACTGATATGGTACCGACAATGGATTGTCGTATTATCCAAATTTCATTAAAATCAGACGAGAAATTTTTTTTCGCACAAAATGAGACAGACACGGAACAAAACTTTTCCCTGACGTCGAAAATAGATTTCTGTTTTGGAATTTTTGAAATCGATGACATAAAATATTTTCTTTCTTCAAAACGATCATATAGCTCCCGTTACCTTCGATAAGCTCAGAAGCAATTTTTTTTTTGTCACTTGAAACAACATTCCTTAAAAAAGAGCCTGTATTAAACAAAAAATTTATTAAAATTTTAATAAAAATAAAACTCCTCTAGAAAATACTCGTTCTATGAAGTTGACGAATTTGCATTTATGACAGTATTTTTCCAAACTGGTAGTGGGAGAAAGTATTGTGACGGCTAAAAAAAATAATTGATGAGATTTCGATAGATTTACACGATTTACAAGGTCCCCTGAGTCCAAAAATATATCTGCCCGTCGTGTGCAGCCCGTTATCTGACGTCTGTAGTCTGTGCAGACACTAATCTAACGGGGCCTATCGACGAAATTTGGGATACATATTCGGAATAATCATTTACCTACTGATGAGAAATTGATTTTAGCTCTAAATTAGAGGCTAGCGCCCTCAATTTAGAAATTATATTTTCTAGTCCAATTATATATATTTTAGTCCAATAAGATCTGTTCCAAATAAAAAATGGAATAATGTCACCATCATTTTCTAGATGAGCTTAGGAGTCACTTAATTAGGAATAAAGTCAGACGTCGCTCCACTAAAATAAGCTTTATTGTACCAAGCCGCCTTTCAACCAATGGTGACAATCTTCAGTGCTGGTGAGACGAGTAATGCTTAAGAGAAAAAATCAGTGTAGTAGTTGAGAGAGAGGTTGGAATCTGACTCAAGAATAGCCACTAGTAGTTATTAGCCAGCTTTGGACAATTAAGTTAAATTTAGTGGAGAAACGTTGAACTTATCCTGCATAATTCTATGTGTATTTACTCCTGCAGACACCGTTTACAAATTATTAGAAATATTATAAATAAAGAGAACAACTCCAGCAAAAATTATTAAATTAATTGTCAATATATTTTTATTAAAAAAAGCAAATGATAGACCGGTAAAAGTTCTTACGACAGAAAGGAATTAAACCTTAATTCTTTCTTTTACTCTTAGCACCACTGTCAAACAAAATCATTATTTAAATTCCTAGAGCTGTTTGTACTTTTTATGCGACATGTGGATTAAGTTGCGCGAATACTCAGTAATTAATCAATGTCAAGTTTCCTAAAGGTTCCCGATGAGCCAAATTGACAGTTGTCAGCTAATTGCTTGGGTATTTTAGACTGGTCCGGAAGAAGAGCGCATTCACCTAAAAATACGCTACCAAAATTTTCCAGCTTGACTCGCCAATCATCTAAAAAAGTTAAATTTTATAGAAAAATAAAATTAATTATGGATATCATATATCTTTAATTGTAGACAAGAATAATAATAATAGAAAGGAATGTACCGAAAAAAAGATTCAGAGTAAAGGTCTTAAAGTTATTAATTAGAGAAGTCTTCTCGGCCATCTATGAATCTCGTATTCGCTTCCACATTTTTAGGCCCTTATATTTTCATAGCTTTCTATTGATGACATTTTATTCGCTTCGGTGGTGTTCTGTGTGAAGTGACTAAACTCTACAGGGTTAGTAAGCAGGACCCAAATGAGGGGCCTAATTGCTAAGTTCCAAAAAGTGGTAGGTCAACGATCTACTATTAGCAAGTTTCAGTAGTACCTAAACTTCGAATATCCGGCTCAGCTAGAGTCTACTAAAGGTGTCTGCTGTGGTCATTCTCATTCACATTCAGTTAAAGTTAAAAGTGATACAAATATGTAATTGTATTCTTAGTATGTAGTTGTTTCTCCGCGGTTATGGCTGATTTACGATTACATTTGTATTATATATTTGATAATAATTTGTGATAATAATAAAAGTTTGACTTGAAGTTTTGTTCAAGATTAAGATCCCTATATAATCTTACTTATAATATGACTAAGTGGAGGTGCATTGCCACCGTACTCCTGAGGTAGTACGTTCACAGGCACGAACTTTGCCAGGCATCTCTCGTCTTCAGTAGAACTCTCGATCTGTAAATTATTTTTTTCATCAAATAGATTAAATTAAAACAAACCAATCTATGGTTAGTGTCAAATAGAAAGTTTAGGTGACCACAAAACACAAAACTTATTTTGATAGTTTTTTAAAAAATAATGGAATTTTGAAGAAAATAATTATTTTATTTTTAATTGATATTTATTCCTCTTGTTCTAGTCAGAGTAAACTTGTCAGGTACATTCCACTTTCCTTACATACCTATCTTCTACATCCTTCGTATTTTTTTCTAAAATAATACAAAAAGAAATAGACTGGCAATTAGTGGGGGTCATAGCTTCTTTGTGTTCTATTATTGGATGAATAGTCAATGATCGTATGAGTTTACAATAATGTGAATTGAAAGTGTAGTTCTTTGGATCAGATTTGATTCTTAGTGAGGTCACACTTGGGAATGGGAATGGACTTTCGTCCTAAGAATCTTTTCAAAGCTTCAAGAGATTTTTATAAGCAGAACTTAACCGCACCCTTCTCACCTCCATTTGGAGTGCCAAATTTGGTTCTGATATCTCAAAAAATGAAAGAGCCTATATAAAGAACATACACAAATACAACACATACAATTCATCCACGTTGGCTTTTATAGATAATGAAGATATTAAATGCGCGCAGACGGTTGAAATTAATATGGGACTATCTGAGGGCTATACTTTAGATAAACCATCCAAATTTCTTGAATATGAGATGAATACTTATAAAGATGCAGTTGTTAATAAAAAACAAGTGGAAGCAAAATATATTTATATATGTACTTAACAATAGTGACTTCAAAATACTGACAAGTTATCATTGAATTAAATAGAATACAATTTGGTTTCTGAGCTTTCCGAAGGTAAAATGGAAACGGAAGCAGGTAATTCTAAGACTTTTTTTCTTAGTTTAATTGAGTGCTAAATTCAAACAATTTGTTTACTTTAAAACATTAGTTCAGTTTATAAGTTTATTTAATTGAACAATAATAATTTGCTGCTAAAAAAAAATTAAAAAATTATAACAATTAGAGGTTGAGGCCACGCTGTCATTAACCACTTAATTACAGCTGTTCATTATCAAGCCGATTATTTGTAAGAATAGAGTAATATTAACTTGAACGATTTTCATGATGAATGAATTTGAACGAATTTCATAAACATTTTCTGGGTATTCCCTCTTACCACTTTTATTCCACTTACTCTTCATGAATCTGACTAATAAATAATATTTAATTAAATTTCCTCAAAAAAAACTCAGTATTTTAGGTCTACATTTCAATAATCGAGAATAATATTTTATCTACGATTGATACGAAATATAAACATTGTATCTCTGTTTAGATGCGTAGAAAGTGATCCTTTACGTACTTGTATTCATTGCGCATGCGCGTCTTATAGTTCTGAAGAATTCCTCTTCTTTACCACCCTAGGGCGGTAAAGAAGAGGAATTCTTCAGCTTTACGCACGATTAGCAAGTTTGTTTACATTTGACAAAATTAATTTACTGTTCTTTTATTAAAGTAACTGTATATATCGAGTTTTTAGTAAAAAACCATGAGTGAATCAAGTGACTTGGACGAAAATGTAGAGAATAATAGTGCGGAAAGTAGCATTTTGCATGCGAGTGTGGAGTTTGCACCCGAGCGACAGCGAGGGTAGTAAAACCACACGAGTAAAGCAAAATGCAGTTTTCGCACGAGTTGCATACCGTACTTTATCTACGATTGTGGATTTTAATAATAAATACAGAAAAAAAAAAAAAAAAATATATATATATATATATATATATATATATATATATATATATATATATATATATATATATATATATATATATATATATATATATATATATATATATATATATATATATATATATATACTTCCTGTATGTAAGTTCGTATTTCTCTTTTTATAAAGATGATAAATACATTAGCTGTATTTTGTGTCGAATTAATAATTTAGGGAGGCGTATTATTCTCCTCATGTATGTCATAATTACTTAAATCACTCATTGTTTTCCACTAAAAACTCGATATAAACAGTTACGTTTAGTTAAAAATGTAAACAAACTCGCTAATCGTGCGTTAAGGTGAAGAATTCCTCTTTTTTTCGGACTAGGGCAGAAAAAAGAACAATTATGATCGCGCATGCGCAATGAATACAGCTACGAAAAGAATCACTTTCTACGCATCTAAACAGAGATATAATGTTTATATTTCGTATCAATCGTAGATAAAAACTTTTATCTACTTGCGGCAGCAAAATGAGGCATTATTGAACTGATTTCGGGGAGAGAAATGTGATTTTACTGCCTAGGCGGTAAAATGAGGAAAATGAATGAAGCAACATAAATTTTGATGCCTAGGCAGCAACATTTTTATTGTTATATTGTTGGCAATAACAGTTTATACTATTATCTCTATCATATAACATTATATTATAGTTTAATAAGTAAAATGTAATAAATAAACGTTTTAATATTTAAATAATTTGTTTATATTTGTTAATTCTGTTAAATAAGTTCAATGAATAGTAGATCTTTAATTAAAAAAATAGCGGAGTCACTGGCCACACTGCAGCTTCATGTAAATATCCAACATCCATTATCTCAATGTGAAATGCCATCTTCACAATGTAACTTCCACAACGGTTGTCATGATGAATCATCAGTAAAACAAACCAACAGGTTAAAAGGTGAAATTATAATTTCTAAATTTAGATTAACTTATGTATATTATGTAATATGTATATTGTATATACGAGGGCTCGTACATCAGTTGGCAATAATTACTGTTCAATATATGACTCAGTTACCAGCTGATTTTCCCATCTAATTTTAGTAATTAAATTCAAATAATTAACTGTCTACAATTCAATTTTAACTTATTTGGTGAATTGTTAATATTATATTTAACTATTTTTTGTTTAAAATAAATATTAAAATATTTACTTTTTGTTTAATAAAATAATTTAAAAATATTACCTCGAGAGTAGAAATCTATAGTACCCAATCGATAACTTCATCGCTCAGGGTATAATGACTTACTTTTACATCCTCGGTTCATAAATAGCTATTGAAGATGGTAAAAATAATAACATTAGGAATCGACTTTACTAACGATAGATTTCAAAAATGGAAGTCTAAGTCGCACACATCGTGTATGAGGGAACACCCCTTTCGGGGTTTCCAGTTCAACGTCACACTGTGGGACGAGTGGTAACCTTATCTCACTCTCCCTTCTAAGTGTTTGACACCGACCTCACCTTGGGGTCGCCCGTATCCTCACAGCTCTCCTAGGCTTGAGTTCCGTACGGGTCACCGGGGGACCAGGTATACCTTTAACCTTGGAATCCCCACTCTCACGAATGTCATCGTAACCGTAAGGGGGACGCCACTGTGCATCTTCCCCTTCACGACGCGCCGGGCGCTTTGAAACACGCGTGTACATCGGACCTCCTGATGATATTGTAGAGGGGGATGTTATATATACCTCAACTACCTTCCCCAAACACCATACCGAGAACATTCGCCCGTTTTCTTCACTTATTCGAATCTGTATTCAGCTCTTCTAATAAAGCTCTTTCTACTACCTAACACATTACTTATTATTATTTTACTTTTTATTTACTATGTAAATTTAATAAAATTCTTATTAATATTAATTTTTATTATTATTTAAAAAAAAAAAAAATCCCTTTAAAGGCTATTTTCTTTTAATTTAATATCTTGACAGGACAAACAAAAAGCAATAATTGTTTTATTACGATAAGCATTAAAATTATAAATTATAACACAGCTTCAACAAGATCATAACCACAATGGCACAAATACTGCGCTTCCATGAGTTTTCAAAACGTTTTGGTTTCAAGTTTCAAACCGAAAGTGTTTCCATGTGGAGTTTCCAAAACAGTTTTCACAACAATTTTTAAAACTGTAAACTCCCAGACTAGTTATGGTTATAGTTAAGTTACGTTATCATATCTCTGCCCATCTTAACTACTGTGCATGATTAAATTCTATTTTCAATTCAATACCTGTTTCCATGCTATTCATCAAGGGGCGGATGGGGGAGGTAGAGTCCGGCACGGGAAACATTCCAATCGGCATCAAATTATCTAATGAGCACCCTCCCCCCGAAATCAGGGAGCCCCCTCCCTCAAAACTCATTCTTTATTGTCGCCTAATATATAAAATGTTCTAATTTTCGTAATATAATGGTAGAAATATCACAATTTGTTTTATATTTTATTTTATTTATTTATATATTTATTGTTTTATGAGGGTGTTCGGCAACTTGGTCATATGCACCCGATATAATAGTATTTGATTTTATAATGTAATAACTAAAGCTACAATAAAATAGTGGTAAATATGTGATAAAATAGAATAGGTGCCCAAAATTGTGTTGATTCCAATGATATAAAGAACTACTAAATTGCTACACTAGAATACTTGCACTTGCTTTTTCAGTAAAAAAAATCAAAGGAGGAAAGTAATCAAAAGTGATCCAGAAAATCATATTTTGGAGGGTCTACTAACGGTTACCTGCCCTCTGCTACATGATTGTCACTTTGTTATTCCTTTAATCATTATCATTATTATTATTTATATTCCTATTGGAACCACAGCACCTCACTCATATAGCAGGAGCACCTATTAGAGCATAAATATGCTTGGTACCTTTTTGTTTTTATGGCCCATCTATTGAAAACTGAAACACCGCTTAAACATTTTTTAACAAGTGAAAATTGAGCTATTGCATTACTGGCCCCTCACTGATTTAATAGCATATTGATATGAGAAACTGATTGATTACTTTCCTCCTTTGATTTTTTTTTACTGAAAAATCAAGTGCAAGTATTCTAGTGTAGCAATTTAGTAGATCTATATATCATTGGAACCAACACAATTTTGGGCACCTATTCCATTTGTTTGATTTGTCGAACCAATGCATCTTTTTTGTAATCGGCTTGGCTAATTTTAAAAAAAGAAATGAAATTGTGGAATGAATTATAAATAAATAAATAAATAACTTGAATTACTTACGGAATTATATAGTCCGTCATTCATAATCGGTTTGATTAGAGTCTTCTGCAGTGAATCAGCAATCTGAGGAGTATTGAAGTTGTAAATAGCTTTCATTTGAAGAGGGTAAACATGCTGAAACAAAATTAAATAATTATACCTAGGTGTTTATATTTCTTAACAGTCTTACTTTATATGACTATTCAGCTGATGTTGAATGTCTGAGTGTAATTTATAGTAAAATGTATGTCTATGCTGAAAGTTTTTACAACATATTATTTAGGTCCCTATACACATTGAGACAAGTTACCCAATTAGTTTGGTTAAAAAACATGTTTCAACGTGTATGGTTTGGTCTTTGTACCAAGTTTCAGGTTTGACAAACTTGTTTATAAAATTAAAATGGCGTAGACTTTTGTTGATGTGGCTCTATGTTTTACAAACCTGTTAGCCTATGTATGAGTGATGGGTGTGTTGTAGAACATTATTGCTAACATTAGTTTGTATCAATAGGTAGTTACAAACATGAATAGTTGTTTTTTTAAATCATGATTACAGTTAAACTAATATTTTTTGTCAACCCTATTTTTACTGAGTTGCCAAGTTGTAAGAATAGGTTGTAATGTAAGACTTGATTGTCCAACGCTTGGTTGTATGGGGCCCTTAAGAGGCCATGTACCTCTATGACTGGTATTGATTAAGAAATTAGAGAATAGAAAATAAACGAAGCTATACATTACTTTATAATTTTACTAAGAGGTAATTTCTATTAGAGTAAACAAATTACTTGCAAAAGTGCAACAGATAATTTTTAATCCCCCCATTTTATCTCTCATCATGAGCGACTCCTCATTTTTAATGATCTCAATAGATTAGAAAAACATTGAAATTCACAACATTCCTGACATAATTTTCTTCTGGAAAATTTTAGTTAATAATATCCCATGTACCTCAACTTTGTCACTAGGGTATCTACAGGACCAATCACTTAGTTCATTGGCACAGCCTGTGGAGGGTATACATTTTGCTTCCGGATGTCTTATAGCCGACCCGATGTCCGGCTGTCTAACATCCATGGGACTTTCATAGCTTATCCAGTAGGGACAGCTTTGGGACATATTCTGGATGCTTAAAATGTAAATTTTTAAAAATGTGAAGAGTTGTGACAGTATTCATATGTATTATCAGTTACAACAGGTACAGTATCCTTAATGTTTAACCCCAATGTGAATTGAGGCATTCAAAACCAGAACGGGCCAACCCGCAAAACAGGCTGAGTGGTCCTTACACTTCGTTTTAGCTTATATTTGATTGCCATAGTGGTCTATATTAAGTTATCTTATTTCTTAACAGATAGCAGCATGTGTTGGGTTATGGTTCCAGCTGCTTAAAGAGTTGTAAATCTACAACCAGAACGGGCCATGCGTCTTGGCCCGCAAAGGTATCTCAGGTCAGGTCTAGAGGGATGAGGGATGGCCTGTTCTGGTTTTGAACGCCTCAATTCTAAGATTGAATATATTAGTACTAGAATTGTTATGTTATACTAGCAGAAATTGAACCCGGAACCTCCAATTCGTATGACGCTCTATTCACTCAACTAAGTCATTTCCATTTAGATACAACTCAAAAAGAATAATTTAACCTCAAACTATAAATTTATAACTTTTATAAATAATATTTGAATATATTTCAGATTGTTTCATAGCAACACTGAAACACCAACCTTTGTGTAACCTAAATAAATCCACTTCTAATTAAATCTTTTAACTTTTTTAATATAGGCAAAAAGCTTTAGATAATATTACTTTATTTAACTCACACTAGAATACTACTATGTACTATCAGATTCAATTTCAACTAAGAATGTATACCTATATATCCACAACAATTCAACTACCAGATAGATATTGTAGTTACAATGTGTTAGGAAGATCTTATTAGTTTCGATTCAGCAGTCCAAGAGTGACCATAACCAACAGGATACCCATAGGACGTCCATAGGATACCCTTAACTGGACATCCAATTAAGGATACCCATAGGACGTCCATAGGATACCCTTAACTGGACATCCAATTAAGGATATCCTTAGGATGACCCAATGAGGCATACAAATCAGAATAACCAAATGAGGCATACAAAACAGAATAAATAATAATAGGGAAAGCTATGGACCAACAATTATCCCAGGGATGTCTTTTGGATCAGTTGTGCTACATGGGATAGACTGTATAAATAAAAACCTACGCTATAAAATAAACAGTTTGTTTACATCAAAAATATAAAGTGCATTAACGATGTTTGAAATCGATATCTTAGGGAGCAATTTGATTGAAAGATGTTTTAAGTCAACTAAGGTGATTAGTCCTGTCATGTACGGCCTTTCTCTGATGACAATTTCCGACATCATGGCAAGGAACCTGATAGACTGAAGGAAGTCAAAGCCTGGGATTTTGTTTAGATCAGGCATGGTTAGAAACAAGACAAGATATCCCTCAGGTGTTAACTCCGGCAGATAAGCAAGAGGTCTGTAAAAAAAAATATAAAAATAATAACAGTAGTAATCCAATCTACATTTGGGATTAGTAAGTTACCAATATACAAGACAGGAATACAGAGATGAATATAGAGGAATTGGATTAATCAAGACCAAGGACCAAAGGAGCTACTTATATAGTAAGTAAGTAGAGTAGTGTAGAGTATACTGATGAAAAGAAGCGGTTATTTACTAAACAAAAAAAAAAGAAATTAAAGAAATATATAGAAATTGGGTATTATATGGTTAGAGTGGAAAATCCAACTCAGGGATATTTGTGGCAACTCTCTGTCAACTCCCATCCAACAATCCCTATAAATTATTCTAACCACTATCTTATTCTTAACCATTTATAATTATTGAATAATTGATTGGAACAACATAATGTTTCTATAGATCTTTTAAACATTATAGATAGAAAACCATTTTCAACATTAAGAAACAAACAGAAAAATTAGATAGGCAAAAGTAAAATTAATTTATGTACAACAAGTGCAAAGACACATATGTAGGACAAGCCAGTAGACATTTTTTTGTAACTTGTGTGAATGCTCATGCCAGTGGCGGCGCGTGACTTATTTAATTGGGTGGGGCTAGACAAGCCCACCCTGGGGGAGGGGTGGGTGGGGGGGGGGGTTATCATGCAGGGGAATCTTGATACGATTACGACACTCAGTGTGATGCTATAGTTGGTCCTCATAAATATCTGCAAAGTTATGTTGGTAAGAGATTTCTATACATGTGGAAAACAGCTAATTGATGCTACGTAAGGCAAGTAAAAAATAAGGTTGCTACATTTTTTTCAGGTGTAAGGCATTTTTTATTGCAATGAATAAGTATACCATCTGAAAGCTTGTACTTTAAACTATTTTTCTACATAGTCACCAGATTTTTCTACGCATTTTTTCTGTTGAGTTATCCACTTCTTAAACCCCGATCCGAAGAACTCTGCCGCTAGGCCTCCGATGAACTTGGTGACAGCTTCCTTCACCTCTTCATCTGTACTGAAGCGTTGTCCACCCAAGTGTTGCTTCAATTTCGGAAACTAGTGGAAGTCTCTGGGAGCAAGATCAGGGCTGTATGGGGGCATGATCAAGCAATTTCCAGCCGTAGGTGGACAACGCTTCAGTACAGATGAAGAGGTGAAGGAAGCGATCACCAAGTTCATCGGTGACTATGTAGAAAAATAGTTTAAAGTACAAGCTTTCAGATGGTATACTTATTCATTGCAATAAAAAATGCCTTACACCTGAAAAAAATGTAGGAACTAATCAATAGTACTATGAGAATGTATAAAAAAAGAAAATGTTTAACTATATACCCCAAAAAAATACATAAAATTTTATCGAGAACTTACGTTACACAAACTTCAGTTAGGCTGTTTTATATTTTTATAATTTGCATTATTATTTTAAATTTAGCATCAGAAGTGATTTGCTCAATATATTTTATAATAAAAAGATCAAAAATTGAATTTATAATTGCAAAAAAAATGGGAAAAGTACATAATAATATATTTTATCTATCCCACCACTGCTATTTAGTAGAGAGAATATAAACTAGTTTTCAAGCCCAGTAAAACCTCTCTATTCTACCATCTTCCTCGGAGCGAGAGTTCGCGCATAGCCCAAGACCCCTTCATATTTCCGCGATTCTAGCCGCGCGTAGGGGGTGTTCCGCACTCAACATGCCCTACCCCTTGGCCCACCGCTCGGGCATAATCTTAGGTATTAACGTTTTGCCCAGCTTGTCGAGCTAATAACCTTGGCCTCCTACCTCCTACCCCCGCGAGATTTCTCGCTATATGCTATGCTTTTCTACTGTTTATTTTAAACCATCTGGATCTACATACTACATACGATTGTACTCTATGAACACTAAAACGATATATATCTAATGTATGTAATTTATTTGTGTTGACAACTAAATAGTTTTTCTTTTCTAAATAAATAAAATAAAATAAATATTTTTTTTTTTTTATTTATCCGCCACTGGCTCATGCTCATATTATGTAAAAATAACCGGTAGAAAATTGTAAGGTTAAAGTGCAAGTCTATAGCCTGAACACATATAAATCAATTTTTACAAATGGTCTCAGTTTACCCTTGGATTGTAGCACTTCTACATTTTATAGGTAAGAAAATCATAATTAGATTAGACATGCTAAGAAGTCTTGAAATGTCCAACATTGTTTATTGTATATATTGAAACTACTGTTTTCATATTTCATTTTATGACTTAAATGTGTTAATTTAGACCGCAGTTGTTTTACTGTATTCTATAAAATAATTAATCTTTTTCTTTGTTATTAGGACCTTTTTAAATCAATATGTGTTCTTGTTAAAAGGTGTTTCTTGGTTTTCGCATAACATTAACAATTAACAGGTTATGGTTAGTTAAAAAATGTCTCTAAAGCCAAATGTACTCCTTTTTTTTACCTCACAATTTTTTTTTTTTTTTTTAAATCCTATACATATTTCTAATAGCTTTAAAGGATCGTCTCGTTCTTAACTGTTTAAACTATTATCCTAGTTGATCGGAGCAGTGAGTCCTCAGATGAATGGTATTTAAAGTACAGAGAAGACATTTTTTACAATGGACGTCCCTTATAACAGACCGTAAAAAAATTATAATACCCACATAATAATAATAAGTTTGCTTATTTTTATCTGGTACGGCAACTCCATCAGATATTAACATTAGAAATTAGATGCATACAAACCGAGCATAAAATAAATTACTTTTTTGATGCCAATCAACATGAACCAAGAATCTTCTTGTTTTAAAGTAAAGATTAATACATTGTATATACTTACATATCTTTTTCAATCAAACTTATGTATAATGCTTTATTATTTGATGCATAATAAACACTATTTATAGCTAACTACTCTACTTTCATCGATGCTCACCCTTTTGAATCCCACGAACTTTCTATCACCTGCACACCACAAGGAAAAGCAACACAGAATACTTTCCCAAGGTAATTTTACAGCTGAATGTTGTCAATTTCAAGTTCATTCTTTTATGATAAGACAATTGGGAGATGAAATATATAATGCCTTGTATTATATTAGTTTTTATTATATAAAGTGAATGAGAATCCCATATATTGATTTGTGTTTTGTTTTTATCATTATTAATAATATTAATTACCTTTATTTACTTCTTTTTATTTACAAACAAATAATTATTTTACTATTTGGCAATAAGATACATCTACTTGTCTGAAAACTAGAAGCTAAATACCACGAAAAAGTTTTGCGCCGGGAGGTTACAATCCTAGATTATAGGTTACAATTGAACCTCAACAACAAGAGAAGGTTATAACTTATAACTCGTGAACTGTGAACGTTGTATGGGTTTACTGAATAGTATGTTATGCGTTACTTTTTTAGTATTTATCTGTATAATAGTAATTAATAAATAAATGGTAAAATGTAGTAAATAACATGTACCTAAAAATAACAGGAATCAGTCTGGAAAATATTTCATTTTTCATAGAACAATTATTTTGAACTCTGCTAGGCTAAGACTAAAACTTATAACTTATAATAAAGAGGCTGGTCTTTATTTGAAAAAAATATTGTGATAGTTTAATTTAGCTGAATTGAATAAGCTTCAATATTCAATAGGAATAGGACTTACAAAAAAAATTGTATAATTTATTGGGCGACCCTATTCTGCATAATGGCTATTATGCAAAATACTTTGCATAATTTGCATAATGGCTACTTCTGATCGTACGAAGTCGCTAAAACTTGGTAAAATTATCTATTATACTATAAATAAGCAAATGCATCAACTTTTAGACAATTTTGACACAAAAATTGGGCTCCAAACAAATTCTAGCCATTTTAAAAGTAACTCCTACACCCAAGTACTATGGGTAATTTGTACTTCTAATGCGGCTAGGGTGCTAAAACGTTGACAAATTGTTTATTATAGGGTATAAACAACATCCAACAAGTTTCAGACCAATAAAGCCAAAATTTACGGCTTAGGCTCAATATTTGTATTTTGCATAACGGGGTAATTTTGCATAATCGGTACTTCTAACAATGCTACGGGGGTAAAACTTTGCAAAATTGATTATTATACTAAAAAATTAATATTCTGTAAGTTTTAGACCGATAGAGCCAAAATTTACGGCTTAGGCTCAATATTTGTATTTTGCATAACGGGGTAATTTTGCATAATCGGCACTTTTAACAATGCTACGGGGCTAAAACTTTAGTAAATTGTGTATTAAACTAAAAAATTAAAATTCTGTGTGTTTTAGACCGATGGAGCCAAAATTTACGGCTTAGGCTCAATATTTGTATTTTGCATAACGGGGTAATTTTGCATAATCGGTACTTCTAACAATGCTACTGGGCTAAAACTTTAGTAAATTGTGTATTAAACTAAAATATTAAAATTCTGTAAGTTTTAGACCGATAGAGCCAAAATTTACGGCTTAGGCTCAATATTTGTAAATTGCATAACGGGGTAATTTAGCATAATCGGCACTTTTAACAATGCTACGGGGATAAAACTTTGCAAAATTGATTATTATACTAAAAAATTAAAATTCTGTGTGTTTCAGACCGATAGAACCAAAATTTACGGCTTAGGCTCAATATTTGTATTTTGCATAACGGGGTAATTTTGCATAATCGGTACTTCTAACAATGCTACGGGGCTAAAACTTTGCAAAATTGATTATTATACTAAAAAATTAATAATCTGTAAGTTTTAGACCGATAGAGCCAAAATTTACGGCTTAGGCTCAATATTTGTATTTTGCATAACGGGGTAATTTTGCATAATCGGCACTTTTAACAATGCTACGGGGCTAAAACTTTAGTAAATTGTGTATTAAACTAAAAAATTAAAATTCCGTATAATATAATAATCAATATTAATAATAATCAATTTTGCAAAGTTTTAGCCCCGTAGCATTGTTAAAAGTGCCGATTATGCAAAATTACCCCGTTATGCAAAATACAAATATTGAGCCTAAGCCGTAAATTTTGGCTCTATCGGTTTAAAACTTTCAGAATTTTAATTTTTTAGTTTAATACACAATTTACTAAAGTTTTAGCCCAGTAGCATTGTTAAAAGTGCCGATTATGCAAAATTACCCCGTTATGCAAAATACTAATATTGAGCCTAAGCCGTAAATTTTGGTTCTATCGGTCTGAAACACACAGAATTTTAATTTTTTAGTTTATTACACAATTTACAAAAGTTTTAGCCCCGTAGCATTGTTAGAAGTACCGATTATGCAAAATTACCCCGTTATGCAAAATACAAATATTGAGCCTAAGCCGTAAATTTTTGCTCCATCGGTCTAAAACACACAGAATTTTAATTTTTTAGTATAATAATCAATTTTGCAAAGTTTTAGCCCCGTAGCATTGTTAAAAGTGCCGATTATGCAAAATTACCCCGTTATGCAAAATACAAATATGGAGCCTAAGCCGTAAATTTTGGCTCTATCGGTTTAAAACTTTCAGAATTTTAATTTTTTAGTTTAATACACAATTTACTAAAGTTTTAGCCCAGTAGCATTGTTAAAAGTGCCGATTATGCAAAATTACCCCGTTATGCAAAATACTAATATTGAGCCTTACCCGTAAATTTTGGCTCTATCGGTCTAAAACTTACAGAATTTTAATTTTTTAGTTTATTACACAATTTACAAAAGTTTTAGCCCCGTAGCATTGTTAGAAGTACCGATTATGCAAAATTACCCCGTTATGCAAAATACAAATATTGAGCCTAAGCCGTAAATTTTTGCTCCATCGGTCTAAAACACACAGAATTTTAATTTTTTAGTATAATAATCAATTTTGCAAAGTTTTAGCCCCGTAGCATTGTTAAAAGTGCCGATTATGCAAAATTACCCCGTTATGCAAAATACAAATATGGAGCCTAAGCCGTAAATTTTGGCTCTATCGGTTTAAAACTTTCAGAATTTTAATTTTTTAGTTTAATACACAATTTACTAAAGTTTTAGCCCAGTAGCATTGTTAAAAGTGCCGATTATGCAAAATTACCCCGTTATGCAAAATACTAATATTGAGCCTTACCCGTAAATTTTGGCTCTATCGGTCTAAAACTTACAGAATTTTAATTTTTTAGTTTATTTCACAATTTACTAAAGTTTTAGCCCCGTAGCATTGTTAGAAGTACCGATTATGCAAAATTACCCCGTTATGCAAAATACAAATATTGAGCCTAAGCCGTAAATTTTGGCTCCATCGGTCTAAAACACACAGAATTTTAATTTTTTAGTATAATAATCAATTTTGCAAAGTTTTAGCCCCGTAGCATTGTTAAAAGTGCCGATTATGCAAAATTACCCCGTTATGCAAAATACAAATATTGAGCCTAAGCCGTAAATTTTGGCTCTATCGGTTTAAAACTTTCAGAATTTTAATTTTTTAGTTTAATACACAATTTACTAAAGTTTTAGCCCAGTAGCATTGTTAAAAGTGCCGATTATGCAAAATTACCCCGTTATGCAAAATACTAATATTGAGCCTTACCCGTAAATTTTGGCTCTATCGGTCTAAAACTTACAGAATTTTAATTTTTTAGTTTATTACACAATTTACTAAAGTTTTAGCCCAGTAGCATTGTTAGAAGTACCGATTATGCAAAATTACCCCGTTATGCAAAATACAAATATTGAGCCTAAGCCGTAAATTTTGGTTCTATCGGTCTGAAACACACAGAATTTTAATTTTTTAGTATAATAATCAATTTTCCAAAGTTTTATCCCCGTAGCATTGTTAAAAGTGCCGATTATGCAAAATTACCCCGTTATGCAAAATACAAATATTGAGCCTAAGCCGTAAATTTTGGCTCTATCGGTCTAAAATTTTGGTTCTATCGGTCTGAAACACACAGAATTTTAATTTTTTAGTATAATAATCAATTTTCCAAAGTTTTATCCCCGTAGCATTGTTAAAAGTGCCGATTATGCAAAATTACCCCGTTATGCAAAATACAAATATTGAGCCTAAGCCGTAAATTTTGGCTCTATCGGTCTAAAACTTACAGAATTTTAATATTTTAGTTTAATACACAATTTACTAAAGTTTTAGCCCAGTAGCATTGTTAGAAGTACCGATTATGCAAAATTACCCCGTTATGCAAAATACAAATATTGAGCCTAAGCCGTAAATTTTGGCTCCATCGGTCTAAAACACACAGAATTTTAATTTTTTAGTTTAATACACAATTTACTAAAGTTTTAGCCCCGTAGCATTGTTAGAAGTGCCGATTATGCAAAATTACCCCGTTATGCAAAATACAAATATTGAGCCTAAGCCGTAAATTTTGGCTCTATTGGTCTGAAACTTGTTGGATGTTGTTTATACCCTATAATAAACAATTTGTCAACGTTTTAGCACCCTAGCCGCATTAGAAGTACAAATTACCCATAGTACTTGGGTGTAGGAGTTACTTTTAAAATGGCTAGAATTTGTTTGGAGCCCAATTTTTGTGTCAAAATTGTCTAAAAGTTGATGCATTTGCTTATTTATAGTATAATAGATAATTGTACCAAGTTTTAGCGACTTCGTACGATCAGAAGTAGCCATTATGCAAATTATGCAAAGTATTTTGCATAATAGCCATTATGCAGAATAGGGTCGCCCTAATTTATTACATTTCTATAAGAAAAATACTACTACAGTCTTCGCACAACTAGAATCGACGCGTTGACAGAGCGGGAAATTGAGTGACACACAGATTGGCCAACCTCTCTGGGGGAAAAAATAAAGCCACTACGAAGCCTTCTTATACTGTTATCCAGAGGGCCTCTCCCCTCCACTAGAGACATTTATCTTTGCCTAGTTGGCCCGACCTTTTGTCCGGGAAAATCTCAAGCTCTCATTGGCTCGTCCCCCCTTTTGCTAGTTTTTCCCGCGCTGTCAACGCGTCGATTCTAGTTGTGCGAAGACTGTAGTAATACCCCGTACCCGGAGTATAAAATTAATGTTGATATAATTCACATTAATCTTTGAAATCAACAAAACAGCCCACTTAAATTTCATAAAAGCTGCATTATTCCCTTTATTGTTATAAAAAATAAAAATAAATAAAGGAGAAATAGACTGCCAATTTCTTATGGTTGTAAATTTATTTAATTTTCCACCGTTTCTTACATCAGTCAAAATAAAATTGTTTTGATTTTTTAACATAAATTACAGTACTCTTTTACATTAATGAAATTCTTTAGAAATATATATTCACGATTTACTACTGAATTCTGGCTAAAGAAAGTTTTTCTTTTCTTTTTCGATGAGTCTGTGTTCACACTAACGTTTTTAGTGTTTTTGCAGAACTTAAAAATTGGTGAAGTACGAGCTCACTTCCTAACTATTTTCTTGAAAGGGAGTGAAACAATTTTGATCAAAATAATATTTATTTTTATTAATGAAAGAAAAAATGAAATATGGCACTGTAATAGGCACATTAGTAAATTACTCCATGAAAATTTGCTAAAGAAGAAGAAACATAACTTAAAACTGATACGGTATACAATTATTATAACCTGTTGTTGAGTTCAACTATAACATGACTATAACCTTCCGGCGCAAAATTTTTTCGTGGTTTTTAGCTTCTAGTGTCTGAAAAACTAATACAACTTTTCTTAAATTTTAATGCACATATGGATGTTGTACAGTGACCTCAAATCTTAACCTATGATTTCACAACTTTTTACTCGAGACTTGGCTTATTTTTTTACCCTAGTTTTTTTGTTGGGATTTCACGTCTATTTGTAAGTATATACTTATCTGGAGTAAATATGTTTACACTTTAAGATATAACTGTCAAATCAACCTCAACATCACTTTTTAGTTTTAAAGTTCTTTACTAGGTAGCTCTAGTGGCACTGTTTACAATTTCTTAAATTTTTTACAATATTTTGAATAAGCGGTTTTTCTATTAGCCTTGAAAGGGACAAAGTGCCAGATTTTTTAATTTTTCCTTTATTTGTACAATAAACTACCTATATACAAAACAAAATTTCAAGTTTCTAGGATTGCTAGAAGTGCCTTAAAATTATTATGAGTGAGTCAGTGAGTGGCAAAATAACAAAACTTTAGGCTCAGATATCTTATGTCTTATGAACTACTATGGGTAGAGGTGTGAAATTTTTATTTCTGGTTCAGTTTGAACTTTAAATTAAATTAAATTTTATATATGTAAGTATCTTCAATAGGATAATAGAAGGGGGTCCAAATTGCCGTTAGTTGGTACCAGTAAAGGATGGTACGGGTGTGCTCGACTTGGCGGGGGCACTGCCGTGCACCCTGTACTTTTATCAAATATCCTACTTTTCTTAATAGCTTTATAAGTGTGATATCGTACTTTAACTCTTTTGCTAAGTAGATGTTAAGCAGTGAAAGCTTACGTAGAATCAGTAATTTAGCTTTTCAATTATTTTTTTAATTATTATATTACCGTATCTAGGAATTATTATTTTTTATTAAAAATATTTATAATTACTAGGTGGCAGTTTCATGCAAGTATTGCTACTCTAAGTGTATGGTCGTGAAGGGGTAAAAAAGTTATTAAGCTTATTTTTAATTTAATTGGCTATATTTCATCTCTTGAGAGACATCATCAGGTCTTTAAAATCCTTAAGGAATGAAGTATAGCCTATTAAATTAAATCAACTTCAACACTTGATAACCCTTTCACCATCCAACACTTAAGAGTGTCAATACCAATAGGGGAACACTACTTAAGGTACAATGTCAGCTATTATTACCGACTACTATATATGAATAACTACTAATGCTCTGTAGAAATAGATATCTTACATTGTATAAAAAGTAACGAAAACTATATTATTATAAATTATAATTTACCAAGTAAAATAGTTTGGACTTTGAAAGGCCTGATGAGTCCCTCAAGAGACACCATATAGATAATAAATTAAATAAACTTCAGCATTTGTTACCCTTTCACATCACAAGCCAAAACAATCAGTTCTTTGTATCTCCTGAAAACTTATGTTTTCTTTGTCACCATCGTATATTCATGTATACAACTTTTCATTAATAATAGATTATGTTAATCATTGATGATATTTCACCTGATGACTTTTTTCCAAACTCTTTAAAACAAAAACAAATTAATAGCTATCACAACACTCACAAGCTCCCATACAGAGTTATTGAATAAGTAGTGATCTGTATACTGACTGTATATTATCCCATTGTATTTTGAAAGGGTCTCTGTTAGAAATCTCAGCTGGGAAGTTAATCCTTGCCAAAAAGTACTTTTCAAGTTTAACCTTAGCTACTTCAACAGACCTGCAGCCTACTACGAAGGATTTTATAACAGTTTCATCTGTAACAAAAATGAGAAAAAAATAGAATAAACTATTCATAAAAATTTAACAACAATAATAACATTTAGCAATAAAGCACCGTTTTTTTGGTTTTTTTAAATTGATGACACATGAATTATAATGCACAGGTCCGGTAGTCAAAAGGAAAGAATTGAGGTAGTGGTTAAGTGATGATCGGGAGGAAGGTCCCGGGCTCATCGTCATCTCCATGATCTACCTTTTAGTTTACTGAATCATTATAACCAGAGAGGTGGAAGTGTGCCTCATCGCTCATTCATAAGTTGCTAACCTGCTCACCATTTTCATCAAGCCTCTTGAGCATATTTAAAAAAAAAAAAATACTTCTTGCATACGAGTCCGCAAGACAGTGAGACATTTTTATGTTTTCGCTCTGCGTAAACTACCGACATAAAATGAAATATAATCGGTAATTTATTCAAGTATTTGATAAAAGTAGATGGAAGATAATTTTTATTCTTATCTCCACACCGGCACTGCCGCGGCTTGATTACAAACGACTGAATTCAAAGCCGCCTGCCCGCCTTCTACGAATTGTTAATATGCCCTCATACTAGGTAGGCCGAGAGGGCTGAGAGTTGATGGCAAGCTCCTGTCCCTCCTAACTCCCTGTCGCACGTATAAATCTTTTCGACTTTCTTCGGCCCTACGAAGCGCGGTAGGGGAAGGCACTACAGCTAGAGACTGAATTACACACCTTCTATACCATTCTAACTCCCTGTTATACTTTTCTGAGTTTTTAAGCTAAAAGTAACGTAACTTTTTGACTTATGTTCCATAGCCTAAACATAAAAATGTCAAAAAAAAAATCATTATTGATAATCTCCTGGATTAGAGGTTGCACCATTTGAATTTTGTAATCTTGAAAATAAATATCTCTATGGAGAATTCTTCTCACCAATCTGTCACTTATTTTAAGCCGTGCAGCATAATGTTTGGCTGATCGGCATGGACTTCTTAGCATAGCCTGTTGAACTGCTGCAATGTTTTCAGGAGCAGGAGTTAAAAATGTTTTTGCACTCCTACCTTTTTCTAAGAAGTTGATCCAGTTCGCTGAAGGTCAGCCCTGTTTGAATCGCTTAAGTGTCGAACTGATTGTGCAGTGGAAATGTGCTGGGCCCATAACCCCTGTTGCAGTGGTATATCACACTCTGGTATTACTTCATTTTTGTTTCTTGAAAGAGTGCTGATTTATATTTTATAGAATGACAATACAAGATAATATTATTACTTGCTAATATTATTTATTAACACTTATCATTTAACTGGCGGACCCCGTATAATATAAGACTAATGTATCAGAGATCTGAGCTAGATTGTGACTCAAGATCTAGTTATAATGTTTAAAAATTTCCCAAATGAGAAAAAAATATCACCTATGTAGTTGCTGTTTTTTTTGTTTTTTTGTTTTGTTTTGTTTTTTTAAAGAAATAAAAAGAAACTTGTTAGTCTAGCTCAAAAATTATTTTAAAAATTCAAGTTTTACCAAGAATATGCGGGAGATGAGGTTGAAGTTGAAGCCACAAGTTGATATTTTTAACAGCCTTCTCTAACTCAGGTTCAGTCATGTTCAGCATTCTCAATACATTTCTCTTAATATCGTCATTTGCACACTTCAAATTATCACCTTTTATAGGGCTCCTGTAAAATCATACGAAAATAAATATGTAGTTAGTTTTGTTTTTCTACTGAAATTTTGTGTGACTTATTTAGGGTAAAAGAAGCATCTAGTTATAAAGTTTGAAAATTTCCCAAATAAGGAAAAAAAAAATCACTTATGTAGTTGTTGGTTTAAAATGTAGTTGCATTTTATCAAAGAGGAACTTTGAGTTTATTGTAGAAAACCGCAATAGCTAACAAATAATATAAATTGTCTCTTCTGGCTAACTTTTTCAAACTGGCTAAATTTTTTTATTTTAAATCACAAAGGAGCTTTCATCCTTCATAAGGCCATCATCAGTGTAGAGTTGGGGGCTTCGGATCTGAACTGACCACGAAAATCCTCCAATTTAAATGAATAGGGGAAAAAAGATAGTGCCCAGTAGAGGTATAAAAAATAATAATTATAAAAGTAATAATAAAAGAACACAAAAAAAGCCCAAGTACCTTGGATTATAAAAGGGGGTTTATTAACATTTAGAATAATAATAAAGATAACATGTAATATTGGCCTGGTGTGTGTGGTGAGGTGTTGAGTTTGATTCGTCAGCAAACTGGCTCGGGCGAACAGATGGCTGGAGATAATATGTCCGGGCTTGGTGACTAGAAATATGCAGTGGCTTGGTGAACTGGATCGGTATACAAGTGTCCGGACGGACAAAGAACGAAGGGTTTAAACTGAGGTGAAAGAAAATAATTTATCCGGGCAGATATATCACTTCCACATACTCACTTCCATTACATGTGACTGGCAAAAAGGATGTGAACTGCTCTGGCCAGGTAGGCCAATACAAAATAAATATATAAAATAATAAACTAAACAAAGATTTGTTAGAAATAAGAAGGTTCTAAACAAAGATTAGCTTACAAAAGGGGACACACTCAGCTCTGCCCCGAAACAAATAAAAATATTTAATATAAAATCAAAAAATATACTTTTCCTTTAACATAATAATAAAATAAAATATAAATAAATAATATATACATATAAATAAATAAAATAAACTGTGGCTTTAACAATCAGTGCTTGCATGAACTGCAACAACCATTGAGGTTCGACTTTCCAGATACATTCCCATATCTACAATGTATCCGGCAAGTCGAGCCTCAATGAGCGTTGCAGATCAAGCAAGCACTGATGATGGCCTTATGAAGGCTGAAAGTTGCTTTGTGATTTAAAATGAACAAATTAGCCAGTTTACGTGGATAGAAAATGTATATTATTCATTAAGATGACCTCCATAGGTGCTCCCATATCTACAACAGCTAAGGTTATTCAGAACAATTCCTAGAACTTTAGTTCCTAATCATCAATAAACTGACCGCTGGCAATAAACAGATAAATTTTGATCTTTAAATTTTATCCACTAAATAAATTCACTGTTCTAAATAAACAAATTTCTCTTTATAAATACTATGTAAATATGAGAAAGTAAAACTTGAAGACGTTTCTTCATCCTAGACACGTTCTGGCTATATATTATTAAAAATATCTGTTTAAACTAAATTTTTCATGTAACAAGCAAATAAAACAGAAAAACTTTTAAAACATTTATATTTAATAAAATATTATTAAGAATTGAAATACATTTGTGTGTGTGTAAAGTATTCTAGAAAAAATCAATGGTTTTTGAATCCATGGCTTTTTTAAAAGCAAAATCACGACATTTCTTAATAAACACTATAATTTAACCAAACAAAACAGACAGGGGTTGAAAAATATAAATTCACAATTCTGTCAGCTTGTTCACAGTCAGCTTGAGAATGACTCCAGAAGGGGTCCAAATATCTCAAAAATGAGGCATTTAATTCCTTGATAGACTCTATCTATTTTAGAATTGAAAAAACTACAAGCAGCAATTTACTAATTCATAATTTGCACCTAAAAAAATATTATTAAATTATAATCATTGTTATTAATTAACGAAAAAAATTAAAATTAAAAATTAAACTCAAATAAAGCATCTTATTTATAAAAAAATAAAATAAAATAAAATAAAAAAACTTACATAATTATAACTAAATTTTAATGAATTTAACAAAATATAATAAATTTTGGACGATAAGAAGAAAACACAAGGATATTTTTAAGGTAGACTAAATTTTTGAAAAATTTGAATTGCCGTGAGAGGAAACAAATAAATATGCTTAAGTAGTAAAGTGCATAATATATCATGAGATATATATCTAAGATAGCATCCAACAAGGTCACGCAATATGATTGTTTTATACACTCATTTTATATATATCTATACTTTTATGTAATATATATATTCATCTTATATGAGTATGCATGTACTATCTACATACTCATGTAAGGTATTAAAAGATTATATAGATTTATCCGTTTAACAAGAGCTTTGGATAAATATTTTCTCATTATTATTTAAATTATAAAATTTAATTGATAATAATTCTATGTGTTCATAATTAGGGTCCGAATAGATCCCATCAATGCTATTTGTTTTAGTTTTGAAGATAAAAAAATATTAAATTACAAAAAGCATTTACTGTATTCATTGTTAGTACTTTTGTCTATAAATAGCTCATAGCTAGAAACACCTCAGTACAATTAGGTCAGGAGGTAGCAATGTTCATAGAAAGAGCAAAAAAAAGGTCCGACATAACTTAGGCAAACATTCTCAAATAGGAGATCATAATTACATAGCCCATTTCTTATTTTTTGTTGGTATATTTAATTATTATCATCAAAATATATAATAAAGTATATCATCAAAATGTATGATAAAAATAACTTCTCCTCTGCAGGGAATCAAACCCCGCCTCACTCTGTCCACTTTTAAAGCAATTTTTTCAGAAAGTAGATTTTTCCAGGGAAAACGGTTTATATGTTAGATTTGTATTTAAATGGACTACATTTTTTAATCAAAATTGTTGGAACCGTTTTCGAGAATTTCGTTTTTCACACTTTTTCAGAGTTTTTGGGGGTAGCGCCACCAAATTTGGAGTTAAAATTCATATCTTGATTTCGCCTCGGGGTGAAAACTGTGCCAATTTTTCAAAATATGTATGCCAAATTTCATTGAAATTGATCCTGTAGTTTCCACGCTGCGTCTGGACAGACTAGATGCTATCAAGACAAATATTTTATAAAAATAATTTTTTTGGACTTAGGGGACCTCAAAACGTGTAAATCCAAACACTACAACGTAAATGAGAATGTAAAATAGGAATATTGAGGAGAGGAGTCAGTCTTTACTTTTAAATTATGAATTGAGGAAATAAAGAAGGTAAGTATCTAAAAAAAAAAAAAACAGCTAATTTGATTAAACTAAATTTAGATTACTTGCAGTTATCTTTCCTTTTTTGTATCAATGATGCTCCTTATATTTAAGGACCAAAACGGGCCTTCTTTACTGTAGGCTTCAAACTAATGATATTATAATTAATTTAATAATATTAATTAATTAAATAACTTGATCATTTAATTAATTTGTAATTTTTCTGAACATGTAAGCCACATTTAATCGAAATCGGTCCAGTAAATTAGGCTCCACGCGTCTGCACAGACAAAAGACCGACATTTTAGGTAAAAGCTCCCAATTTTTTCGTATTGAATGGATTGTCCTGAAAATTTGCATGTATGCTCAACTGACCCCCCACTTCATAAGTTATATTGTCTCGATGTGTGCTTTTGGCTATTTTGGGGTGAAAACTACCCTTGTATGGAAAACAATTCAGATTTACGTGTTTTAAAGATTCAATTCATGTTCAAATATGTGGGATCAAGTTCCTTTAAAGTTCTTTTAGGCAATTTATTTTAAATTCATGAAATTTAATTACTTTGATACCCTTAAAATTATTTAAAAAACTACCCCTTCATGCCCGAAAAAATAGGAAAAATGTTTTTAGCAGATTAAAATGTTCTTTTGGTGCATTCACAATGTATTACATCTCTTTGAATTATGACTAATAATTACAAAGTCGTATCCCTTAAAAACTACCCCTTTATAATAAAATTATGATTGAAGGCTTGAGATGTTTTAATGGTATACCTATGAAAAATTTTAAAACTTTTTATAGGTTTTCAAATGGTCTGACATTTTGTAAAAAGCAATATCTGGTTAGTTCAAATTCCACAGAGGTGAGATATGTTTTACACTGATCACAACAAGCAGATGTGTATTGTGGCCACGATCCCCCATCCTATAATAAACTGAAAATGTTGAGGGACAGAAAATCAAAAATTCTGACAATTTCTTCCTAATTCCTAAATGAGTGATTATTTTTTTTCTAAATATGATCAGGTTTGCACTTATGTTTATAAAAATGCAAATTTAGCTTATATTTTAGTTCCAAAATATTGTTATTTACAATAATTGGTAAATTCATATTGTATGGGCCTGGCCGAGATTTAGGGCCACCTCTAACCACATTGAATGTGTTTTTCTCCCCTGTGTGAAAGTGACTCATCATAGAAGAGGAGTAGGGGAAGTTCAATAACCAAAACAACGTCTTCACACAAAATAATTTATAATTTATGATAGTCATCACAAAATAAATAATGATGAACCTCCAACCACCCTTTAGGAAATTTCTCTGGCACGTACAATATGAATTAATCCTATAATTAATCATTTAAAATATTTTGATACAAAATTATTTTGAAAGTAAGAACAGAATGTAATTATAATAAATCAAAGTACCGGCGGCACCCCTTCATTTTACGAATTCATATCTTTGAATGATTTTATTCTTTAATCACTTTCAAAGCTCTATGTAAATTTAATTACTACACTTATACTTTTAAAAAATATAAGAATGCAAAATATTTTCTAATAGATCAAAAAGACTTTTATAAGTCACAGATAATACTTATTATAAAGTATTGATTTTTCCCTCAGTTGATTGGCCGCACTGTTTAGTTTAATGCAACACGTGGTAAAACTGGTAACACTGTTCTGGAGGGGCCTTAAGGAAATTTTGTTGGCTTGAAGCGATTCTTCTAACCTCGGATTTATATATTATTTGGTTTAAATTTAATTCTAAAACAATTGTTATAGTTTTTTTAGTTATTTTTTAAACTTTTTTTTAGGAAAAATGTTTTTTATGTTATGATCGGATCGTCCAGTTCAACGACTACGCATCTTATCGAAGGTAAGACCGTGTTGTGGAAAGCAATGCAGCGTTACGACCCTTGTTTCCTAGGGATTTGCCGACTGCCGCTTTACCCGTTCCGGTATTTCTTCTGTCGGAAACCAACCAAATATTAGTTGTATCTGCTTATCGGTTCTGAATAGCCTTTTATTTAACGGATAAATACGTTGGAGAGTTGTTTTTATTACAATAATACGGTAACATTTTTGAGAAATTAATTCTATTGCTGGTATAACCTGACGGGATTCTCGTATCCTTCCCGTTTCGATTTGATTGTCGCCAGATATTTGTCTAGTCGTATATTTATTATCAGTTGTTTTCGCCGTGAAACCGCGGCATTTATTTCTCAATTCGCGAGCCGTTTACAATCTCGGCCCAAAATTCAGGTTATATTTTCAGTGTTCTTTTCTCTTTTGTAAAGTCGAATAAACTTAATTCTTTGTGCACGGTATATTTTCCCGAGGTGCAGCAAGGTCGTTTTTTTTCGCGAGTTATTTACATTATTAATTCCTCGGCTTTTCTGACAGGTATGTGGTTATTGGAAAATAATTTTTTCGAACAAGCTTTATTATTACCTAAAAATAAACATTCGTTTGTTATATTTTCTTTGTTCTGTGTTCTCCATCCTTAATCGCGCTGCTAATTCAAACTCTGATTTCTGTTGTCACAAGCAATTTTATAAGAATCGGTTTTTTCTTATAGTTTCTGTTAAACTTAAAACATTTTGTTTCTATATCAGTAAGTAATTTTTTCAAATGTAGTAAAATAGCCGTGTGACCTGTGCGATGTTCTAGTCAAATATATTTTCATTTTACTAATGGCCGTCCAATGGTTAGTTTCTTTGAAAACCACAATTTTTTGACTCCTTGTGTTTGTAAATGCAAATTTAATTTATTTCTGTTTACATTTATTTTTAATTAGACATTTCTTAAGTAAAAGAAGGTTTTATTATCAGATAGGTTAGAGATCACAATGTTTTCATATAATTTAATTCTCTAATGTCTTTGGTAAATGTTATTTACTTCTGCTGATCTTAATTTCTTTTCCCTTGTTTTTAAAAGTTTATACTTCTGATAAGGTTGTCATAAATACTTAAAATTTAAATGATTCTTCACTGTATGGGTCCATGTATCAGTGTTTGCTCGCTCTTTAGCCAATAATGTGTTATTATCTAGGTAGTAAAAGTGATAATATCCCTTGTCCTAAGTCTTTTAAGATATGGAAGATGATCCTACTTTACATACAAGATATGTATTGTTATATTATAGCATAACATAGATCAGTACAGTTACAGTTAAGATCTATTATGTATTTTGCCTGTAAATCTGAAGAGTGCTGTTTTAGGATGAGGTTAGAAAAGTTTGCAGGCCTTACTCAAATATATCATTTTGTCAGAGGAATATCAACTCTGCTATGTACAAATCATACAGATATAATCTCTCAAATGTAGAAATCATACAAATGTACTGTTTGGCTAAAGGATAGAATCTCTCAAGTTCAAGTGTACAAATCAAGCAAAATTGTGCCACCAAGCGATTCTCGACCACGCCATCTTCTTCAGTTTAACCATTTTGCCTTTAATGTATTTCTTGAAATTGTTTTAAATTAGCAATTTTTTAAGGTAGGGAGGTTGTTCAATTTAAATGCATGTACACCTTTTTTTAATTTGAAGATACATGTCTCTCTGCCTGATAAACTTTCATAGGCACAATAATTTAACCATAGCAATCAGTGTACTCTTTTAGATTAGTATCCCCTTAAAAGGGGGTATCGAAGTAAATTAGGAGATATACCCCTCAGTAAGTATTAAGACTAAGGGATATCTATTCTAAAGTATTTAGGGACAAAGGTGAATCGTGCTTTAGTATGTAAAAGTGATTATATGCCTTAGTCTAATTAACTGATAAGACTAAGACTATCCAGTTTTTGTCTAATTTTCATGCCCTCCCTGGTCAAGTAAAACTTGGGCTTTAAAACTATAAGAGTGTTGAAATCAGTTTATCAGTGTTTAAATATTTAGATGGAATGCACTTTAAAACTATGAGGGGCACGTTCTAGTATAATCTCTTTACAGTTCCTGGAGTGCGATTCTATAATTTTGGAACCTATCTTATCAAGAGTGTTGTTGGGGAGATGTAGTATGCAGCTAATAACATGATTCCAGGGCTGCAAACTAGTCAGTAATAGTCTGTATTTTGAGGAAAGTCTGTATTAGGTCCGTATTTCATGAAATTGGTCAATTTTTAGGGTCCGTAGGCAAAACCAAGGACCCTTATATTTTCCTGCGTGTGTCTGTCCGTCCGTCCTCTCGCGTGCTCTCACGGCTACACCTTTCGTCCGATCACTTTTAAATTTGGCATGTATGTGTCTTGTACCTGCCCACATATTTTAAAAATATAGCGACTTAAAAAAAAAAAAAATCAAAAAAATTAGGGTAAAAAAACTTAAGGGTTAAAATTGTTTTATTTTTTTTCGACACCGTGAGGGGTATCATATGAAAGGGTACGTCGAGCCGATTACAAAAATATATAATTCTTTGGTTATAACTTTGATAGGGCGAGCGTAGGCGAGTTTGAAACGTGTCCCCCCCCCCCTCTATCTCGCTTATGTGAAGTGCAAAAAATCTGAAAAAATTCCTGAACATTCTTCGACCAAAAGTAAAGATACCACTTTTTGGAAATTTCGAAAAAAATATTATTTTATTTTTTATTGACAAAATACGTTTTTTTTATAATTATGGTCTTTTCGATGTATTTATATGGTTGTAGTCCGGTTCAGTGGCAAAAAAATACTTTATCAGAGTGTGTTTTGAGAATATCAGACCCTTAGAATTGTTCAAAGTAAGCTTTTTAGCATTTTAAAAAACACCATCAATAGGGTACTACTTAAACTATACAGTGTGGCCTATGGACCCTCGCTGTGTGCTGACTAGCACACACTTGACCTGTTTATTTACACATTGAAAGCCCTGGGAAACTGACAGCCAGTTTTGGTGCTTCCTGGGTATGGATGTGACACATTGCTTATGTACAGTTTTCATAGCTTTCATGAGCAGCTACTACCTAACAGCACCACTCTTCTTTAATTTAATTTTTTTTATTTTAGGTGGCATTAATTATTGATTTTTTAAAGTTTTTTCTTTACTTCATGTGAAGTGTACAAAGGGTTTTACGAAAAATGTTAAAGTATACTTTACGACCTTGATGTTAAGTAAAATGGATAATTGTTATTTTACATTTTGTTAAGACGAAACTACCAATGCTACATCCTATAAAGAGTTGCAAATAAATGTTAGGTATTGTTCGGAATCAACTGAAAGGATTGTAACACGACATTTGCAAACATTTTTTATTGGCTCAGCAACTGCTCATGATTTATTTGCCAAGTTATGTGATAAATAAGGCTAAATTGCCACGAGCTAAATTGCTTATGCTTAGTAATGATGGGCCGAATGTAAACAAAGCTGTTACAAGACTTATGAACAAATATATGATTTTTTAAAAAGAAAAACTATGATGACGTTGGAACCTGTAACATTCATGTTTTACGCAATGCATTTAAACAGGGCATGAAGGTACTCGGAGATCATGCATCAAATCTATTTTTCCAAATTAACTATTTTTTTAATAGTTGGCCGTCAAGGTGGGAAGATTTCACTGAAGTTCAAAAAGGCCTAAATTTTCCCAGTCATAAATTTATTATGCATTAATCGTCAAGATGGTTATCCTTGGAGCAAGCAGGCAAACAACTTTTAGAACAATGGCCAGCATTTGTTAAATATTTCCTCATATTTATCCCAAAATATAAAACTGACCTAATGCAATTTACGAAACATAAGAACATTATTACTCTGTTAAAAATTGACACGATGAAAGCGGAAGTATCTTTGTTTTTATATATTTTCTGGCACTTGATTGCACAGCATTACCTATTTATCGCGTTTCTTTATCAAAGATCAAATTTCAATTTTTACAGCTGCTCAGTGGGGAGAAGGGTGGCCAATTTTAAAAATAATTTTAATTATTTGATTTGCAATTATTTTTTTTTTTTTTAGATAAGGATTTTTTTGTCAGTAATATTAGTAGGTATTTAGTCAGTATTTTCTCATAATTATTCAGCAAATTTGACCTTACAGCCAGTTTGCAGCCCTGTGATTCTATAATAGTCTAGAACTAAAAGATAGCGTGCAAAAAAGTGTCCAACTTACATGAAGCTAGAATTTTGTGTTTAAGTTAATCTTTTGGTGCCTTTTAAGAATATTTAATCGGCTAAGTTCGTCTGCCGGATATGGCTTGGCAGTAGGCATTTGAAAATGACAAACCGGTAGAGAGCGGACATGTCCCGGCAATCATAGTGGACAATGTGATTTTCATGATCCTGAGTGCAAAATTAGTTAGTAGACCGAAAATATGTTGATGTTAGTTTGCCACTTGATTGGTGACCGTGGCCACTTTGATTTGGAGTAATATTTGAATAACTAACCTATTTTCTACTAACTAATTTTGTACTCAGGATTAGTGAAATCACATTGTCCACCATAATTTGCTGGACTTTGCCACTCTCCACCAGTTTGTTTTTTCAAATGCCTATTGCCAAGCTATGTCCGCAGACGAACTTAGCTGACCCAATATTCTTAAAAGGCACTTAAAGATTAACTTGTACACAAATTTATAGCTTGATGTTTTTCTGTCACTTTTTTGCACGCCATTTCCTAGACTGTAAGTATAATGTGTTTTTATGTAACAAAAATGTCGATGCATAACTCTCAATATCAGTAAAAACCCAAATCATGATAATGCCAGTTGTTATTCTGTTACATGGAATACAATTACCTTATAATCAATTGTTAATACCATTATTTAAAACATGATTTAGTTAAGAATTCTAATATTACATTGTTGTTATATTTACATTAAATTTGTTGTTACATTACATTTGTTGTTACATTACATTTGTTGTTATATTTACATTGTTGTTATATTTAGGATGATAAATATTTATATGTATGTTTTAAAGTGATCATCTATTTTCATTTCACAATAGCACATTATCACTGTATCTTCAATTGCATACTAATATTTTACTATTTTTACCAACTATTTTCATTACTTAAGCTGATTACTGACTTTAATCTTTTCAACACTTATTTCAATTGAGTTATACATATTTGCATACCTATTAAGAAAGAAACACGAAGGGCAAGATACAGACATAAAAGGTATTTAAGATGTACCATTAATCATTTAATGTCCCTACTTCTTAAGTCAATGATAAAAGCTAAGTAGATTGATAGATCTAATTATTACCAAATCATTTATTTACTCACCTATGTACATTACTTATATTTACCTGCTCATTAATCGCCCTATGCCATGGAAAAGACATAATAAACGTACCAGATATATTAGAAATAAACAATTAAAGGATTAGTTTGTTGTTAGCACTTGCATTGCTTTATAAAATCACTAAGATGTCATACAACACCTTGATACTTCTTGTCAAAGTTTTGGTATGTATATCAACTGTGGTTTCAGAATCACTGTGACATCTAGGAGATACTCTAAAAAAAGTAAATGTCCTTACATATTATATTGAAGGCTCAAAAAAAGCAAATCTATCATGTTTTTTGACATTTTCATGTCTTGATTTTGCCACATAAACTTGAAAAGCGTTACAAAGAAACGACACCACAAAGCCTAGAAAGGTACGAGTATGTAGGAGGTGTGCAATCAAGCCTGCCCACTCTCAGGAGGGCCTCCCCCTACCGCGCACGGTAGGGCCTACCCACCTCATTGGCTACCTGCCCCACATCTCACTCTCTTGAGTTCTCGCTACCGCTCCTGCAGTCGCTCGTGCCCCCAACTACAACTTCTGTTCCACTGCTCCGATTTGCACCGGACAAACACCATATCCCTTAGAATTTTATTCCTAATAAACTTACATACATAACATTTATTTTTTACTTTATTATTTTATAATTTTTTGCATTTATTATAAAAATATGGGTGAAGAAGCTAAAAGATTACTTCTTAATAAACTGGAAAAGTACTTTCTTTCTTCATGCACAACATATGTTCGATTTAATTCTTATTTACAAATGCAAGAATCTGCACACTCAAATTTTTTGACATTTTCATGTCTTTACTTTGGGACATAAACTCCAAAAGCATTACCAAAGAACGATACAAAAAAGTGTTACCAAAAAACAACACCAAAAAGCGTTACATGAAAATGTCTCACAAGTTTTTTTTTTTTTTTTTAACAAAGATACATTTTCTTTAACCGTATTCTGTTGACTTTTTTTTGCAAAAAAAGAGAGGAAATTCAAGTAAAACCTGAAGTAATTAAGTGAGTATTGCCACAAAATTTAAAGGTTTTTAAAAAGAAAATGTTATGTTTATTAAACAATGAAAAGCTCTGATATGGGCTAAACTTCCTGTCCTGGGTTTGCTTGCATTCCCTCTCTTTTTATGCAAAACACAACAATTTGGTGGGACAAAATACAACTCTTCATGATGAGGCATGATTATGCTCCTGAGAGAAGCAAAATGATATATATATATATATATATTTTTTTTTTTTTTTTTGTGAAAATTTACTCTATATGACGACACATCAAAAGAAAATATGTTTATTCCTTTTTTCCTACATTTCCAAGGGGAAAATGTAATGGATAAAAGCATTGCTAATTAATTGTTTATAATTGATATTACTTAGTTAATTTTTTAAAATAAAATTATTTTTGTTCTGTCTACACTGGCAGTATAGTAATTGTGTATAAATTAAACAAAAAAAAAAATCATTCTCCAAAATACCGTTATCAGTGTTTGAGTCACCATGTGCGCTTGTTGTTAATATAGGCACAAAATTAACCATTGCCCGTGAGGAACTGCATCGGATAATAATTTATCATGCCTAAACTATGATCTGTTGACTCGGCTCTGACTCCGATCAGTCTTTAGATCCATCTGCCTCTGGTTTCTCTGTCTCATCGTTTTTACCTATATAGAGATGATGGGAGTTGTTTGTATATATTGTGACCATGTGATGTAGATGTGAGGTCTCAGGGTCGTCCACTAGTATCAGGGACAGTATAAAGTGTTAAAATGTTAGTGATTTGAAGGGTTTTTTTTCAAGCTTGTCTGGGAAGGGAACTCCCCAGGGGAGAGATGTTTGGTAATTTAATTTTTGAAGACAGTTTTTAGAAAATTTTAAAAAATACTAATATTTGTTTTTTAAAAATTGAAATTAGATATGTTTGGCCTGATCATTTTATTATGTTTGAAACAGAAACTAATACGGGTTTTGTTTGTTTGTTTCATTTACAGTTGATCCAGAAAGCTTGGTTGGATTGGGGGAAGGGAATATAAGTTACCGACAGTCAGTGCTTTATGGAATTTGTAATAAAATCAAGTCAAGGGATAACCATGAAAGTACGTTAACTTTTCACTATTTTATTTATTTGTTAGTTATTGGAATACGTTTTGAACATCTATATAATCTATTAAATTATCTAATTATTTATTCAAATCAGATATGCTATAATCAAAATATATTATTATGCTTTCAGTTTTTATTTTTAACTTTTCAATATATATTTATTCCATTTTTTGAATTAGTTATAATTTTTTTTTTTTTTAATAAGTATTTATTTTTCTTGGTGATTCTTTTGTACCTTAACCAATTATATGGAGAGATATATTTTTTTTTAAAATAGACTTTCTAAATGGTTTATTTATTTTTCTTTTAAATTAAAATGGAACATACAACAATTATAATTTTCTATTATTTTCATAAATTTGTAGTAGATTAAAATTGATTAGTTTATTGTCCATTAGAGGAATTACTAAAGCTGGTATTTAGTTAACCCTTAGGTGCACGCGGTCTAATACAGACGCGAGGAGGTGCGGTCTCCTGATAGGACTTAATCTGTTTTATATGCCCACACAACAGATAAAATAAATATAAACTTAAAATCATTTTAGCAAAATATTATAAAACATATTTAAATTGGTTTTTTACAGAATACCATTGTTTAGTCTCATACTTTATAAGCAAAAAATTAGTCAGTCTCAATTATAATTTTAATTTTTTTCTGTACATTTTTATTATTTTATTTTTAAACTTAGGTACCATATTAATTTATTTTGTATAATATGTATAAATTTCACTAAAATTTAAGTGAAAGTAGTGCGGGTCCCCTGTGAGGACAATATGGGCACAGAATTAAAGTATAATTACGTACGATGTCAAACAGTGACTCATTCTCTTGATAAAAGCAAGAAATGTAGCTAGAAAAATCCCCATCTTCCAATCGCACCCACATCTATCTTAATTTCACAGTTATATCTCAAATTTAGGCCTCACAGGACCGGGCGTTCCCGAGGGTTAAGCTAACCACTTTAGTTTACTTATTAGTGTTAAAATTTAGCTCAGCACTAGCTAAATCATGTTTCATCCAATTTTTTCTCCTGCATTATTTTGTTTTTACCTTGGTATTATTTTCATGACCGACGTTTTAACATGCAGATGATATTTGTGTGTAAATATTATATAAGTTTAATTGTAAAATAATAAAAATATAGTAAAAATTAAATTCTTATACATTTGTAGTGACCCATCAGTATTAATGCTCCTTAGTGTAATCATGAATGTTAAAATTTATTTAATTTAATTGGCTATATTTTGCCCCTTTACAGACATCATTACTACAATATAATAAAATGATTATATTGTAGTTTCCATTAGGCTTAGTAAAAACTGAACACTTGTTTATTTTTAAACAGAAAGTTTGAGTTACCTTATCAATTTATCAATATTTAATAATGCACATTAATTAGAATTATGCTATTAATCTAATTAAATAAAACAAAATTAAATTCTAGTAGATTTTTAGTAATTATGTTTGAGTAATTTATTTGTCTGATTATTTCGACAACTTTTTGTTTAAAAAATCAAGTGTTAAATATTTACTTAACACTATGGAAACTTACTATTTAAGTAAAGGGGCAAACCCTAACAAATTTTATGATTACTATAAATTTTTAGCACTCTTTCACCTCTTCATGACACTTTTTAGAGCATAAAAATTAAAGGTAAATAAGTAATTTAACATTAAACTCATTCATCGTCAGATAAATGTGTTGAATCCTAATAAGTGTGCCCTCACAATAGCTTCAAACCCAAACAAAACCAGTTTAAAATAAAATTATGATCTGGTCAACCTCTTCCTTCCACCGGTCCCATTCTGAATCATGAATAATTGAAGCCGCCACTGAAAAATATCAGTATAACTGGTTTGTTTTTCAGATCACACCCTTAGACAAATGTAATTATGTTGCCTTTCTTGTGCGTCTTTGCACAATATTATCTCTGAAACACGATTTTTCCATGGAAAGTGACTTCATTGGTTTCCTCCTACCATCATGGTATTTAATTATCTCTTTTTTTTTAGAGAGAACAAAAAGAAATCATGGTACCTTCAAAAATTATTGGTCTTGTTGATTGATTTTTGATTTTTAATGTTAAAGAAACAAATCATTTGCAAATCACAAGCATTGGTTATATCAATCCTTTATAATTGAAAATGGTACTCAAGATTTAAACTTTTTCGTTAATTTGTGAAATGTAATTTGTTTTAATTTATGATTATTGTTTTTTTTTATTATTATCATTGTTATTATGATTTTGATTATGTTGTGTTTTCCCTTTAGTTATTGATGATGATTTTGCCGCCCTGTTCACCGTGTACGAGGATTTGCTTTTCAATGCACTAGAAATAATAGATAATGAACTAATTGAAAAAGTCACTATAAGAAATACGCCCAGATGTTATTTTCTAGTTGGTATTTTATTTTTTTTTCCTTTATTTTTTTATTATTATTTTTATAATTTTTTTCTCTTTTCTCTCTTCTTTTGTTTTTTGATTTCAGTTTTCTATAATTATATTTATTTATTTTAATTACAATATTTATTATTTAATTGCATTACATTATATTTTTTATATTTTAGTTGTTATTTATCTTATAGGCATAATGATGTGAAATGGATTTACAATTTTTTTCATTTTGGTACTAATCTTTTCTTTCTGTACTTGAACGTACTTTTAGAGTTTTACTTTAATCTAATGTGTCACTCTGTGTATCCTTTCTTCTATTTATCTTAATTTTTAATGTGATATTGTAATTCTAATCCTTATTGCCAACTTTCTACTTCCTATTTCTGTTTGTAGATGTGTATGAATTTTACTTCTCTCCATGTAGAATACAGCAATAATTAAAAAATTATAATTCTTGCAAAATAATACATTTTACTGTATGATTCCAAAAATGTATTCTTTTTTTTTTTTTTTTTTTTTTTTTTTTTTTTTTACATTCTTGAGACTTAATGCAGTGATCTAAAATGAGTTACATTTGCATTGCTATGAACCTGCCTAGTCATGTTGGTTTTAAATTAAGTTTGTTGTAAGAAGTGGTTGGGAGAGTGGTATATTAAATAGATTGAGTACGGTTTTGGTGCAGAAGGAAGATTTGTATTTTTTGGTTGATGATTACATTATAAGAGAAATGCCATAAGGACTTAGTTTTTATATGTTATGTAACGTAATTTTATTTTTAGGTGACTGGTTCATCAGATAGCTATATGCTCTATGAAGATGTGATTTTCTGTCAGTGCAAAGCGTTCAGAAATAGTGTCGAAAGGAATAGTAATGATGCAACTTGTAAACACATTCTAGCTTGTGCTTTAGCCAACGTGACCAATAAGTTCAAGGAGAGGACCTGTCAAGCTTTTCCCACATCTAGTTTCTAACAGTGTCTTTAGTAAGCCCCGTCACCATGGTTTCCTGGGTACCCGAATCAGACGGCCTTCAGCAGATCCTTCAGCTGCTCAAGGAGTCTCAGTCCCCGGACACAGCCATCCAGCGAAATGTCCAACTTAAATTAGAAGAATTAAACAGTTACCCTGATTTTAACAATTATCTAATTTTCGTTCTCACTCAGATGACGAACGAAGATGAGCCTACACGTTCATTGTCCGGACTCATATTGAAAAACAATGTGAAAGTCCACTACCACAGATTTGAAACTGAAGTCAAAGATTTCATCAAAGAGTCTTGCCTGGTTGCCGTAGGAGACCCATCTCCTCTTATCAGAGCCACGGTGGGCATCCTTATTACGACGATAGCGTCCAAAGGAGAAATACCGTCATGGCCAGAGTTACTCCCTGCTCTCTGCACCATGTTGGATTCTAGAGACTACAATGTCTGTGAAGGTGCGTTCGGAGCTCTCCACAAGATTTGTGAAGATGCCACCGAAATGCTTGAAACGGATGCTCTACAGAAACCACTTAACTTTCTCATACCGAAATTCATTCAGTTTTTTGGTCATCAAAGCCCAAAAATCCGCTCCCATGCTGTAGGATGTGTAAACCAATTCATAATTTGCCGATCGGAGGCGTTGATGTCTCATATAGATGCGTTTATTGATGGTCTGTTTAAACTAGCTAACGATGAGGAAGCGGAAGTAAGGAAAAACGTATGCCGTGCTTTAGTCATGTTACTAGAAGTAAGGTTAGACATGCTGGCCCCTCACATGCACAATATTATAGAGTACATGTTGTCCAGGACCCAGGACCCCGATGACGGTGTAGCCTTAGAGGCCTGCGAATTCTGGCTGTCTTTAGCTGAGCAGCCTATCTGCAAGGAAGCTCTGTCCCAGCACCTGCCGAGGCTGGTCCCCGTTCTGGTCTGGGGTATGAAGTACTCGGAGATAGACATCATCCTCTTAAAGGGAGATTTAGAGGAAGACGAGATGATCCCCGATAGAGAAGAAGACATCAGACCAAGGTTCCACCGGACCAAATCCAAACACACGGACCCCGACGACGATGACTGCGGTGACGACGATTCTGCACTAAGTGACTGGAACCTGAGGAAATGTAGTGCTGCAGCTCTGGACGTGCTGGCCAATGTCTTCAGGGATGAACTTCTACCTGTGCTCTTACCCATACTCAAGGAGACTTTGTCTCACCAGAGCTGGGATGTCAAGGAGTCGGGCATCCTCGCTCTCGGAGCCATAGCTGAAGGATGTAGGCAAGGAATGGTCCCTCATCTGAACGAGCTTATCCCCTACCTTATCAATTGTCTAGGCGACAAGAAGGCCCTGGTGAGAGCCATCACCTGCTGGACCCTGTCCCGCTACGCCTCTTGGGTCGTATCTCAGCCACATGATTCCTACCTCAAACCTCTGATGACAGAACTACTCAAGCGAATTCTAGATCCCAACAAGAAAGTGCAAGAAGCGGCCTGTTCTGCTTTCGCCACATTGGAAGAAGAAGCCTGTACAGACCTTGTCCCTTATCTAGGTTACATATTAGAAACCCTCGTGTATGCTTTTAACAAGTACCAACACAAGAACCTCCTTATTTTGTATGATGCCATCGGGACTTTGGCCGACTCGGTTGGACATCACCTTAACAATGCCGATTATATTAATCTTTTGATGCCTCCTCTCATCAAAAAGTGGAATGTTTTGAAAGACGAGGACAAGGACCTCTTTCCTTTGCTGGAGTGCTTGTCAAGTGTGGCCATCGCCCTGCAGAGTGGGTTCCTGCCTTACTGCGAACCCGTTTACAAGAGGTGTGTGTCTCTCATAGAACAGTCCTTAAACCAACACATAGCCAACACCCAGAGCCCTGAACAGTTCGAAGCCCCCGACAAGGATTTCATGATCGTGGCACTGGACCTACTGAGTGGCCTAGCCGAAGGCCTCAATGGCCACATAGAGAAACTTGTGTGCAATTCCAACATGATGCAGCTGTTGTTCCAGTGCATGCAGGACCCCACACCCGAGGTGAGGCAGAGCAGCTTCGCACTGCTGGGGGACCTAACCAAAGCCTGCTTCCAACACGTCAGACCTTGTGTCACTGATTTCGTTCCCATTCTGGGACAGAACCTCAACCCCGAACTCATATCCGTCTGTAACAATGCCACTTGGGCCATCGGGGAGATGTGTGTCAAACTCGAGACGGAGGAGATGAGACCCTACGTGCCCATGGTGCTGAACCAGTTGATAACCATCATCAACAAAGGTAACACACCTAAAACCCTATTGGAAAACACAGCCATTACGATAGGGCGCCTAGGGTTCGTCTGTCCTCATGAGGTGGCACCCCTCCTTCCCCAGTTCGTGCGTCAGTGGTGCTCCTCACTGCGTAACATACGGGACAATGAAGAGAAGGACTCTGCTTTCAGAGGCATGTGTCAGATGATCACCATCAACCCAGGAGGCGTGGTGCCAGACTTCATCTTCTTTTGTGACGCCGTCGCCTCTTGGCAGAACCCTCGAGACGACCTCAGAGAGATCTTCCGTAAGATCCTCTTTGGATTCAAAGCTCAAGTAGGTGATGAGAACTGGAAACGCTTTGTCGACCAGTTCCCTGCTGTACTTCAGGAGAGACTCTCTCTTATGTATAACGTCTAAATTAATCTTATCACTATGTTGTACATCTTATCTCTCTAATATAGTACATCTTATATAACACTGTAATTGAATTACCTGCATATATTTGTGTGTGCCTAGTAAAGAAAAGATAAGAATACTGTATTGATTTTTTTTTTTTTTTTTTTTTTTTTTTTTTTTTACTTCTTGATTTTTATATTATAATTATTTTAAAACTACAATTGTTACATCTCAGTTTTTGTTTCGGTTGTTGACTTTGTAATTTATAATATCTATTCGGTTAAATATTATTCATATATAAATGTTTTCAAAAATTTTATTTTATTTTGTTTACTTAATGATCTTTATTATTATTTTATTTTTTATTCAACATGTACTTTATATTTTAGGTACCGATTTACTTATTATTATTGTAAGTAACTTTCGATAAACCTGAAGAAAGAAAGAAAAAAAAAATCAATGCATCATTCTTATATTTTGATCGTTATTTAAAATGCTATTTGACTTGTCTTACTAGCAGCTGCATAGTTGAAAATTAAAAGTGAAATATATTATCAAAAATACACATCTAATATATACTTAAATTTGTAGGTAGACATTATTTTTATTATTCTTTTCTTTTTTGGAACCGGTCGATTAGTTATTCTCGACATACTACATAATTTTTAACCCACCCTATATGACAGGCTAGGTTTATATACCGATACCCCAAAATGTTATTTGATTCTATAGGTTAAAAATAATATATATATATTATTTACAAAAGAAAACTTTTTTTTTTTCAAGTATTTACTTTAATAAGAAATATTCTATTATACATTAAAAATTATTGTAGATTTTTTTTTAATTAGTATGACAAAAAAAAAAAATCTTGTGAAGATTAATTTTGACTTCCCATTTCCGATTCTCTTCTTCCGAATTTATTATTATTTTTAAGCCCCTTAATTTTTTCCAGTTATTAATGCCATAAATACATACACATATATATGTATTTATATACAGTATATATATATATATGTATTTTTGGGTTATTATTTAGACCTGTTTATTATTTCACAGATATATGTAACAGAAATGGTGTATTTTTAATTTATATTTAAAACACCAATGTAATAAATTACTGAAAGGTTAAAAGATTAGAGTTCAATTCCTGGTAGTAATTCCTTTTTTATTGTAATAATCCTTGTTTTGAATAAAACTAAACAAGTTATTTTGATCACTATATTTGCCTTATCATTGCAAATGTTATATTTGCTATTGAGGTTTTGATATTTAAAATTTATTCTACCAAATATTTAGTTTTATTTATTTAGCCAAATTTTTAGAGTTTTACAGGGTTTACTCTTAAAATTCAACCTTTTACCAATCATAATTATAAAAAAAAAACCATCTTTAATACATATATAAATCATATTATGATGACATATAAAAGAAAATTAATCTACATCATGAATGAAAATTAAACTACATCATAAAAGATGTAGTTTAAAAATACTACATCTTACAAAATCTCTTAAAAATACTACGGATATTATAAACATAATCAAACTCATTACTAGTAAACAAGAATGATGTCAATTTCTTTCTATATTTATATTTATGTTGAAAAGTTGAGTTTAAAGTATAAAAAGCTGAATTTGATGGATGTGTAAAAGGTTGAATTCTATTTGTAAAAGGTTGAATTTGATGTGTACAAGGTTAAATATGAAGTGTAAAAGGTTGAATTTGATGTGTACAAGGTTAAATATGAAGTGTAAAAGGTTGAATTTGATGTGTACAAGGTTAAATATGAAGTGTAAAAGGTTGAATTTGATGTGTACAAGGTTAAATATGAAGTGTAAAAGGTTGAATTTAAAGTGTGAATGGTTGAATTTGAAGTGTAGAAGGAAGAACTTTAAGTATAAAAAGTTAAATTTGATGACTAAATTCTTGGTTTATTCATTGTCAACATTTTTAGTTTGACGGATTAGTTCCAAAAAATATACTCGTATTAAAAAGAAAAAAATTCAATTCATTATTTTTGAATTCATCTTTAAATTTGATTAACTTTGTTGCCATAACCATTTCTATAATATTATGATAAACCTATTAGGATTTAAAATTCCACTTCTTATTTTTATTTTATTTAATCATTTTTAATTAACAACCACTACAAGATTGTAAATTAATTACTGAGAGAAAAAAAAATTAATAACATATATGTTATACTCTACTTACTAGTATCTGTTACTCCATTTTACAATTAATTTGTATGGGTGTACTTGGATACAAAATATTGAAATAAACTAAACCAATTAAGCTCTATAATTATATTATAATATTAAAAATAAAAAATAAATAAAATGTAAATGTAGACTGTTCATAAGGTTTTTTTCTGTAAACATTTATATATATATATATATATATATATATATATATATATATATATATATATATATATATATATATATATATATATATATATATATATAATATATATATATAATATATAGTTGTTTAATTTTTACAACAGGGAAAGGTGTTTAAATGTATAAAAAACTAAAAAAAACAAAGATATTTTTAGAATTATTATTATTTAAGCAAAACAAAAGTTCCATTTAGTATATTTATTTTACCTTCCTGTTAATAGTTCGTTTTTTTTATTACTATTATTTTCTTTTAGTTTTTTTTTTTGTAACTTATAAATATATATTTATATAATATATATATTTTTTAAGAAAAAAAGGAGCTTGCAATCCACAAAGTGCTTTATATAAATACTTTGTTTAAGCAAACTTGATAAAAAAAAAAAAAAAAAAATAATAATATTAATAATTCCAAACCCTTCTTATTATTATTTTTGGTGGTAATTGTGCAGCACTGAAATTAGATTTAATAGAAAAGAGTACATGTTCGTCCTTTATTATAACTTTATCAAAAGGATTAAGAATTGTGAAGAAGTTCCTTCACTTTTTTTTATTTTTAATTATAATTATCTATTTTTTTTAAAAAATTCTGTTTATTTCTGGTAGTAGTGGAACAGTGGTTTATTTTTGTTTTTATTATTATTGAGTTAGTAATAAAAGGAATCAGCTTTCTCAAAGGTTATTAACATTGTCCTAAAACCATTCTCTTAACACTAACATTTGATTAAATTTCCGGAAAAATGAGACTTATTTTATGCTACCTTACCTTGAGAAGATGTATATAGTGACTGATTCCTAATTGTGACTTAAGAGAAATAGTAAATTGAGTAATATAATAATTAAAATCATATACAGTATAAGCCCTCTTAGCTGATCTTAGTATAACCAACCACAGGCCTGCGCGACATCCATGTCTTATCTGCTCTATTATAAAAATGGTCTTTTTACCATTAATTTTTGAAGATATCTGGTGACGCCCATTGGCTGTAGTTGTTTGTACGTGTTTTGAAAGTATTTCTATTTTAATTCGCTTTTTACAAGTAAAATTTGGTTTAACCGAGCTTAGCTTCAGCCCCTAGATGGCTGGTTATGAGAACTTCCACCATAATAAATTTAAATAAAATTGATAACCTTAATAATATTGCATTTGCCCAATATATTTTTAATTTATAAACCACTGGATCTTCTGCCATAGATTATTATTATTATTATGAATTTAAATTTATTTTCTTTATAAATAATTTGTTGTCTTTTATTTTTACCTGCTTATATTTATATAAATATGTTCAAATATGTAAAAAAAAGAACAGTATAAATATTTATTTTATTTATTCATATAAGTATTATCTCTACTGTATTTTAACTCTATATATATTATATATATATTTGTAACAACACCAATCTCTCATATTTATTTTTATTTTTTTCTTTATCATTTATTATTATTTTTTTTTAAATCATTGACAAAGTATATAGTATAATATTATATGTATATATTTATGTAAGGACGGATTTATTTTTTATTTATTTGTATCTTTATTTGCATCAAAATATATATTGTTAAATTAGTTAAGTTTTTTTTTTGTTTTTATTTTCATTTACTTATATTTAATAAAAATATATATATATATATTTCGATTAAAAATAGTACAAATTAATGTACTTTTTTTAAAAAAAATATATACATTTATATATCTCAGGTACTCTATTTAAGGTAAGAATATGATTAAATTTAAATTATTATTGGTGAAAAAAATATGTTTTCCAATGTCCTTGAGCTATTTTTATTATTGCTGTTTTTTATTTTTAAAGAAACATGTTAGAAATAAATTATTTCTTATTTGGGAGATTTTTTTATTTTGGAGATTTTTTTTTATAATTTTAAAACATGTTACTTCTTCAAAAACCCCAGATATATATTGATAAGAAACCCCATACATACTAAAAATAGGTTCATGATAGTTTATCGATTTTCCAGTTAAATTCCCAAATAGTCAGGTAAATAAAAAAGGCGATAGTTAAATTCCCAAATAGTCAGGTAAATAAAAAAGGCGATAGTTCATGTGCATCAAGGTTGATAAAAATTATAAGTGTGAAGTATATAGAAAGATTGAGGAGGTCAGTGGAGTGTGGGTTATAGGTTGCCCCTCTACATTACCCTACACAACTTCTGCACTATCAACAAGCCTAAGCCTGTTCTTGTAGTAGCTTTTATACAGTAGAGCGTCGATTAGCCAAACTAATGTTTTTTGGGGTGATTCGGATAATCAGAATTCACTAAAAAAATTTAAAAATTAAAAGGGAAGATGTAATAATCACAAGATAAAAAAAAACTTTTTATATACTACGTTTTTAAATTTTCTGTTGACTAAATAAAAAATCATAATTTGAAATCCGTCAAAATGAAAATAGTAAATATGGGTCATGTCAATGCAAATTAAAAAAATTGCGGATTTTTCCGAACTTACTTTCCATACTGCAAAATTTGCTGAAAACGAATTAAATTCTGCTGAAATATGGCTAAAAGTATTAAAATAATGCATTGTCGTCGTGTTCTGAACTACTCTAAAAGTTTCAAATGTCTAGCTACCTGGGATGTTAGTTAAAAATTGATTGCAAGATTTGTACTGGACAAACAAACAAGAAAGCAAGCTAATAAAAACGTAGTAAAACTAACCAACCATGTTCATGCAAAAAGCATCTTTGTTTTATTTATCTAGTACATAGTGAAAAAAAATATGTTGTATCACCTAAGATTAATTTGGCATAAAGAAAGTTGCCATACTCGTCTGCTTAATTTTTCACCATGAATCTCAATTTGCCGAATCCCATGTAATTTGAAATTTTTTACCCACCCAGAACTAGGGATGAATTATGAGACCACCAAGCTTTATGTTTAATTCCACTGCTTTTTCACACAATATGGGTCCAGATATGGGCTGTCCAAAGGCCCGTTTTTTCAAAAACCATGTGAATTTATCATCTTCCAACAATTCGGATTGCGGTTTTTTCATAGTTTTACAATATAAACTGCCCTCCTCACTGTCAAGATTAAGTGCATACTGAGTGATTGAATCAGAATTATTCTTAGTCTGGTAATCGTTGATTTACCAACACCTAACTTGATAGCTAATGCCTGACCCGTTTCACCTTTCTTCAGCTAATTTAATAATTTCCATTTTATCTTTTAATGAAAGCACTACTCGTTTCCTTTTTGTCAACATGCTGTAAGTTTAACGTAAAATATCTGACCAATTCAATGTGTACCTCACAATGAATGATTTGAAACTGAGAGCATTGACTTAACTTAAGGTATTAAGTTAAAAATTGCTGCAAATGATTTCACAAATTACATAGACAAACAAAAGTTAGTTCTTAGTAAACAAATGTTATTGTCTGCCCCATCAAACTGAATGCATCAAAATCTGGTATCCCTTTTTACAGCTAACTTCGCTCTTTCTAGGAATTAATTTAGCGGTGGCTTTAGATTTTTTTTTTTTTTTCCATGAAGCCAGTTTGGATTATTGAACGTTGGGATAATCAACGCTCTACTGTATTATTTATTAGAAGTTTTACTAAAAACAATACCTTAGAACATAAGTTATCGTTAAAATCATTGCTTTCTCTTTTTCAAACATTTAGATCTAATTTATTAGTTTTAGCGGACTTCATCACTTCATAGTGGTTTTACCAAAAACATCTTTGTCTCGTCAAATAGATGAAAGTAGTCTTTTCCTGTCCTAAAGTTTTAAGCTCACGTTTGCGTGATCTTTGTGTGCAAACACTTGGACAGATATTGTTGCCTTATAAAGCCTGACCATTGATAAAAGGAACATAAATTCCAAATATTAACTAAATAGGCCAATTTTACTCTAGTTATCATCACTAGTTACGGACAGAGTGCATAAACACTTTTTCCGAGAATAATCTGTAAAATGTAAGAAGCTCGTTTCAATTAATTTGAAATACATTGTCAAATTTAAATAATTTATTTCTAGCTTTATAAAAACAAATGAATAATAATCGCAGGGACATTTGGAAATTGTCTAGCCCTCCTGCACTCTATTTTTTATTTATTTATTTATTTTTTTTTTGTTTGTTAATACAGTTGCCCATTTTTTATTATTATTTTAATTAAGAAAAAATCAAGTTTGCCAACAAAGTAATAAATTAGATTTAAAAAATTTATATATATATATGTATGTATGTATGTATAAAAAACTATCATAATATATTTGTTTTTTTTTTACCAAAAAAGAAAAAAAAAACAGAATTCAATTTTTCGTAGCCACCTTTTGACAGTGTACGAAAAAATGGGACTAAAGAAAATTTATATAAACAGTACTTAATTATCTGTTAAAATTAGTATAAAGAATTGAAACAAAAAAAAACTTGAAAATGCCTTAATTAATTTAATAAAAAATTAATATTTAAATACATAACAAATTTTTTTAATAATTAAATTTAAAAAAATCGTGTTTCCTCAATCGTGTTTTTAATTTTTCGTTGCGTTGTTTTATATATATATATATATTTCGTTTTATTAGGGAATATCTTTTTAATAAATATTATTATTATAAATATAAAATAAAAGTCGTTCGTTGTTAATTCGTGTTGTATTTTTCTTTTTTAATTTGTAAATTTTCTTTCCAATCGCATTTGGATTTAATAATAAAAGGAATCGTGTATAAATAAATAATTCGGGTTTATTATTATTTCTTCGTTTACGTTTTTTTATAAATATTTATTTGATAAAATTATTATTATGATCTACTTTACAAGGGATATCTTTTAATTATTATTATTTATTTTAGTTTAGAAAAAAATTGTTTAGGATTTTTTTTTTTTTTTGTCGTAATGTTAACTATCAATTTTAGAATAATAAATAAAAAAATAAAGAAACCAATATAAAGTTTAAAAAATCCAAAATTTGTTTATATATAGTTATATTTATATATGTGTATACATATATTGTTGATACATTTAAAAATAATGAAATATGTGATTTTTTTTAAAAAAAAAAATTCCAATTTAAGAGAATTAAAAAAAAATTAACTTATTTTTTAGTGTGTTTCTAAGCTCAGAATTTATAAATTTTGATTTTTTAGAGGAAGACTTATTTTGTGATTGGGCAAATTTTTTTATTTACTTAATATCATACAATGGGAGATTTGCATAATCTCATTTTGAGAAATTATTCAGAATCTTATATTAGATTAATGGGAAATCTTCTAGATGTAGAAACTTATTTAGATTTCTTAAATCCTTAAGGAATCTGTTATGAAATTTTGTAAATCTAAATGTAATATTTACGTAAATCTCATATTGAGGTTTATGTAATTATCGCTAATTTACCCAGACATAAATAAGATCAAATTTCCTCTTCTGAAGATCTAAATTTATTTGAATTTGAACTTAGCAAAGTTTGAATTTAAAATTAATTTAGTTCAATAGTTAACTTGTGGGAGTTCATATCCCCTCCCCTTCCGTTTTAAAATGTCCATACATCTATATGATAAAAATTTCCTGTTTGAAATTGTTTGGTCCCTTTTGGCTAATAGTGAAAAGAATACTAATTTAAAAATTTACTTTTAGAACACTTGTCATTTTTTGGGCGTTATGCCCAATTTAACAATGTTTTAACCTGCATTAATTAATTAACCCAGACATTATGACCACTGTCCTTATAATTAGTATTGTTATTTTCAGATCTATTTATATTAATTATATTACCTTATTGGACATTTACCATAAATTAGAATTTTTTTAAAAAAAGTATGTATTATATTAAATAAAGAACTTTCTATCTTAATAACTTACTGGGATTATTCAGATGATTTTTCATTGAAATCAATTAGCGTAAAAGAAAAGAGAGCTTAATTAATTTAATTTAATAGATTCATTGGTCTTCGAGTGAATTTAAAAATTTTAATTTGAGTTGCTATAATGTCCACTTCTTATCATAGAGATGTGAGACATAATATCCAGTTCAAATCATAGAGATGTGAGACATAATATCCAGTTCAAATCATAGAGATGTGAGACATAATATCCAGTTCAAATCATAGAGATGTGAGACATAATATCCAGTTCAAATCCTAGAGATGTGAGACATTGTTCAAATCCTAGAGATGTGAGACATTGTTCAAATCCTAGAGATGTGAGACATTGTTCAAATCCTAGAGATGTGAGACATTGTTCAAATCCTAGAGATGTGAGACATTGTTCAAATCCTAGAGATGTGAGACATTGTTCAAATCCTAGAGATGTGAGACATTGTTCAAATCCTAGAGATGTGAGACATAATATCCAGTTGAAATCCTAGAGAGGTGAGACTGAATTAGACACATTAATTACCTAATGTTGTTTTTAGGTAAAACAAAGAAAAATAATGTATATTTTTTTGAAACTTCACTATCAAATTTTAGTCCATATCCATCTCTTGTGTTTAATTCATTAATTTAGTAAAATAAAAGTATCTATCGTAGATAAAAACGAACTAACAAACAAAAGTGAAGTTAATATAAAGGCTTTTAAAAAATACAGAGGATCCCCTGTGAAAGGCCTACTAAAACTCATTTGAAAATACAACTCACAATAACATAAAAAAAAAAAAAAAAAAAAATTAAATTGGTTTTCTAGTATTTTATCAAAATGAAACATTAAATTAAATTTCTTATTAGTATTATTATTTCGAAGTGTTTAGATATTCTTTTGGCTCTATTTTCAAGATTCAAGCTTTATATATTGATTTCCCCAGCTAGTTAATTAGTGTTGTTCATTAAGAAACATTCAGTACAAAGTGACTAATATGTTTTCCAAGTACAAATACAAGCAGACAGTCAGCGAGTGACTCGAGCACCTCTTTTGAACTCCCCTTATTTAATTCCCATGTGTAAATTATTGTACAAAAAAAATTAAGCTAGGTATTTTTTTTATTTTTTATTATTATTTATATATATATTTTTCCAATTGTTATCATGTGGCGCACCTTAAGAAAGTGTTTCCTTTGTATACATAGTATATTTATTATTATTAAATTTGGGTTTGCCTTTATGAAGGAATTAAATAATACAAATTATTGGTCCATTTGGGACGGATAAAGATATTATTTGTTGGTCCTCTGGTATAGATTAAAAAACTGGCTCCAGAAAACCAACTTAAAGTTTTTCCACGCATTATTATCACAGAAATTAGAATAAAATAAACTTAATTTGTTTTTCTTTTAAATTAAATTTAAGGAAAATATTTTTAAAAAATACCATAAAATATTGAAACAAACCCAAAATAATTATTTCAATTTATGAAATTTTGTTTACTTTATCTAAAAAATTAAAGTCGTTGAAATTCATAAGTTAAAAAATTTATTCATATTATAGTTTGTTTATTTTCTATTGAAAAATCATTTATTTTTATCTAATTCATTTAGAATTGTTTTATGAGTATATTTTTTATCACACTAGTTTAATACAGTCACTTATTAAAATAAAAAGTATAGCTAATTGTACTAATGTAGCTGCTAATTTGAGCTATTTATTTTAGGTAGCTTAAATTAAGTTATAATTATAATTTTAATGTTGGCAGTCTCCCTAAATATGATTATGGTAATCTAAATTATCCATTATTAAATTTTAGGTTTGGATAAACAGTAGATATAATTCTGACTGATTTTCAAAAATTAAAATAATTTTGTAGAAAAAATAAATATCAACAAAATTATAATTTTTGATTAAAAATAAGGAATGAGACATCAAATGAAATCAAATTAGCTGACTACAGTGAACTATCTCTGGAATCTAATTTTTTATTACAGATTAAGTTAAAGAAAAGGTGACTATAACTCATTTATATTTCAGAACAAAAAAATAATTTAAAATCTAGGTTTTTTCTAATCTTAATGAGGAAGTAGCCATTAAAATCTAGGTTTTCCATTGAAGACAATTTTTAAGAATATAAAATTTAAGTATCCACTCCATTTTCCGTGGCAGGCTGTGAAATAGTAACTTTAGAGCCTAAAAAACATAGCTAAAATCCATTTTTTCATTACGTGGACTTAAAAAATCTTTTCATTACTCCTAGCTGTAAAGAAAAAATCTTTTACATCCTAGGAACTAAAAGATTTTTATTTTCCGGCGGGTAGTTGTCAAAACTTCCGTTAGTACCGCTGCAGTCTTTGTAGAAATGCTTCTAGTACGATTAAAATCCGCTAGATGTCAATGCGTTTTATTTATCTTTTCTTATAGTGTAACCTCTTTGTAAGGTTTCTTTTTTTAAGTCTTAAGTATGTACTAATATTTGTTATTATTATATATTGATTAGTGATTAATATTTAATGTTTTTTCATTGTCTGCTACCTCGGAAAAAATAGCATATGCTACGCGACTGTGAAGTGTTTTTTCTTTACCTTGGCAATATTTACATTTACTGTCGAGCGAAGCGAGACAGTAAATGTAATTGCCGCGGTAAAGAAAAAACTCACTTCACAGCCTAGTAACATAATATACTATTTTTTGAAAAAGCACACCTAGAGAAAATTCTGTAACTTTTATTGACAGTTATCAAAGCTTTGCTAGACATTGTTAAGATTGTATTGAGTGATTCCAGCACAACAAAAAATTAAGCAAATTATTATTATTATTTTTTTGTTTTTTACTAAAAAACATGTTATTCCATATTGTTTTCATAATTTTACTTTTTCTTGTTTGTTTGTTTTGTCATAATTGTTGTTGGCATTGTATTATAAATACAATGATATAACTCTTAAAGAGTAACTATTAAAACTATTTAAAAACAAAAAAATTATGTCAAAATTAAATGAACCTGGTGTAAATGACCTTGTAGTCTGAAACCTGGAAACTATTAAAATAAATAAACCAATGATTAATTAGTAATACAAATAATAAACAATAAAAAAACATTTGATATTAGTAAAAGCTATAACCTTCCTGATATCAAAATAAAATATGGTCTTAATTAATGTCTAAAGCTAAGTGTTAACAGTGTATTTACTTAAAAACTATTAAAAGTTAAATCACATGCGCTAAATTTTCTTCGAAACATCGTCTTCAATTTGAAAACATATTATTTTGATGTGTTGATTATTTTTTTTTAAAGATGCCATTATGATAGCGGCTCATAGATTTTCTCAACCTTGATTTATCATTTCTGATCACCTTTGTTTCAAATCAATATTGATGTAGATAATTGATATGATACCTTACAGGTATGATAAGGTAGGGAGGATAAAAGGAGCTAAGAAGACTTCAAGCGGATTTCTTTTATTATGTAATAGAATCTTACGTGTCCTTTGTTAACTTAAACTTAAATGATAGTTTTGTTCCAAAACGCGTTGGCTTTGCATTTTAACTACATAGCGTAGCGATCGATGTAAAGTTGGGTTTTCATTGGTTTTGGTCATTGGGTTTGTAGCTTTTGCCAGTAACTTGCAAGGCAGCTATTAGCCTAGTGTAAAGCATTACTTGCCCAAGTTGATACAGGAAAGTGAAATTATTTATCTCTTGCAAAGCAAATAACCTCTCTCCACCACTGTATGTCCTTACAAGCCTTCGTAATGTGACTGTCCTCCTACTGGTACTAGTGTACAAAAAATCACATACCAAGAACTGAGAGACTATGTCTATTACTGTCTAGACAGTAAGGTTCTCAAACCTCAGCTGCTGAAATCTATTACCTACCAATATAGAATTTTTATATGCCTTTTTTTTAAACAAATTTAGAATAATAATGTTGAGCTTTTCCCAGTGAAGACCACACCTTGAAGGATGTATACTCAGAGGGAAATATTGGTACCAGATCATTGTGACCTTGACTAATACAATAAATGTTTAATGATGAATTTAATTGTTTCTACCAATATTTTATGGAAGTTGTTCAAAGGGAGTGAAAGAGAAATGACTCAAAGAGCAAAATTGATGAGTTAATTGACCAAATAACCACAATAGCTCATTTTTATACCGACTGATTTCGAGCACTAGTTGGTTATCAGTATTTGATACTATTAGTAGTCGAAATTGGTCTCTAAACATTAACTATTGTGGTATTTTGTCAATATGCTGATCAATTTCCCTCTTTAATGTTATTTTGTTTAAGATATATTTCATTAAAGATTTTAAATTATACTACAACTTGTAAAAGCAAAAACTTAAGACAATCCATCCTTCAAGAGGCTGTCTTCCCTGTTTTTATAATTCCAGCTGAGGAAGCTTACTTACTTAGTCGTTCCCTTATACCTTTAAGAGTGTCAGGGTTTGCAAAGAGTATGCCACTGTCTCTGGCCTTTCTTTTAGCCTCAATTCCTTTTTCTTTAAGGGTGTTCAGGACTTTTTCCTCCCACATTAGAAGCGTACTTACCATAATAAATTTATAGAAGTTGTACAAATGTGTTGCCAATTTTTGAAATTATCATTAAAACTAATTTTTAGCTTCTCTAAAATAATTATCATCTATTTAAAATCTGCTATTATTATTAATATTATAATTATTATCTATTTATTTATTTAAATATATAAAAATATATTTTAAAAAAAGAGAAAAGACTATTTATAGTAAGTTAAATAGAGAAATGCTTGACATTATAACAATGTTTTAAGAATAGACTAATGACATTACAACAGTCGTTAAGTAAAAAATACACAAGTTTGTCGAGCATTCTTGTACAAGGTTAACTGAAACTATATTTATATTTTTTTATTTAGGTATATAAAAAGAAAAAAAGTCAATTTATCCTAAGGAGTCATTTTCTATTTTTTATTTATTATTATTATTTTCTCTATATAATGTGATATCTCTTGTATAATGTATAAAAATATATATTCCCTTGTAAAGTGGCCTCAAGGCAGCGGTGCATATTTATAATTTTTTCTCTTGACAAGTTAAATAAATATATATTTTATATTGTAGAATAAATTCGATATAGCTAATTATCTTATATAAATAATATAAACTATCTCATTACGTTCTCTTTAGTTATTCTTTAAAAATTATTAAATTACATTTTTTTAAGGAAATATATTTATTAGCAAAGTGATTGCGTGGCCTCTATGAAGCTATTTATTATATTTAAATTGTTTAGGATATTTATAATTTTTAAGATCTCTGTAAGCACTACTTATTTTACAAAATATTGTGTAGCTTAAGCTCTTGATTAATTTTAAACATATTTCTGAAGCTCATTATTTTCTCATTCATTCCTTTACCTGCTTAATTATTGACTTTTTCAAATATATTCTCATTATTTGCTTACAATAATTTATTTTTAGGAACAATTTGATGGATGTTAAGGTGTAAAAATGTTATCCTTAAGCAAAAAAAACTATTTCATATTGAGACGTTTAGACTCGTATGCAGCGTCATCTTCAGTCAACATTATCTTCTAAACACACAAAATTACATAAAATTAGGAATCTTCTTATGATGTTCTACCATATTTACCGATACAATTATTATGATTAATTTACTACTTTGTATTTAACCATTATGTAAATTAATTATTATAATTGTATGAGTAAATATAATAGAACATCATTAGAAGATTTCTAATTTTATGTAATTTTGTATGTTTAGAAAATGAAGCTGACTCTGCATGTGAGTTGAAACGTTTCAGTATAAAATAGTTGTTTTTCTTTAAGATAACATTTTTTTTACACCTTAACATCCATCAAATTATTCCTATACTTAGAATTAATAAACTATATACGCATTAAATAATTATTAATTTAATTCCTCAACAATAATAAAATTAAAAAATAAACAATAATAAAATTTATTTTTTAAATCTATTACTATTACTATATGTTTCCAAAAAAATATCGTTTCTGAAACTTCTCGTATATTGTTCTTTATTTATCTTCCTTTTTTATTTTAACATCATTGCTTATCTTCTTTATTTTGCTTATTCTTTTTAAAGCGTCATATGATTTATAGACTTCTATTTATCTTTTATTAATGTCATTGTTGAAGCTCTGTATTTATTTTTATAATACCATTGCTGCCAATATTTCTATATGTTCTATTCTTTTTATAGTATCATTGCTTTAGCTCTTTGTTTAGTTTTCATATTATTTTTACTGAAGCTCTTTATTTACCTTATATATTTCATAGTATCATTGCTTAAGCTCTTAATTTATTTTTTATATTTATTATACCATTGCGGACAATATTTATTTACCTTATTATCTTCATAATGTTATTGCTTTATCTCTTTATTTAGTTTTTATATTATCATTGCTGAAGCTCTTCATTTACATAGCTGCATTGCTATAGTTCTTTATAAAACTTCTTTTAATATTGTTGTTTTATTTGCCTAGTTCTTTCATAGCATCAAAGGCTATCACTGAACTCTTTCTCCAACTTATATTTATATTAAATATTGCTGAAAATTGTTCCTAAAACTTATTTTAAAAACGTTTTTGCTATTTTATTAATTTAATTAAAAGTTTAGATCAAAAGTGCTTCTTTAAGTAATTCAAATTAATGCAAAGTAAATTAATATTATTAAAAATTTGAAACATGCCAATAATGAATAAATTAATAGTTGTAATCTAGTATTATTGTTGTGAGTGTTATGCTAGTTGAGTGCACAATTGTGTTACGTCAATTCAGTGCTTAAGAATGGGGCAAAGATGTTCCCTATTTTGCTTTACGGAGATAACTTTCTTCTTCTTTTTATTGTAATATTATTATTATTACTATTATCTAATTAAGTATATTTCCTTGTCAGAAATTTATTTGAATATGCACCCTTGTCTTTTAATTATTAGGTAGTTAAGAAATCGCGTTCGGGTTTATAAAATGTAATAATACAAATTTATAAAATATTTATAACGTTTTTTGTAAACAAAAAAAGATGTAATTAATGTTTTTTATAAATAAATAAAATAATTGATCGTATTCGTAATAATAAATTTTAAAAAATATCGCGGGAAAAAAAAAGTGCGCCGGAACCTTAAAGACGGGTAAGTTGAACATGTTTTTAAAACTAACTATAAATTTTATCGTAAAATGAAAACTAGATTTTTTTTTAAAATGGAAATAAATTTAATCGTGTCGCGGTAACCAAACATTTTTTCGGGATTTTTTTTTTAATAAATTGAGGAGTTATTATTATTTTAATTTTTTGAAATGAAAAACAAATATGAAATATCTGGATAATTAATAATACAATGAAGGAGTTATAACAAATATATTATAAATAATGGAGAGTTAAAATAATTAAAATATAAACAATGTATAATTTGATAAAAATTATATTCTGCTATTTTATTATTATTAAGATACATGAATGAGGTAAAGTTAACTGCATACAATTACGCCATTAATTTAAAAAAAAAATTAATATTTAAAGTGAATAGTACTAAAGCAAATAAAATGTAAAATTGCGTAAAATGTGTACTTTCTCCTAGGAATCGTGAGTTTGGTTGATTACTCATAATATTCATGAAAAGAAGGCTTCTTTGTTTTTATCTAATATTTCCTTAATACATTTTACTGAACATACTCTGTGAGGAACTTCTTTAGATTGTTACTCCCCTTATAAAAAAAAGATTGGAGTAACAATCTAAAGAAGGTGTACGGTATGTTCTTCTTTAGACAGTTACTCCTCTTACAAAAACCGAAGTGTGATATTCCTTTTTTCCCAAAGTACATTGGACTATACATCCCTTTGTCTTAATAGTTATTTAGTCAGTCATTTATATTCTAAATAAACATAGGGGAGTAACAATATAAAAAGTACCCACTGTGACATTTCATCTTATTATAGCTATCCTCAAATAAACAGGGTAGGTGTGCAAACGATAAAAATTAACTTACTATTAAATTCTTGTTGATTGCAAAGTTGTAAAATTTAAGGTTTGACTGTATATTAAAGACAGAGCCAGTTAAAGATTTCCTTTTTCATACCAAATGTATTATTGCTATTTTATTTTTGTCAGGGTATAAACAAGAATGTTTATACCTTTTACGTTTGTAACAAGGTATAAACGTGAATGAAAACGTATAAACTTGAAGATGAAAATACATTATTTAAAACATTTGTGATTCCGCAATTTTGCTTTTGACTGATCTTCGATTTTTATTAATCATCATCCAAATTATATGTATTTACATAGTATATCATCAATAACAATAAATATAATGTTAGTTGTTATAGCTGTTGCATTGCCTCACAAAGAGGTTTAAGTCCACAATTATATTACTATTGCTTTAACATATTGAATGCAAACTACAAATGTATTATATGTAACTTTTTTTTTTTGATTATTTTATTGTAAGGTCCATTTAAATTTAATTGGATTTCATATAGGATTTCCAATTTTAACATTTTCTATGTGACATCATAATATAAAAACATTGGATGTTGAATATTTAAAGATTTGTTTTATTTAGAGGCAAATCTTTTTAAGTGAATTTAACTCAGTCTATGTGATAAGCTAATTGGCAGTACGTTTTTATATATGGATAATGACACAGTGAGCCCTTGCTATCAAAGATAATTTAAGTTTTTTTTAAAAAAACTTATTTTTCTAGCTTCCTCTCTTATTTTTTTTAAAAAACATTATTTACCTTGATGTACCCTATAGTTGATATGATTTTTAAAAATAGGAATGCTAAAATACCCGATTATGTGAGCTTTTAATACTCAAATCTTTTAAATATAGTATAAGAGTTTACACAGTAAAGTACAAGATCACACTTAAAGCTATGAAAAATAAATATTTAAATAATATAAGGGTACACTACGTTAATAGAGAATTTGTTTCTGAACATTTTTACTATAATAACTCGAAAACGTCATATTTCAAGATACGAGATCTAACTATGTCACCATTTATATGTCTGAACAAGAGCTCATTTGTCATGTCTCACTTTGTATGGACATAGCTTAATTAGAGTTATTAATAATCAACTTAGTTATTACTAAAAAATGCGAGAAAGGTTCAGAATTCATATTTATTCTGTTGGAACTGGTCATTTAGGGCTGTTTACAGCAACCCAGATAAACCAAGTTAATTGTGAACTGAGATTAAATTTAGTTTTAAACTATAAATGACATTTCTCTAATCCCTGATTCCGTTTACTTAAAAGGTTTAACATGCAGGTATCCCTAACTGGAACCAAGTCAAAAATATTTCTTGTGTGGGTTTGATTCCCAAAAAAATTAAGACATGCTCTACACATAGACAAATTAAGTACTCTATTAATTCTTACAGAAATGTATTTGACATAGATGCATGAAAAAAATAAGTCTAGCTATGTATTTAACAGATAAACAATGGAATTCAAATAATGTAAACTTTTTCACAATTATAAAAATAACTGACTTTTATTGTTTAAGCTTTCTTTATAATATATTAAAATTTATTTGATGTTTTTTTTTTTTTTTTTCTTTAAATAATTGTATTATAATAGTTAGAAATTATTCAATGTTAAATTGTAATACAAAAATTAACTCTCCAAAACATATTTGTACTCCTTCAATCCAAATTTACAGAGACAAAAAAAAAATTAAAATGTATTCTTCAATAAACAAATATAATGTAATAAAATATTATTATATATCATTATCTATTTATATCTTATAAAACAGGAAATAATATATATATAATAAATATTTGATTTATTGTATTTAAAAAAAAAAAAATCGTATTTTATTATTTTCTAGAAACAATATAATTTCACATTTTTATGTTTTTTTATATATATAATATCTTATTCGAGAAAATTCTCAAACATCAGCAAAATAATTAAAAAGTATAAATATTTGTTATTTAAACTTTGTGGATCTCTTTATTTAGGGATTAAAATAAATTAAAAATAAACAAATTACATCAATTATTATAAAAAAACAAATAGAGAATTGCAAGATCTTTTCAGTAAATATTATTGTTTGAAAATTAATTAAATTTTATATCTAATTAAGTAATAGGTAATTATTATTATAATTATGATTTTTAAAAATATATATATATACAAAATAATATGTGTTATAAAAATAACTTAGTAATCATTTAAAATAAAAAATTTAAAAAATCTGGTAATTTTGCACTTTGATACCAAACTATTTTTTTAGTGGTAAAATTTGTTAGTTTATTTTAATTTATTTTTTCCTTTTTTTTACACTTTCTCATATATTATGTAGTAGTTATCTTTAGTATTTTGATTTTAAGATCCTCTTATGTCCAAAAAAGATCTGTCTATTGTTTATGCAGACCTGTGGAGCATAAATTCTGAACACATTTTGATTATGTTTGGTATGAATAATGAGAAAAATCCCTACATAATATTAAGGTTGAATCGAAAAGTGGATTTTAGCTCTAGCTGAGGCGTTGGTACCAAAAAATGTAATGTGTTCTTCAGAATAATCATTATGCGTCTATTTCCTTCAGTGCACTCGGAAACAATATGTCAAAAGCGTACATGAAAACTCACAATTTATATCCTAATTACAGCTTTTAATCACTATAACAAAATTTAAACATTAGTTCTAGCTATGAGGACGATGTTCCTTTTAAAACTATTTTTTAAAAATATTAATATGTCCAAAACCTTACATGAAATAACCTTCAAGATGGATCTTAATTACGACTTTTATTCATTATCACCAAATGTAAACAAATAAATAAATGACAGCCCTGAGGTGTGTCAACATCTACATACTAAATTCACTACTCATCAAATTGTGAATTTTATTTTTTCTCAAATACAGTTCCATCAATTTTGATATCAGAATACTTTTGCAAATCTGTATCTACTTGCAAAATTAATGTCTTTTTTCCTGGAAAATAATATGTATTTTCCCAAATTACAAGATGTAGCACAAAGATAAGATAATCACAATAAAATAATGTCTGAAGGAAATTATATTGCAGAATGGTGACTATCAAGGTAAAAACATGTATATGAGAAAGTAGGTCTGAGTTATTTTTTTTTTTTTAGATTTCTAGATCTGTTTTTTTATAGATAGATTATTCAAAGGTAAATGAAGTTCTAGGTCTTAAAGTTTTTGCATCCAGAGTTGGTAGTATATTCAAGGGAGAGCAAATTCTAAGAAAGTTATAAATTATATACATCCTACCCTCAGAAGGATTACTGTCGCACATGTTTTAGTAGTTTTGAGATAAAACTAATTAAAAAGAAAATCTATTTTTTCTGAAGGTTACTGCTTTATTCTATGTGAGATCTTCCTCAAGATCTACTGAATTTGAATTTTTTGAAGTTCCTGCACTATCCTTCTTAGGCTGCTTTGAGAAAAAATTCGCTTTGATATTATTGATAATATTTATTTCCATCGTAAATACATAATCAAAGTTTCAATTTTCTAAGAATTGATTACAAAGTTTGTACTTTAAAAACAAGTAAAGTTATATAGAAGCATGTAAAATGCCACTCTGTTTACTAGAGGATTGTGTTTATATTAGAGGTTCATACATTGTCCAGAGCCTTAGATATTAACGGGAGTTAATTACATAAGAACTTGCTAATTAATTAATTACTAACTAATTAATTAATACTTGGTAATTAATTAATTATTTACTTGTTAATTAACACTAGAGCTCCGATATAAACCTTATACACTCCACTTAACATAGTTGCTTCTTACTTCATTAGATCAGTTTGTACTTCCAACTCTGGGTGTTAAATGTCGGGCCTAACTATTGAAATGCGGTCACCGATGAAAGACTTAAAGCATCATTATGATACCAATTAGAGAAGTTGGCATCATAGTAAATTATTATAAATGTTTATTATAGAGCAGTGTTGGGCAGTATATCATCAGTTCACTGATTATAATATCTATTAAACATAGAAGTAGAACTGGCAGGATGGATCCACTTGGAACCTAGCAGTTAAGCCATTTTACCCCATTCCAGTGTGGCCATTAGTAAAATGGTCATTTTACTTCTCCCATTTATAGTTCTTCAGCCACTTTACACACCAATATACTATCAAAAGCAAATACAGTGTGATGATGTAAGCCATGTGAATCTAAAGGCCTTGATTCATAAATATCCGAGCAGAAGTTATCAATGACTCTAAGAACCATGGCTACTCTGATCCTTATTAAATCCTGTAACTATTTAAACCAATAAAATAAGGTCTGGCCTCAACTTTTTCCCTGTCAGTCTTTCCGACCTCTGCACACATTTGAATTTATTGACCAAAAACTGGCTAAGTGAGACCCATTTATTTTGTACAGGTGTGACTTTCACTAATGTGATAATTATACATGTAAAACCTTTTTGACAAGCAATTTAAGAGGTGCATTTTATGTATTGTAAAGCCTTTTTGCCATACAGATCAAATTTTTACCTTTGTGCAAGTTATTGATGCTTAAACTTTCTTAGTAAGTAAGAAAACCTATCTTGAAAATCAACATTTTTCTATCATATGTTATCATACTGCGCCCAGGTTCACAAAGGATTAAAAATGAAGAATAGTTTGGTAGCTAAGTGTAGAATTACCAACCAAAAAAAATAATTGTATTATTATTTTTTATGAGAATTTTACTTTACAAAAATGTTTTAAAGAACCTTCTTGGAAAAAGAAAAAAAAATATATGTTCTAAATAAATAATATGGTGTGAAAAAGAAGTAATTGTAAAAAATTTAGGAAAGTTTTTAAGATCCTTGTAGGAGTTTTAAAAAAAACATGAGGCCAGCATTTGTTTTATTATTTAAAAAAAGATACAAAGAAATGTTTCAAATTTTAATTAAAAAAAAGTAAAAAGTAATGAGAGAAAAATAAATAATAGTAGGAATTTTTGGCCCAATGTTCGACTCAGGTTTTTAAGGCTTCTTTTTTGTGATATTGGTTTTTTTCTGTAAGTGAAAACAAAAAAATAATTGGGAAAATTGAAATGTTTTGTGTTTTATTTGTTTTTTCCTTGAATTTCTTTTTTTTTCTCTTTACACGATTGTAATTAACTTAACTTGATTGTGAGGTACAAATTTGTAACCCACTTTCTGACTACCTACAGTATGCACGTTACAAGTTGTGACTTTTGACACTCAGATTGGCCAACCTATATGAGAAAAAAATGAAGTCACTCGGCCTGTGGGAGGGGTGGGGCCAGTGACATTTTTGTTTCCCTAGTAGGCCTGACCTTATAGAATTCAAAATCCTGACCTATCATTGGTGGGGAGACCAACACACAACCGCCGGACAGACTTGTTTAGAACCAAGGGGGGGGGGGGGGGGGTGCTAAAGTAAAAAAGTGCCGATTTCACTTACTTCCTGACTACCTAGAAAGCTGAAACTTTCTCAGACTAAGCATTTCCGAATGACGAAACAATTATCAATCATTGGTTTTACACAACCATTTGTATTAGCCGATAAATTGGTAAACAATGACAACCAGTGATAGGTAAGTGAATTACTTCCCATTTTAATTATTGTAGAACCTCATTAATTCCAACGCCACCGAAGTACGAAGTAGCATGCGAAAGACGCATCAATAAACACAAAAGATAATAGGCTCATTTTTCAAATTTCTATTAGCTTCTGAACTCCTGGTAATAAATATTACTATAGATAATAACTAAATCATGGACATGGACTTTTTAGTCTAATAATAATATTTATCCTTTTTAGCACACACATTGCAGCCATTAATACAATTTAACAGGCTCTTATTTGATAATTAAAACGACCCCTGGTCCAAATTACTTTGGATTAATGAGGTTCTACTAAATTCAATTTAAAACGGCAAATATCTTGTAGGGTAGCCATTTTACATGTCTGACTTTGTAGGTGCAAAACTTGTAGGTGCTGAACAAAATCCATTTATTTATATAGCGAACTAAAACTAGTGGTGTGTACTGACATGTTAAAGGCTTTGTTTCATAGTAACATATTGAACAGAATGATATTAAATGATTTGTTCTATATGCCACTTTGCCCTGTTTAAAGGAACAAGTAATTATTTATGCACGCAGTTGCTACATTGCGTGGAGAGTCTCTCCAATCTTGGAAATCTACGTTGAGTCAACCTGCACCCCTCCCCCTCTCTTCTATCTAGGAAGGTGAATAAGGAACAACCAGGAGATTAAGGGTTTCTTGGAAAGTTAGGATTTGAAAGAGGACAAAAGTATAATGGCTGGGGCATGAGGAAAGAAGAGAGTGCGCATGCCTCAAAGACGTGAGAGTTATGTGGAGAAATACATGGCGTGAGAAGGAAAGGTAAACTTCAGATAAGGTTAAGGAAGATCTAAAGGCGATAGGAGGAAGAGAATTGAAGGAGAAAGCAAAGAACAGGGAAGTAAGAGACACAAGCTAAGGCCCATGTCACCTGTACCTCTGCTCAAGTAAGTAATAATAAAACTTAAATCATAAATAAAATATAATTTAAATTAAATTACAATAAATAAGAGTGATAAATGGATAATTATAATATGTGAAATATAACAATTTGAAACCTCGTATAATTTTTTTTTTTAAATATTTTCTTAACCAGACTAGTGCAGGTACAATTGTAAATATTTTAATCTTGAGTCTATAAAATTAAATTAATAAATTGAACGAATAAATAAATTGAATGAATTAATAAATAAATAAAAATAAGTTATTTAAAAAATCACATAATGTTGACACATGTTTTTTGTTCATTGGCTTTTGTACCTATGAGGACCTAAAATAAATTGAAAAAAAAAAACAAAAAACATCTCTCCTCCCCAAAAAATAATACTTGTTTGTTTATTGAAACAGCTTTTAGCCTTTATTTATGTGCCTAGCAGGAAAATAGACTATCCCACAAAATGAAAACATTAACTTAAGTAGATATTGTGATAGCTTCTTTCCTACATTTTCAAGGAAAAATAGTCTAACCCTTTTTACATTATCTACATTAGCAGAGAATGAATGGCTAATGTAGTGAAGTTGTTAAAATCAGGTTGGCGACACTGCTTTTCTACCTTATTTTTAATTTGCGCTTATCATTGTTTAAAACCTGCATCTAAATAACCTTCTATTTGAATTCTCATTTGTTTTTAATATTGAATCTCTTATATCTGCTATTAATAGTGCTAACAATTATTGTTATTTATTAAAATAATTAATAAAAACTGTGCAATGGATGAAGATGCGTTTGTCAATGATGTTGAAGAACTGTTTCAAAATACGCCACCTGATATATTAGCTGAAGCAAATGAAGTGAAAGCAAATTTGTTCCAAATACATGAAAAAATATATATGATAAAGCTTACGACAGTTTTAAGAAATGGTGCTTAGAAAATAATGTGGCTCAAATTACTGAATTCAATTTTAGTTTTCTCCCTAATGAAGATAAAATTTTGTAAGTACCTCGAGAGTAAAATGCTATAATTCCCATTATGTTCTACCATTATTTCCTCTGCTAAGCCTTGGGAATTAAAAAGTCAAATTCACTCGGCTTCGCTTCGGGATTTAGGGACCATGGTTCCTTCGGCTTCACCTTAAGAACCAACTCAGTCGCTCAGGAAATAAAGGCTTACTTTACTCTATAGGTGCATAAATAACTACCTTGTTTTTATGGGCTAGTATTATTCTTTGTTTGAACATATTGTGGGTTAGGCCATTTTCCTCTAGTCACCTCAATTATCAGTGACAGTGACAATTAAGAAAGAATTCATTAATTTTTATTTCTTGCATTAATAATAAATTAATATGAAAAAAAACAACCTACTAAAATCTTTACAATTTCTAAATCTTTACCCCAGAGGTGGTAAGAGCTATTTTCTTCTGTTAAAAACAGAAAATTAAGCAGTATTTCCTCAAAATGTACATTTTGAAATTGAACATTATCTCTTTATTTACTAACAATGGAGTTACAACATTTTACCAGAATAAACTGCCAGTGTAATGCAGTATATACCACAAAAATTCCTTTAAAAAAAAATAAATAAATAAATGGACTTAATAATTACCTCTGAGGTGCAGAAATTGTATAAAATTTTAATTACGAATGTTTTTTTGTTTTTTTTTTAGTTTCCCTTCCTCTTATTTTATTTTTTTATTTTTATGAATAAATTTAAAAAAATAATAACCTCAATAAATTACTCGTACATTAAAATATAGGATTTTTTTTTTAATTGTTTCAAAATTTAAGAAAAAAATTATTATATTATATTATGTTTTTTGTGTGTTCACTAAGCCAAGAGGAGATTTCCTTGAAGTCACTTTGAGCCCAATTAATATTGGATTCAGCAAGCCTCGTTATTTCATCTCGCTGACCTGAGAATCGCTGAAGACTTGACGAATCTTCAACAATTAACTGAAACTGAAAATAAAAGATTTATTAACTAAGGTAACTTATTATTCTATTTGTCTAATCAAGTTATTTATTAGTATAAGTTACCATTAATGAGTATCTGTAGCCATTTAAAAGGAGTGGTAGTTAAAAACTATGTGCGGATTATCGAAATATTCATCTATATAATAGTTAGGTTTGTCCCTTCTTTTAATCTTCATTTTTATGTGGGTCGATTAAGGGTAGTAATAAACAATAAGGTGAATATTTCTTAAATTTGGCTATATTTCGCCCCACTCCGGGGCATATTCATGCCTAAAAACATTGAAAAATCTAAGATTACCATAAATGTTCAATTTACATGACTTAAAATACAATAATTGTCAGAAAATAAAAGTAAGGTCTCAAATTCTTACCTTAAGAAGATTACGTTAACAACTCTTTAACAAGAAGTAATACCACATGGTCTATATATAACTTTTTTTATTACTTCTTGTTAAAGAGTTGTTAACGTAATCTTCTTAAGGTAAGAATTTGAGACCTTACTTTTATTTTCTGACAATTATTGTATTTTAAGTCATGTAAATTGAACATTTATGGTAATCTTAAATTTTTCGATGTTTTTAGGCATGAATATGCCCCGGAGTGGGGCGAAATATAGCCAAATTTAAGAAATATTCACCTTATTGTTTATTACTACCCTTGATCGACCCACATAAAAACGAAATATTCGTCAATTATTATATATACCTTGAAAAAGGAAATGTTTCAGACATGCCGATAAATCCTTTGATTTTACTCTCCAAACTACTATTTAATATAAATTTAGTTTGTCCTTAATTTGATTATGTTTATGTTTGAACTTGTCTTGCAACACAGCCTGTATTGACAAATTATTTTAAAGGGATAATTCTTTCAGAAATAATCTACAATTTGCTTTTGTACAAACCTTGACTGTGTAAGACTTCAGGGTCAACTTAAGATTGTGATTTTTTTTTTTTTTTTTTTTTCAAAAAAATAATATAAAATAAATAAAAAATAATAGAGATATTAAAATCTCTTAGTCTCTCTCTCTGTGCAGAACTAAAGGGTTGATATGTTCATGGTTGGGGAGAGGCTTAAAATTTCATTACAAAATATATACACTTCACTCACAAGTGAAGTTAAATAAAAGTGTGTAAAAAAATACTTACCTTTTCTAATTGAGATTGTTCTGTAAGGGAACTGGCTAAAGTTTCCAATAGTTTATTCATCCTGAATTTTTTGTTTGAGCTAAAAATAAATTCATTAAATTATTTTTAATCCTCTTGTTAGAAGAAATAAATCACTATGTGCAGTTTTATTAACTTAAGAAATCATTCATATATTTGTGAAAAAAATGTTAACGCTTTTTCTTCAAAAATTATTCTAATAGGCACATAATGATGAATGTTAAGTGACATTTGACTAAAAGCACAATTTAGTGAATTTTTCCTCCAATACAACAATATAATATAACAAATATTAGGTATTATAATTTTTTATTAGTTAATTACATTAGTTTAATAAGAAATAAAGGTTTATACTTACAACTGTCTCCTAATGCAGTTATTTGAGGCAATAAGTTCGAGCATAAGATCAGGATGATTCCGAGATACACTCTTTAGAACATCTGCTCGAATTTTACCTGAGATCAATTCTTTACCTTCACCAGTCAGCCAAGCTAGGTACCTGCAACCAAATGAACATCAATTAATTTCAAAATTCTCTTAAGGACCTGCAACCATACATTATTATTGGTTATTCTATTATTCTTTGCCAATTTTGCAGTCCCAAGGAAAATGTAACTTGGAAAAAGGAAGCTTTTTTTAGATCTATAGTCCTTGTAGTAATTTTTAAAAAAGAATAAAACAAAAAAAAAACAAAAAAAAATTAAATTAAAAATACGACCATATGAAATTATTATATTATATCCTGCATATATATTTGTCAATTTGTGGGTAAAATGTTTTGTCACATAGGTTACACAATTAAAGAAAAAATAAACTAAAATTAACAAATTATATACAGTATCAGCACTGTACCTCTGTATGTAATGGTAGAAGTTTTATACTATTTTTTCAGTTCTGAATGTATTTCAAAGTAATTTAATGACTATAAATAGAGCAAAAACAAAGTTTGAATACAAATATCTCCTATATGTAAACATATTTTATAGGTGATGTATTTTTTTTCTAATAGTGTGATTACTTATCTTTAAATATGCCATGGTTATTTTTTGACAAAATTAATATACTTAAAGGAAAAAAATAATAATAATAATGAGTTTTACTAAAAAGTTGCACTTATAACATTTGGCCCTCAAAGATTTGCTAATGAATGAAGTTATTGCCTAGTAATGGTTATGGTCTTAATGTTTTTAAACAGCATAAATATTCAGAACTATTTTATTTAATACTAAACCCAGTTATTTTTATAGAGATTGGGTAGGATAACAAGTTAAAAAAGTAAATAAATGAAATATATATATTTACTTTATTATAGAAAAGGGGCGAAATTAAAAAAATAAATTATTTCTTATTACACAAGTTAAAATTGTCATAACTCTCTGAGAATTATGTTACAATATTATTAATAGGTATCAATAAAGTTATTACATAAAGCAAACTTAATTCTTAGATTTGGTAGATTATTTTGTAAGGTCTTCCTTACCTAATCTTCATTCTACTGCTTCTGTACTTCATGACTTATCCTCTGACCACTGCCCTGGTTTTCTCTCACTGGATCTTACCCCTTCCGAAATTACTCCTAAATCTTGATTGACTGACGAACATGTTGACTGTTACTTATTTCAAACTCCAATTGAACAGAGACTTGGCCTTAACTTACCACAAAAAAGACAGGAAGAAATCGACGAAGCACAGTGAACTCTGTCGATTTGTTCCGACTAACACGGTACAGACTTTAATTTGGGACTCGACAATACCTTATGTTTACATGAAAGACCCTAAGAAAAGTTTACCGACCGACTTACGAACATTAATTACTGAACAAAGGCGTGCTAGGACCCGTTGGCAAGAAACTCGATATTCATCAGATAAACGTACTTACAATAATATTCGAAGACAACTTAATAACTTTCTGAAACGATGACAGATTTGAGGAATTCACTTCTAATCTAATGGATAGAGAAAAAATCTTTATGAAACGCTACCCGACGACTTCTCTCCTATAAATCGGATCCTTCCCCACTCCAATATGCTGCCAAAGTCGGGAACTGAGAAGGTGGAAGTCATTGCTCAGCACCTAACCGAAATGTTTTCCCCACATCCTGATTTAACAGGCCCAGACCATGCAAATCTAATAATAATCAGTAACCTTCATTCCACTGTTCAGTTATGTTTCCCTCCAAAAGCCTTTAATCCCTCCCACGTCATTTTTATATCAAAAAACTCCACTCAAGAAAATCTCCTGGCTACGACCTCATCACATCCAAATCCCAATCCTTTTCCTCACCCTCGTCAACTCTGTTCTAAGAACAACAAACTTTACTCCACAGTGGAAATTAGCAACCATAGTAATGATATCCAAACCTTCTAAACCTCATCACCTTTCTGCTTTCGCACATGACAATGCAATCCTTTCTGTCCAAGATAACCACCTCCTTGCATCCGATAACACAGGAATTTGTGTATTATCGAACAGGAAAGTGTGCACATACCCTTTGTTCTTCGTCATGGCTCCTGTCCCCCAGTCATCCTTCCAATAACTTGGCTTACGGTCAAGGGTAGAGGTGGTTAGAGGTCGATTAACATGGATACTACAGACCAAAACAAAACCTACTGTCATCGAACGGGAATTCAAGTTACTGCTCGGTCTTCTGGATTGCAGGTCTAAGATTTCTCTAAAAAAACCAGCTTCGCATCTATAACGTAGTTCTAAAGCCATCTTGGACCTACAGTTGGGAAGTGTGGGGTAGCACCAAGCCCTACAGTCAAAAATCCTTAGAAAAATAACCGATGCTCCTTACTATATTTCAAACTTTACTCTCCATGAAAGTCTTAATGTTCCATTTATCCGAAATCTATTCATACCCCGATATAAAAAAATCCATGAATCCTTATCTCATCATCCTAATCCTCTTGTACAACTCCTATCTTCCCAGAATATCCCAGGTAACCCTCCAACACGGCTAAAGAGGTAGTGGCCTAGAGATTAACTCCTATAACATATGTTTTTTTAACTATAATAATTATAACAATCTATCTCAAATTATATATAATGTAATATTAATCTACTTCACCGTTATTTAATTATTTTGCATCACAATTAATTTATAATGTTGAAGCCAACTAAGTGTATTCACTTAACTACTTCTTCTTCACGTTGCTCCTTCCATGTAAACAATAACAACATTATCACTTGTTGCAGTGTAAATTTTGCAGTTATGTTAAACAATAAAATATTTATAAAAAGGATTTGGTAGTAAGTAATTATCCTTACTGTTAATAATTATTAAGTACAAAGACACTATTTGGTGAATGCAAAAATAGATCAACGATTCAAGTTACTAGTCGTAGTAGTAGACAGTTGATTGAGCTCTAATGACTCACATTAAGCATTTTGCCCTGATCATTATAGACAATTTACCAATTAATCGGTAAAGAAGATTTCTAAAAAAGAAACATAATCTCTTCATAACGAGGTTTGATGATATCCCGATTAAGGGATGAAATATTACCTTTTTTAAAAACAAATTATGAAAAAAGGGTTCTTATGAATCACCCCTGAAGACTCAAATAAATATATAGGTAATTATATTCTAAGGATATAACCTCGTAAGGTTTAGGTTAACATGATCAATAGTACCTTGTTTAAAAATAATAATATTATCACTAAAAATAGATTTTCTTTAGCTGATTTTTCAGCTTTTGCCTTCTCGCTACACATTTCCACCATTAAATTCCCTAGCAAATACATTTTATTATTGTTACTAATTACTAAGGACACAAAAAAAACTGAAACAAATAGAAATAAAACAAAAATAATTATAAGGATAAAAACTCTACAAGGTTATAAAGCGCTTAAGCAGTGCTGTAGGAAAGAATCTTTAGGGCCTAATGTCATAAGCGATCTTATCTCATTTTGTGGCAAATAATTTTAGGGCGAAAATGTTATAAGTGCTCTTAAGACAATTTTTAAAACATTTTTTTAAAAGCCACAAGGGATAAAGCTACTAAATGCAATTGGCCTTAAACGATTTTCCTTTTTGGGCACTTACGCCAAAAGTGCATTCGAGTTCTATACTTTCCCGCCATTTTTCGAATTCAAGATTTTCACAGATTGTTAAGTTCAATGATTTAAGTCACCTGGTGCAATAAACTCATTTTCGCCAAAAAGTCACTTATGCCTTTGTCGCGCAATGCCATCGATATTATATTATATATAAAGTGATAAGTTAGTGATATAATACTGAACTGTTTAATAGTGGTAGAGTTGTTACTGCAGGCAAGAGCCCTGGCTATATCACCAGCCTCAGCTTTATCTGGTGTTGAATTCATTCGCTTATACAGAAGTTGCCAAGTTTCATCATTTCCTCTTCTAATTCCTTCACAGTAAACGCTGTATCGCATCATGCTGTCACTCAGCCTGTAAGTACAAATATAATCAATATTATTGACATAGTTAAATAGAAGCCGGTGTCACAAGAGAGATTTCTAGTATATAGGTTGTTATGATAAGCATCATCTTGTCTTTCCGGTGTTATTATTTGAAAGCCAAGTTAGGGCTATTGCCTAGGTGTCTCAATTTTATTTCAGACCCCTTTACAGTCTCAGGCACATGCCTTGTCTTGTCTTGCCTCTTTTGACTTCAGGCCCCTTTACGGCTTAAATATGGTGTATGTATGTATTTTGTTCATTCCAAGAAGCAAAATATTTTTGTGATTAGCGATATTTGTTTTGTGTTAAAAGAAAAAAATGTATGAAAATTTTTAGTATTTTTGTTGGGACTGCAGTATTATTTTGTGTTAACCTATTTTTTATATCAAGTCCCTATGTCCAATTTCATACTTAAATTGGATTTCACAGGGTTGGCGTATATATAAAGCATACATAATTGGCATTTAATAATTAATTATTATCAGTATCTGGATAGACTTTAATTATTTAGTTCTAATTTATTAATAACTGGGTACTGGGTCATTCTCCCAAAAGAGTGCCTAGTAGTGACTATTTAAATAATGTTCCAATGAAGTGTGGAAAATAATTAAAAAAATAAATAAATAAAATACAGCACTTTATGAAGTTGCCATTATTATTTGATCGCCATATTTAAATTGAAATAAAGTCATAAGCATAAGAATGTATCTATTAAAAAATAAAAAAGTAATGAATCCTACATCTCATGACATGTCACATACCCTATTCGTTCTAAAGGGCTTGAAGAGTAGGAAATGAATATGTAAGTAATTAAATAACATTTAAACTTTGCAATTTAAAAAAGGCTTTTTAATAGATATATTTTATTCCACTCACACTTGTGGAAAGTGTTTAATTTTTAACGCCATTTTGTCAAAAAACATATTTTTGCGTGCCCCCCCCCCCCCCCCCCGTACTAACTAATTTCATGTTCACAATACCAACGAAACCTTTTTAGGGTTTCGTTGGTAAAACCAAAAAAAGAAACCCTTATAGTTTCGTTCATGTGTCTGTCTGAATAAAAAGATATTATTATTAGTATATTATATTATATTATATTATTATTAGTATTCTTTTGAATAAAAAGAGATAAAAACATGACGCGCAAGCAGGAAAAATATAGCGAACTCAAAATTATCAGCTGTTCAAATCCAAAATGGCTGATAACTGATGCTCACGCGTCATGCGAAAATAATATTTTTTTTCAAATTATGAGTGGGGTATCAAATGAAAGGTATTGAAGAGTAGATTACAAAAATATATAACACGTGAAAAGCGTTTAATTTTCCACGCCATTTACTCAAAAATCATCAACATTTTACGTGTGCCCCCCCCCCCCCAAAACTATATTTCTACTGTTTCTATATAAATATGAAAAAATGTGCGGTCTGCTGGGCCATAGAAAAAATAAGAATAGCAATTTGATCTGATTACTGGGAATCCAAAATGGCGGCTAATTCCTGTCACGTAAAAAAAAATATTTTTTTAAAATTTTGAGTGGGGTATTAAATGAAAGGTTTTGCAGGGGAGATTACAAAAATATATAACACTTGTGGAACATGTTTAATTATTCATGCCATTTTCTCAAAAAACATAAAAAATTGTCCCCCCCCCCCCCCCTTATACTAATTTTATCTTCACATATCAACGAAACCCTTTTTACATGAGACTTCACGCCTAACCAATTTATTTACGTGAGACTTCACACACAACCAATTTATTTTTCAATAGCACTTTTTGTAAATGCTCTTTTGATGTAGTTGCAGTGGCGTAGATACGGGGGGTGGGAGGTGGTATAGGGGGGTTATAACCCCCCCCCCCCTCCCTCCCTATTGGATAGATTTTTTTTTTAATTGCAATAATGTAAGGTTATTTCAAGAAGTGTATATGCAAGGATTGCTAGGCCGCCAGGGCGTGTTTGCATTCAGAGAAAGTCTATTCTCTATGATTCAGAGGGAGAACGGTGGGGCCAAGCAAAGGGGTGATTCAGTCAGTCAAGGTCACTTTCACTTGCTCGGCCCTTACTCCCGCACCCCCACCCCTCACCCGCCCTGTGTAGTGTCAATTTATGATTTAGTTTCCGTAACTAGGTTCTAAAAGAAAAAATAGCCTGCACCAAAACAGAGTTAGTGCGCTGACAGTGACAGCGCGGGAAAAACTAGCAAATGGGGTGGGTAGCCAATGAGTGCTCGAGATTTTCCCGGACAAAAGGTCGGGCCAACTAGGCAACGATAAAAATGTCTCTAGTGGAGGGGAGAGGCCCGTAACCACAGACCTAGTGGCTTTATTTTTTTCCCTCAGTGAGGTTGGGCGATCTGTGTGTCACAAACATTTTTTTATTTCTTGGCCTCGTAAATGGTTTTACAGTATAAATAATCATTATTTTGTGTGTGTGTGATCTAAGTACAAACTCAGACTCAAACTCAGTATTCAGCAAGTTTGTTCAAATCATAAACTTAGTTGGGTTTTCAAGAAATTTTAAAAAGGCCTAAAAGCAATTCAAGAAAAACTGATATTGTCTTGAGGAAAAAACAAGGTATGCAATGTGTATTTTCAGTTATTTTTATTATTACGCTATTAATGTGATATATGTATTTGTATTTGTATGCTATAATATAAACTATAATAATTATAAGTTAGTGCAATTTTTGTTTTTGTTCTAAAGGAAGAAATTGTGTGAGTTTAAGGTAATTTAATTTGAAACTAGTAAAACACTTAAATGATTGTAACATATCCTAGAGATGGCTTGACACTCAAGTTTCATAAAAAAAAAAAAAAAAAAAAAAAAAAAAAAAATGAACGTTAAAAATTGTAGGTCTACTGAATACAATTGTGAGTAAAAATTTCATATAAAATTTTAAGTTTTACAAGGCTAAAAATGCTTTAAAACTCACCAATTTTCACCAAATTTTCATTTTTTTTCTCGGGGAGAGCCCCGGACCCCCTTTCTTTGAGGGGCGCATCCCTCAAGCCCTCCCCTCTGTTTTCACTATTATAATTGTGGCATCCCCCCCCCCATCAAAATTCTGTATCTACGCCACTGTGAAGTTGACTATTACTACGTTTGCATGTGTTAAAAAAAGGATTGAATCCAGATTTGGGATTTAACAAGTTAGGAGTTTCCAAGAGTGGTAATAAATCCGTATTCAATACGAAAAAAAAAAAAAAAATTCTTGGTTACTTTTGTCAAAGGTTGTAAATATTTTTGTAACCTTCGCCTTTCATAACCATGTTTTTAGGGTCCGTAGGCAAAACCAAGGACCCTTATATTTTATGCGTGTGTCTGTCCGTCCGTCCTCTCGCGTGCTCTCACGGCTACACCTTTCGTCCGAGTGTGGTAATAAATCCGTATTCAATACGAAAAAAAAAAAAAAAATTCTTGGTTACTTTTGTCAAAGGTTGTAAATATTTTTGTAACCTTCGCCTTTCATAACCATGTTTTTAGGGTCCGTAGGCAAAACCAAGGACCCTTATATTTTATGCGTGTGTCTGTCCGTCCGTCCTCTCGCGTGCTCTCACGGCTACACCTTTCGTCCGATCACTTTGAAATTTGGCATGTATGTGTCTTGTACCTGCCCACATATTTTAAAAATATAGCGACTTAAAAAAAATATTTTTCAAAAAAATTAGGGTAAAAAAACTTAAGGGTTAATTTTTTTTTTTTTTTTTTCGACACCGTGAGGGATATCATATGAAAGGGTACGTCGAGCTGATTACAAAAATATATAATTCTTTGGATATAACTTTGATAGGGCGAGCGTAGGCAAGTTTGAAGTGGGTGTGAAACGTGTCCCCCCCCCCCTCTATCTCGCTTATGTGAAGTGCAAAAAATCTGAAAAAATTCCTGAACATTCTTCGACCAAAAGTAAAGATACCACTTTTTGGAAATTTCGAAAAAAATATTATTTTATTTTTTATTGACAAAATACGTTTTTTTTTATAATTGTGGTCTTTTCGATGTTTTTTTATGGTTGTAGTCCGGTTCAGTGGCAAAAAATACTTTATCAGAGTGTGTTTTGAGAATATCAGACCCTTAGAATGGTTCAAAGTAAGCTTTTTAGCATTTTAAAAATACACTATTTATACACTTTTCAGTTAAACTCTATATAGTGTGGCCTACGGACCCTCGCTGTGTGCTGACTAGCACACACTTGACCTGTTTATTTATTACGTATTTTGACAGACTTGACTACAGTTTCTACAGATACAGAAAGGATCGAGTTAAGTGTTTCCATGCAACTAAGATCCAGAATAATCCAGATACGATCGCAGAATTTAGTGAATTGTATCGGGATCGGGATTGTTATTGTTATTGCTGACTTAGGATCCAAAAATGTATTCTACCCGTTACCCGTATTCAATCTGTATTTAAATATCATGGAAACGTAGAGTATATATTTTTAAATACTAGTTGCACTCTTAGCATCTTAAAACTAAAATCAAAATTCATAATATATAATATTAGTTACGTGTTGTTATTTAAGTCTGTTATGGAAGAGTTGAAGAGTGCAAGTGCATTCTCTGTACATTCAGGTACATCAAGTAGACAAGCCCATCTAGTTAGAGGTTCAATGTGGGCAGCACCTTCATCTGCTTGTCTGTACTCATTTCCTACCAAGTCTCTCAGGTACTCCTGAATAGGAAAGCAGCGTATGTGTTAACTGGTTATGACAAAATCATTAAAATTATAATTAAATAATAATAATTGTTACTCTTTCAAATTTTCAAATATAGTAAACAATATATTTGAGTAATAAATACGAGTTGTAGATCTATATTTATATTTAAGTATATGTATACAAATATACTTGTTGGGTAACATTGTCCTTTGATTACCAAATTTTCCGTTTGTTAGTAAAAGTAAAAATTAAATAAAGTCAAATAACTAATTATTTTGGATTATAATATAATACATGGTGTCAGATGTTGGGTAAATAGTTAAGAGTAGTGTGAATATGCACTAGGTCTCTTTGCTGAGATTTAATGTGCATTATTTGTCTGTTGAACTAGTATATTTTATTGGGTTATAGTTTTATTTTAAATCTTGAAAAAATTTACTTTTATAAAAAAAAACAACATAACTTTTATCAAAAACCTTACTTTTAAAGAGCCGTTAAGAGAAGTTAGAAGAGCCTCAAAATCATTACTTTTAAAAGGCTCCAAAAGCATTATATTTGAAGAGTCTCAAAAGAATTACTTGACCCATGCCTCTATAACTCTGAAATTGAAAACATGAAAATTAAATTTTTATTACCTTGAACTTCTGATTGGTTTTGGATTGTTGAAGTGGATAATAGAGATTGTGGAGAGTTCCCAACATAGCAAGCCATACAGACTCTGATCTTTCCTTCCTTACTCCGTTAATGAGATCTAATGATTGGGCGAGGAGAGGACGAGTTGCTGGCTTCTGTTTGAGATCCTGGGGTCTTTGCTGTGTCCTGGCCAACTTGAGTCCCAAAAAGAGGGAATCTTGGATGAGGAGAATTTTGTTATACAACGGTATGTCTGCATTACCATCAATAAGATCCTGAACTAACAAGTCCATGTTTACTCTGTCATATTCAACTCTGTAGAATCCTGTAACGCATATAAAAGTACGGTAAACATTTCCTCATAACTTAAGGCAGGTGCCAATGGAATCAGAAGTTTTAACAATTGGAATATTTACCTGCTCTTCTTTCCACATCTAATTCTAGGAAAACCGTATTTTAAGGAGAAAAAAGGCTAAGAGCTAGGTGGTAGCAGGAGGTTCAGGAGATTAGGTGTTATTTCATAGAGGAGATATTATGTGCAGTGTGCAGGAGGGGGATAAATGGGGAGGCATTATTTCAGAGGCCTGCTATGTCGTGGGATAAGTTAGTAAGGGTATTAATTTGATTATATTTCATTATACCTTTCACTGAATCATACTTTGTGTAACGTAAATAAATCGTCTTCTAATTAAATCTGTTAACATTTTTTAATAAAAGCAAAAAGCTTTAGAAATTATAACTCATCTATAGGATAACCTAACTGGACATCCCGTTAAGGATATCGATATGACATCCTTAGGATGACCCAATGAGGCATCCAAAACGGGATAACCTTAGGGGAACCCATGAGCCAATGATTATGGATGGGATAAAATCTGGACAAAAGAATATCCTAGGGATTTCTTTTGGATCAGTTGTGCTACTTGTCTAATAAAAAACAATTTTGTATGACAGCGACATTAGATTTCACTGTATATATATATGCTTTGTATAGAATATAGAATAAACATTACTTTTAAACTCAAGTGCTTAATATATATATTTTTTTTAATAAAACAATATTCTATCAAGAGTAGCTTTTAGCAGCAATATTCTGCTTGTTGCTTGCTTGAAATTGTTTAATCCTGCTTTCGATAACTGGTCTGAAATGTCTGATAAGGCCCTGGACTGGCCATGCCGCTCCGTCTCCCAGTGCACAGATCGTGTGACCTTCAATTTGTTTGGACAACTCAATAATCATGTCGATTTCTTGAAGTTTCGCCTGCCCTGTTATGAATCTATTCATGATCTTGCTCATCCAACTGATACCTTCTCGACAAGGAGTACATTGACCGCATGATTCATGTTTGTAGAATAAAGTGAGACGTGCAATAGCTTTGATTACGTCAGTGGTTTTGTCCATGACTATGAGTGCAGCAGTGCCCAGACTTGATTTGACAGCCAATAATCCGTCGTAATCCATCATCGCTTTTTCACAATCGTCCTTAGGCAGGATTGGAGTGGAAGAACCGCCTGGAATGACGGCTAAAAGATTGTCCCAACCACCTCTAACTCCACCTGCGTGACGTTCGACAAGTTCTCGTAATGAAATACCCATCTCTTCTTCGACGGTGCACGGTGAATTAACATGACCCGATATATTGTACAATTTGGTTCCATTATTTCGTGGTCTTCCTAATCCTGAAAACCAAGAAGGTCCTCGCCTCATTATTGTAGGAGCTACAGAAACAGTTTCGACGTTGGCTACAGTCGTAGGGCATCCGAATGCACCTACATCAGCTGGAAACGGAGGCTTCAATCTCGGTTTACCCGCCTTCCCTTCTAATGATTCTATGAGGGCTGTCTCTTCACCGCATATATAAGCACCTGCTCCTCGATGTACATAAACATCAAAAGGAAAGCCAGTGTCAAAGGCGCTCTTACCGAGGTATCCAGCCTGATAAGCCTCGTTGATCGCTGTTTGTAAATGCGTAGCTTCAAGATAAAATTCACCTCTGATGTAGATATAAGCAGCTTTAGCTCCCATCGCTCTTCCAGCAATTAAACAACCTTCAACCAATTTATGTGGATCATGACGAAGTATCTCTCTGTCTTTGCATGTTCCTGGTTCACCTTCGTCGGCGTTTACACAAAGATATTTCGGTCTATCTGAAGGCTTATTCATAAAACTCCATTTTAGTCCTGAAGGAAATCCAGCACCTCCTCTTCCTCGAAGACCGCTAGCTTTAATCTCATTCAAAATAAATTCGTGTCCTTTCAAAAGGATCTCTTTCGTCTTGTACCAATCTCCTCTTTGAAGAGCGCCTTTCAGTGTCCAATCATGCTTACCATAAAGATTGGTGAAAATTCTATCCTCATCAGGTAATGGTCCGAACTTAGTCTTTACTGGAGGAGCTTTAGGATCAGTTGCATTGCTCCTAAATATTATAATGGGCTTACCCTGGCGAATTAAGACTTGGCTTTTTAAATAGTTTAACATAGATAAACTTTAAAGTTAAATTAAACTGATTCTAGATTATCTAACCTCGAATATTTATTGACAATGAAATGTCATCAAAATGTTAAATTTGGGGATGTCTTTTTTATATAAACATAAGTATAATTTTGTTAATAATAATTATTGTTAAAATATTTTGGTGACGGTGTTTAGATTTCCACTAATGACCTTCCAAAAAATGCTTTCCAATAGTACTGGTTTAAGAGTTATGGTTTAAGTGTAAACCAGGATCTGATCGGATCACTATCCGATCTGATACGGAGGAGGCCTTTTGATGCTACTGTGTTTTTTATATAGATTTAGAACAAGGTAGCTTCTCATTTTTCACGGAAAATGCATGACCAAACTTTATGATTGAAAGACAAGTTAAATGTTTGGAGCAAGATCAAAAAATAAAGGTTCATTACCTGCAGCTAGTTTGTTAAAAATAAGCCATTCATTAGGTTGAGCAGGATCCACTACAGTTATATATATCTCTTCAGGACTTAGCCAGTAGACGGGGGTTGTGTCCTCAAAGTCTGATTCAGATTCGTAAGTATAAGTAAGTGGAATCCACCAGCCCTTTTCCTCTGCAGTAGTTTCACACCCTGACCCACTGCATTTCAGCACACTCCTCTAAAAAACAAATAACATAGAAATAATTGTACCGACAAATAGACGAGTAATAGACCGACTTAAAAAATACATCTTGTTAACAATGCTGATGCGTAAATGTGAATTAAAACAGATAAATCACGCCAGAGACGGAACTAGACCTGCTGAGGCCCGTGTGCAAACATTTTTTTGAGGCCCCCCCCCCCCCCTCTCATTTTTCAGGATACACATGAGATTTGTAATAAATTGAAATTAAATTCGTATTTAAATGGACTACATTTTAGATCATTTTAATCAAAATAGTCGGAACCGTTTTCGATAAATACTTTTTTTCACTTTTTTTCATGGTTTTTTAAGGAGTAGCGCCCCCAAATGTGAAGGTAAAATTAATTTCTCCTCGGGGTATGATTTTTCTGAACATATATGCTGAATTTCGTCAAAATAAACCCAGTAGTTTAGGCTCCATTTTTTTGTACAGATAGACGACAGACATTTTTAAAAACTACTTTTTTGGACTCAGGGGACCTCAAAACGTGTAAATTCATCAAAATCGAATTTTCGCGGCATTATAATACTTTCTCTTAATATGGAAAATAAAAAGAACAAAAAGTTACGACAATCAGCAAAAACGTTGCCTGCAATGGTACTTTTTTACTTTAGCATCCCCCTATATCCCTGTGTGTTAATAGTTATTTCGCCAAAGGAACATTATACAGAGTAGCATATATTCCTTAGACTAAATTACTGTTAAGGTGAAGGGATATTTATTCTAATGTATCTTGGGACAAAGGAATGTCACACTTGTGCATATTATTGTGATCATATCCCTTAGTCTAATCAACTATTAAGATAAAGGAATATTAAATATAGAACTTCCCCAGGAGTCTTAATGTCTTGGGAGACAAACACACAAACCTTTTTGACTTTTGTAGGGCAGACTATTGTTTAAAACCAAGGGGGTGCTAAAGTAAAAAAGAGCCCTTGTAATTATTACAAAAGAATGGATTTCAAGTTTATGGCTCAAAATAAGAACTCTTTATTTTAATTTTTTTTCTTAGATCCATTATTTTAGCTGTTAGAGTTGAATACTCATATTTTGAAACTTCAATTCTTGGAGAAGAAATGCCAAGAGTAAAAAGTTCTTATTTTAAGCCATAGCCTTAAAAAATGTCTTCTATTAACTTTTTCATATTTTAAGTACTGCTGCAGAGCAGTTTAGCGCTCAAAGTGCTTAGCATTTTTTCTGTAAGCGCATTTTAAGTTAACATAGAACCCAGCAAACCGCGTCTTTCTTGCTGCAGTAGATTCCGGAGATATTAAGTGGATCGTGTTAGGTGACCCCTGAGTAGGCATATTTTACAAGTTAAAAATTTATAATTAATTTAAAAACTTACTAATGATAGTTACATTTTGATGAAACATATTATACAGGATAATACAAAACATTAACAGTCTAAAATACCCAAATGTATAAAAATCACGCCATTTTGTAAGTCAATTTTTTATATTAATAATATTATCTTAATAAGCATTTAACATCAATTGTCTCAAAAAATGATAATAATAATTATTATTATGTTGAAATGTGGAATAGAATATAGATACCTACCACATAAAAATAATATTAATAATAACCGTGGTAATTAATAAAATATAAACTAACTTCACCTTTTAATAAAATTATTCTTTATTTTTTATTTATTTATTTTTATTTTATTTTTTTTATAACTGGCCGAGCTGAAGTGAGGCCCCCCTTACCCCGAGGCCCGTGTGCGGCCGACCCCATGCACACGGCTAGTTCCGGCACTGAATCACGCGTAGGTTACCTCATCTATAAAAGCAATATATTGTACAGATTATAAGCTACAGTTTAGTGTAATTAGAATGAACTATAGAACTAAGATTAGGAAGAATGCGTATTAAATAGGAGCTTAAAAATAATAAGCTTAAGAAAGCAGCTTAAATGACACCCCTGGAGCTTTGTTTGTTTACTATTCCTTTACCTTCCCCGAAGGTATATAGTATATAGGAAAGGCATTGTTTCCACCCAAAAAATCCGAAACCTATATTTCAACGGAATTATCCGTTTTAGGTGATTATATATGATAATTAAGTTGGTCTGCCTGTATGTGTGTCACGCATAACTTTAACTAGTTTGAAGCTAGAGACATGAAACCGGTACACAAATCTGTCCTTACATTTAACTGTGCCATCTAAAAAATCATAAATTTATGACGTCACTAACCCATTTTGCTGCAACAAGCCCGATCAATATAGATTGAATGGTTCAAAAGTTGTGTTAATGTTTTTCAAATGGGTTCATTAATTTGATGAGATATCATTAAACCACCAGATTCGTCGCTGTTTAGATCCTAGTTTCAGGCGGAGTTGTTGTTATATTAACGATATTGTTATATTCGAATTTTTCAAGAAAATTTAAAGTTTTATACATAGTTTTTTTAACTTTTTCATATAAGTAATTTATATAGAGAGAGAACGTAGTATTGTGATGGCGCATAGTATTTCGATTTTGAGCTTTTGATGGATTTGCACGCTTTAGCCCCTTGAGAGAAAAAAGTGGTCTTTTAAAAAGGTGTTTAAACAACGGTACCGTTTGCAATAACATTTGGTATATAATGTTTGCTAAAAAAAAATACGTGTGGTGTCGCGGGACACCCGGTAGGAACGAAGTTCCTTACATTTTTCATTAAATATAAATTATAAAATCACACTGCTAATTACATATACGTTGCTACCTATACTTATACATTATACATGGCGGAGTTAGAAAAGAGACAAAATTAAAAGTAACTAACTGTTTGTACCTAGCGGAGTTAAGGCAAAATTAAAAGAAAATCATTATTTGTATAATTAAAGCAAACGTCTTACTATAAATATATATTAAATATAAGAAAAAAGTTGATCATGATGAGTTTATAGTGAAAGAGTATGTTTGTTAAAGGAGTTTGGATTGAAGATTGAAATAGGACTGTTTTCTACCTACCCGGCCAATTATTATAAAATATATCTCTTCCCTACTCTACAGCTTCTGCTTGTATCAGGTTGAAATTTTACATGATTATATTTTATTTATTAACAAAACAAAGTGACATTTTTGACATATATAACAAAAATAATTAAAAAAAGTCAAGTAACAGGCTTCCTTAATAACACTTTTTCCCGTCTTTTAAAGCTTACGTTTACGCGAGCGTTGCGCGTGAACGCTTGGACGGATAACGTTTTCCGACGAACTCAGCTTGGGCATTGGTAAAATGAACATGTGTACCAAATTTCATCTAACTCGGTGAGCTTACTCAAGTTATCGTCATCTGTAGATTTCGTGACGGATTTTGAGTGACGGTGATTTTGGTCGTTTTATTCGGATTTACTCCCGGGCTCCAGAACGTGCCATAAGGAACTTCGTTCCAAAAAAAAACCTAAATTGAAAAATTAATTTTGTTATTGCCTAATTTATTTAATTTTCCCTCCTTTTCTTAAATCTGTCATGATTTTGTTAAGAATAAAAATATCAATATAGCAAAATTTAAAGATCGCAATATAAGTTAAGGCTACTTTCGACAAGACATCCAAATTTCTTAGAAATCAGATTAGTACTTTTAACGATATTGGTTTAAATAAATGTATGATTGTGAGCACGTGGAAGATAAACCAATACATAGGAACAGAAGGTTGAAACTTATATAATGACTAACAATGGGCTAATAATTACCTACCATCCAAATTTAATTAAAATCGAACAAGAAGTTTTTGTGATATGTTGGTTAGCCAAAATAGAGGACAGACAGACCGACGCGGAACCAAAAATGTTCCATCCTAAAAAGATTAAAAATAGGTTTTATCCTAACTTCCTACTATATTTATGAGTGCCACATTTTTCATGGCTTTTTTTTAATGTCATTTTATTCAGTCTTTCTTGCTTGACGGAAATTCCGTGTCCCCCAGTCCGAAATAGTATCCATATTAAAATTTTTGTTCTTTAGATTGTTTAGATCACATTATAGCTTTCATTAACTTCGGTAAGCTCGGAAGCAATATGAATAGCGAAAATAAAACCATAGGTTACTATACCAAACTAAACAAGCAAATCTTAGAAACATAATTGTCCCGGCATTCATTAGTTTTTACGAGTGTTTTCTATACCTGGGACAGTGTAATTTGCCGTGATGTGTAATTCCTTGTAACAGTAACTATTGGATGACCAGGATTGGAAGCCCAACCTTCCATAATTTCACATAGCGGTGCAGGAAGAGAGACATTCCTTGCGTCGGCAGCATCTTGCAAAGAATCCCACAGATCTTGACTTGTTGCGGATCCATACGACTTCTTCTTGAGATAATCCCTGACACCGTCCCTTAAAGCCTCCTCTCCAAGGATGTATTTCAACATCCTGACTATCAAGGATCCTAAATAAAGCATAAAAACAAACAAATTATTCTGTAAAATTACCATCGATATATTGAATTAACGTGAATAACTATATATGAACTTTAAAAACAAAGAACCTTTTCTGTAAGAAATGTCGTCGAACAGATCATACATGGAGTAATCCTGAGAAGCGTCCGGAACTAGAGGACGCGTTGACGGAAGACTGTCACTTTCGTAGGCGTTCACCATGTCACCGGTAGTAGATAATTCTTCATAATTCCAACCTTCCTCGTACTATAGAAGAAAATACACAAAAAGAAATTGAACACCTTGAACATCTTTACTGGATATTAAATAATGGTTTGATTCCAACGTCTTTTACAACAATTATATAAGTAATGACGGATAACTCAGGACGATGAGGGTCAGAGGATGACTCAGGGTTAGAGGGTCATTCCATAACCCGTATACATTCAATAATTGACATTCGTAACCGGATGAAAGCTGCTTCACTTATGTGGCTATTGATATATATGGCGATGCTAGGTGACAGCGAGTATAGATTACAAGTCGGGAATCGAACCCGTAACCTCCAGTTTCACAATGCTCAAGTGATAGCAATGAGCTACCAGGAACCCTAATACAATAATAAGTCACTTGTGAAATATAGGGACCTCGGTATAATAGTATTTCATATGTTCATTTAATTATTTGATAAAAAAAAAATATGATTGTAACCTTTTGAACTGCAGCAATTGAATAATAGTTAGCGAATCCTTCGCTTAGCCAAATTTCGTTCCACCAAGCAGGAGTCACCAAGTTACCGAAATAAACATGAGCCAGTTCATGTGCCACTAGATCGCAGCTAAGCATTAAACGCAGTTTGTTGCTTTTCTTGTCCAATAAAACTGTCTTGTAACTGAAATATAGTTAGACATTTTGTTTTATTATCAAAAAAACTTTGTAGAAAAGTTATAATAATTGGTTAATGACTTAATGAGTTGATGGTAATAGAAATAAATATATAGTTTCTGTTAACTAATTACTGTTTGTATCGTTTATATGGAGCCTAGGTGTGAATAATTTAAGTCGGTAAAAAAATGAATGTATCTACTAATGACAAAATCTAAAAAAAAAAATTATTTCTCAAAAACAGTTCGAAATTCTAAAATTTAGTCCATTTAAATACGAATCCAATGATATAAGCCGTTTTCCCGGGAAAAATCTAGTTTCCCAGATATTAATGAAAATAAATCTGATTTTGTTGAATATCGGAAAGCATTGTGTAGCTTTATCATTGAAGTGAGCTCAATGCAATATATATTTAAAATTAAGCAAATTAATAGTTAATCACAATGATTTAATAGTTTAAATGGATGATTGGAGTAGACAGTAATGCCGCATATCTCGATTTCTCTACCATTGTACACGTAAAAAAATTTTTTATTTAAAATACAAAAACACGATATTCACCGATTTTGACACACAATTTACCAACTTCGACGCAACCACACATGACACAATGTATCTTTAAAATCTTACAAATATGTGAGCGGTCATTTCAAGTTAGAAAAATAAGTTAGTTTCTAGGAGATAGGTAGGATAAACGTTTTTCACTGTATTCAAGTTTTTTGGGTCTGATCTGGAACCGATATTATGAAAATGTTAGTCTGAGTTGTCTCGAACCGATCTTTTCAGTTTATTTCATGCGTATCGTGAAAGAACTAGTTAGTTAACATAGAATGTGTAGTTCTAGTATATGTAACACTAACACAGAACAAGTTAGAAAGAATAAAATAATAAAACATTTCTCTTACTCAAAGCTTATTAATCCCCAGTTTTCAAGACCTCCGGCGATGTAGTTGGGGATGGTAATCAAATCTTGCTTGGGTGTTGGGTCAGGTATTCCAGTGTACTCCTCGAAAAATCTAAAAACAAATCAAAACAATTATTACATAGATAATCACTCAGCAAGTTATTATTATGTTGTTACCATGACTTGTTAAAGCTTTCTTAGAAATGTTAAAGAAAGATAAACATTCCCATTAGCTTAGGTTGATAATTAAAGTTAGACATTTAGAGATAAAGATTTATCAATCTAAGCTTTCGGAAAGCATTGAATAATAACACTTTGTACCTTACAAGTAGTACCACAGTGTTCTAATAATCCATCTCAAATAACATCTAAATCTACTTCAAAAATAAAACTTACTTAATATGGGCAGAAGCGAAGGCTAAAGGTCTCACTGCCTTAGCCAATGCTTGTTTACTTGGAGCCCACAATGCGACGTGCTTCAAATCATTGGAATATTGCGGTTGAAATTCGCTCACCAAGAAGCTAACCAAATAACTTGACATCAACAGCGATGGCTCGAATTCACTCAGCGTACGACCATCATCTCTACAATAAATAAGGAAGAAACAATATTGTTTCAATATTAACAAAACACAAAGTAAAAAAATGAAGTTGGTAAAAAAATAGTAATATGTATTAATAAATAAAAATTGTATGTTCTACTTACAAGCTCTTGGAAGAAGCTAAAGGAGCGTTTGACAAAGCTTGAGTATAGTTTGGATGAGAAATGGAAATGTTGAAAATAGCTTTGTACTTGGGTTCGTCCCATGATGGAAAAGCTGTTCTGGCTAAATGGGGCTCAAAACTGGCCGACCACATCCATCTGGAAAACGCAAATCAATTAATGAATTTAGGAAAAAAATTTGTATCAAAGAATTTAAATAATTAATGAGAAAGTTTTTAACAAGCATTTTAAAATAATGATACCAAGGGAGCTTCGCCTTCTGATTGCTTCGCTCGACAACATAGGCAATATGGCGATTTTACTGCTTCCTTGGCTTCACTGCTTAGGTGCACCCTTCTCCATCAGTGACGGGGCAGTCCTTTGAGGACAAGATGCAGGATTAAAATTCCTAAAGTTGTGGGATTTTGGGATAAACGTGCGCTTTTTGGGACATTAATGTTGTATAGCTACTCGTAGAGAGTCACCTCTCTTGTAATTAGCAATCTTGTGCACAAAACGACGCTAGGGAAGTAGTTATGTAATGTAGATGATTTTTAATTAAAAAAAAAAAAAAAAAAAAAATCAATTTAATTTTAGATGAATTTAATGCATCTAAAATTTCGAGAATTTCAGTCCGATTTACATCGGACTGAATATTTGATATTTGTTTACTCAGATGTAAATGTACTAAGTCTTCTCTGGTCTTTTTACAATTAAAGAACAATCATTTAAAAGTCAAATAACTTTTAATGGGATTAGTTAGAAAAACACAGTTTAGGTCAAATCTTACTGTTTCCAACATAAATTAGAAGGGTAAAATGAAAACATATACCCTAGAAAGGAAAATAAACAAAATATGAAATCACTCCTCCATTGCCCGTTGCCGTTTCCCCTACTCTTTCCTTGTTTAGCGCATTATAGAAATAGAATTTTCTATCATGAATTTGTCTATCTCTCTTATCTCTATTTTAGTTTTGTATACCTTTCTCTTTCTAACTCATATCTTGACAAAACCTTTTTTTATTATATAGAAAAATGATGATTAAATACAATTAGAAGCAACCCTAGCAAATGAAACACCCGTAAATGACCTGAGTTGTCCAAAACAAACAATAATAATAACAATGAAACAACAAATCTTAATCAACTTATATATTGTATAGATAAACTTACTTCTTGCTCTTGTTGATGGAATATGAAGAGCAGTATATTCCCATAGTTCTCTTGCTGTTCATTGTTCCATTGTACTCAATATAGAGTTCATACATGGATCCTGCGGTTAACGGTTGGTCTAGTTTGATCCTGGCAGCTTCTCGCCTCTTTCCACCTTCTTTATGGCCGGGCTTCCCTCCTTTTCCACCGTATTTTCCTCCCTTCCCGCCATGAGGCTTGGGAGACTTTATATCGGTTACTTTTAAAACTTTGTACTCTTTAGCTGATCTCTGTTATAAAAAATTAAATAAATGAATACATTAAATTGTGAAAATAATACATAAATTATCCATAACGTAACTGTCCACGATTCAAGAGCTTTCAAGACCATTCTTTACGTTCTATTAATGGCTGTTAAGTGATGGATGAGTTTCATTAATCACATTATCTTTTAGTGTTCTCTTTATGATTTTTTACGGCTCTTTGCGTTGTTTGGACGACTTTTTACCTTCTTTTGACGACTCCGAGATATTTTGATGGGTTACGAGGCCCACAGAGTACACACTTATTAAGTAGCTACCGCTACCAATGTATGCCTCAGAATGCTGGGTGAACACAAACCAGAGAGTAAGACAACCATGAATCGAACCCAGACCACTCTCTAGTTAGTCTTTACTATTTCTAACCAGGAACTAGATTGTCGGTCAGGAAGCAAGAGATAGGTTTAGAGCCATCCATCGTTTCTGTTTAGTTCCGTGGCCACAATCTACTTCATCTAAAATAATCATATGTAACTGCACCTCAGAGTATAAAAAAATGTATGATGAGTTAATGATCCCTCTCTATCTTTCTCCAAAATATGTATACATTTTTGCATTTTTAACAAAGGAGATACAATACTTCACCAACAATTATCTGCCTGCAGTACATACCACAAAAAAGTATATTTAAAAAAAATTGGACTTAAAATAATTTGCATCTACTCACGGCAGCAAAATTAAACATTACTTAACGTTTTTAGGCTGGAAAGTAAATTTCGCTGATTTGTCATTAAAATATTAAAAGCAGGCAGGAAAGTAGTTGAAACAGTCAGGGAAATATTTCTCTGCCTAGGCAGAGAATGTACAGTGTTTACCAGTGCGTGTCATAACATCTGTTTTTGTTTAGTTGTTTTTTAATTTAATTTTTTTTTAAATTGTTTTATTACAAAGCAATGTTATATTATTAATGCATTAATATGTTTACCTAAGCTTCTATATAAATCTTAAAGCTTCCATCTAAACAGCGTGAGTAGATGAAATATTGTATGAAACAAGGCAGCAAAGGAAATATTTCACCTGAGCAGTCAATCAGGTAAATTACCTGCCTCGGCTTCGCCTCGGAAGTTAATTTTCGTAGCCTGTCCTCGCCTCCGGCTCGCAGGCTAACTTATATCACTCGTCAGTAAAATTCCATTTTGCTGCCTAGTTACATAAATAACTAATCTCTAAGATAAATAATAATTATCAGCATAAAAATGAATACTTACCAAAGAAGAAGTTTCATCCCCCAACTTCTTAACTTTTATTGACTCTTTATTCAATATGATTTTCTTTCCGTTGAAAACAAGGTTTTCTGTGTCGTTCAGACATTTTAACCTTATCCAAACCTGAAAATGATTTCAAAATAAAATTATATAATCAATTTACTTTCTCATACTAGATTTTGAAAACGTTTTAAAGATTAGTTTACTATGTAAGGGTGAGAGGTCGGGTTCGATTCCCCGCTAGGCACGATTTATTTTATAGTATTTTTTTTTTTTATAAAAAAATGAATAATAAAGAAATGTAACCGGGAAAAACATCTTACAAATGGAACCTCCTTGGAAGTAGTTATGTCCAAAAAGTTATTTTTAAAAAATATCTGAGTGTAGTCTGCAGTTTGTACAGACGCGTGAAGTCTAAACTACTAACTTTAAAAATACTCAGAGGTTAAATGAATTTAAAATTTAAATTTAGGGGAGTCTTCAATTTGAACAAAAACTCTGAAAACTTCTTTTCCAAAAACATTTCAACGATTTTTGAAAATCTATTAAATGCATATTTATAGTACAAAAGTTGTGTCAATCATATTCCTTTGTTGTTATTATTACAAAAATTGCTTTTTATAGTAATAAGGATGTTATTTATAATCAACAATAAAAGGAAGTAATTTAATAAAATGTTTACACGGAATTAATTAAAGATGTCAACTTAAACATACTGTTTGATTGTCGTTTCTTTCATAGAACTTTTATTTTACATAAGTACTGTTTGATATTATTCAGGGATTGAAAATAGTTCTTGCGCCATCGTTATTCTTCACGCTTTTTATTCTTCACTGTAATTTAAAATTATTATTATGCTGAAATTATTTCTTTATTACACTAATAACCGTTTTGTCGAAGCATAGATATGTTATTAATTAGATAATTTTCTTTACAAATATTAACATATTTATTAATAGAAAAGCTGAAGCGAAGTGTTATCTGAACAAATTCTGCCCGAAACAAAATATTTTCAAACAAAAACCTCCTCATATATTTTTTATTGAGGTAGTCCCTATTCTGCATTATTATTTTCCACTCCATTGTCCATAAATTTGAGCGTCAGTATCTCAGGAACATAGATTTTTCCTGGTAAATACACTTCTATTATTTCTGTGGTTTTGATATAGACTACTAATACATTTTGACTCTCGTATGTGTACTATATAATTTAGAAAGTATTTCATTGACGTAAAATTTGATTTTGATGAATTGAATTTTTTTTTTTTTTTTTTTTTTAATGTTCTGTTATAACCAGCTATGTAATTGTTATTAATTTATATTTATTTTACTTAGCTTATTCATAGACAGTATCTTTATATTCAAGAGCGCCTCTCTCGTGAGTAACACGGCTCTTAAAAAATTTTAGTAAATAAATAAATAAAAAAGCTTACATCCTTAGAAAATTTAAATAATTCTGATGAATTAATCATAACATTAAATGCACATTATATAATGAATAAATGAGAGAGTAATTCTTAATAATAAGGGAATAATTCTTGAAAAGGATTTTTTTTTTTTTTAAATTAGAAAGTTGCAGAATGCTTTTAATTTATTTATTTTGCATGGAAAAGATAAAAATGTAAAAAGGGCATTAAAGTGCAGTTATAAGTGGAAATCATTTAGCACAACATCCTTAAGAAGTAAAAAAAATATAGTTTGTAAAAGGTCATAAACCTTTGAGGAACTTAAAGTTGTTTTTTTTTCACGAAGTCATATTAAAGTTGCGGCAGATAAACAAAGTTGAATGCTAAGCAGTCAGACAAGTTATAAGTTGACCTAGTGACCTCCAAGTACCGGTATGACCACTATTTATCTCTTTCTTCCAGTTCTTTTTGCTTTAGCATTGACCTAGCGAACTGTTTCTTTCCACCCTCGTTCATTTTTGAACACATTGCCAAAAGGAAAGAGTCAAATACGTGTTTGGACGCTGTCCAACCATTCCTAGAATTTTATCTCCAAGTTTTTTAACGTTTTCTCTTTTACTTTCTTTCTTTTAGTAGAAAGTTTATATTATTATTATTATTTTATTTTTTACTTTCATATAGTACATTATAGAGTTTTTAGTTAACCCTAGAACGACTTATTGGGGTCCCACAGACCCCATACAAACTATAATTAATTTTTTTTTTTTGTTTTATTTGTATTTCTCTGAACCTAGACTCCCTTCTAATTTAGCTTTGAACCTTTCTGTGTAAATACTGACAACAATATACCTATGTTATTAGCTTTAGTTTTCCTTCAGTATTCATTTGAGTTAGAGTTGAGGGTCCTATAGACCCCTGTGGGCCATTAACGTAATTGTTTTATATACCACTGTCAACTGTCTTATTTCTTTTATTGTATTAAAAAACTGATTTTATATTTTTTGGGGGCTGCTGAAATGTTTAAGACTGTCATAAGTTCCAAAATAAAACTTTTATTACTATTAGTAGACGTATATAAATTCATATAAGTTGAAGGTTTAGTGGATCTCAGTAAGGATTTAAGGCCAAAAATGCTTAACTTTGACAGAGTATGTAAGAAATTCTATAATTTTTTAAATAATTTTGTTCCTGTTTTCTGTAAAACAACTCTTAATATATATAAATAAAAAATATTAACCCAATCTAACGAACACAAAATTTTATGTATATTTTTTTTAAAGTACAAATTTTTCTGGAAAAATGTTGATGAAAATATATATGTATACTATTTAATTTTAAAATCCTTATTTGTTTTGGTCAAAATAAAATGGTATTTTTAGTATGACAAATTATATTTACAAAAATATATAAATAATTGAAAAAGAAAATGTTTAATTAATTAATTTAACCCATTAATTAATTGGGGTCTCTCTGACCCTGTGTGGAGTTTACGTAAAAAAAAATATCGGGGTGTTCTAGGGTAAACTTATCGCTTCCGACACAAGTTAGTCAAGTTTCGATTACCGGGGGATCCAAATTTTATTTTCCCCTTCGTTTCCGATGGTGATAAGTGATAACCAAATCAAAGAAAAATTCAACTTATTATTGTTGGTACATAACTTTCTATTGTTAGACGAATGACCACATGACAATAAAATAGGTAATGAAGAGCCACTGGTAATTAAAGGTGTGGTTGTTGGGACAGGTTTCGATTCCTTGTCACATTTATTTTTATTCAATAATTAATTTAGGCAGATTGTTGAAACTAATAAGGGACTATCTGTGGGCTATTTTTTTCTTTGAAATTTTTATAGTTTTCGAAATTTAAAATCTTTAAAATCGGAAGAGCACTTTTAAAGATATACCTGTAGGTATAATTATAAAAGTTGGCCCGGGTCTCCAGGGGTGGCATCTTTTTCTGTAAGGACAATCTTGCCCTCAGAAATCCATAAAACGCATGTTTTTGCACTTAAATTTTAAAAAATTCTAAATGATATCTATAGATACTTTGGCTCGCACCATAACCCTGACCTGCCCGTTTTAGTCTCCTCAGATACAAGAGAAAACTGAACATAAACCGTTGGCTAGATTGTTCGGAAAACTCAAGGAAAGGTAAATCGGTTGACACGTCGGGAATTGACACTGAGAGGCTATTACTATGAAATTAAATATATAAGATCCCCTGACAACACTGCTGTAGATATTTTATCTCTTTTACCTATACCAGACATACTAATCTGACAGGCACATCTTAAAACAAATATTGGGAGAAATCAGAAACTCGGAATAAATAAAAAAAAAGAGACACTTACTGACAACGTTTTTAATCGAATTAATGGATATATAGTCAGAGGCTGACCTGAAAAGATGTTGCTGATAGAGATAAATTGCTTTTGTGATAAACGGGAAGATCTTTATTTTGAAGATCAATCCATCTTGTGGAAGGGGAGATTTTATATCCATCGTCTCTACGTGAAAGTTACTTAAAATTTTACCCTAAGGACACCCAGGAATTGCTGCAATGCGATTTGCAAGATATCATGTTTGGTGCCCAAATATGAATGAAAGCATATAGAAAATTGAAAGACCTTTTTTCAATTGCAATTTTGTATCAAGTGTCAGGAAAATAGATCTCACGATCCTGAAATACCTTTATACTCTTGGAATATTCCGGCCGAAGTCTGGAAAGAGCAGGTACATATTGAATTTTCTAGACCTTTCTATGGCTGATGTTAGTGGATGCTAAGTTCAAAGTGGCTTGATGTCATATAAATGAGAAAAACAATAAGAGGCCAGATAACATTACAAGTTAAAGTGAGATCTTTTGTAGATTTGGGTTTCCTAAAATCATAGTGAGTGATAATAGTCCTGAATTGGCATATCTTCAAATTATAACAATATTAATTATGTATTAACTACGCCATATCATCCAAAGACAAATGGATTGGCTAAAGGGCACTGCGAACATTCAAAAATCTCTTTAGTGCTTCGAAAGATGACAAAGAAGAATTTGCCATTTGACTGGTTAGATTTTTGATAAATAATTAACTTGTAATTCTTCACATATAACAACTGGACGGGCACCTAGAATGTTACTAGGCCGACAGTTAAGAACATAGAGTTCACTGATCGAACTGGATGTTTCACAGGACATGAAAAGTGCATTGGCAAGTCAAAAAGAATACCATGACAAGGTGAAAAAATGGAGAGAATTTGTCGAAGGAGAAGATGTCTGGGTACAGAAGCGCTGCAACAAAGGATGGGAGGAAGGAAGAAAAGGTCAAATCTTTTCATTTTCTTGACCAAAACTTTTCGAGCATTTTTATATGAATAGGTGGACTAACTAGTATCACATAGAAAAGTTATTTCTCTATAAGTTTCTATAAATTCGGGCAGACCGGTAATGCACATTTTCAAGAATGAGGAATATGAATATTGTTAATAACGAATAAATCAGTGGGATCTAGTTAGATACTCGGGAGGTGCTACCGTCCTATATACACTGCCCGACTGCGGGGTAAGGGTGGTGCCTGTTGTATTCGTGCAGGATCGACGAGGAATCATATACAGCCCCTTAAGGTAATATAGGATCGTTGGACTGCGTGCAGTACGAGTACTACACGCAGGTTGGACCGTGAATTGATGGCATTTCACTTATATCGTGTTTATTAAATTAAAATAGTTTGTGTGAATGCGGAAGAGACCCATAAGGTTGAAATAATTATGGCACCAATATTGGGCTAATAATAAACTACCATCTAAATTTCATTAAAATCAAACGAGTAGTTATTAAAAAATAGCGGTTTGCAAAAGCTGATAACAACCTTATACAGCATAATATTTTATTGAAATATGATGAAAAATATAAGTGTTGTCATGCAATGATTGATTGAAATTAACGTGGGACTAACTGTTGGTTAATTTTGACATACCATCCAAATTTAATCAAAATCTGACTAATAGCTTTTAGTTTTAAAAATATGGATGGACAGAAACGAGACCAAGCTGTCTTAAGATGATTCATATTTAGAGATGAGAAATGTAACTAATCTTTTTATATTCATTTATTCATCGTCGTTTTCCATGTGTTTGTTGTTTCAAGATTTCACGGATACATTTATTTATTATTTAAAGTTTGATCAATATTTACGAAAAATTATGTCTCTCTCATGAGAAATCAAACCCGACCTCTCGTCCTTTGCAATCGGAAAATAGATTTTTCTCATAAATACGACTTATATGGCCAGATTCGTATTTAATTTTTACGTGTGGACTGCATTTTACTACAATTTTGTTTTTCATTATTCTTTATATTATTTATTCAAAATTTCAACGAAATCGATTTTATAGTAGGGGGATAAATAAATTATCAATGTTCTTTCTACTATTATCTTTTTCTTTAGTTTTCCCCTATACCTTCTTCTTATTTTTTTATACCGTAAAAAGGCGTTTGGACACTTTATATCTTGGATTGTATTAGGAATAGTAAGAGCTCAAATTTTGGATTATATTTTTTTTAAAATTGTCAAATTGTACTTCAAAGGTTGTTTAGTACCAAAATAAGAAAATATTATACACATCTCACTCAACAAATAATAATAGAAATTAGAAGTTGTATGCAATGGGGAAATTAAAACTGTACAATATAATTGAATAATAACTTACTTTTCCTGAAAATTGGCAAGGATCGTTTGGATATTGTCCCACGCCAAGATGAATTTTGTAAGAAGTTGGTTCCATGTCTTCTGGCAGTCGATATCCTGAACTCTCCACTAAGAGTTCTATAAGTAATATCGTAAATAAATAAAGTAAATTTCGCGACATTTTTTAAAAATTTAAGCTGTATCGATTGTATTCATAAATGTTAATTTTGTTAAAAAAAAATGGATTGGCAAGGTTATTAAAATAGATGTTTCTAGGAGGAGTGTAGAAGATTAAGTACGGGACAGTAGGACTTAGCTAAGCCGTTAAGTTCAGCAACAGGTATTTAAGAGTTGGGGGTCAGAGCTAGGAAGAAAGCATTGGAGTTATACTGGGTATAAAGAGGACATAGTCCCCTCCACAGGACTTTTCTCCCCCCACCGGGTCCTGCCACCAGTTCTGCACGCTAGTATCTGCTCGATCAACCCGACCTTCTAAAATACCAAAACTGTATCCATACTCATCTTCTTCCTTCCTTCTCGTCTCAAGTTCAAGTTGAAATCAAAATTTAAAGAATTGTATTCCTACTGTAAGAACGCATTCCCGCCACTCAGTATTCGCTGCACGAGAAATGACTCGCTAAATACCTAAAAGTACATATAAATGGTTTATTAGTCATTATGGATAATGACTTCGGTATTAATCAAAGCACTCGAACATTCGAAATTATAAGATTTTCACTGGTCCGAAAAGATCACAATTATTAGTGAAATTATTTTACTTGTACTGGATGTATTTGACCTAGTAGAACTTACTTGGACAGGGGAGACTTGGCTAAACCAATGATCTCACAACTTTTTACTCGAGACTAATAAACTTATAACTTTTAAACTTTTTAAATTTGTATACCTCAATATATAAAAGAAATACAAATTGACAATAATGTTGTGTTTACCTACTAAAAATCATTTGTGGAAAGGTTATTGTATATAATTGAATTTCCGTCAAACCACTATACGATATCAAATACAAAGAGAAGGTCTCAACCTTCGACATCTACATTGTATAGTCTTTAATTAATCCGTGGAAGTAGATCTATGATAAGAAATTGCATATCATATTTTGTTAGATCAAGACAACTCAACGTTTTAAAGTTTGTTGTCGAAGGACATTTCATTGTATTTCCGCCATTAAATATATTTTACATTTTCAATGAATTATGACAGGATGGCAGTTCTTGCTGTGAAGCCAAGACATGATTAAGAATTTGCATGCGAAGATTTATATAGATGTAATCTCACTTTAAATTTGAAAAACCGACTACTTTATATTCAATTAGAGTACACAGGATAATTATAGTGTCATTCGAGTGACACTTATTGACACTTGAAGGTAACCACATGACAAACAAATAACACATGAGTGACACTTATTGACACTTGAAGGCAACCACATGACAAAAAACAACCATTACAGCACTGTGATCATTCTAATGAACAAAATGCACTTCAGATATCCGGAAAATTTTTGATCTCGTCTCTGTCAGTATCATTTATGTTAAAATAGTTTTTTCCTAAAATTGTTTGGGAACTAAAAGTCCATGTGCGGCCCTGGCTTTCATACTGACATCCTAACCCGTCTTATTAGGCGCCGAATACGCACGTATAGCAGCTTTTCCATCATATAATGAAATTGGGATTGTTCGTAAAAATTAGTCCACACAAAGATACTCTCCTACCCTTACAGTTCAACCTTCAAGTTCAACCTTTTGCACCCATTACATGATACAACGCGCTCTTTTGCATGCATAAAACCTTCTTTTTTTTACTTAAGCACCTATATCATTATAAGACATTTTAAACTTGAACATTTAATATTGAATAAAAATTAATATGACCCCGCTCAACAATCACACAACAGGCCCAAACAATCACACTTTCAGTTCCTAGCGGGATAAAATTATTTAAATGTGACCATTCGTCGAATTGCATATTATTGGATGAATTGTCTAATAAAGCGTTCTCGCTTCGTAAAGGACGCGATGAAGTTAATTGGCAGACTACTTTTAAAATCAGGTATTCATCCGATTATAAGAAATTTTAAAGATTATTTGTTCGAAGGAACCCACAGACAGTCCCCTATAAATTTAAATCTTTTCCTCATTTTTTAAATCTATCAAATTTTATATTATTTTACACTCATATGATTTTTTTACGACACGTGTGATTTTAATGGGACGCGAGGAACTTTCTATGCCACACAAATGTTAGACTTTGTGTTATAACAGAAAGTTACAGTTTATTTCCTAAGAAATAATCTGAACTACCATTATCATTATTATAACCATGATTAAAGACATGAAACTTGTAACCAAGGAGATTTATTACAACCCATATCATTTAACACTATTTGGCTGATTGAATATGACTGATGGAAATGGCTATGTATGGAAGAAAAGTAGATCATTGCTACTTCTGCGAGGTCCTGGTTTGATTTTCGACTCCGACAAGGTGCCCGTCGTTCGGTGTTTACCCAACATCGCCATATAAATGAGTAGCTGCTTAAGTGAATTGGCGTCTATCCGATTTCGAATGTAAATTTTACGGTTTATACATACGATAGAGTGACGCTAACCCCATGTTCATTGTCTATCAGCATTACATGGAGGCCTAGTCCCTCCTTTGGCTGTTGCGCCATGGATGAATGTGAGAAAACAAAAAATTCCAGCTGTTAACACAAGCAAGCGTACATTTCTAAGGCTTTACGTCTAGTTGTAAACTTGCGTTAAATTGGTTTTAACTGCTAGAAGTTTATCAAGTTAATATAAAGGTAGGTAAAGACAAGATAACTTTGTCACCTGAAAACTTGATAACAGGTCTTCATTTTAACAAGTGAAATTTCATATCTACCTGAATTGTGTTTACTTAAACTCTTCATTAACCTTTCAAACATTACTAATCATGTTTCTTCCTTTTTTTCAAAGAACCCGCTTTTGGTTTATTCCTCATTCAGTATGACTTCTTTATAATATCTTATAACATTTCTATACTGACTAAACGATGCCTAAAGTGTTAAAATTAGCTGTGTCGTCTTATGATCCTTAATTAAAAAAAAATGCGATTAAAATAATAATATACCGCTGTTGTTATCAGGTGTGTTTTTATGTGTTATCTTGTAATAAATAGTTTATGGTTTTTTGTTTTTGTTTTAACACTTAAAAGTTGGTTTGTCTAGACATTATATAGTAATTATTATATGAGATTAAAACAAAACATTGCTATCCTCTGCACTCACAATTTTTTTTTAGGATTTCTTAATCGACTTTTTATTAACATTAACGTGGTTATTTGCAAATTTAAAAGTCAATTTTGTCAATTGTCAATTATTTTAATTTTACGATTTGACGCTCTTACACCATGATATATAGAGAAATTAAAAATAATGTACTTTATATCTTTAGATGCAAATCCTAACAAAAATATCACTAGTACCTTTTGTTTTAGAAGTCTTGAAGGGGGTGGGGTTATGTACAGTCTAAGCATGTAAGTGTCACTAAAAAATGTGAGCAGTGAAATATGATTTGTACACCGATAAAAGTACGCTATCATTGTATGAAAGGAACCAAACTATTATATAATACGAATTTAACAAAATTCAAAGGCCATTCGTTTGGACCAGGGAGGCTTCATTTGCGTTTAGTTGCGGTATACCAGGTTAAAACATAGCACAATTATGTATTATGTTAAAATTTGATACCACACATTCTACTTGCCTTTATATCATCCAACCTCTTTATAATATATGTACTATAATTAAAATTATTTTTACTATTCAAGACAAATACTTCCTTATATCAAACAAATTACTCAGGACGTAGAAATTTTCCTTCCTGAAAACATACTATGAACGCCAACAAAATACGCCACAGTTAATTTTTTCCGCAGTAGGCTGTGAAATAGTAACTTTAGAGCCTAAAAATCATAGCTATAAAATCTATTTTTTCATTACGTGGACTTAAAAAACCTATTCATTACTCCTAGCTGTAAAGAAAAAATTGTTTGCCTCCTAGGAGGTAAACAATTTTTTTCGTACTACGGGTAGTTATCAAAACTACCATTTTTAGCACTGCAATCTTTGTAGAAATGCTTCTTAAGGTACGATGAAAATCCACTATATGTCAATGCGTTTTATTTATTTTTTTTTTTTATAGTGTATCCTCTTTAAAGTTTCTTTTTCTCAAAATCTTAAATATGTACTAATATTTGTTATAATTATATTGACACAATACGAAGAAATTACTTATATTGAATAATATTTAATGTTTTTTCATTGTCTGCTACCCCGGAAAAAATAGCATAATGCTACACAACTGTGAAGTGTTTTTTCTTTACCTTGGCAATATTTACTGTCTCGCTTCGCTCGACACTAAATATAATAGTCGCGGTAAAGAAAAAACTCACTTCACAGCCTAGTAACATAATATACTATTATTTTCTAACATTAATAATATGTTAGCATTTTTTATGATAAGTGTCTAGTAAAGTTAGGTATTTTAAGAGTAATATTTATCACTGCCCATAATAATATTATCATTCTCCTGCGTAGCTTAGTTGGCAAGAGCATCTGTATACAGGAGTAATATTTATAGTACAGTTGAAATATCAAACTCTGTCCATCATCATATTTTTCTTTAAAATTATTTTTTAAATAATTACTTACTTACTTTTACTTTTTTTAGTATTAGGCTGGCAGATAATTGTGGTAAAGAATTGCAATTTCTTAGTGTTAGAATTAGAGACAATCAATGGAAATTTTGTTATATATATTTTAAAGAAAGACTGCTAAATTTTATGTTTTTGGCAATTAGCAACTAGCTCTCATGTAATTGCTAAAACTAGACACAATATTTTATCTTTGAATTAAAAAATTGAGAAAATATATTATTTAAAAAAGTAAATAAAAGTAAAAGATCTTGGTATGAGTGAAATCAGGCATCTCCTGACATCTGTTGAGTATTTTAAAAACTACATTAGTACTAAATAAAATCACTAGATGTTCCTGATTGATCTATAAAAAAATGCTATTTAATATAAATAAAATTTATATATAAGTATAATTTATAATTAAGATTTACACGTTTTGAGGTGTTTTTTTTTTTTTTTTTTTAAATGTCCGTCTGGGCAGACATCTGGAGCCTAAACTACCTACTAGGTAGATTTTAACGAAATTTGACATATATGTTAAGAAAAATCATACCCCGAGGTGAAATCGAGAAATTAATTTTAGCTCCAATTTTGGGGGCGTCATTCCCCCAAAAACCCTGAAAAAAAATTATTTCTCGAAAACAATTCCGACGATTTTTATTAAAAAAATTTAGACTTTAGTCCATTTTTACGAAGCTAATTATATAAGCCGTTTTCCCGGGGATATCTAGTTCCTGAGAAAATAGCTTATATCGTGGACGGAGAGATCCCGGGTTCGATTACCCACCCACGAGAAGTTACTTTTATGATACATTTTGATGAAATGTTCGACGAAATCTAATAAATGAAAAACAATGGGCTAGGTAATTATGAACTCCTATATAAGAAAGTTTGTCTGAGTTGTCTAAGACCGATTTTATAAGTTAATATTGCTAAATGTAAATTCCTGAAACATTATTTAATACCAACTCTTATTAATAAATATGAAAATTGAAATGCGTGCTATAAAAACAAAATTAGGAATAACTGTTAAATCAAATGATTTAAACATTTTGATGATTTGATAATGATGTGGCACATTCAGATCTTTCACTATAAATTATATATTTAAGAAAGATATTATTATAGAGAATAAAATAATTATGAATATGATTAAGAAGTAAAGATATATATGATATTCTATTTATTATTAATACCAGAAAATTGTGATGCTTTTATTTGCTTTCATTTGCAAGTTCTAACTAAATTTAAGGATTTACGGACTTACCTATTAGGAATTTTATAATCATCGAGAAACGGAATAGAGTGAAGCCTCCGAAATGTTGCTTAGCCCGGGCCCCATTGCAGCTCTCTCGTAATTGGAGTTTTACTGAACATTTACATTGCTCCTATCATACATGCAATTTTTATTATATTATATTTTCTCAATAGAGAATACTTCTGAGAAGCAATTGTTATTTTATTCCTCATGGGTATACTGTACGCTTTAGATGTTTCAATTATGTATGTATATTCATAATTGAAGCACATCATATATATATATATATATATATATACAGTGCTCGATTTCTAGAAATTGAGGTGCCGGAACTACAACCTACCCTCTCTTTGCCCCCCCCCCCCCTGTAGAAGGGGGGTCCGGGGGTCCTCCCCCGGGAAAATTTTGAAAAATAAACGTTCAAAAACAACATTTTAAGAGTTTTAGACATAAACCCACACTGCAATCAGGTGGGTTTCGTGTGGAAACTTTTTTATAAACAAAATCTAGATTAGCATGCCACATGTTGTTATAATACTGTCAATAAATAAATAGGTACTTAGGTTTATATGAATAATTAAATCAACAAAACATTCCCTGTCTCACTCGCCCTTGGGAGTTTCGTCACAGCGTCTCTGCACAGTACTTATTTAATACGATCCCTGCCTTAAAAAAAACCTTTGTTGTTTCAGGTTATCATAATTTAGTATAGTATAATCTCAACAAATAGATATTTTAAGTATTTTGATAAGAAAAATATTTGCCAGTTTAATACATGATGTCCTTAATCAAATTTGTAGTCACTCATTGACAATTAAAATTTTAACAAAGGATTTAAAAAAAAAAATCTTAGTTCCGATAATTTTATTTTTTATTTATCAGAGAGAGAGGTCCCGGAACGCCGTTCCGCCGCGTTCCGCCTCAAATCGAGCCCTGTATATATATATATATATATATATATATATATATATATATATATATATATATATATATATATATATAAAATATAGACATATATATATATATATATATATATATATATATATATATATATATATATATATATATATATATATATATATATATATATATATATATATATATATATATATATACTATATATATCATTTGTTCACTGTAATTTTCAAGATGAATTATAATCATAATTACGTCAGTAATCAAATTGATAGAGCGAACGTATAATAAACAACATTCAGGATAAATTATAACAAAACAACCTTCTTATCATAATAATGTATAAGATATTAATTTATATTTTATAATTTCAAAAGAAACAGTTTATTTGACGTAAGATTTCTATCATTTTTTTCAAAAAATATATGTATATATTTTTTCAATCTTTAATTGAAATGCTAAAGAGATAATATTAAAGGACGAGGTTATTTTCTATGCTAAGAATATTATTTATATTAATCTTGTGTTAAAAAAATGTATATAATAGAAAAATGTTTGTGGCTGGTGCAGCGCGTATCTGGAAGTGTTGATAGGGGCCTTCCTCCCCACCCAGCTGAATCCCTAATCAGATATCACCAGTAAACTCTTAGACCGAGTTACAACATCTTCGTTTCCATAGGGCAATTCACTTACCACTTATAGCTTATTATCATAAACATTATTGGCTTTCATAATATTTAATTTAGTCATAAAAGTGTGTTTATTTTATTTTTTAAGTGTTGTCAACGTATTTTTTTTTTTTTTTAAACATTATACAAACAATTTTTAATTTTAAATAATATAAATAATATAAAGAAGATGAAGATGAGATTGTTTTTGTTTGTGTTAGTTGTAATGGTTGCTTTTGCTTCAGCTGTGGATGATTCCAACTGTATTAAACTTGGAGAAATCGTAAGTTTATAATAAATATTTTTAATTATAAGATATTATTTTAGTCCTTTTTAAAAATCCATGCAGAAATTGAGAAGGTATAAAGAGTGTGTTAAATTCAAAGTCTAAAAATTCAGACTGCAGTTAAAGGTGGTTAAGAATGGTTGAATGTGGTTAGAGTTTGTTGAAGGTGATTAGATGCGGTAGATGGTTGTTAACTTTTTGTTACCAAGATTCTGTATTATTTATATTTAAAGTGAATCTCTAACAACTTGTATTTTATTAAATAATCTATATATATTTTTAAAATTTAAATAAAAAATTAGTTTACTTTTCATAAAAAGATAAACTGTCAAACCGGCCTGCTTACTTACTTATTGTAGCTTCTTTTTAAATAAATTGATTGGTTTATATTCTTGTAATTTTATTTTTCATGAATAAGTTCAGAAAAATCTTCTTAATTATGTAGTTTTTGACATAGGCATCATGTCCTTCTGACAGGTACATTCAAGGAAGTTTAGATAATCTATAGGCTTACACAAGAATCTATGTTACTCAAACTATAATATGCACATTATTTCATAGGCTGAGTAAATGAATTTTACACTTACGCACAAAATAGATTTTAGCGTTTAAAGGTTTCTACTGATATGGTGTTTTTTTATTTAAATTGGTAAACTTTTTATTAGGGTATCACCCTTGACCAGGCCCAGATTTACCAATGGGCAGACTAGGCATCTGCCCAAGTAGTGGGCCTCAGAAAGGGTGGAACGTTTTGATGAGGGGATAGGATGAAAAGAAGGAGGGATCGCTGATCAGAATCGAAATTGTTGACTGTTTTTATACTCGTCAGCATTGACATTTGAAATGAAAGGGGGCTGCTGTAAGAATGCTTGGCCCAGGGTGCAAGGTACCATCAGAGCCTGTTCTATATTTTTAAGGCGATTACGGGCAAACATTCACATCTCAAACCCTTAAGAATTTCTGTAACATCAATAACCAATAACATTAAGCATATGACAACTACACCGTACCATCCTATATCTAATGGGTTAAGCAACAAGGAAAAAGGATGGCGCAGACACTCAAACTTAGGATGAATTCTGGAAAGTGAAGAAAAGGATGGAGAGAAGCGGTTGAAGAATTTTCTTATTAACTATAGAAACACCCCAAATGGTTCAACAGAAAAGTCACCCGCAGATAATATGTTTTTGGGGAGGAGACTCTGAACAAGATTAGATCATGTAAAACCGAACGCTCAAGAGGGCATTAGAGACAATCTAATGAGGCAGAAGGCAATGCGTGACCTATCTGCCGAGGAGAAAAGTTTCGAAGAGGGCGATTCGGTTTGAGTAATCAGAAGACAGGAAAACTTTCCTACACCGTGGAGGTGAAAGGCAAAATGAAAAGAAAACTACAGATAACCTACTTATGTGGCTCGACACCATTGTTGATTCAGGGAGAAGTGCCATAAATATATATTTGGCACGACACTGGCAAAGACTTATTGGCACACAATTAGTGACGAACCATATTTATTTATATAATTAAGTTTAGTTCTTTAGGATATTAAATCAGTACGCCATTACAAGTATTACTGGTAGGGGATCGGCGTGACTAAGTGGTCAGCGTTCTCGCCTGAAACCAAAGTCTAAACATCGACTTATCTGATTCTTTTCCCAGAGAGGTGAGACATGTTTCCTCTGATGATCATTTCGTGTTATTAAGTTAATGTTGAGTTGATCAGGACGTAAAAGAAAAGACGTCTTTTATCAATGTTGCGTCAAATGTCTTTTATTCTGACATTATTCATCGAGAAACCATAACGGTATATTAGTTGGAGTTGGATAGGTTCATTTCCGGTTTACCAAAGACAACATTTGACCTCCTTTGTTGCAATTATTTCCATCAGTGGAAAATTCCTCAATATGATAAAGAGTAACGTAATATCTAGATAGACTGATAAGTGAATTTAAAACTAGTTCCAGTTACAAGCTATATGTCTAGTACAGTAATCCTCCGTTATCTGCAGGGGTTAGGTTCCAGCCAGATCCACACTGATACAAGCTGAGTCTACAACAGTAATCCACCGTTAACTGCATGGTTAGGTCCCAACGAAATTTACGTGTAAAGTATGATAAAAAAAAACGTGCATAATAAACACGAAGTTTGGTTCATATATAGTTTTGTGACTAACTTCTAATTAATATTGTGAAGTGTTTTTTTTAAATATGAGGAAAAACAAGGATAATTTTACAATTTATACGTTTAAAAAATACGTTTCAGACATCAGAGAGCATTATGGCCGTGTGAGTGTCGGGTAAACGTTTTGCGAATTACCATCGTATCTTAAAAACTATTTGGCCGATTTTAATGAAATTTCGATGATATTTCATAAAATTAGCCCACAGAAGGTCCCATAAAAATTACATTTTTAAAAAACGTATGTTTGCTACTGCGAACACTGATATTACAGGTGGTTTAAATAACCATACATTCAATACTCAGGGGTCACATTATTTATATCGAATTATTTTTGTAGTAACATTCATATTTCGAAATTTGCCTTATTTTCTCTCTATATATTTTATTTTCCACTCATGTGGTGTGCCCAGTGATAGGACTCGATGAAGCTATGTACCACTGAAATTGGCAGACGTAGATGGAGGGATTAGCCGATTCACGTTAACACGATAACATGTTGGTGTGAGATTATGGTTTCAGGATAGTTCAATAATAATCACTGACATTACAATTTTATATCGTCAGTTCACAAAACTAACCTCAAATTTATTATAATTATATTATACAAAATCTTAGTTGAAACTAATAATTTAGTTAACAAAATTATTAAAACTTACTCTGCCAATTATTGTGACACAGCTTCATTACGTCCTATTAAATGAACGAATGGTCAAACGAGCTAAAATAATGTGACCCCACTGGGAATTGAAAGTGTTGTGGTTTGAACCTGTTTCTATTCCCAATAGGATCACATTTATTTTATTCAATTTTAAAAGTACCCAGACAGTTAAAATTAATATGGGACCATCTGCTACTTTTGACAAAATTGGATGAGTACTTTTTATCGTATAGGAGCAATGGATAAAGCAATGGGCCTAGAAGGTTAAAATTAATATGGGACTAAGTTCGGGCCCACATGGAGACGCAGTTTTCTTTAGCCACAGATATTTTACGAAACCGCACAAATTGAGAGGCAGAGCAAGGCAGGGCAGTACTATACATCATACGTGGCCTTCTGACACTAGAAGATCTGGCGTCTTAATCCGTATATTTCTGCGGTTAAAACAAACTGTGCAGCCCTGCCTTGAGTCGCATGTGTCTCAATGTACTACTGGGCTGTAACTATGGGATAGTCCAACATCCAAATTGAATGATATTTGAAAGAATTAGGATATGAAGCGTTAGTGGAGGTCATCATTATTTTTTTCAGCGTTTTTTGATATTTGAAAGAGTAAATACAGTAAATATGGTCACAAAAATGTTGACCGACCGATAGACATGGGACCTAAAATGTTCCCTGACGTCGAATTATCACAATGCTTCCGAAACCATTGGTAAGCTTGGAAGTATTAATACTCGTGTAATGATAGTTGAATAATTTATCTCTAGGATTAAATTGAGGAGGAATAAAAGGGAATGATAATGATAATGTCGTTGCTCACATGATGCAGTGATAATGCGAATTTATTCATGTATTATTCATAGGACATCATCATGACATGGCACCGTGTCAGTTCAATGACACTAGGCCCAAATCTCTATCAATGTCATGTCCAGTTGTGCCACATTATAAGAATTTCTCCAACAGATCCGGTGCCGTTTTTGATTTTATTAAACAAATATTTGAGACTTACCAAATAAAAATATTCCCTCCACCACTGGGAATCGAACACGGAAACTTCTAATCTCTAAGCTACCAATGAAGAATAATTTCTGACTGATCAAACAGATAATACCAAAATTGATAGATGATTTCTACCGAGATTTTGTGGAACATCAAACTGACATGAACGTCAATCTGTTGACTGATAAAGACCAATTGAAGTGGACGTTTCGGAAAAAAGTGTTTTCTTCTTCGAGGTATAAACAAAAACGGTGATTTTTTTGATGGTGAATGGTGGCCATTCTTATTATATATTGAAGAAGGATTTTTGATTTTCGAAACGACAGTATATCCACAACTATTATTTAAACTTTTGACTGACCCAAGCCATCCTCATTGGGAGCGAAACGATGAAGAATAAATAAAAAAATAAATAAGAATAATTTTTGACAAGCAAACTAATAATGAACAGGGTAACAGAAAAATTTCTGTCCGATACAACTCGCACTAAACTTTCTCATAAACGAGTACATAATTACTTGGTCCAGTGTCTTCCAACTGTTGGTTTTGTCGGGGTTTCATGGCTACATATAATTATTATTGAACCTTTTATCAAAATTTACTATAATAATTCCTTATCGGAGGGGAATCGAACCCAACCACTGACCCTTTAAAATTACACCAATTTCCTTATAAATTAGATTTTTCCGGGAAAACGATTTATATGATTATATTTTATATTTGAATAGACTGCAATACTTTGAATCAAAAATGTCGGAACTGTTTTCGAGAAATTATGTTTTTTCAAAATACTTTCTATCAGTTTAACAAGCTAAATATAATGTTAGATGTGATACATCCTACGTTCATATTAACATTATTATTAATTTGAACAAACAGCTTGGTTTTGTTCTAATGTAACGTTGTAAATGACAGATAAGTATTTCAGATTAAAAATAGACTCGAACGTGTCACTGACTCACGTTTTCCTTCTGAGATAATACAGACGTGTATATGTTCTCAGCCTGTCAGTGCTACTCGCGTGGCAATCTAACATTTAAAAAGACTATCATTATTCTTTACTCAGAAAACATTGTAATACCTTTCGTTTGGAGAAATTATATGGCAGGATGTCGTAAACAGTTTACAGTGCAGCAATTTTAACATTAAAACATATAAACAAAATTGTACAATTGTCTGAACATTTCTCGGATTTGCCTAATATTTTTTGTTACTTTCGTTGTTACGTCGTTTATGATGATTAAGCTAGGTATGTAAAGCAATATTGTTCTCTCTGTCTGTCTGTCTATTTGGCTGAGCATTAATGAGCAACAGTTCTACCAATTTCAATTAAATTTGTTTGTTTTGGTAGATCGTTACTCAGCGTCACACAATAACTAATTAGATATAGACATCTCGACCCCATCTTTCGATCCCAAAAGGGGTTGAAACATTGTAGAAGAGTGGCTTATTTATTCGTTAATAGACCCAACTTCCAAAGAATTGATTTATGCTGCCGAATTGGCAATTTCCTGATATGGCGGGATATAATATTTATTTTTTTTTTTTAAATAATGTGTTTGGTATCAAATGAAAGGTCTTGAAGCTTTTAAAAAGATTAATTTATGGTTTATAATATTTTATACGCCCAATAAAGATATTGATATTTTTGTAAGATTGAATTCAAAAGTGAGCTAAAATAGTTATTTGGCCTATTGAAGCAGTCCAGATACGCTGGACTCTTGATCCACCACAACATTGACCAGAAAACCTTAAAGACCGCTCGTTCATCGGTTTGGGTCAGAATCGACCACAATTATATCTTATATCCCTTAAGATAGCCCTGCCTTCGCCTTTTCAAAGTATTCTTATCACCGTTCAATATACATAACTAATACCAATAACAATAAAACATCTTAACTACAATACCCTAGATAAATAAACCAACTATACAATAAAACAAGTTTACGATTGGATATAAATTCCACTCGTATACAAATGCAAAAAGAGAAAAAATCTAAGTAGGTGTATTATAGCTCTAATCTTATTTTAATCTGCGATTAGCAGAATATTTGACTTGAGGATAGCAAGGATCAGTTCAAAGTAAAAAAACAAAAGATTTTTATGTAACCGCGGTTGGGAAAATAAACTTTAAGGTATAATATGAGCATGGTGACCAATATACACCAAGTTTTATTTTACCTTGAAAGAGGAAATGTATTTTCCAAAACGTTGGTAATTCTTAATACTTCGTTTATTACTTTTTGACAAATCCGCTAGCTATTCTTAAATTCTTTTAAACAATAATATGATATCCAGTGATTCTTAGCTTCCATGTTTGATTGAATTCTCATTCTTCGTTTTTCCCATGCTCCACTTCGGTGAATCGGGTCTTAAATAAACGAATGATCGAAACCATTGAAATGATATAACATTATAATGTCTGTACGACGTAGAATTGTCTTAGTGGGAATTTAAGATTTGTTAAACCCACAATACACAACTGTTGCACAGGTATAGCAGATAATTAGTTTGAAGGATTTAAATTTTATAGTAGCTGGCTACATGATGTATAAGCTACTGCCGAAATATAAAATTGTTATATTGTTCAGGAATTATTAATTAATATATATATATATAAAAATAAATAAATTCCTTGACCGTAAATATAAACAAAGACAAACTAATCTCAGGTTTCGGTCACAAAATTCGTCACAATTTTACAATTCCGACGTTTCGGTTTTTACTTAAAACCTTCTTCAGGGGCTTATAAACAAACGAAATACAAAAAAACCCTTGAAACAAACACTCATGACTCATGACTAGTATTATAGAAAAACTCAGAAGCTACCGAAAAGGTACTACACAATAAATATTAATTCAACACATAAACTCCCCGTAAAACATACAAACAACGACTAAAAAATTTTACATACTACAAACATATACTATATTATATTATTATTATTAATTATATTATATTTATTTATTGAGAAGACTGAATTTCTTTCTGTTTACGTTTCAGTGCATGAAGTCTAAAGGTATTTATTTGAACAAACGATGTTGTAACGGACTCTACTGCTCGTGGGACCTGTTTAACAGTAAGGGTATCTGCGCATGATCACACACCACACGGATACAACTACTCATCAATACTTATATAATCATTGTAAATATGTTTATTTATCATTTTATATTAGTTTGTACAGTTTTTTCATTTTCTCTCTTTTTTTTATAAAATGAATTTTATTTATAATTTATAAAATAAATAAGAATTTTTAATTAATGGTTCTTATTAAAACAACGAATTCCATAATAAGTTCAATTACTTAGCTGAAAATAATAAGTACATATACAAAATTCTAAATGATTAACTGATTCTGAAATTTGAAGTAGGTACATGTTTTGAAAAATCATATGCATGGACAAAATCAAGAAATTATTTTGGGGGTGCTCCTCCCCAGGAACACTGAAAAATAATAAAAATACTAACGGTTTTAGTGACATTCATAAAAAAAATAATCCAAAATTTAGTCCACATAAAAAGGAATTTACCCTTATGTTGTTTTATCATTTATGTGAATAATTTTTAGTTCAGGGGTCTCACGTTATTATCCATCCCCCCCCCTCCACAAAATGCTAATAATGGAAAAAAAAATACAAAATTTTCGTTCTTTGGAACGATCACATTGCTTCCGTTACCTTTATTGTAAAATTTACAATAACTTACCATTGTGTACTATGGTGGTGCCACTATTCGTAGGAGAAGGCACTTAAAAAATAAATTATTTTACCATTTCGAAGTTATTATTTTCAAACAAAAATCTCTAGTACTTAAATACAATTTTTCCAAAGAAAGTAATAATGTTTTTACTTATTTTCCGCTATCTTTCACTAAGCACAGGCCCGTCGAGAGGGGGCGGCAGGTACGGCTGATGCCGGGGGGCCCAGACCTCCCCTAAAGGGCCCCGCTTCTCAAGCCCCGAACACCCAATCACGCCAATATTTATGATTGAAATATTAAATAATTAAATAATAATAATTAAAAATAATATTAGTTAATATTAAAGTTGTCAGCCAAGTGTGGTGATTAAGTTTGCGAGAGAATTTCCCGGTACCGAGACTGAGAAGCGAAAAATTACTAAACCTTATCCCGAAGGGTTTCAAGAAAAATCCACAGAGAACCCAGAAAATCGCTTCAATGTTGAAGTTTTCTATGTTTTAATTGACAGTGTGATGGGAAACTTGAGTGATCCATACCAAGCAGTCAACAAAATCAATGATTAATGATTTGTTCAGTTTTATTTGGACAAATCCGAAGTTGAAAAAAATATTAAATACACTATTCATCTCAACCATCATCATTTTCAACCATGTATATGGTTGAAAAATCCGGCATGCTAGCCTGAAAGACACTACAATGGTTTCTTCAGTCATAAAAAATAATATTTCCTACTAGTAGGTTTTGGAGGCCCCCTGGAAACTTTTTGAGGCCCCTCAATTTCCCTTCCAAGGGCACCCCGCGCGGCGGGGTGTGCGGGTCCCTTATTGCCACCACTTTTTCCTACTTCCTACAATACTAGCTGGATACCCGTGCTTCGCTACGAAGTTTATTTTAATTTGATAAGTTTACAAACTACCGTCAAGAGAGACTATTTTACTATACGAGAATATCTAGATTCTATCCCTCCCACTTATTTCTATATCCCCTCCTCTTTGATAAGATAATTTGCAAATATCCCAAATTTACCCCCCTCCTAAATGACAATATGACAAAACTGTAGATAACAACAATTACTGTACTCTTAAAGACTAAAGAGCTTTTTAACGATATGCATCATGAAGTTCATTACTTTGACCCCATATTCATCACTTGAGTTGTACCCCGTACCCCTGAGTGCCAAAATTTAAATTACTGTGACCTTCCTATTGCTTTGAAGGTCAAGTGTAAAAATTTTCATCGAGATCAGACAAAAACTGTAGATTTGTATAAAGAACATACACACATACGTTGACTTTTAGATGTATTTTTACATTTTACCCCCTTAAATGTACGTAACAACAATTACTGTACTCTTAAAGAGCTTTTGAATGATATGCATCATGAAGGGTATTCATTACTTTGACCCCGTATTCATCACTTGTGTTTACCCCATACCCCTGTGTACCAAAATTTAAATTTCTAAATTCTATGTAGACAGTGAGTTTCTCCTTGCTTTGATGATCAAATATGCAAATTTTCATCGAGATCGGAGCAAAACTGTAGATTTGTATATAGAACATACACATATACCTTGACGGCTGAACTACAGTATATGGGGCTCTTTCTGATAACACGTTATCTCAGTATAAACCACTTTCAAGACTTAATATATCGATATATCTTGTCTGTTAAACTCTTTTATATTTCGATTTGAAACTCTACCTGGTCTATATGCAGGAGGGGTTTTTTTTTTTTAGAAATGAGCGCTCCGCGAAGCGGTGTGGAGCGGCGATTCAAAATTCTAGGGCAAAAAATTAAGGTTAACAAAATTAAATTCAAACCCGAAACTAACACATTTTCGTTAAAACGTGTAAAATTACGCAAATCACACATTATTTGGATATATTGAAATATGGCGTCAATATAACAATCGATTGTAGCGATTTGCGATGTATTGTAGGGGCTCCATATACTGTAGTTCTACTTTCAACTTAAAATACCATTTGATTTAACTTGATTTAATAAACAGTCTTTTTATTAAACATTTATTCATTTAAACTTATATAAACAAAATATTTTTTCACTTACCACAGTACTATGAGGTTAAACCAATAATGCGAACAAAATTATTAAAAAATAAAATAACTTAAACATATTTTGTTTCGGTTAAACTAAAAACATATTTAAAATATAATATTACCATGACGAATAATTATTATTTATAATATTTTTATTTTAAATAATTTTTTATAATAAACTTTAGATTATTTAATTTTGATACGATGGTAGTGTGGTAGCCCTGAAAGAGGCGAGTCACTGGGACGCGTCGGTGTCCCATAGTTTTAGTGCGTCGGCCATATTGTTTTTACTTCTCTAATTAGGTCAACAGTAATTTTAGTCGAATCTTACTTTAAATTCACTTCTTAATCGAGGAAAAGTATTTTAAATCGGGTAGCGGGTCTTTATATTTGTAATGTGTGTTATAATTCAAATGTTTCTTTTTGATTTCTATACGTTTTTCTTTCGAAAAGTACATCTTTCGTGTATGTAGTTTATATTTTATTCATTGTTCGTTGTTCTTTGTTGAAATCTTGTTTTTGGAGATTGATCGATTTGTTATTCAGTGTAATATCGACGGTAATATCTTTCAAAGTTAATTCTACGTATATTTATAACAGCATTTAGAGAATACAATGGAATATGAAGATATACATAGGATGGATTGAAAAAAACGAAGCGAAGCTATAAAGGTAGATTGATTCTTTCTATTTACCTATTAAGTTAAATTGAATAATTTATATTTAGTTATAATAAACAATCTTATTACACAACGATTATGGTAAGGGATAATTTTATTTAAATTCTTAATCAAACTATTGTTGTTTTTTTTTATAGTTATTTTCTTAGAATTAAAAGCTATTCAAAAAGTGAAGATTTTTGTTTTATTTTTTTATTTTATTTTTTTTTTTAATATAGGAGGGAATTATCTTATAGACTACGTAACATTCTCACCCTCTTAATCTTCCTTCTCGCTTATTTTCTGTTACATTCTTTGTTTGTTTTACTTTTTATTCGAAATTATTATTTTATGTTTTACTAGCTGGATGGAGTTTGTAAACTACCATCAAGAAACATTTAAATTATTTTACTATGAGAGAATATCTAGATTTTACCACTTCCACTGATTTCTATACCCCCTCTTCTTTGATATGATAATTTGCAAATATCCTAAATTTAGCCCCTTCCTAAAAAAAACAAGGGATTCTACTGTACTCTATTCTAGGCAGCGGCCGCGATGCGGCCGCTTTTCGGGGGTTTGTCGGGTGAATCGAGTAGGGAGCTGAGCCCCCTTGTAATATATTAAATAAAATTGTATAAAACGTAAATGAACGTAAACAACATTTTACAGTTATAGGACTTTTTTTAGTCCAGATTGTGTTTTAGTTGTGGACTAAGAAATTATAAATGTTTTCAAACAATTCTGTCTAATTTTAGGTCATAATTATGACTCATATACCCATATTAATATAAGTCATAATTGGGTTTTTAACATTACTGCGGTAAAATAGTTGTAATCTTCAAAATGAGTTTGTTTTACTTTGGTTTATCAGTAGTATGTCTGCAGTTATCAGTAATAGGAGTTTATTAGTAGTACTTACAATAAATATAAAATAGAACTTATTATAAGAGTTGAAAAATTCAATACACAAGTTATTAGTGTAAAGTCCCAAAATGACGAATAAAAACGAGTAAAAAGAGGGGCCCATATAGGTCTAGCCGTGGGGCCCGCTACGGCTCTCGACGGGCCTGATAAGCAAGGCAGAAGTGCCTTATGACTTATACTTTGGATGCTGGGTCCTAATACCAATCTAAACAGGTAAGTTAGGTCATATTTCATTGCATCAGGTCATTAGACAGATGATTATATGGTTGTTTCTTTGGCGCTACCTTTAAAGTTTACAAAGGTTTCAAATAAAAAAGTAACGTTGTACATTAGCAAAGTTAGTAGCTTCTGTCGGCAGGGTGTACCCCAAGGCGCGTGCCTCCCACCGACTTTATTTCTAATATATCATTATAGTTATTAGCTCCTGATGACCATTCTACCTCACCCACCTGATGGTACAATGGTACCGAATAACCTTCCATTACAGAATACTTAGATACCCCCAACTAACCATCGATTGAACATCGGTTTTACATCAATCGTTTGATTAATCGAAAATAAAACAACGAAGATAGATGAAACAAGGCAACAAGGTATAAGAGGTTGAATTTAATTAACTATTAACACCACCCTATTAGAAAATAACGAATGACTTAACACAACCCACAAACCTTTTTTGTGGTTAGTTAGAACTCCTATTTTTTACTACCTATTTAAGTGAGCTTTCTTTTACTTATATTTTTAAATGAATACTCTGGAGATTTGGTTGGAAATGAGTTACATCGTATATTGCAAAAAAAGGAGTCTTTTCATTACTATCATTGTAAAAAAGTCACCATTATCTGTTCATAATTATCAGTACATAGGGTAAAATCCCGGGGAGGGCTTAGGCCTTCAAAGGGCTTATATAACTATATATGTATGGCAGGGTGTCACTCCATTAGGTGTTTAAACCTTACAATTTACATACGCAGCCGGCTAGAGGCCTCTTCATTTAAGCAGCTACCAATTATATGGCTGGGGCTGAGGCCTACCAATTTATATGGCTCGTCCCTTGCTGGAGTAGGGGATCGAACCAGTACCTCCTGCAGTCAAGCTACCGCGGGCTCCAATATAAATTTAATACCCATACATGCCTTTTTTACGAGCAAATAAATCCACATTTATTAAAAAAAAAAAAATGTGTTTGTAACATCTAAAATTGATACATTAACTTACTATACAACAATTTATATAATTTTAAAGATATTGAACCTAGTATTATAAGTTTATAGCATGGTAGTGGTTTATTAATTTTACGCCAAATAAAAAAAATAAAATTAGTTTTCATTATTTAAATTTGATGGATCCAACTTCTCAAGAATAAAAAACTACGAAAAAAATCACTCATTTTATTAAGTGTGGTAGTTTAATAACCCACATGTGCCTTTTTATGAGCAACTGAACTCACATTTTTGTTCGATGTTTTAAAAACATCGAAAATTTACAAATAAATTATGTATAGATGTAGAGACATGCCAATTATGCCTTTAATACATTTTAATTTAGCTTGTATTTGGATATGCATATAACAAAAAGTAAAAGTAAAATGGGGAAATTGTACTTTAAAGGCCATTTACGACTAAAGCGTGGAGAGACTACCTTGTGATTTGAGGTAACCTCTTGCCAGTAGCGCCTAGCGAGGTCCATAAAGCTGTCCAGCTCCCTCCTTCTTGATTATTTCTCTATTATTACTATTATTAGGATTTTATTACTATTATAAATTAAATCTCTTACATGTATAGCATTTACACCCGAATTACAACATTGTCAAAGATATTCATGAGAATAGTAGCCTTCTAAAAATCTCAAACTAGGATTATCCTTTATAAAATCGGCACAAAAAAAGGAAAATGAAGTAAAACCTTGAGGACAAAAAAAAAACAACATTGCAACTGTACAGGATAGAAAACCGTTAGTTTTAAAGTTAAATTCTCTCGTGGGAGGCGCAGCTGAACTTTTATCAAAAACCACAAACTTTTCATTGTTATCACAAAGACACACAAGTAAAATCTCTTTTCCACCTATAAAGAGAGAATTTTAGAAGGGTAAAAAGTTTCTTGAAATTAACACCTTATAAAGGGGGAGTTTTTAACAATTCCTAATCCTTATGGGATGAGAAGGGGGTGAAAAACTCAGTGACAATGTTGTCCTGTATTGAAATATCCTGACGACTGTAATGGACCGTAGGGACAATAATGGAGACGTGAAACCAAAAGGGTCCACCCTATCTGACAGACAGACTCCCACGCATCTGTTTCTACATCTGCCCCCTCCTCAATCGACAGCAGGGTGAAACGACTTAGGTCCATTTAAAGTTCGGACATTGTCCATACTGAAGTCCGGTTGCGATTGGACTTGGTTTGCACAGAACAATGGATCAACTGTGTGAAAATTGTCCCTTAGTTTCCCAAGATGATTAAATGGAAACAATAGTTTGTTTTTACTATTGCTACAGTAGAGGGCGGATTTTACCCAATTTTTCCGTTTCCTGTGACATAGTCTGTCCCTAATACCACTGACCATTTTGTTATCATAATACTTAGGTTCTATTTGTCCACTCTTAATCCCTAAACATTCCCCTACATTGTAAAAATTGTGCTAATGATGTGATTGAAGAGAAAATACATTTTAAGAAGAAATCGAAGCCATTTTGTTTTCAAATTTGATAATAAGTCCTTATTCAGCTTTTCCAAAAGATATTAATATTGCACGATTCTAGGCTAAAGATTGAATGATTTGTCAGGACTTTGGAATATTGGAAAACTCTGCCTCCGAAGAGTTTGCTTCCGAAATTCGTCTAATGTCTGTGCAGAAGCGTATATATAACGTATATAGCCAAACTAGTAAACAGTATTTCGATTAAATTGTTTATCTGTGATTCAAATAACACAAAAACTGTGTTTCAAAAAACCAAGAAATAACATTTAAAAAAAAAAAAACTCAAAAACGGTTCGGAGTACACATTTCTGTAACTCAGAGATAAATTATTAAGTTATTTTTTTTCTGTTCCTTTTCTGTGGTATTACATTACGCTGGCAGATAACCTTCTTCTAAGTTCTCTAAGTAAGTATTCCTTTTTTAGTCTTAGATATAATCAATGTAAAATGTTGTATGTTTTGAAGATAGACTGCTGACTGCTCAATTTTCGTTTTCAGCTGGTAGAAAATATTTCTCTAGTAAAATTGTAAATATGGAAGAATAAGTCACCTCTAAGGTGCAGATTAAACTATAAAGTTGCTATTCCGGGAAAAATCTAGTTTAAAAAAATGAATGTTACTTTAAATATCCTTATATGCCACTAGTTAAGGGTGGAGGGTCGGGTTCATTTCTCCATTGTATAGACTTATTTGTACAGTTAATTTTTGTATATAATGTTAAAACATAATAATAATTCAAATTAACCACGAAAACAGATAATAACAAACTACTCAAAATAAAAATTAAACAATTAATAAAACTCTGTACAAAGTTAATATTTTTATAGAAACGATTTGTAAGACTAACGGAAAGTTTTTATTCAAGTAAATAAAGGCGTTTATTTAGTAAGTTGATTCCGAATTTCGTTAAAATTACTATGTGAAAAAAGTGCATTATTTTTTGGTTGGAAAAAAGGAATCGCATGTATTTTTTGAGTTCTACAAATTTGAACATATGTTATTTTTTTGTTGGTTATGATTTAGGGCTTACTTTTCAAAATACAAGTCGCCAAGAATTGCCTCAGACAAAAAAAGAAGTAAAAATTGGTTTATTTAAACCTCATTGGTTCTTGTTACACATATTACTCAAATAATATTTAAATACGAATTTTTCTTTGTATATAGCCTATATTCTTACTTGAGTTTTCTTTATTGTTACTAAGGTCTTTAAATTAATAAAACACGTTAAAATATATTTGAGTATTTTGTATGATACATACATAATACATAAATACATAAATAACCTCAGATAAGTAATGCCGAAATGGCATATCTTAACCCGAAGTAATTTATCATATATAAGATTAAGTAATTAATCTTGATAAATCTAAAGCTCTTAATTAATCTTTCATATAAAATATTTTATTAATGTCATGATGTTTTATTATGCCCAGTTCATCGATAGTTATTTGTGATTACAGTAAGAAAAAGTGTTTGTTGGGGGCGAGGATATTTCGACGTAAGTAAAGTGTGACAACTATTGTTACCGTTTAAATTTAGTGGTACATTGTCATCTGGTACATAATATCTGGACACGGTACTTCCTCTACATTTCATTCATGATTGTAGTGGTCACTATGAATGAAGAGAGGTCCTGCGACAAGACACGCAAGGTTTGACTGGATGACAGATTGTATGAAAAGAGAGACTCGTGTTGCAACTACCCCATATTCGCTCCTGATGGCATCTTTTCAAGTGGTCACTTTAAACCTATTATAATCTTCTCTTCTGTTGCCACAATACTTAACCATTCACGGATTAGTTGAAATTTGATAACCTCTTTTGTAATATTTTAAATATAGCTTTTCTTACATTATACTTCCAGAAAATAAAGTTTACATATGCATAGTTATATTCTAAATATTAATTTTGTAATAAAAGCACAGGCTTAATTAAGGTTCGCACATGTATTTACAAGCTTAATTAAAGTTTACACATGTATTTATATTCTAAAAACTAGTTGTATTATCAAAGTACAAGCTCAATTAAGGTTTACTTGTGTATTTACAAGCTTAAGTATTAAGGTTTAAACATGTTTTATATTCTATAAATTAGTTTTTACATTAAAGTACAAGCTCTTAATACCCATAGAAAGGTATGTTTTACCTTTACAGTTTAAAAAAATGAAATTACTGACGCTACGGATTTCAAACTCTGACTCAACTCCTACACTGCTTCTTTATCTTATGCATTTCTACTTCTACTCATCTCCCCGCCACTGAAGATGATTACTAATGGTTGAAAGCTGGCTTTTTAATAATTAAGAGACTTCTCTGCTCATCTATAAAAACGCTTCTGTTGTTACTTGACACTCTTAAATTGGCTACAAACACAAACATTCAGATAATCCAAAAGTGCGAAATCGAAACCGATTTCGCACTTTTTTTTAGTTCTTTGAAAAGGTTATTCGTTGATTTAAGGATACAATTTTTTTAACAACCATGATTTTAGGATGATAATCAGTGCGATTCAAATATATAAATTCTTTAAAACCTAACAAAATTTAATCTTCTAATAAGTCAAAGTCAGTCAAGATTATTTTACGAATATCATAATTAACATTTATAATAAAAATGTATTTTTAATGTCCGTATAAAAATTATATATTGCTTTCACATTTTCAATAATTAAACAAATTATGATTTTTAGCTAAATAATTATGATTTTAATGACCCGAGGAGGGTTCGAAATATCTTAAAAGTAAGCATTTTTTAATTCCTTTACTAACCCAACTACTGAAAAATTGACAACTACAAGCAACAATTCTTTATAGCGGAGGTAAATTATTATTGTAAGTCTCATTTTAGCAATTCCAGGAAAGCTATTTACTACTTGCTAAAAACTAGAAAATTAAGCAGTCTCTTCAAAATATATGCAACATTTTGTTATCGGTTCTCTCTATATTTTTACTGACAAAGGAGTTTCAATATTTTATCTCAATTATTTGCAAGTGTAATAATAATTTTTTGTGGTACATACCACAAAAAATATTGGATATTGCATTGATTTACCTCTGAGTTATGGAATTTAATAATACTATCATCAACATAGTAATAATTTCGAACTAACGTTCCATTTTTTTAAATATATTTTTCTTTTGTTCTTAAACTAATTCTACTACCACAAATCAAAGCACTAAAATCATATACATATAGGTGTTTTCTCTTTTAAACTCTGAAAGTATTAAAAGAAGAAGCGAAACGAAATGCCGTTGATTATTTGTTCGTAACCAAAGCGTGTATGTGTTTCAACTTCAACCACGAAATCTAGTAATTATCTTTATTTCACTTTTTACTTTCATATACGTAGAATAATATATAGAGAGAATATTGTTATGGTATAAAAGTTCGAGTTTGAGATCCTTAAAATTTGAGGTCCTATAAATGTTACTCTGTTGTCTGTAGTCTGTATACAGACACATAGAGCCTAAACTACCAAGCTGCTTTCGAATATATCAAATTAGGAAAATCACATCCTGAAGTAAAATCGAGAGATTAATTTTGAATTTGACTTTAGTGGTGCAACCCTCTAAAAAACTTGGATCCGACGATTTTTTTTTTTTAATTTAAAAAAATCTATTTGGTAGTCTATTTAAATACAAATAAGTTGTTTTCCTGGTAAAAAACTAGATTATGTGATATTGATGAAAATCTAAAATAAAATGTAAACTATCACCTACTAAACAATTTTTTTAAATAATAAATTACTAACAATGTGTTCAATAATAAATTATTTAAATTAGATTTTATGGAATTTAAATTTAAACCAAGTATTACAATGCATATGACAGAATTTTGTTCGAATTCGTCCGACCGATTTGTTTAATACTATTATATTATAATTTACAGTACATCTTATTTCTTAGATAGCTACACATTTTTGCTTAGTTGCTTTATCTTATATTTTTATGAAGCTATAAAATAATAACAACTATAGTACTAAAGTAAAATACAACTCTCCACTACTCAAAAACTAGTAATCATCTTTAAAAGTAATCCTATCCGGCAGGGAATCAAACTCTGACCTTCCATTTTTTTTTGCAAATGAATCACTTGTCCATTTATTCAACCATCACCGAACCGGAACTTCCATCATTGTCCATTTATTAAAAAGTGGCATCATTCGCGCTATAAACATTTTCCCACCCCCTACTCTACAAAGAAAATGGCTTCCTTAAAATAATTTCAACTTATAAAAAAATACTTCTGGGTTTCCCCTTTTTCAAAGACTTAAGTGTCAGAACAGCCTTAGTTATGGGATATTGGTTATTATTTCCAGCACGCGCTAGTCATGGAAGGTTGCACGCACCATCCTCCCCTCCATATTTTCTAAGCCGGGTGTCACTTAGCGCGTGCTATTGCCCGTACCATATTTCTCCAACTAAAGGTAGGTATATTATGTATTTTTTGTTAACTCAAACTCATTTTTTCCCCCATTTCGTCTGAAAACTTCTCAGGATGTAAGGAGAAGGTTAAAATAAAAACCCCCCTCATTTGTGTCATAGTTCATTTACATACTCCATACATCAAAATGATTTCAAACTCCCTTTATTCTTCCTATTTTTTTATATTTTTACTTTATCTATTTCTTTTTCTAAATATAGGAAATAAAAATAAACGTTAAAACGTTAACAAAATGGCGTTTTTGTTTTTTCTTCTTCTTCTTTTTCCCTCCTCATTCCTCCATTACTTTTTATTTATAAATGTATTTTTAGTGGCTCGTGTTGAGAGGAAACTCTTTATTATGATTTTGTCTTCATGTTTTTAGGTATTTCTATTTAGTTTCTTCAGTATATAATTTTAGAACTATCTTGTAGACTTCCTTTTTTTATTTTTTAACATGTCACAAATGTTCACAACAATCTCCTTTTGTTCCTTTATCTCTTCTACATACTTTTACTTTCACTAAATACATATTATACATACTTGCTTTTATAAGAAATATTTACATGTTTTCAGATCCTTTAAGTGCAATAAAATTATTTTTAAAAAATGATTGCTTGTTATCTGTGCCCAGGACTGGGTGGGGGGAGTTAAGTGCGGCTCCCATTGAAAATTTAAATGATTTTTCACGAATCTCGATACATTAACTAAGTCAATGAAGCGTTCAAGACGTATGTAAGTCGCTTCAAAGTAAGTCTTCAGTTAATTCGGTTAATGAAGTGTACAATTCGTAAGTATTCGCTTCGAAAGTAACTAATTAGGATATGAGGCGTTAGTGGAGGTCATCATTAAATGAAGAAAGAAAAAGTCACTCCACGTGAAATAAGTTAATTTTTAAAGCAGTTTATTTTCAAACTATAGGGTCATCATCAGTGCCTGAACAAACAGTAATAAAAAACTAATCAAAAGGTTAAAAAGGAAAATCGAGACAAAAAAACACGAAAAACAGTCAACTCACAATCAATAAAATAAAATTAACAAAAGGCAAAACTCTTAAAAGGTGGAAATAAAACAAAAAGTAACAAGAAGTAGTTACCACCTTTTCCTACTTTGAGTTCCACCTTTTAAGAGTTTTGCCTTTTGTTAATTTTATTTTATTGATTGTGAGTTGACTGTTTTTCGTGTTTTTTTTTTGTCTCGGTTTTCCTTTTTAACCTTTTGATTAGTTTTAGCGAATTTTCAAAGAAAATTACGCTATTGCAATGGCTTCAAAATTTTTGTAATGCGAATGTTTGAAAATTTTTTCCATGGAAATCCGTTTTAGACCATTCTGAATCGATTCCTAAAATTTAACACTTTTTTTTATGTATGTATGTATATATGTATGTATATATGTATGTATATATGTGTCACTCCAGACGATATCTCCCCTTAGGATGCACTTAAAAATTTCAAACAAATTTTAAAATGTCAATAATATCAAAAGAAAGGATGAGTTCGTTGGCCAGAATTATTGGAGTCCATTTAGGGGTCAAATTTTGACCATATAGGGTCAAAAAACGTGTTTTTTCCATTTTACCCCCCTTTTATGTGAAAATATGATAAAAGTGTAAATAACAACAATTACTGTACTCTTAAAGAGCTTTCCAACGACATGCATCTTGAAGGGTAAATACTATTTTGACTTTTGTACCCCGTACCCCTGTGTACCAATTTTTTTTTCACCCGAGCAAATTCTAAACCAAAATTTTCCTATATTATCATAAGCCAATAAAACGCAGCTTTCTTTGAAAATTCGCTCATTAAGTCATGGTGCATGACTGGACTTTTTTTATTACTGTTTGTTCAGGCACTGATGATGACCCTATAGTTTGAAAATAAACTGCTTTGAAATTAAACTTATTTCACGTGGAGTGACTTTTTCTTTCATCATTCGAAAGTAACTCTTCGTTTGAGTCGATAGGACCTAGGTAACTATAGAGTGGCACTTTTTTAATATGTATACTAAAAAATCGGAATACGGCTGTCATCGACCTCATACCAGGCCATCCCAGGCCTATGGTCTGTGTATGAAGCCTTAATGAATGAACTGATTTCTATCAAATTTGGTATGCAAGTTCAGAAAAGTCATACCCACGAGGAGTTGTTAACCGTGACTCCTATAGTATTGCTATACACATATTTTATTATACATTGATATGACATAATAACAATAAATGAATTATTACTGTTGTTATTTATATACAAACAAAATTAAAAAAATTACAATTAAAAAATACAATATCCCTTGGTCTAATTTACCATCAAGACGAAGAGATATCATCTCTTTTATGTACTTATTTAGTTATAACCGATTAAATCTATTTTCTTTTTTCTTTATTAATAATAATTAAATTTAAGAACTCAAACAAAATTAAATGCTGTATGACGTGATTTATATTGGAAAGTTTTATAAGAGTATCGGACAGACTTTACACATTTTCTTTGTTTTTCCTTAAACCAAAAACTTCTCTTTGTTTTTCACGACAGACTTTTTTATTCTTCGTTTTTCGCCGCTACAGATAATTTCTTATGATGAAAACTTTTTGATGAAAAGATTTTTTTTCAGAGTTTACCGAAGGAAACGGAAGCTATGTGATCATTCTAAAGAACGAAAATATTTTATGTCTCCGATTTCTAAAATTCCAAGACAGAAATCCGTTTCAGACATCAGGGAAATTTTTGGTTCCGTATCTGTCTGTGCGCTCTGTCGCTCAAACCGACATACCAAATCAACATATCTTAAAAACTATTTGTCTGATTTTATTGAAATTCGGATGGTAGTATGGTAGGTCATAATTAGGTCATTGTTAGTCTATAATAGTTCAACCTTCTGCGCCCGCTTTTGTTTCTCTTTCCCATGCACACAAACGTATTAGACACATTAAACAAACGTGGAAAACAATAAAATAAATCTGACAATAATGGCTTGTACAAGCATAAAATTATAAAGTACGTGATAGGATGCGATGAAGCTATATATATGTGGCACCCACAGTTTTTTTTAAAGTTATATTAAAAAGAAATATATTTTGTAGGTATTTTATCCTCTATTGTACATAAGTATATAAGGAGGGTACCCCAAGCACAACACGTGGTTACAAAAAGAGGGTGGACACACGACCTATTCAAAAATTGTGCAAACATAATATAAGAAATATCCAAGAAAATATGAATTCCATTATGCACTATATAATATATCGGCGTGAAACTACTCCATCATATCCTGTCATCTTTATTAACGTATTCAACCAAGATTTTATTTTTTTCTTGAAAAAAACCTTTTTGTATTGTGATGCATCGCATAGAACGATGCACAACAGATGTCGTGAATCAATTCATGATTTAATTTTTAAAAAAAACTATTAACATTTTTACACTTTGCTTCCAAGCTTACCAAGGAAGAATTGTCATCATTCTGAAAGATGACATTTCTCCAAGTCTCCGAACTCAAAAATTCATAGACGGAAATCTGTTTTAGACATCATAGGGATAATTTTTAGGTCTCATCAAATATCTTGATTTGCCAGTGGGTCCATCCGTCTGTCGTCTGTCCGGCAACATTTTTGGAAACAGTCATAACTTAAAAACCTCTCACCCGAGTTTGATAATAAGTCCATTGTCGGTCCCAGATTAATTTTAACCTACAGTGCACAAAAACTTATTAACTTTACTTATAATTAGCTATAATTATCTTTAAGCGTACTCAGCTACGATTTTAAAGATATTTGGATAGTTTGTAAAAAGTAGCCTACAGATGGTCTCATATCAATTTCAACCGTCTGCTCAAATTTAATATAGCTTATAAAAAAGTGTCATACCCCTGGGAATAGAAAAAGATCCAAATACCATGTGATCAGTGGCCCAATAATAGGAAGTGAGGAAGTTATTTGCCATACTAATTGGCAGACTATTTATATATGTTCGCTTCTTAGATTACCCAAGATAAAGAAAGCATTGTGACTTGTGACCATTCGGAAGAACGATTTTATATTTTCAAAATTATTTGACTGGAATCTATTTCAAACATCATGAAAATATTTCAAGTTTCGTTCAATATTTTTGTGAGTCTCTATAACTTAATAAAAACTTGTCCAATGTTAATGAAAATTAGATTTGGATCACAATTAATCCATTGTTAGTTCCACATTAATTTTAACCTTCTGCTTCCATTGGTTTCTCATTCGTGTGCCTATATCTTTAAAAAGTTCTCATCCAATTTTAAAGAATTTGGACAGATTTTCGAAATTAGCCTACAGATGGTGCTATAATATTGGACCATCAAAATTAATTAGGACCATTAAATTATTATTAATTTCCGCGCTCATTTAATATAAATTTATATATTAGAACCGTCATCATTTATATAATAGAACCGCAATATTTTATACTTATTTGATCATTTATACATTAACATGACGCGAGAAAGCTATGTGTCACTCTAATTAGGAAACAATTAATTATTCAATTTAAGTTTATTTAGTTTAAAAACCTAGTTTTTTAGATTAAATTGTTAAAAAAGCTAGTTTTTTAGATTAAATTGTTAAAAAAGCTAGTTTTTTTTAGATTAAATTGTTAAAAAAGCTAGTATTAAAGCTTAGTTAGTATACAAAGCTATATTTGAAACTTTATTATATTATTAAATTTAGTTATTGAGGCTTAGATTGTTTACATATCTGGTTTTGGAACTTATTTTAAGGTTTAAAAAGCTAGTTGTGACGCTTGTTAATTTAAAAAAAAAAAAATAAGCTAAATAAGTTTAGAAAGTTTTATTTGAGAGCTTAGTTGGTTAAATAAGCTAGTTTTGATTTTCAGTTAATTTAAAAACTAATTTTAAGGGCCCAGTAGACGCTCCATTTTAGCTTCTGTTTTAAAATTTTAAGTAAGAAAGTATAAGGGAAACCACAAACACACTTATTACTTAAAAGTATAATCTAAATTCGTTTAAAAAGTTTAATTTGATAGCTTAGTTACTTAAAAAAGCTAGTTTTGATTCTCAGTTAATTTAATAACTAATTTTGGGGGCCCCATAGACCCTCCATTTTATCCTCAGTTTTAAAATTACAAGTATAAAAGTATAAGGGAAAGAATAAACACAGTTCTTACTTTTAATTTTAAAACTGAGTACATAAAATAAACGCTTCAGCCCAGTTTAAAGGGGCTTTAAACTTGGATAGATATAATAATTATTATTGAAATTAACTTATTTAAGAAATCATATTTTTAAAGATAAAGTTTAAAAGATCTAGTTATGGGATCGTATTTTTGTGAAAATTATGAATAATAAATAATTACTTTTAAGATTCGACACATAAAACATTTCATTGTACAAATATCAAAAAATTGTTTTAACTTTATGAACATTAAGATGTCTATATAAAAATAGAATAAAATAAACATCATATTTTAAACTCTTCTTTCTTATAATAAAACGGAACGCATTGTAAAAATGTATGCAAGGAGATTGTACAGAAAAAAATTGTCGTGTGCTGGATTATCTGTATTTTAGACTTTTAGAACAGGAAGAATAGAAGAATAGAATAGAACTATACGTTTTTATAACGAGGGACTTTTTGTATGAGTGGATTTTTAGGGATGGAAGTTAGAAAAAATGTGGAAAAAAATATTGTATGAGAAGTAGAGGGGTTCTCCCTTGATAGAACCGGTAGGGGAAGCACGCGCGCAGTTATAACAAAAACCCACCGGAAAAAAAAAATATATCTAAACCCTTAGCTACTTGTAGACGGAAGAAAAAAATAACATAGGGGGGAAAAAAAGCTATGTACAGAAATAAAATGCTCGTTGTACTTGGGGAGGGGAAACGGCCATTTTGTCTCGTGACGAGGTTCTGTTACCAGAGCAACGCCAGGAGGGGCAACTCCAGACACGGGGGGGGCAACGCTGTACGCTCCAAACACACCTTTACTTCTTTTTATTATATAAAAAAAGAAAATGAAGAAAAGATAGGACGTGAAGAGAAAGAAGGAGGCAAAAAAAAAAAAAAATCAATATAATACGAAATATTGTCACAATAAGGTGGAACAAGGATGTCAACATTACTTCGTGAGCCTTATTAATTTGTAAGCTCTTTCTTTTACGTCCCAATCAACACGTTATTAGGTTATTAGAGGACGAGGATCCCGCCACTCTACTCATCTTTTTCATGAGTGATAATTATCATTTTGAGAAATATCTCACCTTTCTGGAATCCAACTCACCAAATTTGGCGGTGTATAGATCTAGGTCTCAGGTGTCGGAGTTGCGAATACACTAACCAGTCGGTCCCCTTAATAGATCCCTTGTTAAATAGTAATTTAATAGTACACCGACATTCAAAACCGCGAACAAACTCAAGGTAGTGAGAATTCCGACATGAACACTGAACACCCAAAGGCCAAGGTCCCTTGAGTCCAAAAAGATGATTTTTAAAACATTTCTTCCTGTCATCTGTTGTTTGTGGAGACGCGTGGAGCCTATGCAATTGGGCTGATTTCAATCAAATTTGGCGTACAATGCTCAAAATAATCTCACACCGAAACGAGAAAAGAATGTGCTAAAGTTCATTCCTGCTAAAGAGTATTTGGGTCGCTACCAACCCCCCCCCCCCCCCCCCGAACTCAGAAAATACGTTAATTCTCGAAAACGGTTCAGGCAATTTTGATTAAATTATTCTAAAATTTAGTCCCAACAAAAATATATCCATACGTAGTTTTTACCGAAAATAGTCTGCCGATTAGTGTGGCACATAGCTTCCTTGCGTCCTATTTCGTTTAATAATTTATTTATTTAATTTCCACCTGGCTTTTTTAAATCTGTCAAAATTGTTTCGATTATTTACATGAATTATAAAGTATTAATTTAGCACAATTTAAAGAGCGTATGCTGCTAAAATTAATCTGGGGCAATCTGCGGGCTTCTTTCAATAAACTATACTTTCTCAATAATATATTTTCATAATCATATATTACTTTCAATAATAAGTACTTTTGAAGCTTTTGGTGTAAATATATTATGTAAGTTTGTGCGCATGTGGAAGAGAAACAAACTTGTATGAAATCAACAATGGGCTAATTGTGGCCTACCATCCAAATTTCATTAAAATCGGACGTGTAGTTTTCAAGATAAGTATGTTGGTTCGCAAAAATTGACAGACAGACAGACCGAAAGATGGACACGGAACCAAAAATGTTCCCTCATGTCTAAAATGGATTTATATAATATTTGAATTTCTAAAATAGAAAACATAAACATTTTTCGTTCTTTAGAACAATCACATAGCTTCCGTTACCTTTGGTAACTACTTTATCTTAAACAGTCTGTGTAAGGCGCGGTGTACCTTACTTAAGGGAACTGGTTGTATGAAACAGGTTTCAACCAGCTTCAAGCATGCGTGCACTTCGAGGAAACTCATTTTTATTCATGATAACTCAAAAAAAATAAGAATAGTTGAAGGAATGCACGTTTTATGCAACTATCTTTTTGTAGATTTTATTTAACCTAATTTATTGCAACGTTTGAAATAGTCCAGGAGATAGCGTGCAAAAAAGTGTCTGACTAACATCAAGCTAGAATTTTGTCTACAAGTCAATCTTTTAGCGCCTTTTAAGAATATGTGGTCGGCTAAGCTCGTCTGCGGGACATAACTTGGCAATAGGCGTTTGAAAAAAACAAACCGGTGGAGAGCGGCCATGTCTCACCAGTTATGGTGGACAATGTGATTTTCATGATCCTGAGTACGGAATTAGTTAGTAGACCAAAAATCAAGTCGATTTTATTTTCACACTTGATAGGTTAGACATTCAAATATTACTAAAAATCAACGTGGTAACCTGTCAACGGACAAACTAACATCAACTTGATTTTCGGTCTACTAACTAATTCTGTACTCAGGATCATGAAAATCACATTGTCCACCATATTTGGTGAGACATGGCCGCTCTCCACCGGTTTGTTTTTTTCAAACGTCTATTGCCAAGCTATGTCCCGCAGACGAACTTAGCTGATCACATATTCTTAAAAGGCGCTAAAAGATTGACTTGTATACAAAATTCTAGCTTGATGTTAGTCAGACACTTTTTTGCACGCTATCTCCTGGACTAAAACTAGAGTTTTATTAAAACCAGCGTGACGGTCCCTCCGTTTTTGGTCAAATGGTTGTTTTAATTTTTTTTATTTTATTTTCAGCTACATTTCATTTTTTTTTTCATCAATATCTATACTTTACTTGATTTTACGACTACTTACGGTTACATAAGGTTGGTTTATTGGTTACATTTTTGGATATTATATACTTTTAAAAAACAAAATACATAGGTTTTTTATTACAATAGTCCTACTAATCGTTTTTGAGGATTTTATTTTTATTTTTATTTAGGGTTCTTTTGGCGTTGGGGGGGGGGGGGGGGGGGGTATTTTTAAGAGGGGGGTGGTGACTATTAATATTTATTTCTAGATTTTTTATCCTTGAGGTATAATTATTTTAAACGTGGTTGTAAAATTTCATTGAAATTAGCCAAGCAGTTTAGACTCACACGCGTGGACTGATCCTCGATCTGTCCTCTGGCACACTCCAGAGGACAGATCGAAAAAATTTTATAAAATCACTTTTTTGGACCTTAAAACATGTACAGTACATCTATCAAAATTTAATTGTGGCCCCATCAATATTCTTACTCTATATGTATGTGGAAGTAAAAAAGCGTAATTGTGCCTGACAACAAAAAAATGAAAACATTATGACTAATTTGTTTTTGTTACAAAATTATAAGAAACATTAACCCTCTTTTTAAAAAAAGAAATAAAAAAACCCTCTCAGTATCTAGAGGCAAGTTTTTTGTTCAAAAATAGTAACGTCTCCCCTACCTGTTCATCTTTTTAACACTCTCCATAATGAATAGTTCATTTTTTTGACACCTTTTTTACACAGCGCAGTGTATACGTTTCACCCCTTTCTATTATATACAATTAGGGTGAATATTGTTAGTATATGACACCGCTTAAGAGGGGTTAGTTTTTTTATCTTCCTACCTCCCTTGTTATTATTTTTTAGTGAACACATCTATTTACGCTTTGTTAGTTACCCTCTAACGCGTTTTTTTATTTTTTTATTCTTCTTAAAAAGGGGATTTTTTATCAACTTGTTCTTTTCAAACAGGTTTGCTCCTGTGACAAGTGGTTTTTTTTAACGTGTAAAGTGTTTTTTATACATAAAATAATTTAAGTGAATGTATTATTTTTTACACGTTTAAATGTATTGGCCCTTTCTATTCCGAGACAAAATATTTTTTATTTCTAATAGGGAGAAAAAGTTATGATTTTGGATTTGTTTAGACGGACTAAAGTATATAAGTCTTTTCTTTCCTGAACTCAAAAGTAGATGAGAGAAAAAGAAGATTGCCAACTTAATTATTTTATAAATAGTAAAGAATGTATGGCTAAGAATGAATGGTATAAGAATGAAGTTATGTAATGAAATTAATATAATCAGGTTGGCGACACTGCTTTTTCGACCTTGTCTATCATTGTTTATAACCTGTATTTAAATAACCTTCTATTTGAGTTTAATTCCAATGCTTATTTATTTTTGTTATTGAATCTCTTATATCTGCTATTTAAAGTGCTTATGAAAATGTGTATTTTCTCCCTACTGGAAATAAAATATTGTATGTACCCCCAGAGTAAAGTGCCATTATTCCCCTCGCGATAATTATATCCCTCGGCTGCGCCTCGGGAGCTAATTAGCGTTATTCCCTAGGCTTCGCCTCGGGATTTAGGGACCATGGTTCCTTATTCGGCTTCGCCTCAAGATCCAACTTTTTTCGCTTAGGGAATAATGGCTTACTTTACACCTTAGGTGCCTAAATAACTATTTTTTCGTTTAAATATAATGATTGTGTGTTAGATTCCCAGATTAGATAGACTTCCTTCGTGTTTAAATATAATTATAGTTAGTTCGAATTATAGGTCACATAGATTGTTTTTATGTTTGTATAAATATATAATTATAAGATAAAAAGAACTTTTTATATACTACGTTTTTAAATTTTCTGTTGAATCATACGTAATGTTGATGATATAATTGTCATTGTTATAATATCTAACGTTAGCGAAAAAAAAAAAAAAAATTCCGAATTTATTTACTTTACATAAATGACAACCGTCTAGAGGGCAGATCTTAAACCTATAAAGGACAAATCTTTGTACAACGGATCTCTCCAACACCGAATCTAAACCGTGCCATTGATATGCCCCCGTGTAGGACAGTAAGAGAAGAAAAAGAAAAATGTGTACAAGTAAAGTACTGCAGAAAAATTAAACCAATACCTAGGGCACAAGTGTAAACAAACCTGGTTGTCACCCGTCAATTAATTTATTTGTTAGTTTACTTTTCCTTTTTCGATGTCATTCAATGTCAATCTCTTAATAAAAAATCACAAATTTGAAACCTCTCAAAATGAAGATTGTAAATATGGGATATATCAAAACAAATAAAATAACTTCATTTTTTCCGAACTAACTTTCCATACAGCAAAACTTGCTGAAAACTAATTAAATGCTGCTGAAAGATGGCTAAAAGTATTAAAATATTGCATTGTCATCGTGTTCTGAGCTATTCTAAAAGTTTCAAATGTCTAGCTACTCTGGAAGTTAGTTAAAAATCGATTGCAAGATTTGTACCGGACAAACAAACAAACAAACAAGAAAGAAAGCGAATAAAAATCTAGTAAAAATTATTATTATTGCTTAAATTCCCAGATTAGAAAGATTTTTTCATGTCTAAATATTCCTAATATTGTTGTTTCGATTCTCAATCAAGATTTTTTTCATATTTATATGTAATGATTTCTATTTCAATTCTGATTCTGATTGACTTAAATCAAGCACACCAGCAAGACATATTACGATAGAAGAGGACGGCATTAAGCAAGTAACTCATTTATTAAGTAATAATTAATGAAGCTACAACACATAATGGCTAAAAGTCTTCTATGGGCTGGTATAAGAAAATAATAATTCAATTAAAAGGGTAGATTATCAAATTATAGGAAATATGCCAGGAAGAAAGAATGGGGGAAACATTATCTATAGTTGAGCTAAACGTTATTTTTAAAAAATACATTATATTTATTAACATGTTTGAAAGGTTCATTATCTTTCGACATTTATGACATGGTCTGTCATGGATAAAGGAATAAGAAATTATTTCCGCATATTATATACATAATATAGGGATCCGATATACTTCTTATTCATGTGTTTTGCTAAGCTTTCCTTTTTTGCGAACAAAAAAAGTATAAAGTATAAAAAAAATCTGGTATCCAATGTCCAAATAGGCTGGTCTTTTTAGCAAAAGCAGCTTTTCTATTTCATTGTCAAGAGGTTTTTTGTGGTATGAATTTAAGGTTAGCTTAGAGGTTGAAAATATATCTTAAGACTTACATGTATACACTACTGTTCAGCCTTTTTTTAAAAATAGAATGACAAAGTTTAAAGGTTTTTATGCTTACTGTTAAAAATATGAACTTAACTCTAGAAAATGTTATACCTACTTAATATAAAAAAAAGTAAAAATTCGTTAGATATATCGACGAAAAAAATGAGGGCTTGACTAAGTATCCGAAAAAAAAGGAATAAGAATGAAGGATAGTTTCTTTTACTTCTTTAGATGGTGATCGTTTAGTGGTCAGTCTTCTTCAGGACTTAAGGATACTAAGACTATTGTCCTTGAAAAGGACGAGAAAAAAGGAGCCAACAGTAGAAAAAGCCAGTAGATTATAAGAAATGGAGAAAAAAAATCCTTTTTTCTGTCCAGCAGTAGCTGAAAATAGAGGAAAGTGAATTGGTTGGTGTTAAGGGGAGACGCGGTTCATCTGACCACCTGGTCCAGCTGGTTCCAAGTTGTTAAGGTCCCTCCTTGTCTATATCGGTTATAATAAAGGTACATTTTAAAAACCCAAAAAATCTCCCCTTAAGGTCTGATCCCAACTGAAAGTTGATGGCACGAGTCTCTCTTATGATCTTGCATCTTGAAAGGTGCAACTTGGAATTTTTTTGTGTCAGATAACATCCTTATATACGGTGAAATTGAACCATACTTTTTTTTATGATATTTTTAATATGGGGGAAAATAATGACACGTGCTAACTAACTAATATGAAAATATCAGTTTCCTATTATTAATACTCACTTATAAAAAATGTGCAATATGATATTATTATTACATCTTTCTTTTCAGGTTATTATATAAAGAAAAATCCAATACGTTTCATACTAAACTTTCCCGAGTACTTAATTACTTCACCCAGTGTTTTCCATGTATTATTTGCTTCAGGTTTTCCTGGTTACATTTAATAATTATTGAAAATTTCCCTTAGAAATAATTACTCACCGGAGGGAATTGAATCCAACCATGAACCCTTTATATGATAAATTCAAGAAACTGCCAATTAGTGTTGCTCAGCTCATAGCTTCCTCGCATTCTAGCAGGTACTTTATTGATTTTTTGCCTTTACAATGACACCGAATTCCAACAATATGTTTATGGACAAAATGTTCCATTATTGTCTATCATAATGTCTATCAATATAAGCTATTACTTATATTGATTTAATAGTATACAAGCCATTATTGTCTAATTTCTTTGTTTTCCCCGTTTTTTCAATCTGTCAAAATTGTTTGGATTTTTTACGTAAATTTAAGTATCAATTTAGCAAAAGTTAAAGAGCGCAGACGGTTAACCCTAGAAAGCTAACCTGGAGTCAAAATGACTCCCATTTTTTTTTCAACTACGAATGCACGGTTTCTGTAAAACACAGAACTCCCACCTCTTAGCTATGCTATCTCCCACCCTTGAATGACCCTTCTACACTTCTATCAGTTTCACATTCAGATTCTAAAGAGGACATATCGTTTGTTTTTCTGCAGTCACGGAGTCATTTTGACTCCTGTTTAGTCTTACACGTAAATTTTTTGTAGGTAATTTTGACGCAGAATAGTATTTTTTAGAATAGTATGTCGTGTTATTGTTTAATTTGGCATTTTAAATCTTATAAATTAAATATTATATAACTTTTAATTCAATAATTCTTTCAAATTAAAGGTAATATAATTGTAATTTATTCATTTATAAGTATAAATTGTTATATTTTTTTGTCGTCATATGCCTAAATTATATAAAGTTAATAGAATATGAATATAGTCAAATAATAGAGAAAAAATACAATGATCTAAACAACATTTATCTCTTGATGAAGGAAATGACCGATTCAGATACCGATTATGAAAAAGAGCGTATTCGACAATAATGGTGACGGTTGTGATTTGGACCCTGATTTGAAAATAGAAACTCCCTTTTATGATCCCATCAGCGATGATGAGGAAAATGATAAATTAATTGAAACAATTTACGAAATAGAAAAACCAAAGGAAAGGAAAGAAAAAAGTTACATAAAAAAAAGTAAATAAAACCACTCCGGTAGATAACAATACAGGATATGTAATAGTAGTCCAGATTGAAAAACCTTTTTATTTTTATTTCCTTCTTTTTTAATAAAATAAATTATCAATCACTGTCATCAAATCTATAGGAATCTATTGCGGGGCCAACACGTGACTGTTAAAGAATATGATTTTTTACAAGTTTGAAACAACACCTCCCCATTTACAAGATAATAATTTTTTTTTTTTCGCTGTGAAACTACTATTTTATTCATTAAAATAGATTAAAGTGTCTAAAACTGGATCTTATACTTTCTTAATCGCTGAAAGAATTAAAAGAAGATGCGTGACATGTTACTGTAGATTGCTTGTCCAATACTGAAACATGCGGATTGGCAAACATTCATGTGATGTGGTTAGTGTCATGGGGGGCTTCAATTATTCTTGTAGCCGAACGGGTCAGGTTATAGGAATCGGTCGACATGGTTACAGTTTGTTTGGTTTGAGTATAAAGCTATTGTGAGTGCTTACATTTACAAACTTCATCATCTTTATCGTTTTACGTTTCTAAAAAGCAGCAAATAAGAAACAAAATAAAGATAGACAAAATATAGGCCGAAGGAGGGTAAAAAATTACGGAGCATGGTAATGTAATAGTACATTACGCGTCGAGTGCGGAAAGTAGCATTTTGCATGCGAGTGTGGAGTTTGCACTCGAGCGATAGCGAGGGTGGTAAAACCACACGAGCAATGCAAAATGCCGTTTTCGCACGAGTTGCGTACCGTACTTTATCTACGATTGTTAGATTTAAATAATAAATACAGAAAAAAATAAACTTGCTGTATGTAAGTTCGTATCTCTCTCCTGTTATGGCATTAATTCATTAGTTGTATTTTTTGCCGAATTAATTATTTCTGGAGGAGTATTATTCTCCACATTTTCGTCAAAGTCACTTGATTCACTCATTGTTTTTCACTAAAAACTCGATATAAATAGTTACTTTAATAAAAGAACAGCAAATTAGTTTTGTTAAATGTAAACAAACTTGCTAATCGTGCGTAAAGCTGAAGAATTCCTCTTCTTTACCGCACTAGTGTGGTAAAGAAGAGGAATTATTCAGAACTATGAGACGCGCATGCGCAATGAATACAAGTACGTAAAGAATCACTTTCTACGCATCAAAACAAAGATATAATGTTTATATTTCGTATCAATCGTAGATAAACAATGTTTATCTCCAGAAGAGAGATAAAGTGAACTTTTATCCCTAGTTTACAGGGGAGAAGTTACTCATTGCACCCTCTCAGGTTGAACAGCGAGTAATGGAAAATAAGGGAATCATGAACTCTACTTTAATTTTAACGGAATTGAACTTATTTAGTATTTAGTGAATTTTTAATATTATTCCTTCTTATTATATCTTTTATTTAGAAAAAAACAAAAAAAAAAAAACATTTTGTTTAAAATACTTATTTTTTTGTTTATAATCTTTTTTTTTTTTTTTCTCCCTTCTGTAGATAAAATCTTGTATGTATCTCGGGAGTAAAAATCAATTGCACACGAGCGATAATTAACTCCCTCGGCTCCGCCTTGGGAAATTTTAATATTTATACTACTTTTACTTATATTATTATCTTAAGGCCCCCATACACAATCAAACATTTTGCGCAAACCTGATGTCGGACAAATTTAGGCTATACACGTCAAACATCATGTTAGCGTAAACATCAAACAGCCCCATACACGGTCAAAATGTTTGCGCAAACATTTAGACCGTGTATGGGGGCCATTAGATGAGTATCATCTTCTGCTCTATTTGTATTGCTGAGTTGTAATTTTGTTTGTCTTATTATCATTACATCATTTTCAAATATTTTGTCTAAACCAAGACCAAGAAACATGTGAAAACCGTTGTACGGTATAATAGTTACGGTACCATGTGACATCGGCTGCTGATAATTTCACGAAATTCTATCCTTCGAAAATCTTCCGTAACAGAACAGCTGTTCCGAAAGCCATCCCATCCCGTTCCAATCGGAACTGGACACTTCTCGGTTCTTTTTACTTCATTTTTTTTAAGGATGCATTACCTAAAATAATTTTTAAAACTACGGCAGTCTTTTTTTAACTCAGGACCAGTGGTGACAAGAGGCGTGTAATTATCCTAAGAATCCTATGAAAAAAACCTTTTCGCTTGGTAACCAGATGTCCTTATAGATGTATTTTTGCCCTGTCCGGTTTTTTGAGGACATCGTTTGTACAACCAGAAGGCCACAACGGCTCGCCGATTTCACGCCCTGTTATCCTTCTTCATCTACAAACTAGTAGCGAAAAAGAAATAACATTTTAACAAAAAAAAAATTATTATTCATAACTCCTGTCAGAAATCTTGTTTATTTAGGAAAGATTTTTATATTTTTGAAGCGTGTCCTTTGGTTCAGCTTGGGGCTTCTTAGTCTTTACGAATAGGTCCTTGGCAGGACCTCAAGATTTCCTCCGATAAAACTTCTTTGAGGTTTCTTTTTTTCGTCCTTAACAAAAATAAACTTATCTCTATCTTTACTTTTTTCCCTCTGACCTAAACCGTTTAACTTGATTTCTTTCTTCAATTTTTTAACAATAATTTTTATTTTAATGAAAGAAATCCTTTTTTGCAGTATATTTGGTCTCAGGTTACTCAGAATGTTATCTTATTTTCCTTTATATATATTCTGATACATCTTAATAAAAAAAACAGAGAGAAAAAGGGACTTATTCTTATTTTGGGGGAAAAAATTTAACACGGGATTAATATCTGAGATGAATAAGACAAATCAAGTAAGATTAAAATGAACATATGTTTTTCTATTGAAAAAATAAATATACTTTTTACAAAACCTTTAATATTGTATTTTTGAAAAACTTACTATCTTTATCTATTGTACATCTATATTTTTGCAACAAAATATATTTAAGAAGATAAGATATTTATATAATACTAGCTGAATACCCGTGCTTCGCTACGGAGTGTTATTTTAATTTGATAAGTTTATAAACTATATACCGCATCAAGAAACATTTAAATTATTTTACTATGCGAGAATATCTAGATTCTATTCCTCCCACTTATTTCTATACTCTTCCTCTTCGATAAGATAATGTGCAAATATCCCAAATTTAACCCCCTTCTAAATGAAAATATGACAAAACTGTACGTAACAACAATTACTGTACTCTTAAAGAGCTTTTCAATGATATGCATCATGAAGGGTATTCATTACTTTGACATTTACCCCGTACCCCTGAGTACCAAAATCAAAATCCTTTCTTAGAGGGTGTCTATGATATGAACAGAGTATATCCTCAAAATTTCAAGTCTCTCAGTTAAGCAGATTTTGCTGTACGTTGATTCTATGTCAATTAGTCAATCAGGACTATGCCGCTTATTATATTCAAATAGATCATCTATTTTGTGATGCAATGTAGATGTATATATGCGGGTAGATGTATATTATGGAATGCTACTCCCCCGACAATGGCAGGGGGTCGGTTACTCCCCCCCCCCCCCCCCGTAGACATTTTTTTGGAACATTTAATTCCTTAGGTGCAATTTTAACTTATTTTAGATGTTATGAGTAAACCTTTCATCCTTTGTCTATTATATAGCCGTACAAGAAGTATCACGCCAAGAGGTGAAGCTGCCACATTAATTACTTTATATTTTCCTCTCATGTTAAAAGCGCCATCGTAACATTGTCCCCTTAAGTTTTCAAATTGGTAAAGTTAATCTCAAAAGAACTTAGGGTTTATAGATGATTAAGCATACCCGTTATACAATTATGATTTTTTTTGTCTTCGACCACTGGGGTCCCTGGTTCGGTGTCAGGAAAGAATTACACAGGAAAAATACCCCCCCCCCCCCCCCCCCCCACGGAAACAATAGAAAAATATAACTTGTATCGTTGTTGTGTTTGAGATAAATTAATGAAACTTGGGGGATCTGTACCATGTAAAGGCAAGTTAATTTTCATCCACTCCCAACTAGGGGCAACTACCCTGTTTGCCCCTAGGCCACCCGATTTTAAAATTTCAAATTTGATTGCGTATTTTTGCTTCCGAGCTTACCGAAGGAAACGGAAGCTATGTGATCGTTCTGAAGAGTGAAAAAGTTTTAGGTCTCCGATTTCAAAAATTCCAAGACAGAAATTAGTTTCATGCATCAGGGAACATTTTTGGTTCCGTATCGGTCAGTCGGTCTGTCTGTCGGTCTGTTGGTCTGTCGGTCGTCTGTTCAGACTGCGAGTGAGGAGATGTTTAACTATTTTTATATATTTTTTGACGAAGGAACGATGTTTTGTTCCATGAATTATATATACAACCTTTTTAGACACAACCATTACGACCCTCACTAAATTATATTACAGGTACTTTATGAAACTAGTTAAATAAACTTCGCAATAGTAATGTATTATCATGACGTTTTTTCTAAATAAAGTTTTATTTCTAGGCTTGAAAATGGCACGTCGGGCCGAAACGTTGCCACATAATTGAGTTTTTCATATTACCCTTAAGGATCCACTCTTCACACTGATTACCTTTTTAGTTTTAAAGTTCTCTACAAGGTACCTCTAGTGGTGATGTTTACAATTTTTTAACAATATTGTGAATGGGTTTTCTATTAGCCTTGAAAGGGACAAAAAAACAGATTTTTTCGGATTTTTTAATTTTACCTTTACTTGTACAATAAACTCTACCTATATACAAAATTCCAAGTTTCTAGGATTGTTAGAAGTGCCTTAGAATTATGATCAGTGAGTGAGTGAGTAAGTCAGTCGGTAACAAAATAACAAAACTTTAGACTCATAATATATCTCATGAACTAATATGGGTAGAATTTTAAAACTTTTATTTCTGGTTCAGTTTGTCGTGGCATTTAAATTAAAATTAATTTTATATATCTACGTATCTTCAATAGGATAATAGAGGAGGGTCCAAATGGCCGTGAGTTGGTTCCAGTGAAGGATGGTACGGCTGTGCTCGACTTGGCGGGGGCACTTCCGTGCTCCCAGATATGTATATAGCATATATGTATAAGCCCTTTGGTAGGCCTAAGCCCTACATGGGCTGATGAACCACCGAGATAGTTAATTATTAGTTAGTTAGTTAGTTTAATTTTATTCTGATATTTTTTTAAGAATAGCGGTTTATCATATCGGTTAAAAACGGATGAATCTTTAAAACAAAAAATATTACTTCTTGTATCTTTAATTGAAGTAGTTGAAAAGTATCTTTAGTAGGTTTTTGGGATGGAAGATTGATCCATGCACCATGAGGTGCATGGATCAATCTTCCATCCCCCCCCCCCATGAGGACACGGAGGAGGGGAAAGAGAAAGAAGTTGGAAGGACCCAATTTACTTGGACCCCGAGTTGGAGGAGGAAACGTCTCATCCTTCTTCTTTAGGTTTTTTTAACCTCATTCACATCTGGTTTTGTCAAATGTTCTTTTTAAAAAAAATTAAGGACATTTCACGAAAAAGTAGCAACCAAGTAGCAGTATTTTGTTTGTTTTTTTTAACTCCTTAAAGAAATTTGTGGGTTTTTCGGTAAAAGTTCTAGTAGCAGTAAAAAGTAGCGGGTGTAACTTCAGCAGTCTTAAAGGACGAAGGACCTCAAGAGAAAAAAATAAGTCAATCCACAGGGGAGCTATCCTTACAAAGACATCCTTCTTGCAAAAAAATACCCTTACTTTTGAAAAAATACACATCTCTCCTTTTCATCCTTTCACATATCCTTACCATTTTTACTTTCTTATACACAGGAACTTAAAGGAAAATAAAAAGGTCCTGAGTGACATCCTTTTTCTTTAAAAAAAATATTCATCCTTTATTTTTGTTCCTCCAACAATATCCATTTTTCCTCTTATATTTTCATACTTAACCTCATATTTCCTTGAAGTACATTTTTCTGTCATTCCTATTTTTTCTCCCTTCTTTGAACATTCATAGAGGAAAAAAGGAGAATAGAAGAAATTAACTTTTGGCATTTATGATGGACGACTTTTTGGGGGCGTACATTTTTTTCTCAATTTTTCGGTTTATTGTTCGTTATATACGTACTAGCGAACAAATAAATATTGTATAGATGAATCTAAAAAAAAGATCAAAAATTCATTTATAACATTTAGGAAAAATATGTGTTGTTAAAAAAAGTGTCAATGGCTTTTAAAGATGGATGATATCCTTTTTTTCAATTCGTTCAAATCCATTAGGATTCTCTGTTCTTTTATGTGATTTGTTCCTCCTTCAAATTTTCTTTTCAGCTTCGAGTGCTGACTTTGCTCAAATTTATTTTTTTTATATTTCTTCTATCACATTGAAAACTCTTCTTTTTCAAATATTAATAAAAAAATGCATCTGATTTTTGGATTTTCATGCATCATGGTAAATAAGGAAAATAGAAAGGAAACATCTTAACTCGAAATCAATATTATTTTTATTTCTTTCAGATGTTATAATAAACGTGTCAAATGAAATCTTCATTTATATATATATTTTTTTTTTTTAAATAATAAAAAATGCTGTCCAGTACAACGTGTTCAAATCTTTCTCGTATACAAAGACGCAATTGTTTTGATCCAGTGTTTCCCATTTGTTAGTTTTTCGATTATTAACTGTTACATTTAATCATTATTGAACGATATATAATTTATTTATTGACACAACTAGAATTTATATGTATATATGTCATATGTTATGAGGTACAGATAATTATAGGTACTTTTGGCTATGGAAAAACCGAAGAAGATGGTAGTCCAGTAGCTACTCCTGCATAGCAGAAGCAATTATAAATAAAAGGATTTTTTTTAAATTATGTTTATAAAGCCAGAAATAATTGGGTATTAGCGAATTGTTAGTAAGCCCGATTCTCCACCCAGGAGTTAAAGGATATAAGTTAATCGACGGAAGTTGGAAGGCTCGGTGCTACCTCAAACTTCTAGACCGTTTATACACTATAATGTCACTCCTTCAGTGGAATGACTACGCGACGTTGTAGTAAGTAATTCAATTTTACAGGAGAGCCTGTAATTCCTACTAAATTTATACCTAATTTAAATATTAAAACTAGCAATAAATAATTAGAGTTAATCATTCATTTATCCATAGAGTGGCCACTGAAGGACCAACAAAAGTGGATACATTAGACAGGTGACCTTTAGGAAATAATAATTTTTCCACAGGGGCCATGGAAAAGTGGTCAACTTGACTAGGTGGTTAACTTTACCGGGCTGGTCATGGCTGGACATTAGCAGGTTTTACTGTACTTACATTACAAAAATAAAATTGTATTTGTTTCGAACAAGATGGAAAATATTATTCTGATTTTGTTTTATTATCTGGACATTGTTCAGGTTATCCGGACACTTCTGACGTGTTTACCGTAATGTCATAAAGTTTTGCAGTTACGCCGTTGTTCAAACGGAGGACCGATATTATTTTCATTTAAAAGCTATACGATATTATTGCTGTAAGAAGTGTATAAGATTTAGAAAACTAAAGGAAAATGGAAGTAAGTTATTATACAATATTGTACTTAGTAGGTGATTACCGTTGAGAGGTTTAAGCCGTACAGTTGCTGATGCTTCAACAAGGAACTTAAGATGCTAAGGACTAAGGATCAACTACCTGCATCCTCCTCGTCCTGATCCTTCTTTAAGCTAAACCATCTTTAACTACCGCTAATGAAGAGCAAACCAACGTTTTTCTTCTTTTTTACATCCTTCTTTTTCAAAATGCTCAAGGATTTACTTAACCGCCCTTTGACCACTACCATATTTCCTTTTTCCAAAAAAAAAAACACCCAACCTCCAAAAAAACAGTATGAATATGGTCAAAGTACCTGATTTTTATTTTTCCCTTTTTTTCGGGAGGTCCTTTTTAGAAGTCCTAGAAAAATAATCCATGGAAGCTTTTTTCGTTATGCTTCTTCTTTTTTTTGTCCTTCTTTTGTTCGTTTGACCAAAGTCCAACGTGCGGTGGTCGAAAAAAGACAACATCGTTATGAACGGCTCCTTTTTTGAACTGAAAGTTTTTTTATTTTGCGGTGCAGGTAAAAATAGTGAATAATCATTCATGAAGTACAGAAGGATACTTTATTGTTTAAATTTCTATTGATGGATCAATCATAATATCCTCTTCAGAGTAATTCCATGTAAAAGTGTTTTCTTTTCTTTTTTTAAATAATCGCATGTCTTCAGTAAGCAACTGTAAATCTTGATGTTGCTTTCAATTCAAAACATGTAGCTAGAACTGAATTCAGTTAAATAAGTACTTGACTAGTTTATTGTTAAACCTATAATAAAATGGTTTGATTTCATCAGTTTTCTGTTGAACCTAAAAGGCCCCATACACGTATTTTGATTTTATAAACAAGTTTATCAAATCTAAAACTAGGTTGGAAACTCGTTGTAACATTACATTGATACGTGTTGTACATCCGACCCAAGTTGAACTATATAATATGACTCAACCTCAACGTATAATATTCACAGGGATATGTTGCTGGGCTGTATTGGGAGTAAATACCGACTGAGGCTAGACAGTATTGGAACATCAATGCATCGGTTAAATATAATTGTATAGTTATTGAAAATAGCTATATAATTATCAAGCACTTTTATCATTTACAAACACATTTGCTGAAAATAAGTCATACCCCTAAGAAAATGTGTTTAGATATCAATGATTTTTATTATTAATTTGTGTTTTGACACATCAACTTTATGAGGTAAGTTAACTACCAGCAAGAAACGATACATTATTTTTATTTTTATTTTTTTATCTTCTTTATGACCCCTTTTATTTATTTTTTAATATATTCTAATTAACAACTATAAAAGTTCTACTATTGACAATTCCAGTTAATGTTGCAAGCCTGATATAGCAATGTGGCAAAGGTTTTTCATTGTTTTAGAAGGTTGGCAAAGAAAAAATTTGCCAGTGACGGAGAAAAGTATAGCGCTGGCGAATGTACTGGAGAAGTATAGCACTGGAAAAATGTTAATTTGGCTAAATCTTTATTTTCGCACAGCAATAATCCATAACTGAACAATGCCTACAAGGGACCCTCATTTCTTCTAGCAGCATTGATTACCAATTATTTTATTTTAGGATTGAAGTCTGTCGTTTCGCTTCCACTTGTGAAAGCATATGCATCAGGTGTGTGCTGCATCGTGATGTTGAACAAGAAAGGATTTATCGTGTTGTTGGTTCTGTTATCACCACATCACAATGCTCAACACCTCTGAAGGTGAAGATGCTAACTGTAGAGGAAGCAAAACCAAGAATGTCAAATCCTTAATGAGGGAATTTACTGTCTTTTTTTTTATAATACTACTTAGTTACATCTTTTAAGAACTAACCATACTAAAACTTAGGAGCGAAAATTTTTGAAACATTAAATTTTAAATATTTCCACAAATTACCTTTTTGCACAAGAGATTTTTTTTTTACTAGACAGGGTAGGATAGATTTGGATGATATTTTTAAAATCTAGAGAGTTATAGAAAAGGTCAATGTCCCTACAGATCCTTAGTTTGCAATATAATCCGGGTTGAAAAGCGTGTCTTTTTACCTTGTACCGAATTAGGTAACATTTAGTACAGTATACAGATTTTTTTGTCGTGTTATTTTGTACCCCGCTATGCACACAGAATGTGGCAGATGTCACCCGCTATATAAGTACCAATAAGAGATGTACTTAGCAGTACTTTACTAAACACGTGTGGGATAAGTTGCACCCGGTACCGTGGTACACTGTACCCCATGTCTTCCCAAACAGTAAACAGGAAGTTAGCACGAGTCTAGTCTACCAGCCTCCTCCTGTTTTTTCAAGATTGGAAGGCGACATTCCCTCGAGTGCAAAGAAATACATTTCTTTCTAAAATTTTTTTTTCTTCTTTCAGGGTTTTAAAGGAACCATAGGGAGGCCCTTAGCCTTCAGCCGCTTCGCCTCATTACTACTAATGACATCATTTTTAATTCTTACCCTAAGAAAAAAAAAAAAAAAAAAAATGAATGATACCTTAGTGGAATATGGGGCAGTACTCAATTTTAACCCAGTTATTGCTGTAAAATTATATTTTTAATGCTTATTTCAAAGAGAAAGTATTGTGATGGCACATTACGTTTTATTATTCGATTTGGATTTTGAAGGATTTAAAAGTTTTCCCAGACCACAAAAGAGGTTTTTAAATAATGTCTATTACCTGTTTTCTGTTCATAAAAATAAAACCCCTTAGCGAAATCGAGAAATGGCTTTAGAATTTAAATGCAATACCACTATGCAGGTGTTCTAATTCCGATTTACCAGCAGGTAAATTAATTGATTGTATATAAGTCTATATTATGGATGTACTTTTAGGTAATCAATGTGACACATTCTTTGTGTCAACTGACAACTTGTCAGATATAATTTATATATATAATATTGTAAATATATTCTCAGTCTTGGATTAACCACAGAACGGTATTGTTATTTCTTAAGATAGAACAGTGGCGACGAGGATGGGATTAAAAATGAACACTATCAGGACAGAACAGAACAACCAAGAACTAACAAATCTGAAAAAAGCACGGACAGTTATTACAGGACAGATGACAAGATTTTATAACAACGGAAAATCAGGATCTAATCTCGAAGAGCATGAAGTGACAACTAGACTGGACACACTCGAACACATTTTAGTGTACGAAGTTAGCAATTAAAATACACAAAGTAATTCGGTAAGAGTTATTCTATTTTTTTATTAAAAAGTAATTATATCCATAAATGACAACAATAACAAACTAGTCAAAATAGGAAAACAAAACAAACAGTCTTGACAAAAAATAATTGAAATAAATAAATAATAATTTCACTACAACATGTTTAATAAGTACGATGAGATACAAGATAAAATTGATATAATGACTGACTATGACTTTTTAGAACAAGAAATAGACTATCGCACAGAAATTACCGAACACTACATGGAAATAAAAAGATGTATACAGTTATTAAGGACTACAAAAACAGTACCTTATAATACAGACAATACCATAACTTATAGTATAGACAAAAATAAAAATAAGGAGTTAGCTTGTACACAGACAGTAGACATGGCAACAACGATTGAACTGGCAAAAAATGACAATTTACTTATAGCCAAACCTGAACAAAACCAAACTATATTTCAAATAAATAAAAACAATTCGATGACAAGACAGCCGACAGAATCAAATTATTCAAAATTTCAAAAACAAAAATCGAACAACTTTGCTATATTGAAGGACCGCTGTTTTAGGTGTGACTCAAAAGAACATAGGGGACAGAACTGTAGGCACATAACGACAATTTGTACGTACTTTAAAAAATATGGACACTTAGAAAGGGTATGCTTGATAGAGACAACAGGACTTCAAATAAAACAATTAATAAAAGAAAATTATATACTGCTTGAACAAGAATTTTGGGAAAACGAAGAAAATTATAACCATGAAATCAATGTGATAACTTGTGAAAGAACTGAACATTTTTTTGTAAAACGAACACCAACTTTTGGCCGTAATTGGATACGTAAAAGAAAAGAAGACAGGAATACAAGGAAAAGGAGGGAAAAGTGGATATTCGGAATAGTGGCGGCCAGCCACGGACAACTCCACTACACGGTGAAAGAAGTTGGAACACAAGTTGAAGGCATATTGACCGGCTGCGTTCCTTGTCAATTAAGGGTGGAGGATTTACACATACTTTGTGTCAACTGACAACTTGTCAGATATAATTTATGTATATAATATTGTAAATATATTCTCAGTCTTGGATTAACCACAGAACGGTATTGTTATTTCTTAAGATAGAACACAATGGATCTATCTAACATTAATTACTCGTATCTCTCTCTCTCTCTCTCTCTCTCTCTCTCTCTCTCTATATATATATATATATATATATATATATATATATATATATATATATATATATATATATATATATATATATATATATAAATATATATATATATATGTGTGTGAGAAAGTATCGTGCGAGTTTGTATGATTGATTTTTGTCTCTCATTATTTTGAATTTTGAAGAGCATCACCATTAACCAATTAATTGAGTTGGAATTGGTTACTTCACATATTCACTTGATATGATCATCAGAGTGAATCGTGTTTTTCCTTTCTGGGATTCCAACCATCACCAGGTATAATAGTAAATGACCTAGCGAGTACGCTCATCGCTCGGCATTATCTATCTCTTTTTACTTTCTTATATATGTATATAGGTACTTAGAAGGTACGTACATACCAGAGAGAACGTATTGTGATGGCGCTAAAATTAAATTGTGATGAATTTACTTGCTTCGCAGCAGAAGGAAAGCAGCATTGGATGTGGTCAGTATTTGGATGGGTGACCGTACTGAACTAACTGATTTATTATCAATCTTTAAAAATATCTTAATTTTAATACCTATATTTTATTTAATTATTTGAAGTTTGGCGGTATTTTGACATATGTAAACAAACTTTGACGTCATCAAAATTATCGCACTAATAAATAATTATATTCGTTTATAACTTTTAAACTAATTAATGAAATTTTATCGTTTTTTTTATATTTGTTTCTTAATTTTTTCCGGTATCATTGATATAATATAAGTCAAAAACCTATTTATACTTTCGGTATTATTAACCGTCAAAGTTTCAAACTTAAAAAATTGATAACTTCAAAATGGTAGCTAATATCAAAATGAAATTTGGTAGGCTTGTTTGTCATACAGAGAGGTACATTCGTGCCAAATTTCAACTCGATCAGGTCATTTTCGATTTATTTAGATTTTTTGAAATTTTTGCTGACTCAGCAAACTGGGTTCAAGATGGCGGAAAAAGTTGATTTTTTTTCTGGCGGTACCACTACAGGTAAGAACTGATTTTTCTGCCAAGTTTCAACGCTCTAGGTTACCTTGAGCGCTACGATGATTACACACACACATACACACATACATACCCGCATACATACATACAGACGTCATGCTGAAAACCACTCAGGAGGTCTTAAAAGCACTTAAAACGGATAATTCCGTTGAAATCTCAAATACAATCTTTTGGTGAAAACAATACTTTTCCTACTATAGGTAGTGAGGAAAAGTATAAAAAAAACCGGTCCAAGTCAACTCAGACAAACTTAAATAAAATTGTTAAATAATAAATAAATGTAACATAACGAAACGACTAAAGGCTCCCATACACGATCAAACATTTTGCGCAAACCTGATGTCGAGCAATTTTAGGCCATAACACGTCAAAAATCATGTTTGCGCAAACATTTTGACCGTGTATGAGGGCCTTAACAAATGGAAATCACTTGATCAAGAAATTACATACATGAGAAAGTTTGAGTTTGATATGAATAAGTGCGCTCAAAATCAGGATATAAACAATTAATTTCCGAGCTTACGACGTCACATTTTTGAGGCAATATCATATCCACTACAAGAGACTTGGGTGTCTTTGATTTTATTGGGCATCGAATATCACTTATATCTTTCTTGGTTTATATTTTGTTGTAGAATGTTGAGTTTATCTTGGAGGAAGGATGAGGAGGCGGATCCTTGACTTTTTTGTAGTATGGTTAAGACTCTTCCTGTTGGCAGAGTGTTATCGGTTGAGGGTGACTGAATGTTGTGGGTTAATTAGTGTGGAAGTGTGTTCACTAAATCACTCCTGTGAGACGAGTTTCACGAGCAGCCACCACCTGCTGCACAGGCCTCATCATATCCTAACTACGAGTGGAAGCATCAGAAAATGGCTATGGCTATGCAACACTGACACTGCATTTCTGTTTGAGAATTGAGAAGGTTCCCCACCGTTACATAGACAATACAATATTTATGCGTGTGGTTTACTTTAGTGCCAATTTCGTAACACCCGCCAATCTAATCTCAATTTTTTTTTAATTTAACGCCAATTAAATCATTTTTCTTTGTGAGATTTCGTGGTTTCGGGTGATATTCGTACGAGGAGGGTGTGGTTTTACTTCAGTGCTCAGTGTGTTCAAATTTTTAAACATGTTTTGTGTGTCAATATTTATTAATATCAAGTTCGTATAGAAAGATAGCGATCAATTATAATTTTTTAAAATTTTTGTAAGGAAAAAAAAAAATTACTTAATTTTAAAATGTATTATGTATTTACATTATTATTGTTTTATTTACATGATATTATATTGGCTAATCTGCAGTGATCAATACAGTCGAGAATCTGCTAACAATTTCGCTTGATTTATACATTTAAGAGATGATATGATATCCCTTTGTCAAAACAATATTTATTTCTCAAAACCTTTATTAAATAATAAAATTGATATATTAGAACATTTAGTACATATAAATTCCATAATTCTATATAATATGTAAATCATTTTAAATTTAAAGTTTTAGCATTCTAAAATTTTTAGCATCTCTTATATATTTGAGGGATCCCCCCTCCACAATATTCTAGCCTCTTCTTTTAAATGGCTAGATAACTGCAGTTTAACCGATTTATTTGTATATTAGAACGTTAACCCCCATGAAAACATCTTGCCTACGCCACTGGTCTAATTGATATAGTAGAAGGTGCAAAATTATGAAACATTATTTCATTTTGATTACCATTTGGTCCACTAGGAGCTGTGATATCATATTATATAAAATTTAGAACTTATATCGGCGAAATATAGTACTACAATGACTACAAGTGAAAACCCATCTACCTCCTATCATATTCTAACTTCCTGGCACGATATTTAAGAGCGTCGCAAGTTTCATGTCGTTATTTTCCGTGAATAAAATTTCTTCTACTACCCCAGGCCCCAGACCTAAAACATATCAAGTTAAACAAATTAAAAATCACTCTTATAGGCAAAGTGTTGGCAATATATTGCTGAAGGAATTTCGGTTGAATGTGAGAACATAACAGGCGATGATACTCTTCATATTAATTTCTTAACATTTTAATTTCATGTACAGTAATCCTTTTTACGTTTTAATTTAAAATGAAAACTTTCGGTCACAATAAACAAAGAAATCTACTTTAACTATAGGCCAATATATTTTAAAATGAAAAGTTATCTGTACCCCGGTCAACACCTTCTTACGTCAAAGGTGACGCAAAACGTGCCTGTTTTCGGAACCTCAATCTGAATCCGGAATCAGCTTGCAATGCGGCTCTGGTCGAACCCTTAAAACATATTTTGGTATAGTTAATACTATAGGCAAGTTAGTTTACATTATATTTATGATATATGCATAAGTTAATACTGTAGGCTCTGGTTAAATCATGTCTGACACAAAATATCAGAAAAAAACAACAAATTTAGAAAAAGTATAAAGAATAATATACTTTTATTTAATAATTGTTCTTCTTCTAAATTTATTTTTATTTTCTTTGTTAATTTATTTTCTCTCACAATTTCTCTTTAAAAATGAAATAACATTTGTATCACTTATTTTGTTCTTAATTATTTTTGTTTCCTTCCCTGTTGGTAAGGATATTCTTTTTATCTGCTATCTCTCGCTTTTAATTATTTTAGGAAAACAAACAATTATACCGATAATTGACTTACTAATTTGGTCACATTCCGTTGTTACTTCTCTAATATAATACTTATAGATATAGAAACTGTTTCCTGGGAATCCTTTTCATTTCAGCTTTACATTAGTCGAAATTTAACACACATTTTAACAACTATAATGATTGATTAAGATGAGACCACCGTTGAGAGCACAAAACAATTTCTCTTTTTGGCTCAGTCCATGTTACATCTCTCTTTTTGTCTTGATTGTTTTTACTTTTTAAGAATTTTTCCAGTTATTTTAGAATAGCGATTCAATAACTTTCAAACAACCTTATCAAGTGATTAAGTATCAAAAGTGTTAGAGATATGATCGGTGCCGGTATCAACGTGAATCTGTAAGCTGTTAAGCGTTGTTAAGTTATAATAAAGAATTGACCTTCACAATATTCGAGAATAATAAACCGTTTTCGTCGGACAAATCATGCTTCAATTCTGCTGTCGTTACCGGAAAAACTATATAATATAATGACTTTAAGGTCTTGGAAACCTACCAGATTACAATAAAACATAGAATGAGCTCATATAGTACAAGAACCACACTCTACCTCAATAATTCCCTCCTCAATCCTCAATTAATCTTCTCAATCAATTATCCAATATATAAAATCCCCCTCCGAAAATTCTCTTTAAAAATTCCACAAAATTAATAAACAGGAAGTTAGAACTGTCCGACTCAAACAAGAAGTGGTTAGACGTTAGACAAGAGAAAAAAACTTGAGAGGGTTTGATTGTCCAAGCGTGTAACTGCAGGAGGAAGTTATGTTATTAGTGTGGATAGTCTACGAGTGCTCCAAGTAAAAGTCTATAAATTTTCTCTGGTTATTTTCTTTTGTGCTCGTAGTTTTGGAAGCAAGCTAAGCGAGACTCTCCCTTTATGAAGAATCCCTTATCTTTTAATATATGATGCTATTCTTTGTTTCTCTTTTCCTTTCTCTCTCAAATGTTCATTGTTAGAAGTTTTATATTACACGCGATATGTTTGCTTCGGACTCCTCCCTCGCATTCTACAGCACAACACCATCTTTCTTAATTCCCTTTTTTCTCCCATTAACAAATAAATTAAAAAGAATATTGAATTTTTCTATCACTGGATATTATATTTTAAACTTGTTGAAGCGAGCGTAGCGAGCATCTTACATTCAACGAAATAATATGTTCCGTGTCTGTGTGACTGAAATGAACGACGACAACTTGAGTAAAAATTGACCTATTTTGATAAAATTTGGTACACATGTCATTTTACCAATGCTCAGGACGAGTTCGTTGGACAACGTTGTCTGCCCAAGCGTTCGCGCGAAACGCTCGCGTAAACGTGCGCTTCTAAATTAAAATTGGAATTTTAGGATGGGAAAAAATTCTAACTTTATCTATTCGATGAGACGAACATTTTTTTTTTCAAATAAAATTTTGTAGTAAAACCAACAGCGACATCACTATGAATTAATAAAGATCGTTAAAACCATTTAAGCGGACCTAAACGTTTAAAGTAGAGAAAACAACGTGTTCCGATGTTGATATCTTATGTTCTGACGCAACGATTTTAATAAAACTTCATATACATCGTCTAAAGTACAATTGAAACAGGCATGTAAAATTTCAACTTGATACAAGCAGAAGTTTTTACGTAGTGAAGTGATACATTTATAATAATTGTTTAAAAGCTACTACGTGTGGTGAGATAGGAGTGTAGGTTTATCTGGGAAGGTAAGTTTTGTACCAAGTACCCCTCACTCTACCCTCTTCCACTTATCTTCAACTATGACATTCATCATGATTAATAATTCCTTAATATAAATATTCAGTATTTTATTGCAACACGCTCGCTTCAATGATAGAGCCACGCGATGCCTAGTATATTTTTTATGTCTCTGAATTAAAAATCCGATTTTATGTCAAAGAACATTTTTTTTAATCTCATGTCTGTCTGTGGTCTATCACTTTTGCGAACCTCCGGAGAACACTCATCCGATGTTGATGAAATTTAGATGGTCAATCATAAATAGCCTATTCTTAGTCCCTATTAATTTTAACATTGCTTTCTCAAGCTCTCATTCCTTTCTCTTTTGCACACGCACAATTTTATTTTTATTAACACCTATATCTTTAAAAGTACTCATCCTATGTTAAAGAAGTTTGATATAGGTTTGTCAAGAGTCACATCAATATTATTATTAAAATCATCACTTTTAATATTAAACAAAAATATTTAGTAATAATGAGGCTTCACTATATTTTTGGGTTATTAAATATAAAACAAAGTTTCGTGTTTTTTGGAGCTACTGGTACGTTTACCACCGACAGACTTATATGAACTTATAAGAAAAGGGTCTACTGTTTTTTGCCTACTGACCCTAACAGCTTAATTATTTAAAAACAGGCGATTCTTAACATTATGTTTTCGATTTTTAGCAAAATTAGATTTATTTTTATCAGTAACTCAGAAATTAGTTTAACTAAGTTTGTTAGTATGAAGTTTTGGTTCAGGCCCTTCATCCACCCCAGCGGTGTTCTCACCTGGCCAGGAGGTTAATTAACGGTTATACTAAATTCTGATATCGGTCCATTAAATAATTCCTCCCTGCCGGGAAATCGAATCCGATTAGCGCGGCCTTTTTATGTAAATTTATATCAATACCTCGGAAACAAGATTCTTTCTGGAAAACGGCTTATATTGGTTCGATTCCCCGCCAGAAAGAATACTTTAATAGTAAATTTTATTAATCTTTTTCAGAGGTTTATTGAAAGTACTAAAACTACTTAAATGCAGAAGTGGTAACACATATACATATATATTTTCTTTTTAATCCTTAGTTTTGTGAGAACTTACTGAAAAGGGGGGAAATATTGTAAATGCCATTATTATGTTTGGTTGAATTGAAAGGGATATGTCATGTGGTCATGGTCCCTTACTCACGAAGCTTTTATCTGGAGCGTGGATGTCCAGCGATATTGGGGCTGGACATTGGTCGTCTCTGCATTTGATATCGAGTTACGTTTTCTCCCTTTCTTGTAAATTCTCGGATTTTATGATTAAGCATCTATCATCAGGATGTCTGAAGTGGGTGTGCTTTTGTCCGAAGTATCGTCTGAAGGGGAGAAATGAACAGCATTGTATTAGGTCCATAAGTTTATGTCATATTGATGAATTTGAGGTGACGTCATTTCATTGCACGAACTCTTTATACATCATACATACCTCCAACTCCTAGTGCTAGGGACTAGGGCCTCAATAGGTTTCTTTCTACTTGCTGGGCGATTGCGTGCTTAGATAATCTAGAAGTAGTTAAAGCTTACCTGTAATATGTCAGGTCCGGTTAAACGGATATAAAGATTGGAAAAGGATTCCACAGTCAAATTTCCATTCCAACTCAGCCTAGTGTGATTAAGATGTTAGCTCTTTTCGCAAGCAATTTAATTAAATTTCGTTAATCCATTTTTTTTATACTATCGGTCACCTTGAGTGTCTACAGAAGAACAATAAGTAATTAACCATTCATGATTGGTATAATAATAGGTAGAAGTGATTGAAATAATTAAGAAAAAAACAGAATAAATAAAAGAATTATTACCATAGAGAGCTCTTTTTAGAAAAACAAAAATTAAATCTTATAGACTTTGTTTGGTGTAAGGCCACTAAAAGACTACATTTCTTACACTACATTTGTCATGTTTTCCGTAGATAACGTGATCACTGTTTGCTACCATTGTTGGTAGCATGATTGTAGATATGACGTCACACCTCCCTCTTGGCTGGTGAGAACTGACCGATGGTCAAGCCTGACTCACAACGCTACAACCCCAATGTTTGGGATCTCACCCCGGTTGTACATCGTTTTGAACCCTTATTTATAGTAGTTGCACGTTCTCTATACCTCCACCCTCTCTATACTGTAAGCCCACTTGATAAATAATACATTTTTATCTAAAATCAATAATACTAAGATTCCCACAGACTCCAAGCAGCCTTATCTCATTCACTCTTCCTCCACTACACTCAGCCACATGACGATAGGCATTATACAAAAAAAAAAAAATTCTCCTATAATTTTATGTAGGTTTTATAAAAACCCAAAACGCATTAAAGAGTGGCATTTAGGAGGGTCACCTTATATTTCTACACTTACAAGTGGGAGAGGTGGTTAAATTGGGAAGTAAGGTGTTAGAGATGATTAAAACAGATTAGATATGGTCAGATATTTTACTTAGTAATTAACAGCGGGGACAAGAGATATTTAGCGGTTTCACAAACTGCCACTGGTATCAGTAAATTCTAAACAAATTAGAAATTAAACAAACGAATTCATTGACATCAGGACACATAAAATTATTTCAATGTTGATGTCTTGCAGTGAACTGTTTTAGTAGACTATACATAATACGTTATGATGTCATCTTTGTTGCCACCAACTGTTTCTCGGTCTATAATACTAAAGTAAATTTAAGAAAATAATCAATTAGTGTGGCACATAGCTTCCTCGAGTATGATCGCACTCAATGTTTTGCTGATTTTAAGACCTAAGTCTGTCATAATTGATTTGTTTTTTTACATATATAAAAGGAACAACTATATGAATTATGAAATTTGAAATTTACACAGATGAAATTAATATGGAAAGTTCTGAGAGGTACTTTTGACAAACAATCTAAATTTCTTAAATCGGAAGAGAACTTTTAATGATGAAGGTTAATAAATAAATAGTTATGCGCACGCGGAAGAAAAATGGAATGGGCGAAGAAATTTTAAATATAGGACCTTCAATGGGCTAATTGTGTCCCAGCATCCAAATTTCATCGAAATCAGAGGAGTAGTGTTTATGATATATGTAGGAATGTAGGGTGGTTCACAACATTGTTAAACGATAGACAGACACGAATATGTTCCTAAAAATGTTTCCTGAAGTCTGAAACCGATTTCAATCTTTGATTATTTTGAATTTGGAGACATGAAAAAATGTCGTTCCTCAGAATGATCACATTCGCTTTCTAATGATGCTTCCGTAACCTTCGGTATGCTAGGAAGCTTCTTTTTTTTTTATTTCAAGCACTTCTTAAAGTTTCCTATTAAGTTTATGGTTAAAGAAGTAAAAATAACTAAACAGTTAAAAGATTTAAAGTAAATTTACATAAGAAACTCACATTTCAGACAATATCAATGAAAACCACATAATATAATCATTTAAAAGATATATTGCTGAAATTATTTCATTGGCAGTACTTAATTTTTTTTTATAGTTTTAACAGTTAGTTAAATTTTAAATTTCTGAAACTTAGTTTAAGTTTAAATTAATGGCATTGAAGATGGCCAACCGAAAGCTGACATTTTAACGAAATAACTTATTTCTTTATTCCTAATAATAGCCTATTTTTATCACAAAAAACCATTTAGTTAACACTTATTGAAAAATATTAATAAAGGTGTATTTTTTACCTTACAATCCACCCTCAAATCTACAAATATACAGAAACAAAAATCGTTACGGGGCACCTCGGAACTTTTTCTCACTTTGGAGGCCACTAAAGTGACCTCTCCTGCTGTGATGCAGAAAGAGGAAGCAGCATTGGGCGTGGTCAGTACTTGGATGGGCGACCGTTTTGAACTAACTGATTGTTTATTATCATTTTTTTTTAAAAAAATTATAATTTTAAAAAATCATTTATTTGTTTAAAATCATTTATTTAATTCAATAAATGGCCGTATTTTGACAAATGTAAAAAACTTGACGTTTAACAAAACCACAAATTAATAGATCATGTTCGCTTATAACTTTTAAACTAATTAGTGGAATTCCATCGATTTTTTCCTTATTAGCGAATTTTCAAAGAAAATAACGCTATTGCAATGACTTCAAAATTTTTGTAATGTGAATTTTTGAAATTTTTCTGAATCGATTCCTAAAATTTAACTTTTTTATGTATGTATGTATATATGTGTCACTCCAGACGATATCTCCCCTTAGGATGCATAAATTTAAAACAAATTTTAAAATGTCAATAATATCAAAAGAAAGGATGAGTTCGTTGGCCAGAATTTTTGGAGTTCATTTAGGGGTCAAATTTTGACAATTTAGGGTCAAAAATAACATAAAAATGTTTTTTTTCCATTTTATCCCCCTTTTATATGAAAATATGATAAAAGTGTACATAACAACAATTACTGTACTCTTAAAGAGCTTTCCAACAACATGCATCTTGAAGGGTAAATACTATTTTGACTTTTGTACCTCGTACCCCTGTGTACCAAATTCTTTTTCCACCCATGCAAATTCTAAACAAAAATTTTCCTATATTATCATAAGCCAATAACACGCAGATTTCTTTGAAAATTCGCTCATTAGGTCATGGTGCATGACTGGACTTTTTTTTACCGGTTCCAACGATATGCTATATGGATATATGTCAGAAACGTATTTATATTTTCGGTATTTATTAACCGTCAAAGTTTCAAAATTAAAAAATCCATAACTTTAAAATGGCGGCCAATATCAAAATTAAATTTGGTAGATTTGTTTGTTATACAAAGAGGTATGTTCGTGCCAAATTTAAAGTCGATCGGACGGACCACTTTTCAATTTTGTACGATTTTTTAAAATTTATGCTGACTCAGCAAACTGGGTTCAAGGAGGCGGAAAATTTTGATTTTGCGGGTGGCACAACTAGAAGTAAGGACTGATTTGTCTGCCCAGTTTTAACTCTCTAGGTTTTATACCATGGGCGTTATGATAATAACACACACATACGACATACAGACGTCACACTAAAAACCACCCAATAGGTCTTAAAACCATCCAAAACGGATAAGTAATTCAGTTGAAATCTCAAAAAAAATGTTGGGTGAAAACAATACTTTTCATACCATATGTGAGGAAAAGTAAAAGAATACGCACTTGTTAAAAAAGGGAAGTTATGAAAAAAAAAAAAAAAAAAAAAAAAAATCCAGCCATCATACTTTCATACAAAAAAGGAGCCTATGAAAAAAAATCCTCCCTATGTGTTATTTTAATGATGGGGGTCATCAAAGGTTTTCAAATGTTGAAAAAACTAGAACCCCCTCTGTGTTTTGTTACCATGGTTGGTTAAAGAACACGCGACCTGCGCATTGCTACTATTTTTTTTAACCACCCCTATATATCTTTATGAATGAAGTTACATTTTTAGCTGCTTTTTATCCACCCTTCTAGACTAAATTAGGGTTGTATTTTTATTTAACCCTTGTTGTGGTGATATTCATTGATGGAGGCCACCAAGGATATTGCAGTTTTAAAACTCAATTTTTTCCCACCTATGATTATTAAAAAAAGTTAAATTTAATGTTTAGGTGTGAAAAAGGGAAATACAATAAAGCCTAGCCCAAACTAGTGATTCCTCCTTACTTTGTCGCATATCCTTCTATATCGTGAGGTGCAGGGCGGCGACAGAAAGCCTTCCATCGGTCTAGTGCTTCTAAGAAGCTTTAAATCATCCACAAAACATGATTTTACAGTCAATCCTTAACTTTTGCTATGGTTCGGTCCCAATAAATGGCCGTCAATGTTGTCATTAAATGGAAACAATAACACCATTGTTTTTTTTGTTTTTTTAATTAATATAGTAAACTCTTCATTATCCTTCTTTCTTCCACCATAGGCTTCGAGTCTGGTAGTTACTTTATAATATGTTTAGGAGGCATGGTAGATTCACGCAACGGAATTTAAACTGACACAACAATTAACAAACAATATTAAAAAAAAATGATGAAGTGTTGATGTCTTTCTTTCTAGAAAATGTATGAGTATTATTGATTACTCACAATATTGATGAAAAGAAAATTTCTTAATACAATAGAATACAATTCTAAAACTATTAATAGTTTTTATTATGAAGAGAACGTGGAGAGGGAGATAGACGAGGGGAATAGGAAGTGGCTTGGTTCCCTCACCTCTTAATTTTACCTACCTCTTCAATACAGTAATCCGAAAATAAGTTAGGTCTACGGATTTTAAAATTTAGTCAAAAATAAATTATCGCCAATACGAGGATCCGCGAAAGTGGGATTGATAAAGCTTTAAGGCGCGAAATCGGTTTACTAAGTAGTTAGTATCAAGATTCAGCATCTCAGCGGCTTCTTCCCCCCACTTTTCCTAGTTTGATCCCACTTTTATTATAGGTACACTAACATTATATGTATTTAATTTTTAAATAATTAATTATATTATATTTTTTCTCTTCTCTTTTTTCTTAATGAATTAAAACTACTTAGATTTAACCATTTGGAGAGATGAAAACGGAATTTTAAAAACAAAATGGTATGAAAAGCAAATTAAAAACAGTAAATTCTTAAATTATAAATCTTCACATCCTAAGTATCAATTAGTCAATTCTGCATCCAATTTAATATCAACAGCTATTCAATTGACAGATGAAATTTTTCTACAGGAAATAAAAAATACTATTTTTAAGAAACTTTTAAAAAATTTTTATCCATATAAACTCATAAAATCCCTTTGGTATAAAAACCTAAATAAAACTAATACAATAGAAAAAAATAAAGATATAAAAAATAAATTTCATAGTTTAGTATATATTAAAGGCTTAACCGAAGAAATAAAAAACGTTTTCAAAACATTTGATTGCAATGATATAAATTTTGGAATAAAACCAACAAATAAAATAAAAGACCACTTTTTTACTAACTTAAAAGACAAAATAGAAACTAAAAATGAAATTGGAGTAGTTTATAAAATAGAATGCAACGAATGCCCAAAAAAATACATAGGTCAAACTCGACAACTTTTTCAAAATAGATTAAATCAACATGCTTCAGACGTAAAAAACAAAACGGATAATACTGCGCTTTCACAACATGCCAAAAATCTAAACCATCAAATTAATTTTGACAAAGCAAAAATAATTGGAAAATCAAATAACACAACTAATAGACTAATATTAGAGGCTATCCATATCGGGCTTGAAGAAAACAGGATGAATAATATATCAGATGCCAAAGAAATAAATAAATTTTATAGTGCTGTTTTGAAAAATGTAAGTGTAAAAAAATAATAACTAATTAAGGAATTATAGAAATATATGTAAAGGATTGAATTTTCATATATTGTGTGAAAATATGTAATTGGGGGAAAAAAATAAAAAATAAATAAATAAATAAAAAAATAAAAATAAGAACTGTTTTTTGTTAAAATATGTAGTTAATCTAATCATTGTACTTTGCTCTTTTGTGTTGCCGTTTCATGTCTTCATTTTTATATACATATATAATGATTGTTTGTTGTTGTTTTGGTTATTGTAATTTTATTTTTTGTGTTTTTGTTTTGACTCACAATTTTTTATCAACTAAGCTTAGATTTTTCAAATTAATTAATGTTAGTCTCTCCCTGGGAGTTTCACAGGGAGGATTCATTCTTTTTAATATTATGTGTTTCATAATAAACATTTTCTTTTTTATTGTGACAAAGTTTTAAACTGCTAGAGATTATGTCCTAGGAATATTACCAGGTATTTATATATACATAATTATGTTTTTATTTTGTTTTTACTGTGTTACATTATTTATATTTCAACCACTAAATAGACTGTATTAAATCAAATTTTTTCACCATTATATTTATAAAAAACCAAAAAATATATGTTTTTGAATTTTTAATGTTTTAGCCTGAGGAAGCCCTTAGTTAGGGCGAAATATAGCTGTTTTTTAAGAAAAGGAGGAGTTTATTCATTGTAACCCTAACCAGACCCCAAGAAAATATATACCTATATATAGTTTTCAATCATTTAGTAATTATATTATATTTATTATTATATTCATAACTAACCTATTTTATTTATAATAAATAAAACGATTGAAAAAAAAAATATATATATTATTAAATAATATATTACATTGATTTATTAATATAATTAAAATATTTTATACAACGTAAAAAAAAAGTATTTATAATATAATATTATAATTAATGATATTACAGTTATTATTATGAATTCATAATTAAAATATTTTATAAAGAAAATAAATAGCAACAGGATTGAAGCGGAATACGATTCGGAATCCTAGTCTGAATGGGCCGATATAGCGCAATGTATCATGAACCGCTTTCTAAAGCCGCGTCCGCACTGTGTGGACGGCACCGCGCGCACGAACGAATGCTTGTTCGCGGTTGCTCCGGGTAGAGTCGGTACATCAAAGAATGTTTGCAGTTTGTGCGCTTTTGGTGTGGACGCTTTTTGAGCAAACTCCTTTAGCATTCGCAAACAGCCTGTGGTTTGACTTGGAAACCCGGGAAATGTATATTTTTTTCATTCGTATTATTTATGACTATAGCATCAAATTACTATATTATAATTATACCAATTAATAATATATACTAATTAATAAATTGTGATTGGAACTAGAGATAAGTTCATGTAAATCCAAGATTAAAAATTACCGGATAAAATACATATATATATGACATAAAAGTCCAAAAATGCGTCATACTTTGTTAGAACCATATTACAAAGTTAATGCAAGTGCAATATAGTTTTATTTAGTACTTGATGATGTAGTGTATAAGAAAATAATGAAAAATAACTGGGAACAAGGACAAACGTTTACAAACACCTTTTTGTCTAGAATGCGCGTCTGGTGTGCAAACGATTGCAAACGTCTGCAAAGAATCGAGGCGGCTCACGGGGACGGGATACTCGATTTGAGAATCTCATACGAATCGCATACCGGAACCGTAGTCTGAATGGGGCCATAAGCCGCTTGGTATCATTAGAATCTTCGATTCGGGAATCGCATTCCGGAATCTCTAGTGTGAATGAGGCCTTAAGGCCTATAGCCCCAAAGAAATTGTACGTACAATTTCTGTCTGCGATTCTTCCTTTCTCGTATGTGCACAAACTTTTTTCTATTGTATATATTTAAATGCTTTATTTTTAATCCACAATCTAAATTTTTTAAACTATAAAAGAAGCTTTCACGTAATATAACCCTACAGGTTATTTTGGTTCATTAAGGTATGATTATTATTTAGGGTATTGGGACAGAATAGATTCATACATTCATACCTTAATAGTGAGGCATCATCAAATATTGGGTTTATCAACAATTAGGAAAACTATTTTTTGAAAGACATTTACTTCCCAAAAGTACTTATATATAAAAAATAAAAATAATTAATTTCCTCATTAGAAGTTTATTCATATATCCAAAGATGTGTTTCAAGTTTGTTATGAAACAGTAATTGTTACATAATGAACCATCAAAAAGACGAGTTATAAAAAAGGCAACCATTTTTTCTAAACCTGTTTTTTAAAATAACCTGTTACAAAAACACTATCTGAAAAACGAAGGGGAAAGAGAAAGAATAAAGTGTTATAGATTCCATTTAAAAAAAAAAAAAAAAAAAAAAAAAAAAAAAAAAAAAAAAAAAAACTTAAAAAAATTATCCCGCTTTGTTAGCCACACCCTTCATAAAATATATTTTAAAGATGATAAAAAAAACCGTATATAACAAAGGTTAAAAAGCTCCCGTTGCACCCCTTCTTGGTTTTTTTTTTATGAATGGCGCATGTTTATAAGTAGAAAAAGAAGAGGGTAAAAAGTGGCACGCGATCTTAATTTTTGGGGATGAATTTGAAAAAGTGAGGAAGGAAAAAGAAAAAATATAAAATGGGGTGTGTAATGTTAAAAAGGTGTCGCGGGGTGTGCTTAGCTCGTGCTGCCCTCGAGGTCATAGTTAGGGTGGAAATCTTTAGTGGATTTTTATCTTACATCCAGTAATTCTTATTTTTAGTTTGAAAGGTTCAATACCTCATTCATAATATCATTGAAAAACCAAAAATACTTTAGCTCCCCTCTTATATTATTCTTTTTTTTAAAAAAATTACTATTTCCTCTTAAAGGTTTCCTTATGTTCGTATGGTTTTTACATTTATAAAAACTGCCCTTCACTAGAGTTTAAAGGATATTTTTTTTGTTTGTTGCGTTAAGATTGTAGGGGTGCTTCAAGAGTTGTAAGAAAAAAGGGGGAGATTTTTTGTGATGGGATATCCCTGTTTTGTCCTCGTGCGCATGTGCCCCTTTTTTTCTTTTTCCGTTGCTCGTTGATAAATAACCTTTAGATGGAAGGTAGGGAGGGGTTGGAACTTAACGACAGTGTGGGGAGAAAGTGGATAAAGGACTGGCAGAACTAACGGCTCCCTAGAGCTGCAAGTGTACTTCTGTTAACGAAATAAAGAAATGAGATAAAGAGAAGGGGGGGGGGGGGCAAACTTAAATTATAAGAAAAAAATATCCATTATTTATTTATGTATTTTCAGATTTGGAAAGATTTCTGACTTCTTATCAGATGGAATTCTTCTTTTAGTCACTCTCTGTCAAAATATGAAGTTATACAGTAGGGCCCCGTCAATCCGGACGTATTCAGGCAGAGGGTTGTCCGGATTAGCAAGGTTTTAAAAAGATAACGTACAACACGGTTTAAAATAATTATAATATAGATACTGCATTTGTATTAACATATGAATTAAATGTACAACATGTACGTGATATGTATATGTATAGGATGTACATACATAATATGTAATATGTACATTCCTATCAGTTTCCATAATTTCAGTGCATTTAACAAGTTGTCATTGTACATAGGGTCAGCGAGAAAATGTAAAAAGCGATTTGCGATATAAAATGTATTGTTTCACTTGCAACTTTCATCGCAAACTTCAGTTATTGCAACAATTCAACATTGCTTCAATTCATTGCAAACTTTCAGTCACCATGGAGAACCGTTCGGATTACCGAGGGTTCCGGATTACCATGTGTACGGTGTCCGGATTAAGGGGGGTCTTACAGTATTAAGCGAAGACTATATTATATGTGTATATGGATAGTGAATTAAAAAGACTTTTAGAGTATCAGAAAGTAAAGAAAAAAAAGACTTTTTATCGGTGATCAGTCAGTAGTAAATTTCAAAGTTTCGGATATTACTGATGTTTCGGAAAATGTAAAATGTAACATTTCCTTCTTCACGGTATACATATACAAAAACGGTGATGATGGTGAATGGTGGCCATTCAAGTTTATACCAGTATCGCGGATTAACCTTAACATCGATGGATCCACAACCATTTCATTTTTACTTTTGACTGATCCTTGCTGTTAGTGTGTATTGTATATGAATGAACCTATATGAAAATGTGGCCTTGTATTAGAAATGCGATTCTTCTATTCGATAAACTGTTTATTTTACCTTTCGTTACGATTTTTTCTATCGAATCTTATCGCACACTACAAACATCCATATAACGTAAATAACATTATGGTTGTTCTCATGCGAAATCAGATCGGATATAAAAAAAAATCGTGTAATCAAGGCCCTAGTTACAATTTTCTATCCCTTCGTACATTTTCTATCCCTTAGTTACAATTTTCTATCCCTTAGTTACAATTTTCTAATCTTATTTCTTAGACAAGCATCCGATTTCAAGGTCGTTTAATACAATTTAATACAACAATTTAAATACAATACTCTTTTAGTTGTTTACACGAAGATTTATAGAAGCAAGATATCTTACCTTTAACCTTATCTTATCTTTATCTTTAATTATGATGGATGAAGAGCTGTTGGGGGAGAAAGTAATTTAAAAATAGTAGAAGTTAATAAAAACGATTATTTAACCAATTTATAACTTGACTATAATGTATTATCCTAATATTTATGTATAACTAAATAAACTAAGCATTATGGGGAAAATAGAGGTAAAAAATATATGAGAAAAAAACAAAAACACTAGAGATTCTATCTAACACCAGAGAGTAAAAGAGAAAGTAGGGTAGATAAAAAGTAGCAATGCGCAGGTCGCGTGTTCTTTAACTCACCATAACAAAACACATAGGGGGGCTTCGTTTTTTTTAACAGCATAACAATTAATGATCTCCATCAATGAATCACTCAGAGGAGTTTAAAAAAAATTACCCTCATATAGATATTTAGAGGGGTGGATAAAAAGTAGCAATGCGCAGGTCGCGTGTTCTTTATCCCACCATTATACAAAACCCTAGAGGGTTTGAGTTTTTTTTAGTAGTAGAAGACTTGATGGACTCCATCACTGAAGAATACACAAGAGGTTAAAAAAACTAACCCTCATATATTATATATGTGTGGATAATATAAAGAAACAATGCGCAGGCCACGTGTTATTTTAACTCACCGTAATAATTGTTACAAAAAATCGAGGAGAGTTGTTGTTATGCTGTTAAATAGGATCTGATAACCTCCATTATTGGAACATGGTTTATTAATATATGAAGAACTTTTTAATTTTAAAACTTGTTTTAGATAAACCTATTTAAGTTTAACTTAAACCTTCGTTATATTTACCTACCTTTTTATTACCATCTTAAACATCCTTTAACCACTCAAAATCACCAATAAAATATACACCAAGTCTATATTATTTATGTAATCCAAGGAAATCAATCACTTTTAACCGTTTTTTATCAACCTCTAAGGCGGCTTTCACACCGAAGTAGCAAGTCGAAGGATGCATGCGTCCTGGTAACACCAAATTATCTAAGGAGTCGAGATAATTTAATCAGCCTACACACCGAAGATGCATTGCATGTACGACGTGCATCTTCGGTGTGGAGGCTCTCGTTCAATTAACTCGACTCCTTAGATAATCTGGTGTTACCAGGACGCATGCATCCTGCGACTTGCTACTTCGGTTGTGAAAGCCGCCTAAATCACCAAAAGACTCAACAAATTTTAAACTTCAAAAAGGAAAAATACAATGGGGGAAGCATAAAAAAAATATATAGTTTTTTTGTGTACAAAATCGATTCTTTATTGAAAAAGATACATAAAAAGATACGTTTTTTTTAAATTTTATTTCTTGCTTATTATAATGATTTTATTTTACTATATTTATTTCCAAACTGACTCATTTTTTTTTTAGTTTTATTCCTAATTATTTTTTTTGTATATATAATTCAATCTTTTTTATAGAATATTAGAAAAATTGAGAAACAAATTAAAACTCTACATTATCACCTGGTATTACAATAAAAAAAATTGTTATTTCCTTTTCTCCGATACAAAATTACTAAAAAGGAAACAACCAAAAAAATTTAAAATGTTATCGAAACAAAATTCTCAAATTAATAAGTTTAATTTTTACAAGAATAGTAATCTTTTTATTTTATTATATAACATAATATATATTTATTTCCCGTACAACTTTAGTATTATGTTTTACAAAATTTGAATTACATTTTAACTTTTACATATTATCATACATCAGTTAAATTTTATATTTGAACAAAAAAAAGGGTATTCAATTATATTAGATCAAATCTACATTACAAAAAAATGATATTTTTTTCAAGAAAAAACAAAATCTACTGGAAGTATTTTTTCGAACACAAATAATTAAAAACTCAAATAAATAAAATCTATCTAATAATAATAATTATAATGATGCTATATATATATATTATTACATTTATATCAAATATATATTATAAAAATAAGTAAATAAATAAATTAAAAAAATTGTTTTTTTAAGGATTAATCTATTTTTTATGTACATTATATACAAGACCCGTAATATCCGAATGAATAAACCAAACAAAATATTTCGGTTTAAAAAAAATAAATTATAAAAAACAAAAAAAAATAATTCATAATTGAATAAATAAATACTAATTGCACAAAAATAATAATAATTAAGTTAGGGGGAGTATATATTAGATTTTTGTTTTTGTACTTCATTATTTATTTAAGAACTCAAATTTAAAAAAAATCGGTTATTATTGTTATACAAGAAGAAGTGAGGGCGAAAATGAGACATAGGAGCAGGGCCTGCGGTACAGACAGGCCACTGAGCGATGGAGGCGCAGGAGGTGGCGGGGGCCGTGTTATACACTAACAATATAAAAAATGCTTCTTTTGTGTGGGTCGTAGATGGTTGAATATTATAAACAAACTAAATTGTTTTAAAATTGGCTATATTTCGCCCCTCTCCGGGGCATATGCCCCGGAGTTAGTTTGTTTATAATATTCAACCTTCTACGACCCACACAAAAGAAGACTATATTAAAAAATGAGCGACACACGGAAAGTTTTTAAAGTTATTTAAAAACACAAATAAAAAATGTCTTCTAAATATTGTACAGATAAACAGTGTTGCCACTTGATTAGGAATAAAGGAATACGTCTGTCCACTGAAGTGACTGAATAATATATCGTGCAAAACCGGCTTTAAACCACGAGTGGGGATCATCTTCAGTTGTCAAGATAAAAATAAGAGAAACTTAGAAATTTAAATCCTCTATAACTCCTCAATGATCATTTAACAGATGTTTAATTCTTACTCAAATATTTGAACCTCTGGCTTAACTTCTCCCTGAATCTTTTTTTAGGTATTTCTTACTCGTCTACTGATAATAAAGATGTCCACTATAGTGTTAAAAAGATAGCTTTGTACGATAAATAAATCTAGATCATTCGTAGAAGACAGATTCAGAGATATTGTAAAAATCTAACGTATAGAACCATCACAGGAATAATCAGATTGATTCCTGTAATTAGTTAGAAACATCGGAATTCAGAGAATGACCCAAAACAATGTTCGAAACGTAAGGATCTACAAAATCTCTGACGGTCTCCGAAATATTAGTTTGATTAGACTCTATCCGCGATAACCTACGCTATAAACTTTTTGCAATTAAGTTACTTTTAGAGAAGAGAGAAAAATTTCTTTATTCTTACCTTCAGAAGTAATTAACTCGAATTTTTAATGGCACAATTTAATGTCTAATTATTTATCAAAAAACATCTCAAAATCAAATTTTTGAGATATCACAACACTTCCCCAAAATATCATAAATCATAACACTTAATACAAATAAAAGTAAAAAAAAAAAAAAAATTATATATATACTTGAGTTGGGCTCTACAAGAAATTAAAAAGGCTATTTTAGGGTGAAAATGACAAGAATTATTAAGATTTATAAATAGATCAATTAATTAATTATGTAAAAAATCAATCATGGAATCTTTTAGGTACATAATTAGGTTACTAATAAAAATTAAAAAAATAATTCTAGTTTAATAATAACCCAAACAAGATGTCACCAAAACATGGCAAAAGTAAATTATTTTTAATTCTTTACAGATCTGTAAAGAATTAAAAAGACTTTACTCAAGAATTGGAAAATAATATCAAAGCTAATTTCATTTATATAAAGAAATAAAATATAATAAAATGACAAATGAATGCCATGAAATTAAAATTTTTAATAATGTTAGATCTAACACGATATAGGTGTATTACTATATCGTACTTCCATTTTAAAATGAGTGAAAATAAATATCTTTGAAAATGTTCAATATTATATTATCAGTTCTTCCATAATATTAATTAACAACTAAAGTAGAAGGAAAACCAATAGTACTTAGACCCGGTTCAAGAACAAATACGAAAAAAAAAAAAAAAAAAAATCACACACAAAATATCAATGTAATTATAATTATATTAACATAATAATAATTAGAAAAAGAAAAATAAATAACTTATATACTTATACAATGACTAGAGTAATATCCTCACGAATTTGGTTTTTTATCTTAATGATAATGTAACATCAAAAAATAAATACATTTAAATAATAAATATAAAAACTTTATAAATTAGGAATTGTTATAAAACTAATTTCACTATTCATTTACGAACGAAGAAAAAACTACGTCTAAATAAAAAAAAAATCTTACATCTACATATTTTATATAATTTAATACAAAATACATAAAAATCAGTCTAAAAAAATGTTTTAAATAATTATAAATGAGAATTAAATTAATTTAATAAAAATTAACCTGGGTAAAACAAAATTAGGTAAATTTAGTTAATTTCTAAACATTAATTTGAATTCACTTGGTATGAGGGTATTATAATAAAGTTACTAATATGATTATCATACCCAGCAAATTTATACATTTTAATTTAACTTAAAATTACGGACAAAACCAGTCTATATTTAAGTTTTGTTTTTTTAACGACAAATAAATAAGTTACAGATTTTTTTTTCTTTTAAGTTTTCACTCAGAATACGTTTCATATATGTGTAATTCGCAGCAATAGCTTTTTTTCTTCTATGATAATGTGATAAAATCAATCATGCGCAATAATCATAACATGATATAATGATAATAATAGTACAAATAAAATCATAAAATAATGTTTTAATGTTAGGTATGATATTCTAATATATGTAACCAATTCAAACATTATAAAAAATTATAAATTTATAATTTTAAAAATAAGATGTATTGTTGTTTGTGTACAGTGATCGCTAGCTTAAATAAATCAAATTCAAATTAAAAATAATAACGATCACTCAACATAATGTCATCTTATTACTAAAACTTAATAAATATCATTTAATATTTTGATTAGAGACAAAGGCCAGTTTGAATGTGGTCTGGTGTAGATTTTAAACTTATCAACTCAAGTCGAATTTTAAACACTTTAGACTAATTTTGACGTAGCAGAGAATGGAGATAATATTATATTTACAACTGCCACTAACTGCCATTAATTCATAATAAGCCAAATTTTAAATGATTAAATTTTAGTATTAAGGTGAGGATATGTTTGTTACTGTTATATAAATAATTACTATAAAAATAAGTAAAATAATAATACTAGAGTAATATTTATTAGATTCGTGAGGAAACTTTGGATATATTATTTTATTTCGGTAGTTTATCGAAAAATGAGTTTCGACGAAATTAATTATCTTTGATTGGCTGCAGGAGGAAGAATGGAGAGGAGGACGACGTGGCTTGAGGATTACGAGTGAGATGTGCGGGCGATGTGGAGGAAGAAAGAGACCTTGTCGGCTGTCTGCTGTCCGCACATGTTGCACGTAAAAGGATCCTGGTATCCGTGGTAGCCCATGTGCATCGTATACATGACGATGTCTTTGAAAGAGATGTCGCAGTACGTGCAGTTGTATTCGTCTTTTATCTCGAGGACTTTCTGCTCGCTGTCGGCTTCGCAGAGGTTGACTTCGGGCGATCTCGCGGTTCGGCTGAGGTCGACCAATTCTTCTTCTCGGAGTCTTTTAGGTTCGGGTTCGTCGTCGTCTTCTCCTTCGTTGGTGAGTCTCAAAGCCACTTTTTCGATCTTGTAGGCTTTTCCTTTTCTCCTGTTCTTGGTGACGGGTGTCTCGGGATTGTCGAAGTTGTTTTGGGTGTTGTCGGAATCGTTAGACGGCTCAGGACAGGTGAGGTCGAGAGGCGCCTTGTCTTCGAGAGGTTCTTCGTCGTCGTCTTCCGTTCCCGTCGCCTTTTCCACGTTATTGTTCTTCTCCTCGTTTTGATCGGGAGTAAAAGGGAACGGAGGTATGGTGTTGAGCAGGCTGTAGTAGGGAATCTGTGTAGGGATAAAGCTGTAAGGATTGAACACGGGGACGCTTGGGGACGTCTGCTGAGATTCGGAAACCTTATTATTATTGTTGTTGTTGTTATTATTATTATTGGGGCCGCCACTTCCCTTCTGTTTGGGTCCTCTCCTGGTACCGTAAACGTCCACGATAGGAAGTGGATTGGGAGATCCGTCGGGATTAAGAACCATGGCCGGGCCGTGTCCATACTTCCTCAGATGAAGCTTCAAACTGTGACAGTACTTAGTTGCGTAGGTGCAGTCTGCACATCTAAACTGGTAGACGTTGCTGTGACTCTTAAGATGGGAGTTGAGCATTGACTTGTTAACGCACGTATAAGAGCACTTGTCGCACTTGAAAGGTTTAGATCCGAAGTGGTTACGCAGGTGGTACTCCAAATGGTGTTTGTACTCGGTTATGAAAGGGCACTTGGGGCATGTGAGGATCCGATCCCTTTTGATGTGCACCTTAGAGTGGTCCCAGAACTCAGCTTTAGTTACCGCCGAGAACTCGCACTGCTTACACTTAAAAGTTTTCACCTTACCCTGCGAGTTGACTTTGGGGGTGGTGAGACCTGGTTCGTCGTCCGGCCAATGTTCGTCATCGCTCATCACGTCATGTGCCAACCTCATATGGTCCTTCAAAGCGTCTCTCGTGTCCCCAGTGAATTCGCAAGCAGAACATTTTGTCTCGTGCCAGAGAAGGTGCTCGTTGAAGCTAGACCTTAAACAAAAACAATTCAATTAATATAAATCCAACAGTTGTTCTCGTAATAAGTACTCAGTAAATTTAACAAGAGATGGGCATAGTTGTTAACTTTATACAACGGGTCAAAACTAAAACTGGACCGGTCACTAAAACGATAACTATACATGTTTATCGTTCGCGTCCTTTAATTACAATACAAATAATAATTCCAGAACTGTTTCAATAGTTCAGTAAGAACCCGGGTGGGAAAAGAATGACTGTTCAGTAAATTAAGCCATCCGGTGACCTTGTTATTTATCTGATGTCCATTGAAGCTGTCCCATCTCTAATTTTAATTACATGAATTAGTTAAAAAGAAAGTTCTAGATATAAGCCACTCACCTAACACTGCAATTGAAGTCGCACATCGGACATTGAAGTTTCTCTTCGTAAATAAGTCCGTTCCTTTGCAAGGCCATTTGAAGTTTTTTAAGCGAGTCTCCATTTTCGAACATCTGTTCGTGCTTGTCCGGCGAGGCGTGTTCGCCGAGAGCTCCCATCGTGTCCGGGGAGGAGCCTGGAGGCGTCATACCTTCTGTAAGCGTGACAGCAGGAGTGAGACTCGACAGTGGTGGTGTTCTCACCTTGTCCGGACATTCCCTTTCGTCCGAACTTGTTCTGTCGTCGCCGTAGTCGACACCGTTGGAGTATTCACTACTATCGTATTCGGAGGTACGCTGATAATCTGTCATATATCCGGGGGGAGTCAACGGAAGAACTTTATCTTTCTTGAAATAATCGGATTCATCGCTCGGTTCTTTCTTCTGAAAACAAAGAATAATATTACAAATTTAAATACTACTCAAAAGATAAGAAAGGAAATAAGTTGATCAAACTTATCATACTAAATGAAGGATAAATTTGGTCAATTTATTGTAGGTAGAAACGCGCAACAGTTTATGAACGGCCAGGGGCTTGTAAAACGGGACAGCGTTTAAATATTTCCTTCTGTTAACTATTATATCGACTGTAAATTAAATGGAATTTGAGGATAGCGAGGATAAGTCAAAAGAAAAAAAACAAAGTTTGAGATTTACCTAATCGAAAGTAAATAAAAAAAATTTTGTTTTTCTACTTTTGACTAATCCTAGCTATCTTAAAATTCTATTGCCTACTGTTTTTATGACAACAGACTAATTATTATAAACTCTTTAAGATATTATTTACCATTTAAGAGTTAAATTTCTCTTTAAAAGTTTTTCTATTTCTTGTATTTTCGATAAGGTTTTGCTCCTAAAAAAAAGTTTTTGGTTGCTACTCTAAGTAAGAGGTTGTGTTTAAAAGTCTAAAAGAGTGAAATATTTCACACAAGAATCACAATGGTCCAGAAACAAAATAAGCATTAAGGATAATAATTAATGATTTTTTAAGGATCTTTTTGTGGTGGGAGTTTTGAGCCCCCATGTTGGAGGTTTTTATTTTAACAATGCCGCTTCCATTATATTTCCTACAATACCTCACCCCCGTCATACTCTAGAAGGGGGCTCCCTGCAGTTTCTGCCATTGGAGCCTGGACCTCTCTATTGATTGCATCTGAGTCAGTGCGCAAGTCCTTTAAGAACTCCTTTCTTTTCATTCTTTTCTACCTTCTTTGACACCAAGAAGAAAAACAATATCGTTTAGCAACGTTTAACAAGAAAAAAAAAAAACAGGTTTCAGACTGAATAAGAATAAACTATCCATGTATTTATTCTGTACAGGAAAAGTAAGACTGGAAAACTCACTTTATCGACTATAAATTAAAACTAAAAGAAAAACAAACTAAGAACTTTGACCTTTTACCCCAAAAGAAAGTTAACTAGGGAAAAACTTTATTAAAAAGTTTTAAAATGAGTTATACTTATACTTTTTGTTCTAGATAAGATTTTCTTATACAATTTATTACAATATAGTTATCATTGATCATCATTATTATTATAAGTTCGGATTGCGACCTTTAAGCTTGCTCTCTAAATCTGTTCTAGAATTGAAAATTCCTGTATTGTATTAAAAAAAATCTTAGAAATAGCTAAACAATAATTGCTTAAACTAGACAATTCGTTATTATCTGAATAAATATTATTGTAACCAAGACAATTTATTATTATTATTATTATTATTACTATTATTATTATTATTATTATTATTATTATTATTATTACAAAAAAATCACAATTTATTATAAGCTAGATCATTTTTAGCTGAAACATTATTATTGTCGGCTTGAATATAATTATTAAGTAATAATTGAATGAATATTAATATATGCGCTAAAAATGCATTATTATTTTTTAAAAATGCTCTATAATATTAGCTCGATAATAATTAATTATTATCTGAAAAATTATTAATATTAGTTTAAATTTATATAAATATATGAAAAAATATTACTATAAGCTAAACAATTTATTATTAGGTACATATTTGAAAAACACAAATTACTATTATATGTAAGCTACCTAATAAATTATTAGCTGAACAATCACAAATGTTATAAGTTATAACTATAGCTTTAAAGTGCATTATTATAGATGAACAGGTAATATTGCTAGGGCCGCATTTTTAATTTAAAGTCAAATTAAGTTTAATTTAAATCGAAATTTCCTCTCTTAAACCGAGTTTGAGAACAATGCTGTTATTATTTCAAACTCAGTTCCTGAATTATAGATAAACTGATAATAAATAATGATGCACTTACAATAAGAGAATGAAGGGGCTGATGATTAAGAGGCCAGTGCTGTTGGAAATGAAGTGAGTCATACTGATGTACCAGCGAGTTCATGTCTTGGCTATACAGTTCTCCGCTCACCATCATCGCATTACAACACCTAAAACATACAAAATAATCATAACATCATCAGTTGAACCAAATTTAAACATTAAAACAAATTATGTTTAATTGCCAAAGCAATGAAGCTAAAAATTAGAAGAAATGCTGAAACATCACCAAGTAAAATAAATTATGCTAAACATTGAAACAAATAATGATAAAACATCATCAGTTCAACAAACAAAAAATATTGTTTATTCTTTCAAGTGTAATATTCCCACAGAATGATAAAAAAGAAAGAAAGGAGCTAGGACTAAAACTTTTAGCATCACCACGAAAAAACTAAAATATAATGTTGGGGAAATACGCAAAGAAGAAATAGGTCTTACAACTATAGATAATAAATCACAAGTCAAAAAATAAGAAACACATTTGGGTAGAAAAAGTCGTTTTGCCTAAAACATTTTTACATTTTTGTGTGCAAAATTTTCTTTTCGGACCAGGTAAAGGGTTTTTTTCTTTCTTTTTTTGCAAATCTATTGTGTTTTTATATTCTTTTGTAATAGAAACAAGTCAGAGTAAGATTTACGAGGGAAGATTTAAGTCTGAGTGTTGTTAAAAATTCACAAATGATGTCCTGATTATTAACGGAGGCAACGACCAAAAGCTCTTAACGGGTTAAAACTAAATTTTGCTATTTTTTTTTTTAACTTCTTCAAGTAAGAAACATTACCGCTTTCATTTTATTGAAAGTAAAGAAAGTATTGGGTGCATTAAAAGCAATCTTGTTTTTAAACTATCAAGCTAAATATTTTTTAAAATGTTTACATTGTTCCCTTTTTAAATAAATGCATTATTAAGACTAGAGAGGTTAATAAAAAATAACACAACCATAATGTCACCACAATTTTATAAAATGTATAATATTGTTGTGTTACTTTTTAATAACTTCCCTAGTCATAATTATGAAGTGGTGCCACAAGATCAAAACAACCTTAAGTCAAATCATTTTGCTTCCGAGATTACCGACGGTAACGGAAGCTATGTGATAGTTCTAAAAAAACGAAAAAATGTATGTCTCCGATTTCAAAAATTCCAAGACAGAAATCCGTTTCAGATATCAGGGATCATTTTTGGTTCCGTGTCTGTCTGTCTATTTTAATGAAATTTGATTGGTAGGTCATAAGTAGCCCATTGTTGGTCCTATATAAGTTTCAACCTTCTGCGCTCATTTGTTTCTCTTCTACATGCGCACAAACATACATTAATTTACACCTATAGCTTCAAAAGTACTAATCTGATTTGTATGAAACTTTATAGTAAACTTTTATAGTTTATCGAAAGTAACCCACAGATAGCCCCAGATTACTTTGAACCGTCTGCACTCTTTAACTTTTGCTTATTTAATATACTTTAATTCAAGTAAAAAATCAAAACAATTTTGACAGATTAAAAAAACGGGGGAAACAATTTAACAAATTAGACCATAATGGCTTGTTAAAGAATAAAATCCATAAAGTACATGATATGATGCGAGGAAGCTATGTGCCACACCAATTGGCAGTCTACTTCAAATTATTAATGGTACTAGTAAAAAAGAAGATTAAGAAAAGACAAATAAAAATAATACCCCTAAGTTATTAATCAAACCGTGGATTCCTAAATGAGGATCAGGCATTTTTTCCCGGATATCCGATTATTTAGAACAGCAAAAAAGGATGTAAACTCATTGAAACAGAAAACAACCACGGACGTCTTTCAAATATGAACCACTATATATTTTTAATCTGAAAATGTTTGTTTAAATTAATAACGGTTAAAAGTTTTTTTTTTTTTTTTTTTTTTTTTTTAATATTACTTTTATTCTTTGAATACATTTAATAAAACGGAAATTTGACTATCAGGCCCGACCTAGGTCAATAGTACAAGATAATCCGAGTTTCGCAGTATTCATTGTAATCAAACATAGATATAGACTTACGCACAAATACTAGTAGTTTACTCGTAAAAGTTTAAATTAACTGCAAATAAATCCCTGGAGTGCAGACGATTCGATGTCTGCATGAATTTACGCTGTCATTATTAATTTTATAAAAATGAGGAATTTCATCTAATTTTGCTTCCGAGCTTACCGAAGGTATCGGAAGCTATGTCGTTCTGAAGAAAAAATTTTATGTCTCCGATTTCAAAAATTCCAAGACAGAAATCTGTTTCAGTCTTGGTTCCCTGTCTGTCTGTCGATTTGTCTATCTGTCGGTCTGTCGTTTAATTTTTGCAAACCAACATATCTTAAAAACTACACTTCCGATTTTAATTAAATTTGTATGGTAGGTTTTTAATTAGCTCATTGATAGCCCTTAGCCCCATATAAGTTTCAACCTTCTGCGCTCATTTGTTTCTCTTCTACATCCACACAAACATATATTTATTTATACCTATATTTTTAACATTACTTGTCTGATTTGTATACAACTTTTATAGTTTATCAAAAGCAACCAACAGATAGCCCCATATTAATTTCAATTGTCAGCGCTCTTTAACTTTAGCTAAATTGATACTTTGATTCATGTCAAAAATCAAAACAATTTTGACATATTAAAAAACGGGGAAACAAAAAAATTAGACCGAAAAGGATAAAATCAATGAATTACTTGATAGGATGCGAGGAAGCTATGTGCCACACCAATTGGCAGTCTATTTTTTTCCTGCCGTTGATTTTGTCTTACTTGTTAAAGTTTCTCTAAAAAAAAAAGTTTATAGGGATTATTTTTTAAAACGATGCGAGACGTAATGAAATTCGAGACGGAGTTAATCCTTTCTTGAAAAAAAACTTTATAGACCGTAAAATTTCTTAGGGAAAAACTTAATAAAAAAATACTAAGTGCAACAGAAACCGGGGTTCAAACCTTTACATGTCCTAGTTGGGGAAACCCCCAAGAAATATGTTGTATTTTTTTAATCTACAAAAGAAATATTTTAAAAAAAACATTATTTTGCTTATATAAATAATATATCTTTCAAAAAACCTCCTTTTTGTCAGAAGAGGGTGGTCTTAACTTCTTAAAGACCATTGTCATGGGGCCGTAACAAAATAACCGGTACAGGTACGAAAAGGGTTTTTCTTCTTAGAAATAAATATGGTACGGTACTGAAAGGGTTCAACAATCCTTGAGGGATGAACTAGAAAAGGTTACGACGTTTTTATTAAGTAGATTGAGAGAGATTGAATTTAGGGCGATGTAAGGGGTAAAATCCTCTTAAACTAACGGTCCCTTAAGCTGTTTAAATGGGGTAAACAAACAAATATCGAATACTAAAAGTTATTTGTTAAAAGAGAGAGAGAAAAAATAATAATAACGTTAAACCTTTCTTAATGTAACATGAAGTGTTAAGTTTTATCCGAATGTAATACAAATTTGATACAAGGTAATACTCTGTAAAAAAAACATATTTTTCTCAAGAATAAAACAATTGTGTATCATACAAAAATAAGTTTAATCTTTTAAATAAGTGGCTTCAAAATAAGTTAGTGGTAATTTACTCAGAGAGATAAACCAACTAGAGACTTGAATGAATATACAACGTTATGCCTCATTATGCAAACAGAGAACAAACTACTTACCCTCATATTCATATCACTCTAATTTACATGTAAACATCAGAACTCAACAGACAAATCTGTAAGCAACAAACCAATTGTGATATTGGTATTAGTTATGTTTTTATTAGTTATAAATTGTAAAGTTGTGGGTAAAAATCAGTGTGGAGTAATTTATGTTTGTTGAGTAAAGTTATGTTTGACGAAACCATTCATTTTGGTAAATTAAATTGATTTAATGTATCAGATAAGACAACACTTTCCTCATGATAGGTAAAAAGCATTCTTATAATTATTTTTGTATGGAGCAACTTCAGGTAATTTATGTAAAAATATGTGATAAAAAAGTGGAACTTTAATGTAGATTTTTGATGTTTTCAGGCATTTATATGCACCGGAGAGGGACGAAATATAGCCATGATAAAAATTGAACTAATTATTCATTATTGAAATTATAATTACTTATATCACCCTTAAACGGCCCACAAAGAATAGAAGATTAATAATAAAAGGGACAAATAGAACAATGTTATAAATGTTATAAACCAATTTTAGTTTATAAACGTTTTGTTTTTATTTTACATTACGATTTTGGTTAGTATTCATACTACGGAAAGATTAAATTTTAATTTTAATCAAATTATAATTATTATAAAACTACGGGAAACAGACAGAGAAAAACAGAATCCAGCGCCGGGATTTGAACCACGGGCCTCTATATTTCCAGTATAGCGCTCTAACCAATTGGTTTTTGGTGATCGCTTCCTTCAATTGGACATGTTCGACAACAACAAGTATTGAAGCTGAAGCCAACATGACACTAAACACAACAAACCGCCGGCATTTGGCGGCACATTACATTACGCACATGGTAAGTGTTTCCAAACACACTATCGCAATTCATTTAATTGTCCTAATATTAGTAGTTTTTGAAATATGAATATTCACATAAACATGTGAATTATTAACAATGATTTAGATAAATAATTAATAGCATCAACAAAAAGCAAAAATAAATTTTTCGTGGACTGAAATCCGTTTCAGACGTAAGAAACATTTTTGGCCTCGTGTCTGTCTGTTGGTCAGCGTCGTTCAACGTTTTTGCAAACCACCAGAACTTTAAAACCACTAATCCGAATTTGATGAAATCTGAATAGTTTATTAAAAGTACCCCACAGATATCTCATATAAATTTCGACCATCTATACTCATTTAAAATGGAATAAAAATAAGTGTGACCCACCGGGAATGGAAACAACCACAATTTCATTGACCATATAACTATTCTTTCATTAATAGAACGCGAGGAAGCTATAAACCACACTAATAAGCAGACTATTTTCTATTTCTTAAAAAAAAAAAAAAATTATAAATGCAATTATCATTTTTTATATATGTTGAATGACATACTGACACAGGAAGTTCACAATGTTTTTGTTATCTTCTGTTAAAATCGGAAGCAAATATATAAACTATAAAACGAATCTTAATGTTGGCAATTCTATATTTAGTTATATCAATTGATTAAACTCATAGTAATAGAGAAGATAGTACATTGTTAATTATTGGATACTGATTTTTTTCAAAAATTTAGACTATAAAAAGAACATCAATTTCGGATTTTTTTGCTTCCAAGCTTACTGAAGGTAACGGAAGCTAAGAGATCGTTCTGAAGAACGAACATTTTCTAAGACCCCTATTTCTAAAATTCCAAGTCAGAAATTCGATCAGACATCGCAGAGGATATTTTTGGTACCGTGTCAGTCTTTCAATCAATTTTTGCGAGCCAACAATCTTAAAAACTATTCGCCCGATCAAATTTAGATGGTAGGTCACAATTAGCCCATTGTTATTCTCATATAAGTCAACCTTAAGTTTCTCTTCGAAATATGGCAAACATTCAATTGTTTACACTTTTATCTTTAAAAGTACTCAACTGATTTTTATGAAATTAGGATTTTTTAGAGTTTGTCAAAAGTGAGATTAATTTTAACCGTCTGCGCTCTAAATTTTTGCTAATTTGATACTTAAAGTCAAATCAATTCTCACAGATTTAAAAAAATGGAGGACAAATTTAACAATAATAGGATAGGTTGAAAAAACATAATCTTAATCTTATTAAAGTATTCAAAGTAGGACGCGAGGAAGCTATGTGCCACACTAATTTGTTATATTTTGACATTATAGGCTTAAAACTGACAAAACGAAATCCATTAATACAGCAATGCATAATAATGTGACGCGAAAAATAAATACTGAGTAGAATCAGACACATTAAAATAGCTTAAGAGAAGCGGGTAATTAAGTATGTAATAAGAATTTCATCTACCTGCTTGGCCTACATCATAATGCAATATATAGCACTAAGAAACATATTCACGAGTATATGAGAATACATTAAGATTTATTTGATACTGGTATATTTTCTTGTTTAGCAGCGCAACGAAATTAGCAGATTTTACGATTAAATGAGAAAGTAAAAAAGGGGGAAAAAGATCACGTAAAGAAAATAAACTTGTTAAAAAAAAGTCAGGTCAAAAAGTTTTTACTTTTTTTCAACCTTGCATCGATTTTTACGCAATCGGCTTTAACTTTTCTTTCTTTTGAAATTTCTTATTATACATAGAAGAACCTTACCATCCGTTTTTACTCGTTCTAACCCATATAAGTTGGAAAAAAACAACACGTAAAAAAAATAATAGGATACAAAAAAACCTAAAGAAGTCAAAAATTTCTCTTCATTGTAAAACCAAAAAAAAAGGTCACCAGAAGTTATCAAACAAAGAAAAACAAGAAGGAAACAGATACAAAAAAGAGCAACATTAAAAAAAAAGGAAAAAGGACCAAAAAAACTTTCTAAGATGAAAAGGACTGTTGCGCAAAAAAGGGACGCCCACAAATTTGGAAAGTCGTAAATAAATCCGTGGTGGCCTAATTTTTTTTATAAAATAGATTTTCTTCTAAACTGTAAAAAAGAGAAGTCCTAATTCTCTCTCTCTCTCACACATACATATATATATACAATAAAATGAATGCATCAGTGTCATAAAAGGTCATAGAGGCAATAGTCAAGGTTGTTTTTTTATATGCGAGTATATATATACATATATATATAAGGTTTGAAGCTATAAAAGGGAATGTAAATCAAGGTTAAAAAAGTGAAACTAGTTTTGAAATGTGAGCATTCAAAAAATAGTGTAACTTGAGGAAAAAACGATACTTTTTAAGTTGTAGGGTTTGTTCCTTGAATTATTAATCTTATTAATGGCAGGGTCAAAAGGAAAAATTAAAAAGCTTCAATTTGATTTCGACCTCTCTTTGGGTCTGAAAACCATATTTATTGTCGGAAACTAAATTAAATTTGCTATGTTTTGTACATATAATAGCAAATTTACACTAATTAATGTCAATAAATACGGTTTTCAGCATAAATATGATCCAAAGAGATGTCGGAATAACACAAAGAGGTTTTAAACTTTTCCTTTAGACCTTACTACCAATGAGATAACTTCTTAAGTATAACTTTGTCAATTTTTTTTAACGCAAAAAAGAAAATGTTACTTGATGAATTAATAGTGTCTTATGCTATTAAGAGAGTGATTATATACAGTTTTTTTTTTTTTTTTTTTTTTTAATTGGGTATTCATTATGTGTAACTGATAAATTTAGACGTCAGTTCTAATAAATTCTGATGTTGAAGTTTTTAATAAAGGTAAAGTAAACTTTATTTGTTGTTAAACAAACAGTTGTTGTCAAAGAAGTTTATAGAGTTTAATACTTCATTTTTTACTTCCAATGCTTAAATACTTTTTTTTTTTTTTTTTTTTTTTTTTTTTTTATTATATTACATTTCTTATTTAAAATATTGTTTAATTATTATAAAGCAACTTACAAATTGAGTAATGTTCTCGAAAAGAAGAGGAACTAAGTTATGTATACGTATATAAACTTAAGACTAATTTAGACATTAAATTGAATATTAAGGCCTAAATAAAACTATTTAACAAATATAAATATTAATAATAGTTAAAATAGTTGAAACATTTTATATAAGCAGGTTTTCTGGTTACACAAGTTAAAGGTTTCATTTCTAGTTGTTTAACTTTGGCAGGTCTAGAACCCCCACGGGCTGTTGCTCCATTGAGTTAGTTAGTTTCAGTTACCTCCTAACAATTAACTTGCAAGATATTGACTAAATTACTTATATGGAATTTAAGGATATTATGGGAAAAACAGAACAAGGTATTAAGTATTGGAAGTAAAAAACACTAAATATTAGATTCTCTTAACTGATTCCTATATTAACTTATTTGACTAGTTTTTAAACTTGTTTTGTTTTTTCCACAAGATATTTACATTCCATATAAGTAATTTAGTCGATATCTTGCAAGTTAATTGTTAGGAGGTAACTAAAACTAACTAACTCAATGGAGCAACAGCCATGAGAGTGTCTAGACCGGCCAAACCTAAGCTTGAATGAAACCTGGAACCTGTGTAACCAGAAAACCTGCTTATATAAAATCGTTTAACTATTATAAATATATATATATTTGTAAAATAGTTTTATTTAGGGCTGAATATTGAATATACAATTTATTTGGTTTCACATGGTTACAATAGTGTCTTAAAGTGTCCAAATTAGTCTTAAGTCTATAGAAGTAAACATAACTTGGCTTCTCTTCTTTTCGAGAGAATTACTTAATTTTTGAGTTGCTTTGTAATAATTAATCAATACTTAGATATATAATAAAAAAACAATATACATATAGTTAAATTTAAAATGTTTATTATAATAGATCCAATTATAATTCGTTTATAATATATAAATTTCGATCAGTTTAAACTTGTTTTGATTTAAAAAGTTATATACGTCATAAAGGAAGTTAAATTTCAAGGTTTTAGTGCCATTAGCCCAGTAGATATTGTCATGTTGAACTCTAAATGTAAATAGCCGCCATTTTGATTCAAGAAGGCGGATTTTAAAAAAGATACAGCAAATGACACTTCAGAATACATAATGAATGCGGCAAATTGTTGAGATGATTTGATAAGTGTTTCATGAGATTTTAGCTAACATACAAACAAAAGATTCGTCTTTATATACAATGGTTAGATAAGATAAGATATGATTATAACTAGTTAATATTAATAATACAGACAGCAACAACCATGAAGATAATAGTAATTATAAGGATATATTTTATTTAGATGAAAAAAAAAGTTTGCTTTATTATTTTGAGTTCTAAATCTAGCAAATAAATTATGATCATTCCAGCATTGGATGTAAAACATAATGTGTGGAAGTTTCAGCGTTTTAAGTAATCGGAAAGTGGATAGAAATTAATTATATAATCGGTACCTTACAAATAAGTAAAGTTAAAAGAGTAATAGAAAACTTGATTTTTAATTTGATAAAATTGCAAATTTATCGCCGAAATCGTTTTTTAGTGCATTAAATAAATTAATACCTTCTATGATAGAACACTGCAATAAAATAGTCTGACAAAATATAAAATCGATTTTAAAATATTAAAAAGTTACAAATATGTTAATTTAAAATTTATTACAGAAAACGTCTTACGATAAATTATTTCTTAAGAATAAAAAATATTCTTGTATTGTTCAAATCATATAGCGATTGTCAATACAAAACATTATTGTTTTGTAAATGTTATGATCTTTATAATCTAGTTGATGGAAATAATTTTTAAACTGTCTCTCCACTTAAATTGAATATTTATTTATTTCAAAAAGCAGATTTCAACCTTCATAAGTCCAATATCACTGCCTAAACAACGAAAAATAAGTTACAAGCTAAGTAACTACAATTTTTATTTTCGGTCAAGACCAAAGAACAGCTTTTTGATCATTAACTTTAAAGAAGAAGGACCATAATTTCTTTATCACATATCAATATGTCGAAGTGTAAGCTGATCAAAGCAGTGTTGTGGACTTATCAACAGTTTTCTAAAGCATTGCCAATACTGTTTTATGCTAAAATAAAAATGTAATTTATAGTTTACTGCTGATAATAATAATTATTTATCTGGTTCAAGCCGTTTCATATTAATTCATTACTACCTAATCATAATTCACAAATCACTGATGATAAATCGTAGTTTTTATTTGGTCCAAGCCGGTTTATATTAATTCATTACTACCCCAATCATAATTCACAATTCACTGATGATAATCATATCTTTTATTTGTTCCAAGCCGGTTTATATTAATTCATTACTACCTAATCATAATTCACAATTCACTAATGATAAATCATATCTTTTATTTGTTCCAAGCCAGTTTATATTAATTTATTACTACCAAATCATAATTCACAATTCACTGATGATAATCATATCTTTTATTTTGTCCAAGCCGGTTTATATTAATTCATTACTACCTAATCATAATTCACAATTCACTGATGATAATCATATCTTTTATTTGGTCCAAGCCTGTTTATATTAATTCATTACTACCTAATCATAATTCTCAATTCACCGATGATAATCATATTTAAAAAACATTGTATCCATTATTATCAACATTTAAAATTGTAATTTAACAATATACTAGTTAATATCTTAAGTTTTTTTATGTAGTTTTTTATTTTTATTTACCTATTATTAAAAAAGCTATAAAATGAGTTATGATCACAAGGCGAAAAAAGTTAGATACTTTCTTATACTAAAAAGTACGCTACGTTTAGTTATACACGTTTAGTTAACACCAAATTAACTCAGAAATCAAAATTAAATTAATAACTTACCATGCAGAGATATTGTTCAAGTTGTTATTGTTTCTTCGATGTTATCTTTGACGATTCACTCGTTTATAGTCCAAAACTCGAAGCGATCAAATAATAAAATTGTTCAAATCAAAAACAAACACGAAAATTAAAAACCAAAACTATAAAAAAAACTTTCCTTTCTTTAAAATGAGTAAAAAAAAATGTTTTAAAAATAAAAGCTTTGATAATAAAGAGAGTGGATGAAATATATATATGTGTACAGTTAAATATACATATATATTTTTATATACATATATTGCATAAGTTATAAGAGCCCAGAAGTTGACAGAATGGCTGCCAGGGCGATACTGAGTTGGTTTCAACCCCTAACAGTAAGGGGGTGGTTCTACCCCCACCACCCGCCCCTCCATTTCACCCCCATCTCATAGAAATTGTGCTTTTTTCCCTTAGTTCAAACATCCCCTGCTATAACCCCTTAGGGATTTTTTATATATGTAGGTATACTTTAATATAAAAAAACACCCCTTTTTTGTCCTTCTATTATTGTAATAATAAACTTTATATATTTATTACATAAGCAGCTGGACGCCATTTTAACATTTTTCTTTTTTTTAAAAAAATACATTTTTCATACTTTTACATAAAAGGGTTTCTTTAAATTAAAAAAGTTAATTTTATATTTAATTTATTTTTTGAACTATGTGCTATAGTTTAATGAAAGGATGCCGTATTATTCTTCTTCCTTATTTTTATTTTGAACTTTATTTCTGAGAAAGATATTCTATTTTCCTTAAATTATGATTTTTTTTTTTTTTTTAATTTAATTTTATTAGTTCATTTTTTATCAACCACTATTATAGTTGTAGTTATAGGACCTCGTTGTAATGGTATTACCTTTTTTTCATCTTATTTATTTTATACTCAGACCGCATTTTGTTTAAATTAGAGGACGCTATTTTATTTTCTCAAACAGTTTTACATTTTCATCTGTCAAGTATTTTATAAAGACTTTCTTTAAATTAATTAACTATCACCATTTGATTTATATTAAATTCTTCCAATCTTATACTAAAAATAGCGAAAGCATTGTGATAATTCTAAAGATTTTTTTTTCACCGAATTGAAAAAAAAATTAAACATAAATCAGTTTCAGAAGTCAAAGACAATTAATATTTGCTCTCTTGTCTGTCTGTCGTTAAAATTTGTTGGCGAACCACTCATCTGATTTTAATTAAATTACGGTGGTAAGTCATAGTTAGCATGCACGTTGTTGGTGTCATTTAATTTATATAAATAAAATTCAGAGCCCATTGCGTTCTCAACTGCACGAGCACAAACTGTTTCATTAACACGTATATCTTTAAAAGTATACTCATCCGATTTGATGAAAATTTGAAAGATTTTTAGTTGAAAAGTATCCCAATTTTGAGTAAAAATAAGTGTAACTCCGATGAAAATTAAAACATGTCCAAACAACAACACATTTAATTTTCACTGCGGAAACACATTATTTTATACTTATGTGACCATTCGCCCAATAATTGGACGCGAGTAAGCTAGGTGCCACTCTAATTAGCAGACTATTTTGCTTGGCATTGTAGTTTTGTGTAAATGATTATGCTATTAAAAGTAATATACAAGTTACAAGTCTATTCAGAAATACAACTTTACTACCGCAAAGCGTTTTCAAGCTATTTATAAGTCATCAGTAGTGCTGGGTGTGAGACTCCAGCTACCCACATAAATAAAAGTATAAGCCCACCAATTTACTTAGAACTACTACTTAGCTTAAAGTAGCTATATAGGTACTAATTAATGAACTATTAATGGGTTGAAAGTGCGCTTTGTGGAAATTGTTTTATAATAATTTGAGATTTATATAATAATTGATGTATATATAGATTTTGTTAGGCAACGGCGTCCTTTGATTAACATAATTTCCAAGTTAAATCAAGATCACCGTAAAAAGGATTTCATTAAAAAATTATAAATAACATTAAATAATCAATTTGCAAAACGTTGAGATTAACACCATGCTATTTTATAAATTTTTATTTTTGATTGAATTAGGTGTAATAAGTAAAAAAGAAAAAAAAAATTATAGCATGAGACGTTTCGACCCTTTTAGGGTCATCTTCTGTCATTTCCTCAATTATTAAATGAGTAAATGTTGTTTTTATTTTAGAAGTCAATTTTTGAATTGTTTTGTATTCGATTTTTTTTTTTTTTTTTTTTTTTTTTTAAATCATGACCTTCTCTAATGAAGATAGGTATAACATTAAAAAAATTGTTTAACTTTTTACACTGCTCATTGTAAGTAGCTAAAATTATTATTACAAACAAATTTGTTATTTCGTGTTTTTGTTTTTAAAGTATTGTTATAATATAAAGGAACAGTATTGAATAGTCAATGTAATCTTATTGTTATTTTAGATTAATAAAAGAGTGACAGAAGATGACCCTAAAAGGGTCGAAACGTCTTATGCTATAAATTGTAATTTTGTTTTACTATTACATCTAATTTATCTATCAAATATAAAAAATAAAAATTTATAATTAATTTGTTTGAATTATACAAAACATATAAATTCAGTTTTTGGAGAGTTGTGTATTTCTTTAATGGCCGCACTAGTGGTTGATAGTTGATATAGTACTTGTACAGTAAAATAACTTTAAGTGTAACTATATATAAGTATATTGAAGAAATATTTATAATCAAATATTTATAATAAATTGACGTTGATCTATATATCCACTAATCAAATCCCGACTGAGGAGGGTTAATTTTTAACTATGTCGTGTGTTAATAGTCTTCTCTCTTCAATGCTTGAGTATAAGTACGTCTAATGGTGTTTAGTTTCTTGCAACCTAGCAGTTTGTTTGTTCTATGAACCAATGTTGGAGCCTCCAGGTTGAGACCTCTGTCTCGAGTCCATCTGCAAATATTTAGTTACCCTTTCTGCTTGCAACCAAAGAAGAAGAAAAAAAAGGGATTCTTTGGTAAAAATATTAACCCCTTCAAGCACGGCAGGTGCTGCGAGAAAAAGAGGGGAACTTTTTCCGATCTCACCTCCAGAATTAAAAATGTATTTTCAAGATTGCCGAATAAGGGCATGGTAATCGTGTAAGAATGAAGGGCTTATGATCAAAATTCTGAATAGTATAAAATTACCGATTCGTTGCGTGACAAAATTCTTATAAGTTGAGAATAGCTTTTGAGTGATGTTTGTTTAATAGAGTTCTAGGAATACTTTGAACTATAAAAAAATAGTGGCAGTAGTAATAGAACTTATTAGTTGAAATTAGTAAATTGTTGAATAGTTAGGGTCTATTAAGGAATTAAATTGGCTAATTTTTGCAATTTTTCGACCCCTCCTTAAGTCATCCTCCAGACGTTAAGAAGTTTAAGTTATGATTTTCTTTAAAAAATGCTTATGTTTGAATTATTCCGATTCTCGTCACTTCATCTGAATTTAGGTAATGTTGGTTTCACTCGTTGTTATGTCAATGCTTTAGTTAGCGGCACATCTTTACTAAGTTTTTCAATTTTCAATTCTTCAGAAGCCATCGTATATTCCATAGAGTGTGTATCTAAACATCGTTTACGTCGTTAGTTGTTTTCTATATCAAGATATTCATTAATACTCATAGAGAATAACCTCAGAGTTAACTCGTCTTTAGGGGCTGATAATGGACTAGAAATAGGTTGAAAGTGCTTTGTGGAAATTGATTTATACGATTTGTAGATCTATATTCATATTTAGACACATGTGAATTTGTAGAGATCTAAGTTATCTAAGATAAAATAGTTAGACAATCCGTCAGCATGCAATTGTTATTGTTGTAAAAAAAAAAACAGAAAAACTCAGGATTTCTCCTTATGGTCTAATGGTACTCTATAATAGTTCAAGAATTCATGCATTAACACAAGTTTCATCAAACTCTATATTTTAACCCCTTTGGGTAATTTTCAAGACTTTGCACCAGATTCCAGGCATTTACATCTCTTTATCACTATTCCAAAACATAATTCACATCTTAAAATACATATACAAAAAATTGACATATTAATTTATTTTGCTATAATTTTGAAAATTCTCTGCAAAAACGGGGAAAAAAGTGCATAAAACTGTAATATTTCATATATGCTAAATTTAATCATAATCGGCCTAACTTAGTTTAAAGCTTTCAAGCTTCTATACAGAACTGTAAGTTTATTTTCTATAAAATGACCTTAAATTCCTTTATTAAACGCAATGATAATGGTCAAGCGCCTTGAGGAAAAGCTCTGAAATTAATATAATTTTCTAAAATAATTCTATTGGACTTTTATTTTTTTTTAAAATAAACTTCTTAAACAAATTGCGATTCTTATTTAGAACTAAGTAGCTCTTTGAGACATTCTATAGAACCAAAGGATTTTGGTTTATCAACAAATATACCATGGGAATTTAGTGTTAAAATGTCACATTGTGTGGTTTGTATGAGGCGTAAAAAGAGATTTTTTACTTGTTTTGATAGCTATTCTAAGGTTACTGTTATTCATTGTATTTCGTTATAACCCAAGAACATTTCACACTTAATCTTTATTATTGAGTTGTAAACAGAATCAAAAACAGTATATTTACACCCGTATTCCTACACAACAAGTAGGATGTTAAGACCCTCCAAAGGATAATCCTTTGGGAGTAGCCTTTGGATATATGAAAATAATATAAAAGTGGACAATATACAAATGCAGTACAAGGAACCGTTAGTTTTTGTTCAATTCTTGAGTGGGAGTACAATGCTGAAGTATTGACCACTGACACTTTTTTTATACAACAAACTACTGTTCATCAAAACCACTATAACAAACACTACGAAACATTATTTATATTGTAAATAATTAAGTACATAAAACCAAAACAGCTACTTTTAAGATAATATTAATTATATTTCGCACTGATCATAAAGTAGATGAGAGAAGTAGCCAAACCCCCTTTATAAAGTAAAGTGAATATTATAGTTTAATTTCGAAACTAGAGTCAAAAGTTTTTGTGTCTCTTGAAAACTTGAGTTTTCTTTTGTACGAGGTCTCACTGTATCCATTTACCAATGGCAGACTGGGCAGTTGCCTAGAGCAGGGTCTCAGAAAGGGCGAAAAAATTACTCATTTAACAAAAAAACATACAAAATCATTAACCCTAGAACGCTAACCATATTTTTTAACCTCTTAAGGCTAACCTTGAGTCATATTGACTCCCTAATCTATTATACCCAGTTTTATTAAAATATAAAGGCCTAATATGTACAATATTTTTTAACACTTTTTAGTGCTAATTGAAGGGACACTTGGGTGCTTTGTTTGCCACAAAAAAAAATGTTTTCCTTTTAATTCCGGTTTTTCAAACTGCACTACTATTACATATCCGGTATTGTTATCTACCGGAGTGGTTTTATTTACTTTATTTTATGTAGCTTTTTTCTTTCCTTTCCTTTGGTTTTTCTATTTCGTAAATTGTTTCAATTAATTTATTATTTTCCTCATCATCGCTGATGGGATCAAAAAAGGCATTTTCTATATTCAAATCAGGGTCCAAATCACAACCGTCACCATTATTGTCGAATACGCTCTTTTTCATAATCGGTATCTGAATCGGTCATTTCCTTCATCAAGCGATAAATGTCGTTTGGATCATTGTATTTTTTCTCCGTTATTTGACTATATTCATATTCTATTAACTTTATATAATTTAGACATATAAAGACAAAAAAATATAACAATTTATACTTATAAATGAATAAATTACAATTATATTACCTTTAATTTGAAATAATTATTGAATTAAAAGTTATATAATATCTAATTTATAAGATTTGAATGACCAAATAAACAATAACACGACATACTATTCTAAAAAATACTATTCTGCGTCAAAATGACCTACAACAAATTCACGTGTAAGACTAAACAGGAGTCAAAATGACTCCGTGACTGCAGAAAAACAAACGATATGTCCTCTTTAGAATCTGAATGTGGAACTGATAGAAGTGTAGAAGGGTCATTCAAGGGTGGGAGATAGCATAGCTAAGAGGTGGGAGTTCTGTGTTTTACAGACACCGTGCATTCGTAGTTTAAAAAAAAATGGGAGTCATTTTGACTCCAGGTTAGCTTTCTAGGGTTAACTTGGTGTTATGGTAGAAAGGGGTAAAGAGTGAAACATATGAAATGGGTGGCTAAAAGTATGCTTAGCATAGGGTATCTGCAATCGGAGCCTGATTGTATCACCTTTGATATGTAAAATTACCTAATATAGGTCGAATGTGTAACTATTGTGGCCACCTCTAACAATCTTTGTCACCACCTCTGGTCCTCCAATCATCTCTGGCATTTGCTGACATTTTTCAAGCACCTCTGTGTTTGTGACGGCCTCGAACCACCACTTGACCCCACCGACCACCTCTGGCCACCTCTAACTACCCTTAACCTATCTTTAAACACCATTTATCATCTCTAACTGTCTCTGATCTCATGTAACAATCTTTGGCACCACCGAACACCTCTGATCTCCTCAAAACAGCTTTAACCTCCTCTCAAAAGTAGTATATACAAAGAATATGAGAGAACAGTGTAATTTCCTCATTTTTTTAAAAAAACTACTAAATAAATATTTCCTCTATGTTCTTATGAATGCTTCGATGTGTAGTTCGTATATAGGATTTCATAGGTTATCTCGTTAATAATATATTGGTTATCCAGACGTAGCCGCGTCATGGGTTAGGTTTTTGCTTAATTTTGATTACTGGACGCATCTAAACCCTTCGTGTCGGTGTTTTTGTTTAATGATTTTGGTTTTCGCCGTCCTCAATATTTGCGGTATTCATCAGTCAAAGGTCTTTCTGTATGCTGTATTAATTTTATTTAAAAACGTAAATTTTAGTTTATAATTAAATAAGGACGTATAAAAATGAGTCATACGTTTAAAAGAAGGGGAGAAAAAGGTTTTTGAAATAAACACTTTCCTGCTTTAATCAAGTTAGAAAATAAAGGGTGGAAATATAACAGGGGAAAATACATTTCTACAACAAGGCCTTTTTCATTCGGGCTCCTGATTTTTCCGTCGAATTACAGAAAGAACCCACAGCCTCTTAGCACGGGGATATCACGAATGGTTCAATTTTGGATACTGTGTCTACGAACCCCTCGATAAAAAGGGGTGAACATAATAAGTTTTAGGGTAGAAACTTAACCCTTTGTGGAATTATGAGTCACAAATCCTGTTTACTTACCATGGCACGGGTCCGCCATCAAGCATCGCAAGAAAGGGGTGAATAAGCCGCCATTTCCAACTTACAACCCCTTCAATCCAACCCTTCCACAGTACCAATGAATTTTCGTTCTGTAAAAGAAAAGATCTTATTCGCTCGAAATGCTTTTCTTTCTCTCTTTTTTCATTTGAACTATTGTTACAATGATTGAGAGCACGAGGCAGATGTCTCCCTCTGTGTGGAAAAATCCCTTTTTCTACAATTTTTGAGTCATGTTTCGGCTTTAACAAATATACAGATATTTTTAAGGTTTATAAAAGGGGTAAAAGGATCAGTGTAGCGTGGAAAATTCTTCCAGTACAATAACAGTAAAGGATTGAAAATGTTTGCATCTTTCTATTCGCGTGTTCTAAAAGGCAGCTGTTCGTGTACAAGTTGTTTTTTTACCTATTTACCTAGATTTTGTGGAACCTTACTCATAGTGAATTAGTAATTAGATATTACATTAATCTGTCAAAAAACTAGAATACTTAAACAATAATTTCGATTGTCAAAATGAATAATTCATGAATTTGGTCATAAATGGCATAGCTCGAGAACCAACTTTATTATATTTTAATTCTTTTATGTTTATTACTTGATATGATTGGTTAATAAAATATCACTGTATATTTAAAACGCTCTGCTATAATTTCGAAAACCATTACGATAATTTACCGTTTGCTAATTAGCTACAGTTTAAATAATAATAAAACGGGGTTTCTAACCTTGAAACCCAAATGAAACAAAAAAATATAATTTCTAATGATATTTTCTTTATATATAACTAACGAATGTATAATTTGGTTATAAAATTGTCATTAAATTCAAATCAATATTTTTTGTTTTCTTTTTTTTTAAAAAAAAAAAAAAGAATGTAACATAAAAAACTATTAGCTTAACTGTTAATAAAAACTAACTTACAGATCTTAATCTAAATTATGGAAAATTCCGCACAAATATACAATTTATATTTGATTATATACTACAGTATTAATATTCCGAATAGATTCTTAATGGTGTCATAGAGAGTTTTTTTAATGACAAATAAGAATTTTAAGAAATAGCGTATTTGTAATGACTTATTGTCTAAAATACAGACTAATTATCTTATAATGACTTCTGTCAGTTTAGAAACTGAATTATGTCAGTTTAGTTTTTTTAAATTTATATATGTATATATTATATTACTTAAACTCTGGGTAACGCTTTCGTTGCATTTTACTTTCTAATATACGAAGTACTTATGTGTAAAAATAGTTATACAGTATAGATGTTCAAAAGTAGATGTAAATAGTAGATGTTCAAAGGCTCAAAAGGCTCAAAGGAGAAAGGCTCAAACAGTGTTTGAAATGATGAAATATTTAATAAATAAATGTTAGACTAAATCAACGTTATTAATTCTTTCATTTCAAAATAATTTAATATGCGCATGCGCAATTCGCAAAAATGTGGTAAACTCAAATATTTTTATTTTTTAAAATTGTCGAGTGGGGCATTAAATGAAAGCTAAAGAGTAGGTTACAAATACATACATATATAATTTTTTAAACATAACATTTTTTATTGTTTTTATGAGTTGAAATATAACCTAAAAGTTACCCCCCCCCCCCCCCCTCTTCAACCACCCAATAACTGCTAGTCCTAAAATTTTGAAACAATAATTCATGCTAATACCTAATGAAGCGAGGATGAAAATTTCCAGAACAAATGTAATTTACCTTGCCGTTATTACCGATAAAAAAAACATTGTGACCCCTTGGGGTTTCCCTTACGCCACTTGCTTTTGCATTCTTTTTTTTTTGGGCCTTCCATTTATTTTTACTTTTCTTTACCTTTTCCGAAGGTATATAGGAAAAGTATTGTTTTCACCTAAAAAATCCGAAACCGAGATTTCAACGGAATTATCCGTTTTGGGTGTTTTTAAGACGATTTGAGTGGTTTTTAGCTGGATGTCAGTCTGTCTGTCTCCGTTTGTGTGTCTGTGCGTCTATCTGTGTCACGCATAACTCCCACAGTTTTTGATCTAGAGAGTTGCAACTTGGTACAAAAATCAGCCCTTACACTTACTTGTGCTGCCCGGAAAATCAACATTTTCCGCTACCTTGAACCCAGTTTGTTGAGTTAGCAAAACTTGCAAAAATTCGAAAATCGTCCGATCGAGTTGAAATTTAGCACGATTGTACCTCTCTTTATGACAAACAAATGCACCAGATTTAGTTTTGATATTGACCGCCATTTAGAAGTTATCGATTTTTGAACTTTGGAGGTTAATAATACCAAAAGTATAAAAGGGAAATACGTTTTTGACATATAGCATATCGTTGGAACCTAGAAAATAAGGAACAAATATAAAAAAAAAACCCTGATCTAATTCCATTATTAGTTTAAAAGTTATAAGTGAACATTATTATTAATTTTTAGGATACAAGTTTGTTTACATCTGTCAAAATACCGCCAAAATTAAAATTATTAAATGAAATAAAATTAATAAAAATAATGTATAATTCTTTTTTGAAAAATGATAATGAGCAGGAGAGGCCACTTTAGTGGCCTCCAAAGTGAGGAAAAGTTCCGAAGTTCCCCGTACCCGATTTTTTTTTTTTTTTTTTTTTTTTACATTCATATAGGGCTAGGTGGGGAAATATGAAAAATGTAATTTCATAATAAGATAAAGTATATTATTCTATAATCTACGAATTTCGGTTTTATCGGGAGACTTATCATGACAGAAACCTAAAAATTTTATTTTTTATTAATTTTTTTTTTCAGCGTTGTCCGGTCCCAGACATGGCAGCAGGTCCATTTTCTGTTCCCCTATGAATGGCATGACGAATTATATGTATGAAATTTGGGAGACCTATCATGACAGGTAGTGTCGTGGGCTCCTAGACTATAATCAAAGCATAAAATCGTTGAAGTATACGAAATAGTACGCGAGGAAGCTATGTGGCAGTCAATTTACTTAAGTGACATTGTTTTGTATTGATTGCAACAAGTAAATTAAAACCCAATACATTGCAGTCTGATAGCTTGAGTTTTTATAATGTTTTACAGCCTCTGTGTATTTTTTATAAGTGTGACAATTTGGTGTTATCTCATAGGATTTTAATTTTATTAAATGCGAGGTTAGAAATTGAAATTAGTTATTTCTAATTGTTCTACTTTGTAGGTGGCCTTATTTATTTAATACAGCTAGTTTATTTTATCTGTAACCCTTATCAATCATCGTATACTGATAAATTTCAAATACACAGCCTGTAAGTAGGGAACGTGATTCCGCAAAACGAATCCATTTTGCAATTTTCATGAAATCTATTTGACTGACGTTCCCATGTTTGTTTAGATGGACATTAATATTAGAAAGTCTTATTTAATATTCATCTCACACAATCGTTTAATTGTTAAAAGAGGTTTGATTTCGTTTTAAGGTTTAATATCGAGGTGTAAACGTCAGCTGTCAGGTTATTTGAACTTAGAAAGTAGATCTGAAGCATCCCTTACTAAGTAGATACTTGATTTTCAAGTTTTCAAAGTCAAGTTAAACCTTCTCACGTATCAAAGGGGGAGAAAGATAAACAGTAAATATATAAGAGAAAAGAAAGAACGTCAATTCGAATTGATTCTAATCGAATAGTTCCGATTGAAAACATTATTGAAAGGTTAAAAGAAAATAAATTTCCACTTTAACATTATTAATTTAAATCAAATTATAATTATTATTAACTACAGGAAACAGACAAAAATTGAATTTTTAACATTATTATTGAAAGTAGAATAGAGATAAAAAATGCATGGCACTATGGGGAATCGAACCCGAGCTTTAGCCTCTAAACTACAGCTGTTATTAACTAATTGTCTAAGAAAATTAAGCTATTGCAATGGCTTCAAAATTTTTGTATTGCGAATTTTTGAAAATTTTCTCCATGGAAACCGTTTTAGAACTTTCTTAATTGATTGAAATTTAACAATTTTTTTAATGTATGTTTGTATATTATAAGTATGTGTCATTCGAGACGATATCTCACCCTAGGATGCTCTTAAAAAATCCAAACAAAATTTAAAAATGTCAATAATATGAAAAGAAAGGATGAGTTCGTTGGCCATAATTTCAGGAGTCAAGAAAAGCATAAAACATGTTAACTTGGTGCGTACCGGAAAACCAAGCTGTTCATAAAACATGTTGTTTTCTTACATGAAAATATGACAAAAGTGTGCATAACAACAATTACTGTACTTCTAAAGAGCTTTTCAACGACATGCATCTCGAAGGGTATATATATTGATTTGACTTATATGTACCCCGTACTCCTGTGTACCATTTTTTTTTCACCCATCCAAATTCTAAAGCAAAATTTTCCAATATTATTTTTAGCCAATAATACGCAGCTTCCTTTGAAAATTCGCTCATTAAATCATGGTGCATGACTGGACTTTTTTTTAATTGCCTCTCCATTCCTTTTTAATAATGATTTGGACTTCTAAAATAAATGTTAACCCTTAATTTGAGGGCACTGCCCCTCCAACACTCTAACTAATCTTTATGTTTTGATAATATGGACATTTATAAAAAAAAATGTACAGAAAGGTTTCAATCTATAGAAAAGATGAAATTATCTAAATATCTTATATTCACATCAACTTATATGATCAAAGTGTAAAATGCGTCTCACCTTTCTGGGGTACGAACCAGTTACCAGTTATTTCTATGTTTAGACAGTGGTTTCAGAAAACCTATGACCATAACTTAACAACTTTGAGCCTATCTATCAGAATGTTTTTTATATTAATTACATATTGGTGATTTTGTATTTGTTTTTCCTGTTTCCTTTTAACCTAGGCTATGTTATTACGGGACGAGGGATTCGGCCACATTACTCATCTATTAGGAGTAATCATCAGTGTAAAACATATCTCACCTTTTTAAGGTTCAAACTAAATATGCCGGTGTTTTGACCTTCGTTTCAAGCGGGTTTTGAGTAGACTAACCAATCGGCTACGCAGATCCCCTATATTGATGATTACAGGTAACTAAACTATTACATATTAATACTTATTGTATCCATAAACTTTAAAATATACATATTTAAACTGCAAATATTTATATTTTATATACAAAATAGAATCTTATATTATTCTCCAAATTCTAGATCTTGTAGATTTTGACACAACCAACTAATAAAAAAAAGTAATAAATAATTTACACGACAAAAGATCCCTATTTAATCGGTTGAAAGTCAGAGATAGGGCGCTGAAGTATTGTTATCATATATTATTGTTGACCGTGTGACCCCAGATGGCCTCTAGGTCTTGACCCTATATTAGAAGGCCCAACACATAAAATGGGGTCCCGTTGATTATTTATTGTCCGTCTTTTCGTTACATGTGTATTGCGTCCTCTTTAGTCCGGATTTCCGAGCGCAGGAAGCGCAATAGACTGCGTAGTAAATACGGATAGACCCTTATTGGATAGTATTCGTTTCCTCTCAGTTACAACTAGCCCTATGTTTAATTGTTATTTCTTATAAAGTATACAAATTGGAATATAAAATAAAATAAACAAATATATGTTCAGAAGCATACTGTCTTAAAGTGAAAAGTAATCGGTTCTACAAACTCAAACAAAACTTTTTCATATATACAAAGTAATACTGAATTTAAATACCATAACCATAATATTTATTTAAATTTATGTATAAATAAAAAAAGAAGAAAGTAAAAATTAAATAATATTTATTGATTATTGATCAATGTTTAAAATACCTATGAAATTATCATGTAAAATGTTGTCAAAATAAAATGCATATACCTATATGTAATTATTTTTTTAAATCTATTTTATTTAGAATGCTTTGTAGAAAGTACATTGAGCAAGTATTTTTGAAAGTAAAAACACAAGAAAAATCTTTATCAAAAAATATAATTAACTCCATGTAAGTACAAATATATTTACTTTTCAATTTAGCATTTACCAGTTTTGACTAAAACTATATAGGTATTTAGTCAATTAGTATTTTTAATGACAAAAAGTTTTAAAGGAAAAATTCAGGACGAATCTAAAAACTTTTAGGAAGAAAGTTTAAGGGGGAAAAGAAATTGAAGACTTTCACCTGGAGTCTTGACGTGGTGGTTTCCCGAAGGCCCTTTTCCTTTGTCTTACTAATACAGACAGACTGACTCGACGAGTCAAACCTATTAACACTCTCTATTACATACCAGACAGTTCTTTACTTTTATAAAATTTATTTATAGTACACTTAAAAACCCTGATATTTAGGAAATTACGTTTTTAAACAATTCAGAAAGGTAAGTTGAAAATAACTAGATCGAGTATAATATCGTTAGTTCTATATTAAACACATGTTGACGTTTGGTTACACTACATCTCCATTAGATGACAGAAACTATTAACATTTTTTACGTCCCGATCACAGTACCGTTCGATGAAATTCGAATTATTGAATCTCTGACTTCCTACTGCCCTGCTATTTCAATTACTATCCTTATATATTCTCTGTTCCAGTGGGGTCCTCGCTACTTAACTACCATGCACACTTTTTTACGCAGAAGGTCCGGTTTGGTCCTCCACCATCGTTATGTAAATGTGTAACTACTTACTACTTACGTGAAGTTGGGTCTTTCCATTTACAAATAACTTTACGGTTAAAAAGGCTGACGGGGAGACGCCGACCTCCTCTCACCTTAAAGCCTTGTTCGCACTTGGCAAGTAATTTAGTCGAGTGGCGAGTAATTTAGTAACCAAGCTTGTAGCAACTTACCAAAATCGTTCGCAGTTGGCGAGTAATTTAGTCGAGTGGCGAGTAGATTAGTAAATTAACGTATCCGAACGGCAAGACAGTGCCGGAACTAGCCGTGTGCATGGGGTCGGCCGCACACGGGCCTCGGGGTAAGGGGGGCCTCAGTTCCGCTCGGCCAGTTATAAAAAATATTAAAATAAAAATAAATGAATAAAAAATTGAGAATAATTTTATTAAAAAACTGTTAATGTTTTGTATTATCAAATTATCATGCATATGTTTCATCAAAATTTAACTATCTTATAATTTTTTAACTTGTAAAATATGCCTACTGGCCACCTAACACGATCCACTCAATATCTCCGGAATCTACTGCAGGAAGAAAGACGCGGTTTTTCTGGGTTCTATATTAACTTAAAATGCGCTTACAGAATAAATGCTAAGCACTTTGAGCGCTAAAATGCTCTGCAGCAGTTTTTAAAATATGAAAAAGTTAATCGAAGACTTATTTTTAAGGCTAAAGATAAAGTCTATGGCTTAAAATAAGAACTTTTTATTCTTGGCATTTTTTCTCCAAGAACTGTTTCCAAGAAAGTTTCAAAATATGAGTGTTCAACTCAAGTCTAACAGCTAAAATAATGGATCTAATAAAAAAAAATGTAAAATAAGGAGTTCTTATTTTGGGCCATAAACTCGAAATCCATTCTTTTGTATTAATTACAAGGGCTCTTTTTTACTTTATCACCCCCTTGGTTCTAAACAATAGTCTGCCCTACAAAAGTCAAAAAGGTTTGTGTGTGTGTCTCCCCAAGACATTGAGACTTCTGGGGAAGTTCTATATTTAATATTCCTTTATCTTAATAGTTGATTAGACTAAGGGATATGATCACAATTATAAACACAAGTGTGATATTCCTTTGTACCAAGGTACATTAGAATAAAAATATCCCTTCGTCTTAACAGTAATTTAGACGAAGAATATATGCTACTCTGTATAATGTTCCTTTGTCTAATAACTATAAACAAAAAGGGATATAGGGGTATGCTAATGAAAAAAAGTACCACTAAGGACAACTTTTTTGCTAATTTTCGTAACTTTTTTGCTCTTTTTACTTGTCATATAAAGAGGATTATTGTAAAGTCGCGAAAATTCGATTTTGATGGATTTTCACGTTTTGAGGTCCCCTGAGTCCAAAAAAGTAGTTACTAAAAAATGTTTGTCGCCTGTCTGTGCAGACTCCTGGAGCCTCAGAAAAATCATACCCTGAGGAGAAATTAATTTACCTTCAAATTTGGGGGCGCTAATCCTTACAAACTATGAAAAAAAAATGAAAAAAGTATTTCTCGAAAACGATTTCGACGACTTTGATTAAAATATTCTAAAATTTAGTCCAGTTAAATACGAAGTCAATTAATTTTGTTGTTTCTTATCATAAAATAATGTTTTTTGTTGCAATTTATTACAAATCTTATGTGTATCGTGAAAAATGAGGCGACAAAAATATTTGGTCATCTTGGAGGGGGGGGCCTCAAAAAAAATCTTGCACACGGGCCTCAGAAGGTCTAGTTCCGTCTCTGCGGCAAGATTTTAGTAAAGTAATTTAGTCACTTACTAAACTACTTGACTTAATACCCAATTCATTTTTCTCTTTTTTTTCGGGCGAGTAGAGCCTCTACCCACCCCGCATACTATCCACTAAGAAAGTGCGAAGTTGTAAAATTAGTTTATTTCATAAGATGATATCTGCAGTACAACAAATATGTCACGGAATGAAGAGACATCGTTGAAGTTTGTTACGAACTACATACTTGCAACACGAGTGCCTGTGGGACTTTAAATCCCCGCTTTATAAAAATTAACAAATCAAGCAATCTGCTTATGTTAATAATGAAGTACTTTTTTTTTAATTAATAAATAGATCTTATTCTTCTATAAAAAAAAATGTTATATTTCTTTTTATCTATAAAATTGTTTACTTATTGCAGCAATGAATAACGCTGATGTTTATAATGAAGTACATTTTTTTATTTATTGATAAATACATCTCATTTTACTATAAAAAATGTTTATCTTATCTTGATAAATTCCTTTAATGCTTCATAGATAGCTTCACAAACTTCTATAAGGAATTCTGAAATAGTGGATTTTCCAAGTCGAAATATATGTGTAATCGTTCTTAAACTACATCCAGTAGCAAGAAAGTAGAGAACTGCCTGCAATTTTGTTTTTGCAGGAATTGCACTTCTAAAATAGGTATCCTTACGTTGAATTTGTGACTGCACTTTCATTAACAGAAAATTAAAACAATTTTCAGTCATTCTCAAAGTTCCGAAGTATTCTCTAGGGCATTGGTTCCCAAAGTGGGGGGCGCGCCCCCCAAGGGGGGCGTGAAGACAAGTCAAGGGGGGCGTGGGACCTCGAGATCGAGATTTGCCGTCCGAACGTCTAATGCGATTATATAAAAATCCAAATATCAAACCAGTTGGAGAACCTCACTGACGAATTCAACAGATACTTTCCTAGCACGTATGTGATGACAACATTTACAAATTAACAATGGATCCTTTCAGTATCAACATAGATTCGCTGCCCGAAACACTCCAAGAACATTTTTTTGAAATAATAAAAGGTTCTGCTGCCGATTTTGATACAATGGACAAATCATCGTTTTGGGTTAAGTAATACAAAGTGTACCCCAGTATATCACAGCAAGCACTTATTTGTGCAAAAAAGATTTTTCAGCACTAGTTGCAATAAAAACAAAGTATCGTGGCAAACTTGATTTTGCTGTGCTTGATTTTCGTTGTACACTCTCTAATACTCATTCAACAATAGGGAATCTTGTAAAAAAAAATGCAAGCTCATCCTCACTTATCATTCATAAGATCATCTGTTAAAAGATTACTTGTAATGTTATAAAAATAATAGTAATACAAATAAATGAATGGCAATTCAATGTAATTATGGTTTATTTTAGTTTTTTCATTATCTCATAGAACTGTGAAGAGGGGGGGGGCGTGGGAAGATTTATTCTTGACTGTGGGGGGCTTGGTAAAAAAAACTTTGGGAACCCCTGCTCTAGGGTCTTCTAATGCCAATTCTTTGAGAAGAGAAATAGTACCTCCTAATTCATCCCTTCTCTGAATCCATTTTCGTATCCATACTTTTTTTGCTTTTGACATATTAATTTCTTCTTCAACTTCTTCTAAAATAGACATTGCAATAAGCATTATTAGCTTATTTAATTTTTTGCGTTGCCTGTCCATGTTGCAAATACACTAGCTACTAATGTACAAGACAGCTTAGTAAAGTGCAAGAGCGAACGATGTTTGCTGAGTTGCTACTAGCTCAGTTTCTAATCTACTCGCCACTCGACTAAATTACTCGCCAACTGCGAACGATTTTTGGTGAGTTTACTAGCTTGGTTACTAAATGACTCGAAACTCGACTAAATTACTCGCCAACTGCGAACGATTTTTGGTGAGTTTACTAGCTCGGTTACTAAATTACTCGCAACTTGACTAAATTACTCGCCACTCGACTAAATTACTCGCCACTCGACTAAATTACTTGCCAAGTGCGAACAAGGCTTACGAATAAGTTCTCTGACAGGCCCAACCCAGTTCACAAGTTGTTATGAAATCTCATATGATAAAATCTCAGTTCCAGTAATTTTATAGTTGGAAATTGAAGTTCTCGCATTAGAACAATAATGTTGTTCTACATTTCACTTCTTTTCATAACCATTATGGAAGAGAAACATTGGCAAATCTATCTAATCTGTCCAAAAACACTCTTACTTATCTACCTGATAAGGAAGGTTTCATAGTTACAGAATCGCCCTCCAGATGCAATACGATTTTGCTTTTCTTACAATAACTTTAAAGAGCAAATCACTCTTTGTATTCAGTATTATAATTGAATACCTCATGTTTACCTTTAGAGGGGTATTATCTCCCTCTTTGCTTACATTACTATCGCAACTCAATGTTCAAGTAATATTACATTAGGGTGTGTAAAGAGCTACACCCCTAGTATTTAAATAACATACGCATATTATGTAGAGGGGGACCAAATTTTGCAGGTGTGCTGTTAAAATCAATTATGAAAATAATCACCACCTACCTACTTTAGAGATACTTGTAAAGAAATTTATCTACGATTGATACGAAATATAAACATTGTATCTCTGTTTAGATGCGTATAAAATGATTCTTTACGTACTTGTATTCATTGCGCATGCGCGTTTCATATTCATAATTCCTTTTTTTCCGCCCTTTTGTGGTAAAAAATAAGAATTATTCACCTTAACGCACGATTAGCGAGTTTGTTACATTTAACAAAACTAATTTGCTGTTTGTTTTATTAAAGTAACTGTTTATATCGAGTTTTTTTTAGTGGAAAACAATGAGTGATTTATGTCATTATGACGAATATGAGAAATGAGATGAATACGATAACTAATGAATTAATGTCATCTTTATGAAAAGAGAAATACGAACTTATATACAGGAAGTTTTTTTTTCTATATTTATTATTAAAATCCAACAAACGTAGATAAAGTAAGGCACGCAACTCGTGCGAAAAGTGCATTCTGCTTTGCTCGAGTGGTTTTACTACCCTCGCTCAGTGGCATAGCTAGGGCATTGGGGGCCCCCCACAAGAACTTTTTGGGGGGCCTAACCTAAGAACAAAGAAAATTCATGAGCAAAAAAAATAAAAAAGGGGTGGTTTGCGTTCAGAACTGAATGAGGCCCCCTGACAATGATGGTATAGAAGTATGATTCCAAGGTTTTATTATGCTCTAAAGGGTGCCCCCATCTACATTGCTACCTTGAATTTGGGTTGGGGGCCCCCCAACCACCAGGGGCCCGCCCGCAATGTGGGCCGTGTGGGCCCACACGAGGCAGTGACCCACACGCCACTGCCTCGCTGTCGTTCGGGTGCAAACTCCAAACTCGCATGCAAAATGCTACTTTCCGCACTAGACGTGTAATGTACTATTATATTAGTTGAAATTACTTCATATATTTTCCTTTTATGCTGTGACATTGATAACATGTACCAGTGGTGGGAAAATAGTTCTTTGTTGAGGTAAGTGCGGCTTTCATTAAAAATGTAAAGCCTTTTTTACTTTCTCATATAAATAGAAAGTATTGTGATGGCGCGAAAATTTGATTTTGATATGTTGATGGATTTACACGTTTTGAGGTCCCAATTAAAAAGAAAAGTTTTTAAAAATCTATGTCTGTTGTCTGTGGACACACGTTGACCCTAAACTACTGGGCCGATTTTGACGAAATTTTGCATACATGTTCAGCAAAATCCCCGACGTGAAATCAAGAAATAAATTTAAACTCTAAATTTGAGGGCGTTTAATTACGAATCTAATGATATAAGCCGTTTTCCCGGGAAAAATCTAGTTCCTGAGAAAATAGTTTTAATCGCGGACGGAGAGAGGCCGGGTTCGATTCCTCGCCGAGGAGAATTTATTTTTATGATAAATTTTGATAAAATGTTCAATAATAATTAAATTTACCTGCGAAATCTCGAAAACTAATAAATAGAAAACACTGAACTAAGTAATTATTATGAACTCGTATAAGAGAAAGTTTGTCCGGACCGATTTTTTAAATTAACTTTTTGTCTATGTGTATATCTATTCATATCATTTTACAAAGGTTGATTTTAAAATGTTTTGCCAAAATATGAGGTATTATTCTTCACACCAAGATAAGTAAAAAAAGTCCGAAAATCGCGTGTTTCCGAGTTAAGAGCAATTATTGTATTTAGGAAAACAAATCAGGTTTATTCATGTAGGTTCATAACAATTAGATTTTAATTAAATGATGTTAAATACTTCAGAGTTATTGTTTGACATATCAACCTCCCAGCTTCACACATACATCTAATCGACGCCCAAGGACTATCTTCGTTAACAAGCAGCTTTTACCCCCCTTCTGCAGAAATGGGGGTGGTACACAAGAGGCTTTTCAAATTTCCTCAAAGGAAGAAGTCTAACGGATTAAGGTTTTATGAGCACGGTGGCCATAGAATATGCCCATTTCGACCTATCCATTGCTCGCCGAAATCTTGAGATAGGTGCTACCCCACAAGTATGAGGACATTTGGGGGAGCCCATCGTTCATAAACCAAATCCCATGTGGTGATAAGTGTTGGTGTAATTGCATATTGAAGCGCAACCTCTAAAAGGTCTAGGAGTTAATTTTCCAGAAGTTTATAGTAATCCGCTCCGATTCAGCAAAACATAGTATCCTATCACACAATCTCCCACGGAAACGGGCTATTTTTTGACACATGTTTATTCGAACTTTTTACTTGCTTTTGCGTGTAGGATAATAACTCAAAAGTTGGTGAAACATTTTAAAATCGCCCTGTACATTTATTTGTTTTATTTAATCTCTATTTTTTTTTAGTTAAATCCGGAAAACGGTTTTGTGTTTCGTGACTAGAGTAGAATGACGACTGTAACATTTATCAAGATTAGGTCGAGAAAGATTTTATATCAGTTTTTGAGGAATTAGAAAAAATGAAGATATTTTAAAATTAAACTAAATATATTAACTAACTATATAACTACATCCAGTTAGCAATAAAGGAAGATGATTGCTCTATTATCATAATAATGGGCGACTGGAATGCCAAAGTAGGGAATTCAGAAGGAGAGGAAGTAGTAGGACAGTACGGTCTAGGAGATTGGAACGAGAGAGGCTGGAAAATGGTAGAGTTCTGTGAATCTAATAAACTATACGTTATGAACACTCTTTTCAATAAACCTTTATCTGATAGATGGACATGGATAAGCCCCGACGGGAACACCAGGAATCAACTTGATTACTTTGTGTCGAATAAGAAAAGTTTATTCAAAGATATAAATACCTACGACCGAGTAAACACGGGAAGTGACTATCGACCTGTCAAAGCGGTGGTTAATATAAGAATCAAAAAGAAGTGGAGCAATAAGAGAGATCAGAAACTTAGTTTGGAAGAATTAAAATTAAATGGATACGAAGAGGCACTAACAAGAGAAGTAGAGAATTTGGATATAAAGTTAAATTATGATATAAATGAAATGGAGTCGAAAATAATAAATTCTATCACTAATGCAACTAATGAAATAATATGGAAAAAGAAAAATAAAGAGAACAATAAATTGCTTCCGAAAGAAATAATGCGACTGATGAGGAAAAGAAGGAAGTATAAAGGTAAAGAAAGAAGTAAAAGTGAGTTCACGGAAATATCAAAATTAATTAGAGAACGACTAAAACAATGGTACTTAAATAAAGAGATAGAAAATATGCAGAAAGCCGTAGAAAGGGGATCAAGTCTTAAAAATTGTACCCAGAAGCAAAAAATCGGAAAAAAGAAACTAACAGCTATTAAAGATAAAGAAGGAAATATAAAAAAGAATGATAAAGATATATCAAAGGCAATCACCAGCTTTTACCAAAAATTATATAGAAAAACAGGAGATGATATAGGGGTGAATAGTGATGAGGCATATGATGAAGAACCAAGGAAAAATCAGGGGGTAGAGAAAATAATGATAGAGGAAGTAAGGTATGCAATTAAACAGCTAAAAAATGGAAAAAAAGGAGGAATGGACAAAATTGTCTGCGAACAATTAAAAGCCGGAGGAGACAAAATAGAAAAACTGTTATGCTACTTGTATAATAAATGCCTTACTACTTGTATATTGCCAGATAATTGGCTCAAATCTCAACTTATACTCCTCTTTAAAAAAGGGGACAAATTAGACATTGCAAACTACCGCCCAATCAATCTACTGTCTGTGATATATAAAACGTTTATGAGTATTATAACCCGAAGGATCACACCAAGCTTAGAAATGCAATCTCCGTTAAACCAAGTTGGATTCAAAAGGAATTTTAGCACTGTTGATGCAATTATAGTTATCCAACATTTCGTCGCAAAAGCACATCAATACCATTTTCCACAATTATTATTATTCATCGACTTCGAGAAAGCTTTCGATACCATCTACCATAAAGATATTGTATCAGCCCTTAAGAGAAGTAATATAGAAGAAACCTATATAAAAGTATTAGATACAATAAATAAAAAAACAGAGGTACACCTACAAATTGGAAATGAAAGGACTTGTTTTAAACCGATGAAAGGTGTGAGGCAGGGGGATGTCCCTTCTGCTAAGTTATTTAGTGCTACACTCGAAGAGGCCTTCTTGACATTAGACTGGCATGACTATGGTGTTAACGTTAACGGAGAAAGAGTTAATAAACTAAAATTTGCAGACGACATTGTTCTTATTGGAAGAAGCAAACTCGAAATAAATACCATGTTATGTGATTTGATAGAGAGTGCCGAAAAAATAGGACTAAATATCAACATCGGTAAAACCAAACTCTTATGTATGAAGACTGATAAAGATATAGAGATCTCGGTGCGAGAAAATAAAATAGAAAATGTAAATGAATTTATATATCTTGGCCAAATTATATCGACGGAAAACTGGATGGATAAAGAATTAAAACGAAGGATAGGATTAAGCTGGAGGGCTTATAATAGTTATAGAAAACTATTCAGATCTGACGTTGGAATTGACATAAAAGTTAAACTGTGGAATAGCGTTGCCAAACCTGTCCTACTCTATGGATCCGAAACTTGGTGTCTGACAAAAAAACATGTAGATAAGCTAAGGATTTCTGTCAAAAGGATGGAAAGAAGTATGGTAAAAATTGGAAGAAAAGATAAGAAAAGAAACACGTGGATAAGGCGTCAAACTAATATGGAAGATATCGGTAAGGAAGCTTTAGGAAGAAAATGGAGATGGGCCGGGCATATTGTGAGATCAACCGACGGAAGACTTGCTAAAAAAATAATAGAGTGGACACCGCTGGAGTTTAAGAGAAGAAAAGGAAGGCCTAAGATGAAATGGGACGAGGAGATGAGGAAGTGCTGTGGATCTACATGGAGAAGAGTTGCTATGGAGAGAAATGAGTGGAAGAGAATGGAGCAGGTATATAAGGAGGTGTACCTACACGAATAAACATAAAATAATTATATTTGTTAATTTATTTATTTATTAAATTTGATTATTTATTTATTAAACTTATTAATTTATTTATTTATTACATTTGTTAATTTATTTATTTATTTATTAAATTTGTTAATTTATTTATTTATTTAATTTGTTATAAATATAGTGTTGTAATTTCTGTTAGATATTTGTTACGAAAAGTCTTTTTGTTTGTTTGTTATATATTTGGATATTTACTAGAATTAGAATTTACCACTGTAAATAATAATATCTATTAGTTATTTAAAGAAAAAAAAAAAAAATAATAATTTATCAATGTTATAACCTTTTAAAAGTAATACTTCTTTGTTTAAATAATTTAATATGTAATTTAATAAGTTTAAGATGTTTAAATGATTTAATATGTAATTTAATATTTTGCTGCCGAACACAAAGACCAATTGGTCACCACAGCTACGGCTGAAAAAATGCTAACTACTTATATATTAACTTTATGTATAATTTGGATGTTATATACAGCATTTAATAAATGGTTTATTATATTATTATTATATAACTACATATTTGCAGCACATGTCTTATTTTGAAACCCAAATCATAATTTAGAACGACAATACTGTTATGATAAATTCCTCGAGTCTTCAAGCGTAAGTTTGCGTATTGGTCAGCGTACTAGCAAAATTCTTGCCTGAAACAGAGGTCATTACCGATGCAGTAATGGTTCGAATCCGGATAGTTATAGTTTACTCTGAGGATCATATCAAGAGAATGTGTGAAGTGGCCGACCCCCCCCCCCCCCCCTTGGTTCGCTCAATGGACCCACCTACGGTTAAAGAATAGTAGTGCAAAATTTAGAAAATTAAATTATATATTATGACGGTTGACAGTAGCAGATTGAAATAGCAAGCAAATGCTCTCGATCTTATAATTCGACTTTTGATTTAGAACCTTTTTAATTATAAATGTAATATATATAATATATATGAATATATGTATATACAGTATTATGTGGGGGTGATAAGGTCCAGAGGTCGAGTTAACCAAAGCAGTGAAGCGTAAAGGCGACGATTACCTTACGGTGTTACAGATATAAAATGACTCCTTATTGCAAAGTTTTTGGATAGGGTCAAGACCCCTCACCATAATCCGCCGAGGTCGCCTGGGTCATATATTAGTGTCCACACTGCCTTTTTGTTCGTAAAATTTTACCATCTCTCTCACTCTTCCCCTCTTAAACGTGCTCTCAATGGAATAAAGGGTGCCAAAACGACTATTTGGGTTTCCCAAGGGTCAAAATTAAAACAAGAGTAAAAGGGCAAAGGTCCATTGTTGACCATTCTTTGACCTTTTTTCACGGATTCAAAAGCAGCTGGACGGGCGTTAATCATTCCTCGAGCACGGGATACCAGACTTAAACCACAATAGGAAATCGAATAAAAATCCCCTTTCAGTAGCCATCCACTTCCTATATATATTAAAACTGACCAGAAAGGATATTACATTATAGATGACCATCTGCAACAAAATCAGTTCTTTTTTTTACTTTTGATTTCACAGAACCCAAAAAGTAGCCCAGTTACACATTTTTATTTTCTTCCCCTCCTTATTTTTCTTTAAATATTTAGCTTTTTGAAAAAAGGGTGATTTTTCAAGGATTTTATTGTGTAAGTTTACAATTGTTATAAGTTTTAAGAACTTTTTTTATTATTTAAAAACTTCCAACTGACTTTTTAAGATGAAGAGGAACAATCTAGAAAGAAGTAATAAATCCTTGGCCACAGTTAAAAATAATTCTTTTAATTATTCAAAAATATCCACTCCAAGAAAGAAGGAGCAGACAAGATCAGAAGAAGTCAATCAATCCACGCAGTCAGGGATGCCCATTCCCCCTAAGGCCCATGGCGCAAACCCCCAAAAACTGCCAGAATCAAAAGCCTTTGATAAGACATTTGGAAAATATTAATAACATGCATTGTCATCGGAAATACATAATTTGCGAAAATTTCAGCTTTCTAAGTACAAGTTGAAAAGTAGGTTAAAATTGTACCTCACAAATAAGTGAAGTTAAATAAAAACTAATGATAATACATTTTATCAGTAAAGAAAAAAAAAAAAAAAAAAAATCCAATTATTAAAATATGGATCAATATATTAGAGAAACCTTTTACATTTGTTGGTTCTAAACTACTACTTCTTCTTTATGCTTGCTTTCTGTATATTTTGCATTGTAATACCATGGATACTGAAAGGCTGAACGTTAAAAGGTTTCGTAAGTCGTAATCCTTCAATGTGGGACCATTCCAATTAAAAATCACTCTAATCGGAATATTTCAGGAAAGTTTAGACAATATATTACAGAAGAAAATTGTTTTGAAGTAAAGGTGATATTCTCCATACTCATTTCTCAACTTATTGATTAAAATTACAGAAATCACTACTCGTTTTAATTTAAAATGAAAAATCTTTGTTTACATACATTTTAGCGAATTTTTGAAGAAAGTTAAGGTATTGCAATGGCTTCAAAATTTTTGTAATGCGAATTATTAAAAAAAATTTCAATGGAAATCCGTTTTAGACTATTCTTAATCGATTCCTGAAATTTAACACTTTTATATGAATGTATGTATATATCTAGGTATTTATGCATGTATATATGTATGTATATATATATATATATATATATATATATATATATATATATATATATATATATATATATATATATATATATATCTATATATGTATGTATGTATGTATGTATATATGTATGTATATATGTATTTATATATGTATGTATATATGTGTCACTCCAGACTATATCTCATAAAATTATTTATAATTTTTATTTATTTAAAACATTTACAAATTCACATAAAATAATTATAAATTACAATTGCTTACATAAATAATTAGAATTTAACAAATTAATAAAAAGATAAAAAAAGCCTCCAAGAAGGAAAACCTTGAAACAGGAGGCCCAAAAGAAAGCAAGGGGTTGTTATATAAGTTCTCATATAAGTTCTATCTCACCCTAGGATGCACTAAAAAATTCAAACAAATTTTAAAATGTCAATAATATTAAAAGATAGGATGAGTTCGTTGGCCAGAATTTTTGGAGTTCGTTGGAGAATAATGGACTATTAATGGTCAAAAATAGCGTAAAAACGTGTTTTTTCCATTTTACTCCCCTCTTATATGAAAATATGACAAAACTGTACATAACAACATTTACTGTACTCTTAAAGAGCTTTCCAATGACATGCATCTTGAAGGATATATACTATATTGACTTTTGTACATGACTGGTCTTTTTTACTTTTCCTCACTACTAATAGTAGGAAAAGTATTGTTTTCATTTATTTCTTTTTCATAAGTGACACATATAATAAACTATATTTTTATTTACATTCTGCAGTTTTTGTTTCAACACTTTGTTAGTGAGTTCTGGTTTTTTTTTTTTTTAGTGATTTGTGGGCTTTGGATTAAGTGCTAACTGCAAATACATGATATTATGTTCTCTCTTCGTGAACTTAATATTTCTCCCTCTGTGACCATAAAGAAATCAATTATTATTATCTAAAGAGAATATATGTTTAAGGACGTCAAAAGATTAAGAAATTAGATGAGACGGTAGTTAGTTAGACTATTAACTATTTGCGATGGTAATAAATACACTTATGAAATTATTAAATTTGCTTGCACTTATTTTTGTACAAGCAAATAATTATATAATAAGTGATCTAAGCTATTTCTACATTGCTTAAATAGCAGTGATTGGTCTAGTTTAGAAAGTGTAACAATGATGGTCATGGGCGCCTCTATTTAGTGAGGTGCCAGAATGTAGTCGTGTATTGCGTGATCTTCTATAACTCCAGACTAGGGTAAAACCGAAGAGCTTAGAAAGGATCGAGGGAGCCAAGAGTCTAGGCTTCAAACTCTGTAGACGACAGACTACAGGTAGTGCTCCCAAACGTCAAAGCGTATCAAATTATTGAATTGTTAGTTGATATCAATCTTAGTATTGTGTCAGCTGATGCTGATAGCTTATCACCATTATTCAATATACTTGGTTTAGTAATTGTAACGTTTTACATTCTAATATAAGTTATATATTTTAATGATAAAGTTGGTTTTGTGATGGCGCACAAATTCGATTTTGAGATTTGAATGCTAAAACATTTACACATTTTAAGTCAAAAAAAATTTTTTTTTCAAATGTCTGTCAGTAATGAGTAGTCTGTAATCTGAAGTCTAATTATGGTCGTCTAAGTAGACGCGTGGTGCTTAACTTAACTTTACCAGACCGATTGCAATAAAATATTGTATACGTGTTCTGAAAAATCATACTCTGTGGTGAAATTGATAAATTACTTACAATTCTCACTTTGGGGATGAAATTCCCAAAAACTCTGGCTGTAGATAAAACCTATATATTACCTTCTTGTTTGTTTCTATCTGAGAAACAATCAAATTAGTTCACTTTTATCTTACAACTCACTTCAAGAACCACTTGCCTTAAACATTCACTTTCTTTCGTCTACCCCTTTTAAACTTTTTAGGTAAAACTTTCTGCGAATGTTATAATCTCATAGCAGACTGTCTGAGACAGTTTATCCACTAAAATCACCATTTAGCAGCGTACTTTACATCATATGCGGTTATTTTCCACTCTGGTGCCAAAATAACCGGAGATATACCTTTATTTTTTAAACCGAATAATCTTAATGCATAAAAAGACAGAACCTGTCTGGTTCCAGATTATCTTTAAAAAATTCGGACGGGTTTTTCATTCTGGTTTTTTTTTTTATTGATGAAAGCGTTATTTCCACTTACTAATGGTAAAATGGATTAATTAATCGTAAATATCAATATATCACATCTGCGCCAGGTTTATTCTAGGGATGAATAGCTGTTTCCTATTGTTATGTAGGCCAAGCAATTAAATTGAATGCCTAAATAGTTTCGTTTCCAAAACCGTCTTAATAAAAAGCCTGACAATTATTAGATACATCGTCCATTCCATTATTAAGAAAACCAAATACCCCGGAATCGCAGATTGGAGGTTATTAACATACAAATATTGCTATTTTGTTATTAGGCATGCTTAATAACAATTTTTTAATCACACATTGACCTTAATTGAGAGTATAAAAATATGAAAAACTAATCTACGCCTCTAGAGCTTTCGTAAAATTTGAGTTAAAAACAAACAAAAGTAAAGCAATTAAATTAGTTCAGAATTCATTATTTAAGAAAAACCCATGAAAAAGTTAGCAGCATACAACATATAACGCTATTAATGGGTTGAAAGTAAACAAAGCAAGATAAAAAATAGTGTTTTCAGTTTTCATGCTGAATGAAACCAAATTGTTATGAATATTTTTTGTAGTCTGTCTTTATGTATGTTTGTCTGCCGTCAACAGTCCAACTTTATAAGCGTATAAATCTGGCTGAGCGAAATTAATTATTTTTACGTAATTGTGTGCGCCAACATGTTGAGCATTATTTATCGAAGAAATTGAGTATAACCAGAGTTTAGCAATTTTATAAAATATAAATTAACCAATTTTCATTACAATGTCGGTTATTAATTTTATTTTACAAAATTTATTTTTAAAACTACCAGTCACTTGTTTTGTTTATGTTTGCACAGTATATAATCGAAATATGTATACTGCTAACTTTGTTATGGGGTTTTCTTTAAAGATAATTAATTCTGAATTAAATTGATTGTATATATTTAAGTGTTCTTTTGGCACAAAGTTCCTTATGGTACGTTCTGGAGCAGATTGGCCCAGGAGTAAATCCGAAAAAAACGACCAAAATCTCCGTCACAAAATAACCGTTACAAAATAACCGTCACAAAATAACCGTCACAAAATCACCGACACGCAAAATCCGTCACGAAATCTACAGATGACGATAACTTGAGTAAAAGCTCACCGAGTTAGATGAAATTTGGTACACGCATGTTCATTTTACCAATGCCCAGGCTGAGTTTGTCGGAAAACATTATCGGCTCAAGCGTTCACGCGCAACGCTCGTGTAAACGTAAGCTTTAAAAGACGGGAAAAAGTGTTATTGCGGAAGCCTGTCACATGACTTGTTTTGATTATTTTTGTTATATATGTCAAAAATGTCACTTGATTTTGTAAATAAATAAAATATAATCATGTAAAATTTCACACTGATAAAAGTAGAAGCTGTACACTAGGGAAGAGATATATTTTATAATATTTTAAATTAATTGGCCGGGTAGGTAGAAAACAGTCCTATTTCAATCCAAACTCCTTTAACAAACATACTCTTTCACTATAAACTCATCATGATCAACTTTTTTCTTATATTTAATATACATATATTTATAGTAAGACGCTTGCTTTAATTATACAAATAATGATTTTCTTTTAATTTTGCCTTAACTCTGCCAGGTACAAACAGTTCGTTACTTTTAATTTTGTCTCTTTTCTAACTCCACCATGTATAAGTAGTTAGCAATGTATACGTTCTTAGCAGTGTGATTTTATAATTTATATTTAATGAAAAATGTAAAGAACTTCGTTCCTACCCGCGACACCACACTTTTTTTTTTAATGTATTGTATGAAAACTCTTAAGGCGTAGATTAAGAATATTATACAGTTTTTTTTATTGGTTGTTTATCATGCCTAACAATGAAAGTGTAATCGCACTTGATGTTTATAATAAAGAAAAACGGCTCTTTACTAAAAGTACCTTTAGTGGAGAGGGAGAGACGTTTTTCTTTATTCTTAGTATAATAGACGATTTAGGGTACGTTGAACCTAGTCAACAACGGGAAGCTTGTAGTGGTTAGTGTCATGGCGGCTTTAATTCCTCCTGTTTCCGAACGGACCTAATTGAAATAAGCGATGACAAAGAACCACATTTAGTGACAGTATTGTGCAATTAAGTGTATTTTAAAAATTAAATAAAATCAAAAAACCAGAATTTTCTTCTATGCTTTTTTCATGATCAATCAAAACTGTTAAATTTGACTTACTCGTAACGTAAAGTAGGTAAATTATACAATATAAACTTACAAAAATAAATAAATATGGAATATATTTTTAACTATACAGTAGTTTAATTTTACATTTTATAAACATAGAGTAAAAACGATTAGAATAATGTAAACTATATTTTAAATAATCAAAAGTACATAAAATACAACTACAAATATTTCTTCAATTTAAATTGAAGACCAAAAGATTTTTTTAAATAAAAATCCTAAAGGTAAACATAATAATTATAATAGAGTCGTTGCCCTTTTTAATTAAAGTAATTCAATACGTAAAAATAATTATTTTTATTATATATATTTATTATATACCTATTAATTAATTATGTTTATAAAATATTGATCTACGTTACATATAAATTTCAAATACTATTGTACATTTTAAATTAGGTATGATAATATTACATTGTTAATCTATGTTGAGACATAACATTACAATTATACCTAATGCATAAATATTAATTTAGATATAATATAACAATTATTATTAATATATGTTGAGATACATTAAAATTCTACATATTTATTTAAATATAATGTACAATAATTGTACTCCATGAATATTTATATTTTTATTAATCTATGTATTAATAAATAATATTACTGTTCTTGGTATAAGTTTAGATTCGATTGTATCTACCTCTAATTCAGACATAATATTATAATTTTAACAATTGTTCATATTTGTTTATTAACAACTATAAAATTTTAGATATTATTTTATAACAATTGTTCATCTATGTTTAGATATACATTACTATTAAGATATTGTTTTATAACAATAATAGTTCATCTATGTTTAATATAGATACACATTAATGTTACAACAAAGGTTCATTTATGTTTAGGTATTAAATTACAATTTTAATCTTTAGAAATGATAAATAATATTGATCTAAATTTATTTATAATATTACATTTATAACATCTAAATTTAGAAATTTAGAATTTATGATAGATCTAAATTTAGATTTAACATTACACATCTATTTTTTTAATTTGGGAATATAAATAAACAAATTTTTCAATTATGAAAGAGGTGTAGTTCAATAACAAAACAACGTCTTTACCAAGGATCTTATAAAACAGGGATGGCGCACTAAGCTTACCTCCTGGGTAAAAAAGTGTCGCCTAGAACTTGGAAAAAATTTACATAAAATTTGACTGCGCATGCTCAGAACTTTTTAGGTAGGACGAATTTCTTCCCGACTGTTATCCATTGTTTATTTTGAATGAAAGTTAATAATCTAACATTTTTTAAGTCAAGCTTTTAATTAAATATTTTCTTTATTTTAATTTACTGTGATACTTTAATTTATTAATCAAATTTAATTATTAGAATAGTTTTAACAATCGAATAATTAATATTAATTAATTTGGAAACGGGTTATTTCTATTGCAGAATATGATTTTATTCTACAAAATTGTCACAGTTTACCTTTACAAAACATTTATTGTGAATATAAAAAAATGTAATACGTACCTACAATTTTAAAAAGTTTAACTTAAATATTATACAAAATTATAAATATGAAATGTGAGTGGAAGAAAATTAAGTTTTACAAATAACATAACCTGATAGAATTGTTCACATTCTTCTTCATCTTCTATAGTTATAACCTTACAGGAAGGTAATCTATCCTACTAGATTTTTCAAGTTCGTGGCGACACTTTTTTCGCTTAGTTCTCCATCCCTATTTTATATGATTATTGGTCTTTACTCAAAAAATTGTAATTTAAACAATTGACCGGTTTCGGCTGTTCTAAAACATCCTTCTTCAGATAATCTGGAGGTTACTGGATCGACTTTAATAGTACAAGTCACTTGTACTTTCGAAGTCGATCCAGTAACCTCTAAATTATCTGAAGAAGGCTGCTTTAGAACGGCCGAAACCGGTCAATTGTTTCAATTACTATATTTTGTGTGAAGACATTGTTTGGTTATTCAACTACATATCTTTCATGATAAGTAGCTATCACACATTTGAGAAAAATACAGTCGCAGAAATTCTGCGCACTTAAGAGTTAAAACACTGAATTGTTATGTGTAATATTGAATTTAGTTGTATTAGAAGTCAAATATTGAATACAGATGCATCTGAAGCCAGGCGAGTTGATAGTTTTTTCGCAAACTGAAGCGTGGAAATATTTGTAGTACCCGCATCTCATCTCGCATCCCCTTACTCCGTCGAGTATTCCCCGTCTTATCAAATCCTCTCTTACGTTGCCGTTTTTACACTCGCTAATAGTTCTATACTCACCAAGCAGAGGTACCGATACTTTATCTAATACAAAGTTCGATAACAGGCATGGTGTTATCAGCACCGTGATAATCACTAACTTCATATACATTTTCATTGTGGTTCTCAGAATGTTTAAGTTATTATTAATTTATAAATATGAAAACAGTTTAGAAAAGTATAACAGTTGTTCTTTACTACAATTTATAAATATTATTTTAAATTTTTATAATATTTCCCTTTTTTAAAATGTTAATGATTATTTATTTATTTTTAATTTAAAAATCTGTTACTTCAATAAATTATTTCTAAAAAAAAAAAAAAAAATATATATAAATTTTAAAATTCATTTAACTTTTAAGTTCATGTGCTGATTTACCTATAATTAATTTAAGACAAAACTACCTCAATAATTTTTATTATTAAGTAAAATTATAAAATCATTATTTCGATAATAATAATAATAGTTTGTTATTATATAATTATTTTAAATTATCATTAAGAATTTCATTTTTATTATTATTTTATGAATAATAGCATTCGCATTATAAAGTCTTCTAATTTTGAACAATTACCAATTTTTTTATTGTCCAATTAATAAATGAATGTCCATTTAAATGATTTGAAATCAATTATTTTGTTTATTTGAGATAACTATTAAAAAAATATAAATAAGTTTGAAATAAATTTATTTATTTTCAAAAATTAAATGTTGTTTAAAATATTAAATTAATTAAGTAAAACTTTAAATTAATTCTCTTGCTGTAAACATTTGCGACATAAATGTTTTTTTTTGTCTAAAAATGTAATTAATGTTAATTAATTAAGTTAATTTAAATAAATACATGATATATAGATAATTTTAATATATTGATTAATTGCTTAAACAATTATAGTAATTAATTTAAATGAACATGATTATCAACTTATAATGTTGATTTTTTTTCTTTTAAATCTATTTCTCAACGCAGCACTATATATTATATCATTGCCATCACACTTCTATCATAATTGTCCAAATTTTTTAATAAAGCTATCAATACGAAAAATCTAGAAATAATTGTTCAAAAATCCATAGGAAATATCTGTATTTAAAACTGAATAATGTATAATTGCTATGTCCACTTTCAATGTCTATTTAAAAAAACTCAGAACACGTCGAATTTAAATTTAAAAAAATATACAAATTCACTCAATTTCACTTAACATTTAATTTAATTTTAATATTTTACATTTTTTTAACTTTTCGAGTTTCTATCTATTACTCATTTAATATAGACCATAAACTCAACAATTTTTTATTTTTAAATAAAAACTAAAATAACATATTACATGAACATTCGATTTGTAATATTTCACAAAGAATAACATCAAACTAAATGTGTGTCGGCTTTGTGTGTCCAAAAAGATAAAGAATACAGCGTCAAAATTGTTGTTTTATTTTCAAATCTGATAAATTTTTGAATCTAACTGATAACAGAATTTTTATAAAATGAAATAAACTGTGACCTCTGAATGATGTTATTTTTTATTTTTTATTTTTAATTCCATTTATTATAGCTAGTTTTTTAGATAATAATTTTCTTATCGAATATCAATAGTTTATAATATAAGATAAAAAGAAACTAGATGGATATATATATATTAAAAATGATTTCATAACAGGAAAAACATATTATTATTATTAAGGTTCGGACTAAATTCATATTTTCATGTTTTTTTACATTTACATATACGTAGTATATAATATATAAAAGTGTATTAATGTATGCAAGTGTATTATATTATGAATGTAAGTATTTCCATATAGGCTGTATATAATTTTGTAAGTATTGTGGTGGCGCAATAATTCGATTTTAAATGTTTAACGGATTTACACATTTTAGGGTTTCGTGAGTCCCATAAAGGTTTTATGTCTGTTTATAGTCTGTCAACTGTTCTGATAGGTAGAGCCTAAACTGTTGGGCCGGTTTCAATTTTCAAAAAAATCACACCCTGAGGCGTAATCAAGAAATTAATTTTAGCTATAAATTTGGGAGCAACAGCCCCCGAAAATTGTGAAAAATGAGTATTTTCGTACAAACGGTAGATTAAAAAAATCCATTTTGTACCCCACTTAAATTCGAAACTAACCATGAAGTCGTTTCCCCGGGAAAAAAATAATTTAAAGGTTGAAAGGTCGGGTTCGAATCCCCTCCAGCAAGGAATTATTTTTACAGTAAATTTTTGTTAAAACATTGAATAATAAATAAATATAACAAATTGATGTGTAATAATAATAATAAATATAAAATAAATAAATGTAACCGTGAAAATTCGAGACAACAAATGAAAATCACCGGATGAAGGCAGGATTAAAAATTACGAGAGTTTATAAATAGTTGTATATGACATATTTTTTCTCAATTAATAACTTTTTTTCTTTCTATAGCTATAAAGTAGGTTGGGTTGTCATTTAGACCAGTAGAATTTTCTACCATTGTCTTTTTCTCTATGAAACAGTGGCATCTGTAGCTGGTCTTGCCAAGAGATTGTTTACATTTATGATAAAGGAAATATTTTTGATAACCGCATCTGGATTTGCACGATTGGCCTCCTTGAAACAACCAATTATCAGTTCGGTTCTCGTGAACGTTTCCCATCATGCACTCGTTCTCTGTACTATACTCACCCATCAGTAGAATTGCATCTAGCGGGATCAGATCGGATTCATATTTTACTGAACAGTTAGCACTTATCAATAAATACAAAAATATAATTATTTTAATGATCATTAAAAATTGACACGAAAAACTTTTCAATAAATTCACAATTTTTTTTTTTTTTTTTTTTTTTTTTTGGTGTTTATAATTTATTTATGAATTATTATTATATACATATATTTTAACTCTTCAAAAAAATAATGTGTTGATATTACCAAATTTGTTATTGTTCACTTGGTATTTGTTAATATTTTTTATGAAAGTTCTTTCATTGATTATCACAAACAATGTTTAATTTATAAAAACTCTATTAACTAATTTTTGAATTAAATATCACGTATTAAAAACAAAAAGATTATCAATATATACGTTTTTAAAAAACAAAACTATTAAATGTTATCTTCTATATTATATAATATAATAACACTGATAACAATAAATTTACTCTAATATTATATTTTATATTCTTTAACTGTACTTATATTTGTTAAATATTTTAAAATGTACGAGCATGTAATTTATTTATGGAATTACAAATGCAGCTACAATGGCGTATGACTAAAGAATGAGCTTAAATAATGTAATTGCATATTAGACGTAAAGTGAAATTGATTAGGAATTTTTATCTCGATTTTATGTTTGTTCATTTCATCGTAAGATATAGATAAATTTATCTAAATTTTTGGAAAATATATGTTTCAACCAGGAAAATATATGTTTAACCAGGAAAAAACAAAATCTATTACAATAAGAATGCTCAATAATGCCATTTTACTTGAATGTTATTTAATATATCTATTCATTCGAAGAAAATAAATTATAATACATTTCATTTAAAGGGGATACAATCAATTATAAATAACCTGGAATTAGAGTGGCACATAGCTTCGTGCGCGCCCTAATATTGGGCACATAATATGAGAATTGAAAGAATGGTGAAAATTAATATGAAACCAACAGTGGACTTATTATGGGCTACTATCAAAATTTTATAAAATTTGGTCTACCTAGTAGTTTTTATGAAGTGTTGAAAATGGTCCCTGTTATCTGAAACAGATTTCAGTCAAGGAATTATTGAATTTGGAGACAAAATAATCTTGTTCTTCAAACAAATCACCACACCCCCATAACGAAGGTAAGATCAGAACGCTTCATTGTACTTAAGGGTTGTAATCTAGTTCACTTTCATTATCATTCTCAGATAAATTGTCTTTTATTTCGATTTGCATGTAACAATAACATTTGTAGCCGGTCAAATGGATAGATTCTATACAGTTATGATATAGGAAATAGCGATAATAACCGCACCTGGTTTTACATGATTGTATCCCCTCAAATATCCCTAATGGTGTATTTCTATCGTGAAAAATACCCATCTCACATTCCTTCTCCGTATTGTACTCGCCCATCAATCGAACCGATTTTATCAGTATCACAGTGCTTTCATCTTCTGAAGAACAATAATTAATTAACAAACTACAGAAATATAATAATATTAGCTTTAAATTCATTTAAATATATACATATATTCCAAAATTTAAATTAAAAATGTTTAAATTATTAATATATTTTGATTAAAATTCTACCTGTTATCTATTTAAATTAGTGTTTTAAAAATAAATTATTTCGTCTATTATAAATGCGTTTTGTAAAAATATCTCTTCACATTAATTAATTAATAAAAGAATGTATATTTATACTTTAAAAGAAAAGTTTGCACTGAAATTTTAATTTCTTGTATATATTATGATCGAACTGTATCGGCTAATGCAAAGAAACTGACCTAATAAAATGCAAAAATAATATTAATATTTTATCTCAATTTTATGATTATTGATTTCTTCATAAATTAATATATATATGAATTTCTAACAAATATGTTTATGTATAATGTATATACAAAAGAAAAACAGAAAGTAATTACATTCACTAATTGTATTTAATCGTAATTAGGTTTTCAGAATTAAGTTTCATTAAATGGCTTTGGGCTTAGTAAACATGTTATATGATGGTTTTATTAATCTTTAAGAAACTAAAAAGTTTTTGTTTTTTTAAATTTAATTCTCTATTTTTGCTTCCGAGCTCACCGAATAACGGGAGCATTTTGATTATTCTGAAGAACGATTTAGTTTTATCTCCGAATTCAAACATTTATAGAAAGAAATCCTTTTCAGGACATTAGTTTGTGGCCAAGTGTTTGTCTGTCCGTCAACGTATTTGCGAACTACTATACCTTGAAAATTTTCCATTCCCTACTTTTTTCATAATTCTCTTTTTTAATTTGGTTGTAACATGTAATTTTTCTTTTTAATATATTTCATTTAAATTACTTTTTGTGCAGATTGTCAGATAATTTTCTATTTCTGTTCTTAATGTCAGCATAATTATTTCTATAATCCTATAACTATAAAACAAAATGTCTATAATCCTATAACAGAAACAGCTCTTATTGGCTGACATAAGACAGACTAGTCACAATGACAGCGATTGCGCACGCAAAAGACAGTAGTCCAAAAAATGTTTATCAAATGCTTTTTCAGAACTTTTTATAAAAGAGAGTAAAACATTTTATGAAATGCATCAGCATTTGATCGAATAGCTAATTCAGGTAGGCCCATTAGACGTTAAGTGTTAACATAACATTCCTCTTTATCAAGCTGTTTTTAAACTTCAAGCTTGACCTGTAAAGAATTAGAATTTCTTTGATACAAGTAATATTAAACATAAGAGTAATTTTTGACATGTTGGTGACATTCTACGCATTCTTAAAACTGCACTCAGACAGAAACACTTAGAAGCATTCGTTAAGTGGCTAGATTATTAACGTCTACATAGATTTGAGTCTGCATTGGCCACAGCTAGAAATATAGAAATAGTGGATGAAGCCTGGAGTCGACCCCACATTTAAAATGTTTATACGAAAGAAAAGACTCGAAGCTCCTGCGATTTCAAAGGAAGGCAATTTTTAAATTAACTATTTTTTTAGTGATAGTTGATGTGGTGCTAATGAGCTGTCAACCTAGATTTGCATCTTTGAAGACTTATGAGCACACTTTCGATTTATGTGCCACATAAAGGGGCTTCAGAATAGTTGTAAGCCCTTACAACTTTCATTGAGCGATGGAGGTAAGCATGATGTTGACGCTGAAGAACTTAGTGATGAACTCAAAATGGTGTTTGTCCATTGTCTACGATGGAGTGCGGGATGATGTACTTACGATACTCAAGTATGTTGTTCAGAACAGCTTCACTGATTTGGTTAGGCAAATGTGTTCATTTCATTAAGAATAATTGCCATGGTTCCAGTCACAGTAGCATATGCAGAAAGAAACTTTTCCAAGCTGAAGCTTATCAAGACGTACTGTAGAAACACAATGACTGGCCCATATTCTCACGTGTTTCACTACTTCTGATAAAGAGACCTAGAAAGTTGTTATTAACAACAAAGTAGTGAAATTTTGATGTTCATTAAAACTCTAACTCTTAAAATCCAAACTAATATTTATCCTTAACAAAAACCTAATCCTCAGCCAAAAAGGGTCAAATTCCAGACTCCCACTAAAAACGTCCACCTATTAAAGTAGTGATGTCTACATTGTGGCTAAGTCTACCCTTTCTTTAGTCCATAACCTCACTCCAATCCTACTTTCATGAGCAAGGATGCTCTTTAATTTGGATTGCTGGCCAGCTTATAAATGAGGCATAAAACAGACTTGACCACAATGTAGTTATCACTACTTTGATAGGCTGACTTTTTCTTCTTTTTTTGGGGGGGGGTGGGATCTGGAATTTTTTCTTTTCTTCTGAGTTCTCTCCTCACCCATTACCCACGTAACTACTATGTGACTACACATAATACTGGCCAGTCAGAAACTGGCCAAGTCTTAAGCAATAAAAATAAAAGAGCAGTCTTGCTCATGAAAGTAGGAGTGAGTGCTCCCCGCCACTTGAAATCGAACTAGGGGATTGGGCTTTCTCTTTGGATTCCTCTTTGATAAAATGATTGATTCTTTAAATCTTTGGTTATGAAGTGCCATTATTTTAAAGTTTCATCACAAGGTATTTATGTATTTAGACTTGGGTTGCAGGGGAGTTTCTAGCTGCACTTGATCCTCTCAAGGATTATTAGCAGAGCTCCTAAATTCTAATGCAAAGCACCATGCATACAAATAACTTTTATAGGTTTATATTTAGAAGAATAAAGACAAGAAGTTTGTTGCATTGTTTTAGCTATCAGCTCGAGTTGGTTACCGCTATAGAGTCCGACTTTTAACAACCGTATTCCACTCTTGTCTCGTCCCAAGGAGAAAGGACGCCCCAAACATTTCAATAATACATGAGCGAGAAGGGGAGAGTGTCCCGAAAATTTAAAGGTATGATATGTGGCAGATTATAGGAGGGAGGTCTACCTCGAGCGTTTATATTAATTTTCAAGGGTGGAAAGGGGTTTTCTGGTATAAAATTTTCAAGAAGTTTTTCTAAGGAATGAGAGAGAAGGGGATTGGAGGTACTTTCAGGGTAAGATATGAAACTTACTTTTTTTTGATAAGAAAAAGAGGGAGGGGTGAAAATCAATAAGACTTCTCCAGGGGACCCTTATCTTGAAGGAGGCAAGAAAAAAATCAAGAGGAAGGCGGGGATTCTAAGGGAGGGAGGTTAAAAAGGAGGTATGTGATTGGAGTTTTTTTTCCTACCGGAGACCGGGGAAGTGGGGTGGGTGCCGTAACCATGGTTACCCTCCTCCCTGACAAGGAACTGAAGAGAATGAAGGGGTGGAGGGTAAAAAGAACCAAGCGTTAAGGACACACCAACACAGAAACACTAGCATGTATAAAAAGAAAAGGAAAAACTCCCAACCTTAGAGGGGGGTCCTCGTCAATACCCAGACCGGGGGGGGGGGGTCTTCTTAGAACATACCATTTTTTTTAAATTTTTATAAAAAAAGAGAAAAGAATAATAATAAAAGAAGACTATTGGCAAGACTGTCTCGAAACTCTGTAGACAGTTTGTGTTGCTTTTGTTTTGCTTTTTCTCTTTTGGCTCTCTAGTCGTATAGCGCTTCTCTAATTACAATGGTAACCTTCAAACATCAACTGAAGAAGGAACAACCACTTATTCCTTCTCTCCTTCAGTTCTACTTCTAATATTTAATTCTCTGTTTATCCTCCAGTTCGACAAACTTTTTTGTCGTAGTTAAAAAAAGTAATAGAAGATATTTTATGTACTCTCACAATCTTAACAAACTTTGTATTTTTTTCTCAAAAAAGTTAGTTTTTAAACTTGTTATAAGAAATAGTTTTGTGATTGTTGATAGTTCCATAAAAAAAACCTGATAGTTAACTTTGATTAGATAGAACTATAAAGTTAAATTCAGTATTACTATAGTTCCACATTGATAAATTATATTTATACAAAAAAAAAAAAAAAAAAAAATCTATGCGACATCAATTAGAAAAGTTTAAACTCGATTCCTTTTAAAACTTTAGAAACATAATGTATTTCCGGGTTTAACTTTAAAAGAAATCGCTTAAGATTTGTAATTGTATTATTTACTTATTTTGCTTTCGAGCTTAACGAAGGTCATGGAAGCTATGTGTTCGTTCCGAAGAACGAAAATTTATTAGGTCTCCGATTTCAAAAAAATCCAAGACAGATATCCGTTTCAGACATCAGGAAACATTTTTGGTTCTGTCAGTCTGTCTGTCGCTCAATTTTTGACAACTAACATATCTTAAAACTATACTCGACTCATTTAATTTCAATTTGGATGGTTGATTATAATTAGCCCATTGTTGATCCAATATAAGTTTCAACCTTCTGCGTATATTTGTTTCTCTCTCACATGTGCACAAACATACATTTATTTACACCTACATCATCAAAAGCACTTACTTTATTGATTTGTATTAAATATGGATGGCTTGTCGAAAGTAGCCGGTAGGTGGACCCAGATTAATTTAAACCGTCTGCGCTCCTTAAATTTTGCTAAATTGATACCTTAATTAATGTAAAAAATTAAAACAAATTTGACAGTTTTTAAAGACGGGGGAAAATTAAATAAATTTAATAATAATAGATTTAACAATAAATTTAATATATTTAACAATAATAATAATAAATTTAACAATAAATATTAAATTTAATATAATATTTTTAATAGTATAAAATCATTAACATATACAAAATAGAATGCGAGAAAGCTATGTGCAAAACTAATTGGCAGAGTATTTTTCTTACTTTATCTTTTATATAACCCATTATGTAATTATAACATAAAATTATATTCTAGAGTATTTTTATAAATAATAGATGAGCTATTTACTGTGAATAAAATACAATTTGAGAATAGAGATGGATTAGTCAAAAGAAAAAATCAACTTTTAGATCTATCCCCGTTTTGGATAAATTTCTATATTATTAAGAGAAAGGAATATAGATTAGGACAACGAACAGGATCAAACTAAAAGTTTACAGCATTTGCATAAATGTCTGTTGTCTGTTGGTGTAGAATAAGTATAAAGGATATAGTGTTAATAAGATTATATTTTAAGAACAAGACAAACATGTCAACAATAATAATATCAAAACCTCTCAAGCACTGACAGCTGTCTACATTACATGCTTTTTTTTAATGTTTAATGATAAGATGACTTCTATTCCTCCTTATTTTGCCCCCCTGATCTTCCAGCTGAATCCAGAATGAGTTTGGAGTAGACGCTTCACCGTCAATTCTTCCATATTTCCTCAGAGCAGGAACCCAGACTCTATCACCTTTCTGCAGTTCAGGCAGTCTCTTAACCCGATGTCTCCTGTTGAAATCCTCTGCCTGGCGATTCTTTAGTTCTGATTCCCTTTCTTTAAACCCTATGAGATTAACTGCCTCTGGATGTAACCTGAATGGTGCAACTGGAATCGTTGACCTTAAAACTCGTCCCATTAAAAGCTGAGCCGGTGAGAATCCTGATTTCAATGGAGTGTTGTGGTATGCCAAGAGGCCCAAGCAAGGATCCTCTGATTTTTTAAGATTCCCTTCATAATTGAAACTGCTCTCTCAGCCTGTCCGTTCGATTGGGGATAGCGAAGACTGCTAGTAATATGTTCGATGCCGTATGAACTACAAAATGAGTCGAACTCCTGTGAACGGAACTGAGGGCCATTATCTGTTCGAATCGTTGTAGGGATTCCATGATAAGAGAACATCATTTTTAATTTTGTGATTACACCACTGGTTGTAATTGAAATCAGTTTAAAATAACTAATGTACTTGGAGTAGTACTCCATAACAATGAGATGCTGCTGTTGATTTAATTCAAAAAGATCCGCTCCCAATACGGTCCAGGGTAGATCCGGTACCGGTGTTGTGCTCAAAGGTTCCCTCTTCTGCAGTCTCTGTGTTAAACAATCCTCACAATCCCTCACAGCTTGCTCTATATCTCTTGATATGTGGGGCCACCAAACCGTTGTCTTAGCAAGTCGATTTGTCTTAGTTATTCCCTGATGACCAGCATGAAGACTCTTTAGAATTTCGCTCCTACAATTTTGAGGTATATATAGTCGAGTACCAAATAACACCGTGCCGTCCACCACCGATAACTGGGCTCGATGTTAAAAAAAATTCTGAACCCTCAGATCACATCTTTGAATCCGATCAGGCCACCCATTCTTAATAAATTTTATCAACTGTGCCGTGACGTCTTCTTGAGCTTGCGCGTCCTTAATTGATTTTTGCCTTCTGCCTGTAATAGGAATTGCTTCTGTTTCATGGATAACTGTCTCATCCAATTGCCGTGCTTTATCTTCGATATCAGTATTTTTCTCTATTATTGGAGCACAAGATAATACATCGGCGGTATGCATATCTTTACCTCGCACGTGTACTATAGAGTAAGAGAATCTTGACACTTTGAGCCTGAAGCGAAGCATTCTAGGGGTCAAATCTGCCATTGGTTTTGAACCCAGTATTTGAATTAACGGCTTGTGGTCCGTGCATAGCGTAAAATGAGAGCCAGCTATAAAATGGTTAAGTCTCTCGCACGCCCAAGATAAAGCCAAAGCCTCTTTTTCAATTTGAGCTCATTTACCTTCAGATGGAGAGAGCGTTCTAGATATAAACATGATTTGCCTCCAGCTTGTCCTTTTGCTCTTGCTCCAATACTGCTCCTAAGCCATATGATGATGCATCTGCACTAATTCTTGTATTTAATTTAGGGTCAAAATGAGCCAAAATCGGAGGTACCCACAAACTCCTTTTCAATAACTGAAACGCATCTGAATGTTTTTTTGTCCATGTAAAATGCATTTCTTTCCTTAGAAGTTCTCTAAACGGTTCCAGATCCTTAACTCTATTTCTTAAAATTTTTGTCATGTAGTTGTACATTCCTAAAAATCTTCGTAGTCACATTACCTGGCTCTGGAACTTTTAAGATTGCTTCAACTTTCGATGGATCTGGAGAAATGCTGTCTTTCGAAATTGTATGCCCGAGGAAAGTTATTGAGGTTTTGTTAATGTCGCATTTGTCTCTTGATAATGTCAAGCCTGACGTTTTGCATCGCTAAAGAACTTCCTGAAGATTGATATCGTGTTCTTCTTGGTTTGAACCAAACACTAATATATCATCCATCATTACTAGAGCCCCTGGACAACCTTCCAAAATTTCCCACATTTTCCGTTGAAAATGTTCAGGTGATGATGATAGACCCATGGGAAGCCTCTGATAGCAATACCTCTCAAAAGGTGTAAGAAAAGTTGTTAACAACTGCGAATCTCGATGAATCTGTACCTGGTGAAATCCAGCTTTTGCATCCAACTTTGAAAAGATGTTTGTGCCCGCTAATTTCCCTAGGAGATCTTCGACCGATGGCAGAATCTGTTTTTCTCTAACAATCCATTTGTTCAACTCTGAAAAATCGACACAGATTCTTACATCTCCATTCTTTTTCGGTACCACAACCATTCCTGCAACCCATTCAGTTGCTTCCTTTACCGGCATTATAACACCTTCTAATACCATTTTATCAATTTCTGATATTTCCTTCCTCTGTTGGTGGATTGGTACTCGCCGTGGACATCTGATAGCATAAGGTATAGCATCAGCTCTTAATCTGATTCGGCATTCTCCAAATATAGAACCAATTTTTTCCGAAAATAAACTCAAATTTTTTATAAATGTCTAAACTATCAACCTCTGGCCATTTAATTATTCTGAACGCTGCGATCGCAGGCCTTCCAAGAAGATCTCTTTTAACTGCCTTAGTCAAGCACAACTGCTCACATAAATTTATGTTATTGTACTGAAGTGTACATTCTGTACTCCCTTCTAGGGGAATAACTGAGCCATTTGGTCCGTGCAGGGTTTGTCGAGTACTTTTTAAAACTCCCCCACACAACCGAAACATGTCATATGGCAACACGGTGACATCCGCTCCAGTATCAATCTTAAATTTGACTGCTTTTCCATTGACTTTAGCTTCTATGTACCAAGGTTTACACCGATTTTTTTCCACTTCACTAATTTTTACATAATCCAAATAATCTTCATCACCTGACTCATTCCTTACTTCAGCTTCTCGAATACTTGTAGGAGGTCGTTCATTCGATTTTGAGCCAGGACACATACGCTTATAACGCCCGAACATTTTGCACGAAGAGCACTGTATCTTTCGTGCCGGGCACGTGCCGAACTTATGTGACAAAAACCCACAATTTTTACAAGCTGTCTTAAGCTTTTTCTCCCTATTTACCTCCACATTACGAGAGACAGAGGGCTCACCCTTGAAGAATTAGTCACCGCGTCCGAGTTCAATACCGTCAAATTATACTGAATTCCCTTTTGTCCCTCAAGTATTCTCTCGTATTGCAGTATTCTTGTGCATGCTTTGAATAGAGTAAGATCAGGATCTAGCCACAGGTCCTGCGAAAGCTTCCTATCTCTTACCCCAACCACTAATCTATCCCTTATCAACTCATCGGTTAATAAACCGTATTTACAATGTTTTGCCAACTTTTTTACTGCGTTGATAATATCCTTGCTTGTCTCTCCAAGGCGCTGAAACCGAAGATTAAATTTACTTCTTTCAAAAATAACGTTGATTTGCCCCTGAAAGTATTCTCTAAATATATGAATTACCTGATCATAGTCAGTTAATTCAGAATGTCTAAATCTAATGACTGTAAAAGCTGGTCTGCTCCGTCACCATACATTGGAATAAATTACATACCTGCATATTCTGGGGCTGTTCCGCCATTTCTGTCAAGACGCGATGCCGTTCATACCGCAGAAGCCAATCCGACCAATCGTGCGGGACAAATGAGAATTTTTCCGGCAATGGACCGGTATACGCGGCCTTGTGAAAACGTCTGGGTGCTGCGTCTTCCTTATTTCGGTTACGTGCAAGCTGTTCCTGAAGTATTCTTACTTGCTCCGCCAAAGTTTCAATATCCAGCTCCGGATCTGACTCTTCTCTGAAACCCCTCCTTCTACCTTTTTTAGAAGACATCACCGAGTTTTCACCTTATGTAGGAAAACTAAACACTAAATTCCGAAACAAATAATTAACGACGTTTTTCACCTTCGTGTAGTCCGAATCTGACACCATGTAGAATAAGTATAAAGGATATAGATATAATGTTAATAAGATTATATTTTAAGAACAAGACAAACATGTCAACAATAATAATATCAAAACCTCTCAAGCACTGACAGCTGTCTACATTACAGTTGGCAGCTGTAAGCTGTAGCTGTAATGACGGTCGTCATACAAGAGTCGGTGTAACTATTTTACGTTACCTTAGCAGTCGCCGCTGTTTAGAAAAGTGCAACCGCTCGTTAATGTGGTATCGCTATGGCTACGGTTAAAGGTCAGGTCATTTTCATGAATATAGATTTGTCTTTAGAGGAAGTAAAGTGTTTGTTTCTTGCCTCAGAAAGTGTTAATTTTAAATTATAAACTTAACATAAAGTCAATAATTTGATAATTGAGTATGGAGAAGATCATCTCGTGTTATAGCTTCTTTTCTTCTATAATATATTGCCTGAAATTATCTGAGTTATTATTTGTTTGGTCCCTTATTTGAGGATTAAGAAATCTTTTAGCTATCAGAATCTCTTTATCCGAGATATTACAATAAAATAAAAGCAGCAACCAAAAACAAAGAAGTAGTAGTTGTTTATAGAACCATGAATAAGGATATAAACTACTACAGTATTAATAACCATTTTACAGTCTTTTCAACTTTATTACAGTCTAGCAATCAGAGTTCAAAAATACACGACATGTATCGCCTCCGTAACCTGTAAATGCAACTTGTTGCCTGAGTTGCAATAAGAACTACAAACAATACTTGTTCTGTGATATAGATCAAATAGGAGACAATGATCAAGCGGGATTAGAGTCAGCCTAAACATTCCGGTATACCTTCAACTCCGTATATGCGTGCTCAACCAATGGCCTGATTCTGCAATGGCCATTGCGCTTTAACTATAGTGTTCAAATTTTGGGTCTGTTTATGCAATCTGAATTGAAATCAATGTGCACTCTGACCGTACCCAAACCAGCTGCATAAAACTGCTAGTTATTAAAATTTTATTGATTTTAAACTTGTTAATTTAGCTTTTTAGGTTTTTACTCAATATGACTTGGTCTTTCATAAGGAGATGGCAAGTTAAATTAATCCAAAGTTTTTTCTCTGTTAACATTTTTAAGGTTGAATTTCGTTGTTAGAAACTTCCACTGGTTAGTAACTCTGTAAGTTTTCTTGTGTTTAAAAGTTGAATGATTTTTAAAAACTATTTTCTCGTCGGGAGTTTGGCTGGAGAGTGACAGGTGTGTGTCTCCTTGTAAGGGTGTGAACTATGACACATTCGACCTCTCAAACCATCGCCCTAGTTAGTTCTTAATTTTGTTTCTACGTTCAAACTTTTAACTACGAAAAAAATTCCATCCTTTTCTTTTACTGGAAACCTTTTAGGAAAAAAGTTTTAACGGCGTCGAAAAGAGACGGAAAAGGAACCAACTTCCGGCACTATCCGTCGAGGAAGACTAGCAAGTGTCTTTTTCCCTCGGAGAACCCAACTAGGACGGAATGTTTTTAGTTCGCTAACAAGCTGAACTCGGCTGATGAAGGCAACCGCTTTTTCGGATTAATTGTGGAGCATGAGGTCTTCTAACACTTTCAGACCTTTAAATGTAGTTTTTGACTTTAAGTGACACTTACATAAAACAGGAAGAAGGACAGGGGACTAACCAGCCTGATTGATTCTCACGCATCGCCACATCTTCGCCAGTTTCTTCTCCTCCTATAAAAAAGACCTTTTAACAACATATAACATTTAGAGATGGGCAAAGTTATTCATTTCATTGAACAGATATAATAAATTAATCTGTCACTAAATTGATCCGGTCATTTTTACCACTCGCCGTTATTTGTTCGGTGGAAGAATAATACATAAATATAAATAAAAAATAAATGTTTATTTCCACCATTTTTAACATTAAGTAAATTTACATTTCATATTACATTCATTACATTACAGTACTATAAGGTGAGGGCCCTAGTAAGTGTATTTTCACCTAAAGGGAGGGCCCCGTCTCGATATTATTCTATTATAATGCTGTTTTTTAATATGATTAATTTTTTATTTTTTATTTTTTTAAACTTTATATTTATTACTTGTATATTTTTTATTTGTTACTTGTTTTTGTTACATTTTTGCGAATTTTCAGAGAAAATTAAGTTATTGCAATGGCTTTAACATTTTTTTAATGTGAATTTTTGAAAATTTTCTCCATGGAAATCCGGTTTTAGCCCATTCTGAATCGATTCCTAAAATTAAACACTTTTTTTATTTATGTATGTATTATATGTATTTATGTATATATGTATGTGTCACTCCAGACGATATCTCCCCTTAGGATGCACTTAAAATTGTCAAACAAATTTTAAAATGTCAATAATATCCAAAGAAGGGATGAGTTCGTTGGCTAGAATTTTTGGAGTTCATTTAGGGATCAAATTTTGACAATTTAGGGTCAAAAATTGCATAAAAACGTGATTTTTCCATTTTACCCCCCTCTTATATGAAAATATGATAAAAGTGTACATAACAACAATTACTTTTCTCTTAAAGATCTTTCCAACGACATGCATCTTGAAGGGTAAATAGTATTTTGACTTTTGTACCCCTGTGTACTGTGTACTCATTTTTTATTTTTATTTTATTTTATTTTTTTTTTCACCCATCCAAATATGCTGTATTATCATAAGCCATTAATACGCAGATTTCTTTGAAAATTCGTTCATTAAGTCATGGTTCATGGCTGGACTTTTTATTCTTTATAAGCTCTTTGGTTTTATTCTTATCCATTCAATTATCTTTCATTTTTAAACCAACATTTTAGTCAATATTTGTTAGTTTATATTTAATAATTGAATTGAGTTAAATTTATTATCTTCTATTCTCTAGTTAGGAGATGTCTTAAACATATTTATATTATTAATATTTTTTAAGTGGCTGGCAGTCTGTTGAAATAATGAGGTCAGTGGCGTAACTATGGGCCCGCACGGGCTTGTTTTTTTTTTCTCATCAATTTTGTTTGGTGAGGGGCCCCCAAAATGCATGCCCTAGCTACGCAACTGAATAAGGTCCTAAGTAAGTGGTATGTCTTTGTTTGGTCGTTGTACGGCAAAGTGGAATTTTATAAGTTTTCTGACTGTGTGATCTAGTAGAGTAAGTGTGAGTAACTGTTATGATGTGAGTAAATTATTATGAAAATTATGTATTTTTCGTAATTTTATTGAAAGTACATAATTAGATCTAGAATACAGATAAATATCTTTTTGGATTTTTAATGAGATTTTTATTACAGTTTTTTGAGTTATGTTAGCAGGTTCTATGCTTGTTGGGGAAGCCATTCCCCAAAACACAATACATTTCTTGGTATTCCGGTAAAATCTGCTTCACGAATGGTTTAAAGAGATTGATTTGGCTTCCACTACTGAAACATCTTCTGGGGTGAAGTGCATCTTGATATTAACTTAAAGATAACCTCTTACTTAACAATAGTTAAGTCAATTAGAATTTTGACGCAGAACACCCTGTATAAAGACACAGAAAAGAGAGAGAGAGAGAGAGAGTGGACCCGAGAATATTAGAACTCTCCAAGATTATAACAATATCCAGAATCCGGACGAATGTTCGATTTCCAGGGAGGTGACAAATTTTCTCTAACAATGATTAGTCATACTAGCTGACCCCCTTTATCCTGTAATGTCCCAATACCGTTGTCGAATGAGACTTAAGAAATTGAATTTATACACAATAGTGGCCCCATATCCGCCGTTAGTAAGTTTGGAGTAAACAAGCAAAATTAAGAGCTAATATGTTCACTCTTATCTCTTGGAGAAGTTTGGAACATAATATCAAAATGATGGATCCGCCACAAAATTGAAATGATTAAATTTTATTCCTATAGGAATTGCAACAGCCCCAATCTTTTTATTCACAGTGGGATCACAATATTTTATACTCATGTGATCATTCGTCCAATAATACGATGCGAGGGAGCTATGTGCCACGCAAATTAACAGTTAGTAGACTATTTTAAAGGTCATTATTATTATAGGCAGTTGCTCTTTGAAGTTCATAGTTCATCATACACCTGCTGATGTTGTAACCGAAGTAACATTGCCTACAAAGTAAACCGCAGATACGAGGACTGGACGAGGAATATATTATATATAATCAAAACAATCAACTCAATAAACGACTTGTAAAGCCTAACATTACGAGTATTTCAAGAAGTGTCTTCTGAAAAGAAATTAAAAATCTCGTGACATTTTCAAAATGTAGAAAAAAACATTGAAATAAATCTTGAAACTCTTTTAATGATTAATAAGGATTGATTTGTTAGTTTCATATTCTCACTAATTATCCTTTAACTAGGGATAATTATGTTTCTAACATTGTTAAAAACGTAATGTTTGGGAAGGGATTGTAGAGTTGTAAAGGTGGCTAATAAGAGCAAGGCAGAAACCTATTCATTCAACTTGAAATGATACATGGCTTACAAACACCGCTTCGTTTTTTCCTTTCCTTCAAACCTCTCTCAAAAACTCCTTTAAGCAAAAAAAAAAAAAAAAAATCATCTCGTGTGTTGGTTCCAGAGAAGTGGAGAAAAAAGAAGCGTTAGGAAATCTTGCAGGAGTTTTGGGTGGTGATTTATTGCTAAAATAAGAGACGCAGCATGGTTTGCTTCTAGGTTTCTTACAGCATTCGGCTCTCCCCAGCTGCTCACTGGACTTATCATCAATTCTCTTTGGAATTAAACCATTCAATTTCCACTTCTCGTGAAAAACTCTCCACTATTTTCCTTTAAGAAAAATAAAAAAATCTGTTCGATACAACTCGTACTGCACTTTGTCATGCACCTCTCTAATACCTTCGTCCAGTGTTTTCCATTTGTTAGTGGTTTCGGTTATTCACGGTTACATTACTCAACATTTTTATCAAAATTTAAAATAAATATTATTCCTCCCCAGAGGAGAATTAAACCCGACCTCTCGTCCTTCCTCGCATCCTACCGCGTACTTTATTGATTTTATGCTTTTAAAAAACATTATTGTCTAATTTATTTAAATGTTTCCCCCGTTTTTTATTCTAAGCTTACCAAAGGTAATGGAAGCTAAGTGATCGTCCCGAAGGACAAACACTTTTTTAGGTCTCTTATTTTAACAATTCCAAGACAGAAATCAGTTTCAGACATCAGGGAACCATATTTCTTCAACCGTCTGTGCTCCTTAAATTTTGTTTAATGAATACTTCAAAACAATTTTGACAGTTTAAAAAAAGAGGGGATAATTAAATAAGGTTGACAATAATAGGTTTTAAAAGTATAATATCATTAAAGTATACAAAATAGAACGCGAGGAAGTCATGTGCCTCACTGTTGGTTCGCAAATATTGAACGTCAGACACGTAACCAAAAATGATCCCTTATGTCAAGCGGATTTTTGTCTAAAATTGGTGGCCCTACCTGTTATTTTATAGATTTCATTTCTTTGGACACTAACAAAAATTAACAAATTGTTTTTAATTTAATGGAATTTATTAACTTCTAATTTATCTCAAATGACAATTTTTTTTGACAATATGAAGTTAGCAGGTGCTTTATTCTATCCAAATAATTTCAGAAAAAAGAAAAACAATTGGAGGATTTAACGTCATTTTGGCGTGACTCAAATTTGGCTTTTTTTGGTGTAGGTAATAAAAATACAGGAGTTGGTAGGTGGAGTTATCCGTTTATTGTGAACCCAAGTTCAGGGTTCAGGTGTGGTACACTTTTTTGTAAAGGCCTAGGAGAGTGTAAGGTGTTTTTAACACTGGCCTCATATTCACACAACCTTCAAATATCACAAAAAACCCTTTAGACAAAGATATCTAGAAGCACATTTTTTTATTTAAAAAAAAAACAACTATAAAAAAGGATATGAAAAGAAACACCTACAGGATCAGAGAAAAAGCCGAACGATTAGTCATTATGACAGACTTCCAAGTTATTCGGGTTTTGGTTGTCCTTTTAAAAAAATTAAACATATTATAAAGAAAAGTAGCAGTTGATTTTTTCCTCTGAAAACAGATTCCATAGTTTGAAAGCACAATACCGATGACCTGAAACCTGTACAATGTCCGAAATAAAATATATTTTTTGTAAGATTAACGTTTAATATCTTTTTCCAAAAAAAAAAAAAAAAACTAGACAAATTTTCAAATAATATAATAAAAAAATTCAGACATTTTTTATATTGAACACAATATTTTTTTGTTCAGAAAATAGTAAAAATTGACCTCTCACAATTTACTCGATCTGAATTTAAGAGATAAAACTGAATAAGCCTTATAATAGTTGAAATATTAACACATATATTCATAAAACACATGTACTGAAAAAGTGGTGTTATTACGGCAACGTAAATTGATGTACCAAATATGGTTAGTTTAGAAGTATATTAATATACAAAAAAAAAAAAATATATATAAGAAGTTAATTCATATGATTAAACTTTAAACTTTACAAAATTCCGAAAATAACAACTAAGTTAATGGCTAGGAAAAAACTCCCTTTAACTCGGACCAAATTGTATCTTTTTTGTCAACATAAAAAAAGTAATTTATAGCCTTTAAAATCGCCCGCATTTTGTCCAACGATAGATCTATCGGGAAGAAGTCAATATATTTTTTGTTTGTAGTTAGAGAAAAACTGTCCATAGAGAGGACAGCGGCACGAGTTGAATGGGCAGATGTTCATTGCAGCACGTCTTCCTCCAGCTGAACTCTTTGTACCGTTTAGCAGGGAAAAAATGGACCACAATGACCAAAGTCCGGCCGGATGATTTAGAAAACAAAACCATTTTTTTGCCTACTGCTTTCAATATTAAAACACACGATTCACTTTGTTTGTGGATATCATTTTTCTCTGCCGCGATGCCGTCAAAAAGTATCTAAGTTATTTTACCCCAATAAGATTCTCTGAAAACAAAATCTCCTGGTGTTTCGTGTGTGAACATCGAAGAATTGATTACAAATGACATGTTTAGCGGAGGCTAGAGGAGGTTGGAGGGGGCTAGAGATGGTTAGAGGGAGTAGAGTAGTAGTGTTATTAAAAGGCAAGGGAGGGGGGATCAGGGCCGCTGAGAGGATTTCCGGGCCCCTGGGCAAGTTAGCACCTGGGCCCCTTTGAACAAATAGGGGGGGGGGGGGATTTTTTTAAAAAAATTTAATTACCAAAATATGAGTTTTAAAGATTTCTGAGGGCAACTTTGGTGTTTGGTGTTTGGTGGGGACAACTTTTGATGTTAAACTAAGATGGGCTAAAAAAAAACAAATAATTGAGTAGTTTTGTAGCAGGTATCATTAGAAACCTTCTTTTACACTTTGTAAAATACATTATATAAAATAAAACATAATATAAATTGTTTGCTAAAATAGTGAGATTAAGAGAAAACAAATCAAAATGAATAAGTTACGTTTTTTTTTATACAAAAGTGGCATTACTAGGAAAAAATATTAATATCAGTATGCCAATATGATTTGTCTGTCAGTTTCTCTCCTATAAATCAACATCGACCATATTGAATAAGATAAAAATCTAAGTACAGAACTAAATGAAATACATTTGGAATAATTTTATGTTCTTCATAATTAGTGATGAACTTAGCATGTGGGTCCCTTTGAACAAATAACGGCGGGGGGCCCGGGGGTCCTCCCCCGGAAACTTTTTTAAAATTTAAGAGCAAAAAGATGAGTTTTAAGAATTTCTGAGGGCAAGTTTGTCCTAAAAAAAAAAAAGGTGGGGACGAATTTCAAACACATATGTACTGCTGGTTAAGTTTGTATTTGTGTCTGTTTAATTTCCATTGCGTGAATTAACTTTGCCTCCCAAACTTAGCTATAGGTCATTAGGGGCCGTCGCAAAAAAAAAAAAATCTTAAGAAAAAAACAAAAAAACATTTGCGTTCAGAACTGAATGGTGTCCCCTTACAATAGTATAGAAGTATAATTCCAAGTTAGATTTTATTATGCTCTCAAGGGGCCTCTACCGACATTGGTAGTTTCATGTTGTTTTTTTAGATTTGGGGGCCCCTTGGCAATTCGGGCCTATAGTTATGCGACTAATCACAATATCCATCTTGCCTTTCTAGTTGTTAAAAATCCAGAGCCGCCCCCGGAAGCCCGGGGCTCAAGGGGGCCCGAGCCTGTCCCTCCCAAACTTAGCTAGGGCATAGGGGCCCCACGCCAAAAAAAATTGATGTGAAAAGAAAAGAAAAAAACATTTGCGTTCAGAACTGAATGGGGTCCCCTTTACAATAGTATAGAAGTATAATTTTAAGTTAAATTTTATTATGCTCTAAAGGGCCCCTACCAACATTGGTACAAATGTAGTAATTTCATGTTTTATTTGGATTTGGGGCCCCCTTGGTACCGCGGTCTACCCGCGATTCGGGCCCATAGTTATGCCACTAATTACAATATCCATCTTGCCTTTTTGATTGTAAAAAACCAGAGCCGCCCCCGGAGGCCCGGGCCCCCTAGAGACCCGGGCCCCTGGGCATTTGCCCCCCTTGCCCCCCCCCCCCCCCCCTGTCGGCGGCCCTGGGGGGGATAGAGATGTTTTTTACATGAATATATCTCTAAATTATCTCTAACAACAGGCGTTATAGTGATCTTCTTTGCTACATAATTTCCTCGTGAATAAATCAAACATACATACATACCTTGTTAAAGGCTTATTTCCCCTAGCATTTGAAGGCATCCTCACGTTAAGTGTGTCTCGCAACGATGACTTTGCCCGCATCAGCTATTATTATTTTCTAACTTAATTCGATTAAACATAACCATTTTTTTCAAAACCTCTCTGAAGATGTTTCTATTAATGGAAACACAACGTTTCTTCCACTGGAAAACTAAGTATTTTCGTCTAAGTTTTATGTCTATAGGAAGATGAATAGGAAGCGATTAAGACAAGAACAGACTCCCTCGGAGGCCATTAATCGTGTTCTAGAGCGGAGTGGAAAGGCGTCAACTCCACATCAGCAACATATAAAGACCGCAGAGTTACTTGACGAGACGCTACGCCGTCACGGAGGGCCCGATACCATTGTTTTAACGAGCAGCTCATCAAAACTTTGCCTTCCTCGCCCCCACCCCACCAGATAGGACCTCACGTTACTTCGGACCATTAACTACCTCACGGCTTCCTCGCTACAAACTCTCCTAATGCCACAACTTAGACAATCACTTCCACACTTGTATCTCTTCATAGAGTCACATCCCAACGATTAAGGAATCACAACCAATATCTACTGATGTTTCTTCATCTTGCCTTTTTCTAAAGTCCGGAGTCTCAAGAGTCACATAATCTCTTTATTTTGTCTGTCTATCACATCCATTATATAGATTTTGAAAGCTTAAATTTAAAAAAAAATAAAAACTTTGCTTGCGTATTCATAACTTGGAATAGACAACGAGCGCATCACCACAAGTTTACATTGATTTTTATAGGAGCTGGCAGAGGGTCGCATGGGATCGCAAAGGAAACATGTATAAAATGTATGTGTCCTAAACCGAACCACACCGCAAGTATGTAAATAATATCCCCCATTAACCCTTCCCTGTCAGAAATATTGTCTGATGAGCCTGACAGAAAAATATCGAGTGATTCTTTACATAACAGTTATGCATACAAAATATTTATTTCTTATTTCAATTAAATTCTCATTAAATTAAATTCTTATAATGTATTATTTTCCCTATAGATGCCATTTAATTGTTAGTTTTTTTAGATTATTCTTATTGCACCATAATTTCCTCATTAATATCTCACAGGCAGTGGCTGATTTGAAAAATAAGATGTTTTAAATGAAATACTATATTTTATGAAATTAATACTAAATCCCCAACAAAATCCTCACAGGGAAAAAAGTTCCAGACCCCCTCCCGAAAAAGTCAACCTATCTAAATAATGATATCTACATTGTGGCCAAGTATCCTCTTCCTTTAGTCCATAATCTCACTTCATTCCTACTTTCATGAGCAAAACTGATGTTTTGCTTGTTTGTTTCATTGCTTAACACTTGGCCAGTTTCTGGATGAGGCATAAAACAAACTTGGCTACAATGTAGATATCACTTCTCTGGTTCTGGAACGTTTTTCTTTTCTTTTGAGTTCTTTCTTTCCCATTACCCAAGTGTCTCTTTATACATACAACACTGATGTTTTATGCCTCATTTAGAAACTGGCCAAGTGTTAACAAAAATACAAACTTTGTAATTCTCCCATTTTGAAAAGAGCTTAACATTAAGGGTTCAATTTTTTACCGTATCTAAGCTTCTCAAGCCTAATTTGTTTCAAATTTCAAACGCCTATCATAAAAAGGGAGCAGAGATATGAGGTTGAGAAAAACCGGGTGAATTAGTTTAAGTAAAGATGCCACTGCATTCTGTACACACTACCTTGTGCTCAGGTGTGTAATAATATTTAAGATGTAAAATTTCAATTAATAGAATAATATAAATAGGTGCTGGACAAAATGTCGAGCTAGAAATCTTCTCAAAACCTATAACGTCCCTATTGGAGCAACTAGCACTTCTAGACCAGAGGTGTCGCGTAGTGTAGAGATAGATTAGTTTGCTAGTGACAACGATAAGAAATTAGTAGATGTAATAAAGTAATAGATAGACCTTATTTACTTGAATCCTCCATTCTACGACGCCATTCTAGAAGCATAAAAGGATGGCTTAACATCTAGAAACACACACACACATATATATATAATATTATATATTATAATAATATATATATATATATATATATATATATATATATATATATATATATATATATAATAAAGACACGTAACATAACGTAAAAATAGTGATTAATATTCTTAATTATGTATTTATATATAATTTATTATTTAAGTAAGATATGTAATAAATATATATAATATTATATATAATAATATAAATAAATAATAATATATAAATATAATAAAGAGAAGTAACATAACACAAAAATAGTGATTAATATTCTTAATTTGGGGGAAGGGAGAAGGGTTTAGTAGGGTTTAGTCGGTTTAGTCGGCTGCATTGCAAATACCAGCGAGTCCGACACTCTACATACCGTGAAATACGTATGTGGGTTAGGTCGTAAATGACTTCCAACTCCCTGCCATAAAAAAAAAATCTTAATTCTACTCTCACTTTTTATTATATACCATATTTAATAACAGGAAAATAATAAAGAAATTACCTATTATTTTAATAACAAATCAGAAAACTAAAAACTTACCTTAACAAATTAATTTTGTTTTTGTAATTAAGATTATTTTTTGTTTGGCTCAATGAGCGATCTCACAACACTGTCGCTGAGGCACTTCTAACCACTTCTAAATACAACTGCCAACCACCTCTAACTATTTCTTACCACCTCTTACCATTTATACGCACCTCTAACTACTCATTACTACCTCTGAAATGTTTAGAGAAGAAGAAGAAATTCTTACCACCCCTAATTACCTTTAAGTACTTGTTTCCACTTCTATTTACAATTTCCTCTTACTACCCCTGACAACTACTAAGTAACTCTTATCAAACAACGTCGAATCACATTCCTATAATAAAGAGATATATATTATGTTTAAGTACATTAACTGAGTATTTGAGAAAGTAAAAATTGAACAAAATAAAATCAATAAATAAAAATATTTTAAATGTATGGGTGGATAAATTGTTATAGAGAAAGTAAAACAAAGGGGGGGGGGGGGGGGAGGGGGGGGGGGAGAACAAAAAGCTCAAAATCAATACCTGGAATTGTCAAAAGAGAGAAAAAAAAATATACCTTCTACTTTCTAAAGCAACAAGACCAGGGGGGGGGGGGGGGGAGGATAGAACAAGGACCTGAAAAATACAACCCTCACACCAAAGGTACCAGTACTGCGCATGTCTGAATGTATGTATCTATATATATATATCAAACTCACACACGTGTTGTGTGTTTGATAGTAGTATATATATAAAAAAAGAATTGCTATAGGTTTTCCTGAGAGTTCTTTTTTCAAGCTGCACGTGTATGTAGCTTTTTTTCATAGTATGTGTTTGTCAGTGTGTGTCAGAGGATTGCAAGTGTACTAGTTTCGGGTCGATACACTTGAAGGGGGGGGGAGGTTAAAGCTAATACACTAAAAGTATAGAAGAAAAAACCCAATACAATCACAGGAGATCTTATACAGGGGGTAACATGTACACACACATACTAACACATTCGCCTAGGGGGAAAAAAGGCCAAAAAAAGTATCTTAAGTCTTACCTCCCCCCCTTACAATCTATACCATGCTCCGAGTACAGTGGGCTTTACGCTATATATATATATATATATATATATATATATATATATATATATATATATATATATATATATATATATATATATATATATATATATATATATATATATATATATGCAATAAGGGGGAGAGGAAAGGAAAAAAGTTTCCTCGGAAGAAAATATAAAATAAAAAAAGGAGGAAGAAAAATCTAAAGGAAAAACTCGGTTAAGTTGTTCTAACTAGTGTGTGTGTGTGTTAGAGAAGGAATAGTATAAAATGTCTTCTCTGTTTTCTTACTGTTTGTCTCTTCAAGAACCAAAGAGTAAGAAGTACGCATTACCTTTAAATTACCTGCCTCTTGTTGTATATTTGTGTCTTTGAGAAAACTTATATTGTTCTTTAATTTATTTTAATTTATTTAATTTATTAAATATTCTGACATTAAGATCGGCGGGGGTTACCCTGGACCGGAATCCATAAATATTTTATTAGTAGATATTTACAATGATCATTTTTCGTTTCGATTTTATCAGAGCCAGTATATCAAGCATAGTATTTGTTATTTCCTCGGCCTACAAGATTTAAATAGAAGCTACAATAATACTTTAGATAACAATAACAACAACAGTAACAAAAAGGGGGGGGGGGGGAGATTAACAAAACCCCTTTAACTTAATGGTAAATATGATGAAGGTTAATAGAACATAATTAAACTGAAGTATAACAATAATAAGTGGTTTGATAACAATGATTAGATACATCTTATATTAAAATATAAATAATATTGTAGTTAACACATATTATATGCCATCTAAAAGTATATGTTTGATTCTCTTATGTTTGTATTTTTTGGTATCTATTTCTTAGATCACTGATATTGTAGTTGCCAATATATATTTTTGATTAGTTGGTTAGCCTGATTGTCTTGACACTGCCTGAAAATATTATGTATTAGCTGAAAGATAAATTGTTGAATGTCAGGAAGACTTAGTTTGGCGTGCATTTCTTTAATACTTGTGAATATAGGGATAGGTAAATTACTTATTTATTCGATAGCATTTTTTTTGTAGTACTTGAAGTACAATTAAACTGTACTCGGACCTACAGTTTAATTTAGAAACGTAGCTCCAGACTGGACAGTCGTACATAAGGGCGGGTCTTAATAATTGTTTGTAGATTATTAATTTATTATTTTTGGTTTAGTTTGGACCTTCTATGCTAAGTAAAGGGTAGAGACTATATAATGTGTGTTGAATGGAGGAAAAATTGGAAGGAAACATTTAGTTATTTATCGAAAATCAAATCCATACGATTTCGTAAGACTGGGTGGTAAATTGTGGTTTGTAGTAATATAAACTGGGTGCGCAGAAAAGCCACGTAGTTGAGCTTAAAAGTTCCAGCGTAATCTTATAAAATAAAACTTATAACATAAATTTTTAGTCGTACAATTAAATCGTACGAGATTATAAGTATTTTCATAAAAAAAAAAAAAAAAAAAAAAAAAAATCGGTAAGTAACGTAAGATTGTAATCTGACACATTATAATTTGACTATTTCATTACATTGCATAAATAATTTTTCAAAGTAACTATAAGGTTTGAACCTAAACTTGAATAACTGGACTCTACCCTCTAGATCTAGAGTAGGCCAAATAACCATTTTACTCTTTAGAGTTTTTTAATGACCAATCAAATTTGAATAACACTGTACTTATCCAACCACTTACAAGATGGTACATGATACTTAAATAAACTTTTAAAAAAACAAAACTTACTGATAAGGTGTAATATGTCTACTATTAATGCATTTTTTAATAATTATATGATTTTAATGTTACTTTTTTAATGTTATTTATATTATAGACAAGTTCCTTGTTATATTTTATACCTTTGGAATAAAATATTTATTTATTTATTTTGGCAATGAACTCATACATTTATTTCTTCTTAGTTTTATTTGATATGGTAAAAGAATTATTTAATCATTGTACCTATAATTTCTGACTCTCTAAAAAGACCAATCAAAAGTTACAAAGCCTTTTCTTTAACAACCAATGAAAGTTCTGTACAGGCATCTGTATCTTTTTTAATATCTCGTTCTTAAAGATGATTGGATGTTCATACGGTGATGGAGGGGAAATACTCGTAATAGCGGTTCTAAAAAAAAACTCTGGCTTGTTTTTTTATTAACAGAAGAGTCAGAGGGACCAATAGGAAGGAGACGATCTGTTCACCCTCAAGAGTTTTTTTTGGTGTGAATCGTCCTCCAATGGGATCATCCATGGTCCACAATATACGGTAACCTTTAAAAAACTTCCAGGTGGGGAGAGGTCCTGCTTTTATTCTACCAGAACCTGACATACTTCGCCATCATGAACTTAATTGGCTTATCTTTCTCATATTATAAAGCATATATATAAAGAAAAAAAATACGTGTGGTGTCGCGGGACACCCGGTAGAAACGAAGTTCCTTACATTTTTCATTAAATATTAATTATAAAATAACACTGCTAAGTACATATACATTGCTAACTACTTATACATGGCGGAGTTAGAAAAGAGAAAAAATTTAAAGTAACGAACTGTTTGTACATAGCAGAGTTAAGGCAAAATTAAAAGAAAATCATTATTTGTATCATTAAAGCAAGCGTCTTACTATAAATATGTATTGAATATAAGAAAAAAGTTTATAGTTAAAGAGTATGTTTGTTAAAGGATGTTGAATTAAAATAGGGCTGTTTTCTACCTATCCGGCCTATTAATTTAAAATATTATAAAATATATCTCTTCGCTTCTCTAAAGCTTCTGCTTGTATCCGGTTGCAATTTTACATGCCTGTTTCAATTGTACTTTACACTGTAGACAATGAGTAAATAGTTTTATTAAAATCGTTATACTTGAACGGAAGATATCGGTAAAAAAAGTTTGTTTTTTTATTTTAAACGTTTGGGTCCACTTTAATAAATTTAGCGATCTTTATCACTTCATAACAGTGTCGGTGTTCGTTTTACTACAAATACGTGTGGCGTCGCAGGACACCCGGTAGGAACGAAGTTCCTTACATTTTTCATTAAATATACATTTTAAAATCACACTGCTAAGTACGTATACATTGCTATCTACTTATACATGGCGGAGTTAGAAAGGAGACAAAATTGAAATTAACGAACTGTTTGTACCTGGCAGAGTTAAGGCAAAATTAAAAGAAAATCATTATTAATATAATTAAAGCAAGCGTCTTACTATAAATATGTATATGTTAAATATAAGAAAAAAGATGATCATGATGAGTTTATAGTGAAAGAGTTCGTTTGTTAGGGAGTTTGGATTGAAATAGGACTCTTTTCTACCAACCCGGCAAATTAATTTAAAATATTATAAAAAAAAATTGTCCCTACTCTACAGCTTCTGCTTGTATCAGAGTGAAATTTTACATGATTATATTTTATTTATTTACAAAACAAAGTGACGTTTTTGACATATATAACGCTTGGGTGAATAACGATTTCCAACGAACTCAGCCTAGGCATTGGTAAAATGAACATGTGTACCAAATTTGAACTAACTCGGTGATCTTTTACTCAAGTTATAGTCATCGGTAGATTTCTTGACGGATTTTGCGTGACGGTGATTTTGTGACGGCGATTTTGGTCGTTTTTTTCGGAATCACTCCCGTGCTCCAGAACGTGCCATAAGGAACTTATGGCACACAACAACAACTTCGTTCCAAAAATGTTGAATTTTTCGTCATCTACACGTTTTGAGGTCCACTGGTTCTGAAAAAGTTTATTTTAATAAATGTCTGTCAGTCGTCTGTGCAGATAAATAGAGCCTAAGCCTAACTACTAGACTGATTTTTTATTAAATTTTGTATGCATGTTTAGAACAATCATACCCCAATGCGAAATAGAGAAAATGAATTTCAGCTCTAAAATTGGGGACGCTACCTCAAAATTCTGAAAAAATTATTTGTTAGAAACAGTTATGATTTGATTTAGAATTTCTAAAATTTAGTCGATTTAAATACGAATTTAACCATTTGTCTTTTTAATGGGAAAAATCTATATATTGAGATATTGATAAAAATAAAATTGATGTTAGCTCAAAATCTTGAAACGATATGTAAACAATCTACTGTTAATTACTTTTTATGTTCAATTTATGTTTTTTATTATGTTCAATTAATATTGTTCAAATTAGTATGTATGAGAAAGTTTTGTTTGCGATTGTCGGGCCGATTTTTTTTCTACTGACTTTTTAAAAGAATATTTGATCTTGAAGATTTTTGAAATAAAATTAGTATAGAAATAAAAATAGTAAGATGCGCTAAAGGAGATTTTTAGTGAAGTATTAATAAATGATATTGCAATGACACAAACGTCGAATCGTCAAAAGAGTAAATAATTGAGGAACTTATGTTTTGTGATTCAGTAACATCGTACCACCTTGTCGGCTTCTATTTCCTACAACTTAAAAACTTGTGATGTTTTGCCTCATATATTTTTACTATTCTTCATTTTATTTTTAAAGCGTATCTAAAAACTAAAATTTAACGGTACTATTATGGTGCTATGTTAGATGTTACCGTTGTATAATTTAATTTAAAACATGTTCTAGTTGGTCTATTCTTCTATTCTTTTTGTATGAACCGTTGCTAGTCCTCTTAACATATATAAGTCCATGTTTACTGTTTACACACTCGACGAGCTTTGTCCGTTAGTTTGAGTCAGATCTATGAATTTATGACATCTAAGTACCTATTTTTGGAGAACGTATGTACCCTTTTTTATATTATATGTGTGTAAATGTAATACAAACGTATCCTTTAGTACCACGGAAAAAAGGGTTGAAAGTCATAAAATATAAAAAAGGTCAATCTCCTCTCTTGGGGAAAAACCAAAACCCATTTATTTGGGGGGGACCTTCCATTTTTTTCAATAATTTGTTTAAAAGACGAAAAATAAGGTACACACATACTGAAAACCTATAACGGTACCTTAAAAGTAATAATAATAAAAAAAAAAACATTTTTTTTGGATATGTACCAAAAATGTTAACCTTTGAATATTACGCTATCCATATACATTGTGCAATTGCGACTCTTTGATCTTTTTTTGCTGCTTTTAAACTTCCTTAAAATTTTTCAAAAAAAAAAATCATCCCAAGGTCACATTTTTTTGTGTCTTGCTTTCTTTTGTTCCATTGTGTATTTTAGACTTTTTTTGCTTGATTTTTTTCTACTTAAGAAAAAGAAAAAACCCGATTGATTACTATGTAAATATTCATTGGAAAGGTAGATTTTTACAAAAAATATGTGAGAAATACGTATCGCGTGGCAAAAAAAAAACAACAACAATAAAACAGAGGAAAAAAAAACATAGAGAAGTATAATATAGAGTTGCCTTTAAGATTTTAGAATTTTAAGTAACGTTTTAAATGTTGACTTCTAAAATATTATGTTATAATAATAATAATAAATAAATATTTACAAAGAACATTTTTCGTTTCGATTATATCAGAGTCAGTGTTAATCATAGTATCTGGTTTTTTCCTCGGCCAACAAGATTTTATACAGAAGATGCGCTTTTCCCATTTCCAGGCCTAGAGAAAATACCCTAGACCTAGAATTAAAATATTGTTATTTATAGTAGATAATGGCTCTTAGAGATAGGTTTTCTTTTTATTGGTAACTAGCGTCCCCAAATTTGGATTACATATAGATATATAAATTTGTATTTAAATGATCTACGAACAAATTCATGAAATTTTGATGGTAGGTCATAGTTAGCCCATTGTTGGCTCTCTTCCTGCTTACAATTTTTAGGGTCCGTAGGCAAAACCAAGGACCCTTATATTTTCCTGCGTGTGTCTGTCCGTCCGTCCTCTCGCGTGCTCTCACGGCTACATCTTTCGTCCGATCACTTTGAAATTTGGCATGTATGTGTCTTGTACCTACCCACATATTTTAAAAATATTGCGACTCTTTGATCTTTTTTTGCTGCTTTTAAACTTCCTTAAAATTTTTCAAAAAAAAAAATCATCCCAAGGTCACATTTTTTTGTGTCTTGCTTTCTTTTGTTCCATTGTGTATTTTAGACTTTTTTTGCTTGATTTTTTTCTACTTAAGAAAAAGAAAAAACCCGATTGATTACTATGTAAATATTCATTGGAAAGGTAGATTTTTACAAAAAATATGTGAGAAATACGTATCGCGTGGCAAAAAAAAAACAACAACAATAAAACAGAGGAAAAAAAAACATAGAGAAGTATAATATAGAGTTGCCTTTAAGATTTTAGAATTTTAAGTAACGTTTTAAATGTTGACTTCTAAAATATTATGTTATAATAATAATAATAAATAAATATTTACAAAGAACATTTTTCGTTTCGATTATATCAGAGTCAGTGTTAATCATAGTATCTGGTTTTTTCCTCGGCCAACAAGATTTTATACAGAAGATGCGCTTTTCCCATTTCCAGGCCTAGAGAAAATACCCTAGACCTAGAATTAAAATATTGTTATTTATAGTAGATAATGGCTCTTAGAGATAGGTTTTCTTTTTATTGGTAACTAGCGTCCCCAAATTTGGATTACATATAGATATATAAATTTGTATTTAAATGATCTACGAACAAATTCATGAAATTTTGATGGTAGGTCATAGTTAGCCCATTGTTGGCTCTCTTCCTGCTTACAATTTTTAGGGTCCGTAGGCAAAACCAAGGACCCTTATATTTTCCTGCGTGTGTCTGTCCGTCCGTCCTCTCGCGTGCTCTCACGGCTACATCTTTCGTCCGATCACTTTGAAATTTGGCATGTATGTGTCTTGTACCTACCCACATATTTTAAAAATATAGCGACTTAAAAAAAATATTTTTCAAAAAAATTAGGGTAAAAAAACATTTTTTTTTTTTTTTTCGACACCGTGAGGGGTATCATATGAAAGGGTACGTCGAGCTGATTACAAAAATATATAATTCTTTGGATATAACTTTGATAGGGCGAGCGTACGCAAGTTTGAAGTGGGTGTGAAACGTGTCCCCCCCCCCCTCTATCTCGCTTATGTGAAGTGTAAAAAATCTGAAAAAATTCTTGAACATTCTTCGACCAAAAGTAAAGATACCACTTTTTGGAAATTTTGAAAAAAATATTATTTTATTTTTTATTGACAAAATACGTTTTTTTTTATAATTATGGTCTTTTCGGTTTATTTATATGGTTGTAGTCCGGTTCAGTGGAAAAAAATACTTTATCAGAGTGTGTTTTGAGAATATCAGACCCTTAGAATGGTTCAAAGTAAGCTTTTTAGCATTTTAAAAAACACTGTTTATACACTTTACAGTTAAACACTATACAGGGTTACCTACGGACCCTCGCTGTGTGCTGACTAGCACACACTTGACCTGTTTATTCCTATATTAACACCAATATCTTTAAAAGTGCTCATCCGATATCCGATTATGATAAAATTTGAATGGATTGTCTTCTGCAATAGCCCAAAGATAGTCCCATATTAATGCCACACATTAAATTATACTTTTCTTCATGGTAAAAAAACAAAAACAATTTTGACAAATTTAAAAATATATATATATATATATATATATATATATATATATATATATATATATATATATATATATATATATATATATATATATATATATATATATATATATATATATATATATATATTAAACATTAATGGGTCATAAAAGTATATTATGTTAATAAAGTAGTAATATTATGCTAGTAAGTATATAATATGTTATATAAGTATATTATGTTGGTTTAATAAGCGTTGTTGATTGAACGGAAGAACTTCTGTTTATTTCAATACCCAATGGTCATGAAGCTGATAAATGAAGGGACAGGGGATGCTATTTTAAGTTATTAGAAAATAGTGGAGAATTGTGTTTTACCAGCCAAAAATATACACGAGTCACTCAAAAGCCAATACTATTAATTCCATTTGTTTACATATCCAGACTTTTTAAAATTTGAATCCAATAAATAATATTGGTTTTAGTTATTAAAGGATGTACTCGTTGCTTTGTTTCTTCTTTAGAATTCTAGCATGTGGACAATGTAAAAGTACGATTCGCGGGGGCGCGGGAGCTGGGTTTGTGAATTGATCTAAATCATTATCTGGTGCACGTGTGAGGACGTGCGGGAAGATTATTAATCACACTTGTTTCAATATAACATTTTATTAATAAGAGTAAAATAATACTTTGATTTAAATCAAATTATAATTATTATTAACTACGGAAAACAGACAGTTAAAAATACACTCCAGCGCCGCGATTTGAACCACGGGTCTCCTGTGTTCAAATCCCGGCGCTGGAGTGTATTTTTTACTGTCTGTTTCCCGTAGTTAATAATAATTATAATTTGATTTAAATTAAAATTTAAACTTTCCATAGTATGAAAACTACCAAAAACTTAAAAATTGAATAATACTTTGTTTAAAAGTTCTCGACTAGAAAGAACTAATAGCGTAAGTTATGATTTTTTTAAATATTTTAATATTATAGGTAGTTTTTCTATTAGCATTGAGAGGGGCAAATAACCAGCTTTTTGTGGATTTCTTAATTATCCCTATATTATGTACATTAAACTCTACCTACATACAAAATTTCAAATTTCTAGGATTGCTAGAAGTACCTTAGAATTATGATGGGTCGGTCAATCTATACATCTGTGATATAGATTACAAAACTTTAGGCACCATAATATATTGTGAACCAATATAAGTAAATGTTTGAAATTTTTATTTCACATTTATTTATTTTTATTTTATATATCTAAGTATCAATATTAAGATAATAGGGGGGGGGGGGGGGTATCCAAATTACCTTGAGTTGGTTCCAGTAAAGGATTGTACGTCTGTGCTCGATTTTATTTTTCTCAAATCTGCAAAAAACAATTTTTGCATGAAGAAAAGTGTAATTTAGGGAATATTTATTTTAGTCAATTTAAAGACGAATAAGTCATTTAAGACTGTATAAGTTTTCCTGGAAAAATCTTGTTTTGGAAAATTTATAAAAAAAAAAAAAATTAAAAAATGTGTATGTGCAGAATAATAGATGTGCTAGAAATGTGGCCCCATTATATTTATCTAATTCTCTTATACAACTAATCTCGCAGAGCTTATGTCGAACACTCTTGACCAATAACTCTATTAGATCATATACTTCACAAAAAAATAATCTTTCTCGGAATTAAACGAGGTATATCGGTGTTAGGATATTTATTTCAGACGTATGTCGCGCCTCTTATCAAAACTTGCCCCTTTAAAATATCAATTTTAATAATATTGGTAGCTTTCTTTTAACTAAATATAAGCCACCACAGAAATAAATTTTAAGTGGTCGACTGGAATTTTTATGTAAGGAGAATAATTGTCTAAAATGTTTCCCGTCGTCTTTCCCAGGCGACAATCCTTTTAATTTTTTGTCGCATTTCCTTATAAAATGTTAACAATGCAAAGGAATTATTGAAAAACACATGGAATTACGTCAAGTTGGTAATTCCACGTGTTTAGTCTCTTATGGTATTAACTCTTTTAAGAGTATTAAAGATTGAGGGGAAAAACATTGACAATGAAAGTTTTTACCCAGGCGACTTTTACTCTTTAACACGACGCCACCAAGCTGAGGCACCGAGTCATTTAGAGTCTACTTTTAGATTACGTATACTTAGGATAATGAAATAATTTTAATATGTAAACAACTTAAAATTGCTTTATGTCTAGCCAAAACTAAACGGTCTGAAATGTACTTCACGTCTTCTCTAAAGGGTTAATTTAATTGAATCCTTTGAATTTATAATATCATATTTTGTTAGGGAGCAATCACACCGAAGATGTTATAGTTATGTTTGCACCCTGAATGTTTGATACACGATGTGTTTACATTCAGGACACAAACGCATTCTTACCGAAGATGCATGTTCAGCTAGTTTGTTTTGCCAGCTTGCACGAAAACATAACCTGTTCGATGTCTCCTTCTTTTATAGACGTGTCTGTTATGGTTCTGATTCCTGCAATCATAAGACAGACGAATAAATACTCTTCTTTGGAGAGTAGCCCGTATCATATATTACTATAATACAGCTGCTGTCTCGATTTCTGTAATGTTGCATAAATGTTAAATGTTTTTTCTAAAAGTGAAGAGTTGAAGTGAGAGAATCTTATGCAATAGAAACGGGTAGCGGCTTTATTGAATGGCGTTGTGGTGTATGACATCTTGATGCTCACCATTTGAAACCATAAGTTTAATTTTAGTTTAGTCTAATAGAGTTTCCAAAGCCTCATGCCATCTATTAACAACAAAAATAAATATTTTTAGGTAGGTCAATTAGGGTAAAAGTAAGTAAGAGTTAACAACTCATAGTAGTTAGAAACTGGCTATATTTCGTCCCCCTCCGGGACATAATCATGCCTTAGTTCTACTTGTTCCATCAGCATATAAAATCATAAGTAGACTATAGTTGTTGACATAAAATTATAATAACATCTTACTGTCATTGTGATGCGTTGCCAATTTATGTCCACAACTGCAGTGTACGCATACCTATAGGTCTAATCCCCCCCCCCCCCCTCCCCCATTGAAAGGTAAAAATCCCTTCGGATTTTTAACAACTATAGGCAGCGAAGAGTGGCGTATACAAATAATTATGAAAATGCAAATTGCAAAATAGCGAGTAGAATATAGCTCGCACTTGTAACGTTATAAACAAACATATTAAGAAATCGGACGCGGGGTGTTACGGAACTTTTTTTTACCAAATAATTCCAAAATAGTGGCAGATATTTAGTTGAAATTTGGAGAAATTATTCATCTTATAGAAGTATAATCGGTGCAAATTTCAGCTCAATCAGCCGAAATTATTTACTGTTAAAGTTCTAAATATTCTTAAAATGGTGGCAGATATGAAAACGGAATTTAGTGAAATGTTTGTGTTATAAAGAGGTACAATTGGGGCAAGTCTCAGCGTCATCTGAATTTGCTATCTCAGCAAAATGGGTTAATGACGTCACATATTCTTGATTTTCTGGGTAGCACAACTACATATAAGGACTGATTTTTGTGCCAAGTTACATGACACACACATAGACAGACAGCCATCCAGCTAAAAACCACTAAAAAACTCTTAAAAACACCCAAAATTGATGATTCCGTTGAAATCTCGGTTTCGATTTGTTTTGGTTGAAAACAATACGTTTTCTAAAGAGAAGTAAAATGGGTAGCTTATTTAAAAAAACTCATGAAATGGTATTTTGTTTTACAAGAATTCTTCAAAACCCTTCAGGATTATAAGTAATACGATCTCCTTTAATATTTGAGTGTTGTTCTTGCATCTAGTGCGTAGCTAGGCTTAGTCTCCGAGACAGGAAAGCATTTTTAAAGTATCTCGCGTCCTGTTTTTACGTAAATGTCACCTGGGTAAAAGTTACGTTTTTACTTTCTTTGTCATTTTCCCCCTTAAACTTTTAATACTCTATAAAAGAGTTAATACTTAAGTTAAGGATTAAGAAACTAAACCCACTGGTTTTACCAAAGTTTACCAATTTCCCAACTGATTTTCGCTTTTTTATGTATATCGTAAGCAAAAATTAAGAATTTTATAAGGACTGACACATGTCACCCAAGAAGATAACCCTGTGATAGATTGAAAACATTTAATATGTATATTATTCTTCTAACGCTCCAATAATTCTATTATATACAATTATGACTATAATTTAAGCATTTTTTCCAGCTAAATTTATGGAAGATATACAATATACATATACAATATACATAATACACGTTAAATTCTTAATAAGACTAGTTTTTTTTTTACATTTTTTATTAATTAAAAGAAAAAAAAAGTTAATAAAAGCTATGCATTACACATATTTAAAAATAAATTAGCACCTTCATAATATACTCATTCAAAAACATTTATTATTTTGTTGTTGTTGCTCAAAATGTCTTTTTATTATTATTATTATATGTGAAAATATTTATTTTTATTTTTTAACTTTCAAGTCAATCCACTTAATCCCAAATAACATATAAATAAACAATTTTAAACCACCAATAAAAAACATTTCTTTTAAAGTAAAAAAGATAAATTAATATATTAAATATATAAATTATATAATAATATTAAAAAAAGAAATAAAAACATATTTAAAAATTATACAACTTTATTTATATAAATATAAATTTATATATATATGTATATATATATATATATATATATATATATATATATATATATATATATATATATATATATATATATACATGCACTGATGATGGGCTTATATAGGCTGGCAAATGCTTCGTTTTTATAGTTTTAATATACATTATAGAGTTCTTTCTTACCCAATAAGCCAGATGTCTCCAACTATCCGGTCTTTCCAACTACTTTCTACTTCCCTAAAATTATAATTATAGGTTTTTTTTTAAACAAGTATTTTCCAAAGCTGGGGTAACTAGATTTTTTTTTTTTAGAAAATACCTTCTTAAATATGAATAGCCTAACATTAAGTTGAATAAAAATTTAGGATATCTTTAGAATCAGACAAGTAATGTGTGAAATTTGCAAGTATAAAATACTTGGATTTATCTACTTTTAGGAAAATAGTATTTCCTTCTAAAAGGTATAATAAAAGAACATTCTTGTATTATACCTCGAAAAAGAAAAAAAAAAGATCAATTTGTATTAATATTCACAGTTGAAATCCACAAATGTATTATTATGAAATCAAGATAACATTTTAATTTCGTATATTCGATACACTGCTTTTCAAATTGGAATGAAAAATGATACTTGCATATCGATCCATAGAGGGAAACGTGTAAATAAAAGGGTATTATCATATTTTTATGAGTAGTGAAATGAGCAGCGTGGACCTTAGTGCAACTAATCGTGTGACATTTAAGATTAAACATTATTCCTCAATATGAATAGATATATATAATGATTAGATATATATTGAAGACGTAATTTTAACCTTTAAACAATAACACAAATATATGTTATGAACCAGATAAAATCATTCACTTCGATACTAAAATAATCACGTTATATACAATTTTATCTTTTTTTATTAAATATGTGTCAGATCAAATACAATTTAATCAGTTATTTATTTGTCTCTACATAAAAATAAGATCTCTTGAAATATGAAACCCAAATACCAATCATTCAATCTCTCGTGTCGTGTTAAAAAGCTTATTAACTGGACCTGAATGGTCTAAATTTGAATTGCCTCTCATGAATTAGCCATCTGCCAATTTGATTTAAAATGCCTACCATTTATGAGCCATAACCCCCCTCCATTTAATACTACAACAAATATATTTTAAAAATAAGTAAAAAAAAAAAAAATGTATAGGTACAACACTAATAAGATTGAAATAAAAAATAGTCTCCCAATATTATTACCCCCCCCCCCCCCCTGTTTTTTAAATCTGTCAAAATTATTTTGATTTTTTACATGAATTAATGTGTCAATTTAGCAAAGTTTAAAGAGCGCAGACAGTTGAATTAACCTGGGGCTATCTGCGGGCTGCTTTCGACTAACTATCAAAATTTCATAAAAATAAGATAAGTTCTTTTGACGACGGAGGTGTAAATAGATGTAGGTTTGTGAGCATGAGGAGGAAAAAACAAATGGACACAGAAGATTCAAACTTATAAGGGACCTACGAGAGACTAATCATGACCTACCATCCAAATTTGATTAAAATCGGACGAGGAGTTTTTAAGATTTAAGATATGTTGATTAGCAAAAATTGAGCGACAGGCAGACTTACAGACCGTCAGATAGACACGGAACCAAAAATGTTCCCTGATGTCTGAAACTGATTTCTGTCTTAGAATTTTTTAAATGTGAGACATTAAAATGTTTCGTTCTTCAAAACGATCACATACCTTCCGTTAACTTCGGTAAGCTCGGAAGTAATAAAATAAATTAATACTAAAAAATCTGTCGAGACAACTCGTAACTAAACTTCCAGAAATTATTGTTTGAAATATTTTTGTCGATAAGTTCCATAAAATATCGTTATTAGTTGAAAAATTAGTATTGTAAATTGATCGATTGGTTCATTCACTGTGAATGTTTCAATTAAATATCAGTGTAAACAATTTATTTGGGTCTGTAGGCAAAACTAAGTCCCTTATAATTTCCTACATTTGTCTGTCTGCGTTTTTCATGTCCTCCCTCTATTTTCTTAACAAATTAAGTTATTCACCCGGTTATTCTTTGTCAAAAAACAAAACAAATAACAGTCTTTAAGGAATTTCTCATTCGTCACATATTTTGTTAACATGAAAATGCCCCCCTCCCCCCAAAAAAAACAACATCAAATTATAAATATAATGACTGCCATCTTGAAACGGCTGGGTCGATTATACTCCGATTTGTTAAATTGCCGATTTGTTAACTTGTCCGATTTGTTAAATTGTCTATGGACCTTGTGTGTTCCTACTGAAAGCGCTTACTGGGAAAACTTCATTTTGTAAATTTACAGTTCAAGTTTAACTTTCGTTGCGTGAATCGAACCATGATTCCTAAGAAAAGTAAATAAGAATAAGACTTCTATGTTAAAGAAGCAGAAGTAAGTATTTATATTAACTAAGAGGAGGCTTGTCAGCTTTGTTTTAGTATTATTCGCTCCATAATATATTCAAATATTATTTTAAGTAATTGTGTTATTGTATATATGTACTTAAGTTTAGTTCATTCTCGCACTCCCCCCCCCCCCCTTACCATACTTTTAATGACAACGTTTATGGCGTTGTTTAGGACCTTATTATCACAAAATGGAATGAATGTTTCATTCACTGAGAGTAAGTTAAGTTCCATAATATTACGTTATTAATAAGTATACAACTTTGTAAATCCAGGTATTGTATTTCGATGTGCTGAATCGTTTGCTAACACAATGTCAAGATTTATTGCCATGTTCAAAGGATCTGAAGCGACCAATCTTGAAACAAATTCAACGTAAGCTCGGTAAGATTATCCGATTGTTGATGATGTATACTGTCCATGTAGGATGGCTTTCCCCTACTCGAAAGTGCAATATCCAAGGAGGGAGTATTTTCTTCGGGTTTCATTACGTTAAGTCCCTGTGTGTAGCCACATTGCTTTCCTCTCTAGTGCAATTTCTCGACCCCTTGCTAGCCAGTATGTCACAAGGAAATAAATCGACATGAGACTCCAGCTACCGTACTCTCCCAACCAATCTCATTCCTTCACCTTCCCCAAACATTTATTGATTTCCTTTTATTTTCTTTATTTTTCTCCCCTCTTCTTATCTTGCCTTTTTACTTTCTTCTATTTTCTTCAACTTCAACTAAAGTAAAACTTGAAAAACTAAAACAGTACTAGTTGAGTAGATTTAAATTGATCACGGTCAAATTATAATAGCAAAGGATAATATATTATAAACCTTTAGATTTTTAGATTATATGTAATGTACCCTGGGAAAAAAGCAACCAATGTAAAAAAAGTTGAATGCTAGCATTGAATCTTTTAGCAGCAAACATATTTGATGGTTATAGACATTAGTAATTTAAGATTTACAAAATCAAACATAAGGAAGCACCACATAAAATTCTTATTTTTCTATGGAATAGTACATTACGCGTCGAGTGCGGAAAGTAGCATTTTGCATGCGAGTGTGGAGTTTGCACCCGAGTGACAGCGAGGGTGGTAAAACCACACGAGCAATGCAAAATGCCGTTTTCGCACGAGTTGCGTACCGTACTTTATCTACGATTGTTAGATTTAAATAATAAATACAGAAAGAAATAAACTTCCAGTATACAAGTTCGTATTTCTCTTTTGATAAAGATAACATTAATTCATTAGTTGTATTTTGTGCCGAATTATTTCGGGAGGCGTATTATTCTCCTCATATTCGTCATAATCATTTAAATCACTCATTGATTTTCACAAAAAACTCGATATAAAAGTTACTTTTATTAAACAAACAGCAAATTAGTCTTGTTAAATGTAAACAAACTCTATAATCGTGCGTAAAGCTGAAGAATTCCTCTTCTTTACCGCACTAGTGTGGTAAAGAAGAGGAATTCTTCAGAACTATGAGACGCGCATGCGCAATGAATACAAGTACGTAAAGAATGACTTTCTACGCATCTAAACAGAGATATAATGTTTATATTTCGTATCAATCGTAGATAAAACTATTTGCATTTTTCTTCTACATGTTGATATTTACAATAGTATTTTTTGGGTTAGGCAGTAAAATTAACCATGTGTCTATCTTTAACCACCTCTAGCAATCTCTACTCAACTGTAAATAAGCGTTTCTTTTCCTTATCAACAAAATGCAAACACTCTCACACTGACATTAGTAAGAGAAGAACATTTTAAATTAATAAGTACAGACACCTCTCCAAATACCATGATTGATATCCTCAATTTTATTTGGACATGGTCTATAATAAGAAAGTTGAGCTAAATGGAAATTAATGCTGAGATTATAATATTGAGTATTATTAAATTATAGAAGGGAGACAATGAAGTAGAATACATTCCGACGCCGCAATTAGAACCACGGATCTTCGGATTTACCAGTCCATTGCTCGACACCGGAAAAAAATTCTCTGTATATGAAGCGATTCACTGGTCCTAGCGAATGTGTGTCTACCTACCGATCTATAGTTTTTTTTTAAAATGTACAACCTACTTTCAAATCCTGATGGCACCCTTGCTAAAAAGTAAATTTGGCAAATAGATAATAAAATTATCAGTCATTATTCAAATACAGGGTGGGCAAAAAAAACCGCACTTTTTTTAACACTTATAGTTCAGCTTCTGTAATAGATGGAGATATGGGGTTTACGGGGTCTGAAAACTACATTCTTATACTTTAAATTTCATATCTGCAACATCAAACTATTGGGTGAAGGCTATACAATGACGGTTTGAATTAGGGTCTTAAAAATAGTCGTTGTCTGTGATTGACAACGACAATCCCGGACCGACCGGTGATCTGTTTTGTTGTTGTTGTCAGTGGTTTAGATAAAATAAATGTTTCTAAAAAATTAATATTTAACAAAAGTTCCCAAAAAACAACTTTTGCATATTTTACAGATGTTCTTGTTGTATGGTTTAATATTATGTCCTCCTTTTTCATTTACGACAGCCTGCACTCTCCTTCTTCGGTGGGATATGACCCAATAGTTGATTGACGCATATCATCCCAGGCACGAAGAACCCTCTTTCGAAGTTCAACAACGTCCTTTACTCTGTCTCCCACGTACACTAACCAACCCCAGACAGAGAAATCAATTGGATTTAGGTTTAGACTGTTGGGCAGCCACTCGCCTGGCTGAATGAAGTTTGGACAATTCTCCTGCAAGTATCGAATTATTTGCAAGGAGCGATGGGACGGGACACCATTTTGCATAAACGTGTAATTTGGCATTTCATATTTTCACGCAACATTGTGTTTGTTATAACACGGACGGATTCCTCCCACTTACCTACAAAGAACTCTCACACTCTCACCATATGGTTACTTATTCTATCAAAACTAGAATTTCCAGACAACGATTACTACTCGGACAACGACTTTTTATAAGACCCTAATTCAAAGCGTCATTGCACGGCTTTCACCCAATAGTTTGTTAAGTTATAGATATGAAATTTAAAGTAAAAGAATGTAGTTTTCAGACCCCGCAAACCCGATATCTCTATCTATTACTGAAGCTGAGCTATAAGTGTTCAAAAAAGTGCGGTTTTACATGAGAAAAGAAACTTGACTTGGTGTTGAATATTCCTTTTTGCATTGATACAAAATTATTATTTAAAAAAGTGTCCATTCATATTTTCTGTCTCTTACGATTTTTTATTTTTTTAATATAGTGTAGATAAGCTATTATGTTTTATATAGTAATGATATTATTTTTAAATATTGGATGGCCTGAAAGCATAAATTTCAATTTAAATACCACATACATCTATCATGTTTAGTAAATAAATTTAATAATCTTAATTTTAAAGATTGTCTTAAACATGCTAATAAGTAAAGATATTACAGGCTTATAACGATCTGTTTAAGAGATCTTATATCAAAATGGTTCTTGTATCCAATTTTACATCGAATATGAAGTAATATTAGAAGGAAAACTGGTAATGACACATAATAAATTATATTAGATACGATATTTTTACATGCTGTTAAGAATAAAAGAGACGACTGCGATCATGTAAACAGAATTTGGTATTAATTTACCAACTGAGGTGCCAAGTGGCTAACATTTAAATGGTTACACTCCTATATTTGTTTACTGATCAAATTATAAGAAATTCCTTTGTCTACATAACTATTAAGAAAAAGGGATTTTTAGTCCAAAGACTTAGTGACAAGGATCATCACTCTTGTATACGCAGAGGTGATAATATCCCTCAGTCTAATTAACTATTAAGAAAACATAATATTTAAACATTATATAAAGTAAAACCAAGTAATTTACTTCGTTAGACAACACTATATTTTGGGGTGGGTAACCAAATGAGGGCCCAGAATTGATAATGCATACAATTATGTTTTTCATAGGCATCTTTAAAATGAGCAATGAAAATAAATCTACCAACTCAATTTTTCACAAGAAATGTTTTTCTCAAACAAACAGGTTACACAAGTCGATGTAGAATCAGACTCTTTTGCAGTTTAACCATTTGCATATAGCATAAGGTATTTGCACCAAAGTAGCGCTTACGACCGATGATATATTAATTTCTGCAAGAGATATTATGTTGGTTATTTTCATGATAATACTGTTGGAAAGCCTGATATACAGACTTTTGTACCAGCTGCGTGATGTTATTATCACCCGAGACCAGAGGACTTAAAAACGCATCTGCTGTCCGGTCCACCCACTGGTTTACCCTTTCATCTGTCCACAGCATTTTAAGTAGCATATTTTTTTTTTTTATTATGAAATCTCAGGTAAAAAGGTCATATTTTAGCCCCAAAAAAGGTAGCCAAAGTTTTTTTTGCACGTCTTTACCTCACAAGAAATCTTTTAATATTCGGTTGTGAAAAAAGGGTTTTCAAATCTTAGTCTATAGGGTAAAGGATTTTCAACAAGGTGGACCAAGGTGGTCTTGCAAAAATATGAGAAAAAAAAACTGTAACAAAAAGGACAATTCTAAATCGTTACAGTATGTGAACTCAAAAGGATTCAAAAATTGTCCTTTTTTGTGAAAATTTGTTAGTTAAAAAGACGACAGGCAGGTCCTGGATCCTTGAGAAGGATGTTGTCCTGCGGAGGATGCAAAAGTTTCAAGATACTCCGGTCTACACCTGCTTGACCTACTCAACATGAAATATGAAAGTGAATATGGATCACATCTAAAAGGGGTTCGCTTGCTCACCAGTCACCTGCTTCTAGAACCAATCCTTTTTTTTTTACCATACTTACTCCTTATTTTCTCATGTAACTCACACACCGATATAAAAGTATTTTATGTATCAAAATATTTTAAAGTATAAAGAAAGATTCAGCATATTAGAGGCTAAATTGAAGATATAAAACTTAATTAAAATCATAAGATATGGTAAAAACATAATATGATAATTCATCATCCTAGTCTTTTACCCTTAATTTTAAATTCCTTCAATTTTCTTGTACAAGGTCCATAGGGTATATAATAAAGTACTACAAATTGCTTTTATCTACGATTGATACGAAATATTAACATTATATCTTTGTTTAGATGCGTAGAAAGTGATTATTTACGTACTTGTATTCATTGCGCATGCGCGTCTCATAGTTCTGAATAATTCCTCTTCTTTACCACACTAGTGCGGTAAAGAAGAGGAATTCTTCAGCTTTACGCACGATTACCGAGTTTGTTTACATTTAACAAAACTAATTTGCTGTTCTTTTATTAAAGTAACTGTTTGTATCGAGTTTTTAGTGAAAAACAATGAGTGAATCAAGTGACTTTGACGAAAATGTGGAGAATAATACTCCTCCAGAAATAATTAATTCGGCAAAAAATACAACTAATGAATTAATGCCATATTTATCAAGAGAGAGATACGAACTTACATACAGCAAGTTTATTTTTTTCTGTATTTATTATTTAAATCTAACAATCGTAGATAAAGTACGGTACGCAACTCGTGGGAAAACGGCATTTTGCATTGCTCGTGTGGTTTTACCACCCTCGCTATCGCTCGGGTGCAAACTCCACACTCGCATGCAAAATGCTACTTTCCGCACTCGACACGTAATGTACTATTATATGCAATATTTCACCTCCTATTGAGGCATCTTTAGGCCTAAAAGAAGATTATTTTAATTTTTTCTATATATATAATATAACTTACAAATTGTAACAATTAATAATATTAGCCATGCATTTTTTAACAAAGCATTAATATATATATAAAATATCCTAAAATTACAACACTAACCTTTAATTTTGTTTTTCTGTTTATTTATAATTTAGATAATCCTTATGATTGCTTTTAGGTTTCTGTACAAAGTAAAAAAAGAAACCTTATATAACGGCTCTGTCTGTCAGTCCGTTGGTGTCTGTCCGTTGCTTGTTTCAATTCATAAACTACTATAGCTATAGGAATATGAAATTCGGCTCACAGGTGCATCTCGGAATTTGAGACAACTGGACACATTTTGGATTTTTCACACTTAATATTTTCAAGATGGCGGCCAATATGGTGGAGGTCTAAAAAGAAGTTTTTAGTCACCATGACATGTTATGTATCAATTTAAAGGTCTTAAAATGGAGAAAAAGAATATGCAACTATTAAAATTGCACACGTCATATTTTCAAGATGGCGGGCGACTGAAAAAAGGTTTTTATTAACTATGACATGTTATACATTAATTTAAAGGTCTTGAAGTGTAGAAAAAGAATATGCAATGATTAAAATTTTACACTTAAAAATTTCAAGATGGCGGCCAATATGGCGGGTGAATAAAAAAAGTTTTTAGTATAACTATGACATGTTATACATCAACTTAAAGGTCATGAAGTGTAGAAAAAGAATATGCAATTGTTAAAATTTTCAAGATGGCGGCCAATATGGCGGGTGACTAAACATTGATTTAGTTACCATAACATGTTATACATCAATTTAAAGGTCTTGAAGGTTAGAAAAAGAATATTACTATTAAAATTAGTGTAATTATATTATACTTAATAATTTTAACTTTAATGTACAGAAACCGGCGATTATCGCCCCACGTACTTACGTGAAGCGCGCCTTACTTGTTTAAATATAAGTCTCCTGCTATCTGTGCAAATTCCTACAACATTCAGGAGACATATAATGTTAAAATATTGATTGAATGTTGTAGGGATTTGTACAGCTAGCAGGAGACTTGCATTTGAAAAGCAACTTTTGAAAAACATTTATAGAGACTGAATATATTTGGCCAAAACAACTCGAAAGTAAAGGCCCGTTTTATTTTGTTATATTTTTTTATCTTCCTTTTTACTCTCTAGATTAAATTTAAAATCGTTTAAATTTAAACAGATAAAGAAAAAGGAAACTTTCTTGAAAACTACTATAAAAAAAATGTTTTTTTCGAGTGACATGAAGTATCCACCATTTTGAATTTGAACAGCTGAAAATTTTGAGTTCGCTATATTTTTCCTGTGTGCTGACTGCAGAGTTTCATGTTTTTATCTCTTTTGATTCAAAAGTTATTGGAACTGTATAGAGTGACAGGCAGACAGACAGACACAGTAACGAAACTATCAGGGTTTCTATTTTACCAACGAAACACTAAAAAACATTTTCATTCCTTGTAGAATTAAAATGACCATCCATTTGAGCCTTAATTGGATATTTTAGCTCAAAATTTGACCGAGTTATAGTCATTTTAAATTTTTACAACTTATGTCATGACTTGTGACTTTTATTTGTGAATGCTCGCTTGGTTACCCGCCTTTAGAGTTAATGTGAAATTTTAACGTGTAAATTAACAAGCTAATACCGCTTCATAAAAATACTTTTTCTGTAAATACTTGGTATTTGAAATATCAAAAAATAAATAAATAAAAATAGAAAGTAGTTGAAAAAACAATTAGGAGTCAGCTGAAAATATTTAGGTTAAAAATATATTATATAATTAATATTTTAAAGCAGTCACTTTTACATATACATATATGTGTGTGTATACAGTAAACATAATATATTTAATTGGACCTTTGACTTGGTTAAGTATTTATAAAAATACCCTGAGTATGTGGCGTCGTAATTTAACGAAAAATTACCCTGGCCGAGAGTTTACACTTTCATTCAAAACGTTTCAACTAAAGCCTTTAATCTTTAAAGAAATTAAAGGTTTAAGAAACAAAGGGTTTTTGGATTTACCAACTTGTGGTAATTCCAATTTTCTTTATTACCCCTTTTTTATTGTGTTTATAAATAAATTCTGACGCACTGATTTATAAATATATATTTAGAATTGCAAAATGTGAAAACATTTGTTTATTGCTACTCCTGCGCAAGTTTAATGGTCGTTGCAAACTCTTCTTATTAGATTAATTAAATTAAATAATCAATAGCTTCAACATATTTAGTATTTCTTAATGCCCAAATGCCCGTGTTTTTACCTAAATTATTTTTGAAATTTTATTCTGGGATATGGTTGTAAAAAAATAGCTTTTAGTTCATTTTAATTTCAAATAACAACATTGGGTAGAGGCAACTGTTATGGGCAAGATAAATAAAATTCTTATAGCAGTGCAAATATTATGCAAAGTTTCAAACCCATTTTTCACTAAATAATTAAATAATAATAATTTCTTTTAAAAACTTTAACAAAAAACATGTATAATATAGTCCGCCAATTAGAGTGGCGTCTAACTTCCTCGCACCTTATGGTGTGTAAAAAATTGGTTTGATTTTTTACATGAATATACCAATTTAGTAATAATAAATGTGCGTAATCGGTTGAAATTAATTTAGGGCTATCTGCGGGCTACGTTTGACAAATCATCTAAATTTCGTAGAAATCAGATGAGTACATTTGAAGCTATAGGTGTAAATAGATGTATGTTTGTGAGAAATAAATAAGCGCAGAAGGTTGAAACTTATATGGGACCAACAATGGGCTGATTATGACCTATCATCTAAATTTCATTCAAATCGGACCAGTAGTTTTTAAGGTATCTTGATTCGCAAAAATATTGAACGACAGACCGATACAGACTCGAGACCAAAAATGTTTCTGATGTATGAAACGGATTTCTGACCAGGAATAACCTAAATTTTGATCTTTAAGGTTACTTGTTAAAAATGAACGGCCTTATTTCAAGAATGTTAATTATCAAATTCAAATGTTAAATTATCCTTATTCGTATTTCATAAAATCGATGCTAATATTAGTTTCATCTAATTTACTACCACCGCTAAATAATTAAATAAATGTAATAGTGACATTGTAATAATTGTAAGATAATATGAAATATTAGTTCGCGAAATAAAATAAAAAATCGGGTACGGGGTACCTCGGAACTTTTCCTCACTTCAGAGGCCATTATTTTTAATAGCTATATTTTATTTAATTATTTGAAGTTTTTTTTTTATATTTGTTCCTTAATTTTTTCCGGTTCCAAAGATAAGCTATATTATGTCAAAAACCTATTTATACTTTCGGTATTATTAACCATCAAAGTTTAAAAATTTAAAAAAACTCCAAAACGGCGGCCAATATCAAAATGAAATTTGGTGGGCTTGTTTGTAATACAGAGAGGTACATTCGTGCCAAATTTGAACTCGATCAGGACCATAATCGATTTATTACGATTTTTTTAATTTTTTGCTGACTCAGCAAACTGGGTTCAAGATGGCGGAAAAAGTTGATTTTCCGGGCGGCACAACTACAGGTTAGGACTGATTTTTCTGCAAAGTTTCAACTCTCTAGGTTAAATGCCTTGGGCGTTACGATGATAACACACATACACACATACATACGTCATGCTGAAAACCACTCAGGAGGTCTTAAAAACACATAAAACGGATAATTCCGTTGAAATCTCGGAAAAATTTTTTGGTGAAAACAAACTTTTCCTACTATTAGTAGTGAGGAAAAGTAAAAAAGTTTATTTGGTTTGTGCTTTGTGTTTTGGTAATTTATGACTGGTGTGCATTAAGCCATTAACAGTGTAATTACAATTTTATCATATTTCTATTACTTATTACTCCCCTATTTGCCTTCCCTTTTTAAGTGATGGGTAAAGTATATAAAGATTACACCCCGACAGCAAACTCTAACTGTATTTGAAAATGTAAATGTACGAAAAGTGGATCCTAATTTATAATGTTGATATCCCTCTATTCCTAGTATGACACAATGAGCCGACTATAATACAAGTTACTATGATATTCCTCATTCAAATAACTAAAGTTGTAACATTTAAATACTAAACTTAACTTTTAATTAGATCTATTTATTTGATCTGATTAGCTTAATGAGAAGAAATAAAAATAAATAAATTAGAAAAAGAAGTGATAAGGATAAATGATAAGAAAGAAAAAAAAGTTTTGTTATCACAATATCAATATTAATTCAAAGGGATGTTTTAGGTTCCCACCGATCTATGCTTTGATTGCTTCCCAGCCTTGGAACGGCCTTCACTTCTAACTCCTCCTCAGATGATAAAACACATTTCTACGTGTTATTCTTTTTTTAGTTTGCTTAACTAGTTTTATTGTTATCAGAGTGGAAAATATTGTTTTAAAAACACCAGGATCGAGGTCACCGAATCAAAGGTTCGGAACTCAACAAGGTTGAGTTCCGATGAAAGATTGCTTTGTTTGAATTCATCTAATCTATGTTTGATTAAGATTTACGCGCTCTTTCTATTTTATTATATTTTTTTATTTAGTACTTTCAAAGGAAATTGTAAAACTTGTGTCAAGTCAGTCATGTAAAAATTAATAGTTCAAATTTAAATCCTCTAAACTCTAAATGAAGAATTAATAATCTTGAAATTTATGGAACTCTGTGCCTAAAAAAACTTCAATCATAAAATAATCTATATAGTTAGGGGAGATTCGCCTACCTTGGACACTTAGCAAAAATCAACTGCAGATGGTAACACTGATAATATGATAGCAGGTAAAGGCGGGAAAATTGTAAATTGCTAAAATATTGGTTGGCAGATTTCACCCTGACAAGTACAGTACAGTTTGCCATTTTCGTGATAGAAATAAATGACAAGTAGTATCACAGAAAGTAGTTTTGCAGAAGAGCTCTCTCCGTCTCTCCCTGGAATTGTGCTGGGGGTAAGCATCCCAGCTACATCACTGCCCAAGATCAGGGAACCTCTCCTAAATAAAATTCAGGATGTTTGGTGTAATCAAAACTTTTGCCTTTGAGCTTGCTTTAATGATGGTGATGAATATCTCCGCTAGGAAAGAATTTTTAGATCCACCATTTTGATTTAATACGGCGGCCATTTTCGTGACTTTTTATGTTTGCCATATACATCTCCAAAACTATTTTGGACTCGAACCTTGAAATTTGGAAATTAGTAAGTAACTTCTACGACATAAACACGTCTATTAAATGATTTTTCAATTTGACTGTTGTCAAATTTCAAATTGTGTATATCATATTATATTGTTCATACATTTAAGTATAAATGATTCTGTTAAACCAAGAAATAATCAAATACGTTTTAACTCCACTTCGTTCTTCCAATCTGTCTCGTAGGTGTTCTCCAAAATTCTGTACATTCTTCAAAATCTTTCATAAATGATGATACAATTATCTTGTAAATAAATATTCGTCAATATTATTCTGAAGAAAAGATTTTACACGTAAAAAAGAACGATACAGAAAATAATAAGCCTACATGCAAGATTATCGTAAGAAAAACGTATCAAAGTTTAAAAAAAAACCCTCAATAAAAAATGAAATAAATTTAGAATACAAGGATGTATCATTATAAATTATTAATAATTAAACTGTTATAATTAATTTATCTTCTTTTTAGGGTTTACCCTAAATACCTTATTACGAAGGGATGAAAATTTCCCGAAAAAAATCCACTTTTTATAAATTGCAAATTTAGTGGCATTTGCCCAATTTTTTTATTTTTTTAATTTTGAGGGGTGGCAAATGAAAGCTCCTGAAGAGTAACCTAATCTTACAAATATAAATAAAAATAACCTTTTGTAAATTTCGTATTCCTTATTGGTTTTATGAGTAAAAATATACCTCAAAAAAGTCCCCCCCCCTACCACCCTCTAACGGCTAGTCCTAACAACTTGAAATAATTCATGCAAATACCTTATCATAATATATAACTCTCTAAAATTAATTTACCTTGTTGTCATTACCGATAAAAAAAAACATTGTAACCCCCCAGAGGGATCAAACAAGGGAGCCATTTATTTTTTGTCGGTTTTTTGGGGCCCCCGCCTAAATTTTTAAATAGAGCAGGATGGGGAAATAAAAACATGTTTGATAATATAGTAATGTATATGCATAATAATCTATGAACCCCTAAAATGTACTTGGGTGAAAGTACTTCCAGTGATTTTTTTTATTTTCTTGTACAGGTAGTGATACAGAGAGAAAGTATCTATATGTATCAAAAACTGCCGATTTTCAAATTTCGATGTAATTTACACATTTATAATTCTTATAGAGCATCATGAGTATAATAAGAATGAGGTCAAGGTTATATTTTTTGAAGGAAGATCCTGAATCCTTTTTCTCCATTGAGTAAGAAAAAAAAGTTTTCCATTGATCCTTTAGTTCAGGTACTGAAGGACACCTTGCTTTCAATATCCTTGATCCTGCAGGACCTCTTCCTCACTCCCTTACGCTTGAAGTATCCTGCACACAACTTCTTCCTAGACTCATCCCACTCAATCTTTGTTCGTCACGTGAAATCCTTTCTTTGACACTTGTATCTTCTTTCTCGGTTGTTTCTGTGAAACCGAAGGACCAAGGACTGACCGAGTCCTGCGCAGCCCTTTCCCACCTGAAGATGTAACCGGAGGAGTATTCCTCCTTAAAGATTCTTAAAAGGTAATTTGTACAAGGAACTTCCCACGACCTTGTAACTATATGATTCTAAATGTTTATTTATTTTTTTCTTCCTTCCTTTTAACAATATTTTAAAATAAGATGTCCTTTATGAAAATTTTTGCCAAAGGAAAGATATCCTTCAGTTATTTTCTCACGCAAGAACACTTGTAAATAAAAAATGTATTATACAAAACAATTGAATGAGTATGATTAGAGTTTTTTTTTAAAAAAAAATAAAGTAAGATCTGATATTTTGCCGTTCTCGATCCTCACATATAAAGGGGGTAAAAAGAAAAATAGACTGCCAAGTGGTGTGGCACACAAGTGGTGTAGCTTCCTCGCATCCTATCACGTACTTTATTGATTTTATGCTTTTACAAGCTATTATTTCCAAATTTGTTTAATTGTTTCCCCCGTTTTTTTAATCTGTCAAAATTGTTTTGATTTATTAAATGAATTAAAGTATCAATTTAGCCAAAGATAAAGAACGCAGATGGTTCCAATTAATCTGTAACTAGCTGTAGGTTACTTTCGATAAACTTTAACAGTTTTATGCAAATCAGATAAGTACTTTTGAAGCTATAGATGTAAATAACTGTATGTTTGTCCATATTATGTGGAAGAGAAACAACAGCGTAGAAAGTTGAAACTTATATGGGACCAACAATGAGCTACTTGTGAACTACCATACAAATATGTCATTAAAATTGTACGTGTAGTTTTTATGATATTTTGGTTCGCAATAATTGAGCGACAGACCGACAGACAGACACAGAACCAAATATGTTCCCTGATGTCTGAAACGGATTTATGTATTTGAATTTTTGAAATCGGAGACATTAAATATTCGACCCAATTTTTGCGCCCCAAAATAAATTATTGGGCGTTAAAATATCTTTAAACCATGAAAAACACAAATCTAAGGTAAAAAGAAATATTTTCTCAATATGGACTTCATTTTTAAGACTTTCAGCTTTCATTTTTAAGAGTTGTAATTCGATATATCTCCAAATTATTTGAGTGTGCAAGAAGTTAAGGGTTGTAAGTTACAAGTGCATTTTATAAACTTGAGATTAAATTCCATAAATCAAAGCTTGCAAAGGTGAAAATAACTGTTCTATAATCCACGGCACTGCTATATTTACATGCATTTATCTCATTTTTTTTAAAATGTTACTTGCACCCCTTTGTTTCTGACCTCCTCGCTTAAGTCATTTTTACGGGGGACTATTTCCTTTTAAGGTACTAAAAACTCATGAAACAAGCATCAGTTATAGAATTAATATAGGAAGTATAATATGAATTAAGGGGTAGGATTTAGAATAATTGAACGCTAAGGGGTACGCGAGTCAAAAAAAGATCGGAAACCGCTGGAATGAAGAATAATACTGTTCATTCAAGTGAATTATTAATAAAAAGTAATATAGTTTATTATCTATTTGTACCAATAAAAATAATGGAATCTTATTAGTATAAGCCATCTCTCGTTACTCTACAAAGAATATTGATTCTAGATTACATACACATCACCCATATTTAAATATTAAATATACAGAGGTAAATAAAATTATACACAGGCAGGACAACGTCTGTAGGGTTTTGCTAGATAAATATATGAATACTGTGTGATACTGGGTGAGGGCCCGGCTCCGCGGATTTGAATCGAACCTGAGCATCTTGCATTCTTGCAAGAGAAATGCAGACAGTAGGAATTAGCTACCAGGGGACCTTTTTCCTTAGACTTTAGTAATATCAACGCAATTAGCATTCTAAATAATCAATTATTTTCTTCATCTAAGTAATTGATTATTATTTACTTTCAGAACTTTTCTTCGTATTTCAAAAAAATGTATATATAATTATAGTGTTTTTGTTTTTAAACCAACAAAAATTACCAAAAATATAAGTATTTTTTCCCCCCTAAAAAAAATATAAATAAAAATAAAAATAAATAAAAAATAACATTAAAGAAAAATAGAAAAACATAATTCGGCTTTTTCTTATTAAAAATTTGGTATTTTCTGTTTGAATAAATACTTATAATACGTTCTGAGTTAATTACATTTAGGTTTTTTATTTGTATTACCTCACTTTTATTTGTATTAACTCAAAGTAATTTAATATCTTCGAAAAAGTAAACATTACAAAAAATTATAATCTAACTTTTTTTCGTCAAATTTTCTAGAATAAACTAACTTTAACTTTAATTTCAATAATACATATCTATTAAAAATAGGAGAAGAGAGAAAAAAAATTATAATATCTACAATTTTGACAACAATTACCGAATATCCATTAATTTGTATTTGAATGGTTTTTAAGTAACACGAAAATAAAGAAAATTGAGTTAAAACGATTTCAACTTTTCTGAATAAAAGAAGTCTGAACAAAAAACGTGAAATAACTTCGATTGTTTTCTATTCCTAAATTATTTACAGTGTAAACATTGGTTTTTAGTAAACTTATAACAATGTGCCTTTGAAAAAACAAAAGCAAAAAAATTATAACTAAGGTTATAAGGTGGTTAAGTGGCCATTTAGTATTAATTATTCTAGTACTTCAATTAATCATAAAACAGTATAAAATGTACAAAATAAAAAGTTTTGTTAGTTTTTTTCGTTTATAACCTAGGGATTATTATAAAACGAACGATTAACCTATTGGATATTAATTTATGTTCGTTAAAAAAAGAAAAGTATAGAACATAATTTTCCCTTCTGTTGTCAATGTTTTAAAATTAACGCATGAATAAAAAACTTTCTTAGAAAAAAAATGTATAAAAATACACTGCCAATTGGTGTGGCAAATAGCTTCCTCGCATCCTATCCACGTACTTAATTGATTTAATGCTTTTACAAGCCATTATTGTCTAATTGGTTTAATTGTTCCCCCGGTTTTTTTTTTAATCTGTCAAAATTGTTTTGAGTTTTTACACGAATTAAAGTAGCAATTTAGCAAAAGTTAAAGAGCGCAGACGGTGCATATTTATCTGGGGCTATCTGCGGGAAACTTTCGATAAACTATAAAAGTTTCATTCAAATCGAACAAGTACTTTTGAAGCTATAGGTGTAAATAAATGTATGTCTGTGCGCATGTGGAAGAGCAACAAATAGGCGCAGAAGGTTGAAACTTATATGGGACCAACAATGGGCAAATTATGACCTACCACCCAAATTTCATTAAAATTGGACGTGTAGTTTTTAAGATATGTTGGTTCGCAAAAATTGGACGACAGACCGACAGACAGACACGGAACCAAAAATGATCCCTGATGTCTGAAACGGATATCTGTCTTGGAATTTTTGAAATCGGAGACCTAAAATTTTGTCGTTCTTCAGAACGATCACATAGCTTCCGTTACCTTTGGTAAGCTCGGAAGCAATAAAATAATAGCGCAATAATTATCAACTGTTTAAAACATTGCTCCCTATTATGGAATTGAAAACTTATTTTGGCTTTTAAATGCATCAATGCTGAGAAAACTTGTATTAAGTAATAGTACATTAAGCGTCGAGTGTGGAAAGTAGCATTTTGCATGCGAGTGTGGAGTTTGCACCCCAGCGATAGCGAGGGCAGTAAAACCACACGAGCAATGCAAAATGCCGTTTTCCCACGAGTTGCGTACTGTACTTTATCTACGATTGTTAGATTTAAATAATAAATACAGAAAAAAATAAACTTGCTGCATGTAAGTTCGTATCTCTTCTCTTGATAAAGATGGCATTAATCTCGAGTTGTATTTTTTGCCGAATTAATTATTTCTGGAGGAGTATTATTCTCTACATTTTCGTCAAAGCCACTTGATTCATTCATTGTTTTTCACTAAATACTCGGTATAAACAGTTACTTTAATAAAAGAATAGCAAATTAGTTTTGTTAAATGTAAACAAACTCGCTAATCGTGCGTAAAGCTGAAGAATTCCTCTTCTTTACCGCGCTAGCGTGGTAAAGAAGAGGAATTCTTCAGAACCATGAGACGCGCATGCGCAATGAATACAAGTACGTAAATAATCACTTTCTACGCATCTTAACAGAGATATAATGTTTATATTTCGTATCAATAGTAGATAAACAAAATTATTAATCATTATTTCTTCCTCTGTGTTGTCCCCTTTAATTTATATAGGTTTTTTCTTTTTACTTATGGTCTTCTGGGGTAGTAAATGATACAATTTTTCTAGTTAAAAAAAAAGGTGATATTAAAATTATTAACTTTTAATTTTGTTTACACATGAAATTATCATGCAAAATCAAGTAATAATGGTAAATCATAAATACATTATGAACAGATCAAAAATGGATATTATCTCATATACTTATGCTGTCGATTTTAATCAAATAAACGAAACATATACTACAAAAAAAATAAATGTTATATGTTGCCGGCAAAACACGAAATAAGTTAAAACTAGAATTCTGTCAAATAAACAATATTCCCTCTTGCATTATTTGATTCTTTTTTCGTGTTTAATGATTAATAACGAAGATAATAAAAAGAAGATGTTCAAGAAATGTTTCTTGTCTTGCACCAAATTCTTCAGGTTGAAAATTTCTCGTAACAGACCTACTATTCTGAAATGACGCTGCAGAATTGAATGAAGCGAAAGAGGCAAAGTCTTTCAAAATGCCCCTTTCAGGTATTACTGACGATTGGAACTCTTATAGAAAAGGGGCCCCATTTTTGTTTTTTATACAGAAGAGTTTATATCCTTTAGTTTAACTACCTATTAAGACTAAGGGATATTCAGTCCAACATGCTTTGGCAAATCCTATTGTCAGACGCAGATATGGTAGTCATATTTGCCTCGGGAGGTGATATTATCTAAAAGATCGGGTTTCATTTAAGTGTTCGGTGTCCTCTTTCCTTAAAAGAGCTATATCTTCTTTCCTTGACATCAAGAATCTTGTCTTTCTTCCCTTCAGTGGCGTAACTATGGGCCCGCGCGGGACCGCATTGCGGGGGGGCCCCTAGTGCCAGGGGGCCCCCAAATCCAGAAATAAACGGAATTACTATCCATGTACCAACGTCGAGGGGGCCCCTTCCTGAACGTAAGGGGGTTTTTTTTGCTCATCGATTTTCTTTGGCGAGGGGCCCCCAAAAATTTCTTGCGGGGGGCCCCCAATGGTCTAGCTACGCCACTGCTTCCCTTCATTTATATATTTAATATTAATATATAAATATTAAACATTAAATATTCTTATCGTATTATAATTATATTTAAAGAAAAACCTTTATCCTAATAATCCTCAAATAGAAAGAGAAGAAGTTTAGAACTCGGTAAGTTCTCCAAAATATTTAGGAACGGTGAATTGAGTTCACTTCCCCTTAGAATACTTATAAGCATTAGGCGGCGGCTACAGTGGACAAGAATTCATCCCATATAAACAAATACACCAATACTAAAATGTGAGGTTGCATAATTGCTTGCAGACTTCTCTTACCAACTCTTACGATTTAAAGGTACCCTCAAAAGTTTTTTTTTTTTTTAATCAGTTTTAGGTTTTATTACGAATTACATGGTGGCTTTTCAGTACTGGCAGTGTGCAGTATGACGAATTCGTACTAGGAATTTCCAAGCTTCTTATGTAATTGATATTTGTTTACGAATCTTTTTCCTGCGGAGCCTAGTCCAGTGAAACTGCCATTTAAGTCACGTTAGCAAGATGCATTTTTTATGTCCGATATGATGCGATAGGATGTTGCATGAGGTGACAACACATTGAGTTGGAAAGATAGAACTAAAGACATGTCTCATACCTCATACGCACCTCTAATCAACACAATGGAGTTGATATCACCTCGCATCGCATTCTAATGTAGAAATCTTGAGTAAAAGAAAAGTTGAGTAAAGAAAAAGTTGAGTACTCGTTCACTAACGTGGAGCACCTAGAACTGCACCAAAAGTAATATTTAGAATCGGACAGCTACAACTTCTCAGCCTATATAACTTATAATTTCTAACCCTTTTTTGCCTCACAACCAGAGCAAAAAATCTTCTTTCCACAAAAAATATTACTCAAAATAATGCATTATGGAACGAACTGTAAAAGGTGAAAATTTCTTTTATTACTAAAACCAAAAAAATAAAATAAAAAAATAAAAATAGAAACATTAGAAAACTAATAAAATTGAACGTTAAAACCTTCAAGTTCAAAGAATTCATAGTTTTTACTATCAGAACTGTTTTGTTTTTCGTAACTAACCCTTTTTTTTTGGTTACAATGCTTTTAGAATATTTTTTGTGGTTGCTTATATATTTCCGTGTCGCTTTCTTGTGACTGTTTTTCTTCTATGTATAAATTACCTTTTCTTTTCTTTTTGTTCCTCTTTTTATTTTTTATGTAACCTTTTAACAAAAACTTAAAAACCTTTAAAGTGAAAAAGAAAATTAAATATGCAAGACCTTAATAATGTTTGTGTTTGAAGGTAAGTACATATACTACATAGTTATTACAAAAATTTAAAATATTTTTTGTACAGTTTTTTTATATGTAATAAGTATAAACTATTTTATTTTTTTAATGTAGGCCTCGGGTACGATGCGAGCGGTGAGCGGCAGAGAGTCAAAGCGGTAAAGTAGTGAGCGGCAAAGACTACGATAAGAGCGGAAATAATAGTCTGAGCGGTAATTTCCAACGGTTCCCTCCTTTATTTAGTTGACGAGAGTTTTCAATAAACTGGAATATTCTGAGCGGTGAACGGAAATTAATGACCAGCGTGAGCTGTAAGCGTCAACATTATACGCTAAGACGCTCGAGCTTGTCGTAGCCGGCCGTCCTCTACTTCCTTTTTACTTACTGTAAACATAAACGTAAGTGGCAATGTTCTGCCGCCCACCGCTCGTATCGTATCTACCCGAGGCTGTAGAAGGTAATATGTTTACCGAAAATTTCTGTTGTAAACATTTTTAACTAACTGAACTAGAAGAGAAGACAAAATGATTTCTTTTAGAAAATTATACTTTATTTTTATTCATGTGTTTTAACATGTATCTGTCAAGATACATGGACATAATTATTAAAGAACATGTTCGTGTCTTAAAAGATACATTATGGCATGATTAAGAGACTATTCAGAAGAATGAAGAATCTGATGATTAAGAAATGGCATAAGAAAATGAAAATATCGCTGATTTAGAGGAATTGATACTAATATTGATAAAAAAAAAAAAAAAAAACAACATATATGTTGCTCCAAGCACAAACCCGATAAAGCAAAAAAAATCGACTTGGATCGATTTACACGTTTTAAGGTCCCCTTAATCCAAAAAAAAATTGTTTTTAAAAAATGTTAATATCTTCTCTGCCCAATCACGTTCTAACTGCGTCGATTTCAATGAAATTTGGCATACATTTTTTAAAAAATTGACACTTTTTTCCCGCTATACGAAATCGAGATATGAATTTTAAGTATCAATTTGGAGGCGCTGCCCCCCCCCCCCCCCCAAAGAATAAAAAAATTAAATAAATAAAAAATTTCTTAAAAACGGTTCCGACTATAAGTCACAAATCCACTGAAAAAAAAAAAAAAAATCACCTCTCAAAAAAAAAAAAAAAAAATTCACCTAAAAATTCACTGAAATGTAGTTCATGTAAAGACGAATTTAACCATTAAGTCGTTTCTCAGGAAAAATCTATAGTTCTCGAGATAATGATGAAAACATTCAACTGTTAATATACATTATTTATGTAAGTCTCACGTAAAAAGGGTTTCGTTGGTATCCTTAACATAAAACTAGTTATGGCACCTTGGTAAAAGGCGTGGAAAATTAAACAATTAACACGTGATATACATTTTTGTAATCTACTCTTTAATACCTTTAATTTTTTACCCCACACAAAATTTAAAAAAAAAATATTTTTATTTAAAAAAATATATTATTTTTTGTGGTGGGAATTATACGCCATATAGGATTCCCACTAAATCAGTTAAAATTGCTATTCTAATTTTTCCTATGGTCCAGAAGACCGCTTGGCATATTTTTTATACTTCTAGTAACTGCAGAAAATTAAAACATTTTCACGTGTTACAGAGGAAGAGGTTTCTGGTTCAATGCCCTGGTTCAATAACGAAAAGGTACATTAATTTATTTCCGGAAATATTCATCGGTCCACCCCAGGGTATAAGCGTGAATTATTTCAAAATTTTAAGAATAGCCGATGTAGGGTTGTTGGTGGGGGGACATTTGTATTTTTGTATATTTCGATTTATAAATACAATAAAAAATAAAACTTAATTTTTTTGTTATAATCTACTCTTTAATACCTATCATTTGATACCCCACAAATAATTTTAAAAAAATATTTTTTTTCGAGTGATATGAATTATCCACCATCTTGAATTCCCAGTAAATCAGATCAAATTGCTAATCTTATTTTTTCTATGGCCCACCAGACCGCACATTTTGCATATTTTTCTATATTTTTAGTAAGAGCGGAAATACGATTTTAGGGGGGGGGGGACACCCAATATTTCGATGTTTTTTGACAAAATGGCGCCGAAAATTAAACACCTTCCCTAAGTGGTATATATATTTGTAATCTACTCTTCAATACCTTTCATTTGATACCCCGCACAAAATTTTAAACAAATTTCGAGTGACAATTTTAATTTGAAGTTCACGTTTACGCGAGCGTTGCGCGTGAACGCTATGACAGATATCATTGTCCAACGAACTCGTCCTGGGCATTGGTAAAATGAACATGTCTACCAAATTTCATCAAATATCGGTCGAAATTTACTCAAGTTATGGTAACACGTTTCAAGGATCGCGGAAACACAGACACACACGTTCCCTGATAATGTCTGAAAGGTATTTCTGTCTTGGAATTTTTAAAATTGGAGATATACTAGGCATCGCGTGGCTCTATCATTGAAGCGAGCGTATTGCAAGAAATACTGAATATTGAAATTTATTAATCATGATGAATGTCATAGTTGAAGATAAGTGGAAGAGGGTAGTGTGGGGAAGAGTGGGGGTACTCGGTACAAAGCTTTACATCCTAAACAAACCTATACACTATACAACTATAACAATCTTAACCACCCGCGGTAGCTTTTAAACAATTATTATAAATGTATCTCTTCACAACGCAAAGACTTCTGCTTGTATCAAGTTGAAATTTTGCATGCCTGTTTCAATTGTGCATTAGATGATTTATATGAAGTTTTATTAAAATCGTTACGTTAGAACGTAAGATATCGGTAAAAAGGTTGTTTTCTCTATTATAAACGTTTAGGTCCGCTTTAATAGTTTTAGCGATCTTTATTAAGTCATAGCGGTGTCGCTGTTGGTTTTAGTAAAAAATTTTATTTGAAAAAAATGTTCGTCTCATCGAATAGATGATGATAGAATCTTTTCCCGTCCTGAAATTCCAATTTAATTTTTGTACCTCTCATTTATGCGAGCGTTGCGCGGGAACTCTTGGACGGATCACGCTGTCCAACGAACTTAGACTGAGTATTAGTAAGAGGAACATGTATACCAAATTTCAACTAAATCGGTCAACTTTTACTCAAGTTATCGTCACACGCGTAAACGTTACTGACAGACAGACAGACAAGATGCATATTTCGTTGAATGTAAGAAGCTCACTTACCTCGCTTCAATAATTTTTTCGTTCTCAAAAATGAACTTAATTCTTCCTTTACCTTCGGTAAGCTCAGAAGCAAAATGTTCTATACAAAAGGAAACTGAATAAAATCAGTTTTTTATACCTTGAAAACTTGAGTATTCTTATATAATGAGTTCTCACTTAGTCCTAATGGATATATAGATAACATGACAAATATTACTTCCTTTAATCAATCACTTGGTTTTCCGGTGAAATCCGCGTCACAAAGGGGTTGAAGTCCAACGTTTCGCTTCCAGTACTCGAAGCATTATCAGGATGTGGTGCATAATGATGTTCACTCAAAGCAAATACAAGACATACTCAATACACAGAAAATTATATTGCAGATATACAGCAAATTAATTTGCTTCAAGTCAACATCACGATGCACCACACCTCTGAAGAAAACTATGTTCCGATTTTGGTACACAGGGGTACAGGGTACAAATGCCGAAGTAGTGAACACCCTTCATGACGCATATCGTTGAAAAGCTCTTTAATTGCAATGAAACTTTGGGGAATGATTGGACACATGCCTGGGAAGGTCTCTGAGTTAGTAAAACTATGTTCCGATTTTGTTATACAGGGGTATGGGGTACAAATGTCAAAGTAATGAAAACCCTTCATGATGCATATCGTTGAAAAGCTCTTTAATAGTACAGTAATTGTTGTTAAGTACATTTTTGTCTTATTTTTATTTAGGAGGGGGGTAAAATGGAAAATTATTTCTATAATCTATATCTATATAAATAAAAATGAATGATTGTCTGTCTGTATGTCTCTTATGCCAATATTGTATATTGTACAAGTATAAATTGCAAATTGTATTATACATTTTCATCTAAGGCAACATTATTTAACTAAATAAACTATTTATAAGGTTTTTCAAAGGCAGCAGCTATACATTTCTTATGTTATTAATAAAGTAATGTTTTTTTTTTTTAAACAAAAAAACATTACTTTATTCACATTAGCTCCTAGCTATCTGAGTTTATTTTTTTTTATAATTGTTGTAACTATTATAATTTATTTAATATTTTTGATAATAACGCCTTTTATTATTTCTACTAAATAATAACTTTATAAAATAGAGAATTTTATAAACAGAAATTATTGCATTTTATTTAAATTTTGAAAATGTCTATAAAATTAATGATTTACATGGTAAATTCTGCTATACAAAATCTCATGAGGTACGCCTACTTCCTACCCTTGATGCCATAATTAATAGCCAATAGTAAATCCATAATTTGCTTATAGGGTTAATCCACCACTGCTTGACTCAGTACACGTTTATCAATCATCACATAGATCATTAACATTAGAGGTGCCCATAAGGGGGTTTGATGGTGGGAGCAGGCTGCACCATAAGATTTTTTTTTTTGGGGGGGGGGGGAGTCCAATTTTGGGGTATTTTTCAGAGATTGGAAGGGGTTTTTATATATATATATATATATATATATATATATATATATATATTCTAAGTAATTCAGGCAGTTTTTGGAGCTTTGCACCATGGGCCTTGGTGGGGATGGGCATCCTTGATTAACATTAAGATATATCTAAGAGTGTTGATGTCATCATGTAGTTGTAAGTGTTCTGATGATGACCATGTCATAGTGGATAAATCTTAACATTTTGCCTCGCATGACAAGATCACCTCCAGAAAACCAAGAGCTCCATCCTTGAAATTTTATTTAGAATATCAATATTTCCTGGAAAATCTTATTTGAAGCAACTAATAACACAAAAAAGCAGTATCAAGAAAGAGGGGGGAAAAAATAAAAGATTCGTGTTAAATTCTTAATAAGACTAGTTTTTTTTTTTACATTTTTTATTAATTAAAAGAAAAAAAAAGTTAATAAAAGCTATGCATTACACATATTTAAAAATAAATTAGCACCTTCATAATATACTCATTCAAAAACATTTATTATTTTGTTGTTGTTGCTCAAAATGTCTTTTTATTATTATTATTATATGTGAAAATATTTATTTTTATTTTTTAACTTTCAAGTCAATCCACTTAATCCCAAATAACATATAAATAAACAATTTTAAACCACCAATAAAAAACATTTCTTTTAAAGTAAAAAAGATAAATTAATATATTAAATATATAAATTATATAATAATATTAAAAAAAGAAATAAAAACATATTTAAAAATTATACAACTTTATTTATATAAATATAAATTTATATATATATATATATATATATATATATATATATATATATATATATATATATATATATATATTATGTATTATATATTATATATATTAAAAACAAGTAGAATAATATATTTTTTTTTAAAAATAATAATTAATTGCATAGTTGGTATGTTTTGATATTTTCCAAACAATATTTTGACAGGCTACATAGCAAAGTTTAACACTTTTGGTCTGGACAGTAGATTTTTGCTGTCGCTGTCGGAATGGAGTCCTGAGTCTTGGTTATAATCTTGGTGCCAATCAATTCAGGACATGGAATGGTGCCGTTTTGTATCCCAACGATTGTTTTCAGAAGATCAAAATTCACTTCGTCATTAACAATTGAATCTTGCCTTGAAAACAAAACAACAAAAAAAATAAGTAAATAAAATAAATTAAACTACTCCTGATTAAAAACCAAAGAGCTAATAATTAATTCAGACCGTTTGTTTCTTTCTTTCCGAATAAGTAAATTTTTCTGAAACATCTCTTTCAGAAAAATCAACCAAAACTTTTTTCTTTTGACTGATCTTTGTTATCCTCAATTTCTATTCTATAATTTATCTTGATTTTCTGCTTGGAAGCACTAATGGCTGTCTCTAATGTGTGAGCAACATTTTTAAGTCACAGATTTGCACTGTGTTTTCTCTACACCTTCTCAGCTCTTTCTTTAAATCACATTTATGGTATCTTCTCTCCTTAAACTTTAATTTTATACATCAGTGCTAGTTCTATTTTCATTAATTAAAAGACTTTTATCCAAAACCAACAACTCTTTGGTTCTGTACCCTGATTTACAATCACGTCTAGTGACTGTTATCATTGTTGATTGATATTTCATTTAACCTTTTACCCGCCGCAACCGGAAGTAGCAATTTTTTAATTCTTTTCTTTGTGTTTTCTTCTTCCTAATTTTTTAGTTTAGAAGAAAAAACAAAAAAAAAATCAAATTTTAAATTTGGTCACCATTTTTCAGGATGTTCCAAAATTGGAACAATGGCAGGTTCTGACTATACTTGGATAACAAATTTATTCTTATTCTTTGGTTTGCATATTATACTGTAATTGTGTTATACAGTAATAATTTATTACGACAAATAATTAAGTAATTTATTAGGGATAAATTAATTAATTACATAATTAATTAAATAATTAATTAATGAATTCGATAACTAAATAGTTAGATATAGATAAATAAATTACTGTAAATAGGTGAATTAGCTTTTCTAACATCTCAAACATTTTATAACATTGATGGTTCTAGAAGAAAGAGTGATAAGCATTATTTTGTATCATTGAAGCAAGGAAGATGCATCCAATGCAGTAAAAATTCAACTTCAATGTAATGAATGCGAAAGAAGGTTGCATTTATTGTGTTTTCCAACTTATCATGGATTATAAATTTGTTACTGCGTATTATTGTAAGTTAACCTATGTATTATAATTTTCATTATTGATGTTTGAATAATTATATAAGTAAACATTTTTTTTTACAAATAAACCAATACACAAACTGACTTTACTGTTGAGTTATTTACAGCTACCAGTAATTATTTATAAATTTATTACAACTGAGATCCATGATAAGTTGGAATACACAATAAATACAACCTTCTTTAGCATTCATTATATTGAAGTTGTATTTTTACTGCATTGGATGCATCTTCCTTAGGATACAAAATAATGCTTGTCACTATTTCTTCTAGAAAGTGGTATGGAGTTTCGGTCCAGTTTTCTCTCCTATAGTTTACGTTGAGCCGTTTTCAAAAGAGATGGTTACTTGACGTCTAAAAATGTCAAATAATCAATGTTCAAATTGAATATCTTTATTCAGCTCTGTGCAAAAGCCATGCTGCTACTACAGCCATATTTAGACCATTAGAAAATAAATTCCACCACGACTTTTTTGATCTAAGAACCTAGCATTCTGTCCTAAACGTCAACTTCTCCCATTCCTTTACTATAGTGTGCATATACATTGGGCTGAAGGACGTCTTCTTTCTTATGTTTTTCTTGTGAAAATATTTTGCATATCCTATAGGTACGTGAGATAGGTGTAACATGATTAAAACGGAATTGTCGTTTCATCTAAAACTGTGGGTGATAAAAGACAAAGTCATACTTGTCTCTTTTGTAGAGTTTACGTAAAAAGTTGTAGCTGTCACAAAAACCCCCGAAAAAAATTGTTTGTTATTCGACTTTTAGCGCCCCCCCCCCCTCCCCAATAAGGTAGAAATATGCATAGGACGTCCCCCCCCCCAACGGGGTGGTAATGGCCCGCTAAATGAAAAAAATTAAAATAAAATAAAATTTCAGAGGGTGCCCAAAGGATGCCCAATTCGATAAGCAGGCAAATATACCCCCCCCCCCCCTATTTTCACCCCTCCCCCCCCCCCCCGTGCTCTCTTACACGATAAGAGCACTCAGGACAGTCAACTCGCTCATGAATTTTCATCCTTCCTGAGTATATAAGGTGTAATTAAAAGTATAGTCAGAACCCGCCAATGTTCCAATATTGGAACAGCGAACTTTCATTGTACCTAGAAAACGGCCCGTTCATTATTTTTTTAAGAAGGAGGTATTTTTGTGTTCGACTAACATTCATTTACCTAAAAAAAAATTGGTGACTGCCCATCAATAAATATAGTGAAGATATAAGTAAGTTTCTGCCCAAAGGTCGTAACACCCGAAATTCCAACTTTTCAAAAAAATAAAAAAGTATGTACCAATAATTATATGTGAACAAAAAAAATATAAAAACACCCAAAAACATGTTAAAAAAGAGGAAAAAAATTATAATCATCAAAAACTGAAGTAAAAGTTGTCCAAAACAAATGTTAAAGTTATGTTCCAAAAATGGAACAATGGCAGGTAAAAGGTTAAGTATGAGACAAATTTAGACCTTCTAAAAGGTTCATAGAGCTAGAACCAATTTATCCAGCATTTCTGTCAAATTGGCCTTGTTTTTAAAATGAATATAATTGCATGTATCCTCACATATAAGCCGGGTGCTGCCTAACGTATTGTCTTATCCATGAAGCAGTGGTAAGAAGGTGACCGGACGCCCTCTTCTCTATAAGCTGTAGATATTGCATTATAGTACAGTGTGTGTCTGCGTCTACCTCCATACTGTTCAGATAAGATTTGATCAAGGGTATCAGCCCAGGAAATACTCCTTCCTAAAATCAAATACAAACCAATCACTTAATACCTTCATCTCAATAAAAACATATTCACCTTGGTTTAAATATTATACTATGTTAGGAGTTCATTGGAGCTTCAGGATAGTCGTGATTGTTAAGACAATGGTCACTTCTACCAAGCCATCTATGATCAATGTCAAGATCACGTGTTCCTGTGCCAAAGGCACTTTGATTTACATGGCTCACTATAGATCACACTGTTCACTTCGTAGCACATTGCTATGTAAGGTGGCTGAACAGGATTAGTAAACAGGGCCTGAATAAGTGGCCAAATTCTACTAGTACTAGTAGTTTATTAGTTATTTTAAAAGTTCTTTATACACGTAATCATTTTATATAACTCACTATCATCTACAGATTTTAACAGTGAATACAGACTAAGTTATTTCAAAAATTTATAAGTTAACTAATGTATAATAAGAGATTTTAAAAACCACCAAAAATAAGTATTTTATGGTAGTTAGCATTTTTTGGCAGTACATAAATGTCCTCTTCCTATGGCAATTTTTTTAGAGAGAGAAACACTTTATTTACATAAATAATGGGGATGCTGCCCAAATAGAATGGATTGCTAAACACACAGGGTACTCATCTATCGGGAGTTTTTTTAAAAAAAAAAACATTTCTTATGTTCCATTATTCTTAATTAATACTTATATCCACTGCTCGATTTCTAGAAATTGAGGTGCTGGAACTACAACTAACCCTCTCTTTACCCCCCCCCCCCCTCTAAAACCCCCCTTTTGAAAAGTAAAAGTTCAAAAACAGCATTTTAAGAGTTTTAGACATAAACCCACACTGCAATCAGGTGGGTTTCTTGTGGAAACTTATATCATTTTAAGTAGTATTTTTTATAAACAATTTCTTGATTAGCATGTCACATGTTGTTATAATACTCTCAATAAATAAATAGGTACTTAGGTTTATACAAATAATTAAATCAACAAAACATTCCCCGTCTCACTCGCCCTCAGGAGTTTTGTCACAGCGTCTCTGCACAGTACTTATTTAATACGATCCCTGCCATTAAAAAAAAACCTATGTTGTTTCAGGTTATCATAATTTAGTAGTATAATCTCAACAAAAGAGATATTTTTTGTATTTGGAAAAAAAAATATATATTTGCCAGTTTAATACATGATGTCCTTAATCAAATTTGTAGTCACTCACTGACAAATAAAATTTTAACTTTTAACAAAGGGTTTAAAAAAAAATCTTAGTGCCGATAATTTTATTTTATATTTATCAGAGAGAGAGGTCCCGGAACGCCGTTCCGCCTCAAATCGAACCCTGCTTATATCTATAAGCTAGAAAACACTGTTTCATATCTTTAAGATGTGAAAATTGTGTGTATGTTTATTTGTCAACTTTATATGAACACTTTAAAAAACACCATGTGCTTATTATACTATTACAAAGGCTTCCACGGTTGGTCTCAATGTGGAATTCTAGGTATTCCAGTGGTGATGGGGTCATGAGGATTTAGGCCTGAGATTTTACACCCAGTGTTAGTAGCATACATCCGCCAATACCCAAAAATGATATCAGCTAATTCCTCAACCCCATACCAAATATAAACTTTAGACCAAATTCTCCAGTTATGTTCCTACTTACCTAGAACAACATGTACTCCCCTGATAATGCTCCAAACATTGGTTACGAAACGACACTGTAACCCTTCGTACCACCACCACCAAAACATCTATAACTACACGTGGTTGAATTTATTTAGAAATGAAAAATTATGAACACCCATCAAGACAAAGTGACTACTGAAGACCTAGAACTTGGTGTAGAAAGAGCGTTACCTTGCCATTGATTATCTGGTTGATAGTCATGGGTTGGTACTGTTTACTGATGTCTGACTCCGTGTCAGTCTGCTGTCCACCAGAAGTGATGTCCTTCCTAAACCAGAACACTTCCTCCCTCACAGCCGACCTCTTCTGAGCCCTCTTCATGTTCTCATCTACCTGTACACATATGTCTTTAAATAACAACACACTTCTCAACTTCACAATATAACAACTGTCATCAAACACAAAGGTAAATATTACTTTAAATATAGTAATATTTCTTTCATTTTAGTAACATGTACGTTTAATGTGATAGAACGAAGAAGAAGATAAAAAATAAATAAATAAATAAATAAATAAATAAATACATTTCTTAATATCATTCCTTTTAAAGTATTACTGTTTTATATAACAAATCTCCAGTCAAAGAAGTGAAAATTTTGCAAATATCTGTGTTGTCAAAGCTTGGTTTATATGTGTTTACTTAGCTTCTTTTTCAGTATTTATTTTTTTGTGTGTTTGCCAACATGTTACCAAGGTAGTTTGCTCATCTGTTTTTAATTTCTTGCTTTGTATGTTAGTTAGCTTGTTTGGTTGGTTAGTTTGATTCTTGGGTTATTCCTTTAGTTAGTCAACTTGATATTTTGGTAGTTAGTTCGATTGGGTTTTATTTTTTTAATTACTTTATTCGTTGGATAGTTTACAAGTTTGCTTCTTTATGTGATGGCTTGTTTGTTAGTTAACTTGTTTCTTTGTTAGATAGTTTGTATGCAGAAAGATGTCGTTAGAGGACCATGCAAATATATTTTTTACTTAGTTTTGTATATTTTAATAATTTTTAGTTAATCTACAAAAAGAGAAGTAGATTACATACCTTGCTAATAGGTATAAGTAGATTAAGCTTATATGATAGTATAACCCTAGTGAGTAATACTACAAAGCAGACTATAGCCGCGTTCTCAAAGTCAGTGAGCTGGACTTCACATGGCCTAAACTCCACTCTCCATCCAACAGCTGGATCTGCTGGAGGGATCTTAAACCTCATTGTCTGCCAATTAGTTGACTGTATGTTCTATAAACAAAGCAATATTAACAAGAAATCAGCAAAAAGAAAGATAAAACATTGCTCTGGTGGAAAAATTTAAAACAAAAGAAATGTTGGACTGATTTTGAGTCACTACTTACTCTTCAAGTTGATATTCAACACACACACGAAAATATAGGTTCACTTAGTAACCAGGGCAAGATTTTGACATATATTACAGTGGCTGCAGCCTAGAACCACATAGGGAGAAGAAAAACATGATAATAGAGGACATGACCAACACCTGCAAACATTCACACAACAATAGCGATTGTTGCAGTAGTTGTGGACAGTAGTAATAAAAATTCTTGATTGGTTATTAAATTTTAATTTAAATAAAAAGGTGCATGAAGACTGGAGCACGATGCCCCAGGCTGACTGTTAGAGTAGAACTAGAAGGTTTAGGTTTAGGGGGAGGACGGTAACACGAAAATAAAGAAAATTGAGTTAAAACGATTTCAACTTTTCTGAATAAAAGAAGTCTGAACAAAAAACGTGAAATAACTTCGATTGTTTTCTATTCCTAAATTATTTACAGTGTAAACATTGGTTTTTAGTAAACTTATAACAATGTGCCTTTGAAAAAACAAAAGCAAAAAAATTATAACTAAGGTTATAAGGTGGTTAAGTGGCCATTTAGTATTAATTATTCTAGTACTTCAATTAATCATAAAACAGTATAAAATGTACAAAATAAAAAGTTTTGTTAGTTTTTTTCGTTTATAACCTAGGGATTATTATAAAACGAACGATTAACCTATTGGATATTAATTTATGTTCGTTAAAAAAAGAAAAGTATAGAACATAATTTTCCCTTCTGTTGTCAATGTTTTAAAATTAACGCATGAATAAAAAACTTTCTTAGAAAAAAAATGTATAAAAATACACTGCCAATTGGTGTGGCAAATAGCTTCCTCGCATCCTATCCACGTACTTAATTGATTTAATGCTTTTACAAGCCATTATTGTCTAATTGGTTTAATTGTTCCCCCGGTTTTTTTTTTAATCTGTCAAAATTGTTTTGAGTTTTTACACGAATTAAAGTAGCAATTTAGCAAAAGTTAAAGAGCGCAGACGGTGCATATTTATCTGGGGCTATCTGCGGGAAACTTTCGATAAACTATAAAAGTTTCATTCAAATCGAACAAGTACTTTTGAAGCTATAGGTGTAAATAAATGTATGTCTGTGCGCATGTGGAAGAGCAACAAATAGGCGCAGAAGGTTGAAACTTATATGGGACCAACAATGGGCAAATTATGACCTACCACCCAAATTTCATTAAAATTGGACGTGTAGTTTTTAAGATATGTTGGTTCGCAAAAATTGGACGACAGACCGACAGACAGACACGGAACCAAAAATGATCCCTGATGTCTGAAACGGATATCTGTCTTGGAATTTTTGAAATCGGAGACCTAAAATTTTGTCGTTCTTCAGAACGATCACATAGCTTCCGTTACCTTTGGTAAGCTCGGAAGCAATAAAATAATAGCGCAATAATTATCAACTGTTTAAAACATTGCTCCCTATTATGGAATTGAAAACTTATTTTGGCTTTTAAATGCATCAATGCTGAGAAAACTTGTATTAAGTAATAGTACATTAAGCGTCGAGTGTGGAAAGTAGCATTTTGCATGCGAGTGTGGAGTTTGCACCCCAGCGATAGCGAGGGCAGTAAAACCACACGAGCAATGCAAAATGCCGTTTTCCCACGAGTTGCGTACTGTACTTTATCTACGATTGTTAGATTTAAATAATAAATACAGAAAAAAATAAACTTGCTGCATGTAAGTTCGTATCTCTTCTCTTGATAAAGATGGCATTAATCTCGAGTTGTATTTTTTGCCGAATTAATTATTTCTGGAGGAGTATTATTCTCTACATTTTCGTCAAAGCCACTTGATTCATTCATTGTTTTTCACTAAATACTCGGTATAAACAGTTACTTTAATAAAAGAATAGCAAATTAGTTTTGTTAAATGTAAACAAACTCGCTAATCGTGCGTAAAGCTGAAGAATTCCTCTTCTTTACCGCGCTAGCGTGGTAAAGAAGAGGAATTCTTCAGAACCATGAGACGCGCATGCGCAATGAATACAAGTACGTAAATAATCACTTTCTACGCATCTTAACAGAGATATAATGTTTATATTTCGTATCAATAGTAGATAAACAAAATTATTAATCATTATTTCTTCCTCTGTGTTGTCCCCTTTAATTTATATAGGTTTTTTCTTTTTACTTATGGTCTTCTGGGGTAGTAAATGATACAATTTTTCTAGTTAAAAAAAAAGGTGATATTAAAATTATTAACTTTTAATTTTGTTTACACATGAAATTATCATGCAAAATCAAGTAATAATGGTAAATCATAAATACATTATGAACAGATCAAAAATGGATATTATCTCATATACTTATGCTGTCGATTTTAATCAAATAAACGAAACATATACTACAAAAAAAATAAATGTTATATGTTGCCGGCAAAACACGAAATAAGTTAAAACTAGAATTCTGTCAAATAAACAATATTCCCTCTTGCATTATTTGATTCTTTTTTCGTGTTTAATGATTAATAACGAAGATAATAAAAAGAAGATGTTCAAGAAATGTTTCTTGTCTTGCACCAAATTCTTCAGGTTGAAAATTTCTCGTAACAGACCTACTATTCTGAAATGACGCTGCAGAATTGAATGAAGCGAAAGAGGCAAAGTCTTTCAAAATGCCCCTTTCAGGTATTACTGACGATTGGAACTCTTATAGAAAAGGGGCCCCATTTTTGTTTTTTATACAGAAGAGTTTATATCCTTTAGTTTAACTACCTATTAAGACTAAGGGATATTCAGTCCAACATGCTTTGGCAAATCCTATTGTCAGACGCAGATATGGTAGTCATATTTGCCTCGGGAGGTGATATTATCTAAAAGATCGGGTTTCATTTAAGTGTTCGGTGTCCTCTTTCCTTAAAAGAGCTATATCTTCTTTCCTTGACATCAAGAATCTTGTCTTTCTTCCCTTCAGTGGCGTAACTATGGGCCCGCGCGGGACCGCATTGCGGGGGGGCCCCTAGTGCCAGGGGGCCCCCAAATCCAGAAATAAACGGAATTACTATCCATGTACCAACGTCGAGGGGGCCCCTTCCTGAACGTAAGGGGGTTTTTTTTGCTCATCGATTTTCTTTGGCGAGGGGCCCCCAAAAATTTCTTGCGGGGGGCCCCCAATGGTCTAGCTACGCCACTGCTTCCCTTCATTTATATATTTAATATTAATATATAAATATTAAACATTAAATATTCTTATCGTATTATAATTATATTTAAAGAAAAACCTTTATCCTAATAATCCTCAAATAGAAAGAGAAGAAGTTTAGAACTCGGTAAGTTCTCCAAAATATTTAGGAACGGTGAATTGAGTTCACTTCCCCTTAGAATACTTATAAGCATTAGGCGGCGGCTACAGTGGACAAGAATTCATCCCATATAAACAAATACACCAATACTAAAATGTGAGGTTGCATAATTGCTTGCAGACTTCTCTTACCAACTCTTACGATTTAAAGGTACCCTCAAAAGTTTTTTTTTTTTTTAATCAGTTTTAGGTTTTATTACGAATTACATGGTGGCTTTTCAGTACTGGCAGTGTGCAGTATGACGAATTCGTACTAGGAATTTCCAAGCTTCTTATGTAATTGATATTTGTTTACGAATCTTTTTCCTGCGGAGCCTAGTCCAGTGAAACTGCCATTTAAGTCACGTTAGCAAGATGCATTTTTTATGTCCGATATGATGCGATAGGATGTTGCATGAGGTGACAACACATTGAGTTGGAAAGATAGAACTAAAGACATGTCTCATACCTCATACGCACCTCTAATCAACACAATGGAGTTGATATCACCTCGCATCGCATTCTAATGTAGAAATCTTGAGTAAAAGAAAAGTTGAGTAAAGAAAAAGTTGAGTACTCGTTCACTAACGTGGAGCACCTAGAACTGCACCAAAAGTAATATTTAGAATCGGACAGCTACAACTTCTCAGCCTATATAACTTATAATTTCTAACCCTTTTTTGCCTCACAACCAGAGCAAAAAATCTTCTTTCCACAAAAAATATTACTCAAAATAATGCATTATGGAACGAACTGTAAAAGGTGAAAATTTCTTTTATTACTAAAACCAAAAAAATAAAATAAAAAAATAAAAATAGAAACATTAGAAAACTAATAAAATTGAACGTTAAAACCTTCAAGTTCAAAGAATTCATAGTTTTTACTATCAGAACTGTTTTGTTTTTCGTAACTAACCCTTTTTTTTTGGTTACAATGCTTTTAGAATATTTTTTGTGGTTGCTTATATATTTCCGTGTCGCTTTCTTGTGACTGTTTTTCTTCTATGTATAAATTACCTTTTCTTTTCTTTTTGTTCCTCTTTTTATTTTTTATGTAACCTTTTAACAAAAACTTAAAAACCTTTAAAGTGAAAAAGAAAATTAAATATGCAAGACCTTAATAATGTTTGTGTTTGAAGGTAAGTACATATACTACATAGTTATTACAAAAATTTAAAATATTTTTTGTACAGTTTTTTTATATGTAATAAGTATAAACTATTTTATTTTTTTAATGTAGGCCTCGGGTACGATGCGAGCGGTGAGCGGCAGAGAGTCAAAGCGGTAAAGTAGTGAGCGGCAAAGACTACGATAAGAGCGGAAATAATAGTCTGAGCGGTAATTTCCAACGGTTCCCTCCTTTATTTAGTTGACGAGAGTTTTCAATAAACTGGAATATTCTGAGCGGTGAACGGAAATTAATGACCAGCGTGAGCTGTAAGCGTCAACATTATACGCTAAGACGCTCGAGCTTGTCGTAGCCGGCCGTCCTCTACTTCCTTTTTACTTACTGTAAACATAAACGTAAGTGGCAATGTTCTGCCGCCCACCGCTCGTATCGTATCTACCCGAGGCTGTAGAAGGTAATATGTTTACCGAAAATTTCTGTTGTAAACATTTTTAACTAACTGAACTAGAAGAGAAGACAAAATGATTTCTTTTAGAAAATTATACTTTATTTTTATTCATGTGTTTTAACATGTATCTGTCAAGATACATGGACATAATTATTAAAGAACATGTTCGTGTCTTAAAAGATACATTATGGCATGATTAAGAGACTATTCAGAAGAATGAAGAATCTGATGATTAAGAAATGGCATAAGAAAATGAAAATATCGCTGATTTAGAGGAATTGATACTAATATTGATAAAAAAAAAAAAAAAAAACAACATATATGTTGCTCCAAGCACAAACCCGATAAAGCAAAAAAAATCGACTTGGATCGATTTACACGTTTTAAGGTCCCCTTAATCCAAAAAAAAATTGTTTTTAAAAAATGTTAATATCTTCTCTGCCCAATCACGTTCTAACTGCGTCGATTTCAATGAAATTTGGCATACATTTTTTAAAAAATTGACACTTTTTTCCCGCTATACGAAATCGAGATATGAATTTTAAGTATCAATTTGGAGGCGCTGCCCCCCCCCCCCCCCCAAAGAATAAAAAAATTAAATAAATAAAAAATTTCTTAAAAACGGTTCCGACTATAAGTCACAAATCCACTGAAAAAAAAAAAAAAAATCACCTCTCAAAAAAAAAAAAAAAAAATTCACCTAAAAATTCACTGAAATGTAGTTCATGTAAAGACGAATTTAACCATTAAGTCGTTTCTCAGGAAAAATCTATAGTTCTCGAGATAATGATGAAAACATTCAACTGTTAATATACATTATTTATGTAAGTCTCACGTAAAAAGGGTTTCGTTGGTATCCTTAACATAAAACTAGTTATGGCACCTTGGTAAAAGGCGTGGAAAATTAAACAATTAACACGTGATATACATTTTTGTAATCTACTCTTTAATACCTTTAATTTTTTACCCCACACAAAATTTAAAAAAAAAATATTTTTATTTAAAAAAATATATTATTTTTTGTGGTGGGAATTATACGCCATATAGGATTCCCACTAAATCAGTTAAAATTGCTATTCTAATTTTTCCTATGGTCCAGAAGACCGCTTGGCATATTTTTTATACTTCTAGTAACTGCAGAAAATTAAAACATTTTCACGTGTTACAGAGGAAGAGGTTTCTGGTTCAATGCCCTGGTTCAATAACGAAAAGGTACATTAATTTATTTCCGGAAATATTCATCGGTCCACCCCAGGGTATAAGCGTGAATTATTTCAAAATTTTAAGAATAGCCGATGTAGGGTTGTTGGTGGGGGGACATTTGTATTTTTGTATATTTCGATTTATAAATACAATAAAAAATAAAACTTAATTTTTTTGTTATAATCTACTCTTTAATACCTATCATTTGATACCCCACAAATAATTTTAAAAAAATATTTTTTTTCGAGTGATATGAATTATCCACCATCTTGAATTCCCAGTAAATCAGATCAAATTGCTAATCTTATTTTTTCTATGGCCCACCAGACCGCACATTTTGCATATTTTTCTATATTTTTAGTAAGAGCGGAAATACGATTTTAGGGGGGGGGGGACACCCAATATTTCGATGTTTTTTGACAAAATGGCGCCGAAAATTAAACACCTTCCCTAAGTGGTATATATATTTGTAATCTACTCTTCAATACCTTTCATTTGATACCCCGCACAAAATTTTAAACAAATTTCGAGTGACAATTTTAATTTGAAGTTCACGTTTACGCGAGCGTTGCGCGTGAACGCTATGACAGATATCATTGTCCAACGAACTCGTCCTGGGCATTGGTAAAATGAACATGTCTACCAAATTTCATCAAATATCGGTCGAAATTTACTCAAGTTATGGTAACACGTTTCAAGGATCGCGGAAACACAGACACACACGTTCCCTGATAATGTCTGAAAGGTATTTCTGTCTTGGAATTTTTAAAATTGGAGATATACTAGGCATCGCGTGGCTCTATCATTGAAGCGAGCGTATTGCAAGAAATACTGAATATTGAAATTTATTAATCATGATGAATGTCATAGTTGAAGATAAGTGGAAGAGGGTAGTGTGGGGAAGAGTGGGGGTACTCGGTACAAAGCTTTACATCCTAAACAAACCTATACACTATACAACTATAACAATCTTAACCACCCGCGGTAGCTTTTAAACAATTATTATAAATGTATCTCTTCACAACGCAAAGACTTCTGCTTGTATCAAGTTGAAATTTTGCATGCCTGTTTCAATTGTGCATTAGATGATTTATATGAAGTTTTATTAAAATCGTTACGTTAGAACGTAAGATATCGGTAAAAAGGTTGTTTTCTCTATTATAAACGTTTAGGTCCGCTTTAATAGTTTTAGCGATCTTTATTAAGTCATAGCGGTGTCGCTGTTGGTTTTAGTAAAAAATTTTATTTGAAAAAAATGTTCGTCTCATCGAATAGATGATGATAGAATCTTTTCCCGTCCTGAAATTCCAATTTAATTTTTGTACCTCTCATTTATGCGAGCGTTGCGCGGGAACTCTTGGACGGATCACGCTGTCCAACGAACTTAGACTGAGTATTAGTAAGAGGAACATGTATACCAAATTTCAACTAAATCGGTCAACTTTTACTCAAGTTATCGTCACACGCGTAAACGTTACTGACAGACAGACAGACAAGATGCATATTTCGTTGAATGTAAGAAGCTCACTTACCTCGCTTCAATAATTTTTTCGTTCTCAAAAATGAACTTAATTCTTCCTTTACCTTCGGTAAGCTCAGAAGCAAAATGTTCTATACAAAAGGAAACTGAATAAAATCAGTTTTTTATACCTTGAAAACTTGAGTATTCTTATATAATGAGTTCTCACTTAGTCCTAATGGATATATAGATAACATGACAAATATTACTTCCTTTAATCAATCACTTGGTTTTCCGGTGAAATCCGCGTCACAAAGGGGTTGAAGTCCAACGTTTCGCTTCCAGTACTCGAAGCATTATCAGGATGTGGTGCATAATGATGTTCACTCAAAGCAAATACAAGACATACTCAATACACAGAAAATTATATTGCAGATATACAGCAAATTAATTTGCTTCAAGTCAACATCACGATGCACCACACCTCTGAAGAAAACTATGTTCCGATTTTGGTACACAGGGGTACAGGGTACAAATGCCGAAGTAGTGAACACCCTTCATGACGCATATCGTTGAAAAGCTCTTTAATTGCAATGAAACTTTGGGGAATGATTGGACACATGCCTGGGAAGGTCTCTGAGTTAGTAAAACTATGTTCCGATTTTGTTATACAGGGGTATGGGGTACAAATGTCAAAGTAATGAAAACCCTTCATGATGCATATCGTTGAAAAGCTCTTTAATAGTACAGTAATTGTTGTTAAGTACATTTTTGTCTTATTTTTATTTAGGAGGGGGGTAAAATGGAAAATTATTTCTATAATCTATATCTATATAAATAAAAATGAATGATTGTCTGTCTGTATGTCTCTTATGCCAATATTGTATATTGTACAAGTATAAATTGCAAATTGTATTATACATTTTCATCTAAGGCAACATTATTTAACTAAATAAACTATTTATAAGGTTTTTCAAAGGCAGCAGCTATACATTTCTTATGTTATTAATAAAGTAATGTTTTTTTTTTTTAAACAAAAAAACATTACTTTATTCACATTAGCTCCTAGCTATCTGAGTTTATTTTTTTTTATAATTGTTGTAACTATTATAATTTATTTAATATTTTTGATAATAACGCCTTTTATTATTTCTACTAAATAATAACTTTATAAAATAGAGAATTTTATAAACAGAAATTATTGCATTTTATTTAAATTTTGAAAATGTCTATAAAATTAATGATTTACATGGTAAATTCTGCTATACAAAATCTCATGAGGTACGCCTACTTCCTACCCTTGATGCCATAATTAATAGCCAATAGTAAATCCATAATTTGCTTATAGGGTTAATCCACCACTGCTTGACTCAGTACACGTTTATCAATCATCACATAGATCATTAACATTAGAGGTGCCCATAAGGGGGTTTGATGGTGGGAGCAGGCTGCACCATAAGATTTTTTTTTTTGGGGGGGGGGGGGGGAGTCCAATTTTGGGGTATTTTTCAGAGATTGGAAGGGGTTTTTATATATATATATATATATATATATATATATATATATATATATATATTCTAAGTAATTCAGGCAGTTTTTGGAGCTTTGCACCATGGGCCTTGGTGGGGATGGGCATCCTTGATTAACATTAAGATATATCTAAGAGTGTTGATGTCATCATGTAGTTGTAAGTGTTCTGATGATGACCATGTCATAGTGGATAAATCTTAACATTTTGCCTCGCATGACAAGATCACCTCCAGAAAACCAAGAGCTCCATCCTTGAAATTTTATTTAGAATATCAATATTTCCTGGAAAATCTTATTTGAAGCAACTAATAACACAAAAAAGCAGTATCAAGAAAGAGGGGGGAAAAAATAAAAGATTCGTGTTAAATTCTTAATAAGACTAGTTTTTTTTTTTACATTTTTTATTAATTAAAAGAAAAAAAAAGTTAATAAAAGCTATGCATTACACATATTTAAAAATAAATTAGCACCTTCATAATATACTCATTCAAAAACATTTATTATTTTGTTGTTGTTGCTCAAAATGTCTTTTTATTATTATTATTATATGTGAAAATATTTATTTTTATTTTTTAACTTTCAAGTCAATCCACTTAATCCCAAATAACATATAAATAAACAATTTTAAACCACCAATAAAAAACATTTCTTTTAAAGTAAAAAAGATAAATTAATATATTAAATATATAAATTATATAATAATATTAAAAAAAGAAATAAAAACATATTTAAAAATTATACAACTTTATTTATATAAATATAAATTTATATATATATATATATATATATATATATATATATATATATATATATATATATATATATATATATTATGTATTATATATTATATATATTAAAAACAAGTAGAATAATATATTTTTTTTTAAAAATAATAATTAATTGCATAGTTGGTATGTTTTGATATTTTCCAAACAATATTTTGACAGGCTACATAGCAAAGTTTAACACTTTTGGTCTGGACAGTAGATTTTTGCTGTCGCTGTCGGAATGGAGTCCTGAGTCTTGGTTATAATCTTGGTGCCAATCAATTCAGGACATGGAATGGTGCCGTTTTGTATCCCAACGATTGTTTTCAGAAGATCAAAATTCACTTCGTCATTAACAATTGAATCTTGCCTTGAAAACAAAACAACAAAAAAAATAAGTAAATAAAATAAATTAAACTACTCCTGATTAAAAACCAAAGAGCTAATAATTAATTCAGACCGTTTGTTTCTTTCTTTCCGAATAAGTAAATTTTTCTGAAACATCTCTTTCAGAAAAATCAACCAAAACTTTTTTCTTTTGACTGATCTTTGTTATCCTCAATTTCTATTCTATAATTTATCTTGATTTTCTGCTTGGAAGCACTAATGGCTGTCTCTAATGTGTGAGCAACATTTTTAAGTCACAGATTTGCACTGTGTTTTCTCTACACCTTCTCAGCTCTTTCTTTAAATCACATTTATGGTATCTTCTCTCCTTAAACTTTAATTTTATACATCAGTGCTAGTTCTATTTTCATTAATTAAAAGACTTTTATCCAAAACCAACAACTCTTTGGTTCTGTACCCTGATTTACAATCACGTCTAGTGACTGTTATCATTGTTGATTGATATTTCATTTAAGTATGAGACAAATTTAGACCTTCTAAAAGGTTCATAGAGCTAGAACCAATTTATCCAGCATTTCTGTCAAATTGGCCTTGTTTTTAAAATGAATATAATTGCATGTATCCTCACATATAAGCCGGGTGCTGCCTAACGTATTGTCTTATCCATGAAGCAGTGGTAAGAAGGTGACCGGACGCCCTCTTCTCTATAAGCTGTAGATATTGCATTATAGTACAGTGTGTGTCTGCGTCTACCTCCATACTGTTCAGATAAGATTTGATCAAGGGTATCAGCCCAGGAAATACTCCTTCCTAAAATCAAATACAAACCAATCACTTAATACCTTCATCTCAATAAAAACATATTCACCTTGGTTTAAATATTATACTATGTTAGGAGTTCATTGGAGCTTCAGGATAGTCGTGATTGTTAAGACAATGGTCACTTCTACCAAGCCATCTATGATCAATGTCAAGATCACGTGTTCCTGTGCCAAAGGCACTTTGATTTACATGGCTCACTATAGATCACACTGTTCACTTCGTAGCACATTGCTATGTAAGGTGGCTGAACAGGATTAGTAAACAGGGCCTGAATAAGTGGCCAAATTCTACTAGTACTAGTAGTTTATTAGTTATTTTAAAAGTTCTTTATACACGTAATCATTTTATATAACTCACTATCATCTACAGATTTTAACAGTGAATACAGACTAAGTTATTTCAAAAATTTATAAGTTAACTAATGTATAATAAGAGATTTTAAAAACCACCAAAAATAAGTATTTTATGGTAGTTAGCATTTTTTGGCAGTACATAAATGTCCTCTTCCTATGGCAATTTTTTTAGAGAGAGAAACACTTTATTTACATAAATAATGGGGATGCTGCCCAAATAGAATGGATTGCTAAACACACAGGGTACTCATCTATCGGGAGTTTTTTTAAAAAAAAAAAACATTTCTTATGTTCCATTATTCTTAATTAATACTTATATCCACTGCTCGATTTCTAGAAATTGAGGTGCTGGAACTACAACTAACCCTCTCTTTACCCCCCCCCCCCCTCTAAAACCCCCCTTTTGAAAAGTAAAAGTTCAAAAACAGCATTTTAAGAGTTTTAGACATAAACCCACACTGCAATCAGGTGGGTTTCTTGTGGAAACTTATATCATTTTAAGTAGTATTTTTTATAAACAATTTCTTGATTAGCATGTCACATGTTGTTATAATACTCTCAATAAATAAATAGGTACTTAGGTTTATACAAATAATTAAATCAACAAAACATTCCCCGTCTCACTCGCCCTCAGGAGTTTTGTCACAGCGTCTCTGCACAGTACTTATTTAATACGATCCCTGCCATTAAAAAAAAACCTATGTTGTTTCAGGTTATCATAATTTAGTAGTATAATCTCAACAAAAGAGATATTTTTTGTATTTGGAAAAAAAAATATATATTTGCCAGTTTAATACATGATGTCCTTAATCAAATTTGTAGTCACTCACTGACAAATAAAATTTTAACTTTTAACAAAGGGTTTAAAAAAAAATCTTAGTGCCGATAATTTTATTTTATATTTATCAGAGAGAGAGGTCCCGGAACGCCGTTCCGCCTCAAATCGAACCCTGCTTATATCTATAAGCTAGAAAACACTGTTTCATATCTTTAAGATGTGAAAATTGTGTGTATGTTTATTTGTCAACTTTATATGAACACTTTAAAAAACACCATGTGCTTATTATACTATTACAAAGGCTTCCACGGTTGGTCTCAATGTGGAATTCTAGGTATTCCAGTGGTGATGGGGTCATGAGGATTTAGGCCTGAGATTTTACACCCAGTGTTAGTAGCATACATCCGCCAATACCCAAAAATGATATCAGCTAATTCCTCAACCCCATACCAAATATAAACTTTAGACCAAATTCTCCAGTTATGTTCCTACTTACCTAGAACAACATGTACTCCCCTGATAATGCTCCAAACATTGGTTACGAAACGACACTGTAACCCTTCGTACCACCACCACCAAAACATCTATAACTACACGTGGTTGAATTTATTTAGAAATGAAAAATTATGAACACCCATCAAGACAAAGTGACTACTGAAGACCTAGAACTTGGTGTAGAAAGAGCGTTACCTTGCCATTGATTATCTGGTTGATAGTCATGGGTTGGTACTGTTTACTGATGTCTGACTCCGTGTCAGTCTGCTGTCCACCAGAAGTGATGTCCTTCCTAAACCAGAACACTTCCTCCCTCACAGCCGACCTCTTCTGAGCCCTCTTCATGTTCTCATCTACCTGTACACATATGTCTTTAAATAACAACACACTTCTCAACTTCACAATATAACAACTGTCATCAAACACAAAGGTAAATATTACTTTAAATATAGTAATATTTCTTTCATTTTAGTAACATGTACGTTTAATGTGATAGAACGAAGAAGAAGATAAAAAATAAATAAATAAATAAATAAATAAATAAATACATTTCTTAATATCATTCCTTTTAAAGTATTACTGTTTTATATAACAAATCTCCAGTCAAAGAAGTGAAAATTTTGCAAATATCTGTGTTGTCAAAGCTTGGTTTATATGTGTTTACTTAGCTTCTTTTTCAGTATTTATTTTTTTGTGTGTTTGCCAACATGTTACCAAGGTAGTTTGCTCATCTGTTTTTAATTTCTTGCTTTGTATGTTAGTTAGCTTGTTTGGTTGGTTAGTTTGATTCTTGGGTTATTCCTTTAGTTAGTCAACTTGATATTTTGGTAGTTAGTTCGATTGGGTTTTATTTTTTTAATTACTTTATTCGTTGGATAGTTTACAAGTTTGCTTCTTTATGTGATGGCTTGTTTGTTAGTTAACTTGTTTCTTTGTTAGATAGTTTGTATGCAGAAAGATGTCGTTAGAGGACCATGCAAATATATTTTTTACTTAGTTTTGTATATTTTAATAATTTTTAGTTAATCTACAAAAAGAGAAGTAGATTACATACCTTGCTAATAGGTATAAGTAGATTAAGCTTATATGATAGTATAACCCTAGTGAGTAATACTACAAAGCAGACTATAGCCGCGTTCTCAAAGTCAGTGAGCTGGACTTCACATGGCCTAAACTCCACTCTCCATCCAACAGCTGGATCTGCTGGAGGGATCTTAAACCTCATTGTCTGCCAATTAGTTGACTGTATGTTCTATAAACAAAGCAATATTAACAAGAAATCAGCAAAAAGAAAGATAAAACATTGCTCTGGTGGAAAAATTTAAAACAAAAGAAATGTTGGACTGATTTTGAGTCACTACTTACTCTTCAAGTTGATATTCAACACACACACGAAAATATAGGTTCACTTAGTAACCAGGGCAAGATTTTGACATATATTACAGTGGCTGCAGCCTAGAACCACATAGGGAGAAGAAAAACATGATAATAGAGGACATGACCAACACCTGCAAACATTCACACAACAATAGCGATTGTTGCAGTAGTTGTGGACAGTAGTAATAAAAATTCTTGATTGGTTATTAAATTTTAATTTAAATAAAAAGGTGCATGAAGACTGGAGCACGATGCCCCAGGCTGACTGTTAGAGTAGAACTAGAAGGTTTAGGTTTAGGGGGAGGACGGTGGTAGTGTTAATATCCCCACCACTATCTATCTATAAGCTCTAATCAAAACAAAGATGTTCCAACAGCGACAGTTATGAAAAGAAGAATAAAATATCACAGCAGTAAACTGTAAATCCAAGTGAAATAATAATGACTTTTGGTACTAAATCCAGCCCTGTTAATAAAACACTATTATAAAAAAAATGTTCTGCCTCATGTTTGAAACATATTCTTTTCTTCTTATGTATTTACTTGAAAAAAAGTAAATGCATAAATATAAATACCTCAAAGTGGTCGTAATCAGTTGGTAATTGGTTAATTTTCTCTCTGAATAAAGACACAGTGTCCCTGATAAACAAGTGAGATATGTGCCTCGCCAGGGGTTCGTCAATTCCTGCATCTGTCAGCTTACTACAGATACTCTCATCCATCACCAACTTCGTATCATTATATCTAAATCACAAACAACATAAACTTAGAAAAAGAAATTATACCTCAACCATCCCCATCCATGATAGGGAAATGAAAAACTAAAAATGCTCCTCCAGTAGTCGGAATTAAATAGTAATAATGGATTTTTGCAAATTAAAATTGTAATTTATTCATAGAAGAAAGGGGAAGAGAGAACTCTGTGGCATCAAGACATTCTTGCTTAATTAAAAATATTTTAATGCTTCTCAAAGGTAGTTTATAAACCTATCAAATTAAAAATAACACACTCTGTAGCAAAGCACTGGGAATCCAGCTAGAGCAGGTTTATAGCATAAATATTACATGATTTCAATACATTTTTTGTACATATTATATTATATACTACATATTTTTTCTTTTTTTATGTACCTACATAGAGTACCGAACAAATTTTTTTTTGGTTATTTGTAGTTTTAAGAGAAAAAATAATAATTTATAAAATCTCACTATAAAGTAAATTATTTTCTTGCTTTTTTGTACAATGTTTTTGATTTAATGAAAACTTCAAAAATTGCCAAGTGTAAACTACCTTCATTTTTGAAAGTATCGGAGATATTATTGCAAAAAAAAAAAAAAATGTAAGTATTAAATTACATGCACCAGAAATAATTACCATAACATGATATATTTTAAGTGGTTTAGGAAGAAGCAGTTTTTTTCTTATATTAAGAATTAATTTTTCTTGAAAACCCAAAAATAAACAAATTTAAACTCTCCAGTACTCTATCGTGGGAAACTCAGTTTATACCACTGGTTTTTATGGTAAACCCCACATTATTTATTGTTGGTACAACAGCCCCAGGTATACATGTAATGGATGACCTTCTGTGTGACAAGAAAGAGGGAGAGAAGATAGCAATGCTTTACCCTCAAGGACCCAAGAAGGTTAATATAAAATAAGAGGATTGAAATGAATACATACGGTTGTCCCTGTAAGCTGAGGTAGGAGTCTATACTGTCGTAGCGAGACTTGGGTATTACAAACTTGTTATGTTTGAGTGGTTCTAAACCTCTCTCTTCTCTAGTTCTACAGTCTACCGAGCCAGATATAACAGACCATCTGCAGTCTACATCAGTAAGTACTCCTCGCTGCACCGGACTCGCTGCTGTTAGCGCTAACTGAAACACAATAACACCATTATCATTTCCTTTGATAAAGTTACAGCTAATATGTATGAAAGCTTTAAAATATCAATTAAAAAAAAGCAAAACATTATCCTTCCCTGCTTACTTTCTTTGGATTCGAAAATCTAAGAAATAAGGTCTTTATATTAATGTTTATTTATTTTTTTTGAACGGATGTATTGCGATCTCAACCCAGCCCTTCTTCCAAAATCGCTTCAATTTAGCTCGGATGGGCCCTGTCCCGGACAGGAAATCAATTGCTACAAGGGTCACTATGTCCAGACATATCAAGAGTGAGGCAAGATGAAGAACTGGAGTCCCTCGGCCCTTCAGATCACCTGAAAACAATGAGGCAGTGAGAGCGCAACCATGCCTCTGCCTTTGGACTTTCCGATCGTTCAGTGAGGTGAATTCTTCACGATGACCTTCTTTACCATCCTTACAAGTTGGCGATTGTCCGAGAACTCTCCAAACATGACTTCAATTCTCAGAGGAACGCGGGGCGATTTGGAGTGGCCAGCCAACTCTCCCGATTTGCCCCTTTGTGATTCTTTCTTGTGTGGTTTCTTGAAATCCCACTTTTATGTCAATCGTCTAAAGACACTACAACACCTGAAGGTCAACATCCAGGCAGAAATTGCCAACATACCTGCTGCTATGCTGGTAAGATTCATGACAAACGTCAGAAATTGGCCTACTCAGTGTATGGCCAATGGAGGGCGTCATCTACCTAATTTGAGTTTCAAAGCTGTATAAAATAAAACTTTAAAACTAATGTATACATTAAATACATTAATGTACCTGTAATGGTATGGTACATTAAACTTTAATGTACCTACCTTATAAAAAAAAAAAAAAAATTCTGATTCGTAAAATTGGTTTCATTGCTGTTTGAAAAAAGGAATTTATGTTGCCGCACCCTATATAAAGGGAGAAAATACACAAAAATGCATCCCATCTTTGGATAATGAACCAAGGATCCTGGCATTTCTGAAGTAATTTGTTCCAAAAATAATTAAAACTTCTTCTTATCCTCAGTCTCATAGCTTGATAAATATTCATTATTTGGAAGAAGAATGACTCCACTTTTGCTTCAACCAATTCTAACCATCTCATTACCATCTGAAGCAAGTAGTCTAGGTTTTTGAGAAACAATTGCTATTTAAAAAATGCTTATTACCATTATTGGACAGAGTGGGGTAAGTTGATCATACAGGGTCCTCGCTTCTTCCATATTACATGCCTGCAACAATAAAACAACAAAATTTTAATATTTAGAATATTTGTAAAAAAATTACTCAGGTCCACTAAGCAAGAGACTGACTCACAGAAAGGGAGTACCTTTCTGAAAGGAAGCAAACTTAGTTTTTCAGTGGACATTATACTAAGCCTAAGGTTTCCTACATCAGCCAAGATGTAGCAGTGGCTGATGCGATGAGGAGTTTCATCCTCTTCTTCTATAGCCTGCTTACTAACGCATATTGGGCCAGACCAAGCAGAGTTAATAATTAACTGTTTACCCATACTTCTACAATTTTCTAGTTTTGACTTTTATTTTATAAAAAAAAAAATCAGTTTGTGTATTTTTGTTAAGTCAAATAATATATGTCTAATAGCTTTCATTGTAACACAATTCTCTTATTTCGTAGTCCGTTACAAATACCTTTCAACATGGGATGGACGAATAAAATGTTCTATTAAGTGACAACAGTAATCTGGTTAGATGCTGAGATGGTTTGTGTGCGGATCATCATTTTAGATTTTTGTATTCTAGAAGCACTGTTTCATATAATGTAAATAGGTAAAACATACTTTTGAATACACAATATATATATATTTTTTTTAAGTTTTGACCAAGTTAAATAACAAACTTCTGATTTAGTTATCATCGTGACATAGATGCTTGTATAATAGTAAATAAGTACTCATTCTTTGAGTATAAGTCCTCTAGCCCTTACGTCTCATAGAAAAGTAAAGTCAAATAGCAAAACTGAACATTTTACAATAGTTAACAAAAAACACACTAGTTACATCTAACACTTACTAGTTACATGATTCTACTGAGATTTTGCAGTAACATATAACAATTTTGTAGAAATTGAGGATAGGAAGGATCAGTCAAAAGTAAAAATTAAAGTTTTGGATTTAATGTGGTATCGGAAAAAAAACAAATTCCTTCTTCAACGTGTAATACAAGAATGGTAGAAAATGAGTGTTTTTTTAAAACATCGGTAAATCCAAAAACTTGAATTTTGCCATTTTCTTTTCAATTCTCAGTCGATATTCACATCTTTTAAATTCCACTCACAACAAAACATTACTCATACTGCTTACAACTCAAAGAATAGAATTGATGTGCTTACTATCAATTATGCAGTAGACACCCCTCTTAACTATCACTAAGAAGTTAAATTTACCTGAAAGGTAAGCTGAAGACACGAACAGCCCATACCAAAGCACATAGCATCCATGTAGACATGGTCATCTAAAGCTGCTTTCTCCGCTTCGCCATCATCTCCTAAAGACTTAAGGTCATCTCGAAATGGTGACTTGGTCTCCTTATCTCTATATACTAAACATAAAAACCAAAGAGTCATCAAAACATATTATTAAATTATGCTTCCATAATAATGAAATCATTAAAATTAATATTAGGCACCTAGAAGAAAAATAGCCTAACCCACAAAATTAAAAAAAAAAAAAAACAAGATAAATAGATAATTTCCCCCCAATTTTTAAGGAAAAATAGTCTAAACTCCCTCAACACATTAATATTTTATTCTACAAACAACTATAATATGTTTTAAATGGTCACAAAAGCACCTAAAAACCTCAATTTTCTTAGTTTGAACAGTTTAGGGTTAATAATTCTAAATCTTACGGTGTTGACCACATCAGAGATTTTGCAAATCCCAATGTTTCAAACATATTACAGGGATCATTCTCATGGGAGTTGCTCATGATTAGATTCATTTTCAACTGAACACAACTCTTACAACTTGCAAATGACCCTCATCACGAGCAACACCCTTGATAATGATCCCTGTAATGGGTTTGAAACAATGGGAGTTGCCAAATGTCTGATGTGGTCATCACCGGAAGATTTAGAATTATTAGACTCTGACTGTAGAAACTTATTATGGTTAGGCTATTTTTACACAAGATACCTCATTTTATACTATAATTCTTAAATAACAAATAAATAATCAAGTTTACCAGGTAAATTTATGGCTATTTTCTCTCCTCGCCTAGACCGTATGTTCCTTGTGAGTGTGGTGAAACGAGGATGTCCTAAGTAGATGGCTTCATCAGGTATGAAGAGGGATTTGGAGGCGGAGGTGTCCGGTCTTGCCTTGGCAGGAGGTGTCGTGAACTCTCCACATCCTAGTCTGACAACAGTAAGCACTGTCACTAACTTATTGTCAATTGTTAGGTGTTTTTGAACACGGAGGAAGAGCCCTTCTCATAGAACATCTCTTTTAAAAGGAGAAAAAGTCAGAAGTCAGGAGGATTTTGGATGCCAGGACAGTGGCTTTTACACCTAGGCTTATAAAGACCAGGGTAATGTTTTTAGTCAAAATTTAACACAATATCTAATATTTAAAAACAGACTGGTTTCAACCCCTTCTCAGCTTTAGATAGAAATCATTATGGTATACTGAACATATTATGTATGTGTTAAGAGAATGAACTGATTAAATGAGCTTTTTAAGTTTCTATTCACCACTAGCTGAAGTATGATGAGGATAATTTTTGGTGTTTCATTCTGGGGATGGTGAGCTTGGATTAAAACTGTAAATTTGAATAAAAGACAAACCCACAGACACTTTGATCTATATGAAAGACCTACTAATTGAAAAGATCTACAATTTAGTCCTATGAATTTTTGTTTAATTAAATATTGAGTAGGAAATGTACGAAATTAACCAAAAATCAAAAATATACCTTTATTTAAGGTATAACCATAAAGATACAACAAAAGTCATAGGATTAATCTTCTTTGATACGACTTACCATTTAGCCACAATAAACCTCCAAGCCATTTAAGAGCTTCAATTTATTTTTTAGTTAGAATAGTAGAAGAGTGGTTTGATTACCGAGGGTAAGCAGTTAGAGTTAAGAGCACTTCGTTTGGTCCAAGTAGTTGTTGAGCTTCTTCCCTCCTGTACCTCATGTTTGCTTCGACTATGTTGAAATGTGCCAGCAAGCCACCGTAAGGCTTACCTGGAGTACCTTCTATCATGTACCCACCATACTCGGGCCTCCACACACTCTTCAGCTCTCTGCAATCAGAAAACATGACAAATCAAGAAATTTGTAATTTTCCCCTACATTGCTAAACATACATAAGCTGCATTCGCTACTTATAACAATCTGTTATAATGTTCAATATAACCGGTGATAAAACGGAAATTAAACAGGAGGAAACAAATGACAGAAGGTGAAACCCTGTTATAATTTTAAAATTAAAATTTTAGAGAGCAGATTATTCATATGGTTGGTTTTGTTTACCATTCAAATCTGTTTTTTTTTTTTTTTTTTGGTTATTTGTACAATTATCCTTTTATTTATTTTTATTGATAATGCCCTCCAGAAAAAAGCAAGTATTTAAACTATTGGAAATGTTTTGCAGAAAAAGTAGGTTGCTTAGTGCACTAGATTCTACCAGCAGTGATGAGGTGAAAAACCTTATCAACCACATGATTTTAAAAAAAGGGGACGAATTTTATGGATAGTCTTGAGATTAAAGGAAACAATTTACCAGTCTTGATAAAATAAAGGACTTTTTAAATGAAAATGTTCTAAACAGGCTTTAGTGGGATCCACACTACAAAGCATATACTACTTGTAATAATGAAATAGAGAGAGTAGACTCTATTAAATACTTAGCACTGTTAACAGACTCCAGTCTAAACTATAAAGAACATATTTGATAGATAGTCTCGAGATTAAGTGAAACAATTTACCTCTCTTGATAAAATACAGGACTTTTTAAATAAAAATGTTCTAACCAGGTAGTAGTGGGATCTACAATAATGAACTTTCTTGAGGAAAGACAATGCCTACTCACATAGAACTATCAAATATCATTGGAAAAACTATCAAATGATCAAAAGATATTAATTATAAAAAGAAGCAAAACACTATCTCTCCCTGCTCTTTCTTAGAATTTAATGTCGATAATAAAATCTGCTAAATTCTAAGAAACAACTGTCCATAAATTTATGTTTAGAAATAAGGTCTTTATATAAGTCTTCACTTAGAAAATACTTTTTTTATGACATTATTTTGGTAAAAATGAAGTCATGATGGTTACTAAGTTAGATCAATTTTATTACTTATTTTTGGCCTAAAAAAGTATTAATACGTTACAAGAATACTACAGAGAGCCGTCACCTCCAATAATTAGCAGTGTCATTTATGTAAACAATAAATAAATTAAAAATATAGTTAAAGAGAGATAATTAGGTAATATACTCGGAATTGTTAAGTTCTTTCTCCTGGAGTATGGGAAGGAGGTCAAGAGCCTTAAGGCTTAGCGATGCTTTCCTCTTCTCTTCATTGAAACTAACTATCATGTATTCTACCTGAAACATATCAAATAACACACAATTTTAAATACTTTCAGTTTCATTAATAAAACCAATCTATCTACCTAAATTAGTTAGTTAGATGAGGTATATTCAACTCAGGGCCGTCCCTAGGGGGGGTCAACTGGGTCAAGCTGACCCAGGCGCCACGTCTAGGGGGGCCCCACCAGGCCCCCGTCTTAGGTAAACTACTAAAGGTAGGTAGGTACCTAGGTAAAACTACTAGATAATTTGGCAATAAGATGGGGGGGGGGGGGGGGGCGCCACAGGTGCCTTTGAACTCCCTCAGAGTAAAAGGTTTTATTAAATGGATGGTTCAACTTTGGGATTCTAGAAAAGTGTTACTTCCTGTATTTTTGCTGACAAAATTATCTTTAAATTAAAAAAAAAAAAAAAATCAACAATAAAAGTCCTTTGTTCTGGTCTCGGTTTATCGAGCCGTTTATCTAAGGGTGACTCCTCATATAACCCCTATGTCACAGACCTTTCTGATCTAGTATATAAAGAAGGTATGTTTATCACAATTTTGATATTAGTTTACATATATAAAATGGTTTGTTACATGTAACATTTGAATTTGTGTATTTAATACTCTGTAACAATGGTTTGCCTCTTTATAATAGGTTTTATAATAGGTATATGAAACACCAGAATTCAGCTTTCATTAACCTCTCATGTGTGCCCTCACCCTTGTATACAGTAAGGGAAAGGTTCCCTTATCTTGGACAGGTAATTGGACACTTGCCCCCAGCACATTTCCAGGGAGAGAGGGAATTCCTTCTGTGATAATATTTGTCAGAGCAGAGCCTGGTAACACTAATTTAGCAACCTCCTTGCCTTCACCAGCTATCATAACAATGTTACCAGCGATAATTGATAGTTGCCAAGTGTCCAAACGTGAGGGAATCTCCCCTACATCTTTGTAAATCCTCCTATGCATAGGATGAAGTACAAAGCAAAAAAAGTCAGCTATCGGAAATCAAAGTTATTAGTTATCACTAAATTTGTCACCTTGAGCCAAAAAAAACTAACAATATAACTATAAATTAATTAATAAAAAAAAAAGGTTTGGAGGGAAATAATCTACACAATATCCACACCTACTATTATAAATATAGCACACACAGATATTATTATCTTATCAGTCTGATAAAATATAAATACAAAACTTTGCATTTACAATCAGCACATTTTTTTTTTTTTTTTTCAAATTTTATTTTATGAGGACAAAATAAATTGAAAACAAATCTTATCACCTTTAAAAGACTGATAGGGATAAATTGTCAAAATATAACATACTAAAATACAATGTGACCATAAATAGATTGATCAGCCATGATAGATAGGACAGCCATAAAAATAATTCTAATAAGTGGTAGGTGATAGGCCCTAACACATGTTACACTGATTTCTTTCTTCTTACCATGCAAGGGGCGGAGTGAAGGCTAGGAATCAGTAAACTATATAAGAAGGCTAGTACACAATAAGGAAGTAAGGCTAGTATACTATATGATTATAGCAAAGAGTATAATATGAGAGAGAAAATATGTATATTATAAGTGAATAAAAATTTAGCTATTGGAACACTAAAAGGAAAAATAAAATAAAATTCACAGGTAAATGTAAAGAATGTGGAAAAAAAATCTTTCCAGGGAAAATGTAAACCTTTCCTCATCTTATCAACTATTACGCTATTCAAGCAATCACATTACAACATGTCTATTGTAAAAGTATTAAATTTTATTAGTAATTTAACCCTTGACTGGTATCGTCATATTTACTTGTGTAACTGGTATCGTCGGGTCAAATCGGACCCAAGGCTTTTTAAGAATGATAAAGCAATTAAATGAATAGTTAGTTTTAATTGTTTTACTTTTGAAACTGTTTTCCAACAGGTTCATAAATATTTTCAAGTATTTATAAGAAATCATATTGTTGTAGCCCTAAATTTAAAAAAGTTCTTTATTGGCATTGAAATATTAGAAAAATATAATTTCCAAAATTTAAAGGCAAATATTAAATTTTTTGAAAAATGAACTTAATTTTCACTAACATGCATAAACACACTTATTAAAAAATGTAAACAAAAATCAATTTATCAGTCAAAGTTGACCCAGACGTCGCTAATCTGACACTTCTAATGCTCGAATTGAACTAACAATTGAGGTGTCGATTTAGGTGCTCATTGTGTGAGAAGTCACAGAGCCTCCACCATCTAAGAGCTATAGCCACCAATTAGTGGTAAGATAAAGATACGCTAGGTCCATTTTGACCCGACGATACCAGTTAAGGGTTAACAATAATGTTAATTTCCATAACGAGGTGGAAAATGATAATTTTTGATAGAGCATGTGGCACTTCTCTGGGAATCAATATTACTTATGTATTTTTATTGTTTAAAGCATACCTTAACCCACAAAATTAATGTTTTTAGACATTTGAGTAATAATGTTTTATAAAATTTATTGATTATATTTATAAAACTATGTTGCTAGCTAAAAAATTAACAAAACTTTCTCATACACACAGTGTATGATTGGATTGGTGTATGATTGGTGTTGGATTGGATTTAAATCCTATAATCTAATTTAATTTGTTTATTATGAAACATAAGGTTATTTACATTTTGGTTTCAATACCTAGGAAACTACAATTTTTCCCAGGAAAATTAATTATTTGGTTAATTCTGTATAAATGGACTCCTAAAATGTATGTACAAAAAAGTCTCTGATAAATATTTATTCCTCAAACATCCAGGGTTTTGGGGAGCTCCCCAAATTTAGAGCTTAAAATCATTCCTATGATTGTGTCATAGGAAAAAATTATAGAAATAAAAGCCAAAAAAGAAACTTGCACTACTGCTTTTTTTGAAGTTTGTTTTTATTATAGAAATTATTTTCTGAACATGTATATCAAATTTACGCGAAATTGGCCCAATATTTTAGGCTCCATGTGTCTTCACAGACAACGGACAAAATGTTTTTAAAAACCACTTGTTAGTCTCAAGGAGCCAAATTTATCAGTTAATATTAATTTAAAATACACCGTTTTTACACACTTCAGTTCATTATTAATTTAATTCACGAAAAACCAAAGTGGTTGAAACCTGTCTGCATAACACAATCAATCTGAGCAAACATAATTATAAATGTAGTTTTTTCTTAAGATAAATGAAATAATTTTGCTCTTTCAGTTATATTCCTCTACATATTTCTGACAATAAAAAATAAGTGCAGTATTAACCAAGCAGATATCTCAAATAAAGTTCCTTCAATTAGTTCATAAATAGAAATAGTCAGCCAGTAGAGCAATATGGCACATAGCTTCCATAAGTGCAATCCAGTATACTTTAATGATGATTTGCTTTTATGAGCCATTATTGCCAAATTAATTTAATTTTTCCCTTATCTTTAAAATCTTTTAAAATTGTTTTGTTTCTTTACACAAATAGAAGGACCAATCTAGCAATATTTAAGTTGAACATACGTTAAAATTAATACGTGACGATCTGTGGGCTACTTTTAACAAACCATCCAAATTTCTTAAAAAGCAAATAAGTACTTTTAAAGATATAGGTGTTAAAAAATTAAAGTTTGTGTGCAGAAGAGAAAGGAATGAGCGCATAAAGTTGAAATAAATATGAGATCAACAATGGGCTAATTGTGACCTACCATCGAAATATCATCAAAATCGGAAAATTAGTTTTAAGATACATTAGTTCATAAAAAATGTTAAATGACAGAGAGACAGATAAGAGACCACAATGTTCCTTGATGTCTGAAACTGATATCTATGAAGGGATTTTTTAATTCAGAGACAAAAGATTTTTGTTACCTATTCAGAATAATCAGAATGCTTCTTATCTTACCTTAGGGTAGTGACACACTTCGCCACCCAGGTAGCGCCACCTGGTTGATGCCACTTGCTCCCGCCACCTGACTTGTGCCATCCACTTATATGAGGGATGCAGTCAGCCCCTGATTTGATTTCCCCTAGATTTGATTGAAGGAGTAGGGGCTGAGTGGCGTGACTTGGGTGGCGACGTGTGACAGGCTCAATTGAAAACAATGGGTTGACCGGGTGGCGCCACCTGTGGGTGGCGGCTAGACCGTCGGATGGTCGACCGTTTAGTGCCACCCGGCAGGTGGCGCCACCTCGTGTGACAGGTTCCATCTAATCTCATAGACGGCCGGGTAGCGCCACCCAGGTGACGCTACCCGGGTGGTGAAGTGTGTCACCCCCCTTAGCAGGAAGCAAAATTAAATAATAAATTCAAAAAACAATTTCAAAAATTGTAGGAAGTAACACACACAAAAAAAAAATTGTAATTGCATTATAAAAAAACCTTACTACACTTGAAAAAAAAGATAAGATGGCCTTGAATAAATTAATTAATGCTTCCCAAAAAAAATCAAATAAATAGTGTTATCAATATTTAGTTGGTATCATGTTTATAGATAAGGAGGTAACTGTGAATGAGGCATTACCTACACTCTGATCATAGATTTACAGTAGGCTTATGGGACACATTGACAAGGGAAGTAGACTTCAACATTAATTACATGTCACTTAATCATTATATACCCAATGCTGTTATCAGTTACATAATGTAAATAAATATCTTTATTCTGTAACAAAAATACAAGGTCAATGTGGGTGTAATATGACTAAGTTGTCCAAACACCCATATAAGAAATTAATAAATAAGTAAATACAAGGCAACAACACATTTTAAGGTACCCTGAATTGTTAAAAAAATTCTGTCTGTTGTCTTGTTGTGCAGCCTAAACTATCGATTTATATCGAAAACACTATTTCGATGAAATTTGGCATACAGTTCAGAACAATCAAACCCTGAGGAAAAATAATTTTAGCCCCAAACTTGGGGAGTTCTAACTCCCTCCAAAAACATAATTAAATATGATTTAGAAATAATATTTTGTAATTAATTTACAAACAAATCAAACCATAAGTAGTTTTCTTGGGAAAAAATCTGTTTTGTAGTATTAATGAAAATAAACATTACTTAAAATTTATAAAAACCACCTGTAAAACATATTTTAAATAGGTTTAATAAATTAATTAAATTATTATATATTATGGGATTTAAATTTAGAATTGCCAAGTATATGAGGTACATATTTAAAACGTTCTGTCAATAGTATTAAGATGGCCACTTTACACATTTGTAAATCATGAAAACTATGGCGAATCAGATCTAGATGGCTAGAGCCTATATAACTATGATAGTGGATTCCCATTGTCAAGTGACAAACCCAGAAGTTGGCACTTTTATTAAGAAGTTGTCCATGCTAGATGAACAACTGGAATGTGTCCAAAATGTTTACCCACACCCAACTCTGCAGTTGCTATTGGAACATAGAGCATCCACCAAGGAAATAAAGACACTGACTGTTTATAATGTGGCATATTTTGCTGTCAATCTGTCAACTCTGATTTTTTTCTTTTAAATTGTTAAATAACATTTTCAAATAATGGTACTAAAAAGAAGGAACAAAGAACAATCTCAGATCAAGAGATATCAAGCGATGGGAGTCTTGTTGAACAAAATACAAACATGAATTTCAAACAGAAATCAAATTTAGTCATCATGTCAAACATTCATAGTAAATAAGATCAAACTGAGTCAAGAGTGAAGAAGGCATGGCGGGGGAGACGTCCACCCAGATGAACTCTAAGACAACTGAAGTCTTGGAGTCTCTCAAGGAACAAGTAACAAGGTAGACAGGGCATTATCAGTCTCATCTTTCAGCTTAAAAAACTATTTCATATTGTTAGACGTTTCAGCAGGGGTCTCGATAGCTCCGATACGAGAATGGGCTAGCTTATCACCATTTAGATGGGTGAACGGTGACTGCAGATTCTGGTTCAATTGCTGGGCCCCCATCCCCCTCAGTGCTCACCCAGCATTGATGTACTAATAGGTAGCTGCTTATATGTAAAGTAGCCACTAACTGGAGGCAAATGCCAATTAAATGGTTAATGCAGCTGATGGAGTGACACACTAACCCCCAATCATTCAGTATATAAATAGTTGCCTTTGGAAGATTAGGCCCTTTGTGGGCTGTTGAGCAAATTAGTTCTAGTTACACATAAGGGCCAGCTATTAACATGTTTACCAAATTATAGCTCTAACCATCTCCTCCCACATTACTTGAATGCATTTATCAAAGATATTTTTTAATTTAAACTGTGCTAAAGCGATTTTTTTTAATTTGTCACGCCAAATAACTTTAAAGTGTAAATATTAACCTGATATTAAAAACTTAGTGATGTTATCACCTTTAAATACAGAAGTGAGATGTTTCTTTGTCCCCAATTTTTTTGGACTTAATATTAGGGTGAGTCAAAGAAAGAAATTTGGGAAATCCAACCAGTCAATGTAATGAAAGTTGGCCAATGAGTAGAAAACATGACACAAAATATTTGGGCCTGATTGGACCCCATCGTTTTGAAAAAAAGGGCTGAGGGGCCCCACAGTTTGAAAAATTGGATATTTCGTTATTTACTGTATATGTCTACTAATAACGTACAACTTTTGGTACTCTTATAGAAAAGGGCCCCCCCTTTTTGTTTTTTATACAGAAGAGTTTATATCCCTTAGTCTAACTACCTATTAAGACAAAGGGATATTCAGTCCAATATGCTTTGGGACAAAGGAATATCACATTTTTGCATACAAAAAGTGTGTATTCGGTTGTCAGAAGGTATATTAGATTAAAAAAAAGTGGGGGGCCCTTTTCTATAAAAGTGCCCAACTTTTTAATTATTAGTAAATATATATATATATATATATATATATATATATATATATATATATATATATATATATATATAAATAAATACATCTTATTATTAAATCCCTAATACTGGCAATTGATAGAGAACTACTTGAAATAAACAAATATTGATTAATCTGTTAGTGATAATTAGACATATTTTTTATAATTTATTTGTGAAATGTTGTAACTAAGTCAAGTTCGTGCAGCACTTAGCTCATTTTTGACAATTTGTTTAAAATAAAGTAAAAAAAAATAATAACCAGAACTTACCACATGGAGTTTTGGCTGCATGAGCTTGACCTAACCCTCCCAACCATCCTAACATAGCTAGGAACTAGCCTTGTAATGGAACTTGCTTCAGAAAATTACTAAAATTCAAACTTAGCACAGCAAGACTAGATAACATAAAAAGCAGATGATACATGCTTTGTTTAAGGTGGTTCTGTAATATTTTCAAAGTCCCAATTTATTAGATGAAAGTATCCTTCTGCCTTAAAATTAATATTGGGAATTTTAAAAAGCCAAACATAATTTTTTTTTTTCTTTTGTTCAACTTTTCTTGTCACTTTAAGACATTGTTCCATGCTTCAACTCCAATATCATCAGCATCATTGTGAATAGCTGCCAGAAATAGGTTATCTGATTGAAGAGAGACTGATTTTTTTTTTTTTGTAATAACGGTCAACCATTTATTTTTAAATCTTCACTTAAATATCGACCCGACCTAATAAGTTTAAAATAATTTACAGCTCCATCTTTCAAGTCGGTGCATACACACTCGGAATATAGGTAACTAATTTAATTAGATTGGGTGAAGGATTTTGTCCAGGTGATCTAGCCAATAAGAACCCAGGAACCTTTTTCCGCTCTAGATGGACAAGTAAATTACAAGTCTAGTTCCTAGCTCATGGCAAGGTGGTTGGAGGGCTAGGGTGAAGCTCAAGCAGCCCCCTTCAAGAGTAAATTCTCCTAAAAAAATAAGCTGAGTAGCTGCAGGAAATTGACTTAGTTATAACATTTAAAAAATTGTAAAAACTATATACGTATAATTATAGCTAATAGATTAATCAACATTAGTTTATTTCAAGTAGTTATCTATCATTTGTCAGGTCAGTATTAGGGATTAAGTAATCTTTTTAATTTAAAGAAAAAAGCTAGATAAGGAGACCCCTTATCACAGCACCCCCTTCAGTTGGTGTCAAGATTTTAAGTCTCCTTCATCAAAAATTAATTCCTTTGGCACTGTCCCTCCGAAGAATGATGTCAAAGAAATATCCCACATACTTAGATTTTATGTTTTCCTCATGATTGCATTAGAAAAGGCAAGTTACTCTAGTTATAGTGGCAAGGTCAAACCATAATAACCCACCGGTAAATTTACAAACATTAATTATTATTTTTTTCATTTTTAATTAAGTAAATTTAATAATAAGGCTGGGATGAGAGTCTAAATCGAAGCAATTAATTGCAGCCTTGAGTCTTGGCTCCTTCTAGTCACTCCCTATTCTAACACAATTAAAAACTATAATAACTTTAGTAGTTATGTTTGTCTCAATGTCAAGCTCCATTTAGTCCATGCCAATTATCCATCCACTTATTGCCTGGAATTAATAGCATTTAGTTTATTCAAGGAGTAAACTAAAATTTAAAGGCGTAGAATAGATGGAAAAGTCAGAATTATAAATTCCAATGAGTGGAAATCCATATACTAAATTTTTGAACACAATAGCTATGGGGGATTAAAATTTTTTTTTTTACTTTTTTTAATAATGATTATTATTATTACCATTGTATTTTGATTGTAATCACAATTAGTATTAATGTATTAATCATTGGGAATTGATGTATATTAAAATGTATTCAGAAGAATTAGTGAGCGCATTCTTCATACTATGAAAGCTATTATTATATTTAAAAAATATTTTATTATAATCCTTAGAAACATAATACAGTGCACGCCACTAAATGTGATAATTTTAGGACCCAGAAAAGTGATAACATTAACGGACTGGGACTCTTTTACTTTGTTACCCCCTTTTTACAAGCTTTTATTTAACTTGCAATGTATGTATGTATGTATGTTTGTAAGTATGTATGTTCGGGTCAAATCTTGCAACTGAATTTTAAAGCAGTTATCCTCAACCGACTGAATTGAAATTTTGCATACACGTTAAGTTTGGATGACAATGCATAGTTTGCTAAGTGGAGTCATTCCAAATCCAATATGGCGGGCAGTTCAAGATGGCGGACTAGTTATTTTTTAAGTACGCCCATGAAATGGGTATCAAATGGAAGAGTTTACTAAGAAGAATACGAATAAAAGCTTGTTTTTTAAAAATATTATTTTTATAATCAACTTATTTATTTTGAAATTATATGTAAAATTCCTTTGTCCCAAAGTAAATTGGACTAAATATCACTTTGTCCAAATAGTTATTTACTTTGTTACCCATCCTACTTTTCAACATTTTATGGATATCAGTATAGGTGGGCAACAAAGTAAATGGGGTATGGAGGCGCCTCTTTTACTTTGTTACCTACCACTTTTTTCTGATATGGTGGGTAACAATTAACTGATAATAATTAGTAAAAGGTACCACCAAAGGAAGTAAAACTTAAAACAAAACAAAATTATCAACAAGATTGTGTTCATTATGTAAAAAGAAAAAAAAAAAAATTACAATGTACATACATAAAATATATGAATGTACATAGATGAATATGATCACGTTTTAAAGGGCTCATTCTTCGATTAAAAATTAAACTTTAAAACAAAACAAAACTAATTCGAACTTATGTAAATTTGTTGATAAAAAAGTACGAATAATTGACTTATGAGATCTCAAGGGATGAGAGTGATTTGCAACTGCGAGTCATTTTGTTGTTCCAAGTTGCATGAGTTGATGTCAGTTGCAATTTGCTCTTATCATAAATCACTTCCTGGAGAAAGATTCCTGTAATGAGTGACTTTTTTTAACAATATGCTTGTGTTGGTTCCATTAAGTAAAATGAATAATGATATTTGTGCTGTTAAGTTTCCAGGAAAAAAGAGGGATATCAAGGAATGACTACAGCTACATGATGGTAGTAGGATGCATTGCCTCGCAGTCTTACAGAGCAATGCGTTCCGTTCTACTTCTGGTCCTCGCGGTGGCACCCCTGACCGAGGTGACGGTACACATAGCCAGGTTCTCACTCGAGAGAATGTGTGAGATAATGCACACGAGTGATCGACATGCGGCCAGAATTCAAACCACGATATTCACATTCCAGATCCTGTCGCTACTTCTACTCATGACGTTTGTCTTCTGCTCGGTTCTCGTACCGGTCTTCATGATGGCTATTGTAGTCACATCCAAAGTACTCTCCTTTCTACACTTTAGGTAGTTTCAAGCTCAAACAAGACCCCAAAAGTAATAAAAATAGATTAAAAAAGTTGTTTATTGTTTGTTTTTATTTTTTTATTGTGGAGATTAAATTGAAAATAATATTGTTAGATTCTAACATAAGACATTTTTTGCAATAGAGCAAGCATCAACAATCATATTTAAAGTACAATTAAATTACAAGTGATAATATGTTTACAAAGCTTTGTAACAGTGGTGTATCGTAATCGAAATTTAATTTGGACAGGGCCAATTGTTCAGAACAGGGGTTGGAAAACTACAGCTCACAGACGAAATCTGGCCAGCCACCTGTTTTTAATCCAACTGGCAAGCTAAATAAAAATAAGATTCTGCCTGAAAGATGCTCAAAATTCTAAAAATTTTAGACAAGTTAGTTTCAAGGATCACAAAAAAAATTATTTCTGGACTTAGTCTAGGATAGACAATTTTTGGAGGGAACGAAGCGTAATTCAAATGTTTTAGGTCTCACATAGTATAATATATTCGTCTACTGCTTCATTTATAATAATTTTCATCACACTGTCTCTAATCTCCTTTTAACTGGTCTCTAATCACCGAATAAGAAAACATCTTTTGAACTGTACCAACGTTTTCGTTGAAATCAATTTTTTTACTTTACAGATCAACTCACTTTATCGATATAAGTTATTATAGAGAAATTTGCTTAAAAGCTTGACACATGTATTGTGTCCAATTTCAAAAATACTTAGACATCCGTTTCAGACATCAGGAAACATTTTCGGTCCGTGTCTGTCAGTCAGTTCATCAACCTTTTTCGAGAACCACTTTATCCTAAAAACTACTGGTTTGATGTTAATTAAACTTGGATGGTAGTTAATAGTTTGCCAATTGTTAGTCACATAATATTTTCAATCAGGGCCAGGGTAGCAGAAGTGGTTAGCACATTCCCTCTGAAACCTTGGTCTAAACACTGATGGCTAGTTTAAATCCCATAGAGGTGCACTTTAAGTCACAGCCATATTAATTTCAACTGTCTAAGTGCATTTAATATTGAATAATAATAATTAATCAAGACAGGCCCCAGCAACAACACATTCAAAATTCTCATTATTTGACAAATTAGTACAATAATACAATGCGAGGAAACTATGAGCTATACTAATAGACTTTTTTTGGTCAAAGCGTAGAATTAGTTATGTCAATATCTTTGTGACCGACTTTGCTATCTAGACCGCAAAGCCTTAACTTTTTTACGATCTGGTCCATTCCAAAAATAGTTTGCTGACCATGGTTTAGATGATTACTGTTAAGCAGGTAATTCATGGACATTCCAAATGTAACATGGCAGTAGATTTTCAGAGGGTTAGAAATACGCCCGAGCCACTCCAGATGAAGATTCCCCATTCTCATTTGGAATGGAGTGGAACGATCATAATGTCTCTAAACAGGTATGTTTCACATTATTTGGTATACTACCTATCGTACAACATCTAATTTATGGTTCGTTCTCATAGAGAAGGTTTAGATTGGCTGTGTTTGGGCCCGAGTTTTAATTTTTATTAATTTGCCTAGAATGGAACACAGTATCTTTTGATTACTAGGCAGTTACATTAAACTAAAACAGCGCAGTGTTGTATCTATAGTCATGACACCATCCTTCCATTTAGTGATAATCAAATATTATATCAATTGTGACCTAAACAAAACAAAATTTAAGGGTTGAGTTTCACTTAATAATTATTATTATTATGTAATATCTGTGTTGTAGTGATGACTTAACCACTTACCTGTATTATAGAGTTAAGTACTTATCATTAATTTAAGGGTGTTGTAATCAAATAGTTTGTCTTATCCTTATTACACCGAAATGCTCATACATTTGTAAAGACAAGAGTTCAGAGAACGATAATTGTGACTCAAAGAAAATTAAACAACTTAGTCAGAGAACAGCTAACACTTAAAGCAATATAATTTTAACCCTTCCAAATTGATTGTCAGTTCAAGGATGAGGATTGTTTTGATTTATATGATGAGAAATTCTATGAATTAAAGAAAAATTTCAACTCTGGATAAAAAAAGGTTGTCCATTTGTTAAAGAAAATGTAAAATCTTAAAGTCATAGTTCTGTTAGAAATTTGAAAAAGGCAAATCAGCATTTCCTATGATAAACCATAGGCTAATGACATAAAAAACCCATAGGGGCAGATACAAAGTAATTTCCTACTCAGTGATTAATATTTTAGGATTCCAATAATCATGCATTGCGTCATTTAAATATTCAATCATAACACTAACATAACTATAGACAATAAACATATAGATAAACTTTTCTAACAGTCAATGTCAGTTATATTATGTAATGGTAGGCAAATACAGGATTGCAATGGCAAGCTAAGGGACATGATTCCCAGTGAATAATCATCAAGATTAGAATGAATATAACATGTAGTTGGCATTAATGTCCACGACATTTAAAGTTCAACCTTCTCGTCAGGTCTGTATTGCAAATCAATAGCTGACACGCAAACATAAGAAAAGGAATGGGAGGGAGATCGATACGCAAATAATAGATGAGTTTAAAAACGGCTGTAGATAAAAAGAATAGTAGGTATTGTCTTAAAGAAAAGAGTATGAAAACAATGAACATAGGTCTTACCTCGTCACCCCATTTAAGACAGTCGCCCTGTCTGTCTTTAAGTTTATGGTACATGTTGATAAACTGCACGATTCCCTGAGTCCTGACATGCTCGGCGTATTCCTCGGTTTCTTTCCATGAAAGCGGACTTCCCTCCGAAAGCAAACCCATAGGTGTTTCACGGTTAAGTACCAGCGGCTAACTGACCTGCCCGAGAGAAGAACGACCCAACGACTCGACGCACTCTCCAGCCTACACGACCAAACCCAAGTTAAATTATTACGGCTCGACACGACCCGAGTCCTTGAGTCAAATACATCCGGCCTTGGGGAATTTGGAGAAGAGGATAAAAATTGAAACAAAAAAAAAACAAAAAAAAATACACATAACAATGTAAAGAGAAGGTTTAACAAGGTTACTGTTACTACAGGTTACATACAAGTTAAACAACAAAACAACTTATAAAGCACTACAGTAAAATAGTAAATTATCGTTTCATCAAGTTTGTCAGACTGCTTGTGTCATATGACTGTTATCAACAAAATTTTTGAAACCGCTGCTCTCGTGTCGTGTCCCTATAAAATTAGTCTTTCTATTATTTACTAATTAATGCCTCGTCGAGTTTAATAAAAAAAAGTCTCCAGTATAATCAGTACGTATTAAATGTTGATTATTAATATTACATATATAATATTTAAATAGAAATAGGTTATTGTGTTTTAACTTTTATAATGTCGGAGAAGTAGGTATTGTCGATAAAGCCTTTCCGAAATCGTTATGTTTTAATACTGAGTTCCGAGTATCACTGTTGTTTTTCGTCGTTATTTGTTTTGCTAACAAGGTAAAAATGCCCAAGAAGAAAACCGGTCAGCGTAAGAAGGCCGAAAAGCAAAGGATGAGACAGAAGTTGATCCGTACCGCCAAGGACAATTTAGATTTAGGGAAGTTCCCGTGTAACTCCGTAATGGAATGCGAGAAATGTCTGAGGAAGCAGAAAAACCGGGCTTTCTGTTACTTTTGTCAAAATGTCCAGAGACTGCCTAAGTGCGCCCATTGTGGTAAAGTCAAATGCATGTTGAAGACGGGAGACTGTGTCGTCAGACACGCCGGAGTGTTCACTACAGGAATGGGTATGGTCGGAGCCATCTGCGACTTCTGCGAAGCGTGGGTGTGTCACGGTCGCAAATGCCTGACGACCCATGCCTGCTCCTGTCCTCTGAGAGAAGCAACTTGCGCCGAATGTCAACGTACTGTTTGGGACCACGGAGGCCGAATTTTCAGATGTTCCTTTTGCTCCAATTTCCTTTGTGAAGACGACCAGTTCGAGCACCAAGCCTCTTGTCAATTCTTGGAGTCGGAAACCTTCAAATGTCAAAGCTGCAACAAACTAGGACAGTATTCTTGTTTGAGATGCAAAACTTGCTACTGTGAAGACCACGTCAGAAGGAAGGGTTTTAAGTATGATAGCAGCAAGCCTGTGCAGTGTCCTAAGTGTGGTTACGAGACATCACAGACGAAGGACCTCTCCATGTCAACTAGAAGTCACAAATTCGGTCGACACCGCAATACAACGGACGAGGGAGGGAGCTTTTCGTGTTACAGAGAACATCACTCTGACTCGGATGATGGAGATGACTACAACCCGTCCTATGTCAACTATGACTCGTACGATGATTCAGACTCGGACGACGACGACGATGAAGAATACTCGGACGATGAAGAAGAAGAGGAAGAAGAAAAACAATAGAATTTTTTATTATTTATAATATAAAGCCCATGAAATCATTTTGAAATTCTTAAATACAAAACTGTTAACTAATTCAAACTCAATTTAGTTTTTGCATTTTTCTTCTATTCTGGTTTGGCTTCTTTAAACATTTGAACATACATTTTATTTATCAGACTATTCCTACAACAGCTTGGTCATTACAAATAAATTAGGCATATTTTTATATTAAGTACATCATTCTTATTAGCAGCTGTTTTAGTGTAGGAACTAAGATCTGATTGAAAAACTAAAATTAATTATCTTTTACTACTAAACTGGTTGATGTGTATGTGTAAGTATGAGTTATTCATAATGAACCACATTACACAGTAAAAGCAGGGGTTACCTGATAAGGTATTAAGCATTTCATCCCACCTTTATTCTTGATATTGTACAATGCTGGCTTATTAACTACAAATATTCAGATCTTTTAGTGGTCAAGGAAGTTATGTAATTTACAAAAAAAAATCTAATCAAATAAAATTTTATAATAATTAAGTCTTTAAAACCCATTATTATCGATTAAATAAATTAAAACATCAAAAGTAATATCAATTTAACAAACAAAGATCTATTTCTCTATAGTTTAAAACTGGACTGTGTACAAATATTTGCTAGAATACAGTTTTTAAATATAGAGGGATTAATTTTGCTCTTTTGAATTATTTGTTGTTGTTATGAGCTCCTTGCAATATCAAAGAAGTGACACAACTTGGTATTTCTCCCCTGGATGTTTTAGAGGTGACGGCTATCTGAGATTGTGTGAATAAAAACAGAGAAATCATTCTCAAGGGAATCATTTTAACTTAACCGTTGCTGTAGACTTCTATCATAAGCAATTCTCAAGAGAATAACCCCTTCAATTCCACAGAATCTCTTAGCAATCTTTTCTTCTATGAATTATCCTCACTAATGTTCAGATTTGTACATCACATTGTTCAGAACCTTAAAAAACAATCTCAGAAAGTGCTTTCTTCAGGAAGTTTGCAGTTGCCAGTCAGTTAAAATAATAATGTTTTAGAGACACAATGTTATATTTCTTTAGACAAAATTACTGTGCCAATTATTCTTACGTTTTTAAATTAAAAATTTATTTTAATAATTTACAAGAAATAATTCAGTATTATGAAAGTAGAAATTATTGGCGATTCTTGTCTAGAGATTTAAATAATTATTAAAAAAGGAAGAAATGACGTATAGGAATGCAACATGAAGCTGGAAATTGCATTGGGATTAGTATTAGTACTTCAATTTCTGTTTGCAGGTTGTATTTTTTTATCTGTCTCTCTCTCTTTCTTTTATCTTTAATAATAATTTCATGATTTTTTTTCTTAAATGAGCAGAGGAGTCACTTGATTAGGAATAAAGAAATATGTCTCTCTTCTAAAACTGATTTCATTGTAAAAAGCCAGCTTTTAACTATTAGTGAGCCTCTTCAGTTCAGGAAAATAAGTCAAAATGCTTAAGAGAAAGAATCAACGTAGGAATTACACCAGAGTTTAGAATATGATTCTTTCTCCCTCTGTCTTAACTTCTTCACTCATTCTTTGTCTTGAGAATCCAGATTTATCTTGATAATACATGGATAGGCTAACCACTCTCACTGACTCTGAAGATGACCTCTAGCAATTGAAAGCCAGCTTTTTACAGCTAAGTTACTTTAGTAGAGTCTTTCTTTATTCCTAATTTCATGATTATTTATTGTTCAGATCTTGTCTTGTTTAGTTTCTTGATTGTTAATTGTTCAGATCATGTCTTGTTTAAATCCTTTATTGTTGAAAAATTAGGATGTTTGTTTAAGGGCTTTATTTGATATTATTTAGATTTTTTTATTTACCTAAATTATGTATTTAATTCATTAATTTCATATCGAATAAATTTTAATTATTATTATATTTTTATTTCCTGTATTTTTTTCAAATTAATAAAGTTTTAACTTTATTCAGTTTTACAGTTTTGTTTTGTTCTTTTTATTTATAATATTAAGGCATTATTATTTCTAATAGAGTAAGACACAATTACAAAATCTAACAGTAATTAATCATGTGTACAGTGCACATAAGACAAGCTATTAGTACAGTTGATAACTTAAAAAAAAAAATCATTAAAACAAAATAATAATATAGATTTATGTTAGTAATTACTAATTTTCTATCAGGAATACAAAAAAAGACATACAAAAGAAAAACAGTTAGATCATAAGATTTTTCAATGTAGATCTTGTCATGTAGAATGTTACTCTATTTTTATCCTGATGTTTTTTTCTGAAATTAACTACTGAATCATATTTTTACTAGTACATAGACTATTATTCCACAGAAGTCCCAGTTTCATTTCAACATAAACTGTTCCGCAGAACTCAAGGATTCCACAGTATTATGTTTGGGGTTCTGCAAAAATGTGGCAAGAGAGAGAAAATAGTTAAATATACTTAAATATGTTCATGGCATCAAAAAGCCGTATTATCAGCATTTTAAATTAGCCCACAAAGTTTCAAGTGTCCTCCTTGGTAATAATTATGATATAACAATGCTAATTTTGATCTCATTCTCAAATTTTAACTTAAAATGAAAGTGAATTTCCACACAAACCTACCATACTACATCTGATTGGTTCAATTTATTTGTATCACTTGTTGGAGACTACTGACCGTTTAAACCAATCTGAAATAAATCAACAAACTAACACAGAAACAAGCAAACATAAAAATTTACAAACAAACTAACAAGGAAATAAGCCAATAGAAATCACGGTCACAAGAAAACAGAAAAACATTCTTTATTTTATTACGGTTTCTTGTAGATTACTACAAACTGAACTACTCCCGCTTAACCCTTAGTGACACGGGCTGGCGCATTGATTGCGCCACGAGTAAAAAAAATTCTGTAAATCACAGATTCATGATGTGAGAATAATAAACCCTCACTCTACCCTACCACTAGTGACCCCTAAAACGGACGAAACAGTCTGCTTCGATCTGCATTGTTTTGCCGTGTTTATTTGTATTGGTGCACTGTATACGCCAATTGGTGCCCATGCTACCATGCCTGGTAGAGAAATAATGCCTTCCAATCAATATTCGATTTTGCATGAGTTGTCAGATTAGGATGATGGTTGTGAGGAGTTATCTTAGGACTTTGACAACTAATAATAAATTATTAAAGTTGAAAGCCCGATACTAAGTCTGAAGGAGTAATTACTGATTTTTTATAGTAATTTTTATTTTTATAATTAAATATATCATTGAGAAATAAATATGTAATACATTAATTGACTTTTTAGCTCAGCATTTCCAAAACGCAATCTAGATAATCTGGATTATCTAGATAGGGGGGTTAAACCTCAAGAAACTTACTTCTTCACATAAAAAAAATAATAAATTTATCAGATACAAACAATCAAATGTATAGAAAATAATTCAGCCTAAAACAACTCCGGCAAATTTCCATGTTTAACAAATTTTATTGTGGAAGTCCCCATTCTTCATGTTCCTCTCCTATGGACTTATTTTAACATGTTTGTCCCTATACTCTCTCTATCATGGTGTGCCATTATCTTAAGAATAAATATACTTCTTACCCATGTTTTCTTTGCTAAATTGGACTAAACTTACTTATTTTTTTTATTAAAAAACAGCAGTTTTTAGCCTCTAAATTTAGAGCCACAATTTACTTCTTGATTTCACCTCAGGTTAAAATGTTTCTTAATATGCAGCATTGTCACAATAATTTTTTCCGCACTATGTTTTTGGGGGTAACTTCCCACATTTAGGAGCTATAGTTTATAACTTGATTTTTTGCCTTGAAAAAATAAATAATACTCTGAGTCATATATCTTGTATATAGACTCAAATTTCTTCTTATTCAATTACGTAGGCTTCCATGATGGTTCTCATAATTAAGTGTTAAGTGATACAGTAGGGACCGCGTCATGAAGGGTTTAGGTGGCGATGTTTCACACCCAGTGATGGGAGAATCATCAGAAGAGTGTATGTCGTTAAACCAGTAACACTTCTTTCTTCCTATTTTTTGCAAAAAATGTGGTCAATAAATAATTTTACTTACCTCATTTGATCTCAAATTCAGGAAACTAATATTACTTTGCAATACCCTAACATATCTATTGGAAGTTCTAATTGAAGGTAGCACCAGAATTTATGTTGAGGTCATTATGTTAAAGTGGAATAGATGGAGGATGAAGTGTGTGTTGTTGATCTAACCTAGGGAGAGGAAGTGCCAATGTATCTCATCTCATCTTATCTAGCTTGCAGCAAACTTTTTGTGTTTCACAGGTCTCTGATTTACAAAATCCATGTACGAACTTGTGGTCTCGAGTACCTCTCTAAAAAATCTTTTATCTACATTTTTTTTCCGGGGACTTTGAAAAAATAAAGCTTGAAGTAGTAAGACCTCCATGGAAATCTTCTAATAGTACTCTACCCACTTAGCAGGCTGTCAGACCCAAAGAAATTGAGTGCTCACAGAAGCATATTGTTTTGGGTAAGTAGTCTTAGTTCTTCAGTAGGCAAATTGGTTAAGCCAAAGACTTCCCCCCTCTGGTGAGTTAATACAGGACAGCTGCTAATAAGGTGACACTATTCCTCATCATCATTTTTATCCTCATACAACCTGCATACTGGGCTTTCAGCTAGACCAAGCAGGTATAGATTTCGATTTAGTCTACAGTTTCCAGTTAAAATACTTGTGATCTGATAAGATGCTGAGATGGTTCCCTGATCATCATTTTAGATTGTCGCATACCTGAAACACTATTCCAATCTATTCTTCTAAGGAGATCTAAATTCATAAATGTCCTTTTGGATTGCTTCACTTCTCTATGTGGCATGCCAAGAACAGGTTCTGGTTTAATTGGGGTCAAACTGGGACCAGTTTTGGTTAACTGATCAGCAATCTGCCCACAACTTTGTTGAACCCATATTAGTTGTGCCTTGATAAGTTATCTTTCCACAACTTACTGTAGCCTCTACCCGATATTGCAGAGAACCATCGAGGTCTTAACTCACTCGTTTGATCAGGTTTTTTTTTCAAAGAAACTCTATAGTATATTCTTAATCTAATGATATACATAATTTCTCACACTCCTCAGTAATTGGAAATTAATTTAACAGAGCAATTTCTTGGATGCAGGAAGTAAGTAATAAGCTCTGCGTGTTAGCATCAAGCCAGTCAATAATTGGGCGGTAAGTCTTAGTTTTACTGTAGAAGCCCTTTTATCCGGTTTCATTTTTACTGGCTGCTCAGTTGGGGTGACTTCTCATACCACACCCACATCTTTTTTTACCTTTTATACATTTTTAACCTGGTATACAAAAAATACAAGGTCTATTTACCCCTGTTATTATTCATTTCTTCTAGAATACTGTATATGCACATGAATGTATTTCCATTCTTACACATATTTTCTTAATTATAAATGATCTGTTTTTATTTGCTTGTTAAGATTTTTTTTTAACCGGCCATGGCTTTGGTTGCAAGGTGGTTAAGAGGGCTTCCACTGTAGTTCCTTTCATAAAGTGAAACTTATTGACCTCTGCTCTGATTTTTAGCATCATTCATGAAAGTAAACAGGGGAAGAAGATTGTATTGTTAAAAACAGAAAGTTGTTCTAATTTAATTGTTTGATTGTTGATTCTATCTAGGACAGGATGTCATCTGAAGGAGATAAGAAGAGGGTTCTGGTGACGGGTGGCACGGGTCTGGTTGGAAAAGCTATTGAAACCGTTATAAATCAAGAAAAACCTCAAGATGAACTATGGTTCTTTGCTGGATCAAAAATGGCAGATCTAAGGTAATAAAAATATTTTATAAAAGGTACAATTGTGTCTAGCCTATTGGCAAATAAAACTGGTAGAACAAAACTGAACAATTATTAGTCAATAATAATCTGTGGCATTACAGCCCAAGGAGGGCTTATACATGGATGGGCTTATGTAATGGATGACACATGAACTGTAATATTGGCTTTCTTAACTAGATGGATAACGATTCACAAAAGTATATAGCTACCCATTTATATTGCGATGCTGAGTAAACACCAAGTGTGGGGGGTGTAACCGTCAGATTCCAAAACACGGATGATAGCCATGAGAGCTACTAGGGACCCCTTGATTTTGGAAGTACACTCCTCAAATATTTAATAGTCCACTGCTACCTTTAGTAAATAGTGTTATATAATTACATTCCAATAGTTAAAAACTGATAAGTATAGTAAAATTACTACTCTGTCCCATAAATACGTATAAAATAATTATAGAGACTTATGTAGGAAGTGAGGAGACTAGACAGTGAGCTCCCCTCCCCCCCAACAACCAAAGCAAGCCTGAGCTAGGTGGAGGGCACCGCAGGTGTCGTCACTCATTCTCTCCAGACTGTTGATCCAACCCCTTTCTAAGTGTCACGTCGGCATGGAAAACAAAAAAGAACAATGAAAAACACACGGCGTTAAGTTTTTGGCGCGTAGCTCCATTATCACAAACTGACCATCCCCTCCCCCCCATATTCACCTGATTTGGCACCAAGTGACTTTTTTTGTTTCTAAAGTGCAAAATTTTGCTTCAGGGGTGCCATTTTCGGGGCTTGGATGGCATAAAAGCAGCGACGATGAGGCAGCAAAAGAGCCTTAAAGTAGAGGACTTTGAAAGATGTTTCCAATAATGGAAACGGCGTTGGGTCAAGTGCGTTTTATCAGGGAGGGAGTATTTTGAGGGAGACAAAATTGTTTTAAATGATTAAATGTAAAATAAAAAATGCATTTTAGTATGCATTTTTTGGACAGACCACGTATGTTGAATGTTTTATAGTTTTATAATATTTTAGTTAATTAATAGTTTTTAAATATTTATACGTATTTTATAGTTTTGTTTATTTGTTTGTTTAGTAATGAAGGAGAAACGAGAAAGTTGTTTGATGAGTTGAAACCGACACATGTAATTCATCTGGCTGCCATGGTCGGAGGACTTTTCCACAATATGAAACACAATCTTGACTTCTTTGTACGTTTCTTTAACTTTAATTTGCACTAATATGAATTAATTGTTTTTTCTTTTTCTTCACTGACTATAATCATTTATAGGAGGTTAAAAATGGTCTTTATTTTAATACATTTTCTACTGATATTTTTTAATAGGAAACTGATCAGTTTTGTACTTTATGCTTTGTTCACTATAATTCATATTATTAAATTAAAATTACTATTTTATGACTGCTTCTTTTAAGTCTTGATTATTACAGAACTTTACAGAGCTACTCGATGAGATCATCAATGTGAAACATGTCTCTCCTCTCTGGGTTTTGAACCAACCAGATATTTTTCAGTCACAGGTTTTGATCTTGGTTTCAGGCAAAGTTTGCTAACTGCTTTAGAATAAAATAATTTTTTAAAATATGGGAAAGTAACACCATCGGAAACCTTATAAAATTTATTTTAAAACCATATATGTTATTTCAACTTGGTGTGTAGGCTTCCGCGGGTAGACTCGTTATAAACACCTTGATTTCCCTGTGAAATCCACGTCACGAAGTGGGAGGGGGAGGGGATTAACCAGACCCAAGGAACCCCCGGGGGAATCCAGGTATAATCTACGGTCCAGAAAGCTAGTGTAAATGCGCTGCCCTTCACTCCAGTTGTCAGTATGTCTCGTTGTTGCTTCAAGTAAACATAACGATGCACCACACCCCTGAAGATGCTTCCAGTAGTGGAAGCGAAACTTCGGACTTCAGCCCCTTCGCTACACGGATTTCACTGGAAAACCAAGCTGTTTATTATGTTTTTATAGTTTTAACATAAATTGGTTCTATTCAAAAGAAAAATTAATGTTACTTTTAGGTATTTACAAAATCCTATTTTATAAGTTCAACAAACTTAGTTTTTTAAAACTTTTTTCATAATTAAATTTAATCTTATAGTTAATATTAGATTGAGATTGTACTTAATTTATTCTGACAGGATTTTATTTATTTAAAATACATTTTTTTGTAGGTGGCATATGTATTGAGTAACATGGCAAAGAAAAATGAAATTGAAACGTGTTCTTAAACATTTTACTGTTCCTTGGAAAAAACACAATACATATCTACACAGCAAATATCTGGAAAACCATTACAGTTAATAATAAACTCTTATGTAGACGATTGTGTGAACTTTAATTTTGTGTAGAATGACACTTTTGGTAAACCCGATTTATTTCAAGATATTTTTATGTGTGTTTTTTTAAGCATCAATAAACAACTATGCCAAATTTCAAACTTTTCCACATTATCCCTAAATCAGAGGATCGCTGACTGGACTAATTGGCTGTCATATTTGTTAAAAACATTAATCCTTTTCATAAATTAGTTTAAAATTTTTTGTAAAAATAGTAGAAAATTGATTCTAGATTGATTGTTACAGAGAGTTAACATGCAGATAAATGACAACGTGCTGAAAGTGAGCTACGAAACTGGAGTTAAGAAAGTGGTTTCCTGTTTGTCTACTTGTATCTTCCCTGACAAGACATCGTATCCCATAGATGAATCTATGGTAACTATTCACTCATCTTACTCAAACTAATATAATTCTTTTATTTTTCTAGATGAGCAGTGGAGTCACTTTATTAGGAATAAAAGAAACCTTTCTCCACTAAAGTAACTTCATTGCAACATATCGGTTTTCAATCCCTAGTGGTCATCTTCAGTGCTTTCAAGAAAAACAGTCTCTTGTTGATTCTTCTTTTTGAGAGATTTATTTGTCAATTACACTTATAAAATTATGATGAATTTAGTCAATATGTGTTCCAAATTATTTACTGTTTACACTGAATGAATCTTCAATTTGAATCCTAAATGAACTCTCTTATCACAAATTTTTCTCCCTTATATACCCAGATTTGACACCACCTTATTTACGGTGTCAACAAGTATCCTATTTATAATTTATAAAAAAAAACTAAATAATTTCATTTTATAAAATAACTAAACAAATTAATAAAAAATAAGATATAATTCGCCGTCTCGCGACAAATGCCAAAAGGATGAGTCGAAATGTGTAAGAGGAAGAATCAGTGAAGGAGTTGGGACTCAGGTTGGAATCTGTCTTACTTGTCTTTCTCTTACACATTTAGACTTGTCTAAACCGGCAAATCTGCTAGTTTATTATTATTATTATTATTATTATTATTGTTATTGTTCCTTATTACATTTTTTTAAAAAATAACTTTTTAATTTAAATCAAATTATAATTATTATTAACTACGGGAAACAGACAGTGAAAAATACACTCCTGTGCCGGGATAAAAAATAACTTAAGACAAAGGAACATCAATCTTTATATATAGAAGTGACAATATCCCTTTGTCTTAACTGCTAATTAGACTAAGGGATAGTATCACTTCTATAGACTAGAGAGATAATATTCCCTTGTCTACATAGCGTTTGGACAAAGGAACAACACTCTTCTAAAAAGGAAAAATTTTAAAAATTAACAAACCCTGATTAAAATCAGAGACTAAAAGTTGGGTCAGTAATTTATTTAATAATTGAATCATCTCCCCAATGCACACATAAGAGATGGGCAGAGGCACAGTGTATGTAAACAGTGCATGGCTCTATGTAAACCTATGGGACAATGCACTCTGAGATAACAGGCACGGATGCTCATACCCTCGCCTCCTCCATTCTTCTTCCTCACCTCTCGACTCACTTTGTTGAAGAAGCATGCCTCCTGTGCTCTACCTGTTCAGGACAGTTTATTTACTGTGGTGTATTATCATGGGCTTGTGGTTCTTATAGTATGCCTCTTGACTGCCCCTCTGTGGAGCTTACACTAACCTGAGCTTCATTTTGCCTGCACTGCACACACCTCCGCCTGTTGCCTCTTCTGTATAAATTGGGTTTTATATGGGTGGTTAATAAATAATATTGTTCAATGTAATTAATAAAAGTTTTTATACTGTTGTGTATTAGATTCACAATGGTCCCCCTCACGAGTCTAACTTTGGGTACAGCTATGCTAAGAGAATGCTGGATGTACTAAACAAAGGATACCACAGTCAACATGGGTCTACCTACACCTCGGTGGTTCCTTGCAATGTCTTCGGACCACATGATAACTTCACCTTGGAACACTCACATGTCTTACCTGGACTTATCAGGAGGCTTCATGAAACCATGGATAAGGGTAATGCATTCAATTTTTCAAACCAGTTCTGTCGTGGGGTTTGATTGCTAGACTTTATGAGCTAGGTGCAAAATTAAATTTATTTATTAGCATTAAATTGAAGAACTTATTAGAAGGACTTATTAGCATTAAATTGAGTTGATTAGTCACCTGGTGTCCAGTATGGGATACTCCTGATGATGATTGGGTGAAAGCTTAGTGTCTTCAGTCCCTTTGTATTAGCTTGTGAAATTGTTTTTGTTGATACTCCTACACATTTCTAAATATCCAAGATTCAGTTGTATTGGCAATGATTTACAACAAATTTGGAATATAAAGGAAAATATCAGTGATGTACTGCTTTTAGGGACTTGCATTGTTTTAAAAATTTTGATAATTTTCATTGCAGGATGTACTGGGTTATATTTATGGACTTACAGTAGTGTCAAGAAGAGAATTAATTTCTGACTGTGTTGAGTAATCTAAAAACTGGGGTGGGGAAGCCAATGAAAGCTTGAGATCTTGACATCTAGAAGGTAGATAATAATGCAAAATTGAAAGAAAAAAAAAACATCACAGGATTCCCTAAGGGAGGATAATCGTCAAGTGCCCTTTTTTCCCCCCTCACATAGTTGGCCAACTCTAGGAATAATCTTGGACTTTTTATGTTATTTATGCACAGAAAAATTACTACAAATCTTTTTCTAAGACCCAGAAGGACTTGCAGGGTATTTCAGCAGATAAAGCATGAAAATATGTATTTAATGCTGGGTATATGTAACTCCTTACTTACTTAATCTAGATTCTTCTACCTTGGGTTATAGAGGCATTACAATAAGACTTGCATACTTGAGGCTATTGGATCTTTGGCAATTGCCACTGTTCTGGATCATAATATATGTTGACTTAGGTGGGAGGTTTAGTCAAAGAAGGGTACTAGCCGAAAAATGTATTGTTAGAACAAAGATGGAAAGTTTATTGGAGGAAGTTGATAGTTTAGAGATGGAAGAGGAGTTTCCCCCATAATAATAAATTAGGACACAACCTGTTGATTGAATTCTTCATAGCTCAGTAATTGTTTAAACAAATGTAATTTTTATTGATTTGTTTATTTTTGTTAAAGGTGGTGATAGTTTCACAGTGATGGGAACAGGGAAGCCTCTAAGACAGTTCATCTACTCGATGGATTTGGCCAAACTCATGATATTTGTACTGAGGAATTACAATGAAGTCGATCCCATCATATTATCAGGTATTTTTCTCTGTTACACACATATTACACAATATGTACACACCCATAATACATTTTAACCAACATTTTTTTAAAAAATAGTTATAAATTAAAATGTATTGTCAAATAACTTTAACACCACACGTTGATCCTCACCACACTACACTTTGTACAATATTCAAACTAAATGCCCAGAGTGCATTCATTGCCTGGATTAATTTATATATATATTTTTTTTTTTTTTTTTTTTTTTTTTTTTTTTTGTGATTATATTATTTTTATAATCATCTATTAGATATTATATTTTATATAACATAATTGGACTTTTTCTGTATTTTATACATAGATAAAAGTTATTTTTTATTTCCTTCTGTGTTACTGAGGCAACATAATTCAACAGCGATTTTGATCTCAGATTGAATATATAGCTCTGTTAATCTTAATGCTACATAATATTCACCTTAAGTCTAGTTTTTTTCCTTTCCTCTTCTTTACCTAAATAAGGAAATGTATTTAATCTTAAGTTGCATTATACATAATCTATTACCTCATATAAGGCATGCATGTGTATACAAGGCATGCACGGATGCACGGAATTATAATAAGAAATAAGTACAAGAAAAATGTATTTATGTTTGGCCTAGAGTAGAGTATTCTAGTCTGGTGTAGTATGCCCCCACTGATGTTATAGCTACATCATGTCTAGTTTTTATTATAAAACTGCTAATTGTACAGTATTGATTATTTTGTTTAGTTGATGAGAAGGACGAGGTAACGATAGCGGAAGCAGCTCAAGCCATTGTAAACTCTTTTGGTTTTACTGGCAGCCTTGTTTTTGACACAACTAAAGCTGATGGACAGTTTAAGAAAACAGCCAGCAATTCAAAACTGCGTAAGATCTTGCCACAAGACTTTAAATTCACTCCTTTCCGACAGGCCATCCAAGAAACCGTGGACTGGTTTAAAGCAAACCAAAACAATGCAAGACTTTAACAACGTCACACTTTTAAATTATGGTATTTTTTTTTGTTTATATCAGGGGAAAAAATGGACTATTTGTGTTAACTATTTATACCTGTATTTTTGTTATTTAAATTTTTTTTCGGGGGGAACTGGGAAATTATAACATTATATAAGGTTAACTTTCTGCCTTTTTCTTTATTAATTGAGACCCCTAACAGAAAAATAGCCTAACCCACAAAATGTTTGAGCTGAGGAAAATGAGGTTCCAAGTTGTTTTTGAGACATATTATGGATTTTTTAAAATAACCATTATTTACAGACTAATTGTGGGCTAGGCTACTTTTCCACTAGGCACCTCAATTATGAGCCTGTCATACCAGTATCTAAAAGAACAGGATAATAAGTGGTTCGGTGTATCTGTGATCATTAAAGCAATTATCACTTCTACTTGGCCATCTATGAATCATGGTTCGTCAAGGCACTTTAATTTACATAACTGACCATTGATCACACTATATTTGCATTGGTGGCATGTGAAGTGGCTCAACGCTATGTGGAGTTAATAAACAGGATCCTAATAAGTGCTAGGTTTGTAGGGTTGCTACTTGCTTCGAAGGTTTAATCTTGAACCTGTGAATGAGTTTATTTACCTACGAGGTCTCTTTCCAAACAATAACCAAGTTAAATATAAAATGTTGCACAGGGAAACAGGGCTTACTATGCTAACTTGAGACTGCTTAAGTCTAATTCAGTATTACCAAGCTTCTAATTTGTAAAACTGTCATATGACCAGTCATAACTTATGGAGGAGTAATGTGGACCTTCACTAATACTGATGAAAACCTGTTAAGAATATTTGAAAGGAAAGTGGTCATAAAAATATACAGCTACGCCAGTGCCTATGGATTATAGAAGGTAAGAAGCACAGAGTGATAAATTACATTTTGGTAGGGGAATATATAGTTAGGTTTGTAAAGGCACAAAGATTAAGGATAGTGATACACTTCGCCAACCGGGTAGCGCCCACCTGGTTGATGCCACTTGCTCCCGCCACCTGACTTGCGCCACCCACTTATATGAGGGATGCAGTCAGCCCCTTATTTTATTTCCCCTATATTTGATTGAAGGAGTGGGGGCAGGGACTTGGGTGGCACCATGTGACAGGCTCAATTGAAAACAATGGGTTGACCGGGTGGCGCCACCGGTGGGTGGCGGCTAGACCGTCGGACAGTCGACCGTGTAGTGCCTCCCGGCAGGTGGCGCCACCTCGTGTGACAGGTTCCATCTATTCTCATTGACGATCTGGTAGCGAAGTGTGTCAACCCCCTTAGATGGATGGCACACACATACGGAGAATGGAAGAAGGCAGAATGCCCTAGAATCTGCTACATAGAAAAATTTATGGAAGAAAAAACCGGGGGCTTCAGGATGTCGAGGGAGACCTAAAAGTGCTTGTAGTGAGGAGTTGGAGAAAGAGAGCTGGCAGGAGAGAGTACACTCACTAATTTTCAGACTTGCATTACTACAACCAGATTCATGTAATATTTAATATCTCTAATTAAATATCTTAATTTTCTGTATTGGTATTCTCTAAAATTTAGGTATATTATTTACTCAAGAAGAGAAAAAGCAAAACATAAAATAATTTGTTTTTAATGTGAATGTTACAATGTTAAAAATAATTAAAATTAATACTTAAAGACAAAAAATAAAAGCCAAAAATTACATCAAATAATTTATATTATAATATTTACAGTTTCCTTAACTATTTACATTACATATATTATACAATCGCACCTTTATCCACACTATATAATTTATAATTAACATTCTTGGAAAATTGACTCATTAGGCTAATCTTTTCTTTACAGTACAATTTTTTCTATCTTTTTACCACAATTTATACCAGTATTGAATGTTTTTGGTGCCTGGGGCACTGAAAACAAAAGATAAATTCAAGTACATGTAAGCTAATGAGTGTACTTTACTGTAGAACCTCAATTGACATAGCAAACTCTAACCTCTTCACTACTTATTTATAGCATGTATTACTAGTATCTTCTAGCTCTGCTCAGTAGTTACATTACATTTCTAAGCATCAAAACATTTCAGGTTCAATACCCTACCAGAAGACTAAATTTATAATTATTATCCTGGTTCATATGAAAATAAAACAGAATACAAATTAAATAATTTGTTTTTCTTTTAAAAAGTGCAATTTTAATTTTGGCAAAAATACGATTCATAATTTTAACAGAGATATTCAACATTTAAAAAAAAATATAATAATTAATTAAAAAATATATATTTATAATATATATATAAATAAATTTATATTTCAGAAATCACAGGTAAATGCATCAAGAGCTTCAATTACAAATATAAATTTATTTAACAAAATATTTAAACTTGTTTTTTTTTTTGTTGCTGTGTGAAATGGATTATACAATTAAATATTTATACAGCAAAAGCCCTCTTCAGTTGGCCACTCAACTGGGGGTAACTCCTCATACAACACCTTTATCGAAGAGAAAAGGTCTGTTTACCCCTATTTTGTGAATACACCTGTCTATTTTAGTCCACACACATGAATGTATTTCGATTCTTATGTTTATAGGTTTAGTGCATCCACATGAATTCTTATGTATATATTTTCTTAAATATTTATTTTTTAAAAGTACTTTTCTGTTTTTATTTGCTAGTTTCAAGAAACATTTGGTTTAACTGGCCATTTTCCCATCTGGCCATGAGTTCTGTCCTAAGGTGGGTGGGTTAAAAGGGTTTCCACTGTACTATTTTTAATATAACTTAAAGAGTAAAATTGAAGAGTTTATAGTAAGAAAAAAATGTTATATTTAATACAGGCTATGTTTGATTATGTGCATGAGTAAACTAAAATGTCTGAAATGAGCTATTAAAGTTTTTGATACCCATTTTTTTTTTTTTTTTTTTTTTTTTTTTTTTTTTTTTTTTTTGTTTTAAAATTATGTTATTTTTTAAATATTAGCTATTGAGGTTTTTGACTGTAAACTGATCAACTTTGCTCTTTGAGTTTCAATCCCAGTGAGTAAGTTCCACAAACGTTTTTGGTTGAAACAAAATAACTTCACATATCTAAATTCAGTTCAGCCTTCTTTTTTTTTGTTCTTTTAGATGAATCAAGTAATTTTAAGATTAGCTTGCTTATAATTTAAAAAAAGAATGTACATAATAATTTGTTAGGAATTTTTTTATTATGTTGGGCACAAGGTAAGGTATATGGGGGTTAGAGGTGGTTAGAAATGATTATTAGTAATCTGACTTCGACATTAAACTCTATAATAACTTACTAAAAAAATTAACTTAGTTTTAAAGTAATAAGCAAGCTATCTTAATACTGTTTTCTTTTTTTGCCTTTTTTTAAAAAAAAAAAAAATCTGTTTTTAATTTTGGTAGATTGAATTGTTAGATTATATTGGTTTTTCAGTGGCCTTGTTGAAAATGCCAGAGAAGAGGATGGTTTGTGATACTTTGTCGTAGATAAAGTAAATGAAAGGATGATTTGCTTCGAATTTAGCTGGTTCTAGAGGTCGAGATGACCTGAAGTGGAAGAAAGCCGTGGCGGCAGCTGCAGTTGTACCTGAAACAATTACATTTAGATGTAAAATGCATGTTTAAGATTTTGTTATTTAAGGTGTTACCTAATTACTAAAGAGAAGTTATTGTTGAATCAGCATTGAAGAACCGAGAATTAAAAAAAAAATAAGTATGAAAATAAGTATAAAACAATACAAATATCTTGAGAGAAGAAAAACAACATTAAATACTTTCGACGGAATGACAATTAGAACAAGTTGAAGTTCCTCCAAGCTGATCCAACCCACACTGGATAATTTGCAAACCGTTTATTGTTCGGTCGTAATGATGCTCAGACAACATACTCAGTAATGTCAATTGTCACTCATGTCTTCAGGAAGGTTCCCTATCTGTTAAGTTTCTAATACGGTACAAATTAGAGTCACAAACATGTTCCAATCTGACAATGATTGGGAAGTTAGATAAGAGAATTTTTAACAATAATTAAACAGTGGTTTTGTTCTTGTAAGATGTCATTAAGTCTACGAAACCTGGGTATCTCCCGGCAATTTTAGGAGCTGTTTATAAAAAATAAAAAGCCATAAAATATAGTAATTTCTAATTTCTCTTTTATCAAAATGATGGCTATCTCATTTAATACCGAGCCTATTTAATTATGTTAAAATACTTCTATTAATAAATTATAATGGTATTACCTTCTTCATCAAGCTTTATCTTTGCCTTGTGAACAGCTTCATCTAGTCCAATACCTGGGCGTCCTGTCAGAGTGGATAGATCAGCACCACGTTGGAACAGATTACCGACACCCATCTTCTCCAGAACCTTTAAAAAAACAACAACACATAAGTGTTTCATTTATAAAATCATTACATTTTTAGTGAGTTGTGGTGGTGCTGGGTACAAAGGCAATGGTTGAACAAGAATAAACAATAGCTTCATAAGAATTGAGGATAGAAATAGTAACTAAGTAATATAGCTAACTAAAAAATGTATACAAAAAAAGTTAAATCAGCATTTCCTGCATTTTGTTTTGGTTATTATTATTATTATTATTATTATTATTATTATTATTATTATTATTATGAAGCTTGAATTTTGATGATATAGTTCACAGAGGTGGTAAATGCACTTTTTGGTGAAAAAGTACATTTTCTGTAGGGACCTTATGAGATTTTTATCTTCTAAATTCATATCTGCAATACCATAGAATCATTATGTAGCCATGAGGGCTTACAAAACTTCATTCTACCTTGTTTACTGCCTGTTTTATGGTGGCAAAGTTTAAAATTGTTCTCCTGTAAAATTTTATATTATGTAGTTACATCTGTGAATTTAAACCATCGATACATTATTTATCCCCAACAAAAAGAAAAACTATCGTTTAGTTTTCAAAAGCAATTTAAGTCTAAATCATAGGTTTTTGATATTGGCAATGAAATAATAAAAGGAGGCAATAAAGAGTGGATATAAATTTGGGAGGCCATAGCTCCAACTAGTGGGCACTGTATATCGCTGTATTAAAGAACAAAACTTTCTTTTATAAATATTGATACTGTATCAACAAAATAACTCTCATAATTTTAAATCTGATAATAACTCATTTAATGAATTTATATTTGAATGTATTTAAAAAGTGTTCAACAGGTCTCGATTTTGCCTCGGGGTATGCTTTTTCTGAACCTGAACGCTTAATTTAATTAAAATCAGCCCATAGTTTTGGACCCACTTTTGTTTGTTTGCACCATTGATCAAAATTTTTTTAAACCACTTTTTTGGCCTCAGGAAACCTCAAAACAAGTGAATCCATAAAAAATGAATTCTCGCACCATCACAATACTTTCTCTTTATAAGATATACTTCGTAGTTGAGAATGTAAAAAAAAACGGTCTGACTGAGCGAGGTGAGACCGACACTGAACTGCCGATCACCACCTTCTTGAAAAACGAAACCAATATTTTATACATATTATAAACAAATGGTTTATATATTCATCCTCCTCTTTCATTTAAAACCTCCCATGACACATTATCCTTAAAAAATAAACTTAAAATCCTTATTTTTGAGGAATTTTTTTTAGGGCTTTCCTATATTACTCTTGTATTTGGGTTGTTACACATAAATATCTGTAAGTTTATCAAATTTTTGTGTTGGGCATTTTCGGAGATACAGGACAGAAAAATGCAGGAAATTATAAAGGTCCTCGGTTTTATCTAAGGACACTAAAAATACTTTAAATAATCAAGACATAAACAAAGAATGTGTATCAAACTACACTGAGGATTTTGTACATTTCTCGAACAGTGCTATAGATTATGATTATGTATTTTTTTTCTTATTATTTATTAACATATCACAGCATATCATGTATTTAGGTTCCCAGTTTCATATCTATAGGGCTTACTTACGATGTCTAGAATTCTAGAAAGTGTTATGGTGAAGTATCTAGCTTATTAGGGGGACGATAATGTAAATAAGTTTGGAAACCTGTTGTCTAAATAAAAGTACAATGTGTTAGAAATATCTTCTTACCCTGTTAAGATCATCGATGTCGTGTTCAATCGAGAATTTGGGCATGATGACTTCGACGGGCCGTGGAATCAAACCTTCAGGTGTGACCATCTCTTGGAAAGCATCAGGTGTGAGCCTCTCAAGGAGAAGTGAAACGCCATTAGGACTGTTATACCCAGGAAGGATTACGAATAGGGAAATATCTTCTCCTTTGTATGGCAACTCTAGGATTTGTGCACCTAACTTCTCAGACGCCACTGTAATCAAAACAACAAAATTTTTGATTTTTATCTCTAATATAAGCGGCTAAGTCCTGACTGACTGACATAGAATCAACATACAGCAAAATCTGCTTAAACGAGAGACTTTAAATTTTGTGGATATACTCAGGCATTTCATAGACATCCACTAAGAAAGGATTTTGATTTTGGTACAAAGGGGTACGGGGTACAAATATCAAAGTAATGAATACCCTTCATGATACATATTGTTGGAAAGCTTTTTAATAAATCCAATTAGTTAAAAGTTTCACGGGGGCTTTAGCGACGTCATTATAATATGTACTAGGTAGTTTGACAGACCAGAGAGAAGGATGAAGACTAGGGATTTAAACCGGAACGCAAATCCCTACCCCTCCTCTACCGCTTTTGTCATTGCTGTTTCGGCCTTCTTAAAGATCTGTCAATAGTGCAATTCATCCCGATAAAACTACTTGTTTTCAAGTTTCTCATCAAAACTTCTCTTCTTGAAAAGTATGTTCATTTAGAACACAGCTTATTTTATACGAATAGGTATGTGTAAATGTAAAAGTATTATTGATAAGAATTAGATTTCATTAAAAATAGAATTAATAATAAAAATGTGGTAACCTCTAGGATGTCATAATTAGTTTGCAATTTTTAGTCGACCTTTTTTAATTGATTTATTTCCGTTAAGTTTTGTTATTACTCCAACTTTAGGATCAAACATAAGTAATATAATTCTTTAAACTGTAATTTCACTAAATATTATAAAATTTAGATATAAGGCATAAGTTATAATTTATATATTTAAATTTAAAAAATATAATAATAAAGAGATTAATTTTAAATATGTACTATTTGTTTCTGGATATAGAACCCGAGTAATAACTTCTTTCCTCCAACTATTGTCAAATTGTCATTTATGCAAATAAAGGCTAATAGGTATAAACACTACGTTTTATTAGTAATTATTAAAATAATGAATCTTTTTTTTAATGATCAAGAAGTGCTCTAATTATATTGTAAAATTGAATATGTGATGATGTCAACACTGGTGAGTGGAAAGAGGACGGAGGTTATTGTTATTGTGGTTATAACTTTTGTTAACGTTTTTGTTTTTAGTTCTGGATCTGTAATAATTGTAATAATAGGTATGTTCAATGTTATGTGATAATTAAAATACTGAAAAGCAAATAATAATTAATAGGTATGTAAAATCGTAATTATTATTTTTTGTGTAATCTTTTTAATAACTCTATTTTTGTTTTATTTATTAAATTATTTTTTGATTTCTTTATTAAATGTTTTCTTTATTAAATCTAACAATGTTGATTTAATAAAACGTGTTATTGTGTACCTACAGTTTTTTTCAAAATTATAAATTTGCTTCAATTAATATAATCAAGTATTTATTTGCATTTTTTTAAAATTATAAAACATGTTAAGTAAGGACTTGCATATTAATGGTGAAATTATAACTCACAACATTGTTCAAATTATTGGTGATAGAGCGTGCCTATTTCGGTCAATTTATTTTATTATTCACAGTACACTAGAAAGTAACTCACATGTGCGTAATTTAATAGTGTCACATATAGTGCAGAACTGGCATAGGTTTGCCGAATTTTCTGAAGATGACGTGGGCAATAATTATAGCAACGCTTAATATAGTTATTATAATCACATGTTTCAGGATTCAACTTATGGTGGATATATTGAACTAACAGCAGCAGGAGAGTTATTTCCATACTACTTTGAAGTTTATCGTGATTGTAAATTTTAAAAAAGTATTAGGCGATAACACAGTGGCTTAGCTAGGGCATTGGGGCCCCTCGCCAAACAAAATTGATGAGCAAAAAAAAAAAACCCCTCTTGCGTTTAGAACTGGCAGAAGGGGCCATAGTTACGCCACTGCGGTAACAATAACCCCATTAAAAGACTACGCTTCACTGGTAATTTATCTGCTGGTCATTTTGATGTATACATTCAGAATCAGGATTTTCCATCTATTGTGACGTCCACCTCTGAACTATAAAAAGAGTTAAAAAACTACGAGTGTGTTATTCCAATGTTAGGCATGGACAACAACTCAAAGCTGCAAAAAACAATTCTGAAAATAACCCACTTGCCCAGCAAACTGCAATTTCTAAATATCAGAAAAATCACCCTGAAGCTCATAGAGCGGCAGTGATGAAATATCTTGAAATATCGATGAAAGATGGTCATTGCAGAAAAAACTATCCACGGCCTCTTTTAAGAGAAACCCAAACGAAGATGGTTATCCCAATTATAAAAGATGATCTTCAGATGATGGTGGCTTGACTGTAAATTTGAGAGGTATACATGTACATAATGGTTGGGTTGTACCTTATAATTCAGTTTTATTACGCACTTTTAATGGTCATATAAACGTTGAAATGTAACTCTGTTAAATCCATCAAATACATATGCAAATATATTAATAAAGGAACAGACCAAGCTGCTTTTGAGTTGCACAAAGAAACTGGAGCAATAAACGTAGTAAGTATATACGAAAACGGTCGTTACATTAGTAGTTCTGAAGCTGTTTGGAGGATGCTTAGTTTTCCAATACATGAGAGAATCCCCGTTGTTCATCTTGCCGTACATCTAGAAAATGATCAACGAGTATATTTTACGATGAATTTGCAAAAACGCTACTGTACTTAGAAGTCCCATCTTACTACGTTTGGTAGAAAGAAAACGCTTTGGAAGATGAAAATGAGGAGCTGATGTGATTGGCTGGCCCGGAGTAAAAAAAGATTCAGTTTTAGGAAGAGTACACTGTACATCCTAACAATAGTGAATGTTATCTGCGATTATTACTTCATGAAGTACGAGGTCCTATGTCTTTTGAATATCTGAAAACAATTAATGGTGTAGATCATCCAACTTTTCAATCAGCCTCTAAAGCATAAGGTTTATTAGAAAATGATGACCAATGGGATAATGTCACATTGCAAGAATCTGCTTTGTGTGACTCGCCTCATAAAATGCGCCAAATGTTTGTAGTGATGTTAGTGTGCTGTCACCTTTCTGAACCATTGAGTCTTTGGGAAAAGCATAAGATTAGTTTATGTGAAGATTTTATATATGAAATAGAAAGCACGATTCAAGGAGGAGTTCAAAACTTGATGGATATTTCATTCATCATGTTTTGTTTTAATTCCATCACTTAGTGTATATTTCATACAACAAGTGTTTAATATCAATTGAAGATGCTGTTATTATATTAGGGGCAAGTGTCTTAAAACAGTATGGTTTACCGCAACCTACAAGAAATGAAGAATGTTTGGACAATATCAACTATTTGAAAGAAACAAATTAAAACTCAGAAAAATTGGACCAATTGGTAAGAAATAATTAGCCCTTATTAACAGAAGAACAGTTCTATGTTTATCAAGAAGTTCTCAATAGTATTGAATCGTCCGAGAGTCAGACATACTTCCTAGATGCCCCAGGTGGGACAGGAAAGACATTCTTACTTAATCTATTATTAGCAAAAGTTAGAAGTAGTAAACACATAGCTTTGGCAACATCATCATCTGGCATAGCTGCAACTCTTTTAGAAGGAGGAAAAACTGTTCATAGTGCTTTTAAATTACCTTTAAATCTGAACTGTAATGAATTTCCAAAGTGTAACATTTCTAAGCAAAGTAATGCAGCAAAAATTTTGAATTTATGTAAACTTATGGTTTTGGATGAAAGTACAATGATGCACAAAGGTGGTTTAGAAGCTTTGGATCGCACATTACAAGATATAAGAAATTTGACGTCATTAATGGGAGGTGTCACTGTTTTACTTGCTGGAGATTTTAGGCAGGCACTGCCAGTAATACAAAGAGGTACTAGAGCTGACGAGGTAAAGGCATGCATCAAATCATCACTCTTATGGACTAATATTAAAAAAAAATCTCTTACTACTAATATGAGAGTGAATTTGCAAAATGATATTTCAGCAGGGCTATTTTCTGAGCTTCTTCTTAAAATAGGCAATGGGGAAGAAGCAGGTAAAGTTATTATACCAGATAATTTGGGTAAAATTGTCTATAATTTGGATGAGCTTATTAATTCAGTGTATCCTGACATTTCTAAAATAAAAGAAAAATCTATGGACTGGTTGAGTGAACGTGCCATTTTAACATCTAAATCTAAAAATGACACTGCGTCTGAAATCAACGACAAATTACTCGATTCATTTGAAGGAGAATTAATGGAGTACAAGTCAGTCAATAAAGTGTTTAATTATCCAAGAAGCAGTTAATTATCCAGTAGAATTTCTTAACAGTCTAAACCCACCTGGATTTCCAGTACATAAATTACAACTAAAATTATTGAGGAATCTTAATCCTCCAAAACTCTGCAACGCAAACAAGGCTACAGGTAACTGCTTTACATAAAAACTTCATAGAAGCTGAAATATTCACTTGATGTGCTCGAGGAGAATCAGTTTATATACCTCGAATACTTTTAATACCATCCGAGTACCCATTTCAGTTCAAAAGATTACAATTTCCAGTCAAGGTATGTTTTGCTATGACTATCAATAAATCTCAAGGACAGACTTTGAAAATTACAGGACTTGATTTGAGGGAAGATTGCTTCTCTCATCGTCAATTTTATGTTGGTTCTTCTAGAGGTAGTTGTTCTTCTGAAAGTTTAGTAATTTTGGCCCCCCGATGGAAAGGCAACTTATGTAGTGTATAAAAGGAAGTACTTCAGAAAAATTAAATGTATCTTCATTATCGTATTAAATATTTAATTTACAAGCTTTACGTTCTATCATTCAATTTTAAAAAATACATTTATTTTAAAAAATACCTTAAGATCACTAGATTTTTACAAAATAGATTCAAATATATTAAGTGGAATAATAAATTAATTATTATTCAAAATATAATAATAATTAAATTATTTATAAGTGGAAGTTTTAAGTAAGATAATAATTATCAAGTTATATATATTTCTATTTTTGGTTTTTCTATGACTTGCTACTATATTTTTGAAGTGTTTGTTTTTTAATTTCAATTTTTTTTCTCCCTGTATATTCACTTAAATGCACAATTGTACACCCCTTTGCAGGGAGATTTTGTTGCCATAAGCAAGTAATGATTATTATTATTATTAAGTGGAATAGGTCTCTTGGGGATACCACTTTAAAAAAAAACGTGCCTGAGTATTTAACGCAAGGAGGTGTGGAAAAAGTACTGTTTGATCAATTTAAAAGCGCAGTGCAAAAATTGTGGGCGAAGTCGCGACGGCTAACATGCTAGTACATCTATAAGTTTTATAAAATACAAATTCTAATGACTGAGCTACTGACTCCTCACGATATCTCTGAAACCACTGTACATTTGGCCATGAAATTTTGTAGGTAGGTTCCTTTTACCTTTTATCTACCCCCAGGTACTATGTAGAGAAAATATGTTTACGATCCACTACCTTGATTGAAGATGGCAGCCATTTATTTGCATATTTTGACATGACGACATCTACGGAATCAATTACACTAAAAACTTGAAATTTAGTAGTTAGCTTTTTACTTATGACATCAACAACTTTTGAGAAAGAGAAAATGCTTATCCAATCTTTGATTCAAGATGGCGGTCATATAACTATTTGAAACCAAGTCCACTCACTATAATTATCACTGCTTCTTGGAAACGCTAAAATATAATGTATTTGGTATGATATTTTTTTAAAAAAAATAATATTGCCAAGAAGGGATTTTCTGTTCTCAATTTTTCCTTCGTTGGATGGAATATTATTAATTCTTGAATGTGATTGATATTAATGATTAAAACTAGCAAATACAAGACACTACCGCCAGTAGCGTGGGCTTAAAAATTAGTACAATGAGTATAATAATATAATATAATAATAATAATTTATATACTGGTTTTATGCATTTTTTTTTTTCTATTGAAATATTAAGATACTCACAGTGATTAAATGTTGACTTTTGTTTCATCATTCTGGTGTCTTGATGTTCAGAGTTAGAGCTGTAGAACTTATCATTCTTGGTGTTATCAGGAGAGAACTTACTCTTCCATATACCCTTGAAATAAGCTGCATTCGTCTGCAAGTAGGTACAAAATCACTTTATAAGTATTAATGAGTTGTGATGAGAAAATACTATCTATACAGTATATAAAGCTCTTTGACAGGTCTAAGGTCTAAGCTCTCTCTGACTCTTGTGTCCCAGATTATTATTTCATATTTCTAAGTAAAGAAAACTTACCAAAACAAGTTTGGTGCCAGTTGAAAGTGAACCGTCTGATAAAAGATTTTTTATTTGGTTTTTAGTAATTTCAGCAACCCAGTCGTTGATAGCTTTAACAGAAGCCTCAGGATTGATAGAGAAATCCATTTTGGTGATCTCATCCCTGAATATATCTTCCATGCAGTCTCTCACCTCCTCCTTGTCACTCACAAACAATCTGTCAACATCAAATGAGTTTAGATTTTAACATATTATATCTATTTTCTTTATAAATATAATCAAATTGAAACTCCGCTCCAAATAAAGGCGGAGATACACATGCCTGTAGCTTGAACAAAAACATGCCAGCTACTTGTACGTGCAAGCTACTTGCACGTGGATATGTTAAATGGCATGCCTGTAGCTGGCAAGCAAGCAGATAAAAGTAATGAAAGTCCTTAGAATGTCCTACTTCCCCAATTTGACGGCATGTGTATCTCCACCTTAATACTAACCGTTTAAACAACTATTAAAGAAGAGTCAAGTAAAAAAAAAAAATACAAAAAAAAAATAAAATAAAATAATTTTGGTTCAGCAGCTGGTATTTCTCTTTCGTATAATCTTTTGGTAGACATTTTTCTATTTAGCGTACGTGCTACCATGGTGGTAGTAAAGTAGTAAAGCAACTATGTTATGTAGGTGTAATACAGGTTCGTAATGTAGAAAATTATTAAATATTAAAACTTTTTTTTTGTTAAAAGCAAGAAGTACTGTGAACACGCATTTAACTACAGTGGCGGCGCCAGGCACGGGCAAACCGGGCGACAGCCCGGGGCCCCGCGGCGGGTACCCATCACTGATTTTTCAGAAATTTTGTACTTTTGAATAACAAAAATATTAAAATCTGTGACAAAGTATTGTACTCATATAAAGCACTAGCTGGATACCCCTGCTTCTCTACGGAGTGTTATTTTAATTTGATAAGTTCAAATTTAAATCAAATTATTATTATTCAGACAGACAGAGAAAAATAGACTCCAGCGCCTTATATTTTTTTAAGTCCTATATAAGTTTATAATTTAATTAAAATTAAAATTTAAACTTTCCGTAGTATGAATACTACTATAAACTTAAAAATTGAATTTGATAAGTTCATAAACTACCGTCGAGAAACATTTAAATTATTTTACTATGCGAGAATATCTAGATTCTATCCCTAGAATCGTTTCCCCCTCCTCTTTGATAAGATACTTTGCAAATATCCTAAATTTACCTCCTCCCTAAATTAAAATATGACAAAACTGTACATAACAACAATTACTGTACTCTTAAAGGACTTTTCAACGAAATGCATCATGAAGGGGGAAAAGGGTATTCATTACTTTGACCCCGTATTCATGACTTGTACCCCTGTGTACTAAAATTTAAATTTCGAAAATTCATGTAGACGGTGATTTTTCCCTTACTTTGAAGGTCAAGTGTGCAAATTTTCATCGTCAGCGGACTAAAACTGTAGATTTGTATAAAGAACATACATACATACACACACAAACATTGACTTTTAGATAATTTTTCCATTTTACCCCACTAAATGTACATAACAACAATTACTGTACTCTTAAAGAACTTTTCAACGATATGCATCATGAAGGGTATTCATTACTTTGACCCCGTATTAATTACTTGTACCCCGTACCCCTGTGTACCAAAATTTAAATTTCGAAAATTCATGTAGACAGTGATTTTTCCCTTGCTTTGATGGTCAAATTTGCAAATTTGATCGAGATTGGACTAAAACTGTGGATTTGTATAAAGAACATACACACATACGTTGACTTTTATATAATAGCCATCTTGAATAAAATGCCCGATTGGTAAACCATTTATCAAAAGTTACTAATTTCATAAAATGAAGCTAACTTCTAAATTTCAAGGTTCTAGTGCAATATTATTCTCCGGAGATATTGTCTTGTCGAATTTTGTATATAAATAGCCGCCATCTTGAATGAAGATGGCAGATTTTAAAAATATTTCTTAGCGAGCACTTACGAGGTAAGAGGAACTCACCTACAAAATTTGAAATTTTGCAGGTGTGTTCCTTAAATTATTATTTATTAAATTTCATGGTCATAGGTCCAGTGGTTTCAGAGATACCGTGATGTGTCAGTGAGTGAGTGGTATTTGGATTTTGTATATATATTATAGATTATTTGTTAATTAGTTTATTATTACAAAAAATATAATACAGTAAAACCTGACTAAAACGGACCCTCTTTCTAGGATAAAATGGTAGACTCATCTATTGTTTTTGTATCCTGTATTGTTTATATTATAATGTTTACATTATTACATTATAATACAATTAACTTGACTTATTTTCTTCTCTATTATTATTATTTATTATTAATATTACCTATTATTTATTTTTAATATTAATATTGTTTAATATTTACAGAATTATTAAAATTTGTAAAACCTAATTCGTATTATATTATTGGTATTATTCAAGTTATTTGAAATATTGTATACAAATTGGCTTTACACTCATCCCAATCAATTTTCACCTCATGTTCGCCTTTAAACTACCTCGCACAATCAAAAAAGAGTAAAAAAAATAATAACTTAATAATTTTGAAAAATAAATATAAATTTGGTGTTAAAGGAAAAGTCCATGGCTAAATTAGATACATTTCTTTTGGGAGAACGTTTTATTGCTTAGGGTGGTTAAATTAAATAACAAAGTTTTACTTCATATTTACTAATAGTCTTACTATATGACACATCAAATATAATTTAGAAAAAATTCCGTAATTATTAGTTGTAGCAAAGCCTAACTCGTTTGTTACACTTCTTAACTTTCCTAGCTCTTTATTAACTTCAAATAAATATTAATTTAAATGGCTTAGGAATTTCTTTTTCAAATTTCAAATAGACATAATTTTTGAAAAAAAGACAGACATGCACCATGACTTAATGAGCGAATTTTCAATGAAATCTGCAAATTATTGGCTTATGCTAATATAGGAAAATTTTGGTTTAGAATTTGGATGGGTGAAAAAAAAAAAAAAAAAATGGTACACACAGGGGTACAGGGTACAAAAGTCAAAATAGAATTTAACCTTCAAGATGCATGTCGTTGGAAAGCAATTTAAAAGTACAGTGATTGTTGTTATTTACACTTTGGTCATATTTTCATATTAGAGGGGGCTAAATTGTCAAAATTTGACCCTTAACTAAATGAAATCCAAAAATTCTGGCCAACGAACTCATCCTTTCATTTGATATTATTGACATTTTGAAATTTGTTTGGATTTTGTAAGTGTTTCCTAGCGTGAGATATCGTCTGGAGTGACACATACATACACTTATATACATAATGTATAAAAAAGTGTTAAATTTCAGGAATCGAGTAAGAATGGGCTAAAACGGATTTCTAAAACTAATATTCGCATTACAAAATGTTTAAAGTCATTGCAATAGTTAAATGTTCTTCGCAAATTCGCTAAACGAAAAAGAAAGTTACAACTAGTTAAAAGCTTTATGTTATAAGAATTACGAATTTACTTCATTTAATGCATATTTATTTAGCATAGTTATTTTACTAATAGTTGAAACCGAAAGTATATCCATGAGCAAGAGTAAAGGGGTGTTTTTAATCTGTTCTTTTTTTTTTTTTTTTTTTTTTTTTTTTTTATATGTTAATGTGGGATGATAAAGAAAGTATTTTCCTAAAAAAAAACCTAATAACAGTGTAGGCTTGGTATCAGCTGAAGTAGCGTAAAAAGTGATTTTTAAGCATGTAATTTTCAAAAACATTTCCCGGGGGAGGACCCCCCGCAAGGCCTAGAACCGCCACTGTTTAACTAGCACCGCACTGTTGATGTTGATATAGCATTGTCTGTCATCACATATGACATAATCTGTAAAACATTTCAACTTGCAAGATAGTTGGGAAGTGGGTTCAAAATTGATTACAAAATTTGTACCCCAAAAATAACTGAAGTTAAATAAAAGCGTGTAAAAATATATTAGTTTTAACTGATAAAGAAGAGCACAGACCTGTTAGCAGTGATAAGCTCGTAACTGACGTTTTTGCTGATTCTCATCTTCTGAAACTGTTTCTCCAACCTGTATGCATGCATGGTGTTCACTTTGGTCTGAAAATATAATTGTATAAAAATAAATTATGCTCGAAAATATTTACAACATAAAGATACAAAAGATTTTTATAACTACCTATTTATAGATATCTTGGTTTTACAGTGAAATGCTCATTATAATGGCCATCCACTATAAAATAATAACAATAAATAATCCTAAATCCTTTAAATTCACGGATTTCACTATATGTAAAACCCAATACATTAATCATTAATAACGACACAAGCCAGAGAAGCCTGCGTATCAATTTTAATTTAAAACTCATTCCAAAAACCTTTTTTAAGGTGTCTTTGAAAATTTTATATTTTGCTTGTTTCCATTCTGCAGTATACATTTCCACGGACAAAATTATGTTGCATAAGATATAATTTAATAATACAAAGATAATGGATAGATTGTTAGAAAATAATTATTTTGAAATATCTCCTTTTGAAGTAAATGTACAAAGTATGGGTAATTTTAAATAATTTTTGCAACAACTTTTGAAATTACATAGGGGGCCTTGAAAACGTATAACACTTGGCTATACAGGGTAAATTAAAGTAATTTTAACTTCTTTTTACTTATATTTCTATTCATTGAATATATTTATTTTATAATAAAACAAATACGTGATCTCCCATATCGTAAAATCTATCTTAAGATATGCATAAGCCGATTAAAAATATTCATGTGGACAAGAAGGGAGCTTAAAAATGATTTCCTTTGTTTAAATTAAAATTAGAAATGTATTATACTATAATTTATTGATTTCAATATATCATTACGTTATTATAGAAAATATTCTGTCAAATAGTGTGGTAAATGGCTTGTTCGAGTCCTTTAATCATGTTTCTGTGTGTCAAAGATCTCATTGTGCGCTATACATTTCGGTTTTCGGCGTTACATAAAAAACGTCGCCCGCACATAACAAACGTCGGCCTTAATTCGGTTAGGCTTTAAGATCGGAAGTAAAATTGGAACAGTAAACCAATATCGAAGGGGGTCCCCTTAGAGGATAATAAAATCTTACGCTTGGAATATTTAACTTCTATAAAATTGTCAAGGAGCCCCATTCAGTTCTGAAGGCAAATCCTTTTTTTGCTCATCAATTTTATTTTGCGGGGGACCCCCGAAAAGTTCTTGCGGGGGAGCCCCGAATGTCCTAGCTACGCCACTGGGGTTTTCAAAAACCAGCGAACACTTTTAGTCTTGTATCTGTGTAATGCTCTAGGCCCGTCAACATTTTGTAAAAGCCCATATCCTCAAAACTCCCAGTCTTATATTTGAATGAAATTCGGATGGTAGGACATAATTAACCCATTTTCCCGCACATTCCTAGCCCATTGCTTTCTTTTTCGTATGTGCAGATACTTTTTTTTTTACTAACACATTAAAATTACTCATCTGATTTTGAAGGAATTTGGATGATTTGCCAAAATTAGTCCACAGGTGCTCCTAAATAAATATTGGAACCGAACCAGGTCCAAACAACAACACTTTTAATTCCCAGTTAGGTCATATTATTAATACAATGGGACCACTCGTCCAATAATAGGAGTCGAGAACTAATGCCACACTACTAAAACTATTAATACTGGAGAAGGAAGAAAACACTCTTATAGGGTGATTAAGAACCTGGAGATATAATTGGAGTCGGAATCTTCATAATGTATCGCTTCTAGACCTTTATTCTTAACCCTACATAAATATTTTGAAAAGAAGATCAAAAGCTTTTTTAAACTATTTTCACGGAGAGAAACTTGAGGAGGTGGTTGAAAAGTAAAAGTTATTTTGCGTAATATCCTGGTGGCCTGACAGCACCACTCTGCCTCGGTTCCTTCTTCTCATTGCTTCTCCTGTTTTTTTTACTAATTATGATTGTCACGTGATTTAAAACGCAATAGAAATTTCCAAATACTTAGCTTAATAACTTAATGATAGTTGTAAGGTTTCTTTAAAAGGCAATTGGTTTTAAACAAGTAATTCAAATAGCTGAGATAATTATGGAAGGAAATGGTTTTTAAGTAGGTAATGAATTGTCTGGTTAATTAGCTAATTGCATCATATCATAAGAAGTTTAGTTTCCCTCATCAATACATTTAAATATTGAGCAAAATTTAGTTCTATCGCACTGAACCTTGTGTTTAGATCTTATTTCTACTTTCTCATAAACGAATAATATTGTGTGATAGCGCAAAAATGCAATTTTGAGAATTGAGAACACGTTCCAAAAAAAGTGGTTTTTAAGAAATGTCTGTCTATAATCTGCCGTCTGCGCAAACGCATGAAGCCTAAGTATTGAAATGAAATTTTATATCCCGAGGTAAAATCGAGAAATGAATTTTTGATCAAATTTTGAAGGCGCTACCCATCAAAAACTTTTAAAAAAACATTATATATAATGTGATAATGCCAAAAAATTCTCTACTTAATACCAATCTAAAATCAAGTTTCCTAGATACATATTATTAAGTTCTGGGTCTTCCGGTGGTGACCGCCGGGTCACGTTCGCCTCCTATGCTGGAGACATCTTCAAGAGGAAACGAATAAGAGGCGACTTAATGATGACATATCAACCACCGAAGCGAACGCGATTTCCGAGAATATCGATAAAAATAACAACAAAAAAACAAAATGTAAACAATCACGTGTTATAAACTTTTTGGTGGATTCTAATGCTGAGAAGTATAATATTAATGATATTTTGAATTCACGCATTTTCCCGGGCAGAAAACCCGTTAATTATAAAAAAAAACAAAAAAAAACTAGATGTTATTATTATCCAAACCAAGCAACCCGGAAAATAAAAAATATACCGATTCGGGTGCAAATTTTTTCAGTCACACGTAGCACGTCGCGGTCATTCAGAACTCGTTAACCACACGTTTGCCGACTCACCCGGAAGCAGAAGCAACCGCAACTGCTCCAGTGGTCACTGGACCACTGGACCTCCTCAGCCATCTACTTTTTCCCAGGTAAACGCGCATTATTATAATTTTTAGTATAATCCAGCCCATTTCTATTTTTCCCTGGAAATAACCACTTTTTAAGTATGTTTGATTATAAATTAATTAAATTAGATGTTATGGGATTTAAATTCAATATCAATATGTTTACTCTTATGTGAGAAAGGTTATTTCCATCCCCCATCAGTTATAAAGTGTAGATAAAATACAAATGATTTTATTTGTATTTTCTTTGTTATTTAGAAAAATATAATTTTTTATAAAGAATGACTTTTTTTCATAAAATTAAAATTTAGTTCCTTCTTATGCAACTTTAAAAAATCGCCTTACGGAGTACAGGTTACACATGGAACAAAATTGTTAATACGATAAATCTTCATTTGAAGACATGCAGGAGGGATGATCAAGAATGGCTTTTTGTCGAAAAATGAAATTTTTTAGTCATTTCACGTATCGTCAAATCGATCCTTGGACATACTGTATATATATATATATGATAATACAAAAAAAAAAAAATTATATTACATTCCAGACACTGTGATATAATGCCATTGTGCAGACGACCGTAAGGTCATTGCTATCATGCTGTACATGTATTGTTTTGATCAAGTTTTTGCAGTTTGTTCATTATGCATTATAAAAAAAAATAAAAAATAAAAAAATAAAATAATGCCATTGTACAAACATATTATGAACATTGATCTAAATAATGATATTGTTTTGTAGTTGTTATTATCATATATTATACATTAAACAATGTCAGTCACTTTAAAGATCCTTGACACCCAAAAAATGTTAAGAGTTAAGGGCGAAATGTTTTGTCTATTTCCGTCATTGTATGTCATAGAAATATGTGCCGAAAAAAAGAAGGACGAATTATATTATTATAATTTTTTTAAAATAATAAATGATAATGTTTGTTTGTTGTACATTTGTGCACTTCAATGCAAGGTTAACCAGAAGGTTTATTAAGTACTTTGTATTTTTGCAGTCAAGGTTTCCTCTTTAGAAATCTTTTAGTAAATCTAAAGAGTAAAAAAATAAATAGACATATAAGTATTGTAGGAATGCTTGCCACCAGATACAGGATGTTGTCGATTCATTTATAAATAAGGAACAAATAATTATATTGCCTAATATTATATAAAAGATCGTTCAGATTTGTCGGGAAAACCCAATATTCTTAAAATTGATTAGCCATTAAAAAAAAAATAAAAAATAAAAAGTTCTAGGAATCTAAATACTAAGCTTAGTCCTTCATATTATGTAAAATAAATGTATCAATATTACTAAAATATATTATTTGATAGGTTTTTATGGCATAAGGATTTATTTCAATATAAAAAAAATATTAGAGTTAATTTTCTTAGAAATGCAAAACAAAACTTTCTCAAATACACATTTTATTTTGGTATTCACCATTTTTCTCTATCCTTACCCTAGTAAGGATTAGTTGTCGCCACCTTAGAAGGATTTGAGATGTTATTACATAGTTCATATAATTATCATTTATACAATTATTCAGTAGTGTCCCGATGACGCACCTCAAAATGCTAAGCTAAGGCAAGCACATTTATTCCAATAAAAATAAATGTTTGTTTTGATTTGTTGGTCTTCATATAGATATAATATCTTAACTAAATTAATTTACTTAATTTTAATTTTTTTTCTAAATACAAAATTAAGCCCGTTGCAATATACGGGCTTAACGCCTTGTAATTTATAAATGCGATATTTTGAGTTAAATATTAATCTAATCGAGTAGTGTTCTGTCAGCGACGACTCACCTCGAAATTATTTGTTATTACTAAGCTAAAGCAACCACATTTATTCTAACAAAAATAAATGTTATCTTTGATTTGTTGGTCTTCAAATAGATATAATAAACTTAACTAAATTAATTTGGTAATCTTAACGGCTCGTATAAATATACTTTATAAATTATATTTTTTTTATAATTGTTAAATTGTTAAATAACATTATACGGTACACAGCGCAATATCTGTTTTAAAGATAATATAATTTAAAAAAAAGACCAGTCATACACCATGGCCTAATGAGGGAATTTTCAAATGAATCTGCGTATTATTGGCTTATAATAATATAGGAAAATTTAGGTTTAGAATTTGGATTGGTGAAAAAAAAGAATTAGTACACAGGGTTACGGGTTACAAAAGTCAAAATAGTATTAACCCTTCAAGATGCATGTCTTTGGAAAGCTCTTTAAGAGTACAGTAATTGTTGTTATGTACACTTTAGTCATATTTTCATATCAGAGGGGGGTAAAATGGAAACATTTTTTAATGCTATTTTTGACCCTAAATGGTCAAAATTTGACCCCTAAATGAACTCCAAAAATGTTGGCCAACGAGCTCATCCTTTCTTTTGATATTATTGACATTTTAAAATTTGTTTGGATTTTTAAGTGCATCCTAGCGTGAGATATCGTCTGGAGTGATACACATATAGGGCTCGGATTTGAGCATATTTGCATATTTTTTTCCTGAATAGTACTCATTGAAAGAAGCCTTTTGGTGGTATTTTCACCTTTCTGGGACCAACAGAATTTAAATTTATCGAGCATATAAATGCATATAACGGCTGTTTTCAGAAAAGCATATAAATGCATATTCTTGTGGTTTTTCGTCTAAATACTTTGTTTTTATTCAAAGTCTCTATTTTATTGGCCGATTTAAAAAAAAAACCACTTCAAAGTGAAAATATAGAAAAAATCCACCAATCTACTTCATTGACTCACCTAATACCGAACATTTTGTAAATAAACTTTTACATAAAACTTCTCATACATATACTTGAAACTTGTGGATATAGCAGTGTATCATACATACAATATGAAAATAATACTCGTATATAAACATATACGAATTTTTTTTAAGATATACGAATGAAAGGATTAAGATATATAGATATACAAAGATTTTTTCGTTTCCCTGTCCGTTTTTCGAACATATTCTGCATATTTAACAGCATATTATGGGTTTTTTCGTGCATATCTATCGAGCATATAATGTGTTTTTCGAGCATATCTATCGAGCATAAAACAGGTGGTTTTCGAGCATATCTGGAGATTTTATCGAGCATATCGATCCAAGCCCTACACATATATATATATATATAGTTTATGTATATATACATGCATATATATAAATAAAAACAGTGTAACATTTCAGGAATCGATTCAGAATGGTCTAAAACGGATTTCCATGGAGAACATTTTCAAAAATTCACATTACAAAAAATTTGAAGCCATCGAAATTTCTCTACTGAACTGCCAATTAGCTACCTTGCGTCCATGTCTGAACGAATTCTCCTGAGACAAACAAGTATAAGATGATTCTAAATTCAATAAGCAAAGTGTGCAGAAGGTTTAAATTCATCTAATTTGCATGAGGATATCTGAAAGGCATTATTTCTAGATAATTTTAATTGGTAATAATTAAAAATGAATCTTTCTTCGGAAGTATCAAAATGTTTTCTATTTTTGAAAGCTAAAAATTAATTAATGTATACAATAGATTAGCGAAAATATAATATCCCTGGTTCTGTTGGACGAGGGACATTAGTCTGTAAAGTTTTCTACTACAATTGATTTTTATTTTCAGTATTGAATTTAAAAATTGTTTATTTGCTTGTGACTACACAGTTGAAACATAAAGATTATTTTTTAATTTCAATAGAGAGATGAATGTCGTAGTAGTTGAAGGTGAAGGTTTTATAATCTATATTAGGTCAAGATCAATCCAGGCTACACAATTGCTTTTTTTATTTATAATTCTGACTACAATAACAACACTAGATATTCTAATGGATATAGTCAAACAAATGTCATGTACATCATATCATTAACTAGACTGTTTTTATACTTGACAAGTAAATTACAGTCACTATCCATGATGTGAGATAACAGCCCCACGAAACAATGAAACTTTAAAAATTAGCTAATGTAATTGCTCATTGTAGGTATTATTATCGGTGTAATAATAGATACTCTTAAACTAATGCTTATATTCGTAATTACTACTTATATTCTCTGTCACGGGGAAAGCCAATATTACATTAGTATTTAACGAGTTACATCTACAAATGCTATTAATAAAAATCGCAAAAACTGTTTTTGAAATGTTACATTGGGAAGGCAATTTCTTTTCTTTTTGGGAGCCCCAAAAATTTCTACATTTTTACTGGATCTATAATACACAATACAAATGTTACTATAGAGATCCTTTCTCTTTACTTCCGCGAGGATATTTTTTTATAAAACCTTAAAAATAATATTAATATAATTATTTATGCAGGGTGTTCAACTTTTAACTAGAAATTACCATGAGTAAACAAGATACCGTTTTATAATACATATTATTTATAAATTTATTGTAGTTCATTTTATGATCTAAAATTAATCCCACCGCAAAGCGTCACTAATTGAATATTGTGTGGTTTTTTTTATAGTAAACTAATCCATTTTTAAATATATGTAACAGAAGACCATAACATTAAAGAAAAGTTTGTTCAACTAAGTAAGTTACCACAAAGCCTTGTTAGAATCAGCTAATTACAGACTCTAAAATAAATTGATTTAGTCGTCGATTATTTATTATTTAATTTAAAAAAATATTAATTTAAACCAGATCTAATGGCTGGAATAATTCCAAATCGATTATAAATTTATTTATATCGTGTTTCTATATTAATTGTGTTTCTATATTAATTGTGGTTAAGATAAAACCCCGAGTAATAATTACAGAGTAATTTTGATTTCATCTTTTTCTTGCAGGTTATTCATTTTTAGCTTTAAAGATAGATTATTACATGAAAGAATTGAGTGTAAATTATTCCAAGGACGACCAGAATGGGAAAACGATGGAAATACCCCAAGGAAAAATGAAATTCTTAAATGAACCGAAACTGTAAATTAGCAATTCAAAACTTAACTACCTGACTAATAAAACTATTATGTGGATTCAAGTCGACTTGAATAAAAAAACAATTATTAGAAAGATGAAATAATCTAATAACGAACAAAGTAAATCTTACATTACATCGTACATATTATCTTATATATATATCGCACAAATGTTTATGTGAGATGATTACTACGATTAGAAAATCGATCTCAAAGGACTCACCTGTTGCTGAGGAAGATGCAAAACATTCTTGATGCTAGCTTCAGTATCGTTGGCTGATATGAAGTATGATAACATGAGAGCAGTGTAAACACTGAAGGGGGAGAAGAACACGTTCTCATGGGGTGTTCTTTTGTTCAACTCTTTCAGCAGGTTCAGCGAGAACACTTGCTGTCCCTTGTACAACGATAACCTGCTGTTTGGATCCAACTAAACAACAAATACACATAATTAACACATGAATATCAAACCCTTTTTAGATTTAAGACAGGTATAAATAGATTTTTTCAAACGAATCTGTGAACACGACTTGAGTCTGGGGTAACAATAGTTAATACTCATTTAACAATGATCTTGAACTAACTTATAGCCTACTCTATACTTTCTTTCCAATTATTACTAGTTGAGGTTCCTTTTAAACTTAAATCTTATTATACTTTAACTATGGAATCTGTTAACAATTGAAAAGCTTGTTTCCAAAAAGGGTACTGACTATACTTCAAATTAATATAGATTTGGTACCTATACTTTGGAAACAAGCTTCCAAATAATTTAATATATCCTCGATCTTTAACAGAACTTTACACTGTTCAGTATACTGACTTTTATTTATTTATAAATATATAATAAAAATGGTACAATTAATATTTTATTTAAAATGCCACAAAAACAGGCAGCCCCGCTCCTGCCAAAAAAGTTACTTGTTAATTGGCAGCCCTCCCTAAAAGTTAAGGTGGTTACAGATTGTTAGAGAAAGAAGGTGGTTTCTCAAACCACCTCTAACATTTAGGGAGGACTCCTAATTAACAAGTTCCCAAAAACCATAAGGTCATATGCCACACCAAATAGGACCTTAAATATTATCACAAAATAAAAGATAACAATAACTGTTTCATGAGAAGTAATTAGACATAGCTGTTTTCATGTGAGCAAACATTCTTCAGGTATTCGTCCTATAAAGGTAGTAGTTATTTGTTAATGTCTGAAAATCTTTATTATTTGACTTCAGATATTTTTTGGGGTAAAAGTGGTCATTATAGGCCAGCTAAATTTAGTTCATGTGACAAATAGTTCATTTAAAGAGTAGAATCATAGTGCTATGGCGACATGATGAAGTTTATTTATAGTACCTGAAGTTTTCCATCAGTCGAGGCTTTTCAACTCAAAAGAAAACCAACTCTTCTCCAGCTGGACCACCCTGCACTTTTGCCCAGGTAACTGCTTTGAATATAACTACCATTTATTAATAATTGGTCTCAGTTATCTTTAATTAGCGCCGTTTTGTTTTCACGTAGCTTGAGCGATTTCTCAAATGAAAATACAACAGGTATAGGTTTCAGAACTCAGTACATGCGAAGTGTCAAGATATGACTGCAACGCCACACAATGGAAAGTAGTGATTTATAATTTTATTTTATGGAAGCTCGTACTCTCGAGCTTATCTCACTCGACAAGCGTCGCTGTCTTAGCGCGACACTTGTCTCTGTTGCTTGTCGCTGTATCTGAGTTCACCAGTTTACCTCAAGGTTGTGAAATAGAAGAGTACGTAAACTAAAAGAATATTCAAGTCCAGTCGAACCCCAAAAGATGAAAATTTGGAAAAACCTTTTCCTTAAAATGTATAAACACTCACTATAAGGGATTTTTAAAAAATGTACAGGAACATTTATAGTTGAAATTATAACTACATAACTAAATAAATATAAAACTTAATTTCGGGTTTTAAATTATTTATATATGGTTAGTGATGAAATATGGTTCTTACTATAATTTGATTGTCATTCTCACTGAGGCACTGCTGAAGACTGAGCGCAGGTAGCGCTGCCAGCAGCAGCAACTTTATCATTCTGAAATCAAAACAAACAATACTTTGTATTAATCAAAATAATTCTTTAAGATTAATTAATGAATTATAAAAGTGTGTGGTAAACTATGTTTGGATCTCGAAGTTGAAGTTTCGATACCATAACTGGAAGCAACTTCGAGTTTTGAGCTTGAGATGTAGAGCACAGTCATGGGATATTATGGAAAATACTCCGGAATTTTGTTTGTAGACTGGACAAATAATCCTTACATCTTTTTGTAAAACTTAAGCATTGAAATTACATTGATTTATCAGCAATATAAGAATATATATTAAAAATATATACGAGTATTAAGAATTTAAAAAAAATAATACATTTCATCAGGCCAAAACCGAATTAGGACGGTGATACCTTCCGGGAGGAGAAGACAGCATCTTTCCTGTGGCAATGCTTCTTAACAATGGAGATACCGTTTCACTACCTAGGAGAGACCTCGCCGTAAATTTTAGAATGGCTACTGGCTATGACTAAACATACAGACACTAGCATAAAATAGGCATTAAGGGGATAAGTAACTGCCTACTATGTGAGAGTGGAACTCGGGCCACATCGTCCTAGATTAGGTACCATGCACTTTAGAACTACAATAGGCAACCAAGCAGCAACTCAGCAACTACAGATGGTCTAGCAAGGCTGTAGTATATTGGTGCCAAGGAAATTAACAAGATTCCTCCGAATCCGGCAAATAAAAAGTTTATAAAAAATATAATATAGGGGAATCATTACATATTGTTTAAGTTACAGACCTACTGGACAGGTAAAAACTTTTAGCCCGTTTCCTTCATGCTATATTAACTAGATTTTAAGAATTAAATACAATTTAAAACTATAACCCATTTTACTACGTTTTTATTAGCTTGCTTTCTTGTTTGTATGTTCGTTTGTTTGTTTGTCCAGTACAAATCTTGCAATCGATTTTTAACAAACTTCCCGAGTAGCTAGACATTTGAAACTTTTAGAATAGCTCAGAACACGATGACAATGCATTATTTTATTAATTTTAGCCATCTTTCAGCAGAATTTAATTCTTTTTCAGCAAATTTTGCTGTATGGAAAGTTAGTTCGGAAAAAACCGCAAGTTATTTTATTTGTTTTGACATATCCCATATTTACGATCTTCATTTTGACGTATTTTAAATTTATGATTTATGACAGAAAATTTAAAAACGTAGTATATAAAAAGTTCTTTTTATCTTGTAATTATTTACTCTCATGAGTTTCGATCTTTCTATTTAATTTTTTTGTAGAATGTTAAAAGACTCAAGTCTTGTCTAATCAGTTTTTCCACGTAATTGTTTTTACGGAGTCTTACTTGGGTAAAAGAAAAAAGGCATGCTCAGTTGGAATACAATAAATACAGAGATACAATACATACTTATCTGTATAGAGATAAAGAAAATAGAAATTTAAAACAATAGTCCAACGTGACACGGGGTGTCTGATCTCTGTGTTATATTATTGAACTATTTCCTTGTCAGATAAAAAAAAAATAAAATGTCCACAATAAAATAAAAGAGTAATTAATTTATCAGTAATTATTTATACATGATATATATATATATATATATATATATATATATATATATATATATATATATATATATATATATATATATATATATATATATATATATATATATATATATATATATATATATATCCTTAATAATTATTTCCTAAAATCACAAAAATCTCAGCAGTGTTGAAAAAAAATAAATATGAGTAATCTTTATAAAAAAAATTACCGGCAAGCATTTTGGCAATGGTCTGTGTTTTTGTGGCTGTGTGTTTTCCTTAAGCTCATTCATACTAATAACCAGGTGCACAGCATATAAATGTTGTTAATTATTACTACTTTAATTTTAAGTTTTTGGTAGTTTTCATACTACGGAAAGTTTAAATTTTATTTAAACTAAACTAAACTATTTTTTTTTTACTACTTTTCTAAATATTATTTTTCGATATCATCAAAAGTGCTATGTAATTCTTGCAAGAAAAAAAGTTTTCAAGACACTGAATTCTCTCCATACACAAAACCTCTAGTTGTCAAAGCTCAGTTATAGCAATAAGTTAGACTCTCATGCTAAATTTGAAATAATAGTATAAAATATTATCACATGAACATGCCGATAATAGTATAATATGAGTATACAAACTTATAGGGCCCTCAAACCTGAAGCAAATCCCTCATTACATAGTGAAACAGAATTTAGATCCCGAAATATATTATTTAATTAATTTATTAGTTTTTAATTCGAGAAAATAAAAGATCTGAAGGACATGAGCCAAGACAATTAATAATCCATTAGAGCAAATGATAATTATGATGTATTTGAAATATTGCAAGGACTTGAGATAAATATGTAAATATTTATCTATTTTCCCCTCATCTATATTATCTATTGTTAGTTTTGACCTCTTCCTTCCTTCCTTCATGCACTTCCTAGTCTTTGATTTTTTTTTTTTTATATATATACATATATATTTATCTATATGAGAGGGTCAAAATAATAAATTTCGGACAGATAATTTAAATATTTAAATCAATGTAAATATGTTTGATTGATTAGTTAATCATAATATAACATCATTAATATTAAAAGAGGAAGGAATTAAGATAAACAATATATCCCGTCTCTGAAAATCGAACACAGATTCCAGCCTAAGCGAAGCATCATTCATCATTTGATATATAAATGTAACCAATGAGCTTCGGTGAAATACAAAATGCTTTTATAGCATAAATTGCAGTACAGGCATACTTAAAATAGACTGCCAATTGGTATGGCACATAGCTTCCTGGCATCCTATCTAACACTTTATTAATTGTATGCTTTTACAAGCCCTTATTGTCGAATTTGTTTAATGGTTTCCCCAGTTTTTTTAATCTGTCAAAATTATTTGGATTTTTTACATGCATTCAAGTATTAATTTAGCAAAAGTTAAAGATCGCAGACGGTTCAAATTAATCTAGGGCTATCTGCAGGCTACTTTCGATAAACTGTAAAAGTTTCATACAAATCAGATAAGTACGTTTGAAGCTATAGGTGTAAATAAATGTATATTAGTGAGCATGTGAAAGAGAAACGAATAGAAATAGAAGGTTGAAATTTATATGGGACCAACAATGGGCTAATTATGACCTACCACCCAAATTTAATTAAAATTGGACCTGTAGTTTTTAAGGTATGTAAAAATTGAGTGACAGACAGACCGACATACCGACGATTTCTGTCTTGGAATTTTTGAAATCGGATTCACAATATATTTTGGATCATCAGAACGATCTCATAGCTTCCGTTACCTTCGGTAAGCTCGGAAGCAAAAAAAATGTGGAAAGCATCAAGGGAATTCAGTCTAAAACATTAATTTGACAAGTTACAGTAATAATATATTAAAATGTTTGAAATAATATAAATAAATAAGGATATACAAGAAAATAATTTATTTTATCAAATTGAAGGTCAAGCTCAATGATAATTAATGTAAACCACACGATGACCTTATACATATATATATATATATATATATATATATATATATATATATATATATATATATATATATATATATATATATATATATATATATATATATATATATATATATATATATATATATATATATATATATATATATAAATTTCGTGTATGATCTTTTATCTTTGTTAGATTAAGAGCTATAGGCTCTATATATAATGGAATAAATACATTTTTGTTATCGGAGAAGGAAAAATAATATAGTAAATAAACATCAGATATAAATAACTGAACTGTTATTGTGTACTGCTATCCATAAAATATTAAATTTTCCTACTGGAATATTCTATGTATAGTCCATAGGAGGAAAATTCAATACTTAACAAGTTGCAAAATTGACTTCAATTAGGTAATAAAATCGATTAGTTTGTAACATCTTGAGATAAAACTTCTTATTTTCATATTTTTATACTATGGTAGTTTCCATTTAGCAGCATCCTCTATGGATGTTATAACTAGAAATCAGTTAAAGCTAGAATTTCCTAGTCAGAACTAGTTTGGCAAAGAGCTTTCGTCAAAAACATTAATGCTTGGTAAGAACTAGAATCCCTAGTTTTTTTGGTGAATATCTAGTCTAAACTACTTTTGACTAAAATTGAGCAGTTAAAATAAAAGTATTTTGTACCTTTCCCAACTTGCAGTAGTAGTTAAAGAAGGTAAATAACGAAGACAAAGAAAGATGTGCTAGGAATCTTCTTGAAATAATCAATTTAAAAATGACTGGAAACAGACTCAATATTCTGAATGACGCTGAAGAAAGCTTTTGATTAAAGTAATATTTTTATCAAATATCTCAGAATATTTTTTTGAAACGCACCTTCTTGAAAAACTCAAATTTAGAGTTAAAGTTTATTTCTCAATTTTGTCTGGGGATATACTTTTTGGAACGAAGTTCCTTATGGCACGTTCTGGAGCCCGGGAGTGAATCCGAAAAAGCGACCAAAATCACCGTCACGCAAAATCCGTCACGAAATCTACCGATGGCGATAACTTGTGTAAAAGTTGACCGACTTAGTTGAAATTTAGTACACATGTTCACTTTACCAATGTCAGGGACAAGTTCGTTGGACAACTTTATCCGCCAAACGCGCAACGCTCGCGTAAACGTAAGCTTCGAATTTAAAATTGGAATTTTTGGACGTGAAAAAATTCTAACTTCATCTATTTAATGAGACAAACAACTTTTTTAAATAATTTTTTTTTAGTAAAACGAACACCGACACTACTATGTAGTGATAAAGATCTCTTAATTTATTAAAGCGGACCAAACCGATTAAAATAAAGAAAAAAACGTTTTTACCGATATCATACGTTCTAACGTAAAGATTTAAATGAAACTTTGTATACATCACCTACAGTACAATTGAAACAAGCATGTAACATTTCAACCTGATACAAGCAGAAGTTTTTGTGAGTTAATGATTTATATATTTTATTTTAATATTTTATTGGAGTAACATGCCGACGGGGACTGGGAGGACAGTTCTTTTTCGTTCTACAACAATCTGCTTTAACTATAAACTTATTATTACCTTTTTTTCTCAATATACAATACATTATTTATTGAAAGACGCTCGCTTCAAAGATAATAAAAAGATTTTCATTTAATTTTGCCTTAACTCCACTAGTACAAATAGTTAGTTACTTTTAAATTTGTCTCTTTTCTAACTCCACCATGTATACGTAGTTATTACAGCGGTTTCATAATTTATATTTAATCAAAAGCGTAAGGAACTTTGTTCCTACCGGGTGTCCCACGACACCACACGTATTTTTTCTGAATATGTAAGTAACATTTTATCCATGCATCTTCACAGACGATAATTTTTAAAAAATATTATTGATAATAATTTTTTTAAGACTCAGGAGACCTCAAACCATGTTAACCATAAAAATCATAAAATCATATTTTTAGGGCCATTACAATACTTCCTCACGTATATGATACATTAAAAAAAAAATTAAAGACATAGGTCGGGATGATGCATTGTACAATTCACTAATTACTTCTAGTGCTAATGAGAACGTGAAGATAACAAATAAATAGCATTAATTAAGGTAATTAAATACTTCAAACAATACTGATTCCCTGTGCTTCCCAGAGAGATTTTAACTAAGTTTCTATTTTCAACTCTTCCGGTTTCCGGTTTGTTGGATTTGATTTACTATATATGGAAAACGATTTGGTCTAACTGTCGTTCGAGCACTAGTAGAGAAAGACAATGGATCTCCAAAACGCGGAACTAGAGGTACACTTACTTTCTCATCTGGAACATTTAAATTACCCTTCAATAATGCGTATTTTAGAAGAGGCCTTGTCTCCAGACGACTCTGTGGTGAAAAAGCTTAAGTTCTGCCTTAATATAATGGGTTTCTAAACTAAAAATTGTTATTAAAGCAATACTAAAGACTAAGACAAAACTATTCCAATGTTAGTCCCATATTATTTAAAACAATCTGCGAATATTTAATAATAAACTAAAATGAATGTGACTTCACTTGAAATCCGACTTTGTTTGGAGGTCCAAACAGCCACACTTTTAATTCCCAGTGGGAATATATTCTTTTATATTCATATGAATAATATAATTGACACAAAATTTATTCTTATGTCATGGATAAAGATGAGAAGAAGATGGAGGTTTTCTAATCCATAAAAATCTACATAAAAAAAAAAAATTAAAATAAATGTTTTATCTATATATAAATAAATCAGCAACCGCATTACAAAAATGATATTATTATTATTTTTATTTTAGTTTTTTAAATGTATACTATACTTTTTTTTTGAAAACAGAGTGAAGCCTGCATTTTCTTTTTTTACTACGTTTTTATTAGCTTGCTTTCTTGTTTGTTTGTCCGGTACAAATCTGGCAATCGATTTCTAACTTACTTCCCGAATAGCTAGACATTTGTAACTTTTAGCATAGCTCAGAACACGATGACAATGCATTATTTTAATACTTTTAGCCATCTTTTAGCAGAATTTAATTGGATTTCAGCAAATTTTGCTGCATGGAAAGTTAGTTCGGAAAAAATCCGCAAGTTATTTTATTTGGTTTGCCATGTCCCATATTTACAATCTTCATTTTGACGGGATTCAAATTTGTGATTTTTATAAATAAAGAGATAAACATTGAATGACAGCAAAACAGGAAATATATCAATTATATTATTTATCGGTTATATTATTTATATTATTTCAAATATATCGATGGCACGGTTTAGATTTGGTGTTGGGGAGATCCGTTGTACAAAGATTTGTCCTTTTATAGGTTTAAGATCAGCTCTCTAGATTCTAGATGGTTGTCATTTATGTGAAGTAAATAAATTTGGAACTATTTTTTTTTTTTACTAATATTATATATTATATAACAATTATATTATCAACATTACATACGATTCAACTATTAGTTATTTAAGCAGAAAACATCTTCTGAGAGTATAACCTGACTAATTTTCTGGGTTTAAATTTTATTTAGGCCATGATAAAACTAAAGCTGACTCTTTTAAAAACATTCATTACACATATACACGCTTTAACTTTTTAAATAGCTTTTTTTTAATTCTTATTATCGAAAAAACAAAACAAAAAACACAACAATTAAAATCTGGCATTTATCACTGGAAAAAACCAGAAGTGTTTGTTAAACTCTGAGTAAGTTATGTAACAAACTTATCATAGACTATAGACAATCAAATTGGATGAAAACAATTAAATTAGAAGAAGACAATAAAATTGAAATCTATTCGGGTTGTCATTCTATCAAATGAATTTATTTGGAGAGTCGTGGTACATTAGATGATTATTTATTTGATTGTTTCCATCTCTGGAGGCTATAAATAACTCAATATAATTGAATCTATTTAAACTAAATGTGCTGTCAACAACATAATATAACTACTACAATAATTTCTAATCACGAAGGATTCACAATTTGATAAAGAAAAAGATGCGACTGGTAACATCATAGTAAAATCGTTTGGTCAAACTCGAACAATGCTTTTTCATATATACAGTACTGACTTTATATTTCTCAATACATAATTTATCTATCTATATTATTAAAAAAGTTTTGTAAACAAGCAAATGTGTAAAATTGTGCGAAGGTCCAAGGCAGCGGCCGCTTTTTGACGAGCAAAGCGATTAGAGGGCAGAGCCCCCTAGTTTATATTAATATTATTTTATTAGTGATTGATTACATTTATTTATAGATTTTCAGCTAAATCAGATTTATTTATTTTCATCAATATTTCAGAAACTAAATTTTTCCCAAAAAAACTAAGTTTATAAGTTCGTATTTAAATGGACAAATTAAAATAAAGGCATTTTCTTAATTGTCTAAACTGGATTTGAGAAATTGTTTTTCTGACGATTTTACATTGATTGTTGGGGCATCTTCCAAAAGGCTTTTAAAGTTTATTCTGTTTTCATAATGTCTGTGTTTATAACAACCAACAACTTTGGGTCCAAATAAATCTATGTGGCATTTGTTAAGAATCCAAATCCATACGTGATCTCAGAGGATCTTTAACTATTTAGACAATTTGTTATTTAGAAGTTGTTATGGTGTATGATTTTTCTGAAAGTTTATAAGCTCTTGTTTTTGATATGTATGTCATTGAGTATGGAGCAAAGTATATAATCTCAAAACTAGTCAAAGGCTTTTAAAGTCTATACTGTTGTCATAATGTCTGTTGTCGTTAATTTATAATGTCGTCGTCGTCTGTTTCGTCATAATGTCGTTAATTGTCAAAACTAGTTTTGAGAAATAGTTTTTCTGACAATTTTACATTGATTGTTGGGGCATATTCCCCAAGTCAAAGGATTTTAAAGTTTATTCTTCTGTTGTCATAATAGCGTTTATTTTGTTGTCATAATATTGAATCTTTGTGGCATTTGTTAAGTATGCAAATCTAAACGTGATCTCAGAGGATCTTTAGCTATTTAGTCAATTTGTTATTAATTTTAACTTCGTTAATTTAAAGATGTTGAGTTATACCTGTAGTGAGTACGAGAGGTTCAAGGAGTGGGTTCATCCATATGGTTTGGTTGCCTAAGAGAAAGTTGTGGGGTTTCTCAGAGTCGTGGAAGCATTGAGAGAGCATCTGACTCATAATCTACTCATTTCCTTATAACTCTCACCTTTATTTTTTATTTGGTAAGCTACAAATTTACTTTACATTTCATTATAATATGAAACTTTGAATCAGTCAGAACATTATAAAAAAATTTGAAACGTCATGATAGGAGAAATCACCTAAGGAGAATATTTCTCGGTATAGTTGAATAACAATAAAAAATAAGAATAATCGTTTTATAATTTGTAATGGTTTACGAAGCGATAGAAGTGTGTAGAAAAGCCAGTGGCTAAGTGTAAAAGTTATCTCAATACATTTGAACTTATGGTACAGCAGCAAGCCTGGGTTCCAGGTCATTGTGGCACCGCAATATTGGTCCAGAATAGCCATAAAAGGTTTCCGAACCATCATGCTCCAGAACGTACTTTGAAGATTGAAAAATCCTGAAGGACTTTTATCTATTTCTTCATAGAATATATAAAAGTACGTCTCCAACAACAATCTAAAATTATGTTCTGGGAGCCATATCAGAATCTTATCGGATTACTGTCAAAAAATACGATCTTGTTCTCTTTCGACACACATTCTTACAAGACACATTAGACTAGATCGGCATTTACACCTGATTGGTTTATTTCTAAAAGAGTTGATTTACAAGTTTCAATCTCGGTCCCCTGAGTCCCTGCGAGTACGCCGGTGGTATAGGATAAAGTTTTGTCCTATTTGTTAGATGTGGAACCAATTATTTTAGCTTGGTTGTAGGTATATTGTTTTGCACATGAGGTTAGCTTATATTATAGTTAATGGTGATACTTTGTTACATACAATAGCTTGATTTTTTTCTTTTTTTAAGAGAGAAGTTACCCATTGGTTCTACTCCGTCGTGGAAAAATATAATCAAATGATTGCGTTAGAGAGATTAATGCTATTCAATATAGAATAAATTAACAATAATTATATGATTGTAACAAGATTATAAAAAGTGTAAATTATTCTTAGACAATAAAGAATAATAATATCGCGAGGTCGCTGCCATTCCAGTTGTCGTTAAGATCTGCCAAGAATGTTTTTCATTTGTCATTTATCCACCTGACAGCAATTGTAGTTGGAATGATCTGTCAGAGCTTCTTGGAATTTTGTACATCGAGATAATATGGCGAGGTCTTAGACATAGAGCAAATTTAGGTCATAATCAATCCTATAGTATCCAATTTACAGGTATCTGCTAACACTTCCATTTATTGTCAATCTAACACAAACATATCATGTCATTTATATAAATAAAATTAAAGTTTTGTCTGTCGCCACCAGTCCGACTTAATAGGCGAACAACTAGCTAAACAAAATCGATTAATTTCTTCGCAGAGGCATTGCGCATGTTCTAGGCTTGATTTCATCGAAATATATTGCGTAGAACCAAAGTTATTAACAATTTTATAAAAAAAAAATCAAAGAAATTAGATTGACTAAATATCTGGGGGCACGACAGTCGAGCCAAGTTGAGCACAGCCGTACCACCCTTTACTGGAGCCGTCTCAAGGGATTTTTGACCCCCCCCCCCCCCCTATTATCTTATTAAAGATACTTAGATGTGTAACATTAATTTTAAGTTTGAGTTCATTACATACTAAACCAGAAATAAAAATAATTTCACTACTCTACCCATAGAGGTTCATAAGATATTTGAGCCTAAAGTTTTGATATTATGTCTATTTTTTTGAAAACCTTGCTAATCAGGAAATCCCACTAACCGAACGACCCTGTGCCTGAATTCGTCCGGATTAACGGGGTCCAACTGAATTTAGGCATTTCATTTACTTGCTTGGCCTACATGATAATAAGAAACATGAACACTAATACCTAGCAATAGCTCCGTGTGGAGCGCGGGGTGAAGGCGAATTTTTAATAAAATAATAAAACAGGAAAAATTACGTGTTTCTTTTTCTTTGTTTATTCGTTGTAAAGTTGATAAGTATGAGACAGAAAAGAGAATAAAATCATTGTTATCTTTTGGCATAAGTATACTATCAATGTATTTGTTCCTTTTGTATTTACACTATTGTTATTATTCTATTGTCCAGCGTTGCTAATACTCTTATAATCATTTTTGTTTTTAACACGAATAGCGATAATCAGAAAGAATAGTTCTTTCATTTTTACTACGTTTTTATTAGCTTGCTTTCTTGTTTGTTTGATTGTCCAGTAAAAATCTGCAATCGATTTTTAACTAACTTCCCGAGTAGCTAGACATTTGAAACTTTTAGAATAGCTCAGAACACGATGACATTGCATTATTTTAACACTTTTAGCCATCTTTCAGAAGAATTTAATTCGTTTTCAGCAAATTTTGCTCTATGGAAAGTTAGTTCGGAAAAAATCCGCAAGTTGTTTAATTTTTTTTGACATGACCCATATTTACCATCTTCATTTTGACGGATTTAAAATTTATGATTTATGACAGAAAATTTAAAAACGTACCTATTATATAAAAAGTTATTTTTATCTTATAATTATTCTATTAATGACGCGTATAGTTTTTAACGCCAGCTTGAATATCCAGCAACGATATACATCCAAATATATCTTCAACATTTATAAATTGCATTATTAGCCAACATTTTTTAAGGGTTTATAAACTAAGACAAGAATGCTTAGAATCTTTCCATTCAGTCCTTCCTGTATGACAATGTAAGGTTTATCCGAGAAAATGTAATAGATTTTTTCCTTTGTGTACGCCACTCCACAATATTACATTTATATACTTAATTTGATATAATTTTGGCCTGATATCAAGCTTTTAATTAAACAAATGTTTTTTTCTATTTCCGTTTGCGAACAAACTTTTTTTTTATATTATTATCTAATCGTCTATATTTGGACCGGCGTAGTGGCGTAGCCGAATGGTTTGCGTATTAACCTCAAACCTATGTCTAAACACAAACATATCGCGTGAATTGAAATCCCAGAGAGATGAAACATGTTTCACACTGATGATTACAAAGTAGACGAGTGAATAAATCTAGATAGTTATATTATCATGGATAATATTGACGACAAGTGCAAGCAATATTGACGATAAATGATCAAAGTTCAACTAGAAATTAACCTAACGAAAAAAAAACAAAAACAAACAAAGGATTTAAAATAAATAAAAAAAACAATAGAAGTATAAAAATGAAGGTGAGTTAATGAACCAAGGATAGTTGACAAAATGTCGCTCCAGGGAACCTTGACATGTTTTCATTTATAGAACGTGTTAGAGGTGATGAAACCGACCTGGCTTGTAGAATAAATGTCACTTTCACTCGAGCCTCTTTACAGGATCTGGCTACCACATCGTACCTACTCAATCATGAGCAATAGCTCCATACAGTATACCAGACTCACTACAATTTATCTTCCTGGACAATCAACGAATCAATGTATAACTATCATGACAGAGCAACAAAATGGACAAAGTTAAATCATAAAATGTTAGGGGAACTGTAAGAATGTATGATGACTGAGCAAAAAACACACAAAATTGAATCGGTGAGGTAGCAATAAACAGACAAAGTTGAATATAAGGGGAGCCGTACAAAGCTTGATGACAAAGCAACAAACAGACAAAATAGGAAGCAGATAGGAAGTTTAGTGGGAAAAACAAAGAAAGCTTAAGCTTAGTATGACAGAGGAGTGGTGCGATGGAAATACACCAAAGTTAAAACGGTAAAGTGGATTTATTAAAAATGAGGATCATGCATAACACATAGTTCATACTTATAGGAAAAAGTTTTATAACCAATTGTACATAAAACAAGATTTTTCCGGAAAAGCGACATACGCAGTTTTATTACCATTAAAATGAACAACCTTTGTACTTTTTTCAATTATAATCGTCGTAACCACTTTTAAGATAATTTTATTAGGGTCCGTAGGCAAAACCAAGGAACCTTATATTTTCCTGCGTGTGTCTGTCCGTCCGTCCGGTCGCCTGCTCTCACGGCTACACCTTTCGTCCGATCACTTTTAAATTTGGCATGTATATGTCTTGTACCTACCCACATATTTTAAAAATATAGCGGCTTAAAAAAATATTTTTCAAAATATTAGGGTAAAAAAACTTAAGGGTTAAAATGATTTTTTGCTTTTATTCGACACAGTGAGGGGTATCATACATATAAAAGGGTACGTCGAGCTGATTACAAAAATATATAATTCTTTGGTTATGACTTTGATAGGGCGAGCGTAGGCAAGTTTGAAGTGGGTGTGAAACCTGTCCCCCCCCCCTCGCCTCTATCTCGCTTATGTGAAGTGCAAAAAATCTGAAAAAATTCCTGAACATTCTTCGACCAAAAGTAAAGATACCAATTTTTGGAAATTTCGAAATAAATATTATTTTATTTTTTATTGACAAAATACGTTTTTATATAACTATGGTCGCCTGACGGTCCATGACCAAGGCTCACGTTTGTTATGAAAAAAAAAAAAAAAAATTGTTCTTTTGTTTTTGCTTGTAATAAATAAACGATTATCTATCTATCTTTAACTATGGTCTTTTCGATGTATTTATATATTTGTAGTCCGGTTCAGTGGCAAAAAAATATTTATCAGAAGTTTGTTTATGTGTTTTGAAAGTACCAGACCCATAGGATAGTTCAAAGTAAGCTTTTTAGCATTTTAAAAAACACCATCAATATAGGGTACTACTTAAACTATACAGGGTTGCCTACGGACCCTCGCTGTGTGCTGACTAGCACACACTTGACCTGTTTATTTTAATTTTTTTAAGAAACCGCGCTTACAATTTAGTCTGAAATTGACTTATCGGTATCGGTCTAGTTTAGCGTTAAAGTGACTATCTATTATCTATACTCAAATTTTATTGAGGACAGTTCAAAAAGTTAAGCCTTTAGGGAACATAGAAAAGAAGACAGATAAACATAAAATATGAAACATTTAGATCAAACTAATTAACATTTCGTGTCACTAAAATATTATCTCTGTATGCATACCTCCTGAACCTCAAGAAAAATGTAAGTAATTCGGTTCAGAAGTTGAGGATTTAATTCTGAGAGGAATCGCAGCCAGGCATTCATTTTTCATAATTTATTAGTGTCAAAGGGCCTTAAATGGTTTAATTCCATCACAATCTAAAAGTTGAATGTTTGCGCTATTATAACTTCTCCATCATAACTTGCCATAATACTTCGTCCTTATGAGAATAGAAAAAATACCTGCTGTATAGAATTTTACGGAATCTTGCAAATTTATAAAAGTTATAGGTAAAGAAACAAGACAAGAATTAAATTAAATTGACATTACAACTTTTTAAAGATTTTTAAAGTTTTTTTTTTTTTAACTTTGCAAAAAAATATTTGAAGAATAAGAAAATAATTAATATAAAAATGCAATTTTTCAAAACTGGTCTTATTTTTAACGTTTTTTTTTTTTTTTTTTTTTTTTTTTCTTTTTATTTATTTATTTTTTTTTTTTTGGTTTCTGTATTCTTTACCTTAGTTGTATCTATGAGCAAAATTTGGGGAAGATTGAATGACGATAAGTGGTTCAAAATTGGGGTAATAGGTGTGCGATGAAACTTAAAAAACAAATAAATTTGACGCCATTTTTTTTTTTTTGGTTTCTGTATTCTTCACCTTAGTTGTATCTATGTCCAATATTTTGGGAAGATTGAATGACGATAAGTGGTTCAAAATTGGGGTAATAGGTGTGCGATGAAACTTAAAAAGCAAATAAATTGGACGCCACTTTTTTTTTTTTTTTTTTTTTTTTTTGGTTTCTGTATTCTTCACCTTAGTCTTCATCTATGTACAAAATTTGGGGAAGATTGAATGACGATAAGTGGTTCAAAATTGGGGAAACGGAAATGTGCGATGAAACTTACAAAGCAAAGTAATATAAGATCAGTAAAAAGAAAAAGAAATATCACTATAAGTCCCCTGAAGCTTTACTCAGCCGGATTCAAAGATTAAAAGTGAAGGACTCTAATCGCGGGTTTTGCCCAAAGAGAAAAGAGTAGCGAACAATAAAAAACGCAAGCTAAATATCAAACGGAAAACCCCAATTTCAAAATATCACCTTCCACAGACTACGGTCCAGTCAAGCACATAGAGGAGACAGCTAGTTCCGAAATCAATTTGCATTGTTTGTATTGAAAGAAAGGCGTGACGTATAGACGGAGGTTATACGAGGAGAAGGTTTCCCCGGCTGTCTTCTGATAACCTGTTATACAATGGTCCTGAGTTCTCTGAACCAGTTCCCCTTCATTCTTGAGCATGCCGGACATGACGTAAGTTACTACAGTAGTGGAGCCTTAAATATTTCTTTGTGGTATCAACGCGTATAGCCTACATAACATTTTGTAGGTATCTAGCTTTTCCTAATGAAAACTTCCTATTCAAAGAATTAAAAAAAATATTGCTTCTTCAAAGAAATGTGGTAAAGGTGGTTAAAGTTATATAGAAGAGTTCATTAGTATTGCAAGTTGGTTGAAATCGATAAGAATTATTGTTTTCACTGAGATTACAAGTGTTTAGAAGTGGCGAGTGTTTTACAGATAAAGTCTAATGTGATTTTTGGTGGTGAAAAATGATAACACCGTTGTTTTAGAGTGATTGGAAGTGTTTATACGTATAGTGTTAAAAAAGAGTTTCCATTTTTCGGTTTATCACAAATATCTATAGAAGGATTAGGTTTGCCAAAAAAAGTTATTCTATACCCACTTATTTGAAGGATAAAAAATGTCTTTGTGATTTTCTTGATAACTAATAATTTTAGAGATATTTTTAGTTTTATTCGTAGTTCTTCCATGAACTTTTTCTTTCTTCTTATTTTAGTTCTTTATATTTTACTTAATATATGGTGAATTTTTTGCAAAAAAGTCCAGGTCATTAACTAAAGCTGATAAAATTGCCTATGAAATTTTGTTGTTATGTATAGTCATGTAGGATCATGTCTCCGCCAATTTTATTGCAGTCGGAAGTGCCGATAATATTTTTTTAAAAAAATGTCAAAAATAAATTATACATCTTATTTAAAGTATGCCATCGAAAATCTAATAAAATTTTCCTTAAACCACGAACCCTTTATGTATTAAGGTTTTACATAAACTAGTGTTATTCAAAAATAGAAATTCTATTGAACAATAGTTTTAATTTTTACTTAAAATAAAAGCTTGTATAAAAAAAGAGGTTTTAAGCCACAAATAATAATTATAAGAAAATATCTCAAAAACCATTAGAGTTATCAAGAAAAAACATATGGAAAATCAATAGTTTTTTCCTTTGACAATTGTATAATCTTTAATTATGCAAAGGATGCCTTTTTGGTAAATCCTAATTTATTTGTGAAAAATAGAAAAATCGTACCTATTTTCCATGATTGGATAATTGTAATTGAGAGTATGACATGCATTTAAAGCAGTATCAATCTGTCCTATCAAGTAAGTCACCAGTATAATAACGTTTCATAAGTTAATATCCAAGGAAATCTATCGAACTTTAAGACTTCGTCATAATTTCTCTTGGATTTAACGGATTACTATTAGTACTTTTCCATAAGTTTTCAAAACCGTTTTGAAAACGGTGTTGGAAACTCCTAATGTGTAAACACTTTTGATTTAAAACCAAAAAAGTTTTGAGAACTCATGGAAACGTAGTATTTGTTGGCATATTTTCGTTATTATTCTGCATTTCTTAATTATCGTTACTATCGTGTAAACAGCAATTCATTATTTCTTACCTAAGTTAACGGAAGCATATTTACAAAACATGAAAAAAAAAAAAAAAATCCTTTGTTGTATGGGCCCTTCTTGGGACAGGGACCTAGTCGGCCGCCTATGTCCTCTAAATTCGGCCCTGAAAATAGTGATGAGTTGTTTCAGATGAATTTACAGGTGATAAGAAGATTGATAACTGATAAGAGTAGTTTGGAGGTAAGTTAGACATGTATTTTTAAAGTTTGAGGTTATTAATCGCACACAACAAACGTCGTTACTTCGAGTTAACATTATAATTGTGTCAAAGATGCTTCCAGGAGGATAAGCGATGTATCTGACATCTGACATCCATAATTAGGCAGTCCTTATCTAGATCGTTATATTTCAAGGAAGAGTTAGTATTAATCATATTTCTCTTTTGGCTATCGTAATTACCGTTTTAGTTAAACAAAGTATTACTCTATTTCTATAAAATTATAATGGATGCAATCTCATAAGCCTTTTATTTTTTCCTTATGTTAACCAATCCAAAGAAACCGCCGCTTAGCTACATTTCAAACTTATTATCAACTATAACTAACTTGAAATTTATAAATATATAACATGATACTTTGCCTAGAACTTTAAACGTATAATTTCTCATTAACAAAGTAAAAGCACAGTTAAAAATAAAAAATGATTCCCTACTCCGAAAGGGGTATCATACTCGGTGGTGTCCCAGCATGGTCATATAATAGGGCAGCTGCATATTTGAAGTCATGCGGCTATTCGGTTACATATGCCAAATATCAATTATACGGTTAGTAAAGCTGATGGAGAGTCACCCTAATCCCGTATCATCTATTTCATAGAGTTCTAAGCCCTCAATAGGCTGTTGCTCCATGGATTATTACTGTAGAAACTTTCTAACCATGTTTTACTAATAGAACAATATTTAAAGTTGACAACATGATTAAGTTTAACATGATTTTACCGGCGTGGACGTGGACATCTTAAAGCTGATATAGAGGAGGGATTGAACGGAGCGCAGACTGCTAGCAAGATTCCTTCTTAAAAATTTTATAATCCTTAATATTCACGATTTCCCTAAGTACTATATATGTCGTGGGGTTTTTTTTACTATTAGCGGATCTCGATTACTTCTAATGATCATTAAAGTTAAAACATAATCTTTGGAGAAGCCCTATGCTGCTTAAAGTAGTAAAAGGAATCGAGAGAAAGATAGAGAGATAAGGATAAAAAGAAAGAGATATGAGAAATCTAGGCTGGTGCCAGGTATCGAACCCCAGAAAGCTATACTTTCATGGCAAATGAACTAAGCAATCTGCTGCACCAGAGAAAAACAAATCTTAATAGTACATCTTTTAAGTATTACACTAAGTCAATACTGAACGTCCTCTAAGGACGTTCATTTACCTTGAATTGCCCCCCAGCACAGTTCCAGGAAGAGAGGACTTTTCTGTGTTACCACATATCACACATATAATTGTTCAATGTAATGGAACATCCCTATTTTAATTAGAGGGAAGGGGGATTGAAGGGGGTAGGCATGTAATGTGTTATTATCAATTTGTTTTGCCTAAAAAGTACTTATTTAAATTTTTAAAAAAAGAAGGGAAAATATAGTTTGCATACGCAGTAAAATATAGAATATTAGCAGTCGCAATAGAATAAAAGTGAGACAATTGATGCAAATGGCTTTTTTTTATGTTAATTCAATACAATGTTGCAATATAGGTTAATGTATGTAAATAATTTAACATAAAAGAAATTAGTATCGTGAATACTTCTGAGACAAATAATGTTGAATTATTGATTATCAATTTTTGTAGAAATTCCATTTAAGATTAGCACCTTTTTTTCTAAAAAAAGGCCTGGAACTCTTTTATTTAAATGAAAAGTTTTACTAAAACTGCTTCATTAAATATTATACGTCGGTGCCAGAGACCTCAGATAATATCATAAATATTAATATAATATGCTCAGTTGGCTCTGAGCTGTTGAACGCGTCAGGACGGCCACGTTAATTGTTTTTATCACTACTAAAATATATTATATTTTCTGCAGTATCCTTGCACACAGACATATTTTTGATCTAGATAGCCACCTTCTCTATTTTTCACGTTTTATTATCGCGGAAACTAGATTTTCTCTGGGGAAAGCAACTTGTAAAGTTTTATTGGTAAGTAATTAGTTAACCTCTATCGAGGTTTTTAAAAATTGGTAAGATTTTATTTACGATTATTCATATTTGGTGTGACATGTCCTCCGAATTTAGAGCTAACAATACATTTTTGGTTTCTTCATGTATTATTTTACTGGGAAGGTGACTTCAATCATTTCAATAATATCTTAATACGTTGGGAAATATATATATATATATATATATATATATATATATATATATATATATATATATATATATATATATATATATATGTATATTTATATATATATATATATATATATATATATATATATATATATATATATATATTTAGTCTTTCAAAGTTTATAAAAGGCAACGCATCTAAATTTGGGATAAAAATAGATTTCATGTTTTAGCTTTAAGTTATGACAACTAAACTAAATATAAATTTTAAATTCATTTGAATTTAGTTAACAAGTTTGTATTAGATCCCTACATCTCTGCACAGACAACAGACGTCGTTTATTAAAAACGCAATTATTTTGGACTCATTAGACCTTGAAGCATATAAATCTATTGAAATCTCAAATTGGTTTTCTGTGCTATCACAATACTTTCTCTCAAAAAGTTATTATGTGTATAAAAAAAATTATTTATATTGTTTATGTTCCTTTATTATGATTTGTCTTGTAATCAATTAAATTGTTATTCCATTATGCAAGAAAAATATTAAATTAAATAGAAGAAATAGAAATTATTTTAATAAATAATATATTAGGCAAACCTGGTTTATAATGTGAAGAGAAGGTGAGAAGTGTTATTGAAGACGATCAGAACCGAACAGTAATTTGTATGTCCAAATGATTTCGATTGTGTTTCCGAAAATAAGTTCTTAAGATTCGTTATTAAGTTTTAAATAAGATTATCTAAAAAACGACCACGGTTTCATACGAATAGATGAGTACTTATCGACTGGTCGGATGTGACTGGAGGTTGATAAGCTGGTACGACAGACATAGCTCCGCAGGAACAACGTGGTGGGGCAGAGAGATCGCCCCCACCTTCCACACCGAGATTCCGGTTGGTAAACATCCTTGGGGGAATCCACTGGTACATCGGCGACGTCACTTCTTCTCGACGTCAACCGTTTTCTTGAACAAGTACCTTATTCAAGTTTGTGGCGTAACAAAGGATTTACGTTTAGGGTAGGCCCAAAGGTTTTTCATGATATGCAGTGGAGTTGCTTGATTCAGAATAGTGAAAGATGTCTCTCCACTAAAGTATGATTATTGTACGAAGCCCGGTTTCAACCACTAGTGGTTATCTTCGCGAAGAGTCAAGTTGAAATCCGTAAGAGAAAGAATCATGTGTAAGCTAATGTCAGATTCCAACTTCTAACTGAACTCCTACAATGATTCTTAAGCATTTTAACTCGTCTCACCGGCACTAAAAATCACTAGTGTTTGAAAGGCGGCTTTTTACAATTAAATTACTTTAGTGGAGAGACGTCTTTCTTCATTTCTATCCAAAGGATTCTGGTAAAATCTTATTTACCAAATTCGAGTTCATTAAACACTTATAAATTTAAATCATTGGTTAAATAAAATGGATAAGTGACAAAGGACATATACTCTCTTAACTTTTGATCGGTTTGAGATAAATTAATGAAACTTAGGGGATCCGTACCATGTAAAGGGAAGTTTTTTTTCATGCAATCCCCCAGTGTGAGCAACCACCCATTTTGCCCCCAGGCCACCTAACATCAAAATTTCAAACTGGAGTGTATGTTTTTTATAGCAGATTTGGATTCTACGGCGAAATGTTAAAATATTTTACTTCAATTTTTTTTTCTATCTCCAATATTTTGCCCCCTATAGGGGGGCAAAGGTATAAAAAGGTAGATTTCAGCGCCTGGGAGCAAAATGGTGGTTGCCCTTGTACGTGAGTGGATGACTTCCCCTTACATGGTACATCCCCCAAATTCATAACTTCATTTCAAACCGTTTAGATTTTACAACGATATAAGTGTTATTTTTTACTATTTTCGAATGGTTATTTTGCTATTTTTGCCTCCCTATAGGGGGCAAAATATTGGAAATAGAAAAAAGGTTTCAAGTAAAATTTTATTATTTTTCACAGTAGAATCCAAATATGTTATCAAAAATATACACTCCAATTGGAAATTTCGAAGTTAGGTGGCCTGGGGGCAAAGTGGGTGGTTGCCCCTAGTAGGCGATTGCACGAAAACAAACTTCCCTTTACATGGTACGGATCCACCAAGTTTCATTAATTTATCTCAAACCATTAAAAAGTTAAGAGGGGGGGGGGGGGGGGACTTTTATAATACCCCTATAGGGGGACCCTGTATAATAAATAAACTCCTCTGCTGGGAATCTATCTCAGAACTCTCCACTTTCTTAATGCAAACTCAAGAAAAACTACATGATGTAAATTTCTAATAATCATAGGTGTATCTTATATCTATCTATCTTCCTACATTCAAAAATGAATAACATATTATATTCTTACAAAGGGTGGATAAATTTAGAAGGCCACTTTTAATCTTACTAAAACATCTGTTCCACTCTACTCGTATTAACATAAATAACACTATACTACTTCATTTCCACTTGCTTCGGTGCTCACGGGATTTCGTGGTTATAACTATTTTAACAATCAGTGAGTAATTGTTTATGTATTAACCATAACAGGCGGTTAACCACGAATATTACTGCCAATCTGAAACAGTTATTTTTCTCATATTATCTCTTGTCGAATCCGATCCATAACAGCTCATTTGTTCCGACCACCTCCTGCAGAATCTTATCCTTAAAAGCTAAATTTCTTTAATTACCTCATGTGGGATCTGATCGACTCCTAATTTGGTTTAACCCACTCATGTCAAATTCCACCTTAAAATCAAATTTACGCTAAGCATCTCACTCCGAATCCGATCCATCAGAGCTCACAAATGATGGATCCATCCGATCCACAACACCTAATTTGAACTTGTCAAATCCAACCTTAAAAACCTAATTTACGCTAAGCACCTGTTACCGATTTTAATTATCTATAACCACCTCTTGCTAAATCCGATCCTTAAACGCGAATTAAATTAGTGATTAATTCCTATTATATAAAATTATTGAGAAGTTAGAAAGACTTACTTTTTCGATATTTCGAGCTGGCAAAAAGATTAAATTTGATTGAACAAATGTGGATTTAAGTTAGTAAGTTGTAGTTAGAATTGATTAAATTTTATTATAAAATGTTTATACTTTTACTTACTATTGTTTACTATTTTGCTTTTACTTAAATAAAATATGTTGAATACATATTACACACCATTACTAGGTAAATTTCATTATATATATCAAATATTTTTAAACTTTGAATTTTATTAATAATAAATTGACAGACGATTTCAATACAAATAATAACAAATTTTAAGTGAGCTTACATATATTATATATAATGTAAATATATAATAATTATAATAATAATTTAAATGAAGAGTTGGAAATCTCGATATAAATATGTTTATATAACCTACTTCCATTGGAATACAGAACTTATCTATATATTTTAAAATATTAAATAACTATTAACCTGATCTGCAAATATCTCAAGAAAAATTACCTATGGCTTTATTATTTTCTTATATTATATTCATGTATTATTCTATTGTTGTACTAGCTTTGTTCTTTATGAGTTAATAGCTGGGAAGTTCCATTCAAATACCTTTGTTAAGTTTTATTCGTTTTCTACTGAACAAAATCTTAAAATATTTCTATTTATTGTGACAGTCGTTAAAGATTTATGACTAATTTACACAATGAGGATATGAGGATATTAAATAATAATTGTCAATTCCTAGTAAATTACTAATGTAAATTATTTCATTTATAGGTAAAAATGATATTTAGAAGTATATATATATATATATATATATATATATATATATATATATATATATATATATATATATATATATATATATATATATATATATATATATATATATAATAATAATAATAATAATAATATACGTTTATTGTTTATAAACAAAAAATGTTTGTACAATGGAGTTCACAACGTCTTATTTTCAACTTCTTAAATTTAACCTAAAACTTTACAAGATAATTAAACATAAATTACTAGATTATAAACCAAAAAAGTTCTCATAACAATTAAATTTTCAAGATTTAATAATGAAAATGAATTATAAATAATTAAAGTCATTTCCTGTTTAAAAAAAAAAAAAAAAAAAAAAAAAAGAAAAGAAAAAAAAAAAAACGAAAATACAATAGGAAATAAATAAATGAAAATACTTGAAATTCGTAGATAAATAATACGTTAATTATTGTTCCATGATAGAGATGCGTGTTTTTAACGCTGCAACGATGAACCAGTATAAGGATTTAAATTTGTTGATATCCTCAATAATTAATAGGTCTTGAAGTTGATTTTCTTTGTTGAGATCGGAGTGAATATGACTGTTGATCCATTTTTGTCTGGCTTCTTTATAAATGGGGCATTCCAAAAAGAAGTGAATTAAGTTGTCTTGGTGACCCATATTACACAAGGGACACATATTCTCTGAATCTATTTTTTGCGATTTTTTATTATAGTATAGTTGACATACTTTCTCGTTCGCTATTCGAATTTGACTGACAAGTCTGAGCTGATGAATAGGTAACTTGAACTGGAGATATTCTTCGCCAAGTCCAAGAGAACTGATATATTTATACCTAATATTGTATTTCGATAACAAAATGGATTCGATATCTTTACTTTTGTGATAGTTTATTAATTTTTCTACGGTGTTTTCAAATTCTTTTTCAATTTCTTCTGTTTGATTCAGTGTGGTTATGTAGAGAGCATTAGCTCTGGAGAGTAGTAATTTAAACTGTGAGAACCAATTATACTGTATTTCCGGTTTATTATTCTTTATGTCCAGTTTTGTAAGAGAGTTGAGAAGGATTTTAGGAAGCCTTGACTGGTCCATTTTTAAGATTTTTATCCACCATCTAAGGGCTCGCTTAATTACTTGGACAATCACCGAGTCAACTCCTACTTCTGTTTGGACATAGTGGTCAGGAGTACACCTGGGCCAGTAAAATATATTCTTATAGAATCTAGTTTGGTAAATTTCATTATATATATCAAATATTTTTAAACTTTGAATTTTATTAATAATAAATTGACAGACGATTTCAATACAAATAATAACAAATTTTAAGTGAGCTTACATATATTATATATAATGTAAATATATAATAATTATAATAATAATTTAAATGAAGAGTTGGAAATCTCGATATAAATATGTTTATATAACCTACTTCCATTGGAATACAGAACTTATCTATATATTTTAAAATATTAAATAACTATTAACCTGATCTGCAAATATCTCAAGAAAAATTACCTATGGCTTTATTATTTTCTTATATTATATTCATGTATTATTCTATTGTTGTACTAGCTTTGTTCTTTATGAGTTAATAGCTGGGAAGTTCCATTCAAATACCTTTGTTAAGTTTTATTCGTTTTCTACTGAACAAAATCTTAAAATATTTCTATTTATTGTGACAGTCGTTACAGATTTATGACTAATTTACACAATGAGGATATGAGGATATTAAATAATAATTGTCAATTCCTAGTAAATTACTAATGTAAATTATTTCATTTATAGGTAAAAATGATATTTAGAAGTATATATATATATATATATATATATATATATATATATATATATATATATATATATATATATATATATATATATATATATATATATATATATATATATAAATTATATCTATACTTTACCACGACACTACGTGGTAAATTACATGATTTAGATTGAATACAACTCGCTACAAAGATTTTGTAACAAAAAAAACCCCTATACTATAACTTTAGATATGTATTTTAATTCAAATTTTTAAGTTTAGATAGTATTCATACTACGGAATGATTAAATTTTACTTAAAATCAAATTATAATTATCATTAACTACGGGAGACATACAGAGAAAAATAGACCCCAGCACCGGGACTTGAACCACCATGTATTTTAATTTGATTTACACGATTCTTTCTTCACTCCACTCTTCTTTAATAGTTATTTAATATGGCAAGTAATACAGTAATACTACTCAACATTCAAATGACCCAACTCAAAATATTTTACAATTAAAAAAAATTATAAATTTTAGCGTGTATCACTACTTATTTTAAGGTAATAACAGGTTAAAGCTAAGAATATAACAGTTAAAGCTAACTTTAAAAAGATGTTAAGTTTAAAATAAATTTTTAAAATGATATCAATAACTGGCGTAACGTTAACACGTGCATTTCAGTCCTTATTATTGACGAGCGAAATGAGTAGGGTGTAGTCCCCTAGTCACTCAAATAAAATCTCATATAAAACTATTGTTATAGTGGTATGTACTTTCTATAGTAGAAAAATAATTCCCAAATCTCTTTTATTTTTGTGCCAATTTCTCGGATACTATATTTATCCCTAAGGGTGTAGGATGTGGGTCGTGAAGGGTAATAAAACGATGGGTGTTTAAAACTTAAGAATGACTATATTTCGCCCTACTCCAGGGCATAGACGTACCTGAAACATTATTTTAACATCATATAAAATACGTTTCTGACTAGGTAAAATAAAAGCTATTCATAAACAAACTATTTCAGAAATGAGATCAATATAAAAAATTGTCTGCCAATTGGTGTGGCACGTAGATTCCTCGCATCCCATTACGTACATTATTGATTTTATGCTTTTACAAGCCATTATTGTCTAATTTGTTTAATTGTTTCCCCCGTTTTTTTAATCTGTCAAAATTGTTTGGATTTTTTACACAAATTAAAGTATTAATTTAGCAAAAGTTAAAGAGCGTAGACGGTTCAAATTAATCTAGGACTATCTACGGGTTACTTTCGATAAACTATATAAGTTTCATACAAATCAGTCAAGTACTTTTGAAGCAATAGACGTAAATAAAAGTATGTTTGTGCGTATGTGGAAGAGAAACAAATAAGCGCAGAAGGTTGAAACTTATATGGGACCAACAATGGGCTACTCATGATCTACTATACAAATTTCATTAAAATAGGATTTGTATTTTTTGAGATATGTTTGTTCGCAAATATTAAACGACAGAACGACAGACCGACAGACAGACACGGAACCAAAAATGTTCCCTGATGTCTGAAAGGGATTTCTGTCTTGGAATTTTTGAAATCCGAGACCTAACATTTTTTCGTTCTTTTTAACGATCACATAGCTTCCGTTACCTTCGGTAAGCTCGCATGCAAAAAATTAAATAAAACCTACCGGTAAGCGAAGGTTTAGTTACATGTTTAATAAAAATTTTTGAATTTGTTGTTGTTTCCAGGCACGACTATGCCCCGGAGTGGGCAAACGGGGTTAAAACACACATCGTTTTATTACCCTTCACGACCCACATCCTAGACCTTTAGTTAATATAAAAGGGACTAAAAGAAAAAACTACATATATTTATCCCGTTCGAAGTATTTGTATTTACTCAAGTGTAAATATAATATCTTGGTTCAATGTGTTTCACAGATTAGTATAGGTCAAACAGTTCGACCAAATTAGGTCATAAACCTAACATTTTTATGGCATAATTTCCTCCAAATCAAACGACACTTTGTTCTTGGTATACTACATAATAATATTTACATGCATGTAAGTAGTACGAGGAACAGGAATATGTATAAAGGCTTCAATATAGAGGAAAGGCTCCAATATAGAGGTGCCAGCACAATGTTACTAACATTGTTAATGTAATAATATAATTATAGAGGTATTTGTGGAGTGATAGAGCAGCCCGCATTATCAGGCGTTCGGACCAGCATCAAGTATCACTTGATTATTTTAAGAGGTATTTTTGCTGGTGATAGGTCATTCAACTTTTCTTATTTTTCTTAACCATGTCTCACACTCTATATATTTTAAAATTTGGCTTCCAAGTTTACCGAAAATAACTGAAGCATTTTGATCGTTCTGAAGAAAGAACTCTTTCTTTCTTTAAATTGAAAAATTCCCAGACTGAAATCTGTTTCGACATTAGAAAACAATTTTACTAATCTAATTTTAATGATTTTTGGATGGTAGGTCATAGTTAGTCCACTGTTATTCCAATAATAATTTCAACCCTCTGAGCCCATTACTTTATATCCCGCTAGCGCACTTTTTTGCTATTATTTATACTTATATCTTTAAAAGAGCTTATCCATTATCCAATTTATAAGAATTTTGGAGGGGTTGTCAAAAGTAGCCCGAGATGATCCCATATTATCTGTCTCTGCAGAAGTAATAGTGAATAAAAATAAATGTGACCCTTCTGGGAATCGAATCAGGTCAGAAAAACCACACTTTAATTCCTATGTGGCCATTTGCCCAGTAATAAGACTCAAGGAAACTGTGAGCCACACAAAATATTGCCCGCATTGAAAGAATATTTTAGTTCTTTTCTTTACTTACCGATTGATTACACAGCTCACCACAAACTAATATCCGCCATCACACACTTAACCCATTCAATGCGTCATCCAATTCATGAACCTACCTTAGTTACCGTATATATCTAAACGATTTTAAAAGTTAATTTAAAAATAAATAAAAAATAAAAAAAGAAGTTTCGATCCACTGTGGATACAAACGTGAGCGGGCCTGACGGAGCCTTGCAAGATGGTTCTACTCGAGGCACGGAGAATAGAGCTACCGAGGGCTGCAAGGGAGGGCTTGGGTCCACTGTGGATCCACCCGCCAGGCGCGTTAGCACGGCATGGATCCACCCGCATTGCATAGGTTAATGAATTATTCATTTATATTAATAATAGGATGGAGATTAAAGGCCCAAGGCCCATGGTCGTTGGCGCAGAGTTGAGTTCCCAGCTTTGCTAGTTTATCTTATCAGATATTTCGTTACTGCTGATTGCTGATGCTCAAGGGACTATATCAATTGATATTATCGAAATTTTAGCTGCCATACGCAAAGAAGCTATAGACAATTATTGCTTCCGAGCTTCTAGCTTACCGAAGGTAACGGAAGCTATGTGATGTGAGAAACAAGAATATTTCATTTTATATGTAAAATATAAATATATGTGGTCCCCTTTTTTATGTATAATTTTCTTTTTATTTTTAAAGTGTCAATTTGGGGTAAAAAATAATTCAAAATATTAGTTTAAAGGTGATATTTCATCCCTATTTTGGGACATCTTCATACCTGTAAGTATACTGTAAAGTATACTTAATAATTAGATCATATATCTTTTATACATAATTATAAGTTACAAAATATAGTCATTTAAATAAATTAGTGTGGACGTTAATATTAATTATATTTTTATAACATCCACACTAATTTATTTAAATGACTATATTTTGTGACTTTTAATTATGTATAAAAGATAATATATATGATCTAATTATTAAATATACTTACAGGTATGAAGATGTCCCAAAATAGGGATGAAATATCACCTTTAAACTAGTATCTTGAATTATTTTTTATCCCAAATTGACACTTTAAAAATAAAAAGAAAATGTATTATTTCATGTCTCCGATACTCCGATTTCAAAAATTCCAAGACGAAATTCGTTTCAGACATCAGTGAACATTTATGGTCCCGTGTCTTTCTTTCGGTCTGTCTGTCCACAATTTTTGCGAACCAACATATCTTAGAAACTATACTTGTCCGATATCAATGAAATTTAGTGGTTGGTCAGAATTAGCCCATTGTTGGTCCCATTTAAGTTTCAACATTCTTGGTCACACCGATGTCATTGATAAAAATACTCATCTGATATTTAAAAATACTCTGCCAATTAATGTGGCACATAGCTTCCTCGCAAAGAAAAGACCGAATTAAGAAAAATACCTCGATAAAAATAATCAAAAAGTTGGAACGGCGTGGCACTGTTCCAGTAAATATTTAATAAAGTTGAAGAAATTTAAACATTTGTTGGAGAAAAAAAAGCCTCCAACAAGCACCAAAAGTTAGCGCACATATAATTAATTTAATAAACAAATATAAAACTGCAACCAAATCGTAGAAACCGCTGTATAAAAAGTTTTTTTTTTATTTTACCCCCCTCAAAACTAAAAATAACACAAAATAGAATATAACAAAAATTAATCTACTATGCAAGAGCTTTTCAACGATATACATCATATTATAAAAGATTAACTTTAACATTTGTACCCCTGTACTCTGAGGTACCAAAATTATATTTTTAAAAAACAAACAATACAAAAGGGCATTCATTTAACTAATAAATACATATAAATAAAAAACCTAATATCAAAAAAGTATGTAAACCCTTTAACCTACAACAAAATTATAAATCGGTACAAAAGTACATGTACAACATTTTTAAAAAATCAACAAATAAAATAGCTTTAATGTACATATCAAGGCCTTTAAAATGATATACGACACAATATTAAAAACCCAAAAAAGTGGTCACGTGACACGGCACATGGAAAAAAGTTTACTCTCATGTTCTCACCAAGTAGAATGAACTAATGAAATAAGATATACTCAATTTAAAGAGCATTAGTGTGAGATTCAATCGCCGCAATCAGAAATAAAATCGGCCAACTATTATAGAAATTATGGCCATTCAAAGGCAAAAATGGAAAAGAATAAAACCAAAAAATAACAAAATTATCACCATCTAAGGTACAACCGATGATGATACGACAAAAACTCATAGGACTAAAGTTGTAGATCTTTTAAAATCAGTTACCATTTGTGCTATCCATTTTCTAATACGACTTACCGTTTAGCCGCAATAAGCCCCCAAACCAGCTAAAAAATCAAGTCGCCCATTATTATTTTTTTAAGGGGGGAAAAAGGGGGAAAAGTGAACTTTTTATAGTTATTTTTGTTCACAATATGGACGTTGCGCGTCGAATGGGGCAAACCGCAAGTCTCTAGCTCTTCTGGAAGTGGGTAAACATTAATGTCAGTCAGTGAGTCAGTTAGCCATGCGGCTTTATAGTATAAGACATATTAATTTACCACGATTTAAAGTGCGCAGAAAGTTGAAATTAGGCAGGTGTTATCTGCAGGCTACTTTCGACAAACCATAAAAATTTCATACAAATCAGATGATTACTTTTAAAGATATGGCAGTAAATAAATGTATGTTTGTGAGCATGTGGAAGATAAACAAATAAGAGCAGAAGGTTGAAACTTATATGTGACCAACAATGGGCTAATTATAACCTACCACCCAAATTTCATTATAATTGGACTTGTAGTTTTTAAGATATGGTGGTTCGCAAAAATTGAACGACAGACCGACAGACCGACAGACCGACAGACAGACCGACAGACAGACCGACAGACAGACACGGAACCAAAAATGTTCCCTGATGTCTGAAACGGATTTCTGTCTTGGAATTTTTGAAATCGGAGGTATAAAATATTTTCGTTCTTCAGAATGATCACATAGCTTCCGTTACCTTCGGTAAGCTCGGAAGCAAAAATTGAATGGTTTATCGAATGTAGCCCACAGAGGGTCCCATATCTATATACACAATACAATAATTTTGACAGATTTACCTATAAAACGGGGGAAAAATTAAATAAATTATACAATAATATGGGTTGTAAAAGCATAGCATCTCTGAAATATACTTTACAGGACGCGGGGAAGCTATATGCCACACTAATTGACGTACTATTTTTTTTCTCTTTCATTTGGAGATTTCCAGAAATTACTGGGGAGTGATGTTTTAAGGCTTAGAGCGCCACCCTACAGCAGTACCACGTTTTAGTTCGTGTACTGAGAGCATTTTAATCAGATTATAGTTGACTACATTCTCAAAAGATGGAGTTGGTGTAGCTTTTAGAGAAAGGGAAAGTTAGGTTTAAATACCTGGCGAAACAAAGAGTACTTTTTTATTTATTTTTAATTTAATTTATTTACAACTGTAACTAATGGTTACAATTATGATTGAATAGGTCTTCGTCGAAGACTAACATAACAATAAAATTAACATTATTTATTTATTTTGTTAAAAATAAACTAAATGAAATCGAAACCAAGTGTTGATTTACACTTATTATTATTTTGATAATACAAGAGAGAAGAAACCTGTTCACTCCTGAAGCTTTCAGTGTTGGAGACAAAACATCAGGAATCAGGACTCAGGACCTACACACACTGAGGTGAGATCACCACGAGACCAGCTGTTACATTATCATTTATAAATGTAGTGCAAAGTTGCCTTAGATACTTAAATTTTCTTTACACAACACTGTTGTAGAATGGACTCATATGATAACCTATACACATAGTCACATAGTCTAAGTCATCATAGTCACATTCACACATATGATACCTACACCGTAGGTATCATGGGGTTTCGTTGGGGGGACAATTCCCTTCGCCGACAGGTGCCACTCAGTGGGAGATTTCTCCCCTCCTGATTAGGACCTTAGTGCTTGGTGGTCATTTGTCCCTCAACTCTTTCTGACACCTCCGCGAGGTGAAGCCCGGGCAATGCTCGATTGAGTAGCAAACATCAGTTAAGAGGCCGGTTAGGAGGCAGATGTTGTGTACGTCTGTTCGGGTTTCATGACGTATACCCCCGGTTTTTTTTCTCCTAGTCCAGTACACTACACACACTCACCAGAACAATTACACATTACACTAACACTTAACACTTGGTCACTTACAGTACACACCTTAGGACCACCGTTCCTAAGATCTTACTTTTGTCATATTATTATAATATACACTTCTTGAACAAAATGCTAGGACAACATACGGAAATATTACCCCAGGCGGACAGGCGTTTAGCTGAATTCCGCCCCGAGCAATCGGGCAGCCCTATGGATTCTGGGGAGGGCAAACTGGCATCTACTTCAGGCGAAGAATCAAAAATTAATAAACCCACGGCGCAGAACATACTCGGATCCTCAGCACAGGCAGCTGTAGGGAATGCGCAAGGAGGATGCAATGCCTCGAGAGTGGGTCACTTGGGCCTCCTGGCTCTAAGTGCTGCAAGCGAGGAGGAGAAAGGGAGAGAGGCCGCAGAGCGACTTCTTCTCGAGGAGTTTGGAAGGAGAGGTAGAGTGGCACACACTCCTCCAAAAGGCCGAAAAGAAGCTCCTATAGGCGGTGGTCAAACAGCGAAGGTAATTGTTGAAGCTAAGTCTCCAGTCGGAGAGCGAATGGAGAAGGCAATACAAAAAACAGGAGGGAATAAGTTAAAATCACCAGGAAGAGAACACCTTGAAACAGCAAGAATACAAGAGGAAAAAGAGCTCCAGAGGTGTGTTGATCTCGTCGAAAAAATGAAAATCGTAACCTGTAGACAGAAGAACATCAGCAATGAGGTCAAATCTGGCCTTGCCCACTTGGAAGAGTCCCTAGATATAATTCAACACTTGAGGAAATCCTGGCTGGAAACCGAGAAGTATTTGCAGGAAAAATCCCGTCGAGAGGAGGAGGAGTTTAGTCTTTGTAAAGAGCCTGGAAATGCGCTGGAAAAGAAAGTGGGAAAATCTATGAGACCGAAAAAGAGGTTCCTGACCAGCCCCACTGAAAAAGCAGAAAAGCGGCAAAAAGAAATGGCGATAGAGGAAAGGGAAGAAGTTGCTGAGAATTTAACATCTACACCTGTTATTACACAAGAGGAAGGTACGACAGAAATGCCAGACCAATGGAAAACTGTTAGGGGAAGGAAAAAAGCTAAGATGAAAGAGCGAGAATGGAGGCAGGGAAATGTAGAAACTCCGAGACAAGTGAGCAGGAAGAAGGAACGATCCCGCCCAGAGGCGGTAGTAATCAAAGTAGCAGAGGGCCGAACGTATGCGGATGTATTGCAGATAATGCGACAGAGGGTAGTGGCAGAACATTTTGACGCCGAGATACGATCCATCAGACAGACGCAGACAGGTAACATTCTGGTAGAACTTGGCAAAGCTGCCAAGAACACGGAGGCGTTCAGGGAAGCGGTCAAGCATGCAGTAGGTGAGATAGGTGAAGTTAAGGAGTTGATACCCAGAGCCACAATTGAGATAAGAGACCTGGACAGCCTAACAACTGAGGATGAAGTAAAAGAGGCCATAACAAAAAGACTGAGAGAGGAGACAGGTCCCTTAAAGGTCTTCCTTACAAAGCCTAATAGCAGGCAGCAAAGGCTAGCGATCGTCGAATTGAACGAGAGCGGAATAATAGAGATAATGGAGACGGGAAGGATCAAAATAGCCTGGGTGAACTGCAGGGTCAGAAGAAGGGTGGAAGTGATGAAATGCTATAGATGTATGGGTTATGGTCATCAAGCTAGGAGCTGCAAGGGGACGGATAGAGCAGGATCATGCTTCAAATGCGGGGAAAAAAATCACAAGGCAGCTAGTTGCACGAGCAACCCACATTGCAATCTATGCGCGGAAATTGCTGAACCAGCCTCACACTACCCTGGCTCAAAGGAATGTGTGATCTTTAAGAGGGCCCTGGAGGAGGCCAAGAAGAAAGGGTGGAGGTAGAATAAACTCCAATAGCATAAATAACCATATGAGAGTACTACAAGCTAATATTAACAGGAGTAGACTCGCGAATGACCTCCTACAACAGATAGTGAGGGAAAAAGAGGTAGACATTGTGCTGGTGAGCGAACAGTATAAACCCAAGAGTAGAAAAAAGTGGTTTACGGACGATCTAGGCACAGCTGCTATTTGGACACCAGACCCCAATCGGCTGTTCGTTAAGAACCATGGGCAAGGTAGAGGCTATGTATGGATAAAAGGGGAAGGAATTGTTTTTGTGAGCTGTTATTTTACCCCCAATGAACCAATTGGGGAATTTCAAAAGAAACTGGAGGACTTGGAGGACTTTCTGCGCCAGAGAGAAGAAAGGGACGTATTGGTAGCGGGTGACTTCAACAGTAAAGCGTTGGAATGGGGAATGCTGTATGCAGACACAAGAGGGCGATTGGTGGTAGAAATGATGGCCAGGAATAACCTGAATGTTCTCAATAAAGGAGATGTCCCAACATTTAGAAGGGCGGGCTGTGTAGGAACCATACCAGATATAACCCTAGCCACGGAACGACTGACAGCAAGAGTGGAAAAGTGGGAGGTGATTGAGGATTACACTGGAAGCGACCATCAATATATCCTATTTGAGGTGGACCAGAGAAAGCCCAAATATATAAGCCACTCACATTCGGCGGGTCCACGTTATAATGCTGAGCGTGTGGAACGACAAGTTTTTGACCTCATCATCACTGAAGGAAAGGAGAGAACAGAGATGCTTGCACAAGCTCAGGGAGAACCGGGGAGAGCGGAGAGAAGGGTAAAGGTTACGATGGACCTGATATCCGAAGCATGCACCTATTCGATGCCCCAAAAAAAGGGTGTGAGGAAGAAACGCCCAGCTTACTGGTGGAATGAGGAAGTCGCAGAAATCAGACGCGAATGCCTAAGACTCAGGAGGAAAGCGCAAAGGACTGCGAGAACGTCACCGGAGTACACGATCAGAACAGCTGCACTGAGAGAAGCAAAAAGAAAGCTAAAAAAAGAAATAAAAAAGAGTATTTATGGGAAATGGCAGAGGCTGAAGGAGGAAACGGAGGAAAATCCATGGGGACTAGGATATAGAGTTGTGATGAGGAAACTTGGTTCAATGTCATCTGGAGAGACCATGGACGCGAATACGAAAGAGAAGATTGTCGATGCGCTGTTCCCAGACCACCCGGAAAGAGAGATTACGAGCACAGCAGTGCATGGAGAAATCCCTCTTTTTACTAAGGAAGAATTGTTGAGAGCAGTAGGCTCCTTCAAAAATAAAAAGGCACCGGGACCGGATGGAATACCAGCGGAAGCATTAAAAATGGTAGCAGAGGTTGCACCAGAACTTCTTTTAGAAATGTACAATACATGCTTGGAGGAAGGGGTGTTTAGTGCACGATGGAAGGAGGCCCGATTAGTTCTGCTAAGCAAGGGCAAAGGAGACCCAAACCTGCCATCAGCGTACAGACCACTGTGCATGCTGGATACGGCAGGAAAGCTGTTCGAGAAAATGCTGAAACCCAGAATATTGGCAGCGATTGGAGAAGCCGGAGGTTTATCGGATCATCAGTTTGGCTTTGTAAAAGGAAAATCGACGATAGATGCTATGGAGGAGGTGGTGAAGGCTGCGCGTATCGCAGAGAGAGGAAATCGTCACTCTAGACCAATGGTCATGGTAGTGACGCTGGATGTAAAGAATGCCTTTAACTCGGCGAGTTGGACGGTCATTCTTAACGCTCTGAAGAAGAGATTTAACTTACCGGGATATCTCCAGCCGGTAATAGAGGATTATCTGAACAACAGAGTGTTGTTGTATGACACCGAGCAAGGAAACAGAAGGAAAAGAATTACGGCAGGAGCAGCCCAGGGGTCGGTGCTGGGGGCGGACCTCTGGAATGTAAGTTATGACAGCGTGCTCAGAATGAAAATGCCAGAGGACACCTTTTTGGTGGGGTACGCGGATGACCTGGCTGCGGTGATCACGGCAAGGACCAAGGAAGCACTGCAGCTGAAGCTGAATCAAGTGATGAGAAGGGTAAGTGCATGGATGGAAGAGCACGGGCTACAGTTGGCAGTACAAAAGACGGAGCTAGTGCTTCTGACGAAAAGGAGAAAAGAAAAAGTGGCACCAATGAATGTCGAGGGGACAGTAATAGAGACAGCTACAGCAATAAGGTATTTAGGAGTGATGCTGGATGTGAGACTCACATTCTGGGAGCAGATAAAGCAGGCAGCAGACAAGGCGGCAAGAGTGACCTCAAATCTTAGCAGGCTTATGGCCAACGTCGGTGGTCCGTCACCAAGCAAGAGGAAGATTCTTATGTCGGTGGCTGAATCTATTATGCTTTACGGGGCGGAAATTTGGGCTGACTCTATGGACTACAAAAAGTACCGTACCAGGATGATAGCAGTGCAAAGGAGAGGGGCTCTCCGTATCTCAAGTGCTTACAGAACTGTGTCAGGACCAGCGGCTGCAGTGATAGCAGGAATAATACCTATCCATATTTTAGCTCGCGAGAAGAAGCGTATCTATCAAAGACGACAGGGTAGCGATAAAGCGAAGGTTAAAGAGGAAGAAAGAGCTAAGACCCTCAGCGTGTGGCAGGAGATGTGGGAGGCAGAGGATAGAGGAAGATGGACGGCGAGGCTGATAGGAGATCTGGGACCATGGCTCGGGAGGGCGCATGGTGAGGTAAACTATTACCTGACGATGTTCCTTTCCGGCCATGGTTACTACAGAAGTTATCTGCACAGGATGGGGAAAACACAGGAGGAGCGGTGCCTTTATTGCGACGAAGAAAAGGAGGATGCCTATCATACCTTTTTCCAATGCGCTAGATGGGAGAGCAGCAGAAGAGTCCTTGAAGAGACAGTAGGCAGGGTGAACCCTGAAAATATAGTAGGCAAGATGTTAAGGAGTAGGGAGTGGTGGAACACTGTTAACAACTTTGTAGTAAAAGTGCTGAAGGAAAAGAAGAGGGAGGAAGCGGAAACAGTATAGATAAAAAGCTAACGGACAAGAGGTAACAGGAAAGAATGCAAGGAGATTAAAGAAATAGTGAGCGCCAGCGGCGAAGAATAAAGACTCCACCCTGAAGTAATACCGGAAAGGTGGTTCCGGGGTGGTCCAAGTCTTGGAGAAGGGTTTGTGGTTTTTAGTGAGTAAGAATCTCACACTACTCGAGAGTGTGGTCCCTCTCAGTGTCTTCTCGAAGATTTTCCACAATTACCCTCGAAAAAAAAAAAAAAAAAAAAAAAAAAATACCTACACCGTGATTTTTGTACCACTTTCCTTCTTGCCGAGGTCTATTTCAATCACACTTGTCTTTTTCTTTATTAGTACACGAGAATTTTCAATGATAATATCTTGATCATCGATGGTTATTTTAATGAAAGGGGGGGGGGGGGGGGGCACTTTGATTTACATAGACAGTAGGAGCTTTATATTCTCCGTTGGTATTTTCTGAAGGTGAGTTATAGAGAGGTTGAGGGTTATCGGAAGCTGTTTGGGATATCTGGACTGTGGGTTGTTTTCCTTCATTTGTATTGACAACGAAAGGCTTGATCACGGATGGTTTGACTATGGGTGGTCTGACTGCGAGTGGTCCAACAACAGATGGTTCGACTGCAGGTGGTTTGACTGTGAGTGGCTCAACTACAGATAGTTCGACAGCAGGTGGTTTAATTACAGGTAGTTTGACTGTGAGTGGTTTGACTAAGGATGGTTCGACTGCAGGTGGTTTGACTGTGAGTGGTTTGACTAAGGATGGTTCGACTGCAGGTGGTTTGGCTGCGAGTGGTTCGACTTTGGATGGTTTGACTCCAGGCTGTTTAGCTGCAAGTGGTTCGACTACGGATGGAGGGACTTGAGGAAGTATGGTTTGGAGCGGTTTATTTACAGGTGTTTCGGTTGGTTTAAGGGAATATCCCTCAATAACTACATAATTTTTATTCAGAAGCTCTTTATACGCAGCTGCAATATTGGGCCACTTCTCATTATTTTGTGCTGGAAATAATACAGAAATATCAATATAGTAAAAGAAAAAAAAAATTAAAATACATATTGTTCATGTTTATGCAGAGGTATTTAATAATATACGCAGTTTGCTTCCGAGTTTACCAAAGGTACCGGAAGCATTGTGATAGTTCTGAAGAACAAAATGTTATACATTTTGCTGAGAAAGTTCGATTTTGATTGATTTACACGTTTTAAGGTCTCCTAAACCCAAAAAATAAGATTCTAATAAATGTTGGTCAGTCACCTGTCGTCTGTTTTCTATATTCTGTGTGAACGTGTGGATCCAAAATTTTTGAGCCGATTTATTTAATCTTTTGTCTTCAGAAACAAAAAATCATACACTGAGGTAAAATCCAGAAATGTATTTTGGACAGTAATAGCAGGTTCTGTTGCATAAAAACTCAAATAATAAAAATTCAAAATCTGTTCCGACGTTTTCGACAAAATTCTATTGTGTAGTCCATTTGAACACAGATTTTGAATCGATTCATGTAAAAGCTCATGTTACATTTAGTTCGACATTAACCAAGTATGCACAAGGAGACGCTTAATCAAATTAGTGAATACTGTACTAATTATAAAACAAGGTAAGAAAGTTTCTATAATAATAATCCGTAGAACAACTGCTCGTGGAGGGCATAGGCTTCCTAAAGGGCTAATACAAATATATATAAAAAAAATGCTTGCATACGAGTCTGCAAGATAGTGAGACATATTCATAAAACGATTTTTGGTGTCGTTTTTTGGTAACGCTTTCCGAGTTTATGAGCCAAAGTAAAGATATGAAAATGTCAAAAAATTAGAGCGTGCAGATTCTTGCGTTTGTAAATTAAGAAGTACATCGAACATATGTTGTGCACGAAGAAAAAAGTACTTAAGTAATCTTTTAGCTTCTTCACCCATATTTTTATAATAAATGTAATAAATTATAGTATAACAAACATAAAAAAAAAAAAAAAAAAAAAAAAAAAAAAAAAAAAAATGTATGTAAGTTAATTAGGAATAAAATTCTAAGGGTTACGGCGTTTGTCCGGTGAAAATCGGTACAGTAGAACAGAAGTTGTAGTTGGGGGGCGAGAAGCGAAGAGCGGAAGTCGGGGCACAGATCTAGTTACGCGATAGGTAAAGGTATAGGTAGCTCTTACCATGGCGAGGCCGCTGGGGGAAGGCTCTTTACAACCTCTTCTCTAGACACTACGTACTACATCTTGCCTCTTCCTCTTCCTACCCTCCTGTTACATGTGTAACGCTTTTGGTGTCGTATTTTTTGCAACGCTTCTCGAGTTTATGTGCCAAAGTCAAGACATGGAAATGTCAATATAATATATTATGTAATGGATAATGGTGTTGTTATGGATGTGACGGGGTTTGCGTGTCACTCCATCAGCTGAATAATAAACGGTATAATTGACAGTCGTAACCAGATAGATGTTGCTTCTCATTGGTACTATTAAACGTTGCTAGGTAAACACCGAGCTTTTGGGCCTCTTGCTGGAGTCGGGAATCGAACTTGTAATCTCCAGATTCCAAAAGCACAAATTATCATCAGAGCTACTAGAAACTTTCTTTAAATGCAAATAAATAGTATTAGTATTATTTTATGGGGCCTTACATTTCTTTTGACATCTTCTGTTTCTCTGATCCATTTCCATAGTCCAAAACATAACTCCTCCCAATTTCAGCTCCTTCGCTAATTTGGCCTGAAAACAATTGTCAAGAATATATTTGTGTATAAGAATGTGTATATTGTATGTTATTGAAACGAAGTTCCTTATGGCACGTTACAGCGTCTGGAGATTAAGAGTGAATCTGAAAAGTACGACCATCACAAAACCGACCGTCACGAAACCGACCGATGACGATAACTTGAGTAAAAGATTACCGATTTAGTGGAAATTTGGTACACATGTTCATTTTACCAATGCCCAGGACGAGTTCGTTGGACAAAGTTATCCGCCCAAACGTTCGCACGTATTCAATACATATTTATTGCAAGACGCTCACTTCGATGATAAAAAAATGCTTTTCATTTAATTTTGCCTTCACTCCGCTAAGTAAAATATAGTTATGTAGTTACTTTTAATTTTGTATCTAAGTCTTTTAATGAATAAAAAGAAACAGTCTGTCTCTCCACGGAATAAAATACTTGTTTATTTATCAAAGCAGCTTTCGGCTTTTATAAAGCCATCATCAGTGCCTATGAACAAACACTAAGCGTTAAAACTTACTAACATGGAACAAAATTGAAAAGACAAGAAAATGAATACAAGCTAATAACAAAATAAGCAATAAATCACCAAAAAGGTAAGAAAAGATTAACAAAAAACTAAAAATGACGATAATTAATCATAATGAATAAAAGAAAAGACAAAACAATTAACAATTATTAAAACAGGAAAACAGTTAAAAATTCCAACAACCGAAAATGTAAAATTGGAAGAATAATTATATTAAATAATAAACATAAAACTAAAGATATAGTCAAAGAAATAATAAGAGAGCTTACCGATTTAAGTATAACTAGGGACACATTAACATCATATTACATAAAGACAAAATGTAGTGGGCGAGTCATACGATGTCAGAGACTAACGTAAGACTGACCCTAGTAGACGCACCAGCCAGGGTTCTTATCAAGGAAGATGCTTCCCCCCGCTCATTCAGATTTTTATCTCCTGCTCTACATTGACTCCTGATAATTTCTAAGTTCTCTAGCTAGTCAAGTCTGCGTCCTTTCTTGGCAAAATGAAGGAACCCGATCTTATGCTGAGCTGGTATGTGATTAAATTCAATAAGATGTTGGTTAAATCTACTGTTAGGCCGCTGTAGGTGTTCCTTCGCTCTCGTTTTGAAACTGCGGCCAGTTTGTCCCACGTATTCGGAATCGCAGTCCCCACAAACAATTATGTATACCCCACTATTATTTTCATGCCGTATGGGGTCTTTAACCTTGCTTAGCTGAGCTCCTATGGTTCTAGTCGTGCTGAACCCCACTCTGTAATCATACCTAGGTAAGACCTTCGCAAGACGGTCAGATGTAGGGCCGAGATAAGGAATTGAACACCAAGTACTTTCCACAGGTTGACGATCATTAGTCACGTCTATAGCCTTCAATAGTAAACTTCGATTCTTCTTAGTAACCAACTTGTCTATTAACTTGTTATGGTATCCATTGTTAAAGGCTATAATCTTTACTGTGGCAACTTCCTTATCGTAAGCCTAGGGATCTAGTGGCATGGTCAAAAGACGATGGACCATAGAGTTGAATGCAGCTAACTTGTGTGACCAAGGGTGATTCGAATTGGCGTGAATAACTGCGTCGGTAGTAGTCGGCTTCCGGTAGATCTAATTGTTAATTGTTTTGTCTTTTCTTTTATTCATTATGATTAATTATCGTCATTTTTAGTTTTTTGTTAATCTTTTCTTACCTTTTTGATGATTTATCTCTTATTTTGTTATTAGCTTGTATTCATTTTCTTGTCTTTTCAATTTTGTTCCATGTTAGTAAGTTTTAACGCTTAGTGTTTGTTCATAGGCACTGATGATGGCTTTATAAAAGCCGAAAGCTGCTTTGATAAATAAACAAGTATTTTATTCCGTGGAGAGACTGTTTCTTTTTATTCATTAAGATGACCTCTATCAACGCTCTTATTTCTTAAGTCTTTTAAGTTTCTGTCTTTATATTCAACTAAACTTTTCTTTCATAATACTGGAAAACCCTCCAATTGCCTAAGTAATTTTATAGTTTTTTCCTATTTTATGCCCTAAAATCATGTAGCTTTGAAAAAGAAACAAACTAAAGAACTTAAAACAAGAGTAAATAAAAGAGACAGAAACCGGTCTGTAGACCGTCTAATCTATCTGGCATGCGAAATAAATAAGGAATATTTTAGCTAGAGCTCATGGAAGTTGTTTACGCAGAGTGAGTAGGGTGACCTACAGACCTATATAGGGGTCTATGGGTTGTTAACATTGTAACTGTAGACTAATTCCTAAACTGTGCTTGGTAGGGCTACCCTAGATTAAAAAGTCTAGTCTAGAGGGTAAAAGTATCCTTTATTTTGGGAGTGATGATGATTTGGAATTTCAGGAGGGCATGGTTTGGCTCCCGATGGTGGGATTATTATTATCTCCCTCCATTCTTCTTTAATACCTTCGCTATTTCATGTTAGGAGAAGTTTTTTGTGTTTACCTTCTCTGTGATAGAGTCTGGTGTATCGTAATAAATGATCTGGTTGCTTTTCTTAAGCATAGGCCCGGTCTTAGAATCTCCTTCCTTAGTCCAACCCTCGTCTGCTTCCTTCAGGCATATCTGTAAGCAAACATAAAATTATGTTAAAAAAAGAAGCACTTGCTTTGTTTAATGATCTATGCTCCCTCTCCCCCTTTGGACTAAAAAGGAACCAAGTCAAGTCAAAGATCCGGCAGTCAGTTCGGACCGAGCAGTCTTATGAAGGCCGGCCGCCTGAACGTGTATATATTTCGGTAGCTTATCAGCTGTGACCGGAATATGGTCACTCTCAGTCGACCGGTGTTCAGGTGGACTGTTCAGTCTAAAATTTAAACTGTCAATGTGTAGCCGGCTTTATTCTTCTAAAAGAACCTTGTCTGTGTCTGCATTTTTAATAGTTTGTTGGATTAATTTTTTGTTTGTGGTTAGTATTTTCTTAACCTAATCACCCTTTCCCTTTACAATAATCCTTATACGTTTGACAAATTATTCTGTTCTACAACTGTACTGTGTGATAGTAATCACAATCACTATACCTACAATCTCTGTAACCTTTCTGCAGTTGCTTTGATGTACCTCTAACTTATCTCTATATACCTTGAAACCACCTTATCTGAACCCATTCTCTTCCATTGTCTACCTAGACTCACACTTGTTTCTTTTAGAGTTCATTCATTCTTGTATACAAGAATGAATAATGGTAATACCTTGAAAAAAGTAATACGTTTTCTGAAAAGTCAATAAATCCCAAACTTTGATTTTTACTTTTGACTAATCTTCGCTATTCAAGTTATATTGTTTTCTTTTAGATGAATAATTACATTTGCATTCCTCATTTAGTACTAGGCACTATAAGCTTTTTTTAAAAAAAGCTTTTATGTATATACATAATGCATTTATAGTATTATTATTATTCTATATATCTATTATCCATTTCTATTTTTAAAACAAATTATATAAAAGAAATTTCGACATTTGATTTATTAAATGATGTTCATGGAACCTGAGCTCAGAAAAACTCTTCGCTCGAAACTCGAAATTCTTTTTCTTAAGTAAACTCCTGAATAATAGAAGGACTAACCTGACTGTTAGGAAGTTGATGGTCTTCTATCTTCATGGTATCATTATTCACCAGCCTGCCAAACAGTGGCATGCCAAGGATCAGTTTCTCAGCCACAATTCCTAGTTGCAGATACAGCTTTGTCATAGATAACTAATAAGTATAACAAATATATAGAATTAATATTAACCTCATAGTAGATATTTATAGATAATATGTAGTATTATAGGATATAAAAAAATACTGTACTTATCAGGTAATGGCTCATACAGAGGTGAGAGTCAAATATGTTTGACAATGGTTATTATATCGAGTAAACACTATACGGATTAATAAACAGGGGTAATGCACGGGGTTAGTGAGTCGTTCCATCACCTGTAAAACAGTAAAATTGGCATTCGTAACCGAGTAGACATTACTTCACTTAAGTAGCTACCATTTACATCTCGATGCCGGGTGTACACCGAGAGTGGAGTCCCTTTTCCGGTATCGGGAATGATGACTGAGCAGAGTCAGAGAGCTTGATTATTTGGGATCATTGTTCAAGGAGAGGAACAAAATTACCGAAGAAATTAAATAGAAAATCTTAGCGGGAAATATGCTATTTTGTGCTAGTCTATGTTTAGATTTTAAAGTGTCAGCCATAATACCAAATTGCAGGTATTTAAAAGTGAAGCATGATCAAGAATCACTTACATGCCCGAGAAGTGGAAACTCGTAAATATAGTTTTTAAGGAATCCCTGTGGAGATGGAACGTACGGTTAAGCAAGAAAGAATTAAAGATTACTATATGAGAAGGGCACCTGGTGAACACATAAAACCAGGAATAAATTTTTACCCCAGACGGCCATAATGAGCAATGTGGAAGAAGGAAGTATATTTTTACCTAGGACATTTGATTAGGATGGGAGAATAAAGAATCCTTAAAAAAAATGGAAAGTACGCCAGGTCATGGAATGTAGCACGGGAACAGAAGTAATAGTATTGTCATCAACAAAGAGAAACTTCGTGAATGATGAATTTACTCAGGAAACCCTCTAGTACATATCAAAAACTATCTGGCTGACACTAGCTTACAACGCCAAGAAGCAACAAGCATTAATAAAAGATTAGGGTGATGGAAAGAGGTATAGAGAGAAGTATGCTAAGTTGTATAAGGAGTTCATAGTTTTACTGAATAAGTGAATGTTACATTACCAAACTGTTGTGCGGTATATTGGATCCGGGTGGATGATAAAGTGGAGAGGGATGGTACGTGTTGGGTGGAGCATCCACTGTAAAATTATAGGCCGGCAGAATGAAGACATCCACCACACTGCAATATAACAAAACCAATAAACTTATCCACACCCATTATTAAAATAGTCTGCCTTTTTGTGTAGCACATAGCTTTCTCGCCTCCTATAATTTATCAGGCGAATGGTCACTAAAGTATAAAATAATGTAATCCTAACTGGATTATGGTTGTTTGCACCTGTTTCAAATCCCAGTGGAGTCACATTTGTTTTAATTCTATATTATACGGGCTCATATGACAAATGAGTTGTTTTAAAGATGTAGGTGTTAATAAAAATAAGTTTGTGTGCATGCGGAAGAGAGAGCAATGGATGCAGAAGTTAATGTGGGCTAATTATGGCCTATCATCTAAATTTCAAAGAATTATAATTCCTTCCTTGGTTTTCCGCTTGGCCTTCTACGGTAACATCAATTTGAGTGACCCTTAAGATGTAGAAAAAATGGAAGATATAATTGATTACTTTAGTAGATAGCAATGTAATGCAATGTGTTAAGTAGATGAGGAAATCCCTCTTAACATTAACTTAAACAAAATTAATAAATAATTATACACACACATGTGAGGTAATTAACATCAATGAACTAAATTTAATAACAAGGCTCAATAACTAATAACTCTAAAGATAATAAGTTAGTAATAACCCGGCCTGTAATAACCCTGGCAGTTGATCGGTACTTAATCCCAAAAGAAAAAAAAAAAAGGTTAGTAAGGGCTAGTACGATGCGTCTAAATAGTCTAACACAAGCAAAACTAATAAAATAACATATATCTAAATATAAAAATGCGTATCAATTAATAAATCTATTACAAATTAAACTCATAAAAATTCAAATAATATACAATACACCCTACAATAAAGTTGATGATTTCGTAAATAGTATTATAAAAATATAATTATATACATTCCCTAATGACACTGGCCGCAGGTACGGACATCGAGTTGTTACGGATCGAAGAGGTGTAATTCCGGCGTGTAGCGCTTAACTCATGATAATACAATGTTCCACGAAATACCTGGGTCAGAAGGTTGGGGCCCAATTGGTGAGACCTACATGGGTCCATCTCACCGGTAGCGTCAGTAAACGCTAGGGTACGGAAGTAGACCAGCAACCTGCTACAAGACCAGAGGGGGTTGTTCTCTTCTACTGAATTTTGTAATATTGACGAACTTCTCCAAAACCAAAGGGCACTGATCCCACACTTAACCTATTCTCTTAGATTTTAGTCACTCGGACCGTTCACGATGTAAGCATAACAAAGGTCCCTAAACTCTAAACAATATAGTTAACTTTTTATTATAGATGAACTACACCGATATTATTAATCAGATAATTACAATTATTACAATGCACTCCAGCGAGTCAAGCTGCTTGAGTCCTATGGTTTTTTTTATTACACTTGTGAAGCTCGGGAATTGGGTGTTTTTGGAATGGGCAGCACTCAGGCGTTATGTAAGAGAGAGAAGGGAGGTAGACCGCATTCCATTCCTTGGTCGATAACATTTTTTTCTGCCGCTGCCATGAAGCCGTGGACCTTTCATCACCCCATTTCTCCTGCCTATGATAGTTTTCTGAGGAATGGCAAATCTGTCATTGCCGTTCAGCGTGAGTTTCGATGCGAATTTAATATTCTGAGGAATAATAGGTATTGGGCAGCAGAAAATGCACAGCAGTTCATGAAAGACCGCTGCATAGCCCTAGGTAACTGTTTGGTTCACGGTGGGGAAATTTGGCATCATCGTTCCCTATATCTTTGAAGATAATGAGGTTATCGTTACAGTTAAATCTGAGCAGTACATCGAGATGGTGCTCGCTTTTTTAATCCCCCAATAAAAAAGAAGGCGTTTTGCTCTCAATCAGGTGTGGTTTCAGCAAGCAAAAAGGCAGTTCACATCCTGATATTAATGGTTGTGCTTCGTCCTCAGTTCCCCAACCCACTTCATTTGAAGATATTGTGATGTTTTAAGGCCCCCTCAATCTCCTGATTTATGTGGTTTTTTTCTATGGGGATACCTTAAATAAAATTGTCTATGAGAGTGAACCTTGCACATTGAACGAATTGAAGGCGTTGACCCAGCATCAAATCACTCTGATCAACGACCCACAGGAAAGAGTGAACGCCAATTTCGAGCAATGACTTTGGCATTGCGTCAACGAAAACGGGCATCCCCTGCAAGATTTTATTTTTCGTAAGTAACATTTTCAAATGGTATGTTCTTATGAATGATATAATTTTTTTAAAGTCAAAATTAACAATTTTATGATTTTTTCAAAAAAGCCGTATTAGTCCAGGAGATAGCTTGAAAAAAGTGAGTGATTAACATCAAGCTAGAATTTTGAGTAAAGTTAATCTTTTGGTGCCCTTTATGAATAATGTGGTCGGCTAAGTTCGTAAGCGGGACATAGTTAGGTCATATGCTGTTATAAAAAATAGACCGGTGAAGAGGGGGCCATGTCCCCTTCATTTTGGTGGATAATGTGGTTTTCATAATCCTGGGTACAAAATTAGTTGCTAAACGAAAAATCAAGTTGATGTTAGTTTGTCACTTGCTTGGTGACCTCTTTGATTGGAAGATATATTTGAATTACTAACCCATCTCCTGGACTATAATATACATATTTAAATACTTACGTATTAAGAAGTAGAAGATTAAAGTCTGGGTTAATTAGATTCCTCATGTTGGGCAGCCACATATATATAGTTCCCGAATATTCCTTTCTCAGCTCCTGTAAGCAAGAAATAAGCAAAAATATTCTGGAGGTTAATTTCCTGAAGCTGGAAACAAAATTCAGCTTTACAAGAGATGCAGTGGGAGTTTTTCAACCTCTTGATGTTTCAATAGTCAATTCCGTGTAGACAATCACATAGGCTTCTACAGTTGGTCAGTAGTTATCATGAAGTTCTCTTCATGAGGTATTTCGATAGAAAATATTTATTATCCAGGAGCTTGACACTCAGGGCATATTATAACCACTTCCGTTTGCACTTTGCTTGCAGGAGGTCCGGGTATGATTCCTAAATATGGCTAAGAGGATCAAAAAAACTCACGCCCGAAATCAAGTATGTTTAGAATTCTAGAGAGATATAATATGTTTCACTCTGATGATCATATTAGTAACTGAGTATATGAAGTGGCCGATTCCCTGTCTTTCTGTTATAAACTGAACACTTACATGTTCCATGTCTTCGGGCTCAATTTGGATTCAACCAAACCCCGTGTTAAGAAAAAAATCAGTTTAATTGATTGGGTTAGTTAAGTCGCTTACATGAAAATAAACTTTTCTGTAAGTAGTATAAATATGTAGTATAGTTAAAAATGTTCCATCACATCAATTTTTTTTTATTAAACTTTATTTGTCATCTAAAATTTTACTTGTTTACTTTGTTGTACCAAACTTTTATGTTACCCTGTATCACTATATATTATACTCCTGGCTTATTATATTACCTGTACAAGACTGACGTAATTACGGAGCTCAGGGGGTTGGCTTTTGCTGGGGTTCATCCAGTAAAGATCAACACCTTTAAGATGACTGTATTTCTTAGTAAGGGAAGTAATAGACTGGATAAACTGACGCCTCCTCGACGGGTTTGACGTCACTTGAGAGAATCGATCCTTATCTTCGTCCCCACCGATCTGTATCAGCGTATATCCACAGAGAGAGTATCTTTGGGTATAATAACAGCTGGTAACAGTTACAATTGTATTAATAATTAATTGTTAAAGTACAATTGTAAATTGTTAAAGGAATTAAATTATAAAGTAAGCGCTAAAAATTTGTTTCAGTCGTATTTAGAGATGGCAACGATTTATCGATGTTCGATGATAATAGATTACTTCATAATCGATTAATTAGTCAGAATCATATATTTTTAAAAAAGTAGCCCACAGATGGTCCATTTCAATTTTAACCACCTCTGATCATTAAATATAAGACAATTGATTCTTCTGCTCATGTAAAAAAGAAAACAATTTAAAACGTTTAAAAATAGTCTTCCAACAGAAATCCGTATCAGACACCAGGGATCATTTCTAGTCTGTTAGTCGGACCAACAATTTTGCAATTTACGAACAAGCATATCCTACAGTCTGCTCTTAATTAATCGTTTTTGTTTTTTAACGTTTATTTATTATGTGTAATAAATTAAAATAAAATTCAAATGATTGGTTTTGCGTTAGAAGATTTACTAGGTTAACTCAGATCTTGATAAGCTCAGCTAACCGAACAATAACAAAACTGATAATAGAATAGGTGAGTTAGCTGTTGTTTGGGGGTGTTATAACTAGGATTCTGTTTCACAAAAGCTTGTTTAAATATAACTATGGCGCACTCAGTACGGATAACTATTAATCATTAGTAACTTTACCACACGGTTGGCATTTTTAGTCTTATTGCCTAGTGACAGCACATTATCAAGGGGCAGCCTAGAAGAATGGCACAATTATTATCTTATAATTCATAATTATCGCTTTCCAACTTGAGATGCCTTTTTTAATTTTTACTTTCTCATATAAAGAGAAAGTATTGTGATGGCGCGAAAATTCGATTTTGAGATTTTGATGGATTTACACGTTTTGAGGTCCCCTGAGTCCAAAAAAGTGGTTTTTAAAAAATGTCTGTCTGTCGTCTGTCGTCTGTCGTCTGTCTGTCGTCTGTGCAGACGCCTGGAGCCCAAACTACTGGGCCGATTTTGACGAAATTTGGCATACATGTTCAGAAAAATCATACCCCGAGGCGAAATCGAGAAATGAATTTTAGCTCTAAATTTGGGGGCGCTACCCCCCAAAAACTCTGAAAAAACATGAAAAAAAATTATTTCTCGAAAACGGTTCCGACGATTTTGATTAAAAAATTCTAAAATGTAGTCAATTTGAATACGAATCCAACGATATAAGCCGTTTTCCCGGGAAAAATCTAGTTCCTGAGATATTAGCTTAAAACGCGGACGGAGAGAGCCCGGGTTCGATTCCCCGACCAGGAGAAGTTATTTTTATGATAAATTTTGATGAAATGTTCAATAATATTTAAATGTACATTTGAAAACTAATAAATGGAAACACTGGGCTAAGTAATTATAAACTCATATATGAGAAAGTTTGTCTGAGTTGTCTCGGACCGATTTTTACAAAATATATTGAGCAGGCAGAATTGCCTGTCTCCTTTATTTAGCCCTCGCTTGTTTGTAACGCTGGTGCTGGTCCTATATATGTTGTATGTAAATAGGAGGTCACGGAATCCTTCTTCATTCACCATTCACCATACCTAAACGTATTTTAGTGCATATTATTATCTAATACTACCTTCAGAAGACAAGTCTAGACTGACGCTGTTATTCTCTTCATTGATTATTGCATGCGAGTAAACAAGATGCGTGCAAGGTATTCCAAAACGTAATTCAGCTGTTACTTGATTATGTGGCAGGTAACATACACCTCTGGCAGGATCTGAAAAAAACCAGATAAAAGATGTATAAAACAGGCCCTCTTTCATGTTCCTTCTTGATTAGTTAAAAGAATACAAGGTTGTACGCAACCCCGAGATTAGTAATATTTATTGTTTTTTTAATTTTTCCCATACTCTACTTCCCTATTTATGTTTTGACAAGAAAAAATCGATCCTAAAAACTTTCTCATATACATAGTAATACTGTGTTTGAATCCCATAATATCTAATCTAATTAAATGCATCAATAAACATGTTTAAAATGGACGTTCAATACCTAGATTTTTTACACGTTCGTTTTCCATTTTCAGCTAAATCAGATTTATTTTCATCAATATCTCGGCAACTTGATTTTTCGGGAAAACAATTTATATGGATATAAATGCATATTAAAGTGGACAGCAAAATAAAATTTTTTTTAAATAAAAATCGTTGGAACGACGATTTAGAGACTTAAATTTTTTCAAGAGCTTTTGTGGAGAGCTCACTCAAATAAGTTAGTTAAATTTAATTTTGCTTCCGAGTTACTTTGTTGCTCACTTGCTTGGTCCATGCTGGATTTTAGACTACCTTTTGGATACAAGCTTGTTGTTCAGAGAAATCTTAGACCTGCACTCCAGAAGACCAAGCAGTAACTTTAATCGTCGTATGATGTCAGTACGTTCTGTTTTAGTGTGCAGTAGCCATGTTAATCGACGTTTGAGGGTAAGGCCGATGTATTGTACGGAGTTTGACTGAGGAGGAACTTGATTAAAGATGACTGAAGGACATGTGCCATTGCGAAGAACAAACATTTGTCGAAAAACACGTCCATATTAGACTGTTTGTGAACGTTCGTCTGCTTAGAGCATTTTATTCTATCCTCTATGGGAAACGACAAAAATTGTTTACATGTTTTAAACAAATGTTAACAAGTATAAGTTTAACACTTGTATTGATCATGATTTATTCAAATGCTGACGTTGTTTTGGAAAAAGGAATGTTGGTGTGGCCTAGGCTTTATAAATTTTGTCTTAAACGCCATAAAAGGTTAAACTATCTTCTGTGAATTTGATTGCAAGGAATTAGAGGGCCTCAGAAGCTCGGATTTGAGAGCGTGGAATGTCCTATCAATAAAGTTAAGCAGCATCGGGCGTGGTCACCATTTGGATGGGTAACCGCAGATCTGGGTTCAATTCCCGGACCGGCCTCCCCTTTCGGTGTTCACCCAGCATTGCTATATGTTAATAGGTAGCAGCTTATCTAAAGTGGCGACAAATTGGTTGCGGATGCCAAAAATCAGGTTTATGCAGGTAATGACGTGATTCACTAACACCGCTTAATCCATTCTATAAATAGCTGTAAAGCCCTTTGAAAGGCCTAGGCCCTTCACGGGCTGGAGTTAGTTAGTTAGTTAGTTATTAAGACAAATAATAATTACCTTGTGCCTGTTCAGTAGTACTGAACATTAGACATACAAGTCCATATAGCCACCTACCCATCTGAAACAAATACCACCAATAAATAATTATTTTTTTCAACTATTATATATATATATATATATATATATATATATATATATATATATATATATATATATATATATATATATATATATATATATATATATATATATATATATATATATATATATATATATATATAATAGTTAATTCTATTTTATAAATTAATTCATTATAAGAGTGTTTGATAATTAATTTCTTTAAAATATAAGATTTTCATAGGAACTCCGATTGTCCAATTGTCCGGATCTGCATGCCGGATAATAGAATACCAGACTTGATTTGTCCAGGTAATCGAAGTTTTTTAAGTGATTACCTAATTACTAATTGATTCTCTATTTTTTAAGAAAATACCTTGATATCGATGTGTTTGCTAGTTGTCAGCTGATCATTAAATTTGTATAACTTGCTGTAACAAGAAGCGGTGTAAAACTGCGGGAATCTCAGGGTAGCCAAACTCAGGGGAGGGCAGTTCAAGGAAAACCACAGTCAGTGGCTTCCTATACAACCTGATCTAAGGAAAAATACACTGCCAATTAGTGTGGCACATAGCTTCCTCGCATCCTATCATGTACTGTTATATTAACATTAAAGTTTTATTACTTTATTGTTATATTGTGTATTGTGTAAGAACAATTAACATTTTTTAGCGATCTTTAACACTTTATAGGGGTGTCGCTGTAGGTTATACTAAAAAAATTGTATTTGAAAAAAATGTTCGTCTCATTGAATAGATAAGGTTTAATTTTTTTCCCGACCGAAAATTCCAATTTTAAATTTGGAGTTCATGTTTACGTGAGCGTTGCGCGTGAACGCTTGAACGGATAATGTTGTCCAACGAACTCGACCTGAGCATTGGTAAAATAAACATGTCTACCAAATTTCATCAAAATCGGGCAACATTTACTCAAGTTATCGTCGCACGTTTCACGATTCGCGGACACACAGACCGACAGACAGACAGACAGACAGACAGACAGACAGACAGACAGACACGGAACCAAAAATGTTCCCTGATGTCTGAAACGGATTTCTGTCTTGGAATTTTTAAAATCGGAGGCATAAAACTTTTTTGTTCTCAAAAGTGAACACAATACTTCCGTTACCTTCGGTAAACTCGGAAGCAAAAATACAAATAAAATTATATATACATAGAAAGGGGATTACATATATTTTATATATATCATATAAATTGGATTAAAATAATCTCCCCTGTTGAACAATCTGTTGCGAATTCCAGCCAATTTTGGGTTTCCAAATAGTAATAATATAAATTCAACTGAAAAATCACGGAAGCACTTGCATCCAAGTAGTTTTTAGGGTTCGAAGGATATAAAGCATATACATTATTATGAAATAACGTTATTTGCTTCTTTTATTTCTCCACACCGCTATAAATGAAAGTAAATATATATATATATATATATATATATATATATATATATATATATATATATATATATATATATATATATATATATATATATATATATATATATATATATATATATATATATAATATATTATATATATATATATATATATATATATGTATATATAATATATTATAATATCTATTAGGTGGAAGACCTCAAAAAACCAAAACCAAGTGGAGTAAGGGGTCCTTGGTTCGATCCCTCGGGGGGTGACAATGTTTTTTATTGGTAACAACGACAATAGTACATTACGTGTCTAGTGCAGAAAGTAGCATTTTGCATGCGAGTGTGGAGTTTGCGCCCGAGTGATAGTGAGGGTAGTAAAACCTCACGAGCAAAGCAAAATGCTGTTTTCGCACGAGTTGTGTACCGTACTTTATCTGCGATTGTTGGAATTTAATAATTAATACAGAAAAAATAATTAATAAACTTCCTGTATGTAAGTTCGTATTTCTCTTTTGATAAAGATGACATTAATTCATTAGTTGTATTTTGTGCCGAATTAATAATTTCGGGAGGCGTATTATCTCCGCATTTTCGTCATAATCATTTAAACCACTCATTTGTTTCACTAAAAACTCGATATAAACAGATATTTTTTTTTTTAAGTTTTAGGTAGTATTCATACAACGGAAAGATTATATTTTACTTTAAATCAAATTATAATTATCATTATCTACGGGAGACATATAGAAATAAATAGACCCCATCACCGGGACTTGAACCACGGGCCTCCTATATATCCGTTACAGACGCTCTTATCAACTGAGCTATACTGAAGAATGATTTTTGTCTGTCGTTATACCGATACTAATTCCCGAATCCAAGCTTTCAATCTATTTCTACAAGTCTAGCAAGCCAAATATTCACGGCAATAGAACTAGACCGAGAATTAACGCTTATAATATTATAAAGTACTCAATTAGTACCTGTACCCAGTACAATCAATTAGAAATTCAATTTTTAATTTTTTTATTTTAATTTTAGGTAGTATTCATACTACGGAAAGATTAAATTTTACTTCATTTAATTTCAGTTAGTTTAATTTAATCAGTTAATTTAATTAAACAAACAGCAAATTACTTTTGTTAGATGTAAACAAACTCGCTAATCGTGCATATAGGTGAATGAAGTATCCTTTATAATGGTTTTAAGAATCTTTAATTATCACATCAAAAACAAGAACAAGAATGACACTTGACAACATGTCACTTTTAAAATACATAAAAATACTACATTTCCCCCCCTTTTTCAAGAGCTGAGATGTTCTCTCGAAGCTGGTCACCATGCTTCCTCTGTATGGTGTCACCAATTCTCACTCTGTACGAGAGCTCGCCAGTTTTTTCCACGACTTCTCCTTCTTCGTAGCCTTTCCCATCCTTTCGCAAAGCCCATACTCTATCTCCCACTGAAAAAAACTTACTTTTCGTTTTTGGACCTTTATCATGGAAGATTTTCTGTCGAACCATTTCTACATCCATCGACCGTGTTACGTCAGGCTTCAGGAGGTCAAGTCGTGTTACCACGCGGTGACCTAGTAACAGTTCCGAAGGAGTTCTTCCAGTAGCCCTATTAGGTGTATTTCTATTTGCAAGAAGGAACTGCTGTAATCCTAAGTCCAACTCGGTGCCTGCCTTTTTTGCTGTTTTCATCTTTTCTTTAAAAGTCCTCACAAACCTTTCGGCCAAACCATTTGAACGAGGATGGTAAGGTGTTATCAAAATCTGCTTTATCCCATTATTTTTACAGAATGCCTTAAATTCCGTAGAGCTAAATTGTGGACCATTGTCCGATACTACGCTTCCTGGCAGGCCAAATCTTCCAAATATTTCGCGAAGAATTTTGATAGTTTGATGACTGTTTGGTGAATTAGTGGGGTATATCTCCAACCATTTAGAGAATGCATCCACAACGATTAACCAATACTTGCCCAAAAAAGGCCCAGCGTAATCGATGTGGATCCTAGCCCATGGTTTTGGTGGGATTGTCCAAGAAAAAAGTGGGCATTCAGGTTCTCGCGATCTATTCTCTTGGCATGCTCCACACAGCTTTACGAATTCTTCTATATCCCTATCTAAGGCTGGCCACCAAAAATAAAATTTTGCCGAACTCTTCATAGCAGTGGTTCCTGGGTGTCCTTCGTGTAATATACCTAGCATTGTCGACCTCATTTCTTCTGGAACCACGATTCTTCCCAACCACAAGATGACCTGTTCCTCCATAGATAACTCCTCTTTCTTCTCAAAATAAGACCACAATTCTTGTGCTATTTCTCTCTTATTTTCTGGCCAACCCGTCTGCATAAATTGTGCAACTTTTTTCAAAACCTTATCCCGAGCAGTAGCAAGCTGAAGTTCTTTCCTTGTAACGACCAGGTCCGCCATTCTCAAATGAAACAGGTGTCCATTCGCTAGATCTCCTACAGCTTCAATGTCTGAAGGTTTTTCTGACTCATTTGGTAATCTAGATAAAGCGTCCGCAGGTGCATTATCTTTCCCCTGTTTGTATTCAATACTGTAGCAGTAAGCTGATAGAAAGAGAGCCCATCGGGCAATTCTGTTGGTTGTAGTTTTAGGAATTTCTTTTCCCTCCCCGAAAATGAATTCCAATGGTCGATGATCTGTTTTAATTACGAATTTTGTCCCAAACAAGTACTGGTTAAATTTTGAAACGCCAAAAATTATCGCTAACGCTTCTTTCTCAATTGTAGCATATCGTGTTTCTGCCGGAGTCAATTTTCTAGACACAAACGCTATTGGCCTCTCTGTATTATCTGGGAATCTGTGAGCTAATACTGCGCCTAGCCCTACCCCACTTGCATCACAACTTAACACTAATGGCATATTCTCATCAAAATGTACTAACGTGAGTGATGACGATAAACAATTTCGTAACTTAATAAATGCGCTTTCTTCTTGATTTGTCCACGACCACAACACTCCTTTTTTAGTCAATCTATGTAATGGGGCGCATAAAGATTGCAAATGTGGGACGAAACGACCATAGTAGTTCACTGAGCCTATAAATGATCTAAGCTCTGATACATTTGAGGGCCGTTTTAAATTTTTTATTGCTGTTATGTGCTCATTGGTCGGATGTACTCCCTCGCTGTCGATGTTATGTCCCAGGTATGTTACTTCTTTTTGTAACCACTTACACTTGTCCTTTTGTATACGAATGCCAGTTTCTTTTAGCTTTACTAACACATCCCTAAGCCGCAAATTGTGCTCCCCGATGGTGCTTCCAACTATGATGATGTCATCTAAATAGCACGCTATACCGTTTACTCCAGCTAAAATCTTGTCCATAGTTCTTTGAAACAATGCAGGGGCCAAATTTACTCCGAATGGTAACCTTTTATACTTGAAATAACCAAGATGTGTCGCTATAGTTAGTAAGCTTTGATCGTTTTCATCCACTTCCAACTGTAAATAAGCATCTTTAAGGTCTATTACAGAATAATATCGTCCCCCACTTAACTTGGCAGTTATTTCCTCGAACCGTGGTAGTGGGTATTTCTCTAAAAGAACAAATGGATTTATAGAAACTTTAAAATCTCCACAGATACGAACCTTCCCTGTAGGCTTGACAACAGTAACTATAGGGGAGGCCCACTGCACAGGACTTTTTGTTGGGTCTACCTGCTCTATCACACCAATTTCAACCAGCCTGGTCAACTCCACTTCTACCAACTTCTTCAACGCAAATGGTACTGGTCGAACTTTAAATACCTTTGGTACTGCTTTATCTGATAAATGGATTTTAGCCTTGAATCCCTTTATTTTACCTAATATTGGCTCAAAAAGTTCCTTAAAATCTTTCAAAGTTTCCTCTATGTTTTCATTCATTGATTGAATTTCTATATTGCGCACAACAGCGCCTTCTGGAAGTGGCAATCCAAATTCTAACACCCAATCTAACCCAAAAAGCGAAATCTCTTTATCCGGTATAACGGTTACATTTAATTTCTTTTGTTGACCAAATGCCCGAACCACAACTTTAGCTGTTCCCAAAGTACGAACTGGGACCCCCGTAAATGCTTTTAAATTTGGGGCCGGTGATAAATGTGGTGAGCGAATCAACTTCCACACTTCCTCACTAATTACAGTAGTGGACGCTCCGGGATCATAGAGCATCTCTATATCTTTAGAATTGATATTTATTGTCAACATGATTCGGTTAGCTTTCTGTTTACCCACTCTCCTAATGAATTCTGAAGCTTCCTCTTCTGACTCGCTATTTTCTCCTTGTTCAATATTCCTAATTTCTTTTTCTGACTTCCTCAAGATCACAGCTCTTCCTTTATTTACACAAACTCGTGCAAAATGGTTCCTCTGGTTACAAGCCCTACAAGTTTCGTTTTTAGCTGGACAGTTTACTCCGATCTTTATTTCTTTATTTCTCATATTTTACAATTTATTTATTAATTTTTTTTTTGCTTCTGAGTTCTGAGTTTACCGAAGTAACTGAAGCTATGTGATCGTTCCAAAGAAGGAAATTTAGGAAGGAGTCAAATCTTAATTTTAACTATTTTAGGATAACAATGAAATAGTGGATAGTAATTAATATTGATTTAAGTGTGGAACAATTAGAAGTATGGTATTTTAGAGATATTACAGATGGTAAAAGGTTGATAGAAATAACTTAAATATACGTATATTTAAAACATAATTTATTTTTATTTTATAAAAAAGGTCAAGCCATATTTATGGATTGAATTAATTTTTCTACATTTCAATTATTTATAAACTTCGATTTATATTCTTAAACAAATATATTATTATTATAGAAGACAAAATTATAGCTTAATTTTTGTTAATAACCTAATAAAATTTATTTTTAGTAGTACATTATAATCTTAGTGCGCAGGCTTCTGGCGTTGATGTCATAATGAAGAGGTAGGTCTTTCAGTGGAGATATCTAGTAAGTGGGATGCAGTGGTTGCAGTAAGACGGATAAGTAAATCCAAGCAGTAATGACAACCAATAAGCGGTTTTAGCTAATCTCATATAACCTTTTCCGAAGGTGCAAATGGGGTAAAGTTTTTAGGTTTTGGATTTGCGAATTTCCTTCTTAGAAACTTGACTGTCGCTGTACATGCACTTAAACATTTTTAATTTAAAATGTTTGTTGTAATAACAAAATATATAGATCTTAGCTCATATAAATGGTAAGGATTGTTATTTTTCTCCATTATTATTAAGAACTATCCATAGAGGAATAAGAGTTTGATAAAGTTGTAAATATATGTTATAGGTGCTTGAAAAATGACTCAAAACTGAGTCCAAATATAGCAAAAATGATATAGGGGAGTTTGTTTGTATAAAAATCCCTAAAGATCCACAAGCAATAACAATATTAAATTATTGAGGGATCACCATTCATCTACTAAATGGTTATATATTGTAAGTGACCTGCAGTTAACACCACTGTAGTTCATTTTGTAGGTATTTTCAATTACTCATATACGTAGAATACATAAAGAAAAAGTATTGCGATTATGTATATTTTATATTATATTATAATTTTATATATTATAATTTTAGATATTATATATTTGGTTGTGTGTTGTTTTAATTGAATAAATTTACACAAAATGTTGATTTTAAAAAAAATGCTGAATATAGTTTGTAATTGATGATCATTAATTTTGGAGATGACATTAATATGACATTTTAAACTTTTTTTTTAATTAAGCTAAATTTTAAGAAGGTTTGGTATACTTTTTAATAATTTGAATATAAATTTAAACTTCATTTCAGAAAATTTATTTATTTTGAAATTGAAACATCCTTGCCCAATTAGAGGGACACTTAGTGCAATTTAATATATTGTGATCTCAGTTGCAAATAAAATATATTAATGAAACCTTTTACTCAGGTTCCCCTGAGAGCAAACTTTATTTAATATAATAATCATGTCTCAAACTAGCCCTCAAAGAATAATTAAGTATGTATTTCCTTTTTTGAACCGACATATTTAAAATGTTACTTAGTTTTATCTATACACTCACATAGACTTCTTTTGAACATAACAGGTAAGAATTCATTATGGTCATTAATTCTGAATTCATTTTTATTTTGCTTTTCAAAGTGAAGTCATTTTGATTTAACTACTAAAGGTTATCTAGAAGCCTTTATTTCGAGACAAAATTGAAAAAATATACTAATTAAGTGTTATGTAAAATGTACAAACTAAAGGGGTAGTGAAGAGGGGGTAATCTCTGTATAATGACACAAGTGACTTGAACAGGGATAATATAAATTTCAATTCTCTCCACATATATCCGCTTCTCGGTGTCAATTTTATCAGAGCATTACGTTCACCCCTAAAGTTGCTTCCAGCGTTGGAGACGATATGATAGGACCTACACGCGCTAAGCTATGGTCACCCCGAGAAAACTTGCCACTTTATCATATTGATAGTATTAGTAAATCGGCTTAGATACTTCAATTTTCTTTACACAATACTGTGGCAAAATGGAGTCACAACTGAGTCATGACCAACCCGTATGATGTCTTAATCCGTTGGTTCGTTTATCTTCCGTTTTGTTGATATCTTTTACTATAATAGTTATTTTCGTTGATCTGCACTTGAGTATCTTCGATAACAATATCTTGACCGGCTTCGATGATCTTGATATTCGGAAGATAACTCTGTAATAGAGATGAAAATCTATTAGAATTAGCAGGGGGTGAAGAGCTTTGTCCCGACTGAGATCCACCCGAACCTTGAGAGGAGATAGGGTTGGTGATAGAAGGTCTATAATAGGGTCTAGGTTCAGCTGGACGCAAAGTTGGAGCAAATACTGGATAAGCTGCATACGGTACGAATGGCCTCGCTGAACTTGACTGCGATGAATTAGACATCCCTCCATTTATTATTCTGTCTACAGAAGAAGGCTTAGGATCCAGCACATTGTATGCAGCAGCAATGGTTGGCAAATAAACAGCACTAGTTGAATCTGCGAACAATTCAAAATAGAACAAACTAAATACATAAACCAATATAAGAGCTTTCTTTATAACTAAGAGGCTCTGCCCCCTACTCGCTTCGCTCTTGCACCCCGAGAAGGTGCCCGTTTCGCGGCCGCTACTCAGCGATTTCATCTGTGTCCCATGATAGGCTTAAGTGGAACTCAAGCTGTGGCATTTCATTGAGTTTTTGAATTAATAAGACAATATTAATTCATAATTGAATGGATTCACTACCGTTTAAATTAATAAATAAACGACCACGACAACCCTACATTAAGGCTCAAAAACTATATTTGGTTTTACGAAATTCCCCCCCTCCCCCTTTGCTCCTTTTCTCCCAAACTCTTTATAAAACAGTACAATAATAATCAAGGGTCAATCAATAGCAACTTCGACTTAAAAACCCATTTATGTTGGAATAAATTTCCTAAAGTTACAGGTTTTTTTGGATAAAAAAAATACGATTTTAGGCATATAATATTAGCAAAAATTGTGAATGTCTTATATTGATTTTGTTTTTTCTTAATTTTCATCTAAGATTTGTTAATTATTATCTAGTTTAGTGATAATTACACAAAATGATGATGTGAGCAAATTGCTCGGTTGCAAGTAACCTCGTGACAAAATAGAGTCGCTAGTAGCGATGGCGCCGCCGTGAAGAGTTTAGTTTGCAATGAGTCGCAGAGTCCCTTGATGATCTACGACTGGCGAAAAGAGAATGAAGCACGGGAATATGTACTTGCTGGCTCGACAGTCTGATTTCTTTATCTAAATGCACACAACTATAGCAGTCTCAAGTCCCTTCTTCCCTCGGGAGGTTTCTCGGGATGCCTCTAACCTTGTTTAGAGATCAATTTAGTACCTTCATATCTATCTGACAGAAACGGTTTGTTTTCAAAACTCCACAAGTTTCGGACTCGGGCATGCCACGTGTGGTGCAGTAGTCTAATCTGTCTTAATTCGGGTGGTGTACTATATTTCTGCATTTCAAAAAACTGATCTGCCTTGCATCGCCTCCGTTTTAATATGTGCCCGAAGTAACTTTAAAAACTATATTTGGTTTTATGGTAGTACGATCGCTGCTGTTCTTTATTCTCCTTATAAAATAGTCTGCCAAATGGTGGGGCTCGTAGCTTCGTCGCTTCTTATCTGGGAGCACGGCAGTGCCCCCGCCAAGTCGAGCAGAGCCGTACCTACCATCCTTTACTGGAACCAACTGACGGCAATTTGGACCCCCCTCTATTATCCTATTGAAGATACTTAGATATATACAATTTATTTTAATTTTAAGTTCATGACAAACTGAACAAGAAATAAAAATTCCATACCTCTACCCATAGTAGTTCATAAGATATATGAGCCTAAAGTATGTTATTTCGTCACTTACTGACTCACTCATCATAATTCTAAGGTACTTCTAACAATCCTAGAAACTTGAAATTTCGTATTTCGTATATAGGTAGAGTTTATTGTACAAATAAAGGACAAATTAAAAAAATCCGAAAAAATCTGGTTCATTGTCCATTTCAAGGCAAATAGAAAAACCGCCTATTCAAAATGTTGTAAATATAATTCAAAAATTGTAAAGAGCGCCACTAAAGCTACCTAGTAGATAACTATAAAACTAAAAAGTGCAGGCCCGTTTTAGACGTTCACTGCGCCCTGGGCACACGTCACTATGCGCCTCCCCCCCCCCCCCCAAAAAAAAAACTGGTCTTTCTTACGCTTATACAACATTAGCTATACTTTATTACGATATGTATTTCGAATTCCATGTTAAACGTTTCTAGAATAAAGGTTAAAGATCCCTACCTTGTAAAGGGTTGTTTTCATGCTATCGCGCACTAGGGGCAACCACTCACATTCCCCCCAGGCCACCCAACTTCAAAACTTCAAATTGGAGTGTATATTTTTGAGAGCATATTTGGATTCTACGGTGAAAAATAATAAAATTTTGCTCTAAACATTTTTTTTTTTCTCCAATATTTTGCCCTCTATAAGTGGGCGAAGATAGCAAAATAACCCTTTCGAAAATAGTAAAACAGTAACACTTATATCGTTATAAAATCTAAACGGTTTGGAATAAATTAATGGAACTGGGGGAATCTGTACCATGTAAAGGGAAGTGTGTATTCATCCACTCGCGTACTAGGGGCAACCACCCATTTTGCCCCTGGGAGCAGAAATCTACAATTGTTATACTTTTTCCCCATAGGGGGCAAAAAATATTGGAGATAGAAAAAACGTTTCGAGCAAAATTTTATTATTTTTCACCGTAGAATCAAAATATTCTCTCAAAAATATGCACTCCATTTGAAATTTTGAAGTTGGGTAGCCTGAGGGCAATGTGGGTGGTTGCCCCTAGTGCACGATAGCATAAAAACCAACTTTTCTTTACATGGTAGGGATCCCCCAAGTTTCTTTAATTTATCTCAAACCGTTCAAAAGTTAAGAGGGGGTGGGGGTGACTTTTGGACCACCCTTTATATATGTATATAGTAGCTATATATATCAATATATGTATAACTTGCCCATTCAGAGTACCTCAAGGGTGGCTAATATAATATATTAGACACATACCTATAAAGGGTAAACATATTCCCATTTATATTTTTGTCCTTGCAAAGTTTAGCCGTGTACTGTGCTGGTACACGGCACCAGAAATGGTACTCCCCCCCCCCCCCCTAAACCTTTTAAGTTGCGCCCCAAACCTCTTGCGCCCCTGGGCACGTGCCCATCGTGCCCCTATAGTTAAATCGGCCCTGAAAAAGTGATGTTGAGAACGTTCGTTAAGGTTGATTTGACAGTATTGATTGACAGTTATCTTAAAGTGCAAACATATTTACTCCACATAATTTTATTTAGAAAGTGCAAACATATTTACTCCAGAAAATTTTATTTAGTTCAATTTGAAAACCCACTGACGAATATATATATTTATTGTGTGATTTAAGTTTGTGGTGTGTATTTGCCAAGTCAGAAAATGCTCTGGGATAGATCTACATTCTGATCCAATATCACTTAGGCCCCTATACACGAACAAACATTTTGCGCAAACATGATGTCGGGCAATTCAGGCCTTATGGCCCCCTTACACGGTCAAAATGTTTGCGCAAACATTTAGACCGTGTATGGGGCTGTTTGATGTTTGCGCAAACATGATTTTTGACGTGTATGGCCTAAATTTACCCGACATCCGGTTTGCAAAATGTTTGATCGTATATGTGGGCCTATACAACCAACATGTCAAACAGCCCCATGCACGGTCAAATTTTTATTTTTTTTAAGGGGGGCCTTAATGATAAACAATATTTTTCTTTTAGGTAAGGAAAAGTAAAAACGCAGATGAGAAAGTTTACTTAAGTGAAATACTTTAATTTTAAAAACTAATCGTCCGATTTTATTGAAATTTATATTTAAAAAAAAAACCCTCATAATTTTGTTCCTGTGTTTGTCTGTCTGTACTGTTCCAATAAATTGGTATCAAAAGAGATAAAAACATGAAATCTTAGCAGTATTAATGATCTGTTTGGCGCGCACACAGGAAAAATATAGCGAACTCAAAATTATCAGCCGTTTAACTCTAAAATGGTAGATAATTCATGTCACGCTTCTTATTATTATTATTTTTTTTTGGGGGGGGGAAAAGAAAAAAAATATAGTGGCGTATCAAATGGATGGTATTAAAAAGTAGAAATTGTTCAATTTTGTCATAAAACTAAATTCTAAATAACCCCTTTTTACGTGACACTTCACGCACAACCATTCTATTTAATAAATCATGTGAAGAAAAAATGTCTTTGAATTCTCTTCAATCAAATTAAGTAAGTAGTATTATTTTATTTGACCTCACCTCGGTTTGGACAAGTATTGTTCCAGTCATCCATGTTCATAGTCCAGAACATAACTCCTCCCAGTCTCAAGAGCTTTGCTAACTTGGCCTGCAAACAGTGTCAAAAAACTTATAATATATGTTATATGATTCTAATCAACATTAAGTAAGAGTGGGTTACTAAACGACAACTCCTTAAATTTTGGGTTTAATTCTTATATGAGTAGTACCAAAATGGTTTATTCTAATTGCCATAAAGTTAAAAAAAAAATTGTTATAAGTTTAATACTTATCATTGATGGGAACAGAAGGTAAGATTTGCTGTTAGATAGAAATCATTGTGTTATGAAGTTAATTCCAATTTTATGAAAATTTAATAACCATTAACTCAAGGATAGAGGGTTGTAACAAAATTCAGATCGGAACCAAGATTTACAGATGCCCGAGCAGAAGTGACCAATGCCTTTAGGATCACGGCTGACTCTAAACGCCTTTAATCGAAGGTAAAGTGATAATAAATTTATTGTACAATTTATATCATCAAATAAGTATTAAAAAAGAAGGAAGACACAATAAATTCCTTTATTGAAGCTTATTAAGTAACAACACTGATCTAGAAACTAGAGTATGAATCAATAGGTCGGTTCCTGGCGGCGGTATGTATGTTACGGATGTAACATTTTTTTTAATAACTGTTAAAAATAAATATAATAAAATTTGACTCACTATCAATAGCGTAGAGCAGTCAAAAGTAAAAACTAATATTGTTGATTAACCGACATTTCAGAAAAATATTTATTCCTTCTTCAAGGTATAAACAAAATTGGTCCATTCTTGTTAATTCAAGAAATATAATAATGTTTAAGAATATTCTTGTCAATTGTTTTTACTTTTGACTGTTCTTCACTATCCACTATCCTTAATATTTATTTATTTTTATTATTATTATTTTATTTTTTTATTTTTTTTATTTTTTTACTTTATCATAAAAATAGAGAAGTATTTTTATTCAACAGGGAGTATGGCAGTGGCCCAGCCAAGTAGAGCACAGCCGTACCATCCTTTACTGGAACCAACTCAATGCATTTTGTACCTATTAAATCATCCTATTAAAGATATTTCGATGTGTAAAATTAATTTATGTTAGAGTTCTTTACAAATTAAACCAGAAATACAAATTTCACACCTCTACCCATATTAGTTCATAAGATATATGAGCCGGAAGTTTTATTATTATTTCACTGATATACAGATTGACTGACTCATCATAATTCTAAGAAAATTTATGTCCTTCCCTTTGGATGTCCCGGTTACGAGGGTAGTTGGCTTTCAATCATTGAAGTTAAGCAGTATCGGGCTTGTCAAGTTGGATGGGTGACCGCACCCATCCCCCTCTGACCACACAGCTCTGGGTTCGATCCCAAGACCGGACCCCCTCAATGTCCACCCAGCATGTTAAATGAATGGGATTAGCGCCACCAGGTTTCGGCCTGGGAACCCATTATCGACACTCTCATAGTGGTTTGAAAAAAAAGTATCAAACGTAACCGGAGAGTTGTGAAAACATAGTTACCGACCAACACTTCACTCGTGAGTGAAGGGTTTGGTTGTCTGGTATCAATTCAGTATTAGATTGATAAAAGGCTCAAAGGACCCACTTCGTGGTCTATGTCTTTGGGCGTAAGCCCCCCTGATTTAAAAAAAGAAAGAAAAGTCCTTTCCTTATCTTTTCTCTCTTCTTATATAACATGTATATTGTATATATTATGTGTTTAAAAAGAACAAGAGGCCAAGAAACGAAAATTACTTACAAAACGAATTCAAATGTCAGCAAAAACACTTGTGTAAAAAAATAAGCCCAATCTCGCGTAAAACAATGTGAGTCTCCCCCTGTCCAAGAAAGTTCAACTAGGTTTGATTTATCTAGTACAAGTAAGCGATGTTGTCTGTCTCCCTCTCCACTCTCTGTACCTCACAAACTAAAACTTTTCTTTCCTAAATCACTCTACACGTTTAAATTTAAAAAACTTTCTGCCTTGGCAATTAAGCAGCACGAGGATACAAAGTTGTATACGACACTGCATAACATTTTATTTATAAAATAACTTATATTATATAAACCATTGGGAAAATATAAATCAAATAACAACAAAATGTTTAATCTATTTGTGCTGTGTAATTGCTGAGTCAGAAAATGGATAAATTAGACCAAGTAAAACTTACTTGAACAGGGGAAACTTGGCTAAACCGACCTCACAACGTTTTACTTACTTGGACAGGGAAAACATGGCTAAACAACGATTTACGCGAGACTTGGATATAAGTGTTTTTGTTGGGATATATAATGTAAATAAATAACAAAAATTGAAATTTGGGATGGATACTTCAAGTCATTAAATCGATGTATGTATGGTTATTTTATTAAGTTTTTCTTTAAAGTGAGGGATACTGTTCAGCGATAACTATTAGTAGATCTACTATATGCCATTTTACAATGTTTATGTTTACCTTCTCTATTACAGAGGCTGGTGTATCGTAAGAAATAATCTGGTTGCCTTTCTCAAGCAAAGGCCCAGTCTCAAGCCCTCCTTTCTCGGTCCAACCTCCCTCACCTACCATCTGGCAAATCTGTAAGCAAACATAACATTAAACATATAACATTAATAACATTAACATAATAACATTAACATCCAAAATAAAGTGCAATGTGTCCGTTGGTGAATAGGTGGCACACAGTCATATTAGGTATTAACAATTACTAAGTTGTTAAAATTTGTTCAAGATAAAATTTATATTTACAAAAATAAACATCTGATATACTATATGTTGTATATCCATTTACAGATTGCCGATATATAATAAATATTTGAATTGTAATTTAAAATGAAAAAATAAAATAAAGGCTACCAATTAGTGTGGCTTAAATAAATTCTTCATACTTAAGTGTATCATATCTCTCTCCCTCCGTCACTCCTGCCAACCAAAATCAACTCCGATTACCCTTGTCTCCCTGTCTGCAATCACCCTTCCTACTATCTGAACACACTCAAGTTCCAAATCTAGTGAGGTTAAGTCCACCTACATCCTTCCAATAGTTATAGTCTTCCAATAGTTATAGACTTCCAATGGTTATAGTCTCTACCTCCACCTCCATCCCTCGCATTGTTAATTCTTATAACGAATCCTAAGTTTATGAACTTTTATATCCAGGTGTGTTTTTATTGGGTCCATTTAACTCATCCATTATAGCTTCCATGATCGCGTCCTATTATTGGACGAATGGTCGAGTATGATGAGACCTACTGGTAATTGAAAGCAAAGTTTTTGGACCTGTTTCGATTCCCACAATAGGTCACATTAAGTTTTATTCAATATGCTCAGACCATTGAAATGAGTATAGTGAAGGCTACTTTTAATGAACCATCTTAATTTCTTCAACCAAGAATAAGACTATTAAAAATACAGGTAGGTTTAAATAATAAAGAAAAGTTTATGAGCACGCGGAAGAAAAAGCAATGGGTGAAGATGGCTGTAATTAATATAAAATCAGCATTGGGATAATTATATGACCTGCTATCAATTAAGATTTCAGTAAATCAGATAAGAGAGTTTTAAGGTATGATGATTTGCAAAATTAATTTTGAAAATTTTGATGAAAATTTAAACAAATGTCTAAAAAAAGGATACCTGTATACAAAGTTTTAGATTTGAAGACAAAAAATCATTTTGTTCATAGCTCGGAAACAAAAACCAAATATTCCACTAATTAATTAGTCAATTTAATTTTTTGTCGCATCACAAGTGTTAAGGTCACTGATTCTCAGCATTTTACACTTCGAGAAAGTAAATCCTTGAGAAATATATTTCTGAGGAATAGAAGGACTTACCTGGTTGTTAGGAAGTTCGTAGGCTTCGATTTCCATTGTGTCAGTATTAACTAGCCTGCCAAACAGTGGGATTCCAAGAACCAAACGCTCAGCCACTGCTCCTATCCGAAGATACAGCTTTGTCATAGACAACTATTAAACATATTAAATATCTAGAGTTAACATAATCATCAATGATTGGATTTGTTTATGACTCTTGCTTGAATGAAGGTTATACAATTTTTTTTAGTTGTCTCCTATGCTCCACTCAGAACAATAGTTTTCAACATTTATTGGCACACTGGTAAAGGGGTTCATATCTTGTAGCGTCGATTTCCGTGGTCAGGAATTTATTAAATCTAAATCTCCCTTATCCTTGTAAAGAAACTTATAAGGAGTTAATAGTCTTACTGAATAAGTGAAGATGGTAAATTACCAAACTGTTGTCTGCTATTTTAGATTCAGGTGGATGATCCAGTGGTGAATGATGGTACGTGTTGGGTGGAGCATCCACTGTAAAATTATATGCCGGCAGAATGAAGAAATCAACCACACTGCAACACATCAAAATCGCTCGAGTATTAAATTACTTATAATATCTAGGTCTGATCTGAGAAATGTATATTTAATGAGTGAGTCTAAAAGAAGGAAGGGCATTGTTTTGGAGAAGGAGAAGTGACATCTATTGACAAATAACTAATTTATTCTTAATTAAAAGTCCTATAGAATATGGAGATCCCTCTAAGAGCTCTTCTATAATAAGAAACCTACTGACTTTTTATAGCATAAAATAGGAATAGGTCTGCGAATAGTAATGCTGTGGGCTATAAGCGTGCTAATAGGTCTTCTTCATATGGCAACCTTTTTCCTTATATAGAACCCAGTGTCGTACCCGGGGGGGGGGGGGGGGGGGGGTAATGTAATGTATCCCCAAAGTTTGTAACATTTATGGTGAAACACCCTGTATATCTTGGGGGGGGGGGGTAATGTAATGTATCCCCGAAGTTTGTAACATTTATGGTGAAACACCCTGTATATCTTTAGATACTTACAAATTTAGAAATAGAAGATTGAATCCAGGGATAATTAATTCCCTCTGATTGGGCAGTAACATTGATACAGTTCCATTATATTCTTTTCTCAGCTCCTATAAAGAAAATAAAATATAAAAAACAGCAATTTATTATTATATGAGTTGGAATAAAACCCAATCGATTGTTGAGTCATACGATACATTAATATTACTTATAATACCTGTGTTATTATGGTACCTGAGCTAGACTGACGTAATTGCGCTTTTCCGGGGGATCGATTCTACCGGGGAACATCCAGTGAAGAGATACACCGTGAATAAACTTGTTTGTATCAGTGAGAGAGATAATAGACTGGATGAATTGACGTCTCCTTGACGGTGTCGACGTTACTTCCGAAAATACATCCCTATCTTCTTCCCCACCGATCTGTATCATCATCGTCACAGGAGAATTGCGTAAAACAGGACCTGTTAACAGTGACAGTATTAATAAACCAGTTTTTCCTAGATTTGAAAACCAAGTCCCATAATCAAGTACTTAATCCCTCGGATATTCCTATTACAAACAAATACTAGATTTTCCAGGACGAATTAAAATAATGATTTATAAATTGACTAAGAAGTATTGCCTTCTCTAATCGTACTGTTGCAGGAATATTATTTTATATGATAAAACAGATATTATAAAATTGTATTATCCTTAGAAATTGCTTATATGTTTCGGTTGCCCAAGATTGTAAGAGGTGGGACGATCCCAACTACCTCTAACTCCGTTCTAATGTATCCCCATACAACTATATAACTTTTCTTTCCTTTGGTATATCTATAATCTTCTTTAAGTTTCAATGTGTCCCACCCTCCACAACAATTGAATCGTTAACCGTAGAAGCATGGAACGTTGAGTCTAAACATCTAGTAATATTAGTGTGAATAAGTGAACGTACCAATGTTAGCTAAGAAGTCGAGGTTGACGCTATTGGTGTCTGCGTCGATTCTTGCGTACGAGTAAATAACATGAGTGCAAGGCAGTCTAGATCCTCTTGTGAGAAAATCTGAATCTAAATCATTATTTGTCAAGAAGCACACCACTCTTGCTGAATCTGCCAAAAAAAAAAAAAAATAAAAATAAAAAAAAAAAAAAAAAAAAAAATATATATATATATATATATATATATATATATATATATATATATATATATATATATATATATATATATATATATATAAATAAAACTATAAAGAAAAAGAAATGTGGTTAAAATTTTTTTTTTTTTTTTCCTACAATTAAAACCCTTGAATTATAACTATTTTTTTCTTATTTAAAAGTCCTATAGAATATGGAGATCCCTCTAAGAGCTCTTCTATAATAAGAAACTTATTGACTTTTTATAGCATTAAATAGGAAAAGGTCTGTGACAAAAAACTATGACTTCAGGAGTATATAATGTTTTGGAGGTTGATATTGAGATATAATACATATTATGTTAAGGATATTTATATTGGATAGTTTTTGGCGGAGTAGGATTTTGGGGATATTGCGTTGGGTGTTTTATGACCGTTTAAGATGTTAAAGATATTGTATTAGGTGGTTTATGACGGTTTAGTGATTTGGATATATTGTATTGGGGTGTTGAATACGGTGTAGGATTTTAGAGACGTTGTGTGGGAGGTGTTGGTGTTTATATAGGGTTAATCATCAGTTGTTGTCAAATGCTCATCTGGGCCTTTTATTTGCAATCCAACTTCCAAAATATAAAGTATACCAAGCATAAGTATATAATAATAATCCGCACCACCAGGCCACGCGTAGAGGGCTTAAACAAAATGTAATGGATGACACGGGACTAGCGTGTCACACCATCAGCTTTACAACCGTATAATTGATATGTGGCATATGTAACCGAATAGCCATGACTTCAAATAAGCAGCTACCCTATTATATGACCATGCTAGGACAACACCGCGTATGATACTCCTTTCGAAGTAGGGAATCGAAACAGTAACATCCAGTTGCCATAAAACCCATGTTTGCACAGGCTTAGTACTAATCATTAGTAGCAGTCACTTGCACTAACTCCGCTCCGTATCGTGGAAACATGTAGCACAAGAGGTTAGTATTTGGCAAGTGGGAATGAATAGAAGAAGTTTTTTTTTTTTACTAATGACAAGTAGTTGCCTGCACCACAAATTTTTCCATTCTCCACTCTGCTCGTCCAATGTGAATACCAGGTGTATAGTGCTTATAGTGACAAGTGAGTATCAGACAAGTATTGAAAACACACTATGCAATAATTGCTACACCCCCAGTACCTGTGAGAACCACCAATAATTACTTAGCTAAGTGATTAGTGAATAGAGAAGTACCTATATTGATTACAAGTTACTAAGCCCTTGTAAAAAAGGCTTCACACAAATGATAGCAATGAGCTACCAGGGCCCTTCATTTACCAGGCCCATTCATATCAGGCCCTTTACCTGTATGAAATTGATGATAATATTAGAAGGAATAATTACCTTGTGCCTGTACAGCAGTACTGAACACGAGACATACAAATCCATACAGCCACCTACGCATCTGAAACATATAACATTAACTATTACATTTTACCATTACCAGAGGCTTATGCTAGAAATCAGTGGCTATATCCTAGTGTACTACATATTTCATATATTGCATAGTTTAAATATTAGTTATTCTGAGACTAAGGATAAGTAGTAAAATAAAATTTCTCCACAATAGACAACATTCTAAATTGGTGTTATACTTACATAAAAATAGATTTTTTTCCGACACAAATTTACTGAACTTTCCATTTGCTAGTTATATTAAGGGGTTTCGTATTTAAATATAATTTTTGCTATATCATTTTATCAAAATTCACTTTAAAGATAAGTCTACCTGGTGAGGAATTGACGCCTGACCTCCTTTATTACTAATTTTCGGCAATTTACTAAGAATCAAGATTTTTCTTTGGTAATTGACTCATAATATGTTGATGACTATCTCATGTTGGCATGGGAACGGACAACAATTTTTAATTTTCCATTAAAATAGTCTGAACCACTTTTGAGAAAAAAGCAGTGCTCCCAAAAGTGAAAATAGCGTTTTCTTCTGGATTTTTTCTCTTGGTAATAGACCTAAACATGAATACAAAATTACATCCTAATCAGTTCATTAGTTTAGGCTTCACTCGCCTGCAATGGACCACAGTAATTATTTAAAAACATTATTATCGAAATTTCTTTAGGTATCGGAATTAAATACAATTAGCCAGTAGCTGTAGTGCAAATTATCATAATTAAAAATAATTGAAAAACATATTATTTAATTGTTAATGATTATATTTTAAAGAAAATACCTCGATGTCCATGTGCTTTGATAGTTGTCAGCTGAACATAAGAATTTTGTAAGTTCGCAGGAGATCCAAGAACTGACTAATAACCTCCAGAAGAAGTAAACGTATGTGAGAAACTGCGGGAATCCCAGGGTAACTACTGGAGAGGGCAGTTCAAGGAAAACCGGACTCAATGGCTTCCTATAACCTGATTAATTAGCGTCCCTCTTGACAGAAATAAGCAAAAAGAAGAAAGAAATCATCTAACAAACAAGCAAAGATCAAAAATCCTCACTCACATCTAAATGGAGCAAAATACGTCATGTTAAATGGTTGGAAAGATCTGGTTAAAAAATGTGCTTGTTTATACCTGTATCTCGTAACCTTTGTCTTCTTATAAAATTTTCCCACTTTTTGAAAAAAAATTGAATCATGGATACGTTTTAGTGTTCACCCTTGGCGGCGAAATATATTACTACAGTAAAAACCAAGCTACTTTCTGAACATGCATGCCAAATTTCAACGAAATTGGCCAAGTAGTTAGATCTACGGATTTGCACAGAAAACAGGTAATACATACAGACTATTTTAAATACAATTTTTTTACTCAAGGGACCATATAACATCAAATTCTTAAATCCATCAAAGATGTTCGAAAAAAACTGCAACAGGTTGAAGGACAAACAAACTGTCTGACTAGTTTTAACAAAAATAAAATGAAAATAATAATAGTAATAATAATGATAAAACTTGGATCATATTCACAGTGATAATTAATTTAAATCTCATAATATTAGATTTATTATTTAACATATTTATAAAATTTTCTGATACCGGGCGTAATCCCTATTACATCCCTCCAATAAATCCGAAACCTAGATTTCAACTGAATTATGCATTTCGGGTGTTTTTAAGATCATTTGAGGGGTTTTAGCTAGATGGCTATTATCTGCCTGTGTCACGCATTACTCACACAGTTTTTAAGTAAGTGAGTTGAAACTGCATACAAATAGGAGTCCTTGCATGTAGTTAAGCCACCCAGATAATCATATAATTATATAATATATATATATATTAATAGAAAACAATTATTTTAATTTAGGAAAGAGTTTGTGAATATTTTGAAATATTTAATGCTATTTATTTTATCAGCTGCCTAGTTGGTTGTCATTTCTATGTCATAAGTCATATTATGGAAATTATTCAGAGGTAATAATTGATACTGTGAGAGACTCATACCAGGCGTATTATTTCAGACCACCAATTGTCCCTTTCTATAAGCCACCTTTTGGAATCATTTGGTGAGGAAAAGAGACGCTCCGCATCCAATTTCTTTTTAACTACATTTTAAAACCAACGCCTGGTCACATCCCGGATTCAATATATAGTTGGGCCACATTTTTTTTTTTTTAAATTAAACAGCTTTGATTCTAGGTAATTCTTAAGAAAAACAATAGTGTGTTTCGACTTTCACATAATTTGGCATTTTAATGGACTCCATTTAAAAAATAAAAAAAAAATCATAATCGTCGAATTAGTTTTTGAGAATATTTGTTTAGATTATTTTTCGGGGTTTTGATACATTATTAATATAATTGATAACATCATTACACTAGTACCTGTAGTTATATGTCGTGGACTTAATTATGTGGTGAAGTAAAAAGTCAATTTTTTGACAGTATTGAGTTTCTTTCACAGACTTGAAGTTATTTATTTATATTTTCTCATACGAAAACTCTATGTCATTATTACAAAAATAGTGAATGCATTCTCTCATTTTTTTCGACAATTTTTGACTTTATGTGTTCTTCTGACTAGTCCGCCAGATTAGTATTATTCGTATCGTAATTATTAATATGATTATATAATTTGGGGGGGGGGGGGACAATAAACATTTATATTTCTATTAGAAAATTATTATAACCTTGGAATAAAATAAGGAAACCGTACAAATAAAGTAAAAACCTGATTTTATAATGACATGTTAAATTCTAGGTGACGAGGAGATTCAAGATTGATTATCTTGCCTTGGGTTTGTTTATGTTTATTTGTTTATGCGCAGTGTTGAAAGCTGATGTAAAAAAGATTCTTTTTTGAATTTAGTAAACAAAACAAAACAACTTCTTACATATTTATGAATTGGATTTAGATTGGATGGAGGCACAAAGTTTATTTATTCATCGACGGTTTCCGTTTTAGTTATCTGTTCGGATTTTAAACGTTATCGTTTAGTCTATATTTGGGTTTCAATTGGTAAGGGTAGTGTTATTTTTTCCCTTCCTTTCAGTTATGGAAGTAAATTGGGTTATTTTACTAACGTTTTTAATTGGTTTGTTAATTTTATGTCTAGTCAAGTTTATGAAAAGGAAAGATTATCCTCCTGGACCGTTAGGTCTACCTGTTATCGGTTATTTACCTTGGTTAGATCCTTTAAAACCTTATTTAACATTATTTAAACTGTCGGAAAAGTACGGTAAAATTTACAGTCTTCAATTGGGTAAAATTTACACTGTTGTTTTGACCGATCCTAAAGTAATAAGAAGAACGTTAGCTCAAGATGTGTTCACAGGACGTGCCGATTTGTATTTGACTCACGGAATTATGAAAGGTTATGGATTGATCGTAGCGGAAGGAGAACGATGGAAACAGCAAAGAAGATTCGTTTTATCTTCGTTGAAACACGCTGGAATGGTTAAAATCGGTCCGAAAAGATCCTTAATGGAAAACAGGATGAAAGAAGGAGTTCAAGAAACGGTTAAAATAATCGACGATAAACTGAAAGAGCCATTAGATCTTAGTAAGATTCTTCTTCATTGTATGGGTAATATTCTTAATCAACTCATATTCGGTATAAGATGGACGCAAGACGATCCTACGTGGATTTGGCTCCAACATTTGGCCGAACAAGGTGTTAAACATATCGGGGTAGCCGGACCAGTTAATTTTCTACCGTTTTTAAGATGGATTCCGAAGTACAGGAAAACACTAGAGTTTCTTGTCGAAGGTAAAGATAAAACACATCAAATTTACAAGACCGTCGTTTTTGACGAAGAGAATAATGAAGAATGTATCGCTAAAGCGTTCGTCGAGAAGATGAAGGAAGGCGTCGAAACCAGTTTCGATGAGACTCAGTTGTACCATTTGCTGGCGGATTTGTTCGGTGCCGGTGTTGACACGACGTTAACTACTCTCCGATGGTACTTCTTGTTCATGGCTTTACATCCCGACCTTCAGGCAAAAGTCCAAGAAGAATTGGACGCTAGATTAGCTGATAACGTGGAACCGTGTTTAGACGACGTACCATTCCTCCCTTACACACAAGCTAGCTTATGTGAAGCTCAAAGAATAAGACCTGTGGTCCCTCTAGGTATACCTCATTCCAACATCAAAGATACTTATATAGAAGGTTACAAGATACCTAAAGGTACGATGGTCGTTCCTTTACAATGGGCTGTACATATGGACCGGGACGCTTGGGAGAATCCGGAATGTTTCGATCCGACGAGATTCCTAAACGAGAACGGAAGCCACGTTAAAAGCGATTATTTCCTTCCCTTTCAAAGTGGAAAGAGGGCGTGTGTCGGCGAAGAAATGGCTCACATGATGCTGTTCCTCTTCGGAGCCGGCATCTTGTACAGATATAACCTGAAGTTGGTGCAAGATCCGGCGCAACTTAACATGTCTGGTATCTGCGGCATTACGCTCATACCACCTCAACATGAGCTCATCTTCACAAAAAGGCACGTCTAATATCATTAGTTTCGTTCAACCACAACTGTCCAATTCTTATGAGCAATATTCGAAAGAGTAGTAATTGCTGAACTAAAATATTACTAAATAAATTGAATTAACTAATTAGTTTGTGGAGGAACTACACACAGATCTTGATAATATAAAATAGTTTTTCTGTTCTTCCTCACCTTCTGAATCACTAATTTATTACATTAATTAGCATATTCTTCTATTTTGTAGAACAATAGATTTGCTGTTGTCTCTCCGTGTATTATTTATTACCAGTTAATTCTACAACATTTCTGTAGAAACAATTAATTTTCAGAACAAAAAATATATTTTTAGAATATAAATTGGCAAGATCGCTAAACTATCCTTTGTATAAATATTAGTTTCATTGGTATTTATAACAGACTGTATATGGACAATATAAGCGCGATTCTAATACAGAAATGGCAGGTTAACATTTATTATAATTTTAGTTTTAATAGCTGGAAGGTAGGTACTAGAGACTAGGTTATTCAAGTTGTTTGTTATGTTTACAGTCCAAATCGGTTTTAGCTATTTCTAATATTATTCATTTTTTTAGTGATAGTGCTCTTACAAAACTCTGGTGTGACAAACTTGAACAAAACTAACTCATGAACAAAGTAAGCCTAAATTTAAATCCAATAATGTCTATAATTTAACTAATACAATTTATTTATTATTAAAATATGTTAAGCAGGAGTAAATAGTTTACACTTCGTTTTCGATGTTCACCAAAATAAGGCTTATTTATATACATTAAATATGTCGGAGATAAGATTTTAGGAAAGGGAAAAAACTTAAACTGTTAAATTTGTCTTTGTATGGACTACAAAATTGCACATTTCTTAGTTCTACTTCCGTTCATATATTTTAAATTACAAAAATAAGTTCAGAGTTTCAAGTTCAGTTCAAACTTTGAATTTAAATAAAAAATTATGTTGAAACCGTTTTCGAGAAAAAAAAAAAAAAAAAAAAAATACATTGTTTAAGGTATGAGGGGATAGCACCCCCGAAATTAGAGCTAAAATTAATTTCTCTGTTTCACCTCTGAATATTTTTTTTTCTTAACATGTATGCCAAATTTAATCAAAATTGACACAGTAAGTTAAGACTCCAGGAGTCAGCATATGCTGCATATTATTTTTTTTATGTTTAAATAACGATTTTTTTTTTAACTCAGAGGCGCTTAAAATGTGAAAATCCATCAAAATCTCAAAAATCACCATCATAATACTTTGCCTATATGATGAGTATTATTTATGCTCTATCTGTATACTACGCACATAAGTATTAAGGTAGAAGGTAGTACTTTAACCATTGGAGTTGTTGTACATAAAAAGTATGTTGATAAGTGCACTAGAATTAAATAATGAAATTAGTATAAGTGAACTAGATTAAGATAGTGAAATTAGTAAAGTATGTTGATAAGTGCACTAGAATTAGATAGTGAAATTAGTATAAGTGTACTAGATTAAGATAGTGAAATTTGTAAAGTATGTTGGTTAGTCCACTAGGTTTATTTAGTGAAAAGTATGTTGTTAGTCCACTAGATTTAGTTACTGAAAAGTATGTTGTTAGTCCACTAGATTCAGTTACTGAAAAGTATGTTGTTAGTCCACTAGATTCAGTTAGTGAAAAGTATGTTATAGTCCACTATAGTTTTACTTAAAAATTTAATTAGTGTATTATTATGAGAATTAATAGAACAAATAAAATATTAGTAAAAAACTTTGCACATCATATGATTTTGAACAATTTATTTTAATTATCACGTTTGAAAATAAGAAATTGGCTTACTGCCCTTTATGTATATAATACACCTTGCAGATTATGTTGTACCAATTATTGTGAAACTGTAAAACCTTGTTATAACACTCTAAAACAGAGAGAAAAACAGAAAAAAACAATGCAACTACTGTTTATATAAGAATATTATGTTTGTGTGGGTGTTAAATTTTATCTGTTATTTAATGTTTTTCAAATAAAATATCAATTAAAAATATTTGATGTTACACATTGTAAATTATTATTTATTATTAAATGCTTGAATACTTTATATAAATTAATAATAAAAAAGGTTTTTTGTATCAGAATTAATTATTTATTAATTTATGTTTTCCTTAATTATTCTAAATATCATTAAAATAACTATTCGTCCAGGAGATAGCGTGCAAAAAAGTGTCTGACTAACATCAAGCTAGAATTTTTTTTGTATAAGTAAATGTTTTGTTGCTTTTTAAGAATATATGGTCGGCTAAGTTCGTCTGTGGGACATAGCTTGGCAATATGCATTGTAAAAAATCAAACCAGTGGACAGCGGCCATGCTCCGCCCTTTTTGGTGGACAATGTGATGTTCATGATCCTAAGTACTGATTTAAATAACTGACAAAAAATCAAGTTGATAGTAGTTCGTCAATTAATAGGCTAGTTAGTCAAATATTACTCCAAGTCAGAGTGGTCACCCATTAAGTGACAGACTATCATCAACTTGATTTTTGTCGGCTAATTAAGTCAGTACTCAGGATCTTGAAAATCACATTGTCCACCAAAAAGGGCGGGGCATGGCCGCTCTCTAACGGTTTGTTCTTTTTCAAATGCCCATTGCCAAGCTATGTCCGTCTAGACTAACTATGTCCGGCTAAGACAAACTTAGCCGACCACATATTCTTAAAAGGCACCAAAACCTTTACTTATACACAAAATTCTAGCTTGATGTTAGTCAAACTCTTTTTTGCACGCTATCTCCTGACTGTGAATAAAATATAAGCGAGGATCAGTCGATAATAAAGATCAACATTGTAGATTTTCCAACGTGAACGTTTATATACGTCAAAAGGACTGAGTGGAAACCTTTATAATTTCATTTTGAAATTGTTATGGATTGAATAATTATTATTTACTTTAAAAATGTTTCTTTGGTGATGCATAACCGATTTTGATAATGAGGGAAACGCATTAAAAAAGTATAAATTATTGACAATCTACTTGAATTCAAATTTCAAATACGAGATACTATAACTATCGTACAATTATTTAAGGAAACGGAGAATAAACGAGTGAAAATGTGGGAGTGAAATGTGTCATATAGTAGATATAAATATATATTTCTAGAACAAATATTCATGTATTTTAATCAAAGGCATTAGCAACCCAAACAACCATAAATATATCGACGGTTTGGAAGAAGACCGTCACAAAACCGATTTTTTGAGAAAACCTTTTTTTGTACCAAAACACTCCTAAGGAGTAGTACTTTTATGTAGAATCAGTGGCGGATTAAAGGGGGGGGGCGAGGGTGGCGACCGCCCCCCCCTTGATTATACTTTTTTCCAACGCCTACCAAATTTCATATCAGAAATGCATAAAAGCGCTGTTTTGAGAGGTAATATTTTCAAAATTTTCCGAGGGAGGACCCCCGGCCCCGCAATATATCCTCCCCCCCCCCCCCCCCCCCCCAATAATAAACTTCTGACGACGCCAGGCGTCCCGGAGTTGTCCCGTTTTTGGACTTTAAATCCCGAACTTGTCTCCCGAAAACACTTTTCGGGTCGAAAAGTACGAGTATTTGCTTTGATTCGATGGTCTTCGAATAGATATAATAACTTATCTAAATTAATTTACTTAATTTAACTATTTTTTTCTAAATACAAAATTTGGTCCGTTGTCATGGGCTTAACGGCTCCGTAGATGTATAAAACGAAAATATTAAAAATCCCCCTTTAGCTTCCGAGCTTACCGAAGGTAACAAACTGTGATAAATTTTCGTTCTCAAGAACGAAATTTTTTTTAGGTATTTTACACAAAGGGAATGATTAGGTGGACAACTTTTATTGTGTTACAATAACTATACTTTTAAGTTTGTATAATATTTTTTTTTTTAAATGTACTTGTGTTCATGTTCATACTTGTTTTCCAACAAACTACACCATATAATCGAGCCAAAAATTACCCTTTTGTGACTAAGTATTAAAATCAAATTTTACCTCAGAAATGCATTTAAGCGCTGTTTTGAGAGGTCATATTTTTAAATTTTTCCGGGGGAGGACCCCCGAACCCCCCGCTATATGGACCCTACAATAATTAACTGCTAACGACTCCTATGACTTACGGTTAAGATATTTTACTGCAGTCGGGGGGGAGGAATCCTGAGAACTCCCCCCCCCCCTTTCCTTAGGGCTTTCCATACTCTCGAAACCCATTGGAGGGTCAGATCGCCACCCCCTAGATGACACCCTTAATCCGCCACTGTGTAGAATATTGTCATATTTCTAGTACAAACACAGAACGCCAGAATGAGTGAAGTGCCAGTCTGACAGTAGAGAGGATTGTATTAGTATTATGGTCTAAACTGTAACAAATCAGTGTTCAACTTGGCATCTAAGTGGAAACGTCGCGTTTTTTTTTTATTAAACTGTCACAAAAGTGTTTCTTGCAGTCTTCATAATAAGGTTAGAAGACATTTATATCTCATTTTTGTTCAATAACGAATCAAATGATTTTATGACTATTTAACCCATAAAATATTTATTAAATGAATTGATCAAAACGTCATACGTGCGATATTATGACAATTTTGATCAAAAGAATTATGTTTTTATTTTTTAAAAACATTTATTTTTTTAAAAAGTGACTCTCTTGCATAAAATGTTATCTACATTTATATCATATTGTAACAATATTATGTCTAGTCTATAGCTTTGAATCTAAGGTATAGAATGCTATTTCTATACCGTTTTTGCTATTTCCAGCAAAAACATCAATATCTTTCAAGCCTATAGATTTAAATCTGAGGCATATAGATTGCTATTGCCATCAGCTCAAACATTAATGCCCCTCTAGTCAATTGATTTATGGCATAGATTGCAATTAATTTCTATGTTCTTAATTTAAAGATACGCGTTGCCACTTTTACTGCTGATGGAATACACAAGTCATACGTATTTTAGCCAACATATAAAAACTACCTATCCCATTTCAATTAAATTTAAATGGTAGGTAATTATTAGCCCCGATTTTGAGATTTTGGTTGATTTACATGTTTCAAGGTCACCTGAGAAAAAAAGTTTTTTTTTTAAATTTGTTGTCTGTAGTCTGTACAGACGCTTGCCTTAAATATACGGGCCAATGGGGATGACTTGATATGATTCATGACTGGCAAGTACATTTTGCAGCTTACCAAAATCATTTTGTCAATTACCCAATCAAAACGCACGACTCATATTTCGTAAGAACTGATTAGGACCATATGTTTCTAGAATGGACGCAAGCCTCTGTAAACGTGGCGTAGCTGTAAATATATTGCAAATTACAGTATTATTTAAGATAGTGACCTAGCTCGTGGTTCCCTATTCCTTCCTTGTCAGCTCCTGCACCGAGGTCATTCTCATCATGATTATCGAGGATAAAGAAGGTCCCGTACAAAGATATGACCCGCGTTAATGTCGCCATTTCTCCTAATACTTAAGGACCAATACAAGCGAAATTACCAGTTTTCTTTGGGTTAAATGAATGAAGGTGATCTTGATTTTTAAAACATGAATGAGTTGATATTTATTTTTTAAAAATAAGCAATTATAAAATTACTGTGAATCAGCATGAAAATGTTTTATAAATATGTTTAATTCGCTTAGAAGAATAGAGGGGCATAATTAATTCAAGAATAAAAACTCTATCCGATATATTTCGTGCTGAACTCCGCATGCACATACATTTTTTTATATCTATATAAACACCTATATCTTTAAAAGTACTCTTCCGAATTTGCGATGGTTTGTCAAAATAAATATGGGGTAAGCACATTAAATTTTTAAATAAAAATAATTGTGACCCAACTGGGAATCGAAAGAGTTGCAAATAATAACAGTTTTAATTTCCATGTGAATATTCGTCCAATAATATGCATGGCCCAAGAAAGCTATGTGGAATACTTATTGGCAGACTATTAAAATTGATAAATACATTATGTTTCAAAGAGAATAGTCTGCGAGTTGTTAAAAATTTCAATTATGTATAACCTCACCCTTGTTATATTTACATATATACTATCTATATGAAAATGTAACATTCTCTATTTATATGTAAAGTATATCCATGTATGTATATTCTGATATCGTCTGCTGAGGGTAGTAGTCGTTAGTAAATTTTCTTTAAAAATGAGATAGTAGCCCTCAGATGGTTAGTCGTTGCTTTAAAAGTTTAATTAAATTACATAAAATTACATTCATATCAATTTCGTAAGATATTTAAGGCGAATAAATGTCACTATGTATAACACTTTATTTAAAATTTAATATTTGTTAGTTAGTTATATACATAACTATGTATATTGTATAAATATACAACTTATTGGGTAAGAAGCAACAATATATTTTGTTCAAATTTAATAAATAAAAATAGACTGTCAATTGGTGTGGCACATAGCTTCCCCACATCCTGTCACGTACTTAATTGATTTTATGCTTTTACAAGCCATTATTGTCTAATTTGTTTAATTATTTCCCCCGTTTTTACTTTCTTATATAAAGAGAAAGTATTGTGATGGCGCGAAAATTCGATTTTGAAATTTTTATGGAATTACACGTTTTGAGGTCCCTGATGAGTCCAAAAAACTGGGTTTTAAAAAATGTCTTTCTGTCGTCTATGTAAACGCCTGGAGCCTAATCTACTGGGCCGATTTTGACGAAATTTGGCATACATGTTCAGAAAAATCATACCCCGAGGCCAAATCAGAAATGAATTTTAGCTCCAAATTTAGGGGCGCTAAAAACTCCGACGATTTTGATTAAAAAATTATAAAATATAGTCCATTTAAATATGAATGTAACGATATAACCCGTTTTTCCGGGGAAAATCTAGTTCCTAAGAAAATTGCTTAAATCGCGGACAGGGAGAGCCCGGGTTCGATTCTTATTATGGTAAATTTTGATGAAATGTTCAGTAATAATTAAATGTATACATATACAAAAACTAATAAATGGAAAACACTTGGCTAAGTAATTATGAACTCGTATATAAGAAAGTTTGTCTGAGTTGTCTCGGACCGTTTCTTTAATCTGTCAAAATTGTTTGGATATTTTACACAAGTTAAAGAGTGCAGACGGTTCATATTAATCTGGGGCCATCTGCACGCTATTTTCACAAACCACCCAAATTTCATAAAAATCAGATAAGTGCTTTTGATGATATAGGTGTAAATAAATGTATGTTTGTACGCATGTGGAATAGAAACAAATGAGCGCAGAAGGTTGAAACTTATAAGGGACCAACAATAGGCTAATTATGGCCTACCATACAAATTTCATTAAACTTGGACATGTAGTTTTTAAGATATGTTGGTTCACAAAAATTGAAGGACAGACCGACACTGAACCAAAAATGATCTCTGATGTCTAAAACGGATTTCTATTTTGGAATTTTTGAAATCGGAGACATGACATATTTTCGTTCTCCAAAACGATCACGTAGCTTCCGTTACCTTCGGTAAGCTCGGAAGCAAAAAAACGATACTTCAATTTATTAGTAAGAATGATATTTTGCTATGTGATCGTTCCGAAGAACGAAAATATTTTATGTCTCCGATTTCAAAAATTCCAAGACAGAAATCTGCTTCAGACATCGGGGAACCTTGTCTGTCTGTCGGCCTGTCAGTCTGTCTGTCAGTCTGTCGGTCTGTCGCTCAATTTTTTGAACCAACATATCTTAAAAACTTCACTTCCGATTTTAATGAAATTTGTATGTTAGGTCATAATCAGCTCATTGTTGGTCCCTTATAAGTTTCATCATTGTTTCTCTTCCACAAGCGCACAAACATACATTATTTTCACCTATAGCTTCAAAAGTACTTACCTGATTTGTTTGAAACTTTTATAGTATATTGAAAGAGACCCGCAGATAACCCAAATTAATTCGAACTATCTGCATTCTTTAACTTTTTTCTAAATTCATACTTTAATTCATGTGAAAAATCAAAACAATTTTGACGGATAATAAAAACGGGAAAAACAATTTAAAAAATTAGACTGAGCATAAAATCAATAGTACTTGATAGGATGCGAGGAAGCACACCAATTGACAGTCTACTTTCAAAGTTTATTTGTCTTTCCAGACGCATGGCGCATTTGGTGAAATCTAGAATAAAAGCAGGTTGAGAAAAATAATATTCTGATGTGAAATTGGACTAACTTATAATTTACTTATAAAATCATTTTGCTCTCTACAAAACAAGTGTGACTACAACTTGACTCTTTCAAAACAAGAGCGACAGTTGTAATTTAACAAAGCATATCGAAAACATTGAATGTTAGGAAAATTACAAAAATAAATAAATACATAAATATTCTACATTAATTTTATTTCAAACAGGCACCCTGTTTTGTGCATGAATGAAGGACATATCGGTTTGGCTGACTACTTCTCCATCATTATTAATTTATAACCTCTCTATTGTGGCTATTTGTGGAGGATTCGTTGTGTCTCTATTGTGGGGGATCCAGAAGTGCCTGCTAAATGACAACACAGAATCCGTAAATAGCGAACGCAGATGGAATTGGATTTATCAAAAATGCTTTGATATATTTGAAATAAACATTTAGGTATATTTATTAGTAATTTATTTAACAATGGACATTTTTTTGTACAGAATTACAACATTTCTCTACGGATTTTATGCAATATAAAATAAAAAAATAAGATTTGTTCTCAATCAAGCAGTGAACCACCTGCGGTATCGTCACAGATATGCCCAATATCACACGTGTCTGTGGGTAGCCCTGGGGGAGGGAACGATTGGCTTTCTTCAACCAGTAAAGTTAAGGCAGCATCGGGCGTGGTCAGTAGTTGGATAGGTGTCCACCTGACTATACGGCTCTGGGTTCAATTCCCCTAGGGCCCCTGCTCAATGTTCACCCAGCATTATTAAAACAAATGGATAGCTGCCCGAAAGAGTAGTGCCACCAGGTTTCGGCCTGGAAACCATGACTAACACTCGGTTCGATATGAAATTTCGAAAAATGAGACGTGGTTAACGACCAAACTCTTCACATTTATGGTAACCAAGTCTCACCTCTAAGTTTCCTGGTACCTAGCCGGATTTTTCAATGGGCCTGCCTATAAGGTCTGCGCCTTAGGGTGTAAAAGCCCCCTGTAAAAAAGGATAAAAGCCGTTCCAACCCGACTTTCGACATTTTAATACAGTCCTCCAAAGTGTTCCGATTCACGCTTGGATCGTTTGTGAACCGGTTATCTAACAGTCAAAATAATCCTCAGATAAACTTAAGTACCGGTTTATGCGACACGCGCATTATTGTTAATCGTCACACATTTTAACAAGAATGTTTCCTTGAATGTTGTTAATAAGGTTCGAAGATGATTTGACTGCAGTACAATGTTAGTGCATGCGCATAAAACCTGTCCTAAACGAAGAGAAGAGAAAGACTCTTCGGTTCGCCTATTGTTCCATGATTGCTCATTATTAAATTAATGATACCTAAAATATAAGATAGTAATAACATAGCCAAACATTCCTTATCGGTACCGCCTTTGAGTACACAAATATCCAGTTGCTTAATCAGACGTGGATATTTTTTTTATCTATTAAAGTTAAATTTTAATTTAAGTTGAATGTGTATTATGTACTTTTTTTGAATGTGTATAATTTCTTATATGATTAATTACAGAGAATCTTATTGCATATGATTTAATTTTTATAACGTGGTAAGTTTATCAGTAGACGGCTTACCTATGCCAGATACTTTTTTTGTATTGTGAATATTACTAATTATTCCATTTTGTATTGAATATTATTACACATTAAACTTTATGGCATGCCAATAAATAATGTAATACATTTTAGTGTTTTGTAATACTCAATTGTTTCCCTTTTAAAGTCATTCTTTAATTCTGGTTTTAGTTATTGAATTAGTTTGGTCTTTGTTTCTTCGTTTTCAAAGAACCCCTTCTTTTTATGGTAAGAAACGTTTCTAAGCACATTTCTAAGCTTCTAAGCGAATCATTAAGTACGATTTTTGTTACTCTCGCAAGGAGTTTAAATTAAAAAAAACCACAGACTATGATTTTGTTTACTGTGGTTGATAGTAATGATTGCTTATCCATATTTTAACGTTTTGGAAAACGATATCCCGGTTGCTAATAAACGTTCTGTTGCCAGTAGCGAACGGGAAGGTGTTTTCCTCTTTTTCAGAGTCTATATCTGTTTCAATTGAAGCTTTAGTTCTAGGTGGATCCTTTCTAGGTCCTGAAGTTGGTCGTGTCGTCTTCTGAGCGTTATTTGGGCGAGTTGGAGGAGACGGTTTTATCATAGTCCGATCAGGAATCGTCGAACGTGGTGTAGCAGTAGTAGGTGTCATCGTGGTGCGAATTGGCATCGTCGAACGAGGTGTACCTGCAGTCGGTATTAGTCTGATAGTGGGAGAGTTGGATCGCTTGCTCAGAAGCACCTCTCTTGCTGCCTTGATCAAGGGAAACGATCTTGAATGACACATTCCTTTAAAATCGTCTAAGTCAATACTCCAAAACATAAGTCCACCAATCTTCTTGTCGATGGCATAGCGAGCCTGAAACAAACAAAGGTATAAACACATTATTATAATACAAGAGAATTAGCGTCCTTAGGGTAGAAAAGAAAAATACAATGCCTACGACGGAGTGAAATTTTATTAGTTATGGCTCCCTTTAATAGCTAATGTTACAATTAATGAAGAAGATTATAATACTTTACAAAGTCGGGTATAGAATGCTTTAGCCACAGTTCTCTAACACCCAACCATAGCGCAGGAGTTTTCACCGGACCGAATAAATAATAGAGTTAATGATGTTGACTATTTGCGATATATTATCATGAACATGAACTAGGTTTAATATTTCTAGCAACATTTTGTGCCCATGTAGAAGAGAATCAAATGGGCACCGAAGGAAGAAAGTTTAATGGGACCGCCAGCAATGGGCTAATTATTATGATTTAACATCCAAATTGTATAAAAATCAGACGAGTAGATTTATTATTTTGTTTTTTTTCGCGTTTATTTGGTATTGGCTTTACACCATACAACCATATCAGACGAGTAGTTTAATTATCTTTTGTGTCTGAAACGGATTTCTGTCTTGGAATTTTTGAAATTGTAGACGTATAAAAGTATCGTTCTTCGGCTTCCGTTACCTTCGGTAACTCTGAATTAATAGAAAAATTCAAAGAATAATTAATAGTTGTAATAGAAAATCTGGGAGATATGGGAGTTTCACCTTGGTCCTTATCATATCCTCGTCATCGTATGCGACCCACTGGCTGTCTTTGTAAGCATAAGGACCGACTGCACTTTTGTTGACATGCACTACTGTCCAGGACTCATCTTTGATTTTCTTACAGAACTGTCAACAAAAAAATATATAATTATCAACAAATGTTCGAAATGCGGCATAAATATTGTTGTTTTTGTAATAATAAAGCTGTAAAATTTATATTAAATAATAATACAATTTAAAAATTTAATTTGTGAAAATATGACTGAACAAGCAGTGAACATATTGACAAATCCCACTCAGTATTTATGTTTAATTTTCTCTGAGGCTGCTATACACTTTATCCTTGAATTAGAAATTTGTTCCCTCATATAATTTAGGTTTATGACTTTTAATGCATATTTATAAGCAATAACCCTGGATGGCTATTACAGTAAAACTTCTCTTCTGAGTTAGCAGAAATTTGTCTTAAAGGGACATATTTCATTCTCCTTGAGTTTATGTACTGCTTACATGACAAATAATATTCTTCTTAATATTACCTCAGAAAAGGATATGGGCACTTTAATTTAAATAACTACATCTTAAAGTATCGCCTTATAACGGAAAGCAAGGCTAATTTTAATATTTTTTTCTAAAACTAATTATTAGTACATTTGTTACCACAAAGACGGTATTTTGTGTAGTCCAGAATTTACTTGTCTTAAAAATGTCTCCTGAAATATACGATGGTAACTAAAACTTATCGTTTATAGTTATTAATGCTTAAATCTGACAGAATACAATGGGGTACTGGAGCACTCCAACGGTAGCATATATGGCAACAGATAACAATAATATTATACTGAATTCCTTAATGTTTCAAACTGTATTTGGTGAAGAGAAATGCAGTGACTTCTCCCTTATCAGTTATAGACCTCTAGGGCCATCTACTGAGCGATTGCATGATAAAATAAGACTAAGCTACTCAAGCTACTAAGGGGTCCAGACTCTATAGTTGTGTTATTGGTTAAGAAAAAATTAATCTTAGCCATTAATAATCTGCGGGTCGATTTTAGATTCATGATTAGCAAGCACATGTTGTAGTTACCCGATCAAACTGCAATGCTCTTATTTTGTAAGAACTAATCAGGAACGATATGTCTCTAGAATGTATGCATGTCCCCGAAAAATGGGGAGTAGGTGTAAAAGAACTTTGGAAATTACAGTATTGTAGAAAACAGAGCCTGGCTCCTGGTTCCCTCGTCCTTGTTGGTCAGCAGCTGCGCCGAAGTCATTTTCCTCAGGATCTTCCAGGATAAAGGAGATGCCGTACAAAGGTATGCCCATGTTTAGTTTGGATGGATTAACTCCTCGACTTATGTATGCGTTTATCGTGGAATCCTGAAACCAACAATATTTTTAAAGATATTTTTTAACCCGCCATCAACAGCCATCTCGTTTTAAAGGTTTTCACCTTCTGAAAGAACTCTCAGTGTATTTTGAAAAAATAGAACTAGACAATCTGCCTGACTTATAGCAATGAAAATTTATCTTTTAACATACCGTAAGGTGCTATTGCTATGGTAAATTCATCTCAACGATGAACATTTCATTATTGATATAGGAATGGAAAACATTCTCGTTTAGCCCAGAACAAGGGTTAACATTTTTTCTAACCAAAATCCGTCACGTGCGGGGTGTAAAATTAAAGATGAGGACGCTCTGTGTACAAATATATATTTGGTTTCGTTTCAGCACCAATTCATCTTTGCACCATGTGTCCTTAATTTAGCTATGTGATCGTTCTGAAGAACTAAAATTTTTTTTTTTCATGTCTCCCCCTCTACTGTTTTAACAATTCAACGAAATAAATCACAGTCTGAGCTATAAACTCGGCAAAAAGTGCAGAGCGTTTGGAGAAAAAAAAATATATCAAACTTCAAATGTTATAGCAAAAACAAACTTTAAAATGACCACTATTTCGAAAAGGCTGGCCCGATAATGCTGGTTAAAGAACTAGTAAATTTTTAGTATTGCCAGCAGATTCTTGCTGTGTACTGATAGCACTTACTTGGCAACTTTAATCTTTAATAACTCAATCATTATCTCACCCAGTGAGTAGCTAATGCTTTAATATCTTGCTAACTCTAACTGAACGAATGTAATATAGACCACATATCCGCGGGCCGGATCAAAACATACCACGTACCAGGGGTTGTCTACATGTGCTATTTGGTGTTAGAGTAAATTTAGCGTGTGTCTGTGAGTATTTTTGACCTTACTTTCGTTCCGAACACATTTGCTCCATGAGATCGACTCCAACACTACCCATTTTAGTGCTGTAATATGGTACAAATGTGAAATTGGTACATTTACTTTCTTCATTCCTTTTGGAGAATATCATTCGGCAGTACATAAAAAGTTTTGTTAGACCATGGTTTGGATATGTAAAAACATAGAAGTTATACTTACAATATTCAATTCCTTGTCAAAGTCCTGAGGAATGGCGTAGAGAGGCGCGACATGGCCTACTAAGGGTTCTGTAGCCGTGTGGTAATTATAAGTAACAATGTTCATGAAGTCCACATATCTTTTTTTTTAAAAAAAATTATAATAAAAATTAATAAGTAAAATAATAATAAAATAAGCTTAAAATAAAAAACACCTGTACTACTATAGTAACCGATGAAATTATATTCTACAAGTTTATCCTCATTTTCGATATTAATGCTACTAATACCTTTGAAAGAAGATATTTAAATGGCCTTCTAAGGCCATGTAAAACAATAGAATAACAATAAAACAAATAGATAAGTAATAAATTAACTTAAGCAATGTGTAATTTCCCCACTTCTATAAAAAAAAAGTCAACAAAAAATACACCGTCCTCTATAATATTTGCTGCTTGTTCTTATGGCGGTCATTTACACCGAAAATACACGATCTTGGTAAGTACATCTTATATGCACGGTACAATCGCTTCCACATTGAAACGGATTTGCATGTGCTAACATAATATTTTTTTCTGTTGTGTTCTTCGGATCCGTTGCGAATCTAAATGCTTGGAGGCAGTTGGTCAAAATTTTTGAAAAATAAAAATAACAAATATCTTTCTTTAATGCAGACATTTTGTGACCAGGCGTTTCTAATTATTCCATCTACATATATTCTTTAATACTAGTATGCCTGAGTTATCAGATTTTCATTTAAAAATTGTTTCAAAAAGGCAGGTAATCTTTGGAACAGGCTATCATAGTTGTAGAGGGATAATTTAGGGTTTTCTTATACTTTAACGGATATAGAAAGTTTTTGTGCCTTGTGTTCATGTTATGCATGTCACTATATTTTATCAATTTTTCAGGATAATTGGCAGCATATAAGCAGGATTCTTGTCAGAGAAAAGCCAGGTCAAAATATATATATATATATATATATATATATATATATATATATATATATATATATATATATATATATAAGAAAAAATTAATAATGTGCACTTAGATTAATTTATATCTAACTTAATGTTAGCAGACAATTTGATAAATGCGTGACTGATCATATTACCATGATATTCTAATCCGTTATATTAACCTGCCATAAATAATACATTATGAAAAAGTCCACCAACCGGTTACCAAGATGCACCCTTTTGCAACCTGGATTCAGAACGCTCGTGCATCTGGTCTAAATGGTTCAATTAGTCTAAATGGATTTTAATAGAAGCATGCTTTATGCACCGTGTAACACTAGGGTGAAATCTGTCAGTCAAAACTTCTGCCGGAATCAAACCAATAATCCACCATTTACGCAAGAATGATTTAAACATTATTAAGATAGTTTTTATATTTAAAGTTAAATTTATTATACATTTATTAAAACAAATATAGATAAGTTATTTGATATTTGACTTAATTATTGATTGAAAGGAACTTACTTGGACAGACCAGGCAGATCATATCCACGATCTATAAGAGATGTTGTTATAGGAACAGTCATAGAGATAATGTAATCCTGTTTAAACACCTCTCTCAAAGCCTAAACAATTTCACACAATAAAATAAATTAAGAAAGATCATTATCGATTAAAGAAATAAATCATTAATATATTATTAAAGAAAAAGAAAATTATGATAAATTAAAATTAATCTCTTCCCCGAGATTCGTGTTTCGCTTCCCATCCCCGGGATCCGTAGTTAAATTTCCTGCTCTGAGATCCGTGGTTCGATTTCCATCCCGAATTGATTGAAACGATTGGTTTCGATATGGGGCTATTCAGCAAGCCAGAATTGTTCTTGTCCATGAAAAGTTTGGAAGTTGATATTTCCTAAAAATAAGTAAGAAATATTTGTGATATACCTGGACCAGGCGAACATAGTTATCTTTGTCTAGTGCCGAAGAATCCTCAGCGTCGTTCGGATACTGCCAAACAAGATCCAAACCATCAAATTGAAACTGTTTGAGATATGAAAGGCTCTCATTGGCGAATTTCTGTCTCTTCTGAGGATCAGCTGCAAGATTGGAAAATCTGGGAGAGCCTTCTCTCGACCCTCCTACAGACAGAATCGCTTTCAGCTCTGGATTTTCCTTCTTCAAATCAACGAATTTCGAATATCCATCTTAAAACATGCATATTTTAAGGTAAAAAAAAAGAAAGATAAATAAAACAATACTACAAAAAACACTTGATTAGCAACCCATGCCTAGAGATTTGAAAGGGTTTACAATGATATAAACTTTCATAAAGTCTAATGTCATATTATTAATTGTTATTTAAGGAACCAAACAACAAACTGCCTTACTTTTTACCTAAAACTCTGAAAAAACATAATTCTTGAAAGTAGTTCCAACAATTTTGATTAAATAATTCTAAAATGTAGTCCATCTATGTACCAAACATACCACATAAGAATATTTCCCGGGAAAAATCTAGTTCCCAAGGTATTGATGAAAATATACCTGGGTTAGTTGAAAACCACAAACAAAAAGTAAACAACTACCTGCTGAGCACTATTTAAGTGTAAATATGTTTAAAAATAAATCTATTAAATGAGTTATAACGGGATTTAAATACAGTATCTATACCGATTCTGTATATTTTGTATTTTTGTAATTATTTATTGCTCAGTAAATATATTACAATATAATATATATTATATTAATATATTTGATCAAATCTTTTATATAATCAAGTGTCCCGACGACGGCGACGGCGACGCACCTCGAAATGATTTATAACTTTAAAAATTGATGAGCCAAATCCTAGATTTGGACCAGTGACCTCCAGTAAATGAAGCTGGCGCTCTACCACTGTGCTATCCGTTCGTAATGAATCCTTTCTATTTAAACAGTATAATATAATATCTATTTATTTATATATAAAGTATAACTGGACAGCGCGAGACTAATTTTAAATACACCTAATTATCTCTCAGCTCTTTTTCTTTGAATGCAATAAATATGAAATAACTAGACATCACGTGGCTCTTTGGGTTTATGTATAACTGGAGACCGCGAGACTCATTCATTTTAAATATATAACTAATTATCTCTCAGCTCTTTTTTTAATGCAATTTATAAGAAATAGAAATAACTAGACATCACGTGGCTCTTTCTGTTTAAGTATAACTGGACACCGAGAGACTCATTCGTATTGAATATAACTATTAATTTTTCTTGCATTTTTTTTATATTTATATTTGAATTATTTATTTATTCATTCATAATTGAATTGTGTCACGACGATGGCGACGACTCACCTTGAAATGTTATTTTATTAATAAGGCAACCACATTTATTCTGCCCGTTACCACGGGCATAACGGCTAGTTTTAATATAATATATCCGTGGAGTAGGTTTGCATGGACGACACCAGGATTCAATTAGTCCGAAACTGATTTTATTTACCATAATATTCAACGAATGTAATTTTTGACTTGAAATGATTATTGCTATAGAAATGAAATGAATATAGGGGTAATTCCATTGTTCTAATTGAAGCTTTTCCTCTCTAATAATTAGTTATTTGAATTGTAAATATCGATATTGTGAATTTAAGGTGTGATTAAATTCTATTTAAGGTCTCTAAACTCTAATAGGGTCATGACAATAATTTCTTGACAGGAAGGTTCCCTCAGTATTCAGCTCTAAACAAATCTATAATATTTTGTCTATAGTTTTTTGTTCAACCATTAAAAATAGTTTACTAGGTTCCTATAATGGGAAGGGGTTAACCTAATAAACTACACGAGCAAATTAAAATGTACTCTTTATAAAATAATTTATATTTGGATTGAAATCTAAAAATACGATTCTTTGAAAAATAGTATCACAATGAACAATTGACAACCAGAAAAGGACTCAAGTATACTTGCTAATCTGTCACAACGAGGCATTTGAACAAATCTGTCCGATACAACTACTACTAAACTTTCTCATATACATAACTCCTTCATTAAGTGTTTTTTACGGTCAAATTGATTTATTATGTAAATTTGATTAAAATATATTTATTAAAAAAAATTATTGCAATTAAATTCAGTTTTATCAATGTTTTTTTTTCCGGGAAAACGACTTATATGGTAATTCGTCTTTTAATGGACTACAAACTAAACTTTTTTTTTAAATTACAATGGTCGGAAATGTTTTCGATAATTTTAAAGTTATTTTTTAAGAGGTTTTGGGTGGCACCTCCCCTAACTTTCGAGCTAAAATTATTTTTCGACAACACCACGGAGTATCACTTTACTAAACATCTACACCATTCATCGAAATTGGCCCAGTATAATTATACTTATTTTTTTACGAATATGGGAAAGCAAGTAGAATATTAAAAGGCTGATATCGCATCAATAATTTTAAAGTTCTACTTATATTTTCAATTTGTTTTATTAATTTCTTATGAATTTCTAATTACTTTGTTGAATGTCTTGATTAACGTCAAAAGGTTGGAGGCCACCGCTTTTTGAGTCGAGATCGGCAAAAGCGTAGAGCACATGGGTACAGAGATGGGGATGGATATCTTCAGGTCCGAATTTAGAATCATCCGACCTGAAAAACGTAAACAAAACTTGGTTATAACGAGAAATAATTATTATTAAATGACCTTAGAGTGTCCATTGTCTATTATACCCCTATTCAGTAGCGTACACAGAAAATTTTTTCGGGGGGGGCCCAACCTAATTTAACTTATATGCGGGTTTAGCATACCCCATAATTTATTATAATTTTAATTTCTCCCCCTTGTCAACATTCTAATTTCAATTTCTAACCTCATATTTAATTAAATTAAAATCCTATGAGGTAACACCTCACTATGTGATGTGATCGTTCTAAAGAACGATTATGTCTCTGATTCCAATAGTTCCAAGACAGAAATCTGTTCCAGTTATCAGACATTTTTGATCCCGTTTCTGGCTGTTATTCTGTCTCTCGCTCAATCATTGCGAACAATTCTTAAAAACTACTCTTTCGATTTTAATGAAATTCGGATGGCAGTTAATTAGCATATAAAAAGTCCATTGTTGGTCCTATATAAGGTCCCATCTTCTGGTCCCATTTCCCTCCACCACATTTCTCCACCTGCCACCATTTCTCTTCCACATGTGCACACACATACATTTATTTACACCTTATCTTCAAAAATATTCATCTGATTTTATAAAACTTATCTGATAGAAGCTCACAGATTAATTTTAATCGTCTGCGCTGTTTAAATTTTGGTAAATTGATACTTTAAATCATGTTAAATTCAAACCAATTTTGGCTAATTTAAAAAAGGAGGGAAAATTGAGTAAATTTAACATAAATAAAGTATCAATATAGCAATATTTTAAGAGCGCAGACGGTTGAAATTATTATCTGCGGGCTACTTTAAACAAACCATTAAAATTTCATAAAAATCAGATGAGTACTTTTGAAGATATAGGTGTAAATAAATGTATGTCTGTGCGAATGTGGAAGAGAAATAAATAGGTGCAGAAGATTGAAACTTATACGGGATCAGCAATGTTATAACCTGGCTAATTATGACCTACCATCAAATTTTCAATAAAATTGGACGAATAGCTTTTAAAATATGTTGGTTCGCAAAAATTGAAGGACAGGCGGACACGGGACCCAAACTGTACCCTGATGTTGCACAGATTTCTGTCTTGGAATATTTGAAATCGGAGACATAATAATTGTTCGTTCTTCAGAACTGTCACATATCTTCCGTTTCCTTTGGTATAAGCTCGGAAGCAAAACGTGATCCATACTGCAAAAGCAAACGTGGATTTGGAGCACATACGAATTTCAAATTTTTATCTAGAAGAGAATTCTTCTCTAAGAAAATTAAATACCTATTGCAAAACAAAAGAATCATTCGCTCATTCGCTGGGTAATTACATGGGACATTTAACATCAAATGTTTTCTGAACGCTTTTTGAGTTTTTAGATTTAAATTTACTATTACTATGTAATATGAATCAGTTTTTTCACAAAATGATAAACCAATTTATTCATATTGCCTCTGTTTTCCCACTACATGTCGACGAACACTAGTCCGACCTGAGTCAGCAAGAGGGGAATGCCGCATAAACAAGAGGACCCACGTAGCGTTCTACACACAATCCTGGTCCAAAACAAAAATTTGCTACTGAAATCCACAACCATCATTTTTCCGTTTAAGCCAGTCTAGTGTGCATATTTTTAGTGTGCAATATTAATTTAATTCCATCGGAAAAAGTTCGAGTTGACTCGGGCCTCATTTAATTTAATGTGCTTAACACCTGGGCCGAGCCGGCAATCAGGTCTATTATTGAACGCATAACAATTTATTTTGATGCATAATTTCCATCGACAAAATCGGGCCTACTAGCAATCAGGCCGATTCATTGTACTTATCCTAATCAATTCAATGCACTTAATTCTATAGCCAAAAATCCGGGCCTAGCTGTCAATCGGAGCAGTCTATTTTTACGAATCCAAATTCAATTCATTGCATTAGGATTCGTAATGAATTGAAGCTGTCCTATAATGCAACCTATGCTATTGAACTGGACTAAAACCACAAAAAAATCGATGAATTCAAAGCAGCAAAAATCTCGGTCCAGCCAAAATCGGGCCGCTATAGTGTTTAATAGTTTTAGTTTCATCGACAAAAATCTGGGCCCAGCCGACAGTTGGGCCGGTATAGTGTTTAATAAATTTAATACCATCGGCAAAATTCGGGCCCAGCCGACAGTCGGGCCGGTATAGTGTTTAATAAATTTAATTCCATCGGCAAAATCCGGGCCCAGCCGACAGTCGGGCAAGTATAGTGTTTAATAAATTTAATTCCATCGGCAAAATCCGGGCCCAGTCGACAGTCGGGCCGGTATAGTGTTTAATAAATTTAATTCCATCGGTATAATCCGGGCCTAGCCGACAGTCGGGCCGGTATAGTGTTTAATAAATTTAATTCCATCGGCAAAATCCGGGCCCAGCCGACAGTCGGACCGGTATAGTGTTTAATAAATTTAATTCCATCGGCAAAATCCGGGCCCAGGCGACAGTCGGGCCGGTATAGTGTTTAAAAAATTTAATTCCATCGGCAAAATCCGGGCCCAGCCGACAATCGGGCCGGTATAGTGTTTAATAAATTTAATTCCAGCGGCAAAATCCGGGCCCAGCCGACAGTCGGGCCGGTATAGTGTTTAATAAATTTAATTCCATCGGCAAAATCCGGGCCCAGCCGACAGTCGGGCCGGTATAGTGTTTAATAAATTTAATTCCATCGGCAAATCCGGGCCCAGCCGACAGTCGGGCCGGTATAGTGTTTAATAAATTTAATTCCATCGGCAAAATCCGGGCCCAGGCGACAGTCGGGCCGGTATAGTGTTTAATAAATTTAATTCCATCGGCAAAATCCGGGCCCAGCCGACAGTCGGGCAAGTATAGTGTTTAATAAATTTAATTCCATCGGCAAAATCCGGGCCCAGTCGACAGTCGGGCCGGTATAGTGTTTAATAAATTTAATTCCATCGGTATAATCCGGGCCTAGCCGACAGTCGGGCCGGTATAGTGTTTAATAAATTTAATTCCATCGGCAAAATCCGGGCCCAGCCGACAGTCGGGCCGGTATAGTGTTTAATAAATTTAATTCCATCGGCAAAATCCGGGCCCAGGCGACAGTCGGGCCGGTATAGTGTTTAAAAAATTTAATTCCATCGGCAAAATCCGGGCCCAGCCGACAATCGGGCCGGTATAGTGTTTAATAAATTTAATTCCAGCGGCAAAATCCGGGCCCAGCCGACAGTCGGGCCGGTATAGTGTTTAATAAATTTAATTCCATCGGCAAAATCCGGGCCCAGCCGACAGTCGGGCCGGTATAGTGTTTAATAAATTTAATTCCATCGGCAAATCCGGGCCCAGCCGACAGTCGGGCCGGTATAGTGTTTAATAAATTTAATTCCATCGGCAAAATCCGGGCCCAGGCGACAGTCGGGCCGGTATAGTGTTTAAAAAATTTAATTCCATCGGCAAAATCCGGGCCCAGCCGACAATCGGGCCGGTATAGTGTTTAATAAATTTAATTCCAGCGGCAAAATCCGGGCCCAGCCGACAGTCGGGCCGGTATAGTGTTTAATAAATTTAATTCCATCGGCAAAATCCGGGCCCAGCCGACAGTCGGGCCGGTATAGTGTTTAATAAATTTAATTCCATCGGCAAATCCGGGCCCAGCCGACAGTCGGGCCGGTATAGTGTTTAATAAATTTAATTCCATCGGCAAAATCCGGGCCCAGCCGACAGTCGGGCCGGTATAGTGATTAATAAATTTAATTCCATCAGCAAATCCGGGCCCAGCCGACAGTCGGGCCGTTACAGTGTTTAATAAATTTAATTCCATCGGCAAAATCCGGGCCCAGCCGACAGTCGGGCCGTTATAGTGTTGAATGAATTTAATTCTATCGGCAAATCCGGGCCGAGCTTATTTGGGGTGATTAAGTGTATACACACCATAAGATAATACTTAATTAATTCCTTTTATTGGAAATATTTAGAGCCAATTCGAATGCATCTGTCATTACTGTGATTTTTTGGTTTTGAGTGTATGGCGGGTCTTAGGTATGTAATCATTTCGGGGGGGGCCAGGGCCCCTTGGGCCCCCCCCTGTGTACGCCACTGCCCCTATTATTGCCCTACACCTATCAACTCTGAAAAAAAAATGTTGAACTGTTAAAAAAATTATAAAACTGCTCTAGCCAATTTGATTATAAAAATTTGTTTTGAATAGTAAAGCTAGTCCACTTGAATACAAATCTAACCATATATTTTGTTTTCCCGGTAAAAATTAGTTCCTAAGAAAGCAGCTGCAAACTCGGACGGTGAGAGGCTCTTTCTCCATTCTTGTTTAACGAACAGTTCAGTATACCTTTCTATTTCTTACTCGTGTTTTGACAAAACATTTTCATATTATAGAGTGGTAATAGTTTATTTTGACCACCATGACTCACTTATCAAGAAGGTGTTGGTTTCGTAAAAAGAAAAAAATGATCGCGAAATTTCTCTAAGTAAAACAAAACGTTCTTATATAAATAATAACAGGGATATGATTACACTTCTGTTTCTATTTAGGGTGGAGGGCTGTTATTTGTGTTATACAATATCTCAGAAACTAGATATTTCTTGGAAATTTAGGAAAAAAGTATGGAGGATCCATAGTACTGGCTATGGGAATATTTATTGATGTATTTACCTGCCAGGAGCCCAGTTAGTGTAGTAGCAAACAATTCTCTTGTCGTTAGAATTAGTAGCCAGTTGTCTCTTAGTTCTCTGTGAACTATTTCTTAAACCAACTGAAACAGTAAAAGTATAATTGATTAACCACTTCATCTAATAATAATGCACTGAATCATTAATACACGTACAAACTGTAAAGGTACATACAATATGTAGCTAGTGATCGTCTGAGCTCTTCAAGATGGGTAGGTAATCTTGATGGTAACAGATAGTTTAAGGTTATTGAAGGTGGATTGAGATATTTGGAGGTTATAATAAGGGGTTAGAGGTTTAGAGGTGTGGGTAGTTGCAGGAAGTTTGAGGTGGTTGGGTGATGTTAAGGTGGTTTTAGTGGGATATATGCGGGTATATATCGTTTTGATTAGATGGTTGCAAATGGATTGAGGGTTGTTGCAGGTGGGACTCACTGGATCAACTTTCAATGTTTTGGTTGTTGTTGCAATAGGAAACTTATTATGTGGTTAATAATATAATATGTATATACTCTCTACACTTAAAATATTTGGAAAATGCATGAGTTTCTTCTTAAATGATGATCTATTTATTTAGATAATACAAATACGTACTTGATTGACTAAAACCCAGGCAGCAAATAAATAGAATTACTTCTAGCATAAGCTTCATCTGAAATCATATACTATACATTAAAATTATCATCTTAAACCATATTAAATATTGTAACCTATCATGTGGTGAAATATTGACAATAACGGCGAAGATAATTTTGCGGTTATATGGTGTTATATTGACTATAACAGCAATAATTTATGCTGTAACGTGGTGAAATATTAAATGTAACGGCGATGATATTATGCTTAAATTATCAGGCGATGTAAGGGATCACGTCACTGTGGACTAAGATCCTGGGTAATAATAATTCGCTTAAGTATCACGCCCGCATTGACTAACGCCACTGACCGAGATGCCTGGAAATCCTTTTGTCACGATTCCACAAGGAAGAAGTGGCCAGGAGTCAGCAAGTAATTAATTCTGCTTACTTACATTACCACATGCATCAAGCTTTTTTTAAATGGTTTTTCCGTGTGCTGAGAAATGAAGTAGCAGATTGTATACAAATATAAGCACCGCTTTTGAGCATAAATTAGACAGATCCCCTAAGAAGTCGCAGCATTAATTAACCCTAAATATTACTTTAAGAATTATATATATATATATATATATATATATATATATATATATATATAGGATTGAAATAATCATTGTAACTACAATGGCTACATATATATATATATATATATATATATATATATATATATATATATATATATATATATATATATATATATATATATATATATATATATGTAGTCATTGTAGTTACAATGATTATTTCAATCCTATATATATATATATATATATATATATATATATATATATATATATATATATATATATATATATATATATATATATATATATATATATATAGGATTGAAATAATCATTGTAACTACATTTTTGATGACTAAATAACTGGTAATATTTTCATTAAGAAATTTAAAATGAATTGTAAAACATGCTAATTCAAAATCTCAAATGAGAGAAAGATACAAATAATAATCTGCCACCGGGAATCAAGGGCAATATTTCATTTAATTTGAAACTGCTGTCGACTTAAAACTATCTAACGCAGGAAATAGCTTGCGTTGTAAGAGAAGTCAACCCAAACTGCAATAAACATCCTTTTTATTGTTGTTGGTCTTAAGTCCCGATCAACACCCCCCATTAAGTTTTAACAGGACGGGGATCCATTCACTTCGCTTGTCTACTCGATGCGATTATCGGTATGAAACATTATGTACCACCAACTTTAAGTATACGGTAAGTAGCAGTAGAACGGGGTGGACAAACGAACCACTTGTTGGAACCTAGCAATTATGGTCACAAATAGGACAGATTAAACAATCCCATATGATGTGCCACTTTACACTACACATATCACCAAATTACCTCAAAAGCTAAGTCAAAAAATGAGGCCGGGCGCACATTGCGACGCAGGGCAGGCCAGCACAAGGCAGAGGAGCGCAAAGCAAGGGTAGGGCAGTTTTTGTAAACAGCAGAAATATACGAGTCCGGGAGAAACTGGCCAGAGCAGGCCAGTGCAGTACAACACCATACGATGCCTACTCCAACTGCTCCACACAGCAAAATGTGACGCAGTTTCTGTATCAGATGATCTGACACCAACTTGTGGATCTGACTGAGATCCACAAGTGTGGGACAGGCCTCTTGAGGCACGGTTCTGCCCTGCGTCTCCATTCGCGCAGTCCCATATATTTATTCGGTTCACAAAAACTGCCCTGCCCTGCCCTGCGCCCGTCCTGAAAAATCGAAGTTTCAAGACGAGGGATCAAGCCTTAAGATGAAGATTATGTTACTAATGGCCTTCAGATCTCAGCTATCCTTACCGCATTTCACCCCCAAACTAACTTAACCATTATCTAATAACCAGGGGCATCGAGAGTAGGCCTGTAGGCGAGTTGATAACACACCTCGTTTAAAATCTTTATCCGAACTCCGACGTATCTCGTTGAAAAACCAAAGAGGTGAGAAACGTTTCACACTGGTGATCACTTTTACTTTGTTTATAGGAGCTGGTTCCTTGTTAATATAATGAACTAATGTTGTGTTGGCCGGGGTATAAAATAACCAGTAAATAATAATATGCAAATAAGCAGATTATTTTAAAACTAATGTATTATTATCAGTAGGAGAGAGAAATTACATGTGCTGAATGAATTGACTGAACTCTCCTACCGTTTTAATTGAATCCTAAGAATCTTTTAATGTTTTTTTTAAATCAGTCGTGATTATTTATAAATTGTAATTCTATTGTTTTTTTCAGAATACAAGAAAACACAAATGTTGTTTGTATTTTCCTATTTAATTCTGTGAAAAATAATGTGCATTAGGAAAACAATTATTATTATCAGTTGAATGACTGTGGCACGTCCTCACACTCGGGTTACAATTTAGCATTTCAATTTTAATGTATCTTTTTGCTTGTTATAAATCTCAACATTTTCTTCTGTACGCCATAACGTTTGAACATTTTAACGTAAAAATGTAGAACTTAGTTTGTGTTTGGTTCTCGGGGGGGGGGGGGGGGGGGGGGGTAAAGGACGCATTATGGTGGTTAATCAAAATTGATCCGCCAAATTTGAACACAACTTTCCCGTATACATAGTGCTACTGAATTTAAATTCCATAATATCTAGTTTAATTCATTTATAATTATTAAACATACATATCAACAATGTGTTGAACAGGTGATTGTTTAATTTTCGATATTGATTGTTGTGTTGTTGCATTTGTTTATACTTTCTGATATTATATGGAGAAGCGTATTGTGACGGCGCAATAATTCGATTTTGTGATTTTTATGGATTTAAACTTTTAAGGTCCACTGAATCCAAATAAAAGGTTTTTTTAAAAAAAAAAAATAAAAATAACAGTCTGTAGTCTATCTAGACCCACGTAACTTAAAATACTGTTAATTTCTATTAAATATGGCATAGATGTTTAGAAAAATCATACTTCGAGGTGAAATCAAGATATTAAATTGTACTTCTAAATTTGGGTCTGTAACGGTGGATTTGGAGTTGCAGTAAAGTGTAGGCGATCGATTGGCAGACGATCGATAGAGTTGCCCGAAGATTTGTAGGTCGATTAAGCAATGGGACCTGTGTTCAGAGACCAGGTAGGAGGTGTTTTGACCTGTCGGTGATTTGTTGTCCGGAGGGGGGGGGGATGAATATATACTGGTGGAAGGACAAAAAAGTAGAGATAGAGAGTGAAGTCCTGATGATCACGAGGGGATGAGTGAGGAATATGTATTCGGCCTAGAAAGAAATTATATTTTTATTCTTCTAAAACTATAGTAGCCATGAGCCAGTCACTGTTGATGGTAAATAAGAATATTATTTTTGTTTTCTGGTGCTCTTATTTGGTTTTACATACTTTTTATTAAATAGAGACTCGTTGAAGTTAAAATTACTATGTGAGTTGGTTATTTTATTCTTCTAACCTTTATAGAAATAACGTGGCGCCTACTTCGTCTTTACTTCGTTATAATTAAAAAGGTACAATGTATATAATATTCATACCTTTATAAAATTAATATTGGTACAACCCTGATCATATGACCCACCCACCCCGTCTCCCAAGACATGGTTTGCGTTACTAATTATTCTTGGGATAGGTAGCAGGTTCTAACTCCCAAAATAATCTGAAACAAATTATTTCTGGAAAACTATTAAACGATTTTTTGATCTTAAGTTGCACACTTGTCACACCCTCATTTCACTTAAGTTTAATATAATATCAACATGTCTGACGACGTGTAATCAAACATTTTTGAAAGGGTTAGAATGATAGGGAATAGGATCGAAATCGTTAGACAAACGGCCGCGGCCGAGGGAGTGAGAGTACCAGTAATGGGGAAGAAGGGAAAACACTGATAAAAAGAAACATTTGATCGAAAGAACAAGGTTTCAGGTCCTCACATCGATACCTATTATAGACCTAGAGATAGGTCATTTGCGAACGAACAAAGGAAATGTATAAGGGTTGACCTTATGAAATTAAAATGGGGGCTAACAAGTAACAAAGTAAAAAAGATTAACATGAGCGGAAAGTACATAAAATGGTGAGATAACAACAGAGAGAAACCCGCATAAACAAGTATGACAAATCATAACAGTGACAGTAACAGTTACAATATGGTAGGTCAAGTGTAATCTTCTTTCAGACGATTGGGCATGCTCGTTTGACAGAACGATTGGAAAATTAAACAAGGAACGAAGTTCCTCGTTCATTTACCTAACCCGTTATTGTTTAACTATTCGCACGCGAACGACCCATCTTTTGACATGCGGCCAATGTGTGGAGGGGAAGCTTGGCGCCAAATGGAGTTGGCTAAATGCCAGATCAACCTCAGTCACCGCCACCACCTTCACAAGCTCCAATTCAACCATCTACACGTTGGCCAAGGGACGCTTGCTGTATCCTATGACCAATGTGGGGATCCAGCTTTACAGGAAGAAATATCGTCTGTCTAAACTGTAGACGATCTAGAATTTTATTGCGATACCAATCGCGGAAGCCTTGTTTTCAATAATGTATAATACATATTTGGTGGCGTTTCAATCATCATGTAGGTATTTACTCAACCATATCATGAAAACAAGGACAAACAAAATAAACATTACTGCTCAACTACATAAATGTGAGTACTAGTAAGGTTATCCGTAATTATTTCACGCTGAAGTAAATGTTAATATAAAATAAAACAAACAAGAAAAATGTATATCATCAGGATTTTTTTTCTTTAATCAGTATACATATTCTAATTTTCTTTTGCTTTACATTTGAGCATTTATTCAAGTGCAGGATCCTGCACAGGATTCTGTGCAGGAAAGTTAACTAAGAGTTGATAGGACTCAAGAGTGTTGTTGTAAATGAAGGTTTCCATAGACCTCAATGTTTTCTCACACTACTATGTGTGACAAATGCTGTACATTTTAAAATAGAAATAAATAATCTGTCAAATACAACTTGTACTAAACTTTTTCATGTATATTATTCATTTGTCCAGCTGTTTCTTTTTTGTTTCCAAAACGTCGGTTAATCCGTACCTTAGATTTTTACTTATAACTTATCCTCAATTTCTGATTGATCGTACTAACTAACTTATAATAACAAATAGTCGCAATAACTAAGCGGAATACTAAAATATAAGCCTAGCATTATCGTAGTAATAACTAAGAGTAATATTAACATACAAGCGTAATACTAACTTGCTAATCGTATAGTATAAACAAAGCGGCTAAATAAACATAAATATTCTGTTGGAAGAACGTTATAGTTTACTTCATCTAAAAGTATTTATAGAAAATGTATCTAATCTAAAGTAAAGTATATTAAATTCTTAAAATAGAAAGAAATTAAAAATTTACCTTTTTTGCGTCTTATACGAGTATACTGGTAAGACTGCACTGGTATCAGATGGTCAACATAATGCACTCGGTAGCACAGTCAAAGATTAACTAACAACTAACGTAAGACCGTAAGATGAAGGTATGACCACCTTACTGACCTAGCTCCCCTCCACCTTGGTTCAGATTCTGTCCTCGAACTTGCTTCCAGTGTCGGAAGTCGGCAGTATCCACAGTAATCCCGCTATTTCCCCATTTGCCGAAGGACCAGTACCAGCGTATTTTCCAAATCTTTCTTCCAGTATGAATGAGGCTACCTTGCTTTTTAAAACAAAGTTATGAATGATCTTTTTAATAATTAGCTAATATGCAATTAGTGTGGGGATCCACCGTGAAAATATTACAAATGCGTTTCTTCTTAAATTAATTATTTCTTCTTAAATTCCTCGATTTAACGAGAAGAGTAATAATTAATCCGAGCTATACAAATCTGCCCGTTACAACTCATAACAAACCTACTTATATGAATTATCAGTTTATCCGGCATTTTTAATATGTTTCTGCTTACACTCAATTAAAATTAAAACGTAAAAATAATTCGGCGGGAAATCGAATCCAACACCACAACGTTCAAATTTTCCCTGAAAACCGTCTTAAATGGTTAAATTTTATATAAGTGAACTGTAAATTAGAATATTTTAATGTTATTCGTTGCATATTAAGTGACATGGAGGGGCAAGGGTTTTAATGCCCCCAAATTTATAGCCAAATAATAATTATTTAATTTCGCCTCAGGGTATTATTTTACTGAACATGTATACCAAATTTAATTGAGCCCACATTAAAAATAAATAAAAAAAAAAACTTCTTTTTACCACAAATAGAAATTACACAAATAATTTTTTGGAACTAAATAATTCCAATTAAACTGTAGAAATACTATAATACAGATACGAGAAGAATATCATAATTATATAAATAATTAATAGACTTACTAATATATTATTGAATATATAGAAATAATTAATAGACTTAATTATATATTATTGAATATATAGAAATAATTATCATGTAGTTCAAACCACTAACTACCCGTCTTGAATAATATGGTTTCTTATGAAATTTTAAATTGTTTGTTTAAGTGACCTTTCACCCGGACTGTTGCAACATTCTTTCTATTTACAGAAACAAGAAATGAACAGACAATACGTCATAAATTCACAATTCTCGCGTACATAATTATTTTTATTTTTTATTAGTATTCCACCGTTTCTCAAGAGAATTATAAACTAAAATAACATCACTTAAACCTATGGCTAGGTATCCCTAAATGATTCTACATCATTTGCATTTTAAAACCTGATTTTTTTAAATAATTTGTTTTTACAATTTTAATAATATTAATGTATTGTGGGTGAAAAAAAAAAAAAAAAAAAACTTTTTACATTTATTATATTTGTTTTTTAACAATATACAATGTAAGTTTACTTTATCTAATACGTATTATAATATTATGTAGAGAGATAGTGTTGTGAAAATTCGATGTTGACATTTACCAAAAAAGTGATTTTATTTTAATAAAGTTCTGCCATCTGTGCAGACGCGTGGTGTCCACAAATTACTTAAACCTTATTATTAACCTTAAACCAAATATATATTATATATATATACAAAATCTGGTGGCTAATTTTTCAGGATAGGCATAATGGCTATAATAGCTATTATCTCATTCATAATGCCAGTAAGTTAATGTTATTGGTTAGATCCAATGAACTTCTTTTTGATTTTCGGGGAAACATATTTTTTTAAAATATGTGATTTATGAAAAGTACTAATACATCGTTATTTGATTTAAGAGAATGAATAACTATGATTTATTAAAGATTTTTTCAAAAAAGCGTTGTTTTTTTTTAAATTCATGGTGCAACGAAAAGTGAAATAAACATATGCAATAATTTGCATTGCCCTTTGATGCTTCGCCATTGGACTAAATTTAGGGCCAATACCTTGTACCTTTTCCTCGATTTTTCCACCATTAACGAGAAATGTTCAATTATCCCCCTGTAAGTGTTTACGGAGGCGGCCTTGACTCCTCGCGTCACCGCAGAGTGTGACCAATCCCCCTCCACTTTCGCTAGGCCATATTCCGCTAGATTTTCCGTTGGTTGGTAATCTCCCGCAGATTTTGGTTACGCACAAGTGCTGACCACCGTATGTTGTACTCCTCAGTCTGCAAGTAAAGTTATTTTTCACCTCACAGTTTCTATACTTTGTCATATCAGACTTCTTCTTGGTGGTCTCAAAGCATGCTACACTTCTCTCGAGCTTTATTTTGTGTGTAGCGACAACCAGGTTGGTCACCTCACACATCTGCTCCTCTTTTGCTTCTTACGTCGTAATGTGAGCTCTTCCACTGCTTCGATATGGTGATTTGATATTTTTTTCCCCGTTTGTCTGAAGACATCCAAATGACCTTGCCATCCAAGGTCGACGACCCTCCTATCAACATTCCAGCCAGACTGCAGATGTCGATCATTCGTTCTCCCATGTCGTTGCAGTCACTCAGTCCATATCTACCCAGCACGTACTCCAGGTACTTGTTTTCAACTCCCTATCAGCATCTAAACCCGGGCGCACGCGCACATTGAGACGCAGGCAAAGTAGGGCAACACAGTTATTTTAACCGCCGAAATATTCAAAATCACACGTATTGAGTCGCAGAGCAGGATAGGACAGTACTACAACACGCGTGACCAACCCTTACACTAGTAACGAGATCCTAGTGAGATACCAGTAGTTAGTAAGATCTGACGTCTCAATCCGTGCCGTCTCGTATATTTCCGCAGTTGAAAAAAAACTGGGCTGCTCTGCCTTGCGTCAACTGTGTCTCTATGTCCACCCGGCCTAACAATGTCGAATGTCGCCCATGCAGATCAATATATGTGGTTCATATAAGGAGCCCTTCATTTCTGGCTCAGCCTGTTCTGCCGGTGCGTAGAATTGCAGAATTGGTCACATTCCTTACCCTTACCCTTTAGTTGAAACGGAGTTATAACTTCCAAGTTCCAGATGGTTGTAATAGGTACTTTCGGAGATTATATGTGTGACAAACAGATAGACAAGCACAGAAAATTATAAAGGTCCACGATTTTGCCTACGGACAGTGACAGAGTATATTTATTCTTATTACTCCAAAGTGATCACTGAGTAAGCATTGTAAAGCTTAGCTACAATGTGACTTGGAAAAATATACTGAATAATTTTAACATTATATTATATTCCCTGTAATCTAAAATGAACAACAGTTTTTAATTCTGAAAACTCACATGGTGCAATGCTATGGTGCCCAAATTTTCTAGTGACTTTTGTTGATATCTTGGTAGCCTATGGATCTGACAGCTTGTAAATAATTTGTAGCGTTATCAGTTCAACGTTATTCGACTTTTATTTAATTTTAAATATATAATTATAATTGTTAATTTATATGAAGTTCCTTATGGTAAGTTCTGGAGCCCGGGAGTGAATAAAAAAAAATCGACCCAAATCACCCTCACAAAACCAAGTGTCACGAAATCTTCCGATGACGATAATTTTAGTAAAAGATGACCGAGTGCCGAGTGAGATGAAATTTGGTACACAAGTTCATTTTACCAATGCCCAGGCTAAATTGTTGGACAACGTTATCCGCCCAACGCTCCATGACATGTTCTACATCAAATTAAAGGTCTTTAAATGTAGAAAAAGAATATGCAACTATTATAATTTCACACCTAATATTTTCAAGATGACGGGCGACTAAAAAAGTTTTTAGTCACCATGACATGTTATACATCAATTTAAAGGTAGGTTTTGAAGTGTAGAAAAAGAATATGCAACTATTACACTTAATAATTTTATCTTAATCGTACAAAAACCGGCGATCATCGCCTCACGTACTTACGTGAAGCGCGCTTTACTTATATTTTTTTATAATTTCCCCCTCAAAATCAAACTTTCCACGTTCAATGAACCAAGACAGTCTTGGTCACAGATCATTGTTGACATTAAAGAATGCTTCAGTTGCTTTTATCGATAAGAAATTATAATATAAAGCTTCTGATGATTTAAGTTTTCCAGTTATAAACAGTGACATCTGTTACAATATAAAACAAATTTATTACTATTTAAGAAATTAACGACTAAAGCGAACCCATTTGTTTCATTGTTTCATGATTTACGCGCAACGCTCACGTAAACGTAAGCTTCAAATTTAAAATTGAAATTTTAGGACGGGAAAAATTCTAACTTCATCTATTTAATGAGACAAATAACTTTATTATAATTTTTTTTAGTAAAATGAACACCGACACTGCTATGAAGTGATAAAGATCGCTAAATTTATTACAGCGGACCTAAACGTTTAAAATAAAGAAAAAAAAGTTTTTACTGATATCTTACGTTCTAACGTAACGATTATTTTAATGAAACTTCTTACACATTGTCTAAAGTACAATTGAAAGAGGCATGTAAAATTTCAACCTGATACAAGCATACGTTTTTGAGTAGGGAAGAGATATATTTTAAATTAGTAGGCCGGGTAGGTAGAAAACAGTTCTTTTCACTCAGGCTGTATTGTATACTACAAACATACTCTTTAACTATAAACTCATCATGATTAACTTTTTTCTCAATATTCAATACATATTTATTGTAAGACGCTTGCTTTAGTGATACAAATAATGCTTCTTGTTTCTTTAAATGCTGCTTTAACTCCTCTAGGAACAAACAGTTCGTTACTTTTAATTTTGTCTCTTAACTCCATCATGTATAAGTAGTTAGCAACGTATACGTACTTATCAGTCTGATTTTATAATTTATATTTAATGAAAAATGTTAGGAACTTCGTTCCTACAAGGTGTCCCACGACACCACACGTATTTTTTTATAAATATGTTACAGTTACAATATAATATAATAATATGTATATAAATCTTAGAATATAAAATGTATGTTATTTTATCGTATTTTTTACAAAAGAAAAAAAAGTAGGTATTGTGATGTAGACTTTTTGTAAATAGTTTATATGTTTTTAAAACGTATTTACTGTATTGTATAGATATTATTATTATTTGTCTTACAGCGACACAACCCCATATACATACATAATTACCTCTTGGTTTTTCCCTTGTTTAGCTGTTTCTGGTTTTTATCAACATTCAATGTAAAAATGTAAAATGGTCTTTTCCAAATCAATATTCCCAAATTTCATCATAAACTAGAACCTACCCAGAATATCCCCAGATTGTTCCTAGCGACAAATGTGAGTAAAATGGTATTAAAATTGACTAAAATTTAATTATTTCTTGAAATTAAAATTGTCGGACTATTACTTGAAGCAATATTACCGCTTTAATGTGTTTTTAGATTCTTTTATTGGAAAACAGCAACCCGTAAGGGATAGCTAAAATTTACTTCTTAATTTCATCCCCTATGGTTATGATTTTTTCGAAAATGAAGACATAATTTTATCGAAATCGGAGTGGTTTAGGTTCCACCGTCTGCCCTCATATATATTTACTAGCTAAATACCCGTGCTTCGCTACGGGGTGTTTTATTTTCAATTTAATGGATTTATAAACTACCATCAAGAAACATTTAAATTATTTTACAAAGCGAAAATATCTAGATTCTATCCCTCCCCCATATTTCTATACCCCCTTCTCTTTGATAAGATAATTTGCTAATATCCCAAATTAGTAATTCATTCCGACTAAATTTTTAAAAAGAAAAAGCAGTGGTATTTTCCTTCTGTACCCCCCCCCCCCCCTCCCCGTGTCATTTTACATCCCTTGGTTGAAATTGGAATTATCTTTTATCAATATACATGTTTACATCCAAAATAAGAGCTCTTTCTCAAGTATTAACTTCCTAACTTTAGGAGATCGGTCTGGGCTCAATTCCCCTTCTTTTCTTACTCTGTCCTTATGTTCCCCTTAGGGATAAAATTTTAGAAAATCTCTATTGGCATTATCAATATAATTTAGAAATTATTATACTACGTATACACTCGTAGATTTTATGTTAGAATTTTAAAGAAGTGGTCATGATTAAGTTAGTAAAGGTTTAGGCACGGTAAGGCGTGATTTATTAATTATTGCCTTAATATCTAAAAATAAATCTAAATATTTTTTGACAGTGAATGAAAAGTAATTTCTTTAATAGTTCTTCCTACGGAAACAAGAAAAACGGTAGATTTGAATAAAGAACACACATACACGCGCGCACACACACTTACGTTGACATTTCCTATTTACCTAAATGAAAATAATGACAAAAACGTACATTTCAATTACTTTTCTCTTAAAGAGCCTTTCAACGATATGCATCATAAAGGGTACCTATCAATTACTTTAACATTTGTACCCCGTACTCCTGTGTACCAACATTTTAACTTTTTAATCTCATGTAAGCAGTACACTCATAGACAATAGACACTCTTCATTTATATAAGATAAAAGACACTCATAGACACTTTTCATTTATATAAGATGTAGTTATACACATTTTTCCATTTTACCCCCTCCTAAATGAAAATATGACAAAACTGTACATAACAACAATTACTGTACTTTTAAAGAGCTCTTCAACGATATGCATCATTAAAAGTATTCATTACTTTGACATTTGTACCCCGTACCCCTGGGTACAAAAATCAAAATTTCGCAAAATCCTTTCTTAGTGGATGCCTATGATATGAACCGAGTATATCCTCAAAATTTCAAGTCTCTCGGTTAAGCAGATTTTGCTGTGCGTTGATTCTATGTCAGTCAGTCAATCAGGACATTGCCACTTATATTATAGATTATACGTATATGAGATTCTAAATATTATTAATTTTATGGGGTAAAATGCACTGGTAGTAGTTCTTGATTTAGTTTTAAAAAACAAACAATTAACGGGATTACCCGGGGTAGTGATGACGCTAGAAACAAGTTCGCGAGTAACATCTGTTTCAAGGTGGAGGGGAGGTAGGTCGGTGGTCATATACCTTGATCTTCTGTTAGTTTCTCTTTGACCGTGATATAGTGAGCATTATGACCATCTAATATCACTAAAGTTTACTAACAACATACAAACGAAATAAAAGGTAATTTTATGCATATTTATAAACTATCATTATTTTGAAATTTTATTTTTTAGTTTAGCATAATAACCAGCTGAAGAATCTGTTTCTTACTATTGCTTCCGAGCTTATTATTCTCAAGAACGAAACATTTTATGTCCCCAAATTCAAAATTTTCTTAACAGAAATGCGTTTCAGACTCCACCATATCTTAAAAACAACCCTTCTAATTATCTTACATAATTGCAACTCTGCGCCCATAGCTTTTTCTCCTGATGCGTGCACACAAACTTTATTTTTATTGACATCTATATTTCTAAAAGTACTCTTCAGAAATTGAAGTATTTTACATGGTTGTCGAAATTATCTCACAGACAATCCCACGTTTAGACAATACCATTTTATTGAATAAAAAAAAGTAACCCCAAAGAAAATTGAAACAGGTCTAAACAACCTCAATTTTAATTTTCAGAGGGGTCACATTTTTTTATGATTATATAAAATTTTTTAGTATAACAGTTACATTTTATTTATTATACTACTTCATTTTAGTAGAATACGTTAAAGTCAGCACCTTGTTTTTAAAATATCAATATGCTAGATATTAATACATTAATCTTCCATGTTGAAAGCACAGATTTAATTTGATAACCCTAACATGGCTTCCTCGCATCTTATCGCGTACTTTATTAATTTTATGCTTTCACAAGCCATTATTGTCTAATTTATTTAATTGTTTCCCCCGTTTTTTTAATCTGTCAAAATTTTTTTGATTTTTCTCATGAATTAAAGTATCAATTAAGCAAACGTTAAAGAGCGCAGACGGTTCAAATTAATCTGGGGCTATCTGTGGGTTACTTTCGATAAAACTATAAAAGTTTCATACAAATCAGATAAGTAATTTTGAAGCTATAGGTGTAAATAAATGTATATTTGTGAGCAAGTGGAAGAGAAACAAATGAGCGCAGAATGTTGTGGACCAACAATGATCTAATTATGACACTCTACAAATTTAATTAAAAGCGGATGTTTAGTTTTTAAGATATGTTGGTTCGCAAAAATCGAGCTACAGACCGACAGTCAGACAGACAGACAGACCGACAGAAAGACACGGAGCAAAAAAAGTTCCCTGATGTCTGAAACGGATTTCTGTCTTGGAATTATTGAAATCGGAGACAAAATATTTTCCCTCCACATAGCTTCCTTTACCTTCGATAAGCTCATATAAAGAAGCTCAGAAGCAAAAATAAGGAAAAAATGACTAAATGTAAAATAACAATTCAATCAAAATAAATTATAATCACAAATTTAAGTATTTTTACACAATAAATAAAATGCACAATGTACTAGTATTAAAAAAAAAACCTGCACCACTTTATATTAAAATCAATTTTATTATTATATTAATAGTAAGAAAGGTTTTAAATAATACTAAGACCGTATACTAATATTATTATGAGTAGTGTAACCCCTCACTACCAGACAGCGCTAGTAATCTAATTACATTTTAATTATACAATTCCCTCTTGGTTGACTGATAAATGATTTTTATCTGAAAAATAAAAATAAAATTATCCATTAATCTTTTAACTTTATAACTAATTAGTAGAGATTCCACGAGGACAATTTTTATAATGAATAGCGTTATGAATATTTTTAAAAATAGAAGAAAAGAAAATTTAAAGTTCTCACTGTTAAATTTGCTATTAATTTGAATATATATACCAGATTTTTTTTATTTTTGAATACAGTGTTATTTTGTTATGTTTGTGTAAAAACTGTTATTAGATTGAATAGAACAGAATAATTGTTATTAAATTGTTATATATATATATATATATATATATATATATATATATATATATATACATTCCATAGGTTAAATTTAAAATTAATTGACATATATACATATTACAAAACAAAATGTATTTTCTTAAAATTACGCTCTCTTACTGAGATAAATGAAGACTTTTATTATTGTACAACTATTGTAAGTATTACTATCCTTTATCCATAATTGATTCTAGTAAGTTATCAGAATACCTTTGAGTAATTAAAGACATCATTGTAACTAATTATATTTGTAATTTTAGAAATAAAGACTGATGATAACCTTATAAAGGTCGATACGTCTCTTAATCTTAATGGAACATTAATGTCAAACATGGCAGATTAATGTTTTAATATTAGCTCAGTCAATAAAGGCCAAAAACAGGCTGTACCCGCAACTAATTAGGGGAAATCTGGATTTTTTCCTAATGATAGACCATGATAAGAGGTTCATTCTCTCAAAAGTCCCCACTTCTCCCCCTTGTGCTTCTCCCCCTATCCCCTCTTAAAGTTCAAAATTTACTTATTTTTCACTTTTTACGCAAAACTGTTTATTTTTTTTGAAGAGAAGTGTTATAACAAAAATATTTCTCACATAATTCTGCACAAAAAGATCCTATGCATGTTTGAAGTGAGACATACCGTTTTCGAGATATTGTTGATAAAAATTCCAATTTTTCATTTTTTCGAACCAAGATTCTTCTGCTTCTGATTTTCATAAAATTTGGATGGTAGGTCATACTTAGCCTATTGTTGATACCATATGAATTACAACCTTATGCGCCCATTATTTTATCTTGTACATGTGCACAAACATACATTTATTTAGACCTTTATCTTTAAAAGTACTCAACTGATTAATATGAAATTTGGATGGTTTGTCGCAAGTAGCCTGCAGATAGCCCCAACTTAATTTCAACCTTCTGCGCTCTTTACATTTTCTAAATTGGTTCCCTTTCTGTCTGTCTGTTGAAAAATTTTTTGTCTGTCTATTATGAATTAATGTATCAATTTAGCAAAATTTAAATAGCGCAGTCGGTTGAAATTAAGTTAGGGCCATCTGCGGGATACTTGCGACAAACCATCCAAATTTCATATTAATCAGTTTAGTACTTTTGAAGATAAAGGTCGAAATAAATGTATGTTTATGCGCATGTGCAAGATAAAATAATAGGAATAGAAGGTTGAAATTTATATAGGATCAACAATAGGCTAAGTATGGCCTACCACCCACATTTCATTAAAATCAGAAGTGTCGTTTTTAAAATATCTTGATTCGCAATAATAAAAAATTGGATTTTTAATCAATAATATCTCGAAAACGATATGTCTCACTTCAAACATGCATAGGACCTTTTTTGTGCAAAATTATGTGAGAAATATTTTTGTTAATAACACTTCTCTTCAAAAAATAAACAGTTTGGCGTAAATAGTGAAAAATAAGTAAATTTTGAACTTTAAGAGGGGGTAGGGGGGAAGCAAAAGGGGGAGAAGTGGGGACTTTTGAGAGAATGTACCTCTTATCATGGTCTATCATCAGGAAAAAATTCAGATTTCCCCTAATTTGTTGCAGGTACAAACCTTTATTAACTGGGCTATATCACAACTTAAGATCCATCTAGCATATTGATACTTTTTTTTTGCTAAAGTCAATTGATTGACAATACACGGGAAAGCTGTTTGTACACTAATTGGCAGACGCTTTTGCTGTTGTATTACAATATTGGAACAAGGGTATTTAAATTGTATTTTCCTTCCGAGCTTACCGAAGGTAACGGAAGCTATGTGATCGTTCTGTGGAAAGAAAAATTTTTAGGTCTCTGATTTCAAAAACTCCAAGATAGAAATCCGTTTCAGACATCAGGGATCATTTTTGGTTCCGTGTCTGTCTGTCAGTCTTTTGGTATGTCGGTTGGTCTGTCGGTCGGTCTGTCGTTCAATTTTTGCGAACCAACGTATCTTACAAACTACAATTCCAATTTTAATGAAATTTGGGTGATAGGTCATGAGTAGCCCATTGTTGGTCCCATATAAGTTTCAACTTTCTACGCTCATTTGTTTTTGTTTCTCTTCCACATTCGCACAAACATACGTTAATTTACACCTATAGCATTAAACGTACTTATCTGATTTGTATGAAACTTTTATAGTTTATCGAAAGTAACCCGCAGATAGCCCCAGATTACTTTGAACCGTCTGCGCTCTTTAACATTTGCTTAATTGATACTTTAATTAGGGTAAAAATCAAAACAATTTTGACAGATTAAATGAACAGGGGAAACAATTAAACAAATTTGACAATAATGGCTTGTAAATGCATAAAATCAAAACGTACGTGATAGCATGCGAGGAAGCTATGTGCCACACCAAAGTATTCAGCAGTCTATTTTTTAAATCTTTAGTGACTGAAACAAATACGTTTAAAATATGTATAATAAGTGTAAGAGATATTAATGTTAAGGATACAGTCAATGCGTGAGAACGCAATATCGCAATAACTTTAAGCGTAAAAAATTAACAGCTTGGTTAGCAATGAAACAAATGGGTGGGTTCGCTATAGTCGTTAATTTCTCTAATAGTATAATAAATTCGTTTTTTTATTGTAACAGATGTCTGTGTTTATAACTGGAAAAATTAAAACTAAATCATCAGAAGCTTATATAATCATTTCTTATCGATAAAAGCAACTGAAGCATTCGTTAATGTTAACAAAGATCTGTGACCAAGACTGTCTTGTTTCATTGAATGTGGAAATTTTGATTTTGAGGGGAACAGTTATCTCCTCCCAAAAGTGAACAAAAAGGTTCTGCCACCCTTGTAGACTACCAAACAAAACAGTTCAGTCTTAACAAATCAGTCTTAAATTATTTTAACTGTGAACCCATTATCGTTTCACTTTTTAATTTTTGTTAGGTGATTTACAACAAAACTGTTCAAAAAATTCATTGGACAAATTTTTAATTTGTATCCTTAAAGCCAAAAAATTAAGGAAATGATAGTAATAGAAAGTAAAATAATATATAATACATTATTTTATTATTTGAGTAAATATCATAAACATTGATTTAAAACCAAAATAGAATTTTGAATTTTCAACTGTGATTAATAATAGGCCTAAGCCTATTAATCACAGTTGTAAGAAAATCTTAAATATATACATTCTTGTGATTGCAGATGAAGTTAATACATGTAGCTGTTCTACTTATCAGCTACCTGGTTTCCAGTGAATCATGTGAGTATCTTCATATATTATTTATGTTATCTAAAAGAGAGTATATATTCCCAACGTTCATGTTGGTTTATGGTTACTTTAAACCAACACGTACTATCACTAACCACCTCAAACCAACATAAACTACACTAACTACTTCAAACCATCATGAGCTACACTAACGATCTTAGACTAACATGAACTACACAAACTGCCTCAAACAAACACAAGTTATCACTAACCACCTCAAACCAACATGAACTATCCCATTTTACACGTCGATCCTGCGGGTCATAAATTTAGGTTCTTAGACAGTAGTTGGAGCGGATTTATCCGTTTAGACGTTTATTTATATTATTGAATCAGTCCATAAAATTAACAGATGACGTGGTTAATTATACAATTACTGTTTCAGTTGGATTAAGAGAAAATTCATCGAGAACTAAGAGACAACTAGAAACTAATTCTAACGACAAGAGAATTGTTTGCTACTACACTAACTGGTCTTCTTATAGGTAAGTTCAAATTTTTAACACTTCTAAACAAATTCATTCATTATATACACATTCATATTATACATTATATACTTTCAAAAATCACGACAAAATATTGAATTTTAGTAAAAAATTAAGCGCAATTTGAAGATGTAAAGAGAAAACAAAACATCAATCTTAAATATCAAAAGGTTATCATTAGGTAAGTAGGTAATACGAAAACAATAGTTATTTATGCACCTAGGGAGTAAAGTAAGCCATTATTCCCTTAGCGAAAAAGTTTGTTCTTGAGGCGAAGCCGAAGGAACAATGGTCCCTAAATCCCGAGGTGCAGCCGAGGAAATAACTCTAATTACCTCCCGAGGCGCAGCCGAGGGAGATAATATGGACACATCACGGACGATACGACGGACATAATATAGACACATCACCCTAAATGCAAACCGTTGGAGAGCGCCCCCCCCCCCCCCCCATACTTGGTGGGCAATGTGATTTTTATAAACCTGAGAACAAAATTAATTAGTAGATCGATAGTCAAGTTGATGTTAGTTTGTCATTTGATGGGTTAGTTATACAATAAATATTACTTCAAATTATGGAAGCGAATTTGTGGTCACCTATCACTGAATAAGTAGAAGTTATAAGTATAGTTCTTAACTATTTTTGTTTTATATTAATGTGTTTATAATAATATTAAAGGGTTAATACGGACACTTTATAATTTCACGTTATAATCAGGCTTTGTTTGCGTGTTTCAGATTGGGTAATTCTAAATTCGAACCGGAAGATATTGATCCTCATCTCTGCACCCATGTGCTCTACGCTTTTGCCGATTTTAACTCTAAAAACGGCGGCCTCAAACCCTTCGACGTTTATCAAGACATTCAACAAAGTAATAAGAAATTTTTAAGACTAGAATCTAAAAAAATGAAGTTATAGATGTTATATATGTTAATATGTTTATCGGCTTTTCTTTAACGCGCTTAGTGAGTTCTTTATTTCAGAGAATTGGGATTTTAAAATTTTGTGCTTGTATGTTTGTTTTTTTGTCTATCGATAACTGATGTAGAAATTAACCGATTTGAAATAAAAAAAAATGGCACAAAGGTCAAATTATCACAAAAATTGGCATCTCGGCGTGTCAAGCTGTATAGTTTTTGAAAATTTCACTCTTAAGATTATATAGCCGCCATTTTGAAGTTTTCAAATTTTGGCGGTTAATAATACCGAAAGTATAAATATGTTTTTGACATATAGTATATCGTTAATATTTATATTTATTATCAATAGGAACCGGTAAAAAATAAGGAACAAATATAAAAAAAACGCGATGACTTTCCATTAATTAGTTTAAAAGTTAAAAGTGATCATAATTGTCAATGAGTGAGATACTTTTGTCATACGTCATAGTTTGTTTACATCTGTCAAAATTCCGTCAAAATTCAAATAATTAAATAAATGAAATAAAATAAATAAAAACAATTTATACTTTTTTTAAAGAACTTTTAACTTATTTTTTATTATTATAATAATAAAAAATAAGTTAAAAACGGTCACCCATCCAAGTACAGACCAAGCCCAATGCTGCTTCCTCCAGCAGAAGAGGCCACTTTAGTAGCCTCCAAAGTGAGGAAATGTTCCGAAGTACCCCATACCCGATTTTTATTAATGTTTCACTGCATGTCAGATATTTACTATTTATACTTTGGTCGATCTCTGGCCGTTAATTATTTTTGGTGATTTTTTGAAAAATAGTATTTTAGATATCTACCCAAACAAATTATTTTGAAGTGAGAACATATTAATATGCTCATAGTATATTAAATTTCCCCTTTCCTTATAGTAAAACAAGTTTTTAGTAGTCAAACGAAAAACAAAAAGTGTTATAGATTTTTGTTTAGACCTGAAGGCTGAGGAAACATTCCTGTGTACATAATAGCTGTACGACCCTCTTAGAGTTCACAATCTAAATGACTAATTATTATCAGAGAGGAAAAAACCAAATTATAACAATGGAATAATTGTCCACCATTTTATTTTTATTATTTCCAGACAACTCGTTTACATTCGTTGAATATTATGGTAAATAAAATAGGCTTAGGACTAATTGAATCCCGTCGCCGGCGATGCAGGGATATAATATTTTATAATAATTTGTTTTTTATAATATATTATTATGTAATATATATATATATATATATAAAATATATATATATATATATATATATATATATATATATATATATATATATATATGTATGTATATATATATATATATATATATATATATATATATATATATATATATATATATATATATATATATGTATAAATGGGAATAAATTATAAATATCAATTATAAATAATTATTTTTATTATTATTATTTATCATAATTTCAATTGAATTTTTCATACTATGTTAACTATATAAGTCGTTTTCCTGGCAACATTTAACACTTTTAACGTACAATTAACAACATGTAACAATAAATTAATTAAATTTTATATTCAATACATTTTAATTCAGTATTACTATAGGTATAAGAAAGATATGCTTGAGCTTGCCCGACCGATTTGTTCCTAAAAGCCTTAAATAACAACTATTACTGACATTAGAATTTAAGATCCATATACCTAGACATTCAAACCTCTGTGGTGGGTTGCCAATAAAGTCAAACTTCTCCTTCTTATTGTAGTGTTTTTTATATTTCTTTATAAAACTTACGATATCCATGCATGCTTTCAGATGGCTATTCAAAATTCGTTGAGCTAAAGAAGAAAAATCCAAAGCTGAAAACGATTCTGTCTGTTGGAGGATCGAGGGAAGGATCTATGAGATTTTCCAATCTTGCAGCTGATCCTCAGAAGAGACAGAAATTCGCCACTGAGAGCCTTGCTTTTCTCAAATCTTTCCAGTTTGATGGTTTGGATCTTGATTGGCAATATCCAAACGACACTGAGAATTCATCGGTTCAAGACAAAGAAAACTACGTTCTTCTAGTCAAGGTATGTCTTAAGTTTTCCTTATTTAATTTAAGAATTATTTAACTTTATACCTCTTTCATGGAAAGAACCTCAGTAGCGCATTAAAACATAATTTATTATATAATTTGTCTAAATGTAGACAGGTATATATAAATATATATATATATATATATATATATATATATATATATATATATATATATATATATATATATATATATATATATATTTATATATTCACATAACATGGTTGTGTATATTAATTATTTGAATAAAGTTAACATTTGAATCCAACATGTAGTCAATTATTTATATGTTAAAAATTATTTATTTTAAATTAATAAAAAACCACGAACACAAAAAAAACATTAAATGTGAAGGTTAGGTTATATTTAATATACAAGGATAGTGAGTGAGTGTACTACAGAAATAAGTCTTTAAGTGCAGTAGATTAGTAGGTAGAACCTTGACAGTCAGGAGTAAGCTCTTTGACATATCTAGGGTAGTTCCGGGGACAAGGCATTTAAAAGATCGAAAAAACGGATCATATTTGTGGAAAACAGTTTCAACAAAAACCTTAATGTCAACCCTAGAAACCCCAAAAACTAAAATGGAAATTAATGTTAAATCTTTCCTCTTATTAACTCCTCTGTGAAAAACGTACAAATTAACTTTTTAATAACTACTGGTTAAAAATTATCAATTCTACAAAAGTCTATACAATTTTCTTAAATTTAAAAGTTAAAATTTCTCACTGTCAAAGCTTATATCAAAATCCTTTTTTTAATTTATTTAAAGAAATAATACATATTTCTAGATTTTAACTTAAATAAAAATTGTTTCTCCTCACAAGTGGAAAACATTTATCACATCTGATATTAAACTAGCTCATATACGTAATTACTTCTTCTAGTGTTTTATTATTATAATATCTTTGATAATTACGGCAAAATTACAGTAATAAAATATCCCTTCCAGGCGAGGAATCGAACTTCCCAGAAAAAAACATATTTTATGGTGAAATTCATAATATGTAACATGTTCTATAATGTAACAACTTCATACTAAACTAACATAGTGTATCCATTAAGAAAACTATGAGCCACGAGAGTAAACAAATCTCATTCTATGACGTCTTAATACCAGAATTCCAAATCGGTATTATCAAGGAATTATAAAGAAGTACCTTATTCTCAAGTAAACGACTACACCTACTGTGTAAAATGTAAATCAGCTGTTTGTAACTTCAGTTAGTCTTCTTTCTTAAAAGCTTGCAGTGAGGGTTCCATGAAAATCATTTATCGAGATAAAGATATTTAGCGATACCAGCAGTAAGAAAAGGAACGTGGTTTAGGAGTACTAATGGACAATATCGTTTACAAATAAATTTACTACATTTAAGTTCACATGATTTATGGAATGTCAATTTGCCAATACGCTCATATTGTTTAAGTTTAATATTTTATTAAATGAATATCCACTCTAAAATGCATATCGGCACCTGCACGACTTGAATTAAAATCGGTGTTATGATTATTTTATCTGGCTTTATTCACCTTACATTACCTGTATCGAAAAGAAGCAATTATTTTATAATCCTTGTGTCCTTGGGAACTTCTTTTAATATTGTATTACTAAAGTTTTTTTTTATATAAATACCTATCTGTTTTATTTATGTTTGTTTTTTATTACTTTACTTTTTTGTAACATTCAAATTTTTATCAGTTATCCAAGTTTTCTCTGTTTATTGAGGTGACATTTAATATTAGGTAAAATTTAAAGGTAAACATTTTGGGTTAAATATATTTGCTATCAGAAATTTTGGTGGAGCCGTCTCAGATCGTACTTTTCAGGGTAACGAGGTAATCCTAGAAACCCTTATGCTTTTGGTAGTTCGTCCGTCCGTCCGTCGCATCTTGGAGTATATCTCCTGACCTACTGCAGCTAGCGATTTGAAATTTGGTATACAAGTTAAACTTTTTTGCTCAAAAACAGAAAAACTATTGCGAACTTAAACACTCAACATTTCTGCGATTAGCGATCAATTGCGATTTGATCGCAATATTTAATATTTTTTAAGTTGGGTATCATTTTAAGGGTATTAAAATTTGGATTACAAATATGTATCGCGTTTACAAAATGGCGGCCATTTTACCCCCGAAACTACCCTATTAGGACAGGTCCTAAAAATAAAGCAAACATATACATCTCTGTGGTCCAATAATATTTCCAGGAGTTGATATAAAAAGTCAAATTTTAGGGGGTCGTAACTATGGAGCCCCAAAATGTTTATTTTTCGAAAATTAAAAGTTAGATATCATTTTAAGGTATTGCATTTTTTTAAGGGGGGGGGGGGTAGTACAACGTGCACTTAGAATGCACTAATATAGGTGGTCTCGGCTATCTAGCTGCCAGCCTGACATATATGTATGCCAGGCAATTGTAAAACTATAGGTGTGTGGAAGCATAGTACGTGTATAAAACCTGACACTTTTACTGGAGGTTATTTTTATGGGAACTGGTAATCGTCCAGGAATATCAGGTTGTACTTACATATACTTACGTCCTAAACTTGTTTCAGTAATCTTGGACTATAGATAAGCAGCATGTTGTCTTTTTGTTTTTTTATAGTTTTGACTATAATGTACCCATTGCAAACCAAAGCCCGATATTGCCAGTGTGCCATCATAGTACACAACCAGATGGAACATCACATTGGGGCAGCTACCCATTGGTGATGCTCCAGTTTCCAAAGTGGAGAGATGATAAGGTGATCTACTAGGGCTCTTTATTTTTATGAACAAAGTTAAGGTAAAATAAACACTCGAGAGCGTTTTCCAGTTCGTTTATTTCATCAGTAGTCGGTAGCTAAGCGCACTGCTGTGGTTCAGAGTGGTCCATCTTGCTCGTGATGATGTCCAGTGGCGCAGTTTCACAAACCTCTTCCGGTTGTTCGATTTCCTCTCTCTTTCTGAACTCTGCCACTCCCTTAATGTCTTCATTAAGGTAGCCTTCTTTCACCAAGTGTTTTCTTACTTCTGCTATCTGATCAGGTGGAAACTTTTCAGGATTGGCTTCCATGTAGCGGTAAACGGCCAGGTCCACTCCTGTTACCACAAACCTGTAACAGAATTGTTTTATTTTTTTTTTTTAGCGTATGAATAAAATATTTGCCCGAAACGAAATCAAAAATTCACTTTCTTTGCCCTTACAATTCTTGTTCCAATATACAACCATAAGCAAATCCTTCAGTTAATGCTAAAATAATTATCATTAGTTCATTCTCACTATTGTCCAAGCGTTGCATTTGTTGGTTACAGTTTATTTTCAAAAAAGAAACTAACAATAAATATTTCATAAAATATACTAAAAATTTAATGTTTACTAATTTAATGTTTTTTAAAAATGTTGACTTTTTCTCGAAAACCCTCAAACAAGTTTTTCCTCTTCAGTGCTCTTCCCTCCACACAAATGTGCATGAATGAGAAAGTAAAAATAAAAAAATGTTACCTGTGTCCAAAGATGTTGAGTATTCCTCCTAGACGAATATCTATAGGTGTGATGTACTCCGGATTGTCCCTGTTCGTTCCTGCTTTTGGTACAACGATAGGCTTCAAAAACTTTCCGCCGATAAATCCCGAGTTCCTCGTCGGTAGTTCGTGAACAGCTATCGTCCCATCACTAAGTCGGTATTCAATGAGGAAGATACGTTCTTTGTCTTCAGGATGTACCCAATCCAGGACGGAAGTGTAACGTAATTTCTTACTCTGGTTCTCCAGGTATCTGACGAGATCGAGTTGAGGTGGCTTCGGATCGAAATGATACCACGATTGTATACTGTCTTCAACTCCTCCGTACCCTTTGTATGCCGGAAGAGCCATCTTGACGGTAGCTTTCTCGTCTTTCTCCGACATCTGTAAGGCTTGAGGTTGTTCAATGCCCACACATTCGGAATAATATTTCCTTGTGAATGCGTCACAATCTTCTATAATGAATTTTCGACCCAGCATTTGCACCTTAAACAGCAATAATATAAACATCAAAAGATTTCACTTGCAAAGCAATTAGGACAAAATCGTATTCTTGAGAGAAAATAACCAAAGCCCCGTAAAATGTCCAAATAAATTGAGTAATATTCTTGATCCAATTTTAAGAGATGAGAGTTAACAATTCATTCCGGTCGCATCGATAATAGGCTACCAGGATATTAAAAAAAGATAATTGATCAAATATCGAATAAAATTGTCACATTTAAATTATGGGTATATTTATTAAGTTTAAAATTAACAAATATTATTCAAATAAACAGGGCACTTTAAGAGCTTTTTTTACTTGTATAATGTGTGTACCATCAACAATAATGTCAGCCCTCAACCTTTTGGGGTAATCTAATACATTTCAAATCAAAAGTATACCCTGGCATATCTTATCAAGATCCAAGTACATAAATTGTTTACGTTTTTACGATAAACGTTCAACTTCCACATCCCTGAGACCTAGAGGTAAGGGAAAGACCTAGGGAAGACCTAAAGGGGAGGCACTTCTTCGTTTTCATTCACTTCTATACCCTGACTGATAAAAAGTGAATTAGTTTCCCTTATAAGTAGTATGTATGGAGAGAAATTATTATAACATTCACAACAATATTGTAACTTAACACAAACATTAGTTTTTGGTGAATTTACTCGTTTAAGGTCCTCTGAATCTAATAGAGTTATTTTTTGGCCGCTTAATTTTGAAGTGCTACCCTGAACAATTTTAAACAAAAATATTTGTAAAATAATTAATTATTCTTCGAAACGGCCCCGACTGTTTTTATTAAACAATATGTTTATAATGTAGTTTATTTTAATATGAATCATGCCCCATATACCTAAGTCCTAAGTCGTTTTTCCGGGATATATACAATTTCCATAAAAAAACTAAATAAATACGAGTAAATAATATTTAGTACAATCCTCGTAATATGATTAGTTACAAATTGATATTAATTTTGATGTTACGGAATTTAAATTCAGCATTACTATATGCACAAGAAATGTTAGTTCGAGTTTTTTGGACCGATTTTTTTAAAGTATAGGGATTTTTTTAAATGAATATACCGAGTTCAGTATTAATTTAATCAAATCCTATCATGGTATCATAAATAAACTTTTTTAAATGTGTTTATGAAATCCAATTGTGTTTCTAAGGGATAATTATAAAACTCAGTAGGTTAAAACATGAAACCACATGTAAGTGGTATTTTAGATGGCATAGCTGTTTGAAATGGGTATATTCATTTAGAATTTAATATCACCCTTAATTATATTTATTAATTGAGTGATGAAAATGTTACTGTATTGCCCACGACGAAGTCTTCGACGCCGTAGTACTGCACCACTTCTTCGTCTGTTCGCTCCAGGTAACAGCCTGCAAACTGAGTAGGAATCTGATTCCATTTCTTGGGCACTTTCATTCTCTTCATAAGAAGAGCAAAAGGATCTCGGCCGTTAGCTATCCTTGAATTCGCAGCAATTTCAATGGTATCGTCCACAAGAAAGTAGCAGATTTTGTACGGTGTTTTTTCACCGAATTCACTTTCGTCGTCCCAAATGCCGTTGAATCTTAAAATCTTTCTATCGTATTCAAGATATCGGTATAGTTTGTCTTCGGAAAGTGGTTTGTTTTTGGGCGGTTTAGACGACTGTTCTATATGTCTTCTTTCTATGTAAGGATCTGAAGGCAGTTCTTCGTTTTCATTCACTTCTATACCCTGACTGATAAGATATTCTCTAGTGTAGTTGTCACATGAACACAGGTGATAAACGATACCGTATATATCCATGTCCATAGCGACGTTTAAATCTTTCCAATTCCAGAACGTTCCGGACTCACCACGAGGTATGGGTGACCTCGTCACGAGACGACCCTGAGGGAAACCCGCGTTCGGAGTCGGTGGTTCCATCACCGTTATCGTGTCGTCTTCGAGGAAATAAATGATGTTTACTTTTCTGACTCTGTACGTTTCGTTGGGCGATTCGTAAACACTTTGTTTGAAGAAGGCTTTAAACGTCAAACACTTTTTATCATAGAGTACAAAATGTGGTTTGAATATGGGTGGGTTGTAAGTTTTAGCTCGTCCGTAAACCAGTGAAGGGTCGAACCTTACTGAATCCGTCGGTTTCTGGAACAGGATGCCTTCCGAATCAAGAGGTTCGCCACCTATACCAGGCTTACCCTTTTTAACCATCATGTACCCGTTGTGCCATTCCAGCTGATGAGGTACTCCATGCTTGGTCCTGCTAATGTTAGGAAAAGAATATCCTGGTAACTTGGGCAGTCCCTCCATTGTAAGTTTCTAAAACCTATGTATCACATAACACGTCAAAAGCTTTAATAATGTCAAAAGTCAAACTTGAACGTCGGAGAAATAACAACAAACTAAGCTGTGGAAAGTTTCCTCTACCTTTAACCCCTCATAGCAGGCGTTTGTTTGTCCATCACTACGTACTACGAACTGTTGATCAATACCTACTTAATTCAAATCCCCCCCCCTCCCCTAGGGAGGGTACCATCGATCTACAAGTGATCGTAATACTGGCGCTGTTCTAGGGAGTGTTTTATATTTCCGCAATGCTAAAATCGTTCGCATTAATGGTTGGTCAATTAACTATTAATGGAGCATGGAACATCCTTTTCTTTTAGTGATTAGTTATAGTAACAAAGTTATTAAAGAATTAGGGATCGGCCACTTTACACAGCTACACAACGTGAAAATCTGAGTGAAACAATAACTGTTTATTATTGTTAATTTTTATTACAAAAAGAAATTATTATCTCAATTGATTCAGACATTGAAAAATGGTATAATATCGAATTTTAGGTTTTAAATTTCAGTCTTGCTTCTAACTTATACACCGAAGAAAAAATTGGAACGAAAAGTTAATTAAAATATTTTTGAATGCTTGGGATTTGGGATGGACAAAATTAGTGTCTTTTCTGTTATCCCTCCCCCCCCCCTACTCCTACCGGGCGCTTTTTCACATATACAGGGTCACACCCTTCAACATTTATGGAGTATTTGTATTTCCCACAACTTTCTAGTGCACAAAAAGCTAAAAAGAAACCACTCGTTAGGTTGATCACCTCATTATTTATTGATATATATATATAAATATGTACTTGGGTCTTTTCTGTTATTCCTACCGAGCGCGTTTTCACTTATACAGGGTTGCACCCTTCAGCTTTTATGGCTTTCTGCCTTAGCAGACAACTGTGTAGAATGTGAAAGGTTAAAAACTCACAATTTATTATAATAATCTAATATTTTTAATAAAAAAACAATAACACTCCTATAGATAGGATTGGGGGGGGGGGGGGGATAACAGAAAAGACCCCAAAAAGGTCCTACTAATATTTTCGTATTTAGTCATTGTGTTAGTCAATTTTAATCTGCCATATTTTTCTTCTTCTTTATTAATAATATTATAATAATTTAAATTTTTAATCATTGATAATTATCATTATTAATTTTTTTTTTAATTGTTTAGGAATTGAGAGAAGTGTTTAAACAAGATTACATTATCTCTATGACTGTTCCTACAACAACTTCTCTTATAGATCGTGGATATGATCTGCCTGGACTATCCAAGTAAGTCTTATTCAATATTTGATCAATATAGGTATATCAAATCATTTATCTATTTATGTATTATTAAAAATGTATATATAATAAAGTAAATATAACTTCTGTGGTTATTAAAAAGAAGACCGATAAATTGTCGTAGCTCAATGTAAAGCATTAGTAGGTATTCGTGGTTTAATTTCTTGCTGTAGAGAGAATTGTATCTGTTTTCTTTCCTGACCCTTTAATTAGATGAATGTTTAAATAATTGTGACTTAAACTGGTTGAATTTTGGGAAGTTTTCACCCCGAATATAGACGATGCACGATATATATTGCCAGGATGCAAGATGTATGCTTCTATTAAAATTAACCCATGTTTAACTAATAACTAAAGCTATCAGACCGGAGATGCGCGAGCATTCTGTATACAGGCCTCCAAGCGACATGTTTATTTATTGCATCGTATATCAATTAGCATGTTAGTATTGTATCCAATTTCAGTAAATCACAGGTAACAAGAGTCTAGACTGGTGACTCGTAGCAGTATTCTCTCGGAAATCTCTGGGTAAGGTAGCAGTTTTATAGAAATAACAAGTGGGCTGAAGTACTGAGTAGTACTTCAGCCCGCTTGATATTTCTATAAAACTGCTACCTTACCCAGAGATTTCCGAGTGAATTCTGCTACGAGTCACGGAGTCTAGACTCTTGTTACCTGTGATTTACTGAAATTGGATACAATCGTGATTTACTGATGTTAGCACATGGGTGAGTACCAGTGTTCCTCCAGTAAGGATGCACCCATAAATAGAATTGCGAATTTACCTACGTCTACGTCTTCTGACCGTAGATATCAGTACCATAACAGTCTCGTCTGAAGGGACTGTAACAAGTACGATATCGTACTAGTTATTTTTCGAGCAAACCACCAAAATAAACTAGCAGTACATACATATGCAGTGTGAAAGCGTTTGTATCATGCATCCAGGATGCAGCGATCGTTCATCGTGTATTTGCAGTGTAAAAGCCACTATAATAACAATTATTATCGTAGGAAATATTCCTCTTTTTATGGATGTGTACTTGTGTAGTCCCTTTTTATAAACATAGGCAAATTTGTTCCATTTGAAGAATTGACTCCATAATTAGCTTTAAATCATTATTTTTACCACTTCTAGTCTCTTATTGCTATCTCTCTATTTGGCTTCGACCCCAACCAAATTTTATGTTTTTGATTTTTTTTTCCCGTGATAGATACGTGGACTTCATGGACATTGTTTCATATAATTACCACACGGCTACCGAACCCACGGTAGGCCATGTTGCGCCTCTCTACGCCACGCCTCAGGATCCTGACAAGGGTTTGAATATTGTAAGTATAACTTCTATGTTTTTACATAGCAAAAACATGATGAATAAAACTCTCTATGAACTGTCAAATATATTCTCAAAAAAAAAAGAAACAAGTGAATGTGAACATTACATTATATATAGCTGTATTATAGCACTAACATGGGTGGAGTCGATCTCATGGGCCAACAATAGAATTTTACGGAACAAAAGTGCGGCCTAAAATGTGTTAGTGGCCTAAAATAGTTTTCGTTCAGGATTTGGGAATTGTGGTAGAAAATGGGTGAAGGCTTCCATGCACAATATACACACAAAAAACTCTAGCAATGGCAATTTATAATATAGAAGATAAATATTACGTAATATTTATGTTACGTCATATTATTACGTTTATGTTCTACTTTGCATAATATACAGGGTGACCCGCGATAAAATGTCATGACGAAACTGGCGGATTCTATGGGTCAAATGCAACAAAAAATGTCTAGTAACATAAGCAAAATTTTCCAAAAATGCCTAATATATCAAAAAACTAAATGAGATAGAGAAATATGGCTGAGGAACAATTTTATAGAGCATAAAAAAACCTTTCAGAATCACTAATTTATTTCCAAATGATCAGCTGCTAAGCATCTTTAAGTCCTGTTACTTTTGAAAATTTGGATTTTTGAAAATTCGAACACAAAATTCCTGAGCTTCCTGCTCCTCATTGAGGGATGGTTGAAGTGTGGCGATTTCAGGAAAAACATCTGCTTTTAATAAGCTTTCAAATGGTATACATTTTGGTGGTATAATGGTTTGAATGTTACCAGACGTGACATTTTTCGGTCAAGATCACAACCAATTCTTGTACAAATGCAAAAAAAGGTTTCCCCGAACGAAACCACACCACATCGGGTTCCTACAGCAAATTTGACGCTGAACATAAAAGTTTCTATTAACATGGATCCGGAACAGCTTCGTTTTCGAGATATTCATAAAAATGCATCACTTTTGGGCGTTTATCCGTACAATTCTCAAACGCTACGCTTTTTACCATAATAATCCTTGAAGCAAATCTTGTAGAGAAAACAAATTTTCGTTGACTGATACCAATCCCAGCTCTGTACAACAAACCCCTGATTTTCATTGAAATTTCAAAATTCTTCCTCCCTGTCACTTTATTAGCCAATCCATTAAGGTAAATTTTAAACGATTTTGATGTAGAGAGCTAAAACTAGAGTAATTCTTTTCTCTACAAGATTTGCTTCGAGCAGTATTATGGTAAAAAGGGTAGTATTTGAGAATTGTAAGGATAAACGCTCAAAATTGATGGTTTTTTTAAACTTTTTTACGAATATCTCGCAAACGAAGCTGTTCCGGATCTATGTTTGTAGGAACTTTTTTCTTTAGCGTGAATTTCCAATAAGAACCCGAAGTGTTGTGGTTTCGTTCGGGGAAACCTTTTTTTTGCATTTGTACAAGAATTGGTTGTGATCCTGATCGAAAAATGTCACTTCTGGTGACATTCAATCCTCCATAATTCAAAAACTAGTCCATCGATCTTCAACATTAATTTTATCATTTGAAAGCTTATGAAAAACAGAAGTTATTCTGAAATCGCCACACTTCTAACATCCCTCAATTAAGAGTAAGAAACTCAGGAATTTCGTGTTCGAAATTTAAAAAATCCAAATGTAACAGGACTTAAAAGATTGTGGAAATACACAATCTGTGAAATCTTTCAAGAAAGTTAGGCAGTGGTTAAAAAGGATTAAAAAATGTGTACCTCTCGAAATACAAGTTAATTAATAGCGTGTATAAGACAGTTTTAATTTCTTATATACCCTTTTGGTCTCATATTGGGGACGTATCATAAACTCTAAATTTGAAATCAATAAATTATAAGTCAAAGTGGTAAAATAAACGTATTATTAGATGTTAATAAAGAAAATTAAATTAATAATATTTTCAAAATAACTATTATTGGTTTCAGGATACCACTATAAATGCCTTTACCAGTCGAGGAGTTAATCCATCCAAGCTGAACTTGGGCATACCTTTGTATGGCATCTCCTTTATACTGGATGATCCAGAGGAAAATAACTTAGGTGCAGCAGCTGACAAAGAAGGAAGTGGGAACCATGAGCAAGGCTCTATCATCTACAATTCTGTAATTTATAATATTGTTTTACACCTACGACACATTTGCGGTGACTTGCATCCATTCTAGAGACATTCCTAAATAGTTCTAACGATGTATGAGTGATGTAGTTTACTATGAAATGTGCTAAACACTTCACAGTCATGAATCGAATCAAAGCGTCACGCAGATTTTTAATTTTTAATGGATTACTGGTCTTGCTATTAACCCTGCAACACAACTTTGGGGTGCTAGAATAGCCCCGAGTCTTATATTATTAAGTCATTACTCAGTAGATGGTCCTAGAGTTGATGGCCTACGATTCACTGTATTTTCCAATTACCGATAACAGTTTGTAACAATATAGGGTTCAGTATCCTATTGCTTTCTGTTACCTTATGCTTCAACCGGGGTTCGCCAGTATTCTAGAGTAGTAATAGGTGGCACTGCCCCCAAATTTAGAGCTAAAATTAATTTTTGCCACTAAGCCTCTGGGTGTGATTTTTCTAAACATGTGTATAAAAGGCCACTGAAATTGGCCAGTTTAAGCTCCGCGAGTCTGCACAGACTTAGACTACATACTACAGAGGACAGCAGAAAATTTAATAGTACCACTTTTTTGGACTCATGGGACCATAAAACGTGTAAATCCATCCAAATAGATTTTTTTTTCTTTTTTTGCGGCATCACAATACTCTCTCTCTATAGGTGCAAGTATTGTACTAACCTAGTTTTTTTTATATATAATAATGATTAAAGAAAGAGCATTCCTAAAATTTAAATGCATTTTTAGGCATTATACTAAAGTAATTGAAAAAAATAAAATAAAATACCGCCTAAGATAACATACTCATGCTCAAAACTAAAATGCTGCCTTAGAAGTAACAACAATGTACAATTAATAATTCTCTGAAAAATTATTAAAATTGGTATGCCGTTGTAAGGAGTTATATTATTAGGAAGTTATTTAATTGATGGAGCCTGCATCCTTTATGGAGTTAATATTTAGAACGATATTTGACATATTATAAGCAGGTTTATGAAAAATGTCTGCTAAAAGAGAAATTTTAGTATAACAGAGATCCAAAGTTAAGAATTGCTAAGATAAATATGTATTGAGAGTCACGTAACTAAATTATATAAAGAAAAACTTTCAACTCAAGGATTAAGAGAAAGAATAAACATAAAAACAGAGTGGGTTGTCAAGTACTTATTTATTTTAGTCCTCTTTATTAGGAATTTTTGTTTTTTTATCTCTAATATTGTATATTCAATATGAGTTTTACAGCTTAATTATTACAAAAAACCACAATAATTATGCGGCCTATTATTTTTATGTGTTATTAATTGATTAATTATTAACAATATATTGTTTTTTAACAGCTCTGTAAAAAAATTAAAGATGAGTCCTGGACAGTGGTGCATGTCAACAAAAGTGCAGTCGGGCCTTATGCTTACAAAGGTAACCAGTGGGTCGCCTACGATGACGAGGACATAATAAGAACTAAGGTGACAACAATCATATCAAGCAGATCTTCTAAAATAACGAATAATTATTATTTGAACTTGTTTTCAACAAAATGGTATTGTTTGATACATGATTCACGAGTATTGAGTTTAGACTGGTGGTATGATAAATTTATCGTTTCTCAATGTTTCAGTTGACACTAAATTAAAAGATATGCTAAGAAATTACCCAGATTATAATATGTAACCTTTTATATATACTCTATATACTTCCTAAATTTCAAACAAGTAAGGTTGTATTTTATAAGAAATTATACAAGGTGAGAAAGAACGCGGACTGCCGTTGGCTACAAAGAAGGGAGAAGTGACGCTTTACTTCCTTTCCAAGTATATTGCAGATTTAGCTAATCGAGGATTAGTAAATTGTTCCTTGTATTGAACAAAACCCCAGGGGTCCTAAATATTCCACAAGAAAATTATTGGTTAATTCTCATTTGAGCTCCAGGTCAAGCTACGAGAAATATAACGGCGCTGGGTCAATATATCTGAGAACAAATATAAAGAATGGTAATTAAATTCTGAAAAAATGACTAAGGAGAAGTGAAGATATAATTATGATTTTAGGGCAGCCACGCAAAAGGGTTCACTAAATTAATAATGTGTCACATGGCCTGAGCCCAGATAACCCAATGAACATCAACATTTGAATTCAAAATAACCTTCAATAACATCGTTCTGCTATTACCCGGGAAAACATTTGAATTCAAAATAACCTTCAATAACATCGTTCTGCTATTACAATCCACCAATTATATTTCGTCATTCTTTGCGTAAACGAATTACATATTTTGTTGCTCAGAATAATTAAAGACAATGGTACATCCAATTGGCAGATAATACTTAATTAAAAAGGTTTCATTCTTACCAAAGGACGTTCATTAGTCAAACATATTTTCAATAATAAAGGATTAGCAATTCTTGATCCTTTTAACTTTTAAATCATTCTTTCATTAACATAATATACAAATTTTATTTTAATATGATTCAGCTATCCGTTAAAGTTAGGAATGTTAAATTAGGCCCCAAATATATTCTCGTTAATAAATGAAGTCTCTAAAGTTAAGGATTGGCTTTAAGTAAAACCTTGTTGAAAGATAAAGTTGACAAGTTTCAACTGACATCTGGGTAATTCTATTAACACAGATCGCAATATTTGAAATTTAAACAATATTCATTTACTATTCTCATTCTGTTCCAATGGTAATGACTGATAATTTTATATAAGGCTTTGAAATAATGGGGAGGTGGTTGAGCTATCCTCAAGTAAATCTAAAGATTTTATGTCACTTAAAAGTAGTTTACTCCATTAACAGTACAATTCTCTTTATTCTTTCATGTGCGTAGGAACTGAATTTCGTTTTAATTGTTCTTATTATGTTTAGTAAATAATAATTTAATTAGATACTTCTTTGTTTCAGACTCACTATGCCATCCACAGGAAGCTAGGTGGACTCATGTTCTGGAGTATTGACATGGACGATTCAAAAGAGATGTGTCACTCAAGATCTTTTCCCTTGATCAAAGCAGCAAGAGAGGTACTTCTGAGCAAATGATGCAACTCAATCAGACCAACCCAACCAAGACTAAATGTGGTCTCGTCGTATGTGTCGAGAATTGTTCAGAACGCACCCAGACACTCTCTTTCAACCAATGGGAAATATCTGTCTGAACAATTCCTAGACCGTCACCACCTATTCATAAATCTTCAACCCAACGAGATATAATTCCTCACAAAGAGAAATACACCTTCTTGATCACTACCGTCAATAACTTTTATCATCAAACTGTGGAGAAGTATTAAAGCTATCCAAATCATAAATGTTCAACGATGATAAATATCAGACCATTATAATTATAATAAGTGCCATATTAGCAAATTTGTATTGCAGGTCGCAGGTCCTGTAAAGAAAAAAAATCCATAAAAATTTATTGGAAGTGGCTTTAAATTAATATTTTAGAAAAAAGAATATTGATTTTCAAATGAGAAACTTCCATCACTTAATTCCTTAGAGGCACCAAATGTTTTCTGTATGTAGTGTAAAACATATTTCTATCTGAAATCAAAGAGACACTTGAAGGCTTAGAAACAATGTGGAATCAAGTTAATCTTGCTATGATATAACATTGTTTTGTTCATAAATTATTTTTTTAAAGTGTTAACGTCAACGTAATTGATTTGGTCAATTCCATTGCTTCCTTGTAACTTTAAGACTGCCTTGTAATTAATTAGTTTTGATATCTTAGATTAATTGAGCTATTTAAATATGTATTTTTCAAACGTTTAAAAGTAAATAAACTGTTTATGATATAATACTTCTATATAATCTTTTAAATATCAATGATATGGATCAGGTTCCCTGAGTGAACCCGTGATTAATAAATATATGATTCTCAAAAACTCGAATTCTATTTTTAATCTTACCTCCAGAGTATAGAATAGTTATTTATACACCTAGGGAGTAAAGTAAGCCATTATTCCTTTGCAAATAAATAAACCTAACCACGCCTCTAACCATTAACAGAATTTTATATTGGAATAAGAATTGAGCTTGAATATTGTAAACATGTAATTCTCTCGTTCGCACACGCACACCAGATAATTGTTTTGTTCAATGTGAACACCGACCACATACCCTGCCATTTGTGTCAAACCCCTTCTTCTAAAAAATCATAATTATTTCCTATTATGCCTTTCCATATCTATTCTATTTTATCAATCTTGTATTATATTATTATGTATTTTATAATAAATTCATATCATTACTGTTAATCAGTCAGATAAGTTACATTTCGTCCTCAGTTGATTAAGTCGGTGGCAGTCTTTCACAAGATGTCACTTTGAAAGTTGCTTCTCCCTAAATCAGGTATCTGTAAAAAAATCTTGAGTGACCGATTCTATGTTTATCTATAGAATCAATATGTTGGCTGATGGCTGCCACCGGTAATAGCCACAATTTTGGTGTTCTACATGGATTTTTAAGTGGTTTCCTACCGGGAAAGCTACCTTTCGGCATCAACTATGACCATAGGAAGTGGCACACTCCAATCAAAAGTGCAGCTTTTTTGGCTTTTTAGCTATGTACCCGATGTACTATTTTTAAAAGGCTTAATATTAAGGGCTCAACATTTTTCTGTGTCCTAAGGTACTTATGTCAATGTATGTTTATAATTTCAAAACCCCACCTTAAGAAGAAGCAGAGATATGAGGGTTTAGAAAAACCGGGTGAATTGGTTCAAGAAACTTGGCCTTGGGCGTGCACTCAGATTTTGATATCCGAATTCAATCATTCTTGGACAGAAATCAGTTTCATACTTCAGTGGATATTTAAGATCTCGTGTCTGTCTCGGTTTGTCCATCAACATGTTTGCGAACCACCATATAAACCTATAATCGTCCAATTTTAATGAAATTTGGATGTTAGGTCATAATTAGCCCACTTTTGGTCCCTTATTAAATGCTCCCCTTTCGCCCATTGTTTTCTCTTCCAAAGCTTTTTATAACGCATATAAAAATATTCATCCGATTTTGAAGAAATCTGGTTTTTTGAAAGTAACCCAAGGAGAGCCTATATTAATTTCAACCGTCTGCGCTTAATATTGAAAAAAAAGAAATGTGATCCCACTTGGAATCACAACAGGTTTAAACAACCGTATTTGTAATTTCTAAAACTGCGATCTCATTATTCTATATTCATATTACCATTAGACGAGCAAGGTTTGTGTCACAATAATTGGCAAACTAGTTTTAATCAAATTCTTTGCTGGTATAAGTTAACGAAAGTAAGGATAACTGCAGCCATTAGCCATTTAGAATTGCCTTGATTAATTGAAATGGGTTTTAACAAACTTATGAAAATGAACTGATGAAATATTTGGATTATGAGAAGAAATTTAGAATCCGTATTCATTTTAGAATTATAACTTTCCCTTGAAGCATCCCCAGAGTTAAGTTTCACCATAGTCACAATTCATAATCAGCTGGGTGTGTGAGAGTATCTCCTTCCTCAATGAGAAGACTAAGGCCCTACTCTAACGATAAAGGGGCAAAACTACTTTGATTCTGGTTAGTATTGCTTAACTGGCATCAATTGTGCTTATGCAGTCCATGCCACTGTATTCCAGTCTAAGTATAGCCCTTGAAGAAAGTAGACAAATCAGTATGTACTCCGACTCTGAAGGGTCCTAATCAAAACAATAGTTATCGGTTGCAACAAAGTGTGTACTTAGATTTAAGGGAAACCGAAAATCCCGAAAGCCACCGAGTGCAATCAGAAATTAAAAATTTGAAAATTAGGTATATTTGTAAAAAAAAATATATTTATTTATTTACGATAAAAGAATTTACATATAACTATTAGGTGCTACATTTTACAGATACAATTACAATAGCTTGCTTAACTGTCAGTAAAAGTAGAAGCTTAAGTGTGGCTCAATTTGTAATAATATAATTTATTTATAGAAGATTATGGGAATCAAATAGTTGCAAGCCCTCTCAGATAGATAGTGCTACTTACCATAATTTTAGGTGTAAATTTCATTACAGTCTGTTGCCGTTTCGATTGTGTTACCATAAAATGCATTTCTGCTACAAATATAATATAAGTATTTGCTTGCTATAGTAGATATTTAGTTTAGTTTTAATTTTTTGTTACTTACTGAGATTCGTTTTCTGGTTAGTTTTCAGTAAGTTTACCTTCCCTGCTAGCAACTATGTGAATATGAACTGAGAAATTTAATTGAAATTTAGGATAGCAAGAATCAGTCAAAAGTAAACTTCACCATTGGCTTAGAAGTTCCCATGAGTAGTATCGCTTGTATTTGATTTCATATTATCTCCTTATAATTCTTATGTAATAGTTTCGTATAAAAATTATGGTTCAATCCGTGAAGATGGTTTCTTTAATCAAAACTAGATCATGATTTAATTTTTTGTTAATTTAATGTTATCTTTATAACTTGTTTTTAATTATTAAAATAATTGAATCATTACAATTTATTAATTATTCAATTTTACTTTAACTTTATCATCTTCATATCGTAAAATGCACCTTTAAGATCATTGGAATTATAATTTTGTAATTTCCCCTGAAATAAACAACAAAAACTGGGAAATTGGTTTAAAAAATAGAAAATATAATAAATAAAGATGTATTATATTTTTTATAAAAAAAAGAAAAACTTAGTGATATAAATAAATAATGAACACATTAAAATTAAAAAAAAAAAAAAAATTGTTCATATCATTCAAAGAAAACAATTTAACAGTTTCAATAGCAACTTTTTAATAAATCTGAAACTTTAAAATAAAATAAATAATATTTCATTTGGACATTATTTCCTGATGTTTTTGATCCAATATATGAATTGATATTATAGGAAAATTAGTTATTTGACTTAAAGTAGATGATTTTTATGTTAAGAACTCCTCTCTCGCTGCCTTGATTAGAGGATATTTGACAGAGCTATCTGCACTACAAATGTTTCCAAGGAAATCATCCATGTCAATACTCCAGAACATTATGCCACCCAACTTCTTTTCAATAGCGTAGCGAGCCTGAAAAACAAATTAAACATTTATCTACTGTCACAATAATATAATTTAACTAATTAGTTGCTTGTAAAGTGAGATTTTTTACATATCAGTTAAGGTATGTTATGATTTTCCGTCCTCATGCACTTAAGGTATGTTAACCCGTCCACGCGTGGTCGCGCGTAACGCTCGTAAAAAAGTGAGCTTCAAATTTAAAATTGGAATTTACGATTACCATGGAACAAAAATGTGATATTTTTTACGAATGAAAATGTATTTAGTAAAACCAAAAGCTCTAAAACATTAAAGAGAGAACCCTATATCAACTCATCATGGTTAACTATTTTCTTAATATTCAATATTTATTACATTGCGCTTGCTTCAATGATTGAGCCATGCAATGCCTAATTATTACTTATATACCACCAAAAACATATTCCAAGAATTTCAACCGAAATATGTGAATATATAAATTATAAAAACCCGTATTGAAATTCAAATATAAAATTCAGTTAAGTAGAATCCCTTATCAGAATATCGTGATTCTCTTGTTAAGGGGATAAGACAAGTCAAGATCTTGATATGGTACATCACATAATGTTGCTGAGTTCTAGAAGGGATAGCTGAGTGCGATTGAAGCAGATAAATCATCTTGGTGTTATGTTCCACATAGAATTGACAAATTTCGCACGTATGATGTCAAAAGCTATTAAAATAAAAGTAAATTAAAGGACAATATTTATTACCTTGGTTCTAATAATGGCTTCGTCGTCGTAGGAAATCCACTGAGAGTCTTTGTAAGCATAAGGACCGACAGCATCTCCATGGTCACGTTTCACTGTCCAGCCTTCAGTTTTAAGTCGGTTACAAAACTGAAAACAACAATATTCGAAGTTTAAAAATACAAAGAATATAAAATACAAAGCATCAGAACGGGAAATTTTTGCGCTGGTGAGCAAAACTGATTTTTCAGAAACTAAATTATTCGCTATATGTATATTTAATTATGTAAAAGTAATAAGTTATAATTACCTGGTTATAGAGAACAGCACCTCTCTCCTGAGTACCGGTTCCTTCGTCTTCGGCAGCATCACCGAAATTAGTCTTAGCGGGATCCTCCAGGATGTAACTGATACCGTATAGGGCAATAGCCAAGTTCAGTTTGGCTGGATCGGCACCACGCTTTAGGTATGCATTAATAGTATAATTCTAAAACATGGAAAATGTTTTAAGATTGTCAGTCGATATTTGATAAATTTATTAATAGGTAAACATATCGATATTTAAACATATTGATTTCGTTATCGATTTATCTCTGTTTTAGTTCTTAGTTATCAAATTAAAAATACTGTAGTCCATATTTTATCAAATATCATTACTTTAGAGTCGATTTAAATAATTATTGATCCCATCAAATATCAATGTTTTATTATTGATTTTATCTAAGATTATTATTTTATATCATTAAAAAATCCATGTTATTAGTGTAGATTCGTCTACTTACAATATTAAGATCTTTGAATGGGTCCTCTGTGATGGGGTAGAGAGGAGCAATATGGCCCAGAGTAGGTTCCGTAGCCTTGTGGTAGTCATATGTCAGAACAGTCATGAAATCCACGTATCTGATACAAAAAAAAAAAAAAATAATAATAATTGTACACGTTAAATATGTAGAGGTCGACAGTTCGATTCAAAGGAACCGTACGTATTGTATAGATAAGTGACAGTAGTGAACTTACTTGGACAGATTTGGGAGATCAATTCCTCGATCAATGAGGGACTCAAGTGGAGGAAGAACTATTGAGATGCTGTAGTTATCTGCATAGACATCTCTCAATTCCTACACAACAACAAAACAAAATTGTATTTAATATTACTAGGCACAGCTTTGAATTACCACTCTCAACTTGATCAAAAACAACTGATAAAAATCCAATGATAATGGTGATAAGCTATTAAGCGACAAAATACAGATGATTGCTAACTATAAAATATAGTACAGGTAATCAAAATCGTCAGAACCTATTTTGAGAACTAATTAGTTTTCTTTATATCCTATCCTTCGTATGTGAGAAAAGAAAATGTAAAATTATGTTTTTAATCTACGAGGATTTTATATCCATTTTTGTTAACACTCCTAGGCATATAATAGAGTTAATTGTTAATTCTATATATTTCGTTATGACAAGTGCAACATGAATTGTAATGAACTGAGGGGCCTTAGTTGTATATTTTTATTTCAGTGAATTGTAACTGCTCTTAGTGAGTTTTAGGAGAAGAGCATATATTTAGTTTCTTTTAAGATTAGTGTCATTAAGCTACAATTAAACTAGGAGTTCAACAGAATTTTTTTTTCTTATTTTGCGAGGATTGAGCCCGAAATCATGGGTTCAAAATCAATATAAATGTGGTCTATGTATCTATAGGTCCTAATCGGGTCATTTTTAATACAGGACAAGAGGGAGTCAGCCACTTCTCACATCCTCTTTATATGATCCTCATAGTGTAAAACATTTCTTACCTCCATAATACAACTATCGCCAAGTATATTGATAATAGCCTTGGTTTCATGTGTCACTTGCGAGTTATGTTAACCACTAAACTAATAAATATTCCTTTGGAAGCGAGAAACACTTGATCCCAAGTGTCTTCTTTTAAAAATTGAGTATGAGTAGCCTATCCTATCAAACAGACCACGTTTTAGTTATTCTTTTTCAAGCCCAGGCACAATAAGCCTATAAATCACCACCTCCTCACCCTCAACCCACTTTCTTTGGATTAATTTTATTTAAGTTATGCACGTAATATTATTACCTTGAGTAATTCAACGAAATTCTCCTTATCAGCAGGCACTGGGTTATCAGCAGAGTTGGGATACTTCCATACTATGTCCAATCCATCAAATCCATACTTCTTGAGGAATGCCAAACTGTTCTTAGCGAACACTGTTCTGAGGTGAGGATCACTGGCCATCTTGGAGAATGCGAGTGGTCCTCGTTTAGATCCACCGATAGACAAGATCACTTTCAACTCTGGATTCTCCTTCTTCAAGTTAACGAATTTAGCATAGCCCTCTGAAACATAATTTTAATAAAAAATATCTATTATTTTAAAGCAATAGAATTATTAAAGGGAGATAGAGCCTAGAAAAATACACTTCACCATTGGAATTTAAACGTAAGTTTTAACGTTTAACGAGGTTAAACAACATGATCTGTGTGATGTTCTAGTAAAAACTGTCTCTTGTCTACTTTCAGTGCTATCATTTAGCCCTCTAGGCACAATGCAAATAATTTCGCTCTCAACATCCTCGAGGAAAATCAGCAGAAAGTATTATAATTGTTGAAAGTAGTTGGATGGATTTGAATGTTTTAAGGTTAGCCTTGTCCAAAACAGGGAATGGGTCTCATTGACTCCCATAAGCCGTTTTATGATCTGACTAACGGCAGAACGGAACACACCTCTATCGAATTAACTAATTCTACGTGTACGTTTTTAAAGATATGAAATATAAAAGTTAGTTGTATACCTAGCTGAAAGTCCTGGTATGCGTCCAAGGCTTTAAGAGTACCATCCTCTTCTAGACCTGCGTAAGCGTATAGCATATGTGTACAAAGATGGGGATTTATATCATCTACCTTGAATTTGTGAGCCTCTCTGAAACAATAAATATTTTATCAGACAAAAATAATTACATTTACACAAGTAATACATAATTGATAGTTATTAATCATTAAGTTGTGTAATTAGAGTGAACTTATTCATGACACTTTCATGGCACAAATTCTCATATGTGTAGCTTTGAATCTTAAGCAATAAACTTTACTGTGCTTTCATGGACAAATTGTCACCACTGAGCTCATTTTTTCAGCGTCTATAAAATCGCTTTCAATTCAAATTGCTCAAACCTCAAAGGACTTCTCTCCGTTGTAGTCTAAGGGTAAGTACAATGGCCACGATTTCACGGAAAATGCTAATCTTCCTGATCTTATTCTTCCAATACAACTTAATGGTTAGAGCTATATTATCATGAAAGCGACTGGATACATATATTAGGGTTTTGTAGATTCTTCTCAAAACCCTTATGCCAAGGGTGATGTGTCCGTCTGTCCGTCGCTCTTTGGTTCATAGGGCCCGAACCATTTAAGCTAAAGAGCTGAAATTTGAAATACTGGTGTAACTTTTTGACCCAACCACAGGAAAAATATACAGAAGTTCAAAATTAAATATGCGCATGCGCAATTCGCAAAAATGTTGTAAACTCAAAAATTTATATTTTTTTTAATTTTCGAGTGGGGTATCAAATGAAAGCTGCTGCAGAGTAGGACGCAAATATATATATGCTTTTGTAAATTTTGCATTCCTTATTGGGTAAAAATATCAAAATATACCCAAAAAAAATTTCCCCCCCCCCAACCACTATACTTCGGCTGGTCCTAAAATTTCGAAATAATTCATGCTAATGCCTTATTGTGGGGCGATGAAAATTCCGGGAGTTCATCCCAAATTTTAAATAATTGCCAATTTTGGGCGCGAAAATTTGAGGTGCGCCAAAAATTTTATTTTTTTAAAATTTTGAGTTGGGTATCAAATGAAAGCTGCTGAAGAGTAGGACGCAAATATATATATGCTTTTGTAAATTTTGCATTCCTTATTGGGTAAAAATATCAAAATATACCCAAAAAAAAATTTCCCCCCCCCAACCACTATACTTCGGCTGGTCCTAAAATTTCGAAATAATTCATGCTAATGCCTTATTGTGGGGCGATGAAAATTCCGGGAGTTCATCCCAAATTTTAAAAAATTGCCAATTTTGGGCGCGAAAATTTGAAGTGCGCATAAAATTTTATTTTTTTAAAATTTTGAGTTGGGTATCATATGAAAGCTGGTGAAGAGTAGGATTCAAATATATATTTTATTTTAAATTGTTCATTCTTTATTAATTTTATAAGTCAAAATATACCCCCACAAATTTCCCCCCTCCCCAACCACTATATAACGGGTGGTCCTAAAATTTCGAAATAATTCATGGTTATACCTCATGATAAAGCGATGGAAATGGTTAGAAAAAATGAATTTTTCTAGTCGTTATTACCGATGAAAAACATTGTGACCCCTCGGGGGATCGAACCCGGACCCTTGAGATCGAAAAATAAAATCATAGTTACATAGCGGGCATGCTTAATCTTCTACAAAACCCTAAAAAGTACTTGGACGCAAGTACTTCCCTGTGATTTTTTTTTTATTACTGGAGGTGAATTTTGTATCTGTGTTTCTCTCTCCTTCTAAAAATATTAATTAAAGAAATAAGTATGTACTTCTTAAAATAAGGCGAGAAAAGCTAACATAAAAAAATTACAGGAGTAGTAGTGAAAAGTGAAAACAGCAATGGAATATAAAAGGAAACCTGGGAAGAACAAAGCATGGAAGGTGGTCAAGAGAAGAGTTCTATTAGAGAGTTAACGAAAATCAAATAAATAGGAAAAGAAGGTGAATCTTCATATTTTGGATGAAAATATGAAAAAAAAAAAAAAAAAAAAAAAAAAAATTGCAATATAAGGATCTGACTGAGAAGGGAAGGTAAAAAATGGAAAAGCTAAAGAGGTAGGATTTAAATAATCAAAATTTTAAAAAGGTTTAGTTGAATTTGTAAAATTTTAACAGGAATGGATGTATTGAGAAGTTTTTAAAATTTGAACTGACCTGTAAGAAGACCAGCTCGTATGGTAGCAAACAATTCTCTTTGAATCTGCAACTGCTTTGGCATATCCTGTAACAATACATTATGATTAATTTTTTTTATAATAATAGTTTTTTTTTTTTATAAACTAAACATCGATATTATAATTTACATCAATGTCATAGTCGGTGCAAGTCAATACAAGGTACGAATATATTGGCCAATTGCACATCCAGTAATAATGTTGTGTTTGATTGTGAAAGCCAATCCTGTAAAAATCTTATATTGACGTAATTAAACATTATAAGAAATATAGAAATTAAATGAACTTACTCGACTGCCCTAAATTAAAAGAGCATATGAGGAGAATAGCTCCTAAAATGAAATTCATCTGAAATCATAAAACAAATATATTTAATTATTATATTTAAAAATTTAAATATCAAACATATAAGTAAAAAGTATTAAAAATTGTAAGCCAATTGGTTAATAGCTTCATCACGTCCTATTATTGGACGAATGGTCACATGAGTATAAAATAATGTGAAAATTAAAATTATGGTACGATTTGGACCTGATGCGATTCCCAATGGGGTCACATTTATTTTTTGAATATTTAATGTTAACAGACGCTTGAAATTAATATAGGACCATCAGTGGGCTACTTTCAACAAACCCCACAAAAATATGTATGTGTTAATCCAATATGTTGGGTGCATGTGGTAGAGAAAGCAAAAAGCGAAGAAGATTGAAATTAATACTTGACTAAGAGCATCTATATTGTATTTAATCGGACGAGCATTTTTTAAAATATGGTGGTCCTCAAAAATTATTAGGCAAACACACAGACATACTTGAGGTTTAAAATGTTCCGTCATGTCTGAAACAAATTTTTGTCTAGGAAGGCATAATATAGTTCTCACAATTTGATACCTTCCATTACCTTTGGTAAAATTGGAAGTAAAAATATAATATAGCAAAATGTTACATATATAAGTATAATTGAAGTGGAAAATGCGTTTTTTAGAAAGTTTGTCGATGAAATCGGACTGATTTAAACGAATGCTACTGAAATTTTACAATTACATTTTATCTAAATAATATATAGGAATTTCTTAATATCAGGGGTTCTCAAACTTTTTCTTCCATAGACCCCCTGTAGGAATTTTATTTTTTTCATAGACCCCCTACCTAAGGAATATATATATACACATCTAATTGTGTGTGTGAAGCTTGTGTGTTTTAAATACTGAAAACAGCATAAATATGTTTAAATATCGTGGGTAATTTACCAAAACCACAAATATACTAATCTGAAATGTATATGACATCTGGAAAAATGCTCTATTTTCCGATGTTGAGGGTGAAAATTTGGAAGTATGAACATTTTCCGATTCGTTGTTTTGGCAAAATATTGACGATATACCTTATTTACATTATTTTTAATTATAATATAGCTTTATAGTTCAGTAAAACCACGATAAAACAAATAAAATATATTCTTAGCAGGGGAGCGCCGCGCTCCCCCGCGACCAATTGTGTAATGAACATGAGTGCGACCACTCGAGGGTTATTAAGTTACTGTTCAAAAATAAAAATTGTACAGTGAATAACACTCAGATTACATTTAAAAACAAGCTAGTAACATGTTTTTGCCGGTTGAAGGGGTAGGTGGTATGGAGGGGGGTTTTAATTTCGGGATTAAACTCTCATATCAAAACATTGGACATATTTTATAAGTTATCAAAACATACTTTTTCATTACTCATGCTCACTTCCTCCCCAAATCTAGATTATATTTACTTATTATTTTTATTACAATACGAATACCTTAATATTCTTTTATAAATATTATTTTATTTAATATTAATAATATTATTATTATGTTCATTTTATTTATTTATTTATTCATTTATTTTTATTATTTTTATTTTTTATTTATACATTTATTTTTTACTAAAGAGACATCCATAGACCCCCCAATAGACCCCTTGGTGATCATAGACCCCATCATCTCATTTATCCTCTTTATATTCTATCATATATCCTGTAATACATATTCTTACGCATCCTTTAATCCATAATTTTATCCACCCTCTTATTCATCATTGTCTTATATTATCCTCTAATCCATAATCATTTATATCATCCAATACACAATTTAATCAATTCAAATGTTATAGTTTTTAATCTATTATTACAGTTAATTTTTGGAAATTATCATCGACGCTTAAAAAGGCAGTGGTGATGATGTGACTTATTAAGCAACAATAACGTAAAAGGTTAGATGCATTAAAATATATTTATAACTCAAAATTTTATTTTTGAATATGATGACCTTTAGAATATTGTTTTATACATATCATAGTAAAATATCATAAAAAATAAATTAAAGAGACATTAAGAACAAATTTGTCCTTCAAATGTGGCCTAAAATCAATTATTCGTCACATTTTAATTTGTACTATATTAGTACAGAGACGCGCTTCCAATTTGTGGTGAGAGGATGTCTGAGATGGTCATAGGTAGTTGAATTAATTGTCCAAGACATCGCTGAAGCGAAACATGAACATGTTACAGTTCTTTTTGTGATAACAAATCAGCGGAAATGAAAAAAATAATTGTCATAGGACATTAAATTATTTAATTAAAAATATAAAAATATATATTTGACTAGTTTTCAGTTGGGGGAAAACCCTATTATGTTGTCACAACGGAAAGCATCTCCTTTGAACAAAATTATATGACAGAAAAAGGAAACATTCTACGGAAGAATCTGATAAAACATTCAAGATGAAACTAAACAAAAAACTGAAATTAATTACTTTTTTGAGAAAATTATTCTACTTTTGTAAAGGACGAGTTATGCGTAATTTTATATAATTTATATGAGAACCTTAGATGAAATAATTTCTCTCCTTTTGATTTATCGATTAAACATGGAAAAATGTTAGGTCTACATGAATCTTGTTTTCCCCCTTGTGGAAGGTCAAACATTAGAGTATAATTTCTACTTGAGAATACTTTTTATTTTTAGAATAAGTGGAGTTAATGACAATCTCTATATAAAGAAGAGTGTCAGTGGGTTGGTTTTTTATACAAACATTCAGTTTTATTCAGCTTGGTTAGTTTTTTGAATTTTTTTACAGATATATAGCTTGATTATTTTTTTTAAACTTTACCTTCAAAACAAGAAGAAGGTCTTCATTAGATTTAAAAATATCTTTCGATTTCATTTTCAATATATTACTCTTTGTGATGCATGCTGTTGAAACCTCTTTAAGAGTTCAGTAATTAAGTACACGTTTGTCACATTTTTGTTTACAAATTTTTACTTAAGTGTCTTTAGGAGTTGGCTCCTCAAGTTTTTAATAAAATGGGAAAAACCTATAAATCATTTTTTACTATTCTTATCGAGGCCGTTAGGTGAGTATTCCTACATCGCGTCAGAAGCGAATGCGGGGTGTTTTCCTATAACGTGGCTGGCACAACCTCTTTCTCTTCAGTCTGATTCCATCACTCGTCATGGCTTCTTTGTTGGCATTAAAGAAAGAAATTTTGTGCTTATTTGCTTGGAGAATAAAAATAATACTTCTGGAGGAATCCTCAGACGAAGAACTACTTATGTCAGTGCTGGATCACTCGAAGAGGAACCCCCATCGCCCATTATACTAAAATCGAATGGCAGAAGGCACTTCATGTCATAAACGCATGGAAACTTGGGGACTTCTTCAATCAAGCGGTCATCCTCTTTAACTCTAAAAACTACATTTTTCCCCGTTATTGTGAAAAAAACAAAAACAAAAAAACAAATACAAAATAAAAACTAGAAACAGATTTTTACAAGAAAAATAAAAGCCAAAGAATGTCAGCGCTGCACGAGGGTTTGCGGCTATACTGCCCTCCGAGGAGTAATAGTTCGCATCTGACTATTCTCGGCTGTTAGCCGTACCGTACGCGTCAGACGCGCTTTAGGAGAACACCCCTATTGATTTGTACTAAAGCAGTACTCCGCGTCTGACGTGTTGTAGGAAAAAACCCCTGTACAGCGATACCTCATACACACACTTTTTTGGAGAACATTTTCACAAGACATTCGTGGAAAAATGAATGTCTTCTGTTCTTAATAAAACTTGGCATACATTTAAATGGTAGAATTGCAAGACGATAAGGTATTTAAAAGTATCTGAGTAGGTACCTAATGGGCGAAAATAGTTTAATATTTTTTAAATTCACCGTCTTTGATCGAGTATATCTCTAAGGTGCAAACCCTATTAAGCAAACAAATGTTTCAAGCCTTTTCCATACTAAATATAATTTGTCAAAATGTTTGATGTCTGTACAAATGTTTGAAACATTTGTTCGCACAAACCGAAACAAGCATTGATAACACGTCTACACTAGATAGTTTTGTATTATTCTTCTGTTGAAAACATTGCTCCATCCTCAATGGGGAAACAACAAAAACAAATTTTATGAATTGTTTGCGAACCTGTGTTAAACAAGTTATGCAAACGTTCACATTGTTAAAGAAAAATTAATGTTTTACTGACATATCGTTAGATAGTAAGTTCCTTGCTCAGAGAAAACAACCTCAGTTCTTGAATATAAGATAAATTGCTAAGTCATAGATTTCCCACCCCAGCGAGCTAACGCTGACAGTATTGGAAAATAGAAAATACGTATTAGCTATTCCTGTTAATTCTAGTTAAATATGTTTAATACAAGTACATATACATTTGGAAATCCCCAAAAGAGTTCTAAGCTAATTAAAATATCGCCGTTTGGAGATGAAATAAACTCAAATAAAAGATTATGTTTTAATTTATTCTCTCAAAAGGTTTTCTATTCCTGTATCATCTGCATTTAACCTAAAGAGCTATAAACTCTAAAACCATTAACACATTGCAAAAAACCGCATTTTCCAATGCATTTATCTACGATTATAACAGTGATAGTAATCCAAAATGGAAATTTTCTTTGGTCGTTTCATTTTTTAAACCGCAACTATTTATTTCAATCTCACAAAATTAATAATTATTGTTAACATGAAATGACCCTGTCATGCGAGTTCATTATTTATTTTTATTTTTTAGTTATGTAACTCTGTATTAAAGTGAAGGGGGAAATCTTATTTTTTTAAGATACTTTTATTTTTTATTAAAACCGCTAAAAATATCGAAATATTGCCACAGAAAACAGCAAGAATTTAAGAGTTCACAATTAAATTAATCTTCAAACAATTAAATAAATTGATTTTGGTGAAAACTTACTCATCTATCTATATTATATAGTATAGTAAATTCAAATACCATTGACTCATTACGACAACTCTTGACTAAGACATTACATTTTGAAGGTACTCGTTAAGAAATCTCTTTTACGATCCACCATCTTGATTCATGGTGGCGGCTATTTACATGCGAAATTAGAATAATACCAAATATAATAATACCAAAATCTGTTACACTAGATCCTTGAAATTATGAAGTTATTTTCCTTAGAAGTTATAACTTTATGACACATACAACATTAGTGAAATAGTTTTTCAATAAGCAATTTTGATTCATGATGGCGCCCATATATGTGTTTGAAACCAAGTCACAACTTCTTTCCCCAAATTTGATCTCTGAGTGAGAAAATAGAAGCAATGTCAAAAAATGAAGGGGCAATTGTTATTAGCCCAGAGTGATTTCTTAAAGCTAGGAAGTTAACATTTAAAAGAGGCTTATCTTCAGGATGTAACCGCCTATTAAAGAAAGATATTTTAATTTCAACCCGATTTGCCGGTAATATTTGTTCATTTATATTATTACATTTGTTAATTTTAATGTTTTTTGAAGGAAGTTTACAAACCTATCAAATTATAAAATATATTGCAAATATATATTCAAATAACACACTCTGTAGCGAAGCACAGGAATCCAGGTAGTATTAAATATAACTTAAAGCAAAAGAAATTGAAGAGCTGTCAAAATACCTGTATTTAATAGCTATAATGATAAATGCAGACTGTTTTTTAACACATTAGTTGCTTAAAAATGCTAAGTGGTTTTAGTTATATTCTTGTTTTTGTTTTTGTTTTTTTTGTTCGTCATTTATTTATTTTATTTTTATTTTACTACGTTTTTATTAGCTTGCTTTCTTGTTTGTTTGTTTGTTTGTTTATTTGTTTGTTTGTTTGTTTGTCCGGTACAAATCTGGCAATCGATTTCTAACTAACTTCCCGAATAGCTAGACATTTAAAACTTTTAGCATAGCTTGGAACACGATGACAATGCATTTTTTTAATACTTTTAGCCACCTTTCAGCAGAATTTAATTGGTTTTCAGCAAATTTTGCTGTAAGGAAAGTTATTTAGGAAAAAATCCGCAAGTTATTTTATTTGTTTTGCCATGTCCCATATTTACGCAATCTTCATTTTCATGGGTTTCAAATTTGTGATTTTTATAAATAAGAGATAAACATTGAATGACAACAAAACAGGAAATATATCGATTATATTATTTATATTATTTCAAATCTATCGATGGCACGGTATAGATTTGGTGTTGGGGAGATCCGTTGTACAAAGATTTGTCCTTTTATAGGTTTAAGTTCAGCTCTCTAGTTCTATTTTCTTTTTTTTTTTTCACTAACATTATATATTATATAACAATAACAATTATATTATCAACATTACATACGATTCAACAGAAAATTTAAAAACGCAGTATATAAAAAGTTCTTTTTATCTTGAAATTATTTTAAACTTAATTTTGTTATTATTGTCTTAAAGGAAATTATTTAGCAATTATTATCGGTGCATAAATGGGTAATATTATTGAAATGTTACGAAAAATATAATAAAAAAATAAATAAAAATAGTAAAATAATTTGTTATTTTAAATGAAGCAATGGTGGTTTCATGTAGATTATATAAGCGAAAGCTCTGTACGATTGTGGCAAAGCCCGTAATTTGAAGAGAATTTAATTCTTGACTGCCAGTTGGTTCAAGGTAGATATACAGTGTTGGTATGTCTGTCAGGCGTAGGTTTAGCCAAGTTCGAAGTACCGGTTTGTAAAGCCAGTATTTGAAAAGCTTGGTCATAAATAGCGAATAAAACAAAATAAACCAACAAACATACAATTGTTTAGAATTTCAATCAATTTACTTAACCACACCCCAACAACTACACATCCATAGCACCATTATATAAAATGCAATATTATAATTATTCTTTAACTAACATGCACAGTACACGTTTATTTTATTATGTATATACACATAAAATTTACATAGTTTTTATTAATTGTTTATAATAAAAGAATGATATAACATTAAACTTATATTTTCTTTCTATGTTTTGAATATCATTTAAATTACAGTGAAAACATAGCTCAGAAAATGTATAACATTAAAATATTATACTAGAAACGCTCGCGCTCGCGCGCTTGTGTGTGTGTTTGTCTGAGTTTTATATAATCATTTTAATTAATTGAAATTATATTTATTTTCATTGGGTCTGCTGTCTAAAACAGATATGATTAACATTATGACGTATTTATTACTTCCGAATTTATATCCGATATAGACATAAGAAAGACATTTGTATGTCGGTTCGTCCTTCAACATTTTTGTGAACCACAAAACATTTTAATGTAATTTAGAAAGTAGGTCATAATTTGCCCATAATATTTTCAAATTTCTGTAACCATTGTTATGGCTCGCGCATGCGGATTAGAAGCTCTCTTCGCATTGATGCAATTTGGAAGGTTTATTGAAAGTAAACCACGCAAATTTACTCGTATTATTGCTTAAAAATAAGTATGACCATAGGGTCGAAACGCAGATCTAAATTTGTCCAAAAAAAGGACGAGAGTAAGCTATATGCCACAATGCCACACAAATTGGCAGACCATCTTCTATATAATTTTTTTATGTAGTATAACAGTGCTCGATTATTTGTGATCAACAAAGTAAATGTCAATTCAGAGAGAGAATAGTCAACGCTTTTACAATCCATTAGTACTTGATTTAATGCGTAGTTTTGGGTATCGTCAAATATTTTGAATAATTATTGGCGATACACGAGTCAAAAAGCTAATAAAAATTAGACAGGTTCAGTCATCCAGCAGCTATTATTTCAGTAGCTAAATTGACTGGGAAAAGCATGACAGTTTTATTATAGAAGATGGACTTACTTAAGTTTGCCCAGTATTCAAAAATGACCTCCCCCTCAAAAGTATTATTACTGTTACCTCCCTGGAATTGAAAGGAATAATCGTAAGTTTCTGGTTAGTGGTCATTTACATGAAACGTGACTGCGATCATGATAGTAATGAAAGAGTTAAACGCATACATACTAGAATATAAATAAGCTAGGCACCTTGCAGGATTTAGTTAGTCAGGTCATCTAAAGTAAAAAGAAAGAAATGAAATTGTGGAAATTGATAGACTCAACTATTTTCTTTCTCATGTAAGTATTATATAGAGAGAAACTATTGTATTTTTGACACGTTTTAAGGTCCTTTGAATCTAAAAAAGAATGTATTTCTTTAAAAATGAATGCGTCGCATCTGCTGTCTGGGCAGACGCTCAGAGCCTAAAGTATTGGACCATCTACGATGAAAAACGTACCCCTAGGCGACATCTAGAAATAAATAAATTAAAGCTATAAATTTAGGGGCGGTACCCCCTAAAACTCTAATATAAAAATCCTTTAATTAATTATTTCTGATTACACTATTGTAAGGATTTTGGTTTTATAATTTTAAAATTTAGTCCATTTAAATACTAATTTAACAAAGTAAGTCGTTTTCCCGGCGAAATCTACTTTCCCAGGTATTCAATAAAAACAAATTTCGTTGCAAAGGACAAGAGGTAGAGTTATTTTGAATTATTTTTTATGACAAATCTTGATAAATATAATTTCAATAGTAATTAAATTTAACAACGAAAACCCGAAACAACTAACAAATGGAATACGCTGGACGAACTAAGTATGTTACTCGTATATAAGAAGTTATGTACAAGATGATCGGGCAGATTTATTTTTTTGCTTTTGTATAAATGTTTGGAATTAATATAATACTGACATTATTTTACGATATTCGTTATTCTACCTCCGGATAACGTCGTAAATGTAAAATTTTGTGAAATTAGGGTCAGTCAGAGATTTCTGGAAAACCTAATACATGAAATAGATCAAAGTCGGAATGATAGTTTGCCAATGAGTTCATTTTTATTTCATTTTTTTTTTTTTTTTATTATTACCGGGTTTTAGGCTCTCCTGTAAAATTGCATTGTATGCAATTCCGACATTGTTACCGGAGGACCGATTTCATGTAAACCTTTGTTAAACATTTACTTTATTCCTTTTTTATACCGAGTGGACCAAGAACAATGTCGATGTCATTTACCCTGGTATGTAACTGCTGGGGTAAACAATGATTGGTTACCTTGCGTGTTGTATAGTTGGCGGTACTGCTGTCTCTGGAAACACTCTAGTACCAACTAATTGCTCCTGGAAGAAGCTATAGTGTTAAACCTGGTCTCCCCTCCACTCTGCCCCATGCTTCCTTACAACGTCATGCAAGCGGGTTATCCCGCTACCTTCCTTCTAACCCCTACAAATCTCGCTCCACCATATCTTCTCAGTTCTCAGGAAGGAGAACTGGTTTTCGTTTGAAAAAAATATTTGTATATTATAGTTATTCTTAATTAACATATTATAATTTTTATTTAAATGTAAATTAAAAATAATATTTTTGTTTAGTTATTTAGGTCTGCGATAAAACTATGATGTGTACAATTATCATCTCAAATTAGTAACGTACAAAAGATGTAAAAATTTCAGATCACAATATTGAAAAGGGTATTTCTACAGGATATTGGGAGGCAATTTAGAACGGTGTTCGTGGTAAAAGCAGCAATTGATTGTTTTAAAATGAATCATCCTTTACCTTAAAAATTTAAAATACATCATTCTAAAAATATTAATCTTTGAACAATGTATGACCAATCGTTGAAAACATTAGGAAATTTCCAATAAATAATGTTTATTCTAGTTGTCTATTGGAGCTATGTATACCGTTGAGAATTGTACTATAGCTTATATGAACTTTTTAGCTTCAAATAACCTGTAAAAACACTGCGTTCAATATTGTGATCTGGAATTGATTCACCCTGTAAATTATATCATAATTATTTGAAAATAAAAAACACTCTACATTTTCATAAAATATTATAATTTTCATAAATTTCACTTGTTGATTTTATATTTTGGATGTTCTGGTCAAGAGCGTGGTTATGTGCAATCATGCAACATTTTAATTTAGATTAATTATTTAACAAGTTAAAAAGTGCCACCAGGTTGTCTCCTAATATATATGTTTGTGCGTGTCAGTTATGTTTGGTCCACAGTGGTTCTAGTCGGTGGAAGACTTTCAGAAAATGTCTAATCAGGAATCGTTACAGAATCTACATTTTGGAAGTTACTTGTCCCAAGTAGACAAGTACCTGTGATCAATAAGTCTCTTGTGTGATTATTTCCATGATTAGTTTGCAATTTCCTTGAAAATACATAGCCTGTTTCAGCTTTCTAGGTACTTTACGTCGAAAAGTGGGATAAAAATCTATAGCAAATTATAACCACAAACATGTAAACTTAACTAAAGCTTGTAAATCTTTTAGAAAAGGAAGATTTGAATGAACTTTCTTCATGTAAAATACTTTCATCCAAAATTTCTTGATAACAAAACTTTATTATATACATGTTGATAATGAATTTAAGTCCCATAATATATCATTTAATTCATTAAATTGCATTAAACATATTTAAAGAGTGCTCAGCAAATAAATTATTCACATTTTGTTTTGATGTATTAGCTAAATGACAATTGTTTTCATTGATATTTCGAAAACTAGATTTTTCCAGAGAAAACTATAGATATAATATATATAGCTTGGTTTTCCCGTGAAATCCAAATCGCATGAAGGATTGATTGAAGTCTAACGTTTTGCTTCCACTATTGGAAGAATCTTCTGGGATGTGGTGCATCATGTTGCTAAATTGAAACAACAAAATATTCTGACAACTGGAGAGAAGAAAGGCGTACTTTACTGGTTAAAACTACATCGGACAATTCGGAAGACTGATCTCAAACCGCCTACAGGAAGACGAATGAGCAGTGAAAACATCGTTCACAAATCAGCGATATCTCAGCACCTTGAAGAAACCGCTCATATCATCAGGTTTGAGGACTTTCGTATACTCACATTTGTTAACAGGTATTACTGTAGGGTGGAAAGGAAGGCTAATGAGATAGAGAAACAACCAAAGAACTTTAACAGAGAGGATAGTTTCGCACCCTTTCCCGGTCCTGGAAACTTGTGGTCAGCACCTGTGCCATGCAAAATTCAAGAGGCGGTGACACAGTGGCACATCCGCTCGAAGAAAGAACAACGACGAAAGCAGCACCTTTATGATTGCATCATCCCAACAAAGGAACAGACTAATGGAACCCCAGGAAATACAGGTACAATCTACGATCCAGAAATCAGTCTAATACGTCGTTCTTCCCTCCAGTCGTAAGTATATTTTGTTGTTGTCCGAGTAAACTCATCACGATGCACTTAGGATGCTTCCAGTAGTGGAAGCGAGACGTTGGACTTCAAACCCTTCGTGTTGCGGATTTTACCAGAATACTAAGATATTCATAACGTGACAACCCGCGGAATCCTACGCACTAAGTTATAATATAGTTAAATTCATATTCGAGATTTCGGGGGGTAGGTCGTTCCTCATGTTTTGGCCTAGGGCAAAATCTAACTAAATAGAATGTCCATTAAATTTTAATATACCAGTTTTCCTAATTAACAGTTGATTGGATGGCCTTTGAACGAATTAGTCAAAAGTTATGACATCCGAAACATTAGTTGTTAACGACATTTCAAGTACAACCATTGAATGCTATCATTTCTACAAATTTAAACAACTTTATTTTATAATTTGAACATTTACTTATAGATCTGTTACCATAAGATATTTTGTTTCAATAAAATAGAACAGATTTTATTATAAGATTTTTGACATAGAAATACAAGTGATAACTAGTGTTAACCTTTCTCACCTTGATCTTGTCTTCTTATCAAAATTCCTTGTTATAATTATTCTATATATAATATATATTTCCATTGTATATGTTTCTATTATTTGCAATATTTTTACTATACGTTATATATATATAAAGAGAATGTTATAGCATACTTAATGTTGTTGTCATAGCAAACTTAATAACTTGCTTACTTTAATTTTTCTTTTTTACATTTACTATATTTTTATTCAATCAATAACACTTTATTATATGTAACATAATTAAACTTAAATAATAATTATCTTTTTAAGTATATTATTAAAGAAGTTTTGTAAATAAGCGCGAGTCCAATGGGTAAGAGAAAGAAGGTGAGACTAAATTGTAGCAGTTGTTGAGTTAGAATATCCCCCACCCCCTATATTTGTTTGCAACTTATATAAAAATGATTTACAAAAATATCATTTTTAGGGTCCGTTGGCAAAACCAAGGACCCTTATATTTTCCTGCGTGTGTCTGTCCGTCCGTCCTCTAGCGTGCTCTCACGGCTACACCTTTCGTCCGATCACTTTGAAATTTGGCATGTATGTGTCTTGTACCTACCCACATATTTTAAAAATATAGCGACTTGAAAAAAATATTTTTCAAAAAAAGTAGGGTAAAAAAACTTAAGGGTTAACATTTTTTTTTTTTTCGACACCGTGAGGGGTATCATATGAAAGGGTACGTCGAGCTGATTAACATTGATAGGGCGAGCGTAGGCAAGTTTGAAGTGGGTGTGAAACGTGCCCCCCCCCCCTTCCCTCTATATCGCTTATGTGAAGTACCAAAAATCTGAAATAATTCCTGAACATTCTACGACCAAAAGTAAAGATTCCACTTTTTGGAAATTTCGAAAAAAATATTATTTTATTTTTTATTGACAAAATACGTTTTTTTATAATTATGGTCTTTTCGATGTATTTATATGGTTGTAGTCTGGTTCAGTGGCAAAAAAATACTTTATCAGAATGTGTTTTGAGAATATCAGACCCTTAGAATTGTTCAAAGTAAGCTTTTTAGCATTTTAAAAAAACACTGTTTATACACTTTATAGTTCAACACTATATAGTGTGGCCTACGGACCCTCGCTGTGTGCTGACTAGCACACACTTGACCTGTTTATTTTATTAAGACCATCTCTTATAGCTCAAGAAGAGGAGGGAAAATAATATGGATAATTTTGCAGTAAATTGTCGAATTTGTTTACTCTGACACCATGAGCCAATGAGAGCTCGCGATTTTGGCCTCGTCAAAGTCATATATCTAAATTTTGAGGTCTCATTGGCTCTTCTGGCTTGTCTCTTTGGCTGTCAGAGTTAACTAATAGTAATATTAGTGTAGAAACTCAATTAGGCAATCAACATTATTAAAAAAGAAGAAGAAGTTAGATAAAAAAATAATGCACTCCCCTGATCGAGAATCGAACCTGCGAATTCATACACAGGGATTCCCAAATTGTTTTTATTCTCTACGGCAGCCTACATAATTATCTGATACTTCTTATATTACTATTCCTCCCTTTTCAATAATAAAATATTTCACAATGTTATTTTATCCCTTTTTCTTTTGGGGGAATTCTGTTGAAGCTACGACTCTGATCAGTCTGAAACCGGTTTTACTCGTATTAAGTATCTTACAACTTGCCAACACAAAACTTATTTTCTTCAATCAAAACGTTTTTCCCCCAACTTAAATAAATAAAAATAGAATAAAAGAGTCATCTAAGTCACAGTTTGAATTTTGAACAAGCTTTAGTTGTTATCTATTTACCCAGAAAGAATGGTAAATGGACAAAGAGGAAAAGAAACAGGCTTTGTCTGCCAAATGCCTGTAATGTCATTGAAAACAGATGGCAGTATTGCACATGACAAGAAATATTAAGTAGCCATCTCCAGGATGCTACATTCACTAACTTACCTTCTTTAATTTACATAATTCAAGTCGGAAAATAGTTAAATAGTTATGGTTGGCGATTGGGTTTCGATTCTCTGCCGTGTTCAATTTTGTTTTGTGTGGTATTTTTTGTTCCGTTTTGGTAGCGAATTTAGTAATATATTAAATCATTTGAATATTTGTTTTCTATTAAACCTAACTATTATAAGTATGTGTATTTAATTTTCACAAGAAATAATTTGATAGTTTCTTTCTTTTATAAATTATTATTTATGATATTTACTTATTTTCCATTTATCCTTAATTTACCTTTATCTTTCTTTAAAATTGAATTTATCAGTCGATAGCTTTCTGCAGAGCTGAACTGTTCTGATAAAAAATACAACATTTCTATAATTCCTATAAATGGATTATTATTATTATATAATAATATTTAATTATTATATAATTGGATAAACGGATATAAGCTAGATACAAAGGAGATTTTACAATTATAAATTCCTTCGTATCTAACTTCCTCTTACCAAGGAACCGAGACCTAAATTCACTCAGAACTTAATTTATTGATATGTTTATACAGGGTGGGGCGTGGGAAACAGGCATTTTTAAAATAATCATAAATTCGTCAATTTTGTATGAAATATTGATTAAAATATAGAATCAGAAAGCTTAAACATAAACAATGCCTAAAACAGTGGGTCATGTAAGAAAAATAAAATCCTTGAAGTGATGGCCATTTTCGTCCCACCAAAAATGTCCGTTTTCCACGCCCCACCCCGTATAACAAGGGGGAAATGTCGCTCTATCGGCAGTATAATAGGTATTTACCGGAGTCGGATATTAAACCTGGATCCTTTGTCGTGACAACCGCATGGTAGCAATGACCTCTATTGAATGCCATTTTAATCAAACAGGTGTCGTGGCTGGTTTGGCAATAGCCTGTCAACTCAATTTTGTAGTAAATTGTTGATTGTTTGAGGCTCAATAAATGTTTTCTTTGCTTCACTCGTTTGTTGGAACGGGATTGTTAGGTTTTTATCAATTTGCTTATAACAGCCGCTAATGGGGCTTCTTTTCAAAAATTCTCTTCAAATCTCGCATGGTTCTGCAACACAACATTCACTTGGGAAGTTTTTTTTTCTCTTCAATATTTCTCACTGATGTTCAAGTATAATACGATTTATTTCCTAAAGCGTAAGTTTTCGCTACCTATTATAATAAATAAAGTTATAACGTGCCAGAGTTACAAAATGACGGAATCATACGAACATAAGAAAGAAACCAACTGATGGCCCACACCTTTAATAATTACTTCATTCCAGAGTTCATTTTTCCATTTTTACTCCGTTTCGGGTATTTTATGTTACACTTATTTTAATACCCGAAACGAAGTACAAATGGAAAAATGAACTCTGGATGAAACATTTTATCAAATTGCATATTAAAAATAGTTCATCCTCGACAGGGAATTCAATCTTATCTCTCGCCATTTATAACTATCACAATTTCCACAGTCACTAGATGTTTCCTAGTAATACGAGGTATTTGGTTGCATTCGTTTCAATTCGCAGCAATTTTGATTTTAACTGATTTTAAACAAACAAAAATCTTTCCCCTATTTTTATAGGATAAGAAACTTGAAATATATAGCTAAAATTTAATTGAAAGATTTCGCCTTGAGATATGACTTTTCTCAGTATATATATGTAAAATTTCAGTAATAACAGCGAATATGAGACTAAACTATACCCAGATTGATGCATTAGACAATTTTGAATTGTTAAAAATTAGAGCATAATATGCTTTGTATAGTTAGAAAGCAGACGTTTTTTTCCGATATTTAGAAATAAAAAGTTAGCTGACCAGAGAATAATGATCAGTATACAGTTTACGGAAAAGTTTATATATGACTAACTTGTTTAATTACATGGTGGTGTCGTTTTCTACATTGCGGTATTAAGGTAGACCGAAATATCTTCTAATCTCTTCTGTCCGTGGACAGAATAAGGCCACGTTGTAGAAACATTCCTCTTTGAGCCAGAGTGGATTTTAATCTTAATAAATATAAACAACGTCTAGAATTAATATAAATATATTGCGTATTTAGTACCTTGACTTTGATTATGACAAAGTCAAGGATGACAAAGTCAAGGACTTTGATTATGACAAAGTCAAGGAGACTCGAGTGATCAAGGTTTGAGATCTTTATAGATACTAAACTTCAATGCTTCACATCAATTGCGGTTAGTCTAACTTTATAACGTAAGGCAAAAATTTAAATACCATCGACAATCCACGCTTTTCAAAAAATTCAAGTTCAACGCTCATTCTAATAAAATTGTAATATTAGTGTAGAGCGTCAAAGTAGCTAATCAAGAATCAACATTTTAAAAAGGACGAGGAAGTTAGATAAAAAAAAAAATATGCTCCACTGATCGGGAATCGAACCAGGGAATTCATCATACACTGGGATTCGCAAATTATTTATATTTTCGAAGGCAACCTACATATTAATCATATACCTACGACATAGGAAGTTATTTCCCCAATTCAATTTTTTTACACAAACAAAAATTTAGCGAAATCAGTTCGTACAATATTTGGTGGGCTTATTATTTTGGGAGTGTTACAATTAAAGGAAAGTGATATATAAGAGTAGTAGTAGTAGTAGTAGTAATCTAGTACTTCTTACTAGATTATAGGACGAATTATTTGTTCGAACCTAGCAATTAGGCCATCTTATAGGCCCATTTTACCAGCCACTTCACTTCAAGGAGAGTTCCAGCTATGTGAAGTACTACACACATCATACATTTGTTCATTGAACCGCCGATCATTAGTGAGCTATATAAGCGTGTGTTAAAGCGTGTGGGAAGAGTGCCCCTTAGAGGGTGTCCCCCGCCCTGCTCCGTCCTCTATTCAATATATACAAATCACATCATCATGACACGAATCGAACCCACAACATCAAAGCGTGGAGGAAGAATGCCCCATAGGGGTGTCCCTAGCCCTGCTTCCTCCTCGATTCAATATAGATACAAATCACATCATCATGACACGAATCGAACCTACAACACCATAGCGTGGGGATAGAGTGCCCCATAGGGAGTATCCCTCGCCCTGCTCCGTCTGCGATTCATAGATGCCATTCAAAGCATTATGGCACGGGATTGAACCCACGTCCTCGAGTCGCCCCTACTTGTTGTGCTACCGGTGCCTAGAGCCCCTCGGCCACCTTACTAGTACCTTTCTTAGTAAGAAAGGGGCCTCTCTTACTAGAAAGTCCCCTCTAGAGCTCTAGAGGGGCTCCAGGCGGGCGCCTAGAGTCCTCGGCCACGCTGCTCCCTAGATAGGAGTAAATTAACTGTGAGCAAAAAAAAAAAAAAAAGATAGAGGATAAGGAGATGGAGGAGTAATTAGGAGGTTTGTTTTCTTCCCATTACTTGTTGTTATTGTTTGTTCTTATAAAAGAGAAATATGTAGTTTTATGTATAACAAAGCCGCTTCCGTAGCGTCGTCGATAAACGTGTTCTTAATATACAGGGGGTCGTGAGTCCTACTTCGAGTGGGCCCATAATTGTTTTATTAAAAAAAACAAAAACAGATTTGGGGATTTTAATTGGATTTATTTCTATTCAACTGTTCTTTAATATCCGCGACTGTATTTTTCTCCAATGTATGATTGCAACTCATCCTTTAAAGAGGTGAAGTTAAATAACCAAACAATGCCTTCAAACAAAATAATTGGTTTTGGCTTCTTTAATAGTTGTTTAATACTGGAAATAACAGGCGTTTCATTATTATTGAAACCTTTATAAGAAACAGAGTGCAAGGTGATAGGGAAGAAAGGGGTTAAGCATATAACTATTTTTCTAAAAATTATTTTATTGAATGTATGCTTTTTTATTCTGAGGTATATCATTATAATTTTATAAGGAGAATGTTGTGAACGGCTGTCGTAATATTGAATATTGTGTATTAGCGTTAGTTTAGGGTTGTCGTATTTGTTTATTTATCAATTTATGGTAATGTTTTCATTCCATAATCAATTAATATTGTCTTATAATTCATAAGCTCAACGTAATTTCCTATACCTTGACCTTTGCATATGATTGTCCTGAGATACTGATGGAGAGGGGTGCATAGCACCGTTATAATTAAACGATTATATAGAAAGGCAATAGTTATTTGTGCAACTAGTGCGCAAAGTGGCACTTTGCTGCAATCTATAGAAATATTTACGCACGAGCCGCAGGCCAGGAGTGTTCATCAACATGTAATAGTACATTACGCGTCTAGTGCGGAAGATAGCATTTCGCATGCGAGTGCGGAGTTTGCACCCGAGCGACAGCGAGGGTAGTAAAACGGCACGAGAAAAGCAAAATGCATTTTTCGCACGAGTTGCGTACCGTACTTTATCTAAGATTGTTGGATTTTAATAGTAAACACAGAAAAAAAATTAATAAACTTACTATAAGTAAGTTCGTATTTCTCATTTGATAAAGATGACATTAATTCATTAGTTGTATTTTGTGCAAAATTAATTATTTCGGAAGGCGTATTATTCTCCTCATTTTCGTCATAATGACATAAATCAATCATTGTTTTTCACTAAAAACTCGATATAAACAGTTACTTTTATAACAAAAAGCAAATTAGTTTTGTTAAATGTAAACAAACTGTCTAATCGTGCGTTAAGGTGAAGAATTCTTCTTTTTTACCGCACTAGGGCTGAAAAAAGAGGAATTATAAAATGCGCATGCGCAATGAATACAAGTAAGTAAGGAATCTCTATCTACGCATCTAAACAGAGATACAATGTTTATATTTCGTATCAATCGTAGATAAACTTTATTATTGTTGTTTGCTGTAGGTCGTAAGGGATATAATACAAACAAAGTCTCCTACATATTTTTTTTTTGCTATATTTTGACTCTGCTTTGAATCATTTTCAAGCATCAAACAATAAATAACAAATAATTACAACCATACTAAACTGTTGTTCCACAATAAGTTGTTTCTGCAATCATTTTTCGCGTAATAGTAATGTTAGCAATGGAAATTTTGTTTTTGTTGCAGAATAACAATTCTTACCATTGCTAAGGTCCAAATCTTTTGTTATTTGATCAAAATCGTCAAAATATTTATTTTTTAGTTTTTAGCAAGCACTTTACAAGCTACAAAAATAATACTCTGCCAATTAATGTGGCACATAGCTTCCTCGCAAATAAAAGACCAAATTAAGAAAAATACCTCGATAATCATAATCAAAAAGTTGGAACGGCGCATCACTGTTCCAGTAAATATTTAATAAAGTTGAAGAAATTTAAACATTTGTTGGAGAAACAAAGCCTCCAACAAACACCAAAAGTTAGCGCACATAATATAATTAATTTAATAAACAAATATAAAAATGAAACCAAATCGTAGAAACCGCTGTATAAACAGTTTTTTTAAATTTACCCCCTCAAAACTAAAAATAACACAATATAGAATACAACAAAAATTAATCTACTATGCAAGAGCTTTTCAACGATATACATCATATTATAAAAGATTAACTTTAACATTTGTACCCCTGTACTCTGAGGTACCAAAGTTATATTTTTAAAAAACAAACAATACAAAAGGGCATTCATTTAACTAATAAATGCATATAAATAAAAAACCTAATATCAAAAAAGTATTTAAACCCTTTAACCTACAACAAAATTATAAATCGGTACAAAAGTATATGTACAACATTTTTAAAAAATAAACAAATAAAATAGCTTTAATGTACATATCAAGGCCTTTAAAATGATATACGACACAATATTAAAAACAAAAAAAATGGTCACGTGACACGGCGCACGGGAAAAAGTTTACTCTCATGTTCTCAGCAAGTAGGATGAACTAATAAAATAAAATATACTCAATTTAAAGAACATTAGTGTGAGATTCAATCGCCGCAATCAGAAATAAAATCGGCCAACTATTATAGAAACTATGGCCATTCAAAGACAAAAATGGAAAAAAATAAAACCAAAAAATAACAAAATTATCACCATCAGGTACAACCGATGATGATACGATAAAAACTCATAGGACTAAAGTTGTAGATCTTTTAAAATCAGTTACCACTTGTGCTATCCATTTTCTAATACGACTTACCGTTTAGCCGCAATAAGCCCCCAAACCAGCTTAAAAATCAAGTCACCCATTTTTATTTTTTTAAGGGGGGAAGGAGGGGGAAAAGTTGCACAATATGGACGCTGCGCGTCGAATGGCGCAAACCACAAGTCTCTAGCTCTTCTGGAAGTGGGTAAACATTAATGTCAGTCAGTGAGTCAGTTAGCCATGCGGCTTTATAATATGAGACATATTAATTTAGCAGGATTTAAAGTGCGCAGAAAGTTGAAATTAGGCAGGTGTTATCTGCAGGCTACTTTCGACAAACCATAAAAATTTCATAAAAATCAGATGATTACTCTTAAAGATATGGCTGTAAATAAATGTATGTTTGTGAGCATGTGGATGACTAACAAATAAGCGCAGAAGGTTGAAACTTATATGGGACCAACAATGGGCTAATTATGACCTACCAACCAAATTTCATTAAAATTGGACGTGTAGTTTTTAAGATATGGCGGTTCGCAAATATTGAACGACAGACCGACAGACCGACAGACCGACAGACCGACAGACCGACAGACCGACAGACCGACAGACCGACAGACAGACACGGAACCAAAAATGTTCCCTGATGTCTGAAACGGATTTCTGTCTTGGAATTTTTGAAATCGGAGACCTAAAATTTTTTCGTTCTTCAGAACGATCGCATAGCTTCCGTTACCTTCGGTAAGCTCGGAAGCAATATTAATGAGGTAAAAAATATTTAAAAGGATCTTTTGCTGGTAATAATGTTATTATAGCCAGGTTCTTAATAATAACTTCAGACCTTCTATTTCGGTTTTTAAAAAATCCAATTTCCCCGACAAAACTTACTTGCCCTTGATGGTTCTCAAGGCCAAATATTTGAATGAAGGGGTATTGATCTATATATATATTGATATATATATATATATATATATATATATATATATATATATATATATATATATATATATATATATATATATATATATATATATATATATATATATATATATATATATATATATATATATATATATATATATATATATATATATATATATATATATATATATATATATATATATATATATATATATATATATATATGTATGTATGTATGTATGTATTATATGTACATCATGGAAGAGAAGATATGCTTCTTTTAAAATGTATGGCTGGCTCTATAATAAGAATGTTTTTATCACGACTAAGTGATTTTTTAGCCAGATAAATGTTATTATACAAACCAAACATTTATTCTTATAAATATAATATATATAGATATATATTGTTGAACTTTTATTTCTTTCGGTGGTGTAGATATATTTAAATATGATAGCGAAATAAGAAACCGATGAATATTGCTAAATTGTTTTGTTTTTACAATAATAATTATTATAAATCTAATTGGGTGCAATTGAGATACCGAAGAACATGGTATTAAAATAAATTATCCTGTCTCATCGTAGAGAAGCATGCTTTGTGGGAAAACAAAGTAAATAAAGAAATATAACAGAAACAAGGAAACAGTTGTTAACGAAGGCCTTTATAGAAGAATTTGATTCAATCCACTAGAATTCACATGGTGTAATTATTTATCGTTATTTCCGCATTACACATTGAAGAAAATAGAAACATTCCATTGAAGAAAATAAAATTTCATTTTTCTTTACTCTATTCAATTTCTCATACATTAATTGAATTCAACTTGGCCATTTTGGCTTACATTTTTTAAAGTGATTTTTTATGTACTTGATCAAGTAGTTTTTATTTATCTCTTTGTTATAATTGTTGCATTTATTCTTTTAAATCAAAATAAGACTAGACATAGTCTATCAAGAATGTGGCACACAGCTTAATCAGGTCCTACTTATTTGACGAATGGTCACATAGGAATAAAAACTATTGGTCTAAACTGGTTGTTTAGAACTGTTTCAATTCCCAGTAGAGTCACGCACTTATATTTATGCAATATTAAAAGTGGGCAAAAGACAAAACCTTCATTTTTCAGTCTAATAACTTCCAGGGCAACTGTATATTCCGCAGGAGTTGCGGGCGGAAATTCTTTCCAGGTTTTATCAAGGGCTGATCTGTTTCTTCTTATCGTCCCCGTCTCTGTGTTTACCAAGTAACTCCGTGGTTCTTTGAGGGTTTCAAAGACCTTGCCATACCGTTTCTGGTCTTTATCCCATACACTCTCTCCAACCATTGGTAGAAGGAGTTAAAAGTCCTGCTGAATTGTTGATGGGACGAAGGCTGAGGACAACAATACCTGTCCATAAAAATATCCTTACGCTCCACTGGTATGAATCAGAAGAAGTCCAAAAGGCAAAAGCAGAGAAAAAGAGCACGTCCAAGGGGGATTTCGACCGGCGACAACGTTGGCAAAGCCTAAGAGCACTAGGGGTCGAAGAGAGAGTATGGATTAAAGACCAGAAACTGTATGGCAACGTCTTAGAAACCCTCAAAAAACCACGGAGTTTACTTGGTAAGCACAGAGACGGGGACGATAAGAAGAAACAGATCAGACCTGATCCCAGTAAAAAGACCAGGAGGCCTATCGCAAAATCGGTTTGGGCTGTACCAAGATTCCTCTGGGCGGGAAACATCGGAAGACGAAAGTCCGGTCCAAGGAAGTACCAACGCTTGGGTTCCTTCATACAAGACACGCTGCGGACGGACGGTAAAGAAAGTGGTGCCTTTTCCAGCTGGTACTTGAACTCCAAGATCTCGCTTGGGTCTTACCAGAAAGTTCAGCTATAGAGAAAAGGGGATGTGTTGGGCCAGCATTGTGTTATTTATATTTGTTCAGGGCTGGCTTAAGGGTCGGGCAACCCGGGCTCAGAGGAGCGATGCCGGCCTCCGCGCCAAGTGAGGGAGGTGAAGAAAAGGTAAAACAAACTAACAAACAGTAGGCAATTAAAAAACACTGCATGTAACTTTCCATACCGCCAATCTAATTTTTGTTATTTTATTAATATTGATTAAATTTACTCAAGATTCCCTATCAATAGTGCCTTGAATAAATTGTTTTTTGTAAATTTGTAAACACTTGTATCGTGATCTTAAGTTAATTGGTCACTTTCTAGTTATTCTTTTTTCCCCAATAAAAATAGATTTTATCTACTCACGGCAGCAAAATTAAGCATTACTTAACTGTTTATAGGAAGGAAAGTATACTATTTCGCTGATTTGGCATTAAAATATTAAAAACAGTTAGTACAAAGTAGTTAAAACAGTCAGGGAAATCTTTACCTGCCTAGGCAGAACAGTGTTTAGCAGTGCGTGTTATAACATCTGTTTTTGTATGTAATAGTTTTATTTAAATTTAATTTTATACTTGTTTTATTTCAAAGCATTATTATATTATTAATACATTAATAATATAACATTATTTTTTAAAAGTTTAAAAATGATACACTGAAAAAAGATTTGAATTGTAGGTCTTTGAATAATAATTAATCTCGAGTAAGAAGTAGCTACACTGGAGCACGAATTGTTTTGGTTTGAGTTTTTTGACAAAAAAAATCATAATAAGACTAGACATAGTCTATCAAGTATGTGGCATACAGCTTAATCAGGTCCTACTTATTTGACAAATAGTCACATAGGAATCAACAACTTTTGGTCTAAACTGGTTGTATAGTATAGAACTGTTTCAATTCCCAGTAGGGTCATGCACTTATATGTATTCAATATTAAAAGCGGACAAAAGACAAATCTATTTCGCAAATTTCGACAATTGATTACATACTAACTTTTAAAGACATATCCAGTTGTTAATAAAATAAAAAGATAGATGGTTAGAAAAAGTTGTAACTATTAGAAAAATAGTTTTTAAGATTAAGTGGTTCGAAAAAAATGTTCACTAACACATTGACAGACTGACAGGCAGAGGAGACCAAAAATGTTTACTGTTTTTCAAAAATATCCTCAATTATTCTAAACAAAATCCATTGCCTTGTGATAACTCGGAAAACATAATATGTTATAAAACCTTTATTTCATAATTATCTCTATTTGCGGCAAGTTTACTCCATGACATTTTATTTCCTCTACTCTCTATTCTCCTTAATACTTCAATTTGATCATGAAAACTAGATAATTCCTTTTAAAGGCTTGTATATACGAGTAGACTAATTATGTTAATTTATTTTAAATTTTTTATACTATTATAGGAATTCTCCAAATTATGGGTTTTTAATTATTAGCCACTTAAAATATTATCCTTGAATTTTACAAATAGGCTAAAGGAGCTTTTGAAGGCATTTAATTTCTCTTTTGTTTAACATTTAAATTATACTATTTCCATTATTCTTTGTTTTGCCTGTTTTGTTTGTTTTGTAGACGAGAAATTAATTATACCAGCTGTGGATTTTCTCGCTATTATTATTTTTATTTGGTCATTTTCCTCGAGTAATAGTTTTGAAATACAGCATGGTCCAAAAGTCTCGCCCCCCCCCCCCCTCAACTTTTGAACGGTTTGAGATAAATTAATGAAACTTGGGGGATCTCTACAATGGAAAGGGAAGTTTATTTTCATGCAATCGCCTACTAGGGGCAACCGCCCACTTTGCCCCCAGGCCACCCAACTTCAAAATTTCAAATTAGAGTGTAAATATTAGATAGCAAATTTGGATTCTACGGTGAAAAATAATAAACTTTTTTTCTATTTCCAATATTTTGCCTCCTATAAGTGGGCAAAGATAGCAAAATAACCCTTCTGAAATAGTAAAAAATAAAATAACACTTAGATCGAATATAAACGGTTTGAAATAAAGTAATGGAACTTGGGGGATCTGTACCATGTAAAGGGAAGTGTGTATTCATCCACTCGCGTACTAGGGGCAACCACCATTTTGCCCCCAGACGCTGAAATCAACTATTTTTATACATTTGTCCCCCTGTAAGGGGCAAAATATTAGAGATAGATAAAAAGTTTGAAGTAAAATATTTTTATTTTTTGCCGTAGAATCAAAATCAGCAATTAAAAGTATACACTCCGGTTTTAAGTTTTGAAGTTGGGTGGCCTGGGGGAAAAATGGGTGGTTGCCCCTACTGTGCGATGAAAACAAACTTCCCTTTACATGGTAAGAATCCCCTTAGTTTCTTTATCTCTAACCGTTTAGATTTTACAACAAATTAGCGGAAGGGTTGTATTGCTATCTTTGCCCCCCTTTCGAGTAAAAGTTTATTATTTTTCTCCGTAGAATCCAAATATGCTATCAAAAATATAAACTCTAATTTGAGATGTAGAAGTTGGGTGACCTGGGGGCAAAGTGGGTGGTTGCCCCTAGTGGGCGATTACATGAAAACAAACTGCCCTTTGCATGGTAGAGATCCCCCAAGTTTCATTAATTTATCTCAAAGCGCTCACAAGTTAAGAGAGGGGGGGGGGAGAGACTTTTGGACCACCCTGTATGTAAATACCGCAAATTAAAAAAAAATGGTCGTGTGATTTAGACATCAAAGACGTTTTCATTTTACTTCCAAGCTTACCGAAGGCAATGGAAGAATTGTTATTCTAAAAAGCAACATAACTCCGAAATAGCCGCAATCTTAAAATTAAAAAGAAATTAAGTTAAATTCCTAATAGTAATTCGTTTCAGACATCAGAAAACATTTTTGGTCTCGTGTTTTTCTGTGTATTTGTCGTTTAACATTTTTACGAACCGCACCATAATATCTTAAAAGTTATACTAATATGATTTTAATGAAATTAGAATGTTAGCAATCATTAGTCTTCTGTTATTTCCATATTAGTGTCCAAATAACAAGAAATGTGTGAATCGAAAAAGATACCAAACAATCAAACTGATAATTCCCAGTGAGATAGCATTATGTTATACTCATGTGACCATTCGTCCACTGATAAGAAGTGAGGAAGCAATGTACCACAATAATTGGTAGACTATATAAAAAAATTACACTATTTTGGTTTCAAGGTACCTAGAAGATTAATTGAAGCCTCATAATTTAAATTTTACACTATAAGTACTATAAGTACTACATTGTACTTATAGGAAAAACAAAAAAAAGAAAAAACTTGGTAATTAGACGACAATATGGGATCGCTTCTATCCGTATTATCTCTTTCTTTTTTAGTAATTAAAAAACAATAATATTAAATAAAGTAATAAGAAATTAAATAGTTTGCCAATCGTGAGGCTCATAGCATCCTCACGCATACTTTAATGATTTTATGCTTCTGCAATCCATTATTGTATCATTTATTTTACACCCCCCTCCCCCCCCCCCCCCCTTTAAATCTTTCAAAATTGTTTTGATATTTTACATGAAAAAAAGTATTAATTAAGCACAATGTAATATGGGTGCAGAAGGTTGAAACCTTCTGCACCCATTTTTCTTCCCCCAAGGGGGGAAAGATAAATGAAACATGATATGGGACAAAAATGGGCTATGACCTAACAACCAAATTTCATTATTATCGGACGAGTATTTTTTTATAATGTCTTGGTTCGCAAAAATTGTGGACAGACCATCACGGGAAATGTAAAATTTCTTAATATATATTATTTATATTGCTCAACTATTGGTCGACATTTGATTTTGATGGATTTATATGTTTTACACGTTTCTCAGGTCTCTTGAGTCCAAAAAAAGTGTCTTAAAAAATGTCTTAAAAAATGTCTCTGTGTCGTCTAAACCAGCGTTTCTCAACCTTTCTGACCCGCGACCCAACAATTTAATTTAAAATCATTCCATGGCCCAATAATTACTCAAGGCTGGTCTGTCGGTTTAGTATTACCTTACGTTTTTTTTTAAGAAAAATTTTTTTTTCCTTTAATATTTGTATAAGGAAAACATTAATATCGAGATTATTAAAATTTATTATGAATCATTGTCAAATAAAATGTACATATTCTCAAAAATTAATACGACTCTCAAAACATAATTTTAAATATAGACAAATAAATTAATTTGAATTATATTTATTATAATCAAACCTTTTATATTTATTACGACCTTTGACAATGGCTTTGATCGTTAAAGGCTTTTTTGTTGTTACTTATTTCTATCTTAATTTAAGTTATTAATTCTTGCTTTAATAGAATTAGTTGAAGATACTTTCATAGTTGAACTTATGTCAAGTCATCTGCCCCTCCCTGACTTGGCATACATTTAGTTTTCGTAACAATTATGGTTGAAAAACCAAAGTTGTCGAGAATGAAAGTAATAAATTAATTGCTTTTTCACTTAGGATCGGTTATTAATTTTGGACTTGTAACCAAAACTTAGGCAGATCATTAGGATTTTCTTTTAAATTTTATTTCCAAAGTTTTATCCGTTGTTAATTTTTCTTCTTCAAATAAATTTTAATTAGTTAAATGGTATTGTTGAAATGAATTTATGACCCACATATTTTCCAAACAGATATTTTCTGCAGGAGGGAAGTATTGAATAAACTTATCTTTTAATTTTGATAAATTATTTTATATGACTTGACATGCATCCAAAAGTTCATCATGAGTAATATTATTATCTTCTACTATTTGAGAAAATGATGAAAAAAATGCATAACAACAATTAGTAACTCTGGTTAACCAACCAGAGGTCAAGCATTTTAGCAAAAAAAACTTCTTTAGTACAAATTTAAATCGTTCAGTAATGAAAATATGTTAGTTAAATAGACTACACTAGCAAACCGCTATTAAAAACAAAATACGATTATGATATTTAACATTTACACAATCTAAGTTAAAGTAACCATATCTTCCACTCTAATTCTTGATAATTTTTACTCTTTCTATATTATAATATTACTACTACAGATGAAAAATAATTAATGTTAAAGTTATTTTCTAACATGCATGCATTTTATTTTTGCTTCCGAGCTTACCGAAGGTAACGGAAGCTATGTGATCGTTCTGAAGAACGAAACATTTTTAGGTCTCCGATTTCAAAAATTCCAAGACAGAAATCCGTTTCAGACATCAGGGAACATTTTTGGTTCCGTGTCTGTCTGTCGGTCTGTCGGCCTGTCGGTCTGTCGTTCAATTTTTGCGAGCCAACATATCTTAAAAACTACACGTTCAATTTTAATGAAATTTGGTTGGTTGGTCATAATTAGCCCATTGTTGGTCCCATATAAGTTTCAACCTTCTGCGCCTATTTGTTTCTCTTCCACATGCGCACAAACATACATTTATTTACACCAATAGCTCCAAAAGTACTTATCTGATTTGAATGAAACTTTTATAGTTTATCGAAAGTAACCCGCAGATAGCCCCAGATTAATCTGAACCATCTACGCTCTTTAACTTTTGCTAAATTGATACTTTAATTCGTGTAAAAAATCTTAACAATTTTGACAGATTAAAAAAAACGGGGGAAATAATTAAACCAATTTGACTATAATGATTTCTAACATCATTAAATCAATAATGTATGTGGATAGGATGCGAGGAAGCTATGTGCCACACCAATTGGCAGTCTATTTTATTTTACTAATTCCTTCGCGACCCATGAAAAATTTAACGTGACCCATTTCTGGGTCACGAACCAAAGGTTGAGAATTGCAGGTCTAAACTGCTGGGCCGATATTGATGAAATTTGGCTTACAATGTTCAGATCAATTATACCACGAGGCAAAATCAAATAAATTTATTTCACCTCTAAATTTGGAGTCACTACCCCTAAAAACTCTGAAAAAACGTGAAAAAAGTATTTCTCGGAAATGGTACCGACGATTTTGATTAAAAAATTCAAACATAATATAGTCCATTCAAATTTGATTTTTCCCAGGAAAAATCAAGTTTCCGAGATATTGATGAAAATAAATTGATTTTTTTTGAAAATCGAAAACAACATGTAAACGTTTATTGAATGTTATTTAATTAAAAAAAAAAAATCAATTAAATGAGATATTATGGAATTTAAATGCATTATCACGTCAATTTGTGAAAGTTTGTCTGAGTTATTTAAGACCGATTTATTTTTTATATAGTATTTGTTTATGGAATGTTGAACTTAATCGTATTTTTTTTTTATAAAAAAAAAAAAAAAAAAAAAAAAAAAAACCTAACCGATATCGGATAACATTAAATGAAGAACACCCAGAAATATAATAAGCTACAATAAAAGCTTGTGGAGTGAAACAGAAATAGATACTTGTAAGAGACTAGCGGGATTACCACGATCCAGTGACGTAGTGACCAACTGGAGGGGAGTCTGCAACGCGATGACCCTGCCCTTCATATTGAATCTTGTTCAGTTTGCATTAGAACGTACTATGGTCATCACTGTGTAACGACTTCGCCGAGTCCATATAAACATGGTTAGTTTCAATACGCAAATTGATTGTAATAGATTATTCGTGGTATTTCTGAGAGTAATTTATCAGAAATTACTGATTACTTTGTTGTTTCTTTTTCTATTTTTAAAATAATATTTAACATTTCATTGTTATTTATCATTAATTAATTTTCAGTATTACTAATCTTAACAAAATAATGTATACATGACTGTGACCATAATATTATCAATAATCGTTGATTACTTTCCAGAGTCTACTGATATTTGTCCAAAATAATTTATAAATGATTTAATGTCCATAATTTCATTGTAATTTATCATTGATTACTTTACAGTGTGTAATGAATGATATTATATCCAAAATAATTGATCAATAACCAAATATACATCATTTCACTGTTATTTATGATTGATTACTTTACAGAGTGTAATGATATATCCAAAATAATTTATCAATGACCAAATGTACATAATTTCACTGTCTTTTATGATTGATTACGTTACAGAGTGTGAAGAGACATCCAAAATAATTTATCAATGACTAAGTGTACACACTTTCACTGTTACTTATGAGTGATTACTTTACAGAATGTAATGGTATATCCAAAATAATTTATCAATGGCCAAGTGTACATAGATTTATTGTAATTTATCATTGATTTCTTTACAAATTCTACTTACCTAATAAAATTAAATGCCTATTATACCAAATTATCTTTACTAATTTCTTTGAAAAAAGGAAAAAGGTGCAAGATGGTAGTTCTCATTTTCTTCCGGACAAAATTAGTTCTGTATATCATTAAATCTTTTGGTGCTTTTTAAGAATATGTGGTCGGCTAAGATCGTCTGCGGGATATAGCTTGGTAATAGGAATTTGAAAAAAACCAAAAGAATACCGGTGGAGAGCGGCCAATTCCCGCCCTTTTTGGTGGACAATTTGATTTTCATGATCTTGAGTTCGAAATTAGTTAGTAGACAAAAAATCAAATTGATGATAGTTCGTCTCTTAATAGGTTAGTTAGTCAAATATTACTCCAAATCAAAGAGGTCACCTATTAAGTGACAAACTAACATCAACTTAATTTTTGTTCTACGAACAAATTCTGTACTCGGGATCATGAAAACCACATTGTACACCAAATAGGGCGGGACTTGGCCGCTCTCCACCGGTTTGTCCCGCAGACGAACTTAGCCGGCCACATATTCTTAAAAGGCACCAAAAAATTTACTTATACACAAAATTCTAGTTTGATGTTAGTCAGAAACCTTTTTGCACGCTATCTCTTGGACTATAAGACACGTTATACCACCTTAATAATAATTCCTTGGTTTAAATCTTATGTGATTACACACGTTGCTACTTTTAATTTACTATGTATTTAAACGTCATGTAATTATTAAATTATTAAAATCACATTTTTTTCTAAAAAAGAACAAGCATACCTATATAGTGCGCGGATGTACGCACATTATAAGAGTTTTGGGTTTTATCTAGGCTTGAATAGGTAAAGGTGGTAGAAATAATATATTAGGGGTTTTATGTTCCTTGTCATATTAAATAAAATCCTTGAATTTTAAACATACCTAAAGTAGTTTTAAAGGCCTTGTGCTATTTTAATATTTTGATTCTTTTAAAGACTATTCTCACTAATGATTTGTTTTTCAAACTAGACGAGGATTTGTTGGTATCGACTCATAGTTGCTATCATTATTTATAATCGAAAAATGTATAATTCTTTTAGTTGAAGTATCATTCCTTAAGACAATAATGCAATATTAGATTTGGAGAAGAATCAAATTCGACAAAATAGAGTTCAATTTTTTAATGAAACACTAAGCAACAAATTCTTTAAAAATTATTAACTTAATTTAAGGTTTCATTCCCTGCACTAGGTTGTCATTTCACATTTTACTCTTTAATTTTATATTTCCTGGTTCTTTCACGTCCTGATCTACACAGCATTAAATAATATAATAGCCCAGTATGTGTTTATATATTAATTTATTATTGGATAATTTAAAGATACATTAATAAACATACTATGCAACACCAGCTAAATACTCTTATCTAGTTGGTCTACCTCAATATTCCGAATATTTAGCTAAATATAGGTAATTAACCTTACGAAAAGTTTTTTTATAGAAAATAAAGTCCGCCAATAAGAGTGCAAATATTGCTCCCTTTCGCAAATGAAGCACAAAGAAAAGAAATTTAAAATGTGAGTGCGTTGAAATTAAATAAAAACTTAAGAAATTAAATTCTTTGGTAAATTATTGCTAAATTTAAGTAGAATTATATAAGGGTCACAGAACAGAGATAAAAATCGAATATTATAATTTTAAAAATAGGGTTTGAGCATGCGCGAAAGAAAGAAATGCGGGCTGGTATTAAAAGAACAAAAGTTATTTTTTAATTTGCATAGTGATATATTTAAAGCCAGAATATCTTATTTAACTATTTATTATTATAAATGTTTTTGTTTTTTTAAAAATAATGTGACTCCAATGTTTAGACCTGATTCGATTTCCATTATTTGTATTCAATATCACGGGAATCTATACCTCTTTCCGGTAAATTTACATTAAATTGGTATTTTAATTAACTATAAATTGTGTGCATAAGTTAGAGGAACGAATGTATAATTAATGAAGACCATCTGTTCCTAATTTTGACATGCCATTCCAATTTGATTCAAGTCAGAAAAGTAATTTTCCATAAATATTTTAAGGGCGTTCGCAGAAATTAATGATAGTCAGACGGACAAACAGTGTGCAGGAGCTTTAAAATATACTGCTCTTACAATTAGTGTTTACTCTGATAGCGTGGGAATATCGAAGAAAATGGGTAGGGAGCCAATGAATGCTCGAGATTTTGAAGTCTAGAAGGTAGGGCCATATGGTGCAAATAAAAAATGTCTCTGCGGTGAAGCTTAGTATAACTTTTCCCTCATATAGATCGGCCAATCTGAGTTGTATGCAGGCATGCTCTGACTTATCATCCAAATTTCATTAAAATCGGACTGGTAGTTTTTTGAGTAAGTGTTGACGAAGAGGCAGTAAACGAGTTCAAAAGACTTCCATGCGATGTCTGAAATGTATTTTCGTTGAGGAAATTTTAATTTTTTTGTTCAGAATGACTGCAATGCGTAACTTATACTTTCGGTAAGTTCGGAAGCAAACATTTGACTGATCATTGGGATTTCCTTATGAATTCGGTGAGACGAGAATCATTGGTCTATTACAGCTCAGTTTACATTAGGATGTAAAACAAAGGATTCGGGTTCATTTCCCGGGGACTGCATTCTTTTTGTCCTTTTTTTTGAATAATTCAAATAAATTTAAACTTGTATTTTTAAAAGATCATGCCAAAAGTAAAGTTTTATTTTACCACATACATATATATAAATATATATATATATATATATATATATATATATATATATATATATATATATATATATATATATATATATATATATATATATATATTGACCTTTTTAATGATATTTATCCTTATTTAAAATAAGCAGGAAAAATATAAATAAATAAGATGAGATGAGGAAAAAACGCTTAACGATTCGAATAAATTAGATGATTAAAAACTTGTTTTTCCCCCTCATCCTGACTAATAAAAACAGAAACCCCCAATGAATCCTATTATGAGGCAGTAGGAAGCCAGAATTAATCAATTAATTATTAAAAAACATTATATTAACCTCTCTCTCTCTCTCTCTCTCTCTCTCTCTCTCTCTCTCTCTCTCTCTCTCTCTCTCTCTCTCTCTCTCTCTCTCTCACACACACTATATATATTTTTTTAATTCGGAAACAAAACAAAATCTTTCGTCAAAATGATCACAGTGTTGCTTGCCGTTACTTTCGGTAATCTCGGAAGCAAAATTCATTACAATTACACACTCCGAAGCGAAGCATAGAAATCCATCTAGTTATGATGTTAAAATTGTATTATCTTCTATATAACATATGATTCTTTTATGATTTCAGATGAAGCTTAGTGTAGGATTTGTGTTTCTCCTTTCCTGTTTGGACTATGGTCTATCATGTAAGTCCCAATTTATAATAACTTGATAAGATTTATAGGAGAAGGAGACATCTGTAAAATGGGTTCTCTGGTATCAATATTGTAATTTATTGGATGTGGAGACAGCGATTAGAAAGTAAGTTGTATGAGTATCTTTTAAACGCTGCCGTTGGACAGTACATGTGGAATTATCCAATCTTCAATTTTCATGAGGTCTAGCTCATTTAATATGTAAGTAGTAAACAACTGTGTTTTTTACAACAATAACGAATATGATGATGAGATAACTTTACAGTAAGAAAAATAAACAAAGGGTTGTCAACTGAAACACTCAAAATTTACCCTTGTTCACTGCATCTGACAATTTACCTACAGGCTTACTAGCACAATATAGTTATTAGCATAATCATCTCTACATTATCTAGAGGCCTAAATAAGTTGCACTCTTAAATCAACTAATATCAGTAATTCCTAATCATGTTTCAGGGAGCGACAAACACTTAAGCTTAGGTAGATACAAGAGACAGGCTTCGAATCCTCAAAACAAAAGAGTTGTTTGTTACCACACCAGCTGGTCTGCATATAGGTGAGTCAAAATAACCATTATTTAATTGGACAACAAGAAATTATTACAGCTTCATAATCTTTAATAACTAAAAAGTACACTTTCCAAGTTTACTGTAAAATCATAATTTATTCGAAAGAATTTATACAAAAATTAAGATTATAAAAATCTTTAGCGCCGCATAAATAGAAAAACAGTATTGTGTAAACCGTATCCAAAAACACTTTTGGACCAATATCGATTATATTTGACCATTCTTAGAAAAATCGTACCCTGAGGTAAAATGAGAAAATAATTTCAGCTCTAATTTAGGAGGCGCTGGCGCTGCCCCAAATCACTCAAAAATGGTATGATTAAAACCGACAATTTAGATTATAAAAATTTAATATTTATTCTTCTACTTAAATACGAATCGAATAATATAAGCCATTTTCCCGGGAATAATCTAGATTGTGTGATATTCATGAAAAATCTGACTAAGCTGAATATTGAAAACAAAATAACCAATAACCTTTTGACACTTTTTATATGTTTAATAATAAATAATTGAAATGAGATATAATAGGATTTAAATTCAGTATAACTGTGTATAATCTGAAAAAGTTTTTTTTTTTCGAGTTTATTAGAACGATTTTTTGAATTGTCTAGTTTTATACAATAAAGAAGCGATCAGAAACAGTTAATCGTGTCCCAAGGTTCATAATAATTATGGTTCTTGATAACTATTAACCATTTTATTAATAGTGGCGTCATTTGTCGCTATTGTTGTATACCTTTTTAAAATTCCGAATAACGTAATTTTCTCTTTGGTAAAACTGTGGCAAGAGCTCAAACGACGTATTTTCCCTGGTAACGGCATATTGTTGGTGGTACATTTTGCGGAAGGCATGGATTACATTTAACAGTTAGCAATAGAAGAGAAGCGAGAGTGAAAAATGTGTTATGCGATGTGAAAAAGGAAAAATGTTTTATTTTGAACTAAATTTATTTATTTACTCATCTAACTCTACATGCACTATAATGTTCTTAAAATAATTCATTCAACGTAGGTGAATCAACTCAATACCAAATGCTTTAAAGTTAATGATGTCTTACAGAAAAAAATAGATATTTTTTAAAATTAACTTTAAACATAGTATTATTTGCATTGGACAGTTTGTGGATTAGGGTATTTTTCCACTAAGTGCGCTTCAGCTTCTAGTATTGGACTCTAGGAGGATTATAAAATAAAATAGTTTACTATTGAATTGAAATGTTTTAAATTGTAATATGTTTTTAATATTAACTTTAATTTAAGCCCTTTAATTATATACTAATCACACTGGTTTTCATACTTACTTTCAGAGAACAATTCAAATTTACTCCGGATGACATCGACCCTTTCCTTTGTACCCACGTGTTGTACGCTTATGCCACACTTGATAAGGACATCGGAGTCGGACCATTCGACCCCAAACAAGATATCCAGTTAGGTACAGTGTAATATATTTATTAATTCCTCATTCCTTAAGAGTACTTTTAAAAGATAAAATGGTTAATAAACGTTTTTTGCGAATGCAGGAGTAAAGCAACGCAAGCAACAGTGGGCTAATTATAACCTACCATCTAAATTTCATAATTAGACAAATAGTTTTTAAAAATTTTGACGGACTACGAGATCCAATAATGCTTCCTGATGTTTGTAACGGATTTCTGTCGAGGAAAACTTCTGAGAGGAAATTAGTTAGTATAGAGACAAATCAAGTTGATGTTATTTTGTCATTTAATAGGTTAGATTTCTCCCAATAAAAAAATGCCATCTATCAAGTAACAAACTAACATCAACTTGATTCTTGGTCTAGTAAATAATTTTCTATATAGGATCATGGAAATCACAATGTCAACCATAATGGCGCGGACATGGCCGCTCTCCACCGATCAGTATTTTTTAACAGGTCATAGCCAAGCTTTGTCCCGCGGACGAACTTTGCCGACTACTTATTCTTGGAGGTCACCAAAAAAAACTCATACACACAATTTTAGCTTGATGTTAGTCAGTCACTATTATGCACGCTAGCTCATGGACAATTCACTTCTTTAATTTTGTTTTTGGATCCCATGGGGAAGGTTTGTAATTACCATCGATAAATTGGGGATGTAAGGAGATAGCACCTGTTTTTTAAGAACAAACCCTACTTTTTAATTTTTTCGAGGAAAATGCAATACACTTTTTTATGTATAAGAGATTAAGTACTATGATTTTATTATCATATTATTAAAAAACTATAGTTATCCGTCAATTATGTATGTTACAGAGGGCTATGCAAAATTCATCGATTTGAAAAAGAAGAATCCAAAATTAAAACTGATCCTGTCCGTGGGAGGATCTAAGGAAGGTTCTACGAGATTTTCTAAGATCGCTTCCGATCCTCAGCTGAGAAAAACGTTCGCTAAGAACAGTCGTGATTATCTCTCTCAGTTCGGCTTCGACGGGATGGATCTCGTCTGGAAGTATCCTGGATTCAGTGACGGCTCGTCCTTCGGGGACAAGGAAAACTATGTTCAACTTCTCAAGGTGTGGTTTGGTTTATAATTGTATAAATAAGTTAGATTAACTCTTTGAGAATAATATTATAGATATGATGATACTTGAGGTAAGGAGGGAAACAGAAGACTCCGTTGAGGTAATGATTGCATGGTTAGATTAGTCATTAACATTCCTAATTACTCACCAGCAAACTTACTTATATGAATTATTTTCTTTATATTATAAGTGAAGATAACTTATATTCGAAATTCTAAATTGCAGTGGAAGAACATGCATAATGAATTATATTGTTGTTAACCTTGTGCACTTAAAATAAATATCATTGAAACTTTTCTTTATAATTACTGTATGTTAGTTGTTAGTACGGTTCAATAATTTATCAAAGAAGAAAACATAAACATTTAGAGTCGTCTTCTTCGTGCTAAATAATTAAAATACATTTATATATCTACATAAAAATCAAATTCCACTGTCTGACTGATTCACTGGTTACTCTTACCCCCTTGATGCTACGTAAGAAGTATTTTAAGGATCTACTATCTTGACTCAAGATAGTGGCTATGTATATCTATCCAGAATTCGACGTGATAAGTGACGCTGTATTCAGAACAAATTGCAGGTGCACATTGAGAGTCATAAACTCGCCATATCTCTTAAATATGGACTGTATTAAAATTTGTATTGAAGAGATACAATTTAAATTGTTCTTTACCTACGCTAATTTCAATTGAAACTAAATTTTACGGAACCTTCTACTTAGTTTTTAACAGAAATTTTCTTCATTGCTGTAACACATAGGTCCTTGTACTATTATTTCTGATTGGACTACATAGACTTGAAATAATGCGTGACAATATTAATGCTTATTTGTTGTTTTGATGCAGGCAATGAGAAGTGAATTTAAACAAAAATACAGTCTCTCTATTGCCCTTCCTAACGCTGATGGCTTAATTGACGTTGGATATAATCTACCTGAGATCTCGAAGTAAGTCAATGATTTTAAACGTCATTACATTAAAACCATTTATTTGTTCTACACTAGTTTGTGAGGCACACATTTTTGTATATATTTCGTGGGATCCGTTAGAGTGCTAATTTTCATATATTTTTTGTTATTCTATTAGATACGTGGATTTCATGACAGTGCTTACATACGATTATCACACGTCGACAGACCCTCAGGTGTACCATAACGCTCCTCTCTACCCCATCCCTGATGACATAGTCCCGGATTTAAGTATTGTAAGTATACAAATGAAATGACATTTTAGGTATTCCGATGGTGAACTCCTAACGGATTTAGGTGCCTACGTTTGGCACCCAGTGTTGGATGTATCTTCAAGGGAGGGCATGTTGTTTTAAGTAAGTAACAACGTTAACTTAGAGGTTGACTTTCACTTGAGGCGGAGAACCCCTATGCAATAGTATATTACAGTTTATTTGGATTTGTATTAATTAACTTGATTGCATTGTTTGTCAACTATGTTGGAGGTATCTTAATACAAATGTTAAGATATAGCTTCACTGATAACAGTACTTGAAAGGAATTGGCAAATCCGTATTCGAAATTCATCTGAAACCCAAATCCAAACACCGAAATTCGACATATATGAGGGTTCGAATCATTTAGAGATGGGCCAGGTGTCAAACTGATCTAATCGAGTACATACCTTAAGTACCCAGTTAAAATAAAAGCTTGTCAATTAACAGTGATTTGTTTCAGGATAACAGTATTATGAGCTACATTAAACGAGGAGTTAATCCACAAAAACTGAACATGGCTATAGCTCTTTATGGAACTATCTTCGTTTTGGAAGATGCTGAGCAGACAGATCTCGGTTCTCCGTCTGAAGACGAGGGTACCGGAACACAAGAAAGAGGCGCTGTCCTCTACAACCACGTAAGTCCTTTTCCAATGGACAAATCCTGAAATGATCCCTCTCAGGGCCGTTTCTACTAATAGGCAAGACTAGGCGGCCGCCTAGAGCGGCAAAATTTTAGGGGCGGCAAAAGGAAGGGGAAAAAATCATGTTTAATCAAACGGCGAAAAAAAATAGCAATTTAATAAAGAAAAAATAAAAACAACTCAGACACACTTTCTCATGTACGAGTTCATAATTACTTAGCCCAGTGTTTTCCATTTATTAGTTTTCGTATGCAAATTTAATTATTATTGAGCATTTCATCAAAATGTATCATAAAAATAACTTCTGTGCCAAAGCAAATTAGAAAATGGTTTTCCTAATTTGTTCGGTTTTTATTGTATCCTTTTACAAAGAACTGAAGAAGGGGGGGGGAGCATTTTTCAATTCTCGCCTAGGGCGGCAAAATACCTAGAAACGGCCCTGAATTCCCTCTAATGGGTAATTTGTGACTTTTAACTATTTAGAGGTAATTACCGTAACAAACAACTACAAAAGACGAGACAAATTGAATGTAATGTATAAATCAGATTAAAATTCCCATATTTATGGGTTATGATTAAATAAAATATTCTGTAGCCACGCATAGACGCACTCGTGATCTCTTGGTTGGTAGTCTTCTGTACTACCTCGACGCTAGGAAAAAATTTGACAAAAAAAAAAATATCTTTTTTAGATTATTTGTAAGAAATTAAACTATTTCTTTGATTTGAAAAGCAAATTTTGATAAATGGATTTCTTAATTACTTTGAGAATGTGTATCTAATTTAAACAAACTTTTTCCATTAGACAAAGATAACTTGAATATATATATATATAATACTATTATATCCAGCGCCCTCTAGGTCCAAAGAAGCTGTTTTTGAGAGTGTACCTTGTTATCACGAGTACTTTTTACGTGACCGCCAAACCGAATAAAAGTCTCCCATCTTGTAGAGGTAGAGGACACTTTGGAGATGGTACCCTACTCTTAACTTTTTTCGACCCGAAGCCCTCCTAGTGTAATTATAAGCATCTTAAGTTATGTGATTTCCAATTTTTTTCTTTATGTTAAGGGTCCATTCATTTTTTGATGAGGGGAGGAGGGAAGGGCTGGAAAGGATAGGTTGGGGGTGCTCATATTAACTACTGAGGGACCCCTTGGAGGTAGCATAGCTAGAAGGAGATGGCGCCACCTTTCTACCCGCATTTATTTATCTACCCGCGAGATTTAAATACGAAGAGGAGTAAATTTTACTCAATGTTTCTATTCCAGGGTTAATGACTAAATACAAATTAAGAGAAAACTTAATTGAATTGCAATTTAATTATTAGTGACCTTTACATACAAACACACATTCGGCGTCTACCTAATTCAAGCTTTTTTATTTTTTTAGTTTTGTAAGAGACTCGTGGACGAGAATTGGACAGTGAAGCATGTCAACAAGAGTGCATTTGGACCCTATGCTTACAAAGACAAATCGTGGATAGCATATGACGATGAAGACATGATAAGAACAAAGGTAGGTGTGAAGAAGCAGCCTTTTAAGCATTCTTTTGTGCATTTAGATCTTCATAGAATGCGGGTTTTAAGGTCATAGTGGCATCAAGAAAGTGGTCTAGCTAGCCAAAGAGTGATCTACTATCTCTATTGCTCCTAAACCTAATGTGTGCTTGCCATACGTACTTTACATGAATAAGTACTTTTGTTTCATACACTTGGCTGTTAAGCCAATTGGTTTTTTTGAGGCATTTTGTATTTTATGTTATTTGGTTCTCTTGGTTATTGGCCTATTTATATAGACAGGCTTCTACTATGAATACCCCACGGCTTCCCATTCCCCTGAAAATAGTCGAGGGCTGTGCAGGCTTTTATGTAACCTGCTTCCATGGTAATGGCGTGAAGCAGGTCAGTCATGGCCTGTTTGCATTCAAAGGTAGCAATATAAGCTGACTACTTGGGGTAGCCTTTGGTCGATAATGATAAGTATTTTTATGCATTCAGATATTTTATTAGAAGTGGGTCATGCGCCAACGAATGGGACAAAATTGACTGGTTAGGTAAATGAACAAGTGACCTTGCATCCTGTTTTTAATAAATGGGTGGTCCTGAATATTATTAAATTTCAATAAGTAATAAATACGATATTCGAAGTTTCAGGGCCAAAAAGAACTACAGGTAAAAGATACGGTCCCCTTAGTATTGGTCGCGACCTGTGCCAAAAAGATCGATATGCCTTTCACAAAATCTTCATACAACGTGGAACAGTGCTTCTAGAAGCGACAATCTTAAATGATGATCCGGGAACTTTCTCAGTGTCTTATCATATTTATGTTGCTTGATTTCTTCCATTAGAGGGTCTAATATTCGTCTCCCACCCATTAGGGGGGTTCTCGAACAGTTTTGATCTAACTGAATATCATCAGGTCTCTTCTATTCGGATAATCGATATATTTAAGAGTAATGAACAAATCAGAGATCTTAGTTTTAAAATTATTTCATTTGTTTTAGGCTCGCTATGCCGTCGAGAAAAATCTCGGTGGATTAATGTTCTGGAGTGTTGACATGGATGATTTTACTGAGGTTTGTAGCCAAAGGAAATTTCCTCTCATTAGAGCTGCTGGCGAAGAACTTGGAATCCATGCACGAGTAGATGTATTAAATGCACCAAGCACTCAGTCGGAAGAACCTAATTCTGAGCCTGAAGAACCAAATTCTCAACCTGACGAACCGATATCTGAGCCTGAAGAACCGAGTCAACAAACTGCCACTCCTGCTCAATCAAAAACACCACTCACACGACCAACCCCACCACCAACACTATTCCAGCAAAAGCCGAAGTTAGTCAAGGCTCCTCAAAGTCCCATTCAGTCTGCACCAACTTCACCAACTGATGACAGAAATTCACGTGCTAATGATGGCATTCAATCAGGCCTAAGCCTCAACCCGGATTTTCCTGGAGCCAATTCCATCTATAGCAATCGCGATATTGTCATCTTCCATCATGTTAACGTTTGGACTATATATAATAATAATAAAAAGAACGATAACTGATATGGTTTGTAAGACTTAGTGGAAGATAATTTAATACGTCATAAAACTGCTGACACCATCACCGCGACTATCTATGCTTTCAATTGTCAAAGCATCTTACTTCTAAGATGGGCTTACTCGTTCGTTTCATCGATGAACGGATCATAAAAGAACTGATTTTTAAAATGATCCGTTCTATGTTTTTTCAGCTCATAGCTTAGTGATTATGACCAAGTGGTCCAAATCAGTTTTTATTAAACATAATTTATTGTTCATTTTTTTTTTTTTTTTTTTTTTTTTTTCTTTTTTTTAATTTCATCTTCATCGTCTAAAAAAGAAATCGTACCATTACAAGATAAAAAAAAACAAAAAACATTAACAGTATTTAAATTATAAAAAAAATTGCCAAAGATTTGAAAGTAAAAGATAATAGAAATTTCACATATAATTATAGAGGAGAAGATGATTACGATATTTCATTAGTAATAATTATTTTAGACAAGAATAAATAACCGACTACCCACTGACATGGAAATAAAAATTAAGAAAAATAGCAACAAATTTGGACTGACACAACTAAAAAACAATCTGGGACGTATATAAAATCTCTAAGAAAATTGGAATTTTTGTATAGAAAGAGATGGTACTCTATAGACTGTGAATATGACATACTAGACTAACGCACAGCTACTTAATTAATGAAGCTAAGGGTCCAAAATGTAGACTATGTGACCATACTTTGACAGTAGCACATCCTTCTGACTGGCTGCCCAACACTAGAGCAACTGAGAAACACAAGTAGGACTTATCCGATATTCTAGCTGATATTTTTGCTGATAACCACTAAACTTATACTTTCCTTACAAGACGCAGACCTTTATGTAATATCTAAATTAATCAGTATATTTTTCTATGTTGTTTAAAACTTCTATGTAGTTAAAATTATTGAACTTTTGTACTTCATAACCTAAAAATTAATAAATACATTTAATCACGAGGTCTAAATTAATATGGCATGATCAGTGGTCCACTTGCGACAAACCATCAACATTTCTTCAAAAACAATAAATTAGTTTTAAGATATAATATTGAATGAAAGACAGACGCGAGACCAAAAATGTTTCCTTTTGTCAAAAACAGATTTTTGTCTTCTTAAAATTACCTATAAAGCATATTATATTATAGAGTGTTTATACTCGTATATATGATTATAAAAACTACTAAAGAAATGATTAAATTTAGTTCATATAGTTTGTTTTATGCGTGAATTCGAATGTCAATTAATTTTATTCTTTGTCATATCTTATTATTTTTATACTTTTCACGTTTATTAACTAATTTTTTTCTGTAAATTGTAAGATTACTTTGTTAGACACAACATTTTTTTTTTTTTTGCCGAAGATGACCGGAGCCAAATCTTATATGACCATTCATTCAATTAAAGGACTCGAGGAATATATATTGAATATATATTTTTGTGGCCCATGTGGGCCACCAAAATTGGCAGATTTATTTTTTATTTTAGCATGTTTATTTATTCTATTTAATGTTATTGCGCTAAATGAAAATTCACTTGGTGCTAGTCTCGAAGGGTTCCACTTTTAACATTTTGTAATAGTAAAAGTTTTTTTTTTTTTAATTTAATAATTTGCCAGTAACACTCGAGTTCTATTTATGTATATATAAATATATATATAAGTATGTATTTATAGACATTTAAACAAATTATTTAACCAATGGCATTTACCTCTTTTGTACTTAATGTTTATTTATAAAATTATAATTATAATTTTTTTACTTACAATTTATTTTATCCTTTCACACGTTCTCTCATAAGCAAATTATTATATACTTGTAAAAATAAAAAAAAAAATTCGTAAAAAAAATAAATTTTGACGGATTTATAGTTCATCTCAGTGGCGTACACAGGGGGGGGGGGCCTAAGGGGCCCCACAGGGGGGGGGAATTGAATTTATTAAACACTATACCGGCCCGACTGTCGGCTGGGCCCGGATTTTGGACGATAAAACTAAAACTATTAAACACTATAGTGGCCCGATTTTGGCTGGACCGAGATTTTTACTGATGGAATAAGATTCATTAAATTAAATTAGGATGGATGAAATAAATCGGCTCATTTGCCGACTAGGCCTTGATTTTTGCCAGTGGAACTAAAAACATTAAACTTGATCGACACGATTTCGGCTGGGCCCGATTTTTCGCCAATTGAATCCAATGATCTTTTTGTGGTTTTAGTCCAGTTCAATAGCATAGGTTGCATTATAGGACAGCTTCAATTCATTACGAATCTTAATGCAATGAATTGAATTTGGATTCGTAAAAATAGACTGCTCCGATTGACAGCTAGGCCCGGATTTTTTGCTATAGAATTAAGAATTAAGTGCATTGAATTGATTAGGATGAGAACAATGAATCGGCCTGATTGCTAGTAGGCCCTATTTTGTCGATGGAAATTATGCATCAAAATAAATTGGGATGCGTTCAATAATAGACCCGATTGCCGGCTCGGCCTAGGTGTTAAGCTCATTAAATTAAATGAGGCCCGAGTCAACTCGAACTTTTGCCGATGGAATTAAATTAATTGAATTAAAATATGCACACTAGACTGGCTTAAACGGGAAAATGATGGTTGTGGATTTCAGTAGCAAATTTTTGATTTGGACCAGGATTGTGTGTAGAACGCTACGTGGGTCCTCTTGTCTATGCGGCATTCCCCTCTTGCTGACCCAGGTCGGACTAGTGTTCGTCGACATGTAGTGGGTAAACAGAGGCAATATAAATAAATCGGTTAATCATTTTGTGAAAAAACTGATTCATATTACATAGTAATAGTAAATTTAAATCTAAAGACTCAAAAAGCGTTCAGAAAACATTTGATGTTAAATGTCCCATGTAATTACCCAGAGAATGAGCGAATGATTCTTTTGTTTTGCAATAGGTATTTAATTTTCTTAGAGAAGAATTCTCTTCTAGATAAAAATTTGAAATTCGTATGTGCTCCAAATCCACGTTTGCTTTTGCAGTATGGATCACGTTTTGCTTCCGAGCTTACCAAAGGAAACGGAAGATATGTGACAGCAATTTTTATGTCTCCGATTTCAAAAATTCCAAGACAGAAATCTGTTCAACATCAGGGTACAGTTTGGGTCCCGTTTCCGCCTGTCCTTCAATTTTTGCGAACCAACATATCTTAAAAGCTATTCGTCCAATTTTATTGAAATTTTGATGGTAGGTCATAATTAGCCAGGTTATAACATTGCTGGTCCCGTAAAAGTTTCAATGCTTCTGCTATTTATTTCTCTTCCACATTCGCACAGACATACATTTATTTACACCTATATCTTCAAAAGTACTCATCTGATTTTAATGGTTTGTTTAAAACGCCCGCAGGTAACCCAAGAATAATTTCAACCGTCTGCGCTCTTAAAATATTGCGATATTGATACTTTATTCATGTAAAATTTACTCAATTAACCTCCTTTTTTAATTAGTCAAAATTGGTTTGATTTTTACATGATTTAAAGTATCTATTTACCAAAATTTAAACAGCGCAGACAGTTAAAATTAATCTGTGAGCTTCTATCAGATAAGTTTTATATCAGTGTAAATAAATGTATGTGTGTGCACATGTGGAAGAGAAATGGTGGCAGGTGGAGAAATGGGGTGGAGGGAAATGGGACCAGAAGATTGGACCTTATATAGGACCAACAATGGACTTTTTATATGCTAATTAACTGCCATCCGAATTTCATTAAAATCGAAAGAGTAGTTTTTAAGAATTGTTCGCAATGATTGAGCGAGAGACAGACTAACAGCCAGAAACGGGATCAAAAATGTCTGATAACTGGAACAGATTTCTGTCTTGGAATTATTGGAATCGGAGACATAATCATTCTTTAGAACGATCACATTACATAGTGAGGTGTTACCTTATAGAATTTTAATTTAATTAAATATGAGGTTAGAAATTGAAATTAGAGTGTTGAAAAGGGGGAGACATTACAATTATAATAAATTATGGGGTATGCTAAACCCGCATATAAGTTAAATTAGGTTGGGCCCCCCCCCCCCGAAAAAATTTTCTGTGTACGCTACTGGTTCATCTATAAATGTTTTTTAGTCCCCTGAGTTAAAGAAATGAAGTTTTTTTATATGAAATATTTGACTGTGGTCTGTGCAATGAACGAACTGTTCATTTAGAGTCCGAAAAATCATGTCTCGAGATGAAATCAGAAATAATTTTAGGTTTAAATTTAATGGCGTTGTCCTCAAAAAATGAAAAAAATAGAAAAAATCCAGTCGTGCACTATGACTTAATGAGCGAATTTTCAAAGAAATCTGCATATTATAGGCTTATGATAATATAGGAATGTTTTTGTTTAGAATTTGAATGTGAAAAAAAAAAATTGGTACACAGGGGTACGGGGTACAAAAGTCAAAATAGTATAAACCCTTCAAGATGCATGTCGTTGGATAGCTCTTTAAAAGCACGTTTTTATGCTATTTTTGACCATTAATTGTAAAAATTTGACCCCTAAATGAACTCCAAAAATTCTGGCCAACGAACTCATCCTTTCTTTTGATATTATTGACATTTTAAAATTTGTTTGAAATTTTTAAGTGCATCCTAAGGGGAGATATCGTCTGGAGTGACACATATATACATACATATATACATACATATATACATACATATATACATACATACATAAAAAAAAGTGTTAAATTTTAGGAATCGATTCAGAATGGTCTAAAACGGATTTCCATGGAAAAATTTTTCAAAAATTCGCATTACAAAAATTTTGAAGCCATTGCAATAGCGTAATTTTCTTTGAAAATTCGCTAAAACAATGATTATTATTCCCTATTGCTATTTATTTCCTTCCATTATCTTTTTTTATATTCATTTTAAATACCTACTATATTCGCTATTCTTATCTTTTCTATCTAATCTCTCTTTTTTATTATTATGCATTATATAATATTATATTCAAAAAGAACAAGAGGCCAAGAAACGATAAATAACTTCCAAAAAGAAGTGAAATCTCAATAGAAACACTTATGTTAAAAAAAAAAAATAATAATATAAAGTGAGATCATAGGTTCATCCAATGTCCGAGTAAGTATTAGCAGTTCTAATTCATCCTGTAACAGTAAATGATATTGTTTGTCTGATAGAGCGAGAGGTGGGGCAGACGAACAACATCATTTACTTACCGGTACCTAGTAGAACTTACACGCACGGGGGAGACAGAACATTTTACGTGAGACGGCTTATTTTTTCACATAATTGTTTTTGTTGGGATATTATAACAAAATTGTTCGTATTAGCCGATAAATTTAAATTTATATCGAGAAATTTTGACGGCTAAATTCGAAAAAATAGAAATCAGATCAGAAACGACAAAAACTAGCTGATTGAAGTTAGCACAGATCAGTCAACACACCCAAGATATTTTTCCAGGGGGGGGGGGGGGGGGCCGAAACCCTGTTCGTCAAAAGTAGAAGTCGTAACCGGAGAAGGGGAAGAGACGAGGGGGAGGGAGGAAGGGGTATTGTAAAGTCCATTTAGAAAGAATGTAACTTTCTTAATGTGTTTTATGAGCAGTAAGTAAAAAACACTCATAAATCGTTTTCCTTACGAGTATTTCGTATAAGTAAAGAGTATTTTCTTATGTTTGTATATTTCTTGCACACCCCCCAATATATGTTACCTATTTACATTTTCATATACGCGTAGTACCTAAAAATAATAGTTATTTGTGCAACTAGTGCGCAAATGGAATGAGGAAATTTTGAGTAAATACGACGAGATAAGGACGGAAGATCCTTGATATTGAAGATAAAAAAAAGTGTAGGATAATAAAAACCTGTTTTCCCCTACTCTGAATAATAAAGACTAATGCCCAGGGAATCTAATTATATGGAAGTAGAAAACCAAAATAACCCAATCAATAATATATATATATATACATACATATATATATATATATATATATATATATATATATATATATATATATATATATATATATATATATATATATATATATATAATATGATATATGTATATATAATAATTATAATCTATAGATATAATAAAAAGTTATATCTCAATAGAATCTTGACAGGGTTTTATAATGTAAGAAATTTTTGCATCCTATAATTTTGTAGTTGAATAGTCACACAGTTTTACATCATTTGAACTCTATTTAGTAACTTAATTAACGCTTTTAGTATAATAAAAAAATAAAAAGACTAAAACCACTTTGATGTTAAAAAAGCAAAGTACTTACTCTAAAAGAAATACTAAAAATAGTAGATACATGTTTATGTTCAATAGGTATAATATAATTAATGTACATAGTGTATTGATCAAAATATACCCTACATTAAACTACACTACATTAAATTTTTTGTGAATAAATAAAAAAAATTAAATAAACAAATGCTTGCATTCGAGTCTGCAAGACAGTGAGACATCATTTTCATGTAACGCTTTTCGAGTTTATGTGCCAAGGTAAAAAAATGAAAATGTCAAATAATTTGAGCGTGCATATTCTTGCGTTTGTAAATTAGGAATTAAATCAAACATAATATGTTGTGCACGAAGAAAGGAAGTAACCTTTAGCTTCTTCTTTTTTAATCAATATCATTGGAACCGTTTTCGAGAAATAATTAGTTTTCATGTTTTGTCAGAGTTTTTGGGGGTAGCGCCCCCAAATTTGGAGCTAATATTCATTTCTCGATTTCGCCTCGGGGTATGATTTTTCTGAACATGTATGCCAAATTTCCTCAAAATCGGCCCAGTAGTTTAGGCTCCAGGCGTCTGCACAGACGAAAGAAGACAGACAGACATTTTTTTAAAACCACTTTTTTGGACTCAGGGGACCTCAAAGCATGTAAATCCATAAAAATCTCAAAATCGAATTTTCGCGCCATCACATTACTTTCTCTTTAAATGAGAAAGTAAAAATTATAATCTAAAAAATAACTTTTATGTATGTAAGTTTATTAGGAATAAAACTTAAGGGTTGTGACGTTTGCCCGGTGCAAATTGGAGTTGTAGAACAGAAGTTAGAGTTGAGGAGGGAGAGAGGGCGCTGCTGGGGTGCGCGAGCGACAGCTGGAGCGGTAGCGAGAAGCGAAGAGCGGAAGTCGGGGCGCAGAGCCAGTTACGCGTAAGGTGTAGGTGTAGCCCTTACGATGGCGAGCCCGCGGGGGGAAGGCTCTCTCTATGACCACTACGTACTACCTCTTGTTATGTGTGTAACGCTTTTTGGTGTCATTTTTTTGTAACGTTTTTCGAGTTTATGTGCCAAGGTGGAACCTTGTGTTATTTTCAGGAGTACTCAGCATTATGGCCAATGATCCATGTAGAAGTTGTAGGGTTTCACAAAATGTATTAAGATTGTATCATCCACATGCCTTTATTACGTCTTGGACGTCAATCGCAAGATTATTACTTACAATTGACGTCCAAGCTATTCTAAGGGTATGTGGATGATACAATCTAATAGATTTTTTTAAACCCTATTACTTCTACTTGGGTCAATGACCATCATAAAACTGCGTACTCCTGGAAATAACACAAGGTCCCACAATTTTTAAACACCCCATATACATCTACTTTAAATGTACTTTTGTCAGTAAATTTCGCAGATTGATCTAATAATTTGTTTTTTCCGTTGTAAATTCATCCAATTCTTGAAATTCAATTGTTGTGTCATCACAAAAAAATTTCTCTCCATATTAATTCAGTAAAATTACCTCAAACCCAAACATAAAGAAAAGGTTCTACATCGCGCCAATTGTTCTATACCCTCCTTACAGCAAGCCAGAAAGTGGTAAAAAGTTGCATGACGTAGAGCGTCGGGGTTGCCTGGGAGGGGACGAACAGAGTGTAAAATAGTATTTTTCAAAAGGTTTTCACAAATATTTCGCAAAATATGAGGTCTAGCGCAAACTTTTTTGTACAAAAAAAAAAATCTACATAAAAGTTTGTGCTTAAGCTAACAATTACGAGGTATTGAGGAGTAAAAGAATCATTATTTTTACCAGTTGGCTTGGAATTTCTCGAAATCAAACAGCTAAGTTTCGACATTATTATTAGTTGCGAAGTGGGGCACATAGGAGGGATGTATCTCCCTTGAGGTCATTTGGGATTAAAAAATGATGACTTTAAATCTCCCCCCCCCCCCCCCCTCACCCGTCATCAACTCTTTAGACCCCTTCCTTGATTTTTCTACCTGGGTGACCTTAAAATAACATTTTCTTAATCTTTAAAATTATTTGATTTATAGAAATATTACTTTGATCTTCAAAAATTGTTTTTGTTATGAATTATTAATTTTTGAAATAAGAAAAAAATATTTTATTTGTAAAAATTATATTTTATCTATAGAAAAGATTATGTATAAATAAATAGGCAAATATATTTTTTTACAGTATAAAATATATATATATATATTTTTTTTTTTTTTTCAGATAACACTTGAATAAAATGGGTTGGATCAAAATCAAACAAAAATTAATTTGTAGCTCATATACAAGTAGATGTGGATGTTTTGTACTAAAGAATGTAGATGTTACTACTTTGAGGGGCTGACTTTTTTGGCAGGGCTGACTAGTATATATTACCATCGGAAATACATAATCTGCGAAGTTTCAGCTTACTATAGGTAGTCAATACAAGATTTGAAGATAAATATATAAATTGGATACCATTTAAATTATCTGAAGAGCTTAATATCAAAGACGGACAAGAGCACATTTCAAAATTCTACAGGAGAGCCGAAAAACTGTAGCTCAACGTGTGTTGACTTGTCCTTATTTGAAACAAAACTACAAATATTATTGCATTTTTACCCCTTTTCTGGTTGTTTTTGATGAAAAAGGATAGCAGAATCTGATGCAGCAGCCTAAAATCTATAAGAAACAATCGATAACTGAAATTCGGAAAAAATATCGAATGTTCGTCTTTGATACTAGGATCCTCATCTATAATGAATTAGTTTTAATCTATACTATTAGATGTTAAGGGAAACTAGAGGGAGTATTGTGTCTTCAGCGGAGCTGGTAAGCAGGATAAGCTGAACTCACTCAAAAGATGGCGGCTGTCTCCCACGCTGTCAAAAACCAAAAACTGTCTATCTCGAGCACTCCAGCGCCTATCCCCGCCGCCTCAGCGCGCGCGCGCATGTCCGGTGTTATTACTATGAGATAAAACCAGAGTTTTCATTGGGAGAGGACAGACATCATTAAATAAGTACAACCCGAATCCAAATAAATAATGAACACATATATTTAATATTAACCCTTAATAACCTAGCGTTGCCATATGGCAACAGCAAAACCCTCTTCCTTTATTATTGTCTGGAGAGGTCCAAGTTAATATTGAACATTTTTAATGTGAATATTATGTCAAAAGAAGGACTTAATTGATTTTTCATCATTAGATTTATTTGTTTTGTGCAACACATATACGACAAGACAGGTTTAAAAATGGGTTATTCCAAATTTGTGACACGGAAAGAATTTTAATTTTTTTTAATTAATTAATTAGTTAAAATTTTATTATTAGTAATGAAACTATTAGAATAAAGAATGATTAAAAATATAAAATTATTGAAGTTTCACAAAATTTAATTTTTCTGCCCCAAATTGAGCGTCAATTTGAAAGTTGCCATATGGCAACGCTAGGACATTAGCCATACAGTTTTTTGTCTGTCATATTTATACACAAAGTTTTGATGTTTTTTTTGCCTAATGTTAATTTTTTTATTATTTTCTAAATATTTCTCAAGTAGTCTCTAAATCTTGTAATTATTTTTGTTGAATAAGTATAATTAGTAACAAATAGTATTGGGCTTTTCTTTTAAAAATAATATGAATATAATAATATCTATTTTTTTTTATTACAATTGAATAATACATATATATTTTTAAAGGTAATAAAAAAAACACATGGATAAAACAAAAAATAAAGAAATAATTACATAATTTTACAGATAAAAAACATGATACATAATAGAAATCAATAAAATTTAGAAAAAAAAAAATTACTTTTTCGTTCTTTTAAATAAATTTAGTATTTTGTTAGTATTATTTGTGCTTTTTTAACCTACAATTTATTTTACATACATTTTTTTTTTAAATTATTAAAACATTTACTGAGAAAAAAAAACTGTAGGACTAATGTCCTAGCGTTGCCACATGGCAACAGCCCAAATTTGGGGTAAGAAATTTTTTTCAATTTTTTTAATCATTTTTTACATATTAAGGGACCTCTTAACAGGCAAAATCCCCAGAAAATAATCAAACAATTCCCCAAAAAAATAATTCGGGCAGTTAAGGGTTAACACACACAATCTAACAATACCTAGATTTTTTTATTATTATAATTATTATTATTTTTCTTTTTTTAACAAAGAAAATTAATTATTGTTTGGCCTACAGAAAATTATATTTTGAGCTAACCCATTTTATTTAAGTGTTATTTGGAAAAATATATATATATATTTTCATAAATAAAAATGTAAAAACAAAATATTTGCCTTTGCAGGGTGACCCACGATGAAATATCATAAAGATTTTTTTTGTTTCTATGGGTCAAATGCAACAAAAAATGTCGAGTAAGCATATGCGCATTTCTCAATAATTCTTGAGATATGGATTTATTTCTTTTTTCAAAGTGTTTCAAGAAAATTTCTAAAAAATTGCATAGTCTCAAAAGCTAAACGAGATAGAGAAGTTGGGCTCAGACAAGAGCACTTTCAGAATCACGAAATTCCAGAGCTTTCTTCTCTTAATTGAGAGAGGTTAGAAGAGTGGCGACTTCAGGAAAAACTTCTGCTTTTCATAAGCTTTAAAATGGTAGAACTAAAGTTTAAGATCAAAGGACTTGTTTCCGATATATGGTTTGGGTGGATGAAATGTTACCAGGCGTGAAATGATTCGGACAGTATCACAACCAATTCTTGAACAAATGCAAAAAGGTTCCCCCGAAACATTTTTTTTTTGGAAATTTTTGTGAAATACTCTAAAAAAAAAAAAAAAATAAATAAATCGATATATCCAAAACTATTGAGAAATGGGCATATGCTTACTCGACATTTTTTGTTGCATTTGACCCATAGAAGCGACCAGTTTCGTTATGACATTTTATCGCAGGTGACCTGTGAATAAACAGGGTGATAAAATTTAGATAAAATATTGTTTTAAAAGACTAAAAAATGTTATTTATACGTCACCCACAAAGAAAATTTTCAAGGGAAGGGTCTAAAAAATTATGACAGGAAGAGGGGGGGGGGGGGGGGGAGGGGGGTATAGATTTGAAGACTTTTTTAATTCCTAAATGACCTCTAAAGGCAGATACACCCCTCTCCCCATCCCCATTGCTCCAACGCCGCTGCGTAACTAAACTGATATTATTATCGAAACTTTGCGGTTAGAGCGATTACGAGAAATTTTAAGCACACGTAAAAATAATAAGTCTTTTACCCTCTATACCTCCTTAGGTATAGAGGGCTACCTATAGGCTAACGATTAACGTAATCGTTAGCCAAAGCACAAATATTTATGTAGATTAATTTTGTTTGTTTAAACAGTTTGCTCTGGACCTAAAAATTTATTGAAACATACCATTTTACGCCTTTTTAACCCCCCTCCCTGCCAAACCCGACGCTCTGGGTTATGCAACTTTTTAGCATTTACTGCCAGGAACTTTATTTTTGGCTGTTTGGGTTTGGACAATTTTTGTTTAGCTAGCTTTACTGTATTATATAAACTAGCCAATTGAGGAAAAGAGCCAATTGTTGGAACCCTTTTGTGGATTTTACAAATAAAATTGTAAATTTTACCTATAACAAAAAAATTTTATTTATGTGACATTGCAGTTTTATTCTTCTAAGAAAAGTGGGTTGTAGTAGTTCTGCAGTAGTTAGTGCACTGGAAGACACTAAGAATGTGTCAATACTTTCTACTTATTAACATTAGCCAGCAATTGGCACGTAATAGCTAATTACAGCTTCAACCACCTCAAACCCCCACTCCCACATAACTTGGATGCAGTTAACAAAGAAATTTTCAATTTAAACTGTGCTGGACTAAAAGGTGCCAACTGCTCTTTTCTTTAAGCAACTTTTCTTTGTTAACTTAATTTTCCATATATTATAAAATTATGCTTTAGCATTAAAACATATTTTGGTAGATAAGTTCTAAAGGAACAGTTTAAGGTGTTGTTCAAAACAAAATATGATAAAATTTACTAATTACAACCATTTTAGGTGAAATTGGATCTTAAGGCTGCCAACCATAAGTGAGTATAAAACAACTACATAATATATGAGAAAGTACAAGATGAGGCTGCCACAAGAGCTAGATGAGGCAATTTAGCTACAATAGCAGTCAATGGGTTGTGATATAGATATTTTTAAATAATAAAAGTTTAAAAATGAAGAGATTTGGAATATAATAAAATACAATACATTTATATATAAGATAAAATGGAGAATAAGATAAAATACAAAAGTAATTAAAGCTTATTTATTTAAAAATTATAAAAATATACATCACATATTTTCATAATAATATTCAATTGTTAATATTTACTTATTTTTACCTTTATAAATTACAAGGGAGTTAAATATAATATTCCAGTTATTAAAATAAAAATAAATAAATAATATATATATATATATATATATATATATATATATATATATATATATATATATATATATATATATATATATATATATATATATATATATATATATATATATATATATGTATATATATATAAAATACCAATAAAAATTATACTAATAAATCACAGATACATTTAGGCATGGTAAATTATATAAATGATTTAAACATTTTTAAAATGTATTGTGACTACTGCTTAAAGTTAATTACATAATTAAACTTATAAATGAGTTTTTATATAATCTATATACAAACATAACAATATAATATAAGATATTTATTTTATGGTACGTTTTTAACTATCAATACAAGTTGGGGATTTTAAAAAATTATAATCAATAAATATTCTAATAAATAATTTCTAGAAAAATGTAATTTAAATAAAAGTGCTTATACCTTTCAGTTTTATTAAAAATAAATAAACCTTAAATAATAAATAAGAGATTTTTCAATTTTTTTTCAGTTAAAGCCTAAATAGTCATTTCTAATAGAGGTCAGTTTTGCCCTTCAAACTATAATTTAAAGTGCTCGTTGTCTTTAAATAGTGAATAAAAGAGTATTTTAGTCCTTTGAATTATGAATAATAATGCATTTTGTCCTATAAAATGTTGTTGAAGGTTCATTTAAACCTTTAAATTGAAAATAAAGATGCTTTTTATTAATTTTTATACATTGAATAAAAAGGAATAAGTTTTTTTTTTGTTGTCCAAAATATATTTTATAATATATGTGAGTAGCAAATATGTTTTTTTATTTACTTTGTTTGATTTTAAAAGTAATTATATATATTGATAAGAAACTCAGATTACATAATATAATTTTCAATGATCAGTAAAATTAAGTGAGAATTAATTCAGGGTGACCACGAGGAGCATCGTCACTTTTGATGGCAATCATTTCAGTTCGCCATTTCAACTATAACCGTTGTCATATATATTGAGTAGCAATTAGCAGTGGAACATGGTCGGCCCATTGTCATTTTTTAAAAAGCAAAATAATGTTAATTAATGAACAACAAACAAATTTAACTAAAGCAACATATTTGGGGGTATATACCATTTATATTCTGTAGCAAAAAAAAAAAAATCTCATGTCTGATAGGTGATGTCTTTCCTGATGCAGTTTTAAACACTAGCCTCGAAGTTCCTCCACACTCGATCCAGTATTTCCTTAGTGGACAGCTCAAATGGCCACTTTCAAGTCATTTAAAGTGCGGGGTTTGTCGAATGAACTTGAACCTTCAAATATCCCCACAAAAAAATCGCACAAGTTCAGCTTCTGCAGTTGTGGCAGAAAAAAAAAAAATTGTGCTCAAACTGAAATGGTGATTCCTTAAAAGGTTAATGACAGCTCCTATCATACTCCTTGTGATCACCCAATGTGATGTTAATATTTGATTGTTTTATTGTAAAGGCAGTAGTTTTTTTTTCCTTATTTAGTTAGTGGCTTGTGTAGTTTAGATTTAATTTATTGATGCTGTGAGTATTGATTTAGTTTATTTTCAGAGCAGTACCTCTAAAGTATTGTTTCTGTATTAACATACTATTAAATAATAGTATTTGTATTTCTTTTGTTTTGATCATTGGAAAAAGGATAAAAAAAGCTGAGATGTAGGATTGTGTTTAATTGTGAGTTCTTAACCAAAACTCAAGACTGGGAATTATTTATATAATACGAATAGTATGTATTTTGCATAATAGGGAGTTTCTTTATTACACATACACAAAAATCACGCACGCACGCATGCACACACACACATCAATGGATGAAAAAGTGAGATCTCATATCTTAGAAAACTCAACTTTTCAGGAGAACCAAAAAAACTGTGTTTCAAATTTCTTTTAAATTTTTAATAAACATTACTTCCTAAACATCCTAGTTAATATAATTTTAATTAAAATAAATAGGAATGCAAAAATACTGAGCATGTCATATTTCACTGCTCAAATCTACTAGGATAAGGTTGCTTTCACACTTCGGGCGAGACCGAGTGAGGCCGAGAAAAGCGTTTTTGCATTCACACTGCGGGCTAGACCGACGCTGATCAGCCGATTATCTACTAGTCCGCGTACAACCGTTTACAAAGCGTTTTCAGCGGCCAAAAACGCTTAGCTAACAAAAACTCTAAAAAAAACACCCTGATCGGCTCAGTCTCGCTCGGCGTATAATGTGAATAGCCCTATGCTAATACATGTGTATGTTTCTCAAGCGGGATCGCCCTCACTCGGTCACTAGCGCAGTGTGAAAGCCGCCTAAGACTTTACACAGCAAAATACGATATCACACTTAAACCTATTAAGGATTATATGTTGTTTTTTTTTATAACAAAAAAAGAAGGGGTAAACTAGGTTAATAAGAGATAATTTTCTTATGAATTCTCTCTCTCTCTCTCCCTCAAAAACGCCAAATTTGAAGATATAAAGTCTTACTAGGACACCATCGATTGAAAGGATCAACCACTTAAAAATTTTACATTATAAGATCAATAGTTTGGAACTTGTCTAACCAACTTGAGACCTCAACTATATATAGTTTTGGTTAGCCCGATTGTTTTAGGACAAGACCATATAACTTCTTGGACAAACTTGTCCCTATATCATATTATTTAAGAAACAAAAAAACCTGATAAACAATGGAAAAGAACTGGTGAAATTCAGAAGGAGAATAGTTCTTAGCTACTAACAGGCGAGTATATTACCTAATTTAATTGACTCAACAAATAATCGCCCTTTAAAAACTTAATTATAATTTTTCTTTTAAATTAAAAGACACAACTTATTTTTCAACTTTGAGCTGACTCCGAGACAGTGTTCCTAATCAGGGAATCTTCCTCTTTGGTACAGTTGATAAGGAAATCGATAGCAGGGACGCATCTTAAGATTTAAACAAAACTTGCTGAATATTTCTAGGTACTTATACAAGAATTGTTGACAATTTTACAGAGTTATAAATACTTGCACAGGAATAGTTGAAGACTTGCATAAGGATTTTTCTTGACTTGCATAAGGATTCTCTTCTGCGTAAGGATTTGTGTAATTTCACAAGACTTGCTAAAGGTTCTAAATACTTGTGTTGAAGCAGAAGACCTTCTTAATAGGTTGACAAATTTTTGGTGTTTATCTAATGGAAAGATTTGAGCCTGTGCCTAGTAAGTAAGAAAGTAAAGTATCCTATAATCAATGTGTAAACACTCAGGATCAAAAAATTATAATAGATCTGGCTGTCTTTCAGCTCCAACATATCTTCAACAATTATCTGAAATCAGACAATAAATAAAATCATAATAAAAACAATATAATTCGTTTCTTATCTGTGGTGCTTTTTATGGCATTAAAATTATTAGCTCAAAATGTAAATCACGAGCATGACAAATTCATAAGTTTACAATATATCCAATTCACAAAATTAACAATTAAAAACTACCAATTGGCACACTTTTACATTTGCCATAGGTAAATTAAATTTAACTAGGGATTGTGTGGCTCTATCATTTAACCGAGCATAGTGCAATAAATATTGAATATTAAGAAAATAGTTAAACATTTAGAGTTGATAGTTGAGGAGGATGATTGAATTAAAAGCTAGACTGGGTGGCACCCCAGTCCACTATATTCCTATTTGACCTTCCTCCATTACACTTCCAGCTCCTAGCTAACTATGATAACAAATGTTTGTCTCATTGAATAGATAAAGGTAAAATATTTTCCCGTGCTAAAATTCCAATTTTAAATTTTAAGCTCACATTAACACTAGTGATGTGCGTGAACGGTTGGATGGATAAGGCTATCCAATGAAGTTAGCCTGAGCATTGGTAAAAGAAACATGAATATCAAATTTTAACTAAATCGGTCAACATTACTTAAGTTATCATTGGACACGTAAATGTTACAGACAGATTACAGACAAACTGACAAATTGAATATTTAGTTGAATATAAGAAACTCGCTTCAATTACAAATCGTGAAAGCCAAGCTTTTGAAAATGAACATTTTTTAAAGTAATACCTTGGTGTCTCTGAAATGACAGTAGAACATATCGTTTGGACAATCCAGCTTCCCTCGGTCCATTCCATACTGAGAAAGTACCTGGATCTGAAATAAATTACATAATAAATCATTTAAATTAAATAAATAAATAAGATTTTGCTTTTTGTTTATCTAAATAATCAGAAACTGATTTTAAAAAAAACATATTTTCAGATTCAGGGGACCTTAAACATCTTTTCAGAACAACACCTTTTAAACATAAAATAATAATATATTTTCAGGTTCAGGTGACCTTAGGCCTTCAACTAAAAAAAATAACCCAAGGTTGAGCCAAAAAAAATATAGTTTGATTTAAAAAAGAAGCAAAACACAAGCAGAAGAAAAAGTAAACTCTTTTTGGACTGTACCAACGCCCATGTTAATGCATTAATAAAATCATTCATTTAGTTGTAAAAACTCTTACATAGGATAATATCATATTGCCTATTAGACATGGTTACAACTCAACTCGACTCTTGGAAGAAATAGACTTTAGATTTTAGGAAATATATGGTTCTCTTTTATCCCAGTAAGGTGTAAAATTGCCACCGTACTTCTAATTACTCATATCCCTCAAAAAATATATTTGTTTATTTTGAAGTTTTCAATTGCTACCAAGAATAGTCGTCTCCAAAAATCAGTTTGCTTAGGACATCGGTTTTTGTAAAACCTCGAATCATAAAATTATTTCACTTAACCCATACAAGAAAATGAATCAAACAACCTATCTAGGTCATAAAACAGTAAAATAAATTAGATTTAAAAAAGATTTGAGGATTTATAAGTTTTTTATTTTTTTATTTAATAGTAATAATTTTAATTGGAAAAATTAATTTACCTTTTTTTAAAAAAATTAGTAATCTGGGCTACAAGGTATTATAAGAAGAACAATGAAATACATCCCTTGGTTCTGAAATAGGTTTAATGTAAGCACATTGTTTGGGAAGACAAGCTGAGACCAGGTCCAAGTGCCAATTAACAAGCTAGCAGTCAACTGCATCATAATCTTAATAAAATTCTATAAAACAACTGTAATTATCGGTCAACTACCTCAAATATATATCTGAAATAACTGAAGACAGTAAGGATTCGTAAGATAGGGGCCATGTCCTTGATTAACACAAAGAATCCTCCAAGCAGGACATATATACCGATGACTACCGAACTCAGGAACACTCCGTTCTAAAAAACAATAATGCACATAAGTTTATATTATATATGGTGTATACATAATTAAGGGGTCAGCTCATGGCAGTCACTCATCCTTTGGAAGGAGATCTCTGAAAAATATCCATGGACGGTGTCCACCCCTCTCCCCAAATACTAGTAAAGCTGAGCTTAAATATAAAATATTGATTGATTATTATACTTACAACAGGATGGGCCATAGTTCCAAATATTAGGCCAAATAATTCAGCCATGATGGTGACAAAACCTTGAGACAGTGAATACAAAACTACTCGTTTGAGTTCGAGGGCCTGCCCAGTCAGAACGTACGTCAAGAGCATGAAACTTCCATTCACAGTCAACTGAAATAGGTCAAACATTAAAATCAATAATTATTGTAAATTATTAAATAGGAATTAAATTTTGTATACACCCTACATTTATGTAACAAATTTTTTCATTTGTTTTAATATCATATCAATTAGTTGACTAGTTAACAAGTTTATATCTTAAAGGTAAAGTAATGAGTCACATTTCGGTAATTTTGCCAGATCACTAAAAACAGAATATGGTAATGCAGTAGGTATATACCTAAAAAAATAGGTATTTTGAGGTAGAGGTTTATTGATTTTTACTAGCTAATCTTTATAGTTATCAATTTTTATAGTTATACATTTCCAATGGTAGCAGTGAATAAATTGATTTTTTGCATTAACATTTTTTTTATTTTTCTGATTTATCAATATGTTATGTGGCTTTCAACCTAAAATACAGGGGACAGAAGACAAGAGATATGTCTCTTGGTCATGTCAAATGGTTGCATGAAACTTTAATTTCTCATTTCAGAAACTTTAGTTTCACGTTTTATGAAACTGGTTTCATGCAACTAGTTTTTTTAATCTAATATCTGAGAAAAAAAAACATCTGAGAAGGAATCCATCTTTTTCTCAAACTTTGTTTAATGAAACAAAATAATATGTAGTCTTTGAAATTAAATAAATGTCTCAATATATTGTTTACCTGAAGAGGGAGATGTACAGACAGGAAAGCAAAGAAGTATGTAGTGAACTTGTACCAGTTATTAAAATGTTCCTTTTTAAGTATCTTCATTTCACAAGGAACTGAAACCATAAATAGAACAAATGCAATTATACATATTTTAAATTATAAAATTGGAATAACAATTCAAACAACAATGTATCTGAAGCCAGTTGACTGAACTATAATTTTGAATGCTGGCGCCTGAGCATGTGCATAATTTGGCTGTCTGAACATTCACAACTGACATACCCAGCTTAAGGAATTCTTGTATAAATATTATTAATTATTTGTAACTTAATATAATTGTTGTCATTTCTGTTGTTTCATTATCAATCAATTTCTTTGTTAGTCACTGTATTTTACCACTACTGGTTGAACAATAAACTTACTTTAAGTGTAGAGAAATTTTTCTATTTTTACATCTAAGGAAATTTAGTAATTCAAATGGTGTCAAAAGTAAAAATAAAATGTGTGTAAAGTCTCATGTAAAAACGGTTTCGTTAGTATTGTAGCATTGTAGTATTAGTAACAGCAGAAATATGGTTTTAAGGGGGTGGGGGACACATGCAAAATGTTGATGTTTTTTGACAAAATCGCATGGAAAATAAAACAATTTCCACAAGTTTTATATTTTTTATTAATCTGCTCTTCAATTCCTTTCATTTGATACCCCACTCGAAATTACTTTTAAGAAATCAATAAAGTAAAAGTAAATTAAATTCTACAATCATACATAGCTCGTCCAATAACAACTGCAGGAACAACAACTGCAGTCCAAGTATTTTCAAATCTATTAATCAAAATTATCAAAACTATTTTTGAGAAATAATTAGTTTACACAATCTGAGTTTTTGGTGGTAGTACCCTAAGTTAAGAGCTCTTCTGATTTTTCTCAACACAGAAGTCAAACTTCTAATTTTAATTTTTTTTTTTTTTTACAGACCATTTTTGGCTAAACAATTCAATTTTATTGATATGAATACTGAATAAGTTTCGTTACATTTGATGGCTGCCGGCATGGCGATGGTGTAGGTCAAGTAGATGGTGAAGCCGACGAAGAAGGCCAAGTTGTTTACAACTCTAGCCCCATTATTACCCACTCCGGTGAACAACAAGCCTAGGAACACGCACATTATCGAGTGAACAATAATCTTCAAATAGCTCGCTGTCTGAAACAAAACCAATATTATGAGCTATACTTGGTTCAGATACCTCAACAAACAAAAGAGCCTATAAAGGACACACACACCAACGTCGACTTTTACGAGAGATGAGATTTAAAAAATAAATACCCAGTCTCGATGAAGCACTATAAGCATCCTAGGCATGAGATAGAAGTAACGAGTCCACTCTGATGGCTTCTCCTCCCCCTCATTGTTATTACTGTCACCAAGAAAATCCGATGAATATTTAAATTTATTTCCTGCACAAAACAAAATAAATAATTAATAAAATCTCTGGTATAGAATTCCCAGGAATAGGATATAACGTAGATTATGTAAGATACAAGCTTCAGCTATCAGACTGCACCAGCAGTTCACGTTGCTATAATTATCCGAGCAACATGTAAAAACCCAAGAAGATACTACTAGTATAGATGTATCAGTAGGGAATAGATCACTTGAGACCAACCCTATTCCTGAACCCTAGACCATGCTCTCCACTCCTTAAGGCCATGCCCACTTATATACTATTTTAGCATGGAACATGCTTTATCCTTGACCTAACTACCAAAAAAGTTTCACGTTTTTGAGGAATGCGGATGTGCGACGAGTAAGAGTTACGAAATTTTCTAATGATTTTCACGTACAAGCAAGCCGTTTCTAGGGAAATGAAACTTCTTTAGAAGCTCTCGATTTATCACGCATTTCTTTCGTACTTGTTTTTGGTATTTATGTCGTCATGTTATAATTATTTATGTTATTAATGGATGAAGTAAACAATGCCAAAGAATCAGCGAGATGCAAGAAATCAGCAAACAAAAAAAAAGCGTGGCTAAAGCATTTTCCATGTTTCTTGACTTTTTTATTATTCGTTTAAACTACACAGAATATGTATTTAAGCCATTTTGCTTACATTATGTCTGTAAAAACCTATGAGCTGAGCTGGATTCACCCTCTGATCTAAAGCTCAACACTCTGACAACTAGAACAAGGGACTTCTTCGTAGAGATGGGAAAAGGGACTTCTTGACTAGACCCTTCCTGTAGCAGAGCATTATAAGAGAATTGAGGGGCACGTCCAGAGGTGGCGATATTGTTTTAGATGAACAATTCAGCTACATTTATCTTCTATAATTTGTGCAAAATTTGTGAGGAAGAAAATTAACCTTATTAGGAGAAGTCCTGTATTAATTCGTCTCAGGTGGGAAATCTTTGGCTTAGCCATTCTGCTTACTAAAAAGTAAGGTTGCTTTTCTAAGAAAGGTGCTCATGTTCTGCGGATAAGTCAGCCTACTTCCCAAGTAGCACGACTTTGTCCCTAGGATATCCACAGGACCAGTCACTTGGTCCATGGGCACATCCTGTCGAGGGTAGAATTTTTGCTTCTGGATGTCATATGACTGACCCGATGTCCGCCGTTTTAACGTCCATGGGACTTTCATAGCACATCAGTAGGGACAGTTTTGGGACATATTCTGGATGCTTAAAATGTAATTTTTTAAAATAATGAAGAGTTGTTACACTACTCATAAGTATTTTCAGCTACAGCAATTACAGTATAAATCTATATTATTTGACTCCCATGAGAATTCTAAGATTTAATTAATAGTACTAGAATTTTAACTGGTTATCCCACTAAGGATGTCCATAGGATACACTTAACTGGACGTCCCATGAAGGATACTCTTAACTGGACGTCCCATTAAGGATATCCATAGGACACCCTAAGGATGACCCAATGAGGTATCCAAAACGGGATACCATAGGGAAACCTCTGGGCCAAAGATTACGGACGGGATAAAATCTGGACAAAAGGATATCCCAGGGATGTCTTTCGGATCAGATGTGCTACTTGGGTTAGGCTGACTGTCCAAATTTGGACAATCATTTCTAACAATTATTATATACAAGTAAATAAACTATCTTTCAATAATAATTTTGTTACCTTGATAAGGCTTAGTTTGATCATTTTTTCTCCAGTCAATTTTGTTTGATTCTGAGATCATTTTTTCAGTATAATCACCAAACTCTCCACTAGTCACATCCATCACTATAAATAAACAGAAAAACTATTAAACTAATATAAAACTATATTATATTAGTTACAAGTTATTGGCCTTATAAACAAATAACAATGCACGTTACATTGATAATGGGATAAATAAAAAATTAAATATTCTTCAAGAATAAGTAAAAATAAACCTTTTTTCCTAAAAAGTTAAAAATGTACATAAATTTTAAATTTAAATTTGAGATTAATGGCAGGCTAAGGACATGGCTTATTGCTAGCCCTGAAAATGGTCAGGGATATATCTTATCGTATAATGTTCAGGAATTTGCCTTGGCTTTACTTTTGCACTTGGGGCAACTCACAAGGAAATTGTATCTGGTCCAGCTGAATGTCGATTAAATTATTTGCCTTCCTGGATCCCCAATTTTGCAGATTTGATGGATTGAGTGTATTAAATGGATTTAGCATAAAACCTCTCAATTTTAAGGACCAATCATAGAAGAATGCATTGAAGCTTTTCACTTTCCAATCATGCTGAATAGCCATAACAACACTAGGCAGCTATAGTTCATGCAACATTGAGCACAAGCTAGTGCTCTATCCTTACCCTGCTAATTCATTGCAACTATTGTTACACATTTTAATATAATTTAATAATAATACTAAATATATTGAGTTCTTCTTTATTATTTTATATACATAAGCCACCATTTAACATGAACATATTCACCGTAATGATGAGCGTACCAAAGTCAGCAGGATTGTGGAATACGGGACAGGTGAGTCCGACACAGTTGAGGAAGGGAAGGATGTTTGAGGTTGTACCCTGGTAAACAGTTCTACCTAAAGATACGAGATATAGGTGATCAAACTGAGAGAATAGAGCTGCTGAGGGCTGATGTATTGTACAGATCACTGTTCTCCCTGATCTAGCCAGACCTTTCAACTTACTAATCAGCAAACTACAGTTTGAACTATCCAGCCCACTGAAACAACACAGATTATGTTATAAATATATAAAATATGTGTTATGTGTCTTGCAATGGTCTCTGACATAATATAGACTCCTACCTCCCCCTGAAGATTTGTCTCATTAGTATAACTGTAGTTATACTAACGGAGTGTATTTTTCACTGTCTGTTTCCCGTAGTTAATAATAATTATAATTTGATTTAAAATAAAATTTAAACTTTCCGTAGTATGAAAACTACCAAAAACTTAAAAATTGAATGTTTTTATGTGTAGAGACTATTTCCTGTAAATACATACTAGTACTTATTACTTTTTTCAATCCAACAAAACCCCAAAATTTCATTTTGATATTGGCCGCCATTTTGAAGTTATCGATTTTTGAATTTTGAAACTTAGACGTTTAATAATACCATAAGTATAAATAAGTTTTTGACAAATATCATATCGTTGGAACCGGTAAAAAATAAGAAACAAATAAAAAAAAAAAACAGTTTAAAAAATAATTAGTTTAAAAGTTATAAGCGAACATAATTATTAAGTAGTGCGATACTTAAGTTTGTTTACATCTGTCAAAATTCAAATAAATGAAATAAAATAAATTAAAATAATGTATATTTTTTTTTTGAAAAATGGCATTGAGCGGGAGAGGCCACTTTAGTGCGGCCTCTCTCGCAAGGTTCCAAAGTACCCCGTACCCGATTTTTAAATTAAATTAATTACACACATAAAAAAATAGTCTGCCAATGAGTAGCCCATAGCTTCCTTGCATCCTATTCCTTATACTTAAATGATTTTATACATTTACAACCGATCATTGTAAAATTTATTTAATTTTCCCCTGTTTATTAAATGGGTCAAAATTGTTTTGATTTTGTACATGAATTAAAGTATCAATTTAGCAAATTATAAAAAGCGCAGATGATTGAAATAAATTTGGAGCTATCTGCAGGCTACTAAATTTTTAAAAAAATCCAAAGTTCAAAATTTAATCGTAGTAGGTATATTAAAAGCGAAATTTTTAAATTATTCATTCAACATATCGTGCAGAAAATTTGTATGGTATAATGTAATGTACGCCGTAATTTAGTTAATTAAGTAATTTAAAATCATTTGAACAAGCTATATTTTTTTCTTTGAATAAAGAAAAACACATTTCTGTTAGAATTACCCTCATTCTTTACACATATGTCTGTGTTGCATAATAGATAATTATTATATTTGATTGCCGATTAACCCGCTATACGTTCGACTGTTGCATGACAGATAATTAACTTATTATTATTGAGTTAAGTTAGAAAACTTGAGAAACCCTTACCGTCAAACAGTTTTAAACCTAGAACACATTTATTAATAAAACACAATGTGCAATTTGCCAAAGGTGTGCTCTTAGTACAGTCAGTCCCAAACGAGAGTTAGTGCGTTGATAGCGTGGGAAATCGAGTGACACACAGAATGGCCATCCTCTCTGAGGGAAAAACATTTATCTTTGCCTTGTTGGCCCGACCTTTTGTCCGGGAAAATCTCGAGCTCTCATTGGCTCCCCCCCCCCCCCCATTTGCTAGTTTTGCCCGCGCTATCAACGCACTAACTCTCGTATGGGATAGACTGCAGTTCATAGAATGAGAGTTGATGACAAATGTTTTGCATATACATATCTCAGAATTTGCCAAAGAACAATGGTACACTTCAAGAATTACTGGATGTGTTAGAGAATGATGGGTAATAAGGGAGTGGTACGTCTAAGTAACTGCAAAATTTGTGTAGGTTTCAGCTTTCTAGAAACAGGTTAAAAATGCTAAATAACAGAGTTAATAAAAGGGTAGTGAGATGACAGTGAACTAATTATATCACTTGTCAGTCACTTAAAATTATAATAATTGCTTATAACCAGAGATAATAGATAATAAATAAAGAGGATAGCTAACTTCTCAGTTGTATGAGCATTGCTAAAGCTAGCTCTCGGCCATCAGACTTCAAAACAAAAAAAAAACTGTTTCTTAATTGAGGGCTAATAACTAAAGACGCCCATTTGTATATTATTTCTCATCCAAATCAAAGACCAGCAGCTGTTAATCAACAAAATAAATGATCGTCTTAATACTGTACTAAAACTAAATACGAGAGTTTGCTCTATGCTCTAACAATTGCTTGAAAGGTTGCTAAGGAAGTTGACTTAAGATTCCAAGGATGCGATCGGAATCACTAACCGGTCAGCTGATCGGTCGCCCGGCGGTTTGTTGTGGTTAGTGTAATGTCGGCTTGAAATAATCTTTGAATACTAAGATATAATACGTTGAAGGCAGCGGTCGACCGAAAAGGTTGTAAACAAGCATAATGAATCATTTACATTATGTTCCTTGTTTAAAGAAATAAAACACTGTAATAATAAAATATTATAATGTTGATTGGTATACCAATTTTTTTTTTAATTTTTTAAAAGCAAAAAAGATAAAACAATTAATCGTATAATTGAATAATTGGTAACAGTGAAATAATGAACTAAAAGTTTTCCGCGAATACTAAAACTAGGAGCCGGAAACCTTTTTTTTTCTTCTTTCTAACTTTTAAGTTTTGCATTTGTGCTCTGTGAGTGTACCGTCGTATTCTTTGAAAAAAATATAAACAACACATAAGAAGACTATATTATGGTCATTTGTCGGTTTTCTACTCTCTGCCTTCTAAGAAGGATTCCCCCTAAATTTATTCAGAAGAATGTTTGTCATCTTAATTATCTGGGAGAGATAACCTAACGTTTTGTTCTATGCCCCAAAAGCAGTTTAAGAGATATAAACAGATACATCAATTTAAATCGCCTTCAAATTTAAGAAGCCCTCGCATTTAAGACGACCTCGAATTTAAGACACACCCCATTTTTGAGAGAGCTCAAAATCATAGACAAAAGTGCGTCTTGAAGTCGATGCAATACGGCATATCTTACGGTATTACGGTATTTTCAAGGAGCAATTTAAAATAAAAAATACTTTATTTAAACAAACAGCAAATTAGTTTTGTTAAATGTAAGCAAACACGCTAATCAACACTAGTGCGGAAATAAAGAATTATGAAACGCGCATGCGCAATGAATAGGTACAACTACGAAAAGAATCACCTTCTACACGTTTAAACAGAGATAAAATGTTTATATTTCGCACGACTACCGAACTATACGATATATCAAATTAATACCCCATTACCGTGAAATCGTTTGTAGTGCTGTAATGAACTGCTCATGCGCGTTGCTTAAAAATTTGTAACATAATCTTCACTGACATGTAAACAATCACTTTAAGTACCTAAATAAATAGAGCATAGCGACGGTAGATAAAGAATACTTACGATGTTGGCTCGTCAAGGTAGAGTATAGAAGGGTTGTTGATAAGCTCGAGGCAGACGTTGAGTCGTTTCTTCTGTCCTCCTGACAGTTGCCCACATCGAGTGTTGCAAGTCTCTCGCATAGCCATACTGTCCAATATGTCTTCTATCTGACAAAATAAGCATTCATTATTATCATAAATATACTAAGTATGAGTTATCAGGGTGATTTCCAGCAAGTTTGGTTGGAAAACTGCCACCTTTCATATCGATTGAGAAAATTTGAGCTTTTATAAACAAACAAAAAAAAAAAAAAAAAGCAAAGAAAAAAAAATTGGCCAAGTATGTGCTTTCAGCACACACAAAGGATTCAAGTTAACAAATAAGACTTTTTAGCCCAGCCGCATCAAGATGTCGGCCATTTATAGTTCGATTTAGCTTTAAATTTTGAACTATTTATTATAATTACTTGAAACGATCGCTCTTATATGCATTTTAGGTTTCTGTACGAAGTACGAAAAGAAATCTTATATAACGGCTCTGTCTGTCAGTCTGCATCTCCGTTGGTGTCTGTCCGTTGCTTGTTTCAATTCATAAACTACTATATCTAGGAACAGGTGCATTTTGGCATTTGTGACGACTGTATACTTTTTGGAGTTTTCACACTTAATATTTCCAATATTATGGCGGGCGAATAAAAAAAATTTTTAGTCACCATGACATGTTGTACATCAATTTAATGGTCTTAAAGTGTAGAAAAAGAATATGCAACTATTAAAATTTTACACTCAATTATTTTAACTTAATCGTATGGAAACCGGCGATTATAACCTCACGTACTTACGTGAAGCGCGCCTAACTTGTCTAAAATCCAAAGCAAAAATACTACTCCGAAGGGTCTACTCAATTAGTTCCCGAGACATTTTTAAGATTTAGGTGGAGGGGGGGGGGGGGGGGGGGACATTTCTTCTCACAAAATATACGACGTATGAATAATTCATTAAAGGAGTGTTTTGTGTTTTGTTAAAAAAAAGTAAGGCGCGCTTCACGTAAGTATGTGAGGCGATAATCGCCGGTTTCTGAATGATTAAGTGTAAAATTTTAATAATTGCATATTGCATATTCTTTTTCTACACTTCAAGACTTTAAATTGATCTATAACATATCATGGTGACTAAAAAACTTTTTTTAGTCGCCCGCCATATCGGCCGCTATCTTGGAAATATTAAGTGTGAAAACTCCAAAAAGTGTACAGTTGTCACAAATACCGAGATGCACCTGTGTGCCGAATTTCATGTTCCTAGCAAATAGTTGTTTATGAATTGAAACATGCAGACAGACAGACAGAGCCGTTATATTATAAGGTTTCTTTTCGTACTTCGTACAGAAACCTAAATGTAGAGGAAAGGACAAGAAATAAAACCAATTTTCAGGACATATTATATGGCGCAGATATGAATTGGAAACAAAAATTAAACCAAATATATATTTGTACTTAAGGCATCCTCTATCCACCTCTTCTATTTGTAACACTCCACTTGACGTTTTCCCATTATGAACTTTAATGATGTGCTATGCTTTTAAAACCGATTACTGTCAGATTGATTCATCCCATCCCAGCGATCATAGAATCCTTAAACGGAAAGATTTCCAACTCCCCTCTTTATCTACCTGTGTTAGACTACTAGCGCTCCACGGGAATTTTGCGGTTAATATTGTACTAATTTTTTTACACCATTCAAAATATTTTGAGTTTCTTAATCCAAAGAAACAAATTTATAAATTAATTGTTTGTCAGTTTACTAGATTCGAACCCGGAAACTTTCGAAATCGGAGCAATCGCGCATCTCACATAGCCACCGAGGCTGTTTTTTTTTTTAATTCGTTTATTTACAAAATAGTACAAATGTCTGACAACCAGTATTTGTTTATATTTTAGAATTCGAGGAATGTCAAAAGATCATAAGTAGTTTACAATTTTAACCGCCATCTGCCCGACCAGCACTAGTGGTCTTACACCTCTAGAATACTGGAGTTGGATACCCCTGTCCCATCTCTTTTTTTAAATCTGTCAAAATTAATATTTTGATTATTTATATAAATAACAGTAATACGTTGAAATTTAAAGATAAAGGAATTAAAAAAAAACTTTTTGCGGATGTATGAAAGAGAAACTAATGGACGCAGAAGCTTAAAACTTATATGGGACCAATATTGGGCAAATTAATAAATAACATATATTTTTAAGTAGTATTTTGCATTCACTCGAACAAATAACAATCATTTGAAATCTGTATAAAATATATATAAAAAAAAAACAGTTACAATTATTTTTAATGAACTATATAATTGGTATTATATATCTTGTAATTAATATCATTTATCAAAATTGTGGTGATCACAGAAAATACTTTCCACATTACATTTAGTTACAACTACAATTAAAAAATCAAAAGTAAATTAATAAATAATAGAAAGAGAAAAAATTAAAGATCTAAACACGCAACATTTCGTGATAAATAAAAATATCAATGGTAAAAACGTTTACACCATAAATGATTTTTTTAAATATAATTATTGCGTTATTTACTTTCTTTTACCCACCGTTTCTTGCGTATAATAATAATTGATAAGTGAGTTGGACAGGACTCTCCATTTAAACATGCTTGTTTGTCAAGTAGCGGTTCCATATTAGTTTTAAGCGTCAGAGCACTTTAATATTGAATAAAATTATGTGATCCCACTGAGAATAGAAATTGGCCAAAGAACCACACATTCATTTCCCAGTGCGGGATCACAATATAAGGATGCGAAGAATCTATGTGCCACACTAATTTGCAGACTATTTTTATAGTTCCCTATGTCCGGTGTCTATAATTAAACTGCTTTAATCAGTTGTAATTGAAGTACATGTGTACATTGAGTGCTTCCGTTCTATAATGCCTAACATTTTTTTGTTGGGCACGCAAAAGAATAAAACATAAAAACTGTGTTTATACTCATACGAACTAATTAAAAAACAACAAATGAACCTGGATTTCTTATCATAAGATAAACACTTTCTTGTGAAGAGCAGATATTTCCCATGAATACTAATGAGATAACATTTACATTCAGACTCAACTGTAACCTATTCAGCGTAAACAAATGACTCAAGGACTTCCTTGTAAGCCGGTTCAACTGTTTACCGTTTACCGATACGTGAGAGTTCATTAAATCAAAATACATCTCCTATAATGTGTAATTTAAATGTTCTACTAGCCTTCAATTAAGTTATTGGTGTCTACCGAGAATTTTAATTGGTGTCACTCACAGTTATTAAACCTAAAAGAACGAAAGTTGATTGAAGTTGGCCCTATTTATTCAATCCTTTCTTCCTTTGTTGGGTCAATCAAAAAATCAAACTCAAAATAAAGTGACTTAGTGACTACTTTTTTCTAAATAAAGCCGGGTCCCACGGGGAGTGAACACTCACACTAGAGTGAACAGTGCCACACTAGAGTGAAGACTGTTGTGACCCACGCCTGGAGGGGCGAAGAAGAGTGAAGTAGCGGAGGACCGTGGAGAGTTCACACAGGATAGTGATCACGCTTCACATTTTATCTTAAGGAGCTACCCATAAACGAGCTTCTCGTAGAAAAGCGACCTTCTCTAAAATCTCTATTTTTATAATTTGAACAGCTCGAATCATATAAAACTGACTCACTGGAATACAATTAGAAACTTCATAGTTTCACCGTCTTGCAATTTAAGAATACGAGCCGACGCCGATGGCTCAGACATAGTTATCTACTACCTTTTAAAACAACGTGAAGAATATAGTATAATATCACGCAAACTAACAAGAAATATAATATTATAGTATAATATATAATATAGTATAGTATAATAATATAGTATAATATAATATAGTATAAATATAGTATAATATATAAAATAGTATAATATATAATAAGTAATAATAAAACAAGCAAAGGTTAAAGGTTTTAGCCGCGGGCGGAGGAGATGTAAAAAGAAAGAAAGTGTTGCTTCTATGAAACGGCTGGCGACAGGAGTATTCACGCCTGAAAATTAAACATGTTTGATATGGAAAGTGAGCGGTAGTGAACTATCCTCACTCCCGGTGACGTCAGAGCAGAGTCACTGCGACACGTTGACACGGGACGAGTTCACTCTACATTGAGTCACTCTAGAGTCTTCACTCCCCGTGGGAACCCGGCTCATGTGACTTTCAGTGACCTTTAGTGGCTCACTTCAAGCCCTGCATTTAAGGTACTTAATGTGTATAGGCTATATTTCGTCCCCCTCCTGCCTCCTGCATAATCATGCCTAAAACACCATTAAGATTTTTTTTATAAATTGCTAATACTTTTTCAGTTTTTTATGTATAACACAAAAAAGTTTACATCTTTAAACTTAATCGCCAAAATTTCGAGCTCTCATATCATTAGTTCCCCTCCCCACCATTTTGATTTTCCCCCGTTGTCAGAATTAAAAAAAGATTAGGTATTAGTATTATAGGTTTAGACGAATATCTGGGGTTGGAGAAAGTTCAGTTAGAAGAAACGAATGAAGAAGTTTACTTACAAGTAGTTGCCTGGCCTTGTTGCCGGTTTTCTTGGAAAGTTTCAGACTTGCAGCGTGATACATGATCTCTTTAACGGTAAACAGAGGGTTGAGGTAATCTTCTTGTTGCATGTAAGCGCAGTACCTCTTAATTAAAGACTTTTTACTGTCTAATAATCTGTCGTTAGCGTAGACACTTCCTTCTATCCCTGTAGTGCTGCAATCATACAAAAAATATCCATAATTAACAGTTATTTAAACGAAATGGGGGCGACATTTTGAAAATATTTGTTTGTAGGCAAATGTGTTTTGTTGTAGACTAGGGTGCGGCAAAACCTGTAATTAGTCAAAACTAAAATCTCCAAGTCATAACTGGTTTTGACTAAGATCTTTAGTTGAAACCAATATTGGCAAGTCAGAACTATAGAGTTCCCAGTTAACATGTAGTCAAACCAATTTAATATATGTGTCTGTTCTAACTTTCATTAATCGCTTTTTATTTTGTGATAAATGATGAATAACAAGGAAGATTAAAAAAAGATGGACAAGGAACGTTTATTGCAACAAATTCTAAGTTTCAAAATTACTCAAAACAGACCCACTATTCTGGAATGACGCTGGAGACTTACAACATGCATTTGAATGAAGTAGAAGAGGCAAACTCTGGTGTACATAAAATACCTCTTTGCAAGGTATATATAGGGGAATATAGACGATTCAAATAATAATTCTATGCGTTAGATATCAAGAAATCTGTTTCGGCGAGTGAACCTGTGAAGTATATCATAGCCAACATTTCTATTACTAATAAGGGATTTTTGCAAATTATATTATCCAAAAGGAGAAGGTACAGCAATAAGGGGAGAGGGAAGCAGGAAACGGGGGCGTATTAATATTATGGCTTAGCAAAATAACTTCAATGTTTCTTGACGGTAGTTTATAAAATAGAGGTTTAAGTTAGGTAGAAATGAGGTAGTTTAGTTAGTAGACATTAGAATTTTTCGTTGAATGATAACAATCCCAGTTCTGTACAAGAAACCGGTAAAAAGAGTAGTGTTTGACAATTTTAAGGATAAACCCCAAAAAGTATGGTTTTTAATGTTTTTTTTGCGAATATCTCGAAAACGAAGCTGTCTTGAATCCATTTTTATAGGAACTATATTGTTCAACATTAAATTTCCCAAGAGAACCCAAACTGTTGTGGATTCTTTCAGGGACACCTTTTTTTTGCATTTTTACAAGAATTGGATGAGATCCTATCAGAATAATTTCACGCATTGCAGCATTTAATCCGCAATAATTTAAAAACTAGTCTGTTGATCTTAAACTTTAATTATACCATTCTAAAGCTTATCAAACGCAAAAGTCTTTCCTCAATTTACAACACTTCTAACATCCCTCAATTAATAGTAGAAAGTTCTGGAATTTCATGGACGAATTTTAAAAAATCAATTTTTTTTAATTTAACAGGACTTACCTCCTGTTTCATCTGAACATGCATGCCAAATTTGATCGAAATTGGCCCAATAGTTTTACCCTCGGGTGCGCGCGGTCCCAAATAAAATGTTTGCGCCATCACAATATTTTTTCTCTCTCTATATACAGCATGTACGAGAAAGTCAAATAAATTGGTTGTGCGTGAAGTCTCATGTAAAGAGGGTTTCGTTGGTATTGTGGACATGAAATTAGAATAAAGGGGGGGGGGACGCCAAATATTGATGTTTTTGAAAAAATGGCATGAAAAATTAAACACTTTCCACAAGTGTTACATATTTTTGCAATCTACTCTTCAATACCTTTCATTTGATACCCCACTCAAAAATTTAAAAAAATATTTTTTTCGCGTGTCGTGAATTATCCACCTTTTTGGATTTGAACAGCTGATAATTCTGAGTTCACTATATTTTTTCTGTGTGCTAGTCAAAACGATCTTTAATACTCGAAATTTTAATGTTTTCGTCTATTTTTTAATCAAAAGTTATTGTAACCGTACAGAGTGACAGACACAGGAACGAAGCTACCAGGGTTTCTTTTTTTGGTTTTACCAACGAAACCCTAAAAAGGAGAGTAATTTAGTACATAACTATTATACAAATTCATAAAACTATATATCTAATGTGCATGTGCTATTGCAGCTATCTAAATAACATCTTAATTGCTCCCTCTGCTGGTTAACTTTTTCTTTAATTACTTATAACAGGTTCAGACTATTAATGTAAGAAATAATAATTATGCTCTCACGAATTCAACTATCTCCAATCATGACATGGAGGGTGTTACGGACTCCTTAACAATTGATAGGAGAGTCGGGTCTAGCTCTATAATGTATATATATTTAGAAATTAAGACTAGCGTGTATCAGTAAAAAGAAAATTTGACGATTTACAGCCGTTTCAGAAATTTATTTCTTCCCTGCACAAGGTGCGAGGAAAAAATATACTGCCAATCGCTGTGGCACATAGCTTCCTCGCATCCTATCACGTACTTTATTGATTTGATACTTTTACAAGCTATTTATGTCTCATTTGTTTCCCTCGTTTTATTAATTTGCAAAAATTGTATTGATATTTTACATAAATTAAAGTATCAATTTAGCAAAATTTAAAGACCACAGACAGTTCAAATTAATCGGGGGCTATCTGCGGGTGCAGATAGCCAAACAAAATTGAGCGATAGACCGACAGATCGGAACCAAAAATGTTCCCTGATGTCTGAAACTGATTTTCTGTCTTGGAATTTTTGAAATCGAACATACATTTTCGTTCTTCAGAACGATCACATGGCTTCCGTTACCATCGGTAAGTTCGGGAGTAAAAATAGAATTAGTAATTACATCATGATATATTTAGTGTTTAGTTGACTGACCCATAAATTCCAACAATTAATCAGGTATCTCGATATGATCCCTCTAAAAGTGTGTATGCTATGTACTTTTGCCACCTCTGTTTCCACTGTCAGTGAACACTCTGGAAGTCTTCTGAAGTAAGGTCCTCCAACAACCTTATCGTACTCATTTTGATAGTCTCTAACTCCCCTAAATGCTGACCGTGGAGTAATATTTTGCACTTGGAGCAAAATATTTCAGTAAATATTTCACTTGGAGCAAAATAGGCGTATGAAAATGGATGCGCCAAAAACATAAAACTAGGTGTGTTACATACATAAAGGTTATGTTACTTATATGAAACTAGATACGTTACTTACATAAAGCCAGATAGTACGTTAAGTAGTGAACTCTTGCCAGCTCCCGATGGGCCCATGATGGCTGTAAGTTCTCCTGATTTGAACACGCCACTAAGTCCGTCCAATATTACTTTTCTTTCTGCAACAAATATTTCAAAATGTTAATAAATAGATGAGCAGTAAAGTTACTTGATTAAGAATACAAAGAAAAAAAAAAAAAAAAAAAAAAAAAACAGAACTATGGTCAGATGCAGAAAATTGTTCTAAGCTAACAAAACACTTCTAAGAAAACACTTCTATGCTCTTTGGTGCCACCTGAAAAGAAGTGCCTTCTCCTAAAATTGTTAATAAAAAATTAACTAGGGGGTCTGCACCCTACTATTATAGCTTCACTTGTATACTCAGTGCATGGCGTCCGCTACCCAACGACTTTATTGTCTGATGCTGGGGTGCTATATGCCCTCTCTATCAGTGTCGGAGCAATGACGGCGCTACGCAGAGGCATTTTGTAAAAATTTAATAACAAGTAGTTAGTTGCAAAACGGGAGTAATGTGTAAGAAGATTAAGATTAATTGAGCAATAAACAATCCAATAGATATCTAATATTTAACATACAAAGTATATTGTAGTAAGTCTAGAATATCCTATTAGTTATATGCCGCTCCTAGGCAAGATTATACAAATTCGCCCTTGTAATGGAATGTGAGTTAACTTTTTACAATGAGCTTAAAACCCATCACCTTAAACTAGATAGCAATACGCTGAAATTTAAACAAAAATTTCAGTAAGGTCATTGAAGTATTACTTACCGTACGATGAAACTATAAAAGAAGTGTCCAATAACATTCCCAAAGTTGTGTTTTTTTTTTCTTTTCGTAACAAAATTTTGTGGAACCACTCGTATTCGAAATCCTGACCTCATTAACAAAGCAGAGTGGAACCATGGGGCTAGGGAAGCTAATATGTTTATGTGTGCTAATATTTAATTGCACTAAAATGTACTTGTGTACTTGTGCTAAAATGTAATTTTATGTGTTATGTATTTTATATGTGAAGGTGATTTTGTAATGTAGAAAACTATTTTTCTTTATTTTAAAAAACATTAAGTTGTGGGAAATAAACAAATACTCCTTTTAAATATTAAAGAAATGTATTGTTTTCACCCAAAAAATCCAAAACCGAGATTTTAAAGGAATAATTCATTATGGGTGTTTTTAAGACAATTTGAGTGGTCTTTAGCTGGATATTGGATATCTGTGAGTGTGTCTGTTTGTTTGTCTGTGTCACGCGTATATAACTCCTTAAGGTTTTAATGAAACTTAATACAAAAATCAGACTTTACATTTACATGACGTTTTACTGCCTGGAAAATCATAAATTTGTGACCTCATTAACACACTTTGCTGAATCAGCAAACATTCGAACAAAATCAAAAAAATCTAATTGCGCCAATTATACTTTCTTCCTTTTTTTCTTTCTTTTTTAAGCACACACTATATTTACCCTTATCTTTCTCTCCACCTTATATCTATCCTTGTTTCACACACTGTCTAGCTAGGATGTTATCTTACTCTTCTTTACTTGCTGGACCAAATAAAATAGAAAGATCATTTAGATATAATAGAATGCTTATTTTTATCTTGCTTCATAAATATTAGAAGTCGTTTGAATTATTCGTTCAATTTTATTTTTTCTACACATTTTTTTTTTTTTTTAACAAGGATAAGGCTTTTTGAATTAATAACAGCATAAGTCATTGTGTAAAAATTTGAAACTGGTTAACTAAACTTGACTATCTATAACAGATTAGATTAGAAATATAATTCACGATAATATAGATCAAATTTTATCATCAATGCTTTCAAGAGGGCCTTAACAATCTATACAAATAATCTATAATTAATTACAGTTCACTTTGATTATATGAAAATTAAATTGAATAAAATGAAAAATAAAACAACAAACAAATTAATTTTTATCTACAATTAAGATAGCAAAAATTAAAATTCATCTGACCTCTTTTGTTATAAAGGGTGTGTATTATAACAAGAATAATAACGTAATTGGCTAGATAAAGCGTAATTTGGTCAATACATTTATTTCATAAAATTATTATTACATAAAAAATACATTTATCAGTAATAATTCGTTTTCTTAGTATAAATATACGTTTTCCCCCGTTTTATTATCATGCCTGTTATCATTTTGTTTGTTGAAAAAATAATAAAATAAATATTATAAAAAAAGAAAAAAAATACATGAAAAAAGTGTTCATCATTAAAATTATCAATGATACATTAATGAAAAATGAACAAAACAATATTCTAAATGGTATTTTAATATTTTTTATGAGCTATATACTAAAGAGTTAGTTTGTAGTTTTTATTTACTATAAAAACGACAACTTACTTGAATTATTATAGGAAGTGTTCAAAGTAATCTGGGGCTATCTGCGAGCTACTTTCGATAAACTATAAAAGTTTCATACAAATCAAATAAGTACTTTTGAAGCTTTAGGTGTAAATTAATGTATGTTTGTGCGCATATAGAAGAGAAACAAATAAGCATAGAAAGTTGAAACTTATATGGGACCAACAATGGGCTACTCATAACCTACCACCCAAATTCCATTGAAATTGGACGTGTAGTTTTTAAGATACGTTGGTTTTAAAACTTTAAACGACAGACCGACCGACAGACCGACTGACAGACCGACAGACAGCCACAGAACCAAAAATGATCCCTGATGTCTGAAACGGATTTCTGTCTTGGAAATTTTAAAATCAGAGACCTAAAAATGGGGCGACCCTATTCTGCATAATGGCTATTATGCAAAATACTTTGCATAATTTGCATAATGGCTACTTCTGATCGTACGAAGTCGCTAAAACTTGGTACAATTATCTATTATACTATAAATAAGCAAATGCATCAACTTTTAGACAATTTTGACCCAAAAATTGGGCTCCAAACAAATTCTAGCCATTTTAAAAGTAACTCCTACACCCAAGTACTATGGGTAATATGTACTTCTAATGCGGCTAGGGTGCTAAAACGTTGACAAATTGTTTATTATAGGGTATAAACAACATCCAACAAGTTTCAGACCAATAGAGCCAAAATTTACGGCTTAGGCTCAATATTTGTATTTTGCATAGCGGGGTAATTTTGCATAATCGGTACTTCTAACAATGCTACGGGGCTAAAACTTTGCAAAATTGATTATTATACTAAAAAATTAATATTCTGTAAGTTTTAGACCGATAGAGCCAAAATTTACGGCTTAGGCTCAATATTTGTATTTTGCATAACGGGGTAATTTTGCATAATCGGCACTTTTAACAATGCTACGGGGCTAAAACTTTAGTAAATTGTGTATTAAACTAAAAAATTAAAATTCCGTAAGCTTTAGATCGATAGACCCAAAATTTACGGCTTAGGCTCAATATTACTATTTTGCATAACGGGGTAATTTTGCATAATCGGCACTTCTAACAATGCTACGGGGCTAAAACTTTAGTAAATTGTGTATTAAACTAAAATAATATAATTCTGTAAGTTTTAGACCGATAGAGCCAAAATTTACGGCTTAGGCTCAATATTTGTATTTTGCATAACGGGGTAATTTTGCATAATCGGCACTTTTAACAATGCTACGGGGATAAAACTTTGCAAAATTGATTATTATACTAAAAAATTAAAATTCTGTGTGTTTCAGACCGATAGAACCAAAATTTACGGCTTAGGCTCAATATTTGTATTTTGCATAACGGGGTAATTTTGCATAATCGGCACTTTTACCAATGCTACGGGGATAAAACTTTGCAAAATTGATTATTATACTAAAAAATTAATATTCTGTAAGTTTTAGACCGATAGAGCCAAAATTTACGGCTTAGGCTCAATATTTGTATTTTGCATAACGGGGTAATTTTGCATAATCGGCACTTCTAACAATGCTACGGGGCTAAAACTTTAGTAAATTGTGTATTAAACTAAAATAATAAAATTCTGTAAGTTTTAGACCGATGGAGCCAAAATTTACGGCTTAGGCTCAATATTTGTATTTTGCATAACGGGGTAATTTTGCATAATCGGTACTTCTAACAATGCTACTGGGCTAAAACTTTAGTAAATTGTGTATTAAACTAAAATAATAAAATTCTGTAAGTTTTAGACCGATGGAGCCAAAATTTACGGCTTAGGCTCAATATTTGTATTTTGCATAACGGGGTAATTTTGCATAATCGGTACTTCTAACAATGCTACTGGGCTAAAACTTTAGTAAATTGTGTATTAAACTAAAATAATAAAATTCTGTAAGTTTTAGACCGATAGAGCCAAAATTTACGGCTTAGGCTCAATATTTGTATTTTGCATAACGGGGTAATTTTGCATAATCGGCACTTTTAACAATGCTACGGGGATAAAACTTTGCAAAATTAATTATTATACTAAAAAATTAAAATTCTGTGTGTTTCAGACCGATAGAACCAAAATTTACGGCTTAGGCTCAATATTTGTATTTTGCATAACGGGGTAATTTTGCATAATCGGCACTTTTAACAATGCTACGGGGATAAAACTTTTGTAAATTGTGTATTAAACTAAAATAATAAAATTCTGTAAGTTTTAGACCGATGGAGCCAAAATTTACGGCTTAGGCTCAATATTTGTATTTTGCATAACGGGGTAATTTTGCATAATCGGTACTTCTAACAATGCTACTGGGCTAAAACTTTAGTAAATTGTGTATTAAACTAAAATATTAAAATTCTGTAAGTTTTAGACCGATAGAGCCAAAATTTACGGCTTAGGCTCAATATTTGTATTTTGCATAACGGGGTAATTTTGCATAATCGGCACTTTTAACAATGCTACGGGGATAAAACTTTGCAAAATTGATTATTATACTAAAAAATTAAAATTCTGTGTGTTTCAGACCGATAGAGCTAAAATTTACGGCTTAGGCTCAATATTTGTATTTTGCATAACGGGGTAATTTTGCATAATCGGTACTTCTAACAATGCTACGGGGCTAAAACTTTAGTAAATTGTGTAATAAACTAAAAAATTAAAATTCTGTAAGTTTTAGACCGATAGAGCCAAAATTTACGGCTTAGGCTCAATATTTGTATTTTGCATAACGGGGTAATTTTGCATAATCGGCACTTCTAACAATGCTACGGGGCTAAAACTTTAGTAAATTGTGTATTAAACTAAAAAAATTAAAATTCTGTGTGTTTTAGACCGATGGAGCCAAAATTTACGGCTTAGGCTCAATATTTGTATTTTGCATAACGGGGTAATTTTGCATAATCGGTACTTCTAACAATGCTACTGGGCTAAAACTTTAGTAAATTGTGTATTAAACTAAAATAATAAAATTCTGTAAGTTTTAGACCGATAGAGCCAAAATTTACGGCTTAGGCTCAATATTTGTATTTTGCATAACGGGGTAATTTTGCATAATCGGCACTTTTAACAATGCTACGGGGATAAAACTTTGCAAAATTGATTATTATACTAAAAAATTAAAATTCTGTTGTTTCAGACCGATAGAACCAAAATTTACGGCTTAGGCTCAATATTTGTATTTTGCATAACGGGGTAATTTTGCATAATCGGCACTTTTAACAATGCTACGGGGATAAAACTTTGCAAAATTGATTATTATACTAAAAAATTAATATTCTGTAAGTTTTAGACCGATAGAGCCAAAATTTACGGCTTAGGCTCAATATTACTATTTTGCATAACGGGGTAATTTTGCATAATCGGCACTTCTAACAATGCTACGGGGCTAAAACTTTAGTAAATTGTGTATTAAACTAAAATAATAAAATTCTGTAAGTTTTAGACCGATGGAGCCAAAATTTACGGCTTAGGCTCAATATTTGTATTTTGCATAACGGGGTAATTTTGCATAATCGGTACTTCTAACAATGCTACGGGGCTAAAACTTTAGTAAATTGTGTAATAAACTAAAAAATTAAAATTCTGTAAGTTTTGGATCGATAGAGCCAAAATTTACGGCTTAGGATCAATATTAGTATTTTGCATAACGGGGTAATTTTGCATAATCGGTACTTCTAACAATGCTACTGGGCTAAAACTTTAGTAAATTGTTTATTAAACTAAAAACTTCGGCGATGCCTCAGTAGAAAACTTAACCTCGAGCAGGAAAACATACTTCTCTCCCTTGTTGCGGTTGCGTAAATAACTATTTGGGAATTTAGGAAATAATATTTATGTATACATTGAATAATATAAAATGTTTATATTGCAGTAAGGTAGCATAAGAAATGTTCATACAATTTATTTGTATTTATTGTTTTGTTTTTTTGTATTATCTATTTTACTTTCATGTGTCAGGTTCAGTCAATTATACATCGAACCTTGCAAAAGGAGATGTAGTTCTAAAAAGCTGCTAACCTGATTTCTTACTACTGGCTTAGATCTTGCAAGATCCTCTCCTTGCTCTGAAGTATTAATATCAACGCATGGATTATATGAAGAGCTTGCATACGAGTCTGCAAGACAGTGAGACATTTCCTGTAACTTTTTGGTGTTCTTTTTAGTATCGCATATTGGTGTTTCTTCAAATTAATGTAGGGCTACTGCACGCTACTTTCTATAAACTATAAAATTTTCATACAAATCACATCAGTACTTTCGAAGCTATAGGTATAAATAAATGTATGTTTGTGCGCATGTGGAAGAGAAACAAATGAACGCAGAATGTTGAAACTTATATGAGACCATCAATAGGCTAATCATGATCTACCATCCAAATTTAAATAAAATCGGACTAGTAGTTTTTAAGTTATGGTGGTTCCCAACAACTGAACGACAGACCGACACGGAACCAAAAATGTTCCCTCCGAATTTTTCAAATCGAAGACCTAAATTTTTTTCGTTCTTCGGAACGATAACATAGCTTCCGTTACCTCCGGTAAGCTCGTGAGCAATACCATTAGTCCAGTCAAATTAGACCAAAAAACGGGATTTAAAAACATTAAATCATATAGTTCTGTAAAAAAAACTTAAAATGATCGGAAGACGCTACAGTATAACGTACTAAAAGTCCCCGAGGGTGGGGCAAGTGACCCCTACAATTGAGGGTTTTAGGGGCCATTTTGGGTTTTTCACAAATATCTCGTAAAGTATTACCTTTAGGCGAATTGTAGTTATTTACCAATTTGTTCTAAATTAGATTTTAAACAAAAATAGTCCTTTTCATTTTTTTCCTAACTAAAACCGTTTTCGAGATAAATGCGTTCAAAATTTTTACAATTTAACACTTCAAGAAAATAGGGGGGAAACTGGATTTCTTTATCACAATGTACTAGCTAAAATAAAGGGGTGTTCTATATTCTTTCACCCGCTTTTGAATACTTCCCTCCTCCCAAGATTTATAGCTTGATAACCCCCCCCCCCCCCCCAGGTTTTTTAAAAAAAACCCTGCCCCCCTCCCATTTTTACTTTTTTAAAAAAACCTAATAATACTGATAGTCCAGGCAACATAGGAGATCATTTTGCTGGGGGAGGAAGCTTGCTCCCCCCCCCCCCCCCCCGGGCCATTGCTGATTTTTTTTTGTTTCTTACCACATGTCTTGAAAAGTATTGACATTAGGCGAATTATGATTATGTACAAATTTGTTCTTATTAAATTGCCAATAAAAATAGGCCTTTAAACATTTTTTCTAGCTCCAACCGTTTTTAAGTTAAAAGCGCTCACAGTTAGGTAATAAAAAATAAAGTAGGATTAGTGGGGCAAAAGAACTCTTTTTTGGGATTTACCGTAAACTATGCGTTGTTCGATGTTAATTGTCCATACTTTTTTTCAGTATAATAAATTTACAATTTAAGTCCAACGGCAACTCTGTACGTCCAATAGTTTCCGAGATATGCCACATAAAAAATTAAGTTTATTTTCAAAAAATTGAAATTGAAAGTAGTGCTCTCGTTTCGGGGCGAATATCGGTGTAAAACTGTTAACCTACGAGAAAAGGTATGACATATGAAGTTGTAGTAAAGATAATAAGATTCAGTTTACGTCAAACGACAACTCTGTACATCAAATAGTTCCCGAGATATTACACTTCAAAAATCGGCAGTGTTTTACAAAAAATGGAAAATTGAAGTACAGCTCTCGCTTCGGGGCGAATATCGTCATAAAACCTCTCCCTTTCAAGAAAAGTCAAAAGAAATGAAGTTGTAAGCACATTAAATTAGCTTTTATTCAAGTACAGAATAGTTCTGTTGCAATTCTAAAAAAAAGAAATTTCAAGAGTTCAAAATAATAAACCAAAACCACTAGTCCAGTCAACAAACTCAATTATGCAAAATACTAAAATTGAGCCTAAGCCGTTAATTTTGGCTCTACCGATCCAAAACTTACCGAATTTTAATTTTTTAGTTTATTAAACAATTTACTAAAGTTTTAGCCCAGTAGCATTGTTAGAAGTACCGATTATACAAAATTACCCCGTTATGCAAAATACAAATACTGAGCCTAAGCCGTAAAATTTGGCTCTATCGATCCAAAACTTACAGAATTTTAATTTTTTAGTTTAATAAACAATTTACTAAAGTTTTAGCCCAGTAGCATTGTTAGAAGTACCGATTATGCAAAATTACCCTGTTATGCAAAATACAAATATTGAGCCTAAGCCGTAAATTTTGGCTCTATCGATCCAAAACTTACAGAATTTTAATTTTTTAGTTTATTAAACAATTTACTAAAGTTTTAGCCCAGTAACATTGTTAGAAGTTCCGATTATGCAAAATTACCCCGTTATGCAAAATACTAATACTGAGCCTAAGCCGTAAATTTTGGCTCTATCGGTCTGAAACACACAGAATTTTAATTTTTTAGTTTATTACACAATTTACTAAAGTTTTAGCCCCGTAGCATTGTTAGAAGTACTGATTATGCAAAATTACCCCGTTATGCAAAATACTAATATTGAGCCTAACCCGTAAATTTTGGCTCTATCGGTCTAAAACTTGAAGAATTTTAATATTTTAGTTTAATACACAATTTACTAAAGTTTTAGCCCAGTAGCATTGTTAAAAGTGCCGATTATGCAAAATTACCCCGTTATGCAAAATACTAATATTGAGCCTTACCCGTAAATTTTGGCTCTATCGATCTAAAACACACAGAATTTTAATTTTTTAGTATAATAATCAATTTTGCAAAGTTTTAGCCCCGTAGCATTGTTAAAAGTGGCGATTATACAAAATTACCCCGTTATGCAAAATACAAATATTGAGCCTAAGCCGTAAATTTTGGCTCTATCGGTCTAAAACTTACAGAATTTTAATTTTTTAGTTTATTACACAATTTACTAAAGTTTTAGCCCAGTAGCATTGTTAGAAGTACCGATTATGCAAAATTACCCCGTTATGCAAAATACAAATATTGAGCCTAAGCCGTAAATTTTGGCTCTATCGGTCTGAAACACACAGAATTTTAATTTTTTAGTATAATAATCAATTTTGCAAAGTTTTAGCCCCGTAGCATTGTTAAAAGTGGCGATTATGCAAAATTACCCCGTTATGCAAAATACAAATATTGAGCCTAAGCCGTAAATTTTGGCTCTATCGGTCTAAAACTTACAGAATTTTAATTTTTTAGTTTATTACACAATTTACTAAAGTTTTAGCCCAGTAGCATTGTTAGAAGTACCGATTATGCAAAATTACCCCGTTATGCAAAATACAAATATTGAGCATAAGCCGTAAATTTTGGCTCTATCGGTCTAAAACTTACAGAATTTTAATTTTTTAGTTTATTACACAATTTACTAAAGTTTTAGCCCCGTAGCATTGTTAAAAGTACTGATTATGCAAAATTACATCGTTATGCAAAATACTAATATTGAGCCTAACCCGTAAATTTTGGCTCTATCGGTCTAAAACTTAAAGATTTTAATATTTTAGTTTAATACACAATTTACTAAAGTTTTAGCCCAGTAGCATTGTTAAAAGTGCCGATTATGCAAAATTACCCCGTTATGCAAAATACTAATATTGAGCCTTACCCGTAAATTTTGGCTCTATCGATCTAAAACTTACAGAATTTTAATTTTTTAGTTTATTACACAATTTACTAAAGTTTTTGCCCCGTAGCATTGTTAGAAGTACCGATTATGCAAAATTACCCCGTTATGCAAAATACAAATATCGAGCCTAAGCCGTAAATTTTGGCTCTATCGGTCTGAAACACACAGAATTTTAATTTTTTAGTATAATAATTAATTTTGCAAAGTTTTAGCCCCGTAGCATTGTTAAAAGTGGCGATTATGCAAAATTACCCCGTTATGCAAAATACAAATATTGAGCCTAAGCCGTAAATTTTGGCTCTATCGGTCTAAAACTTACAGAATATTAATTTTTTAGTATAATAATCAATTTTGCAAAGTTTTAGCCCCGTAGCATTGTTAGAAGTACCGATTATGCAAAATTACCCCGTTATGCAAAATACAAATATTGAGCCTAAGCCGTAAATTTTGGTTCTATCGGTCTGAAACACACAGAATTTTAATATTTTAGTTTAATACACAATTTACTAAAGTTTTAGCCCCGTAGCATTGTTAGAAGTGCCGATTATGCAAAATTACCCCGTTATGCAAAATAGTAATATTGAGCCTAAGCCGTAAATTTTGGCTCTATCGATCTAAAGCTTACGGAATTTTAATTTTTTAGTTTAATACACAATTTACTAAAGTTTTAGCCCCGTAGCATTGTTAGAAGTACCGATTATGCAAAATTACCCCGTTATGCAAAATACAAATATTGAGCCTAAGCCGTAAATTTTGGCTCTATCGGTCTGAAACACACAGAATTTTAATTTTTTAGTATAATAATCAATTTTGCAAAGTTTTAGCCCCGTAGCATTGTTAAAAGTGGCGATTATGCAAAATTACCCCGTTATGCAAAATACAAATATTGAGCCTAAGCCGTAAATTTTGGCTCTATCGGTCTAAAACTTACAGAATTTTAATTTTTTAGTTTATTACACAATTTACTAAAGTTTTAGCCCCGTAGCATTGTTAGAAGTACCGATTATGCAAAATTACCCCGTTATGCAAAATACAAATATTGAGCCTAAGCCGTAAGTTTTGGTTCTATCGGTCTGAAACACACAGAATTTTAATTTTTTAGTATAATAATCAATTTTGCAAAGTTTTAGCCCCGTAGCATTGTTAAAAGTGGCGATTATGCAAAATTACCCCGTTATGCAAAATACAAATATTGAGCCTAAGCCGTAAATTTTGGCTCTATCGGTCTAAAACTTACAGAATTTTAATTTTTTAGTTTATTACACAATTTACTAAAGTTTTAGCCCCGTAGCATTGTTAGAAGTACCGATTATGCAAAATTACCCCGTTATGCAAAATACAAATATTGAGCCTAAGCCGTAAGTTTTGGTTCTATCGGTCTGAAACACACAGAATTTTAATTTTTTAGTATAATAATCAATTTTGCAAAGTTTTAGCCCCGTAGCATTGTTAAAAGTACCGATTATGCAAAATTACCCCGTTATGCAAAATAGTTATATTGAGCCTAAGCCGTAAATTTTGGCTCTATCGATCTAAAGCTTACGGAATTTTAATTTTTTAGTTTAATACACAATTTACTAAAGTTTTAGCCCCGTAGCATTGTTAGAAGTACCGATTATGCAAAATTACCCCGTTATGCAAAATACAAATATTGAGCCTAAGCCGTAAATTTTGGCTCTATCGGTCTGAAACACACAGAATTTTAATTTTTTAGTATAATAATCAATTTTGCAAAGTTTTAGCCCCGTAAATTTTGGCTCCATTGGTCTAAAACACACAGAATTTTAATTTTTTTAGTTTAATACACAATTTACTAAAGTTTTAGCCCCGTAGCATTGTTAAAAGTGGCGATTATGCAAAATTACCCCGTTATGCAAAATACAAATATTGAGCCTAAGCCGTAAATTTTGGCTCTATCGGTCTAAAACTTACAGAATATTAATTTTTTAGTATAATAATCAATTTTGCAAAGTTTTAGCCCCGTAGCATTGTTAGAAGTACCGATTATGCAAAATTACCCCGTTATGCAAAATACAAATATTGAGCCTAAGCCGTAAATTTTGGCTCTATTGGTCTGAAACTTGTTGGATGTTGTTTATACCCTATAATAAACAATTTGTCAACGTTTTAGCACCCTAGCCGCATTAAAAGTACAAATTACCCATAGTACTTGGGTGTAGGAGTTACTTTTAAAATGGCTAGAATTTGTTTGGAGCCCAATTTTTGTGTCAAAATTGTCTAAAAGTTGATGCATTTGCTTATTTATAGTATAATAGATAATTGTACCAAGTTTTAGAGACTTCGTACGATCAGAAGTAGCCATTATGCAAATTATGCAAAGTATTTTGCATAATAGCCATTATGCAGAATAGGGTCGCCCCTAAAAATGTTTTGTTCTTCAGAACGATCATATAGCTTCCGTTACCTTCGGTAAGCTCGGAAGTAAAATTATTTAACAACACGCTTAAACAAGTATTAATTGTAATATTGTAATACAAGGACAAGATACTAAATCAGCAACATATATATATATATATATATATATATATATATATATATATATATATATATATATATATATATGTATTTAATTATAGAACATTTATATGATAGAATAATTAAATACTCTGCAAATTAATGTGGCACATAGCTTCCTCGCAAAGAAAAGACCGAATTAAGAAAAATACCTCGATAAAAATAATCAAAAAGTTGGATCGGCGTGGCACTATTCCAGTAAATATTGAATAAAGTTGAAGAAATTTAAACATTTTGTTGGAGAAACAAAGCCTCCAACAAGCACCAAAAGTTAGCGCCCATATAATTAATTTAATAAACAAATATAAAACTGCAACCAAATCGTAGAAACCGCTGTATAAAAAGTTTTTTTTTTATTTTACCCACCTCAAAACTAAAAATAACACAAAATATAATATAACAAAAATTAATCTACTATGCAAGAGCTTTTCAACGATATAAATCAATTATAAAAGATTAACTTTAACATTTGTACCCCGGTACTATTACATTATAGTATAAATTAAGAAAAATAGTACAAATAACAAACTTTTTATATTTATAGAAAAGGAAGGTAAAGTAGTAGAAGAAAACATTAGCTTCACAGTTCCACCCGTGGCGCATTGGTATGGTGTGTTAGAATAACTATTGTTAAAAGGTGAGGTTGATGGTTCGGGTCTTACTTTGGACACATCTTTTTTTTCTTAATTAGAATTCAGTTACACAAATTATTAATAGCAACAGTATATTATAGGAGGAAAGAAGCATTAAATTGGTTAACAACAACGCAGTTAGTGATTTATCTATATAGTTTATTAAATAAAAATAACTAAATATTCTTTGAAGCAATTTTATATTAGAAACATACAAAAAGAAATCATGGAAAAAAATGAACTCATTACGTTATTAACTAGCTTTAAGGATGAATTGAAATGTGAAATAAAGGAAACGAAAGATGAAATAAAAAGTACTAAAGAAGAATTATTCATTGCAAAAGAAGAAATAAAGAATGAATTAAACGGTAAAATTATGGTGTTGGAAGAGCAGTTAGATCGCTTCAAGCTTAAAAATGAGAACCAAGAAAAACAAATATATTTCTTAGAAAAAGATTTGCGGAAAAACAATATCATTATCCATGGGGTAAGTGAAGAAAAGCCTGAAAATTTGGCCCACCTGGAATCTAACATAATTCAATTATTAATTGAGAAATTGGATATTACACTTGATGTACTGCAATTAGACTATGTGAAAAGAATAGGTAATCCCAACAAAGAGAATAGACCTATCTTAGTGAGGTTATTACGGTATAACAAGAAATTTGAAATCATGAGAAAAAAGAAAATGTTAATGAATACAAACATTTATATAACGGAAGACTACCCCCGGAGTGTTAGGGATAAGAGAAAGGAATTATATAGTGAATTGGAAAAGGCAAGAGCAGAGGGAAAGTACGCTGTAATAAATTACGATAAACTTACTATCAAGGAGCAATTCACCCCGACAAACAGAAGACACAAAAGATACTTGGAAACAACACCAAATGAACATTCTGTAGACGAAAATAAAAAAGAACATAAAATTAAAAGAAAAAATATTATTGGATCCTCACAACAAAGACAGTTAACATTCTTTTATAACAATCATCGTGGAAAACCTGATGAAAAAAGAATGGAAGACGTGGGGGGCTGTTCAAATATTAATCATGAAAACACCCAAGTCATAACTAAACAAGACTCCCCAAATGCATGTACGTAGCAATCAAGGAATAAAACAAGTGAAGTGAAGAATAAATGTAAGAGTAAGATAATAACTGCGGGTAAAGAAAAATTAAATATATATAGCTACAACTGCCAAACTTTGAGAGATAAATGTAAGTTAGTGGAATTGATGGAAGAGCTAAAAAATGTAGAGTGGGACATTATAGGACTTGCGGAAATAAGGAGAAGTGGCGAAGGATGTCTCATATTGGAGAATGATGAGAAATTCTACTACAACGGAACAGGAAGTAACGGAGGAACTGGGTTTATAATCAATAGCAACATCTCCAACAGCGTCATCAAATTCAAAACTTATTCCCACAGAGTTACCAAAATAATTATAAAATTAGGAGGGCAGAAAACTGGAAGACTTAAGATAATACAAGTGTATGCACCCACTAGTGATTCATCTGAAGAAGATTGCGAACACTTCTATAATCTATTGCAAAGTGCTCTTGATGAGGACTTATGTAGGTCGACTGTGATAATTGGAGACTGGAATGCTAAGATTGGACGGAATTACAAAGAGGACGCGGTCGGAATGTATGGGCTGGGAACAAGAAATGAGAGAGGTGACAGAATGGTAATTTTCGCAGAATCAAATAAAATGTTCATTATGAACACATTCTTCGATAAACATCGAGATAGGAAGTGGACCTGGTGCAGTCCGGACGGAATTACCAAAAATGAGATTGATTATCTTCTGACTGATAAAAAAAATATGGTGCTAGACGTTGACACTGAAGATAAGGTTAATATTGGAAGTGACCACAGGCCAATAAGAGGCATCATCAAAGCTGATAAGCTTAAGAAATATTCCACCAAACGAGAGAGAAAAGTGATTGATAGGGACTTGTTACAAATGAACAATTATAAGGAAATACTGGCGAGGAACTTCGAATACGAGGGAAAAGAAGGCGATAATGTGAACGAAAAAGAAGCTCGTATTGTAGAGTGTGTAACTAAAACAACAGAGGAAATACTAGAGAGATCGATCAAAACAAGACAAAAAGGATTCCCTAAAGATATTAAAAAATTAATGGCAGAAAGGAGAAAGATGAAGAGAAAATCCAAAACGGAAGGATTCTCAGAACTCTCTAAGAGAATAAGACGATTGATTCAAGACTGGAGAAATAGTAAAGACATAGAAGAAATACGACTAGCTGTTGAAAGCGGATCCAGTTTGAAAAAATGTATGAAATCCCAACAATCTGGCCGAAAAGAAATTACTGCACTAAAAGATCAAAATGGTGACGTAAAGTATGAAGAACAGGAAATTTTAGATATTATATTCAATTTCTACAGCAAACTATATCAAGGTCAGAAAGAAGAAATAGAGGAACAAGAGAATACGTCTGAAAGTAAAGTGAATAGAGAAAATAAAGAAATCAAGGTGAAATGCATAATGCGATCTGAAGTTGAATACGCTGTTAAAAAATTAAAATTGGGAAAATCAGGGGGTGTTGATAACATTGTAAACGAACAAGTGAAATTAGGTGGCGCTAAAATCATCGATGAATTAAAAGATTTATTTAACTTGTGCATACAAAAAAGAGAAATACCTCACTCATGGCTTACTTCAAAATTAATACTGTTATTTAAAAAAGGAGACAAACTTGATATTAAAAACTATAGGCCGATAAACTTGTTACCGGTAATATATAAAATTTTTATGGCTGTTATAACTAGAAGAATAGAAAGTGCATTGGAAACACCAATAGATCAAGTAGGCTTTAAGAAGAATTATTCCACATGCGATGCCATCATTGTTACTCAGCAGTTGATATCGAAAGCACAACAATATAATTTTGAATTATGTCTTCTATTTGTGGATTTTGAAAAAGCGTTCGACAGTGTTAATCATGAAGCTATTAGGATCACATTAAAAAGAAAATCAATCGAACAAAATTATGTCGACATACTCGAGAGCATTTATGAAAACGCTGAAATGCTAATCACGCGAGGAAACAAAAAAGAAATGATAAAAGTCAGAAGAGGTTTAAGGCAAGGAGATGTGATTTCGCCAAAATTATTCTGCTCGATATTGGAAGAAGCTTTCGATAAATTGAAATGGGAAACATACGGAATAAATATAAATGGAAAAACTTTGAACAGGCTGAAATTCGCAGACGATATTGTTCTCATAGGCAAATCCGTAGAAGAAATTAATATAATGGTCTCTGATCTAACTAAAGAGACAACAAAATTAGGGTTGAAAATAAATTCTACAAAAACAAAAATCATGACCGTAAACTGTAGAAGTAACATCCCAATTAGTATTGAAGATGAAAACATTGATCACGTTGAAGAATTTATATATCTGGGTCAACTGATCACAAAGACCAACAGCTCAAAGAGGGAAATCAGTAGGAGAATAGGAATGGCATGGAGGGCATTCAATAAATATAAAAAACTATTTAGATCTAACGTAAAAGTTCAAGAAAAGACCAAATTGTGGAATAGTGTAGTTAAACCAGTTTTGACATATGCATGTGAAACATGGACTCTGACAAGGAAAAACATAGATATGCTAAGAAAAGCCGTCAGAGGGATGGAGAGGAGCATGTTGAAGATAACCAGAAAAGATAGAAAAACTAACAAATGGATAAGACTACAGACGGAAATGGATGACATTGGGAAAGTGGTAACTGAGCGAAAGTGGAGGTGGGCCGGCCATATCATCAGGGTGACAGATGAAAGATGGAGCAGGAAAATCTTGGAATGGTATCCAAGGGGCTTGACTCGCAACAGAGGAAGACCTGCTCAACAGTGGGATGAAGAAATGAGGAAATGTTGTGGAGGAGCTACGTGGAATAGAATAGCAATAGACAGGACAGAGTGGCGCAGGATGGAAAATGTGTATGTCCAAGCTTGGCTAACTCCGGAATGAAAAAATAGTTTTAGGAAAAATGTAAAAAAGTATAGTTTTATTTAAAAATCGCACATTAAAAAAAAAAAAAAAAAAAAAAAAAAAAAATATATAGATTATGATTTATAAATAGGTCAGTTATTGTATTATAAAAATGTATTATTTATTATTTGTATGTAGGAAAATGTAATCTCCGCAAATTATCCACAGCTACCAGCTGATTTGGAAATATTTATGTAAAAAACCTAAAAATGTTTTTGTATTTAATGTATTTCCAATAAATGGATTACTTACTTACTTACTTACCCCGGTACTCTGAGGTACCAAAATTATATTTTTAAAAACCAAACAATACAAAAGGGCATTCATTTAACTAATAAATACATATAAATAAAAAACCTAATATCAAAAAAGTATTTAAACCCTTTAACCTACAACAAAATTATAAATCTGTACTAAAGTACATGTACAACATTTTTAAAAAATCAACAAATAAAATAGCTTTAATGTACATATCAATGCCTTTAAAATGATATACGACACAATATTAAAAACCAAAAAAAGTGGTCACGTGACACGGCACATGGGAAAAAGTTTACTCTCATGTTCTCACCAAGTAGGATGAACTAATGAAATAAAATATACTCAATTTAAGGAGCATTAGCGTGAGATTCAATCGCCGCAATCAGAAATAAAATCAGCTAACTATTATAGAAACTGCGGCCATTCAAAGACAAAAATGGAAAAAAATAAAACCAAAAAATAACAAAATTATCATCATCTAAGGTACAACCGATGATGATACGACAAAAACTCATAGGACTAAAGTTGTAGATCTTTTAAAATCAGTTACCACTTGTGCTATCCATTTTCTAATACGACTTACCGTTTAGCCGCAATAAGCCCCCAAACCAGCTTAAAAATCAAGTCGCCCATTATTATTTTTTTAAGGGGGGAAGAAGGGGGAAAAGTGAACTTTTATTGTTATTTTTGTTCACAATATGGACGTTGCGTGACGAATGGCACAAACCGCAAGTCTCTAGCTCTTCTGGAAGTGGGTAAACATTAATTTCAGTCAGTGAGTCAGTTAGCCATGCGGCTTTATAGTATATGACATATTAATTTACCACGATTTAAAGTGCGCAGAAAGTTGAAATTAGGCAGGTGTTATCTGGAGGCTACTTTCGACAAACCATAAAAATTTTATACAAATCACATGATTACTTTTAAAGATATGGAAGTAAATAAATGTATGTTTGTGAGCATGTGGAAGATAAACAAATAAGAGCAGGTTGAAACTTATATGGGACCAACAATGGGCTAATTATGACCTACCACCTAAATTTCATTAAAATTGGACGTGTAGTTTTTAAGATATGGTGGTTCGCAAAAATTGAACGACTGACCGACAGACAGGCACGGGACCAAAAATGTTCCCTGATGTCTGAAACGGATTTCTGTCTTGGAATTTTTGAAATCGGAGATATAAAATATTTTCGTTCTTCAGAACGATCACATAGCTTCCGTTACCTTCGGTAAGCTCGGAAGCAAAAAACAAAATGATCATGTAGGAATAAAGTAAAAGTACTTACGAATGCTATAGATAATAGCAATAAATACAATCTGGTCACATAACAAATGTTATTTATAACACAATAGTTTAAGTTCCGCTTGAAAGTAATTGCTGTCACGAATGTTGGCGTGATGCGACAGAGTGTCTTTTTGGAATAAGTGTTTTGTACTCCGCTCTTATAACTCCTTTCTACTACAACTATCAATATACTTGCGATACAAACACTGCAATACCTTCCCTATACATGATACACATCCCTAAAGTTTCATTTATTTATCTCAAACTGTTAACAATTTAAGATGGGAGGGAGAATTTTGGACCACCCTGCATACTTATAATATAACTACAATTTAATTTACAAAAATGGCCCCATAAAAAATTGTAATTATACTATCTAGTAACTATCGGAACTCGGAACTATAATAATTAAACAAGTTACAGAACTAGTAGTTACCAGAACTCCCTTAAGGAATTCAAGACTTCACAAAAAAAAAAAAAAAAAATTATCTATCCTGGCATCTTGGTTATGTAGAAACAAAACAGTTGTTGAGCCTTATTATAATATTTAAGTTAATATTAAGTAACCTAAGTATTTAACTTTAAATCAAATTATAATTATCATTAACTACGGGAGACATACAGAGAAAGATAGACCCCTGCACCGGGACTTGAACCACGGGCCTCCCATTAATCCGTTAATGATAATTATAATTTGATTTAAAGTAAAATTTAATCTTTCCGTAGTATGAATACTACCTTAAACTTTAAAATTTAAATTTCTAATTGATTGTACTAGGTACAGGTACTAATTGAGTACTTTATAATTATAAGCGTTAATTCTCGGTCTAGTTCTATTGCCGTGAATATTTGGCTTGCTACACTTGTAGAAATTATTGAAAGCTTGGATTCGGGGAATTTGTATCGGTAACGACAGAGAAAAATCATTCTCCCGTATAGCTCAGTTGGTAAGAGCGCCTGTAATGGATTAATAGGAGGCCCGTGGTTCAAGTCCCGGTGCGTGGGTCTATTTTTCTCTGTATGTCTCCGGTAGTTAATGGTAATTATAATTTGATTTAAAGTAAAATTTAATCTTTCCGTAAAATTTGTATTTCTAAGTATTTAAGTATTAGAAAACGAAGCTCTCATTTGTTCATATTGTGGATCTACATCCAAAATCTTTGATATTTTTCATAGTTCTTTATTAATACTAGAAAACATAACATAAGTGTGAACATGTTATTATAAGTATCTAAAGTTTTGACGAGAATATAATGGATATTAGCTCCAATTTTGTGAATATATAATTTATATATTTTTTTCATTTAATCGGCTGGGAATGTGCTAGGGTATTATTACTGAATATATTTATTTTAAAGAGTACTATCATTTAAACTTAAACAGCAAAAATAACTTATAAGTCAACTAACCATCGATTAAAATACTGCTTGTATGAAAAAATATAAAATTAAAATTAATTACAATTTAACAAAATTACACCAGACCGCACGGGAGTGCCAAGGCCAAGTTCCAGTAAGCATGCAGTGTATCATTACTTAAACCAATTCACCCGGTTTTTCTCACCCTCTTATCTCTTCTTCTTATTAAGATGGGCTTTTAAAATCTGAAGTATATGTATTAAGGATTAAGCTTAAGTAGCATAGGACACTACAAAATTGAGCCCATAATTAAACCCTTTTTATTACAAGTAACATGAGAGCCATGCCGTGGTCAAGAAAATTGTAGATAATAAACTATGCACGCAGTGCCAGCTGTCAGAAAAATAAAACGGTGACAGAAAGGGCATGAGAAGTTTGTTGGGTTTCTCTCAAAGGCTCTACGTAGAGGACTAGGAAAATCTGAAGTCCTGGACAAACCTATTGATTCCATCAATTTCTGTGAAAGAAGGAGTGAAGGGAGGTTTTAGAATAAAGAAAGAGCAGACTTGGCCACAATGTAGATATCATTTCTATTCGATGGGAGAGGGTCTTGAACTTGACCCTTTTTACTACGTTTTTATTAGCTTGCTTTCTTGTTTGTTTGTTTGTTTGTCCGGTACAAATCTGGCAATCGATTTCTCACTAACTTCCCGAATAGCTAGACATTAGAAACTTTTAGCATAGCTCAGAACACGATGACAATGCATTATTATAATACTTTTAGCCATCTTTCAGCAGAATTTAATTGGTTTTCAGCAAATTTTGCTGTACGGAAAGTTAGTTCGGAAAAAATCCTTTATTTATTTTATTTGTTTTGCCATATCCCATATTTACGCAATCTTCATTTTAACGGGTCTCAAATTTGTAATAGATAAACATTGAATGACAGCAAAAACAGGAAATATCGATTTTATTATTTATATTATTTCAAATATATCGATGGCGCGCTTTAGATTTGGTGTTGGGGAGATCCGTTGTACAAAGATTTGTCCTTTTATAGGTTTAAGATCAACTCTCTAGATGGTTGTCATTTATGTGAAGTAAATAAATTTGGAACTATTTTTTTTTTACTACCATTATATATTATATGTATAACAATAACAATTATATTATCAACATTACATACGATTCAACAGAAAATTTAAAAACGTAAAATATAAACAGTTCTTTTTATCTTGAAATTATTTACGGTTAGGTTTTTATTCGGGGATAAATTTTACATCAAATTTTTAAAAATTTAAAATGCTTTAATGTTTATTCAATTACAACAGCTTGACTAGTTGAGTAATATACGGATATGAATAATGCAGTTAACAACCTACAATGCTATTACTGCTATCAGTATGTTAGAAATAGCAATGCAATGAAATAACATAATATATATCAGTAACAAAAAATATCATTTATTACTATTACTTCATTGAATTGAATATTTGAAACGCATATTAAGTAGTAAGATAAGTAACAACCTCATAAAATTTACAAAACATAAAATTGACTTAGAAATTGGGTTTCAGTAATAAATATTCAAATTTAAATTATCTGAAAAAAGTAGTTGATGGATAAGATGGTTAGAAATGATTGCATGGTTAATTCCGAAAATTCAGCCCTGGGCTAACAATACTTCTCATAAAAGGTTCTAGAGAGGTTCTAAATTCATATTGTAAGATGAAAATGCAAATGAGGAGATGAATGAGGGGATCCTATTTCTAAGCCTTCCATAAAATTCATCACTTGAAACTCAAAACTATATAATATCGGGGAAAAAATACTAAATAGATGGTTTGGCCTCACAGCCCAAGCCGCCGCTGGGCTTTCTAAAAGCCTCTGCTTGGGACATAACCAGCATGGCGTACCTCCACAACAAAAAAAATCCGCACTGTCCTTATTTTAGTTTAGGTTGGGGAAAGGAAACTTATTGGAAAACTTAAAATAGTAATAAAAAATAAATATTTAATTATCTTAGAACATTTTATCAAAATAACCATAGAAATTATTACTCCTCGGCGGGGAGTTGAATCCGATCTCTCAACCTTTGAAAGTACAGCTATTTCCTAAGGTTCCTAAGGAACTAGATTTTACCGTGAAAACGACTTTGTATTTAAATGGACTAGGTTTGAGAATTTGTACAACCCAAATCGTTCGAACAAATAAATTGATTTACTCAAAAGGAAACCTGCTCACACTCCCACTCGGCATTTATTGGAACGAAGTTCCTTATGGCATGTTCTGGAGCCCGGGAGTGAATCCGAAAAAACGACCAAAATCACCATCACAAAATAACCGTCACAAAATCACCGTCACGCAAAATCCGTCACGAAATCTACAGATGACGATAACTTGAGTAATAGCTCACCGCGTTAGATGAAATTTGGTACAAATGTTCATTTTACCAATGCCCAGGCTGAGTTCGTCGGAAAACGTTATCCACCCAAGCGTTCACACGCAACGCTCGCGTAAACGTAAGCTTTAAAAGACGGGAAAAAGTGTTAATAAGGAAGCCTGTTATTTGACTTGTTTTGATTATTTTTGTTATACCTGTCAAAAATGTCACTTTGTTTTGTAAATAAATAAAATATAATCATGTAAAATTTCACCCTGATACAAGCAGAAGCTGTAGAGTAGGGAAGAGATATATTTTAAAATATTTTAAATTAATTGGCCGGGTAGGTAGAAAACAGTCCTATTTCTATCCATACTCCTTTAACAAACATACTCTTTCACTTTTTTTTACTCTTCATGATCAACTTTTTTCTTATATTTAATATATATTTATAGTAAGACGCTTGCTTTAATTATACAAATAATGATTTTTTTTAATTTTGCCTTAACTCTGCCAGGTACAAACAGTTCGTTACTTTTAATTTTGTCTATTTTCTAACTCCGCCATGTATAAGTAGGTAGCAATGTATACGTACTTAGCAGTGTGATTTTAAAATTTATATTTAATGAAAAATGTAAGGAACTTCATTCCTACCGGGTGTCCCGCGACACCACACGTTTTTTTGCCTTATGCCTAATCTATAATTATAAAATTAGTTTTACAATTTAAAAGGGTCCAATAAAATAAATTAAAAATTATTTTAGCACCTGAAAAATACAACACACTCTCATGACAATAAAAATCCAGTCTAATTAATTTACTTGATATATATCAAGATTTAGATGAATATTAAGGTGTTATTAAATTGATATAATAGTGATGCCAGAGCTCGTGGCCTGACGTGAAACTAAATTTAAAATGTTAAATATTTATTGACTAAGATTTCGTGTGCACGTTAATAGTTTAATTAATTTTGTTTGTTTCTTATATTATATCATTTATAATAAGTATGTTTGTTATATTATTGTTGTTGGTATTATAACTTAGATATAATGGCCCAATGAAACTACCTGCAATTATAACTTTAGAATATTTTAAAAAACTATAATCATATTAAAATATTTGTATTCTGCAACTATAAAAAAATATAACAAAAATGAACGATTAACATAAATGAACAACAAAACACTATAAATATGTAAGAATACGACACTTTATAATGTAATTTATCTTATATAAGAACGTAATCTATCCAATTACTTCTTTAAGGTAAATAAAACTCAAAAGAAAAATTAATGAGTTCAGAGTAAAAAAAAACTACAAGATAGATGAGATGAATAGTTCAGACTGATATCCAATCCTATAGTTGGTAATCAGTGATCTGATGATTTTTTAGTGAAATTTGATTGAACATCATCAGTGATCTAATAATGTTTTAGTGAGATTTTTCTGGAACACCATAAGTGATCTTATGTTGTTCTAGGGAATTTTTTTGCCGTTCCTCAAAATATCACAAGAAATAAATAAGTAGATATCAACAAATTGATATATGTGCGGTTCCTATAATGTGTACTTACTACATCTATAATTGTTATAAGACGTTTCCAAAAAGCTTTTATTTGGGTTTATGAAGCACAGATCCCCGAAGTGCCGATATATTTCCAAAACAACAAAATACTTATTTTTAATTCGGTAGTATCTCTTCACGATATTTGCACACAATTATTAAAATAATTAATTTTTCCTGGGAAAATACTACACATTTACCATTTTTAAAATCATTATTACTTCAATATTTTTGTTATTTCATGCTACATTAGCATCTTACATAACGACTTACCAACTAGATGCAGCGACAAAAATGCGGATCTAAGCGTCTTATAAATTGGATCTCAATAATATATTTGCTAGAGCTTGTGATACCTTCATATCTACAGTTTGTATAATATAAAGGATGCTTTTAACCATTATCATTATAATTTCATGTCCGGGCGTAGCTGTGGAAGGATGTTTGACACACGTGATGTGTAGAGGATGTTTTGAGACTGAGACTGTTTGTGTTTGTAGTCAATTTCAGTTTCATTAAAGCTATTAATCCAGCGTATACATACTGGAGTAGGATTGTTTCTATATGTATATTATGTTTTGTGATAATGATGTTGTTTACGGCTACATTACTAAGTGGTGAGGAGAATACATTTTGAAGATCTAAATTATTTTTTCCTATAAGATATTTTAACTGGGACACCCAACTAATAACAATACAAATGTAGTAAGCGGTTAAGAAAACGTTTCAATAAGCTTTAATCTTCTTAGTTGTGAATTTTGTCAATTTAATGTCAAATGTCACCATATTAGGGAGATTCTAAAAAACAAAAAAATAAGTTATACAAACGCATCTGCTCAGACGACAGACAGACGTTTTATTTAAAAAACTAACTTTGATGAGTTGCGTATTGATGGGTATTATATAGGTAAGAATAAGATACGATTTACAACATATTACTTCAAAAACGTTTCAACCCTAAATAAGGTCATCTCAAGTCAATTTATTTACTATAGCAACCAAAAACAATATATTAGTTACATTATCCCAAACGAGCATAATTAACTTAATAGTACTTAGTTTAAAGATGTTACTTAATATAATTTGAAATAGTAGTGATACATAACACAATTAATTAATAACAGTAAAAAACACTTTTTTGAACAGGGGACAGATGAGGGGAAAATTTAATTTACGCGCCATCACAATACTTTCGATGTATATATAACGAATATGGAAAAGTAAATAATATTCACTTAAAGTGGATTTAGCCGAAGTAAGGATAAAAGGAAGCAATAGGCTTACTGGCTTGAAATTAATATGGGACTTTCTGAGGACTAATATAAACGCACTATCAAAATTAAAATCGGTCAAGAAGTTATTAGATATGGTTTGAGAGACCGGCCGATTGATATTATCATTTCTGTCAAGGGAATTTTGAATTTGAAGACAACAAATTCGCTGTTTAGAATGTTTAATTCCGTTACCTTCGGATAACTCGGAAATAAAATATATAAACGTGTATATTGTATTTAACTTATGTCCTTTTTTCATTAACTAGTTATTATACAAGTTATTATCCAAATAAAAAAAACGTGTTTGTTTGTGGCACAAACTTAGTAGGAAACCAAACAAATCTTTTCGATCTGAATTTAAAATATTTTAAAAGAATATTAGTATTTTAAAATAGAAAAATAAAACTTAGCTATAGCGCCCATACAACCTGTATCGTGTGTACATGACTAAAATACACGACAGTACGAGCATTTAAAATGTCAAAAATATTACATATTATAATATACCATACAAGAATATTAAATCACATGCATAAATATTTGAGAAATAATTATAAGTCTAAAGGATTTTTTTGTTGCCAGAATTGTCTTTTATGTGAAGAGGGATTTCCCTGGTTCAGTATTATGGCTTGGCCAAATGCCAAACCAGGAGCCAACATTTTGAGTAGAATATTAATAAAACTTTAAATTATTTCTTCGTAACTTAAATTACGATTCTGTAACTTTATTGGCATAATATAAAAACTTTTACGTATATCAAACTGGGGTATTTATCAAAATGTTAGTATATATTTATTATGGGGAATCTGTAAAATGCCAGCATGTGGTAGTGTGTAGAGTATAGTGTATATTATATTGCGTTTATGTAATGTTGTGACTCTAGTGTGTAATATTACTAAAATAATGATTTTTTTAAACAATTAGAAATATGAAGCGGTGGATAAAGTTTTAATAACTACCTATTTTAAACTATTATATGAACAACATAACAACAATATTACAATCGAAATAGATACCAACTACATTCAATATCAACTTTTTGTAGTTTAATAACAACTAATGTTACAGATTCAATTTGACAGGCTGTTCTTTTTATTTATTTATTTTTTTTTATGAAGAGCGGATTTATTAAATCTTGATTTTGTAATCGAGTCTATATAAATATGTATTTAAATAATTAGGTTAATGCACTAAACCGAAGTATTCGTTTTGTTTCTGGGATCAGAAAAAAAATCTGTGTAATTAAAGTATACGATGAAATAGGGAGTTACTTTTATTATTTTAATTTCTATCTCTATTTTGCGTGGTATTTATAATAAAGTAGGTTGTAGCTTGAGGTTGAAACGTCTCTCGAACAGTAATGGAATAATTCGACTTTTACATATTTACGCACCGTATAACCCATCATCCCTATTTATAGCAATTATTAAAATTAAAAAGGTGTTTCAACTTACTTTACCATTTATTTATTTAAAATATATTATACATATTTTACGTTTAATATAATATGAGAATACTAATAACTTCAATTGTTAACTTATATACGCTTCTGAAAGGTCTTTATGCCCTTTCCGATGTTACAAAAATAGTAAAAGGCAATTTTCAACAAAATAATTAATCAAACCCAAAAACCTATATACACAGGAACTTAAGAAAGTCGTCCTCTTTTACACTGAAACCATTTTTTTTTTTTTTTTGGTCATTATGGAAAAAAAAAAATCGGACTGAGACAACTCTGACAAACTTTCTCATTTACATAATACATAATCATACATAATTATTTAGCCCAGTGTTTTCCATTTATTAGTTTTCGTTTGTAATTTAATTATTTTTGTGCATTTCATTAAAATGTATCATAAAAATAACTTCTCCCGGGCGGGGAATCGAACCCGGGGCTCTCTCCGTCCGAATTTTAAGCTTTTTTCTCAGGAACTAGATTTTTTTCCGGGAAAACGGCTTATATCGTTAGATTCGTATTTAAATGGGCTACATTTTAGAATTTTATAATTAAAATCGTCGGAACCGTTTTCGAGAAATAATTTTTTTCAAGGTTTTTCAGAGTTTTTGGGGGGTAGCGCCCCCAAATTTGGAGGTAAAATTTGTTTCTCGATTTTGCCTCGGGGTATGATTTTTCTGAACATGTAGGCCAAATTTCGTCAAAATCGGCCCAGTAGTTTTACCCAGGCGTATGCACAGACAGACATTCTTTAAAAACCACTATTTTTAAAAACCACTATTTTGGACTCAGGGGACCTCAAATCGTGTAAATCTATCAAAATCTCAAAATCTAATTTTCGCGCCTTCACGATACATTCTCTTTATATTATGTGAAAGTAAAAAACTGAAAAATAAGAGATATTAGTATAAAGCACTACCGAGCCGCGTGAGGATTGCAGCTATCCACCTCTTGGAATACGCGTATGCCACTTGCTTTCAACTGCCACTATTGTAGAAATAATTTGCCTCGTTTCAACACAATTTGGTAACTTGATAAAGATATTGTGCTGATGAAACTTTTACCTTACCTACTCGACACTAGAGACACGATCTATTGTGAGAGGGCAGGAAACATATTCACCTGCCTTGCTCCACATAAACTACCTAAAGGCAGATTTATATTTTACCGTCTACGTATAGACGGGCTAGGCTCGAAGTTTACAGCTACTGAAACCTACATTCGTGAACCGACAGTAGTGAGTACCATTTTGGATTGTTCAACAACCTTACCTTTAATACTATATTTCTGTACCTTTTCCCCTACAGGAACCTTCATCATCATATTGCTAATAATAGCTACGGCTGTTCTATAAATGCATACAATTAGTATAACTAGATTTCCACGTGCAATGTTTATGCAATATCCTAGACATGATAAAAGATATCATTGATATCAGCTGATCTATAATTCATGGAATACGGCACAGCGAGGTCAGACATTTTCACGCTCTCTCTCTCCTTCTAATTATCATAATGGTTTGTATCTTTTAATTAATACAGTTAAACACAGATTGGATTTTTGTTGTTTTACAAACAATTAGTAGAGTAAAATTATCCCAAAATTTAGCGTTTCTAACTCACACTGAATAAAACCACAAAGAGAAAAATAATTTAAACATTTTATTCCATAACAGCTGATTCTTTAAAGCAGACCGGCTTTAAATACTTTCTTGTTTATAATAGATATAATATATTCAATGTGTAGGTATTTAACAATTTGTCAATGTTATGATACTAATAATAACTATAAAACCTGCTGAAAAGAAACTGAAAATTAGAGTGGAGTCAACAAAATACGTAATATTGACCAAAAATTCAAAAATGGTGTCACAAAAAAGACCAAATTCATCCTTTTATAAACTTGGTTTATGACTTCGTTTTGGCATTAGAATTAAATATATATTATGAAGTCCCCAAAAATGTTAAATGAAACTAGTCAAGTGAGGCATCCTATTAAGTATTTTATCGTACTGAATCGAATGGGCCGCTTTAATCATTCCTTAACGAGATATGAAAGGTTTTATTGGGAAACTCGCCGATTTTTACTACGTTTTTATTAGCTTGCTTTCTTGTTAGTTTGTTTGTTTGTCCGGTTCAAATCTGGCAATCAATTTCTAACTAACTTCCCGAATAGCTAGACATTTAAAACTTTTAGCATAGCTCAGAACACGATGACAATGCATTATTTTAATACTTTTAGCCATCTTTCAGCAGAATTTAGTTTGTTTTCAGCAAATTTTGCTGTATGGAAGTTAGTTTAGTTTTGCCATGTCCCATATTTACGCAATCTTTATTTTGACGGGTTTCAAATTTGTGATTTTTATAAATAAGAGATAAACACTGAATGACAGCAAAACAGGAAATATATCGATTATATTATTATTAATATTATTTGTCCTTTTATAGGTTTAAGATCAGCTCTCTAGATGGTTGTAATTTTTATGTGAAGTAAATAAATTCGGAACTATTTTTTTTTTAACTAACATTATATATTATATAACAATAACAATTTTATTATCAACATTACATACGATTCAACAGAAAATTTAAGAACGTAAAATTATTATAATTAAACGTGAAATTATAGTTATTGTCAATATTCATAATAAAATACTTTTAAAAAACGAATATTATAAATTGAAAATACATAAAATTTAGAGTTTACTTCTTGAAATATCATTTGATAAATCATTGTCATTACTTACAGGACTTGTTATCAGCCACTTAAGACATATATTTACTAGTTAGAAAGAAGTCTAGTGAATAAATAAGTTTCCCATCATTGTATACGTTTGTATTCGTTTCAGATAAGTATTTACCCACTTATTTCCATCGATTAATTTTTAACTGTTTAGAAAGCATAGCGAGGATCAGTCAATAGTAAACAATTACTTTGATAAAAAGAACTTTTTTATACTATATTTTTAAATTTTCTGTCAAAGTTGTGGTTATACCGAGTTTTTGGGAAAAAATCCTTCTAATTCGAGATTATAAAATGTCCTTCTAATTTTAGTGAAGATGAAAATTTAATGAGATGAAATTTCCAAAAACTATCCTAGCTATCATTTTCTCTTAAATGTTTAATACAAAATGAACACGTGTCCAGGATTCTCTTAATGAATAGACGACAGAATGGGGAAATTAGAAGAATAATTGGTGATCTAGATAAAGTGAATGAATTCGGAGCAGGAAACTTTGACATTGCATGAAAAAAACATAACGGACACTCCTTGATCTAAATGAAACAGGATGTGATTAAGTTCTCTTTGTGTAATCTCTAAGTGAAGAGAGAAAACTTGATCCTGAACTAGAGAGAACACTCTCTTTGTGTGACGAAATTGTTTGCCAGCAACAAAACCTCTTCATTTCGTAATATTCAATCTTATGTAACATCTCTAGACGGGGGACATCTCGTGTGTCGTGTGTCTACAGAACAGTTTCAATTCTCCAGTCTGCAATAACTTTTCACCAAGAAAACCGGATAGTCAAGACCGATTTTGATGAATCTTTTTTTTATTCTCTTCTTTTTGACTCCTTTTTTATTTTTCCAACTTAAATTGAAAAGGTTTAAAAGTTTGATGATGTTTTTTTAGCAAACAAAAAATATTATAATTCTAGATATTATCACTCAATAACTTCTAATGGCCAAAATGATTTGTTTTAGCAATTTATGACAATTTTCCGAAAATTAAAAAATTAAAATGACGATTTAAAGATTTAAATGGTTACTCTACTCTACATTAAATACATAGAGTTTAACAGATATTTAATCAATTAAGAAATTTCAATTATTGAAAAATGTCATTGTTGTTTATTCCTTATTTGTACTTTTTTCTCCTTAAATCAATAAGTTCCATTGACTTAACAATCTTAACAGAATGCCAAATTATTTGGCGATCTTTATCACGAAGAAAAATCAGATTGCTCAAATTTCCTCCCAAAATTTCATAAACTTTTTCAATTTTATAAGTTTTTGCTATTTTACTCAATTACGATAAATTATAAACCTTTTAATTAGACATAAATTAAGCATAGAAAATGATGTATATGTTTTTCTTTTTAATATTAAAATAGCCAATAGAAAACAACGTAACCTTCATTGACTTATAAATATTCATTTTACAAACAACTACATAGCTAAATAATGTTTGTGTATACTGTATAGCGACTGTAGATAAAACATATTTGTCTAACTACCACAACATTATTAATAAAAACAACTAACATACGATGTATTTTACAACTTTTCTTAATCGAGATGTCTGGCCCAAAAATTAAATTTAAAAATGATTCAAGGCTATTGAGTCGTTTCATTGACATTTATTGTTTTTAAATCAATATCAAACTGTTTATACAATATGTGCGTTTTAGGACCATATATTGTGCAAACAATATGATATCGATACACACATTTTTAAAATGTTTGCTATCTAAAATAAAAAAAACAGTTTCATAATTTATTTTATAAGGAAAAAAAGCTTAATCATATGGTTTTGTAGGGGACTAATTTAGTGAAACTCGACCTACACGTTTTCGAGGACATAATCAGTTAATTTAGTGTTTTCCACTTTGTTTACACGTTACGGGAATTTTTAAATTTAATTAACCTTTCATCAAATTAAACAGAACGATACATTGTAATTGAAGATTATAATGTAATTCTAACAACAAGTACTACATTTTATTATATATGAGCACATAATTACTTGGTCTATTGTTTATATATACCACTCACAAAACCAATTCAGGGCACCTCAAAACAAATCCATCAAAATATCAAAAACGATTATTTAAAACGATTTTTGCGTTATCACTATGTATATATATTATTTAAATATATAAATACATGTATTGACAAAGTATACGTATTTGATAAAGTAAAAAGAATGAGTTATAAATCAGAGAGCACAGCATGATCATGACTCATAGTTAAATTACAAATACACAAATATGCAGGTTTGAAAATATTTCAAAATGAGAGACAAAATATTACCGAATAAATAAATATTTAAAGCAAAGCAGATGTGTTAGCTTTTTTATTTATTTTTTTTTACTTAATAATACCCCTGAAGACACCATAGAAAATAAAAACAACTCGTGCAAAACTTCCATACGTAAGCAAGTACATAATTAGTTGGTTCAGTATTTTTCATTTCTTAATTGTTTCGGTTTTTCGAGGTTACATTTAATTATTATTGAACATTTTTCAAAAATGTACCATAAAAATTATTCCTTTCCGGCAGTAATTCGAACTCGACCTCTCTGCCTTTATAATTATAGCTTTTAGCTCATGAAGTAGATTTTTCCCGGGAAAATGGTTATCTCAGTATTTGAATGGTCTACAATTTTTTAGTAAAAAAAAAACCTCGGAACCGTTTTTGAGAAATGAGAGGTGATGGAGGTTAAGGTAAGAATGTGGTAAATGGAATGTTGTCACAATGTTAAGGTAAGTAATTGCTTAATTTCATATCGGGGTCTGATTTTCCTGAACGTGTATGCCAAATTTCTTAAAATTCGTCCGATTAGTTTAAACTACACACGTCTGCACAGACAGCATACGGAATCAGTTCAGAAGATTAGGCTCTTCATTTGTACAGGTGAACTTTCGTTTCTTTTACAGATTATCGGCAAGCATTTTGTAAGAGCTTGTAGTTTAACCAAACCAAAATTTGGTTGAAATATATTATATTCATTTGATTTGTAAGCTACATATTTTGTTTTGTTTTTAAAAAATATTAACTAAAATGAAATATTAAGCCCTATAGTTTTGAATAGAAGTAACAAGTCAAAAAATAACGGTAGTTTGCTCGTAGTATTTTTTTTTTAATAATAAAATGTTTTGTGACAAGTTTATAAAAATAACGAATTTTTTTTCTAAATGCGACACTGAATATATATAAATTTATATATGTATATATATATATATATATATATATATATATATATATATATATATATATATATATATATATATATATATATATATATTCTGCGTGAGTTTATTTATATATTTGTTAACCTTGTTATTTACCAAGGTTTTGTAAATAAATAACGAAAAATAATTGTCACTCACCAAATATACGAGTATATATGTCAATTGGTCAAGATTCTTGTTTTATCAATATGTCTACAAATGATAGGGAACCCGTTTAGTTTGTATAAATATCTACGTCTGATACCGTTATCTGTTTAGTTGTACCTAAGCAAATCTAACAGTTGTGTCAATAGTAAAATCAGCTGAAATAGGTTGAGAGTTTACACAATCAGTAGAGGAAAATAAAATTCTATTATTTAAATCAATATTTTTGCATCGCCACAGTACTTTCTCTTTATATAATTAAGAGTAAAATAGGTAATTATTATGGCAGAAAGCCAGTTGCGGGCAACCTAGTGCACTTTTCTTTAATATTAAGGACTAAAAATGAATCCATAAAATGCAAAATTGGCTAAGAAATTTGACTTATTGGAGGTAAAAGAGGATCAAGTATTGCAAATGCCGCACAAATCTATTTCTACAGTTGAATTTCAGTAACTCGTGCCACAATCAAAATAGCCTAACTTAAAGAAAGCAGCTTGTATTTTAGTCTAATCAGTGGCGTAGCTAGGGTATTGGGGGCCCGCAAAAACTTTATGGGGGCCCTTCGCCAAACAAAATTGATAAGCAAAAAAAAAAAAAACCTCTTCCGTTTGGATCTGGTGCCCCCTCGTCGTTGATTTTGGGGCCCCCTGGCACTGGGGGCCCCCCGTAATGCGGGCCCGCGAGGGCTTATAGTTACGCCACTGAGTCTAATTTCATTTTTTGGCTATGCTTTTAATCTTTGAACTCTATAATGAAGTTCATGAAGTCAAAGAATCGTTCTCAGTTGACGAATCATCTTATAGAATTGATGTGACCGTAATTAGCAAATTTTACTTAATACTACCGAGATTTATTAATAAGTTTATTTTATTTTTAATTATTATTTTTTTGTCTCTCTCTTAAATGTATTTTCTTTCAAGTGTATTTTACATAGCACTTAAGCCTTGTATTATAGACTGTGCAAATATATTACCTTATTAATTTAAATTTTAATTTCTGAATTAAATACTATTAGTCTAAGATCCGGTATAGGAAATATATACCCTCATCTGTTATTTAATGATAATAAAGAATATTTTATAGAGAATTTATAGATTGATACATCGCAAATAGGTTGCCTAGCTAAATCATGGACCGATGATGTTAAATAATAAAATGTTTATTAACTTCCCCTTACTTCAACTTCCCCGATGTGTAATTTATGAAAATCGAACATTAGCTGCGAGAATTCACCCCGAGGAATTCAAAAAATAAGGGTTGCCTACTTTCCCCTCTAGCTATAACTATGGAGTTGCCAGGTATAAACAGGTGAGTAAACCTAATTAATATACCCGCATCAGTTATTATATCGAATATCAAGTTATATATATCAAGTCATATATATGAAAGGTAATTTTATTCCCAATCCAACCGTATTAGGTTGCCTTATCAAAAAGTTGGTTGAATCCATGGTTGCCTTGATTTTAGATCTAAAATTTGGAATGTTAATTTAGAATTTAAGGCAACCTAATACGGTTGGATTGGGAATAAAATTACCTTTCATTTGGTATATAATTCGATATAATAACTGATGAGGGCATATTAATTACGTTTACTCACCTGTTTATACCTGGCAACTCCATAGTTGGCCAGAGGGGAAAGTAGGCAACCCTTATTTTTTGAATTCCTTGGGGTGAATTCTCTCAGCTAATGTTTGATTTTCATAAATAACACATCGGGGAAGTTGAAGTAAGGGGAAGTTAAGTAAACATTTTATTATTTAACATCATCGGTACGCGATTTAGCTAGGCAACCTGTTTGTGATGTATCAATCTATAAATTCTCTTTCATATTATTCTTCTTTATTATCATTAAATAACAGATGAGGGTATAGATTTCTTATACCGTATCTTAGACTATATGTAATTATAGTGTGACTCTATAATTTAAAAAAAAAAACAGGAATGCGGCTCTCACTGACCTCACGCGTGCCCACCCCTGTTCTAGTATTAATTGGTTCCAGAGATATCGTCTAGTAGTGTAGTCGATTTTTGCATATAATTGGTCAATTGAATCAAGATGGAATATAAAAATATTTTTTAACGAACACCTAAAGGGTAAAAGGAACCTACCAACAAAACTTCATTGTCATAGGTCAAGTGGTTTCAGAGGTATCGTGAAGTTTAAGTGAGAATGTGAGTGAGTGATATTTGGCGTTTATAAATGTATATAGATAACGATTTGAAATAAGTACGGGGTATTTTACTAAAATGACTACAGTTAGTAGACTACTAGTTATAGCTATAATGTAGGTATTGCTGCAATGTGTGCTGTAGCTCTAACCTCCAGCCATGTATGTATAAAAGTATATAGTATATTATAATATATCAAATATATATTATAGAAATATTATACATATATACTCGTGTATAAGTATATATATATATATATATATTTTTTTTTTTTTTTTCTTCGTCTTCTTCTTTCGAAAAATGAATATATAATATATATATATATATATATATTATACATACTTTTTTTGTCTTTTGAAAAATGAACATTGTGTTTTATATTTTTGCTAAAAAGAAAGCAAAAGTAGGTCCGATCAATCGCAATGCAAACAAATTAAAAAAAAGAAAAGTAAAAAAAAAATATAAATTACCAAGGTTGTAAAAATGATTTCACAAAAATACGACACATTTAATATTTGCCAAGACATGAGTTAAATTCATTAAAAGCTACGAAACTAAGAGAAGTTGTTTGGTTAGTCCAACACACATTGTGTCAGAGTTCCCAAAAATCCTATTTCTTCATTTCTTAACCGTTAAGAGAATACAGGCTCAACTTGCGTCACTGTTCGGCTATGGATTCATCAAAAGGATATTTATCCTCCATTAAGCAAAGCAAGATTAAAATTAAAGGTCTTCATTTCCTACAAAAATCTGTTACAAATAACACTCATTGCTTCAGAATAATTACTCTCATAAAATGTAATCGTTTTTTTTTTAATATCCATAGCATTTCTAAATAACAACCAATTATATTAGTTCGACGTTAATATAATGTTCTGTTTAAGATATAATATACATCTTTAATGTGTTTAACTGATTAAATTAATAAATTAATAAATAGATGAATAAATTAAGAAATAAATAAATAAATAGATAAATATATATATATAAATATATTTTGTTATTTCTTTTGGTTCGTTAGTAATGTAATATAAACAAAGTCTCCTACATAATTTTAGCTATTTGACTCTGCTTTGAATAATTTTCAAGTTTCTATTACAAATAATTACAACCATATTAAATTTTATTTATTTATAGATAGTTTTTACAATCATTGTCATCGCTTAATAATAATAATAGCAATGCATAAATTTCTTTTAGGTTTTAGAATTGGGGTATTTTCCTCCTTACAAACTAGACATAAGTACAAAAGACGGGGGGCTCTCTATTCTCTGACCCTCACAAACTCAAACTTTTCTTTCCCAAATCACTCTACACGTTTAATTTTTTTTAATTACAAAAAAAAAAAATTACACTAATCACACAGCACTAAAATACGAAGTTGTATACGACACTAAATAACAATTTATTTAAAAAAATAATAAATAAATAGAAAAAAAAAGGAAATAGGAAAAATATGAATTAAGTAACAACAAACTATTTAACCTACTTCGGCTGGGTAATTGCCAAATCAAAAAATGGTTTTTAAATTTAAACCTGTAGAGTGATATGGAAAAGAAAAGTTTGAGTTAGTGAGGTAAAGAGAATAGAGAGGGGGGGGGGGGCAGACGAACAACATCCATTACTTTCTAGTAGTAAATATATTAGACAACTTACTTGGACAAGAAGAAACTGGGCTAAACCAATGATCTCACAACGTTTTACGCGAGACTTGGCTAATTTTTTTACACAAGTTTTAGTTTGGGATTTCACATCTTTTTGTAAGTAATTTTCGTTTTTTTAGACTCTTGTTCTTTTTGAACACATAATATATATAAATATGGGTGGCCCTTAATTATGATTCCTTTTTTGAATTTTAGCTCCCTACCCCTAACTTTGTGCGAAACCATGAAACAATTATTTTTTTAAATTTTCGTCAATCAGAAAATTTTAAATGGTCCGTTTTTCATTTGAAAATTGGTGTATAAACAAAATAGCAATTTTTCTAGAAGATTACAAAATACATATCACGTGTATAATGCCATATTAACTGCATTTTTTTTTTAAATTTACATATACCTATTATAAATACTTATATTAATAAAACTTATACTTATAAGTAATAAAACTCAAAATTAAGTCAATAAGTAAAGAGGTAAAATAATTAGACACATACATAAATAGGAAAATGGCGAAAATTTGATAAAAGTTATTTTTCGTGAGAAATTCATTATTATTTTAATTATATGAACAATATTCAATGCTATAACACATAAAAAGGTTCTACAGATTATGTACTTCTACTTCTAATAAATACGAATTAAACATGCAAACCTATTATAGTTATTTTCTAAATTAGTAATATACATAACAGCGGAGTTAATGAAACTATAAAATAGGCCACATTTCGAACGAAGACAGTCTTTTGAGTTTGAATACATTTTTTTAATTATATTTTCTTTTGGATTGCAAACAAGGATTAAGGGGTTTTGGGGTTGCTGATTACAAATTTTAAGTAAAAAAAAATTGCGGGACATATCTTCTGTTTTATACGAAATAATTATACATAAATATGTATTCGTGATAATTATACATAAATTAAGAACTATACATCTAACCAAGGTTTTGTTTGGGTCGCTGAGTATGAATTAGAGGTATACAAATTAGTGGAAAAAATATTTCATTTTATAAAAATCTTCATAGAGCAATATCGTGCATTGTAGAACATACATCATAAAATAGCAAAAGTAGTGAAAAAAAAAATCATAATTATTCCGTTTAAAATTGGGTGTAATACATTCAAATATTTTTAAAAAATTGTTATTACTTTAAGATGTTAGTTATAGTTTCTTTCGGCATATTCTTCATTGAAACCTTCGTGCAGGTACTCCCATCTACCTGCCCCTTAATCAGCATTCCTGAGCCTAAGGGCTGAGGGTTCACGGCTCACCCACACTAATCTGTGTCACCGTTGTTTAAGAACCAACTATATAAGATTAGAGTGTTTTATATACTATATCTATGAATTAAAATTGACAATGATACTATTTACTTACGTTTGTTGAATACCGATGTGGAAACAGAGTATTTGATGTCTTTGAATACGATGTCTATGGATTGTATTGAAGGTAAAACAAGTGGAGTTCTATCCTGACTTCCGTTAGACTTTTTTATATCGCCATTGCCATTGGACATTTTTATCTCAGGTATGCCATTACCTCGAGATAGTATCTTCACCTCTTTTATCCCATTAGCTTTCAACATCTTCACCGTTGCCTCGTCCTTAACTCCAGACATTGTTTTTAAACTCACAAGAAACGAAACCGAAATAAAATTATAATTCTCACAACGGCACTAAACAATTACATTGTACATCGTTTTTGTTTAATTATTTCACTTCGTTATCAAAAAATTTCATTTAAAGATGTATTAGATGATTTCAATTTGCTTGGAAGTCAGTTCTAGAAACAGAAAACAAAAACAAAAAAAAATTAATATACATTCGTTCAATAATGACATCAACTAAAATATAGCCAAAAACTTAATAGTAAAAAAATAATAATAATAATAAGTCTCTTGATTTTCTGGTAAAATCCGAGTCATGAAAGATTTTTTGTTCTTAGTTTTGCTTACAGTTACTTATACTCGTTTTTAAAATAAATCGAGTTGTTAGTGTTTTGTGAATTAAACACATTTACTTTATTTTTAATAAAGTTTCCGTCCTACCCGTGTATTTGCTTCAGTAGCAATTACATTTAAAGTCTAACTCATAAAATTACATTTTAGCGTGTTTTTCCATTCATTAAAAAGTGTGTATAAAATCAATAATTGAATTAATATTTTCTTATGGAGAATTATTTATGTTGGTGTATTTCAATACAGTACGATACTAAACGCACGAAGACCAGCATGACGTGACGCTTAACGTCGATGCGTCTATCGTGGACACAAATATCGCTACTAATGCAGTGTGCCCTGTTTTACCGCTTCCACTTACTATCGACGTGCATAAATTTGCCTATCTTATGTGATAATTATGATACACCAAATACGATATATTATAAGATACGATAATTGCCCCCCTAGTATGTACTCAGCCTTATAAAAACAATACACATGGATTATAATATTGCAATCCGTCTTGCAAAACCTAGTTTGCAGCCACAAATTCCTTCTGATGATTAGCAATAGCATATTTCACATTATATTTTTATTTTTTAACAAGTGCTTGAACATTTTTTTGCCTGAGTAATAAATTTATAATAATTGTTTTTAACTGTAGAAGGGAGAAAAAGTGAACTTTTCACCCTAGTTTACAGAGAGGAACGATACACATTGTACCCTTTCAGGTTAACACGTTCAGGACAAATCAATATATCTAAAAGTCAACGTATGTGTGTAAGTATGTTCTTTATACAAATCTACAGTTTTAGTCCGATCTCAATGAAAATTTGCACGCTTGACCTTCAAAGTAAGAGGAAAATCACTGTCAACATGAATTTTCAAAATTTAAATTTTTGTACACAGGGCGGGGTACAAGTAGGTAATGAATACGGGGTCAAAGTAATAAATACCCTTCATGATACATATTGTTTAATGAAAAGCTCTTTAAGAGTACAGTAATTGTTGTTATGTACAGTTTTGTCATATTTTCACTTAGGAGGGGGGTAAAATGGAAAAACAGCTATATCTTATATAAAAAGAAGATTGTCTGTATGAGGGTATGTCTTTTTACAGTTTTATCCCAATTTGATGAATATTTACACACTATTCCTTCAAAAAAAGGTGAAGGTCACTGACTACATGCGATTACGAAATTAAAATATTGGTATACAGGGGTAAGGGGTACAAATGTCAAAGTAATGGATACCCTTCATGATGCATACCGTTCAAAAGCCCTTTAAGAGTACATTAACAATTGTTGTTATGTACATTTAGGGGGTAAAACGGAAAAATATATTTAAAAATCAACGTATGTGTGTTTGTTCTTTATACAAATCTATAGTTTTAGTTCGTTCTCGATGAAAATTTGCACACTTGACCTTCAAAGAAAGGTGGAAATCACTGTCTACATGCATTTTTAAAATTAAAATTTTGCTACAAAGGGGTTCGGGGTACAAATGTCAAAGTAATGAATACCCTTCGTGTTGCATATCGTTGAAAAGCTCTTTAAGAGAAAAGTAATTGTTGTTATGTACATTTTTGTCATATTTTCATTTAGGAGGGGGGTAAATTTGGGATACTTGCAAATTATCTTATCAAAGAGGAGGGGGTATAGAAATAAGAGGAAGGGTTAGAATCTAGATATTCTCACATAGTAAAATAATTTAAATGTTTCTTTACTCCCTTGGTGCGTAAATAACTATAAACAATTAATAAATAATTAATTTTTAAATTTATTAAACTATTGAATTAATAATTTAAATGAATTTATATAAATTTATATTTATAAACATTAAAACAAAATTGCACTACATACCCACACAATTGCGCAAGAAGGGTTTGAAAGGGATTTTTATTTCTGTATTTCTTTTTTCGCTAACATATAAGTGACACAATATCCGGTTCAATTTGTAAAATGCGATTTTTCAATCTTTCTCGTTTTTTTTTCTTAAACCCGTTCCACGAATGAAAAAGTTGATAATAAGTCTAAAGGACAATGTCAACCGGATACGAGAAAGCATGTCGTAGCATTTTATTATTATTATTATTTTAAATTTATTCTCCTTTTAATTGAATAAATGTACGGAAATAAAGAACAAATAGGGGGAAAAAAGTAAACTTTAAAATTCTGCTTTTGTCGATCTTTCAAAGACCCCGTCCCCGGAACTACCCTGGATATTGTCAAAGAGCTTTACTCCTGATTGCCAAGGTTCTGTCTACGGCTCATGAAGACTCATATCAGTAGTAAACGCCTTCATTATCCTTGTACATTGAACATACAACCTAACCTCCACATTTTCGGATTTTTGTTCGCAATTTTTTATCAATTTAAAATAAATAATTATAACAAAGATAATTAAATACATTATATCCTGAATATAAATCTATGCTAATTGTTTATGTATTAATATGTTATCTTTTTCAAATTAATTAATAAATACACATATATTTAGGTTATATATATATATATATATATATATATATATATATATATATATATATATATATATATATATATATATATATATAATATATATTTTTAATATTATTTTTTCCACATTATCTTTTTAAACCTAAAGTGATGCAATTTTTGACTTTCTCGTTTTTTTTTTTATTTTACAGCAATGTAATTTACTTAAATAAACCTTATAAGATAATGTAGATACAGGAAAAGTTTGCAAAGTGTACTTTGATAAAAAAAAAAAAAAGCGAGAAAATTTGTATTGAGAAAAATCTGCTTCATTCGTGACAATAAAAACTGCATCTACCAAAGAGAAAGCGTAAAACCGTCTATTTCTAACAATATTTTCGTTCGAGGTTTTCACTTTGTTTTCTAAGACAATAAATTTGGTTCGTTTAAACGTAATTACAACTAAAAAATAAAAGTGAAACTACTCCAGTTTCGTTTAAATTTTGACTTAAAAAGCAACATACAACTATAACAACAGTTGTAAGCTTAACATCAAAACAATAGACAATGAAATCAGAAACAAGTTCAACTTTAAATACGGAAAGGCTAAGTTGTTTCAAATGAACAATAAAGCAAAATAGTTGTATGTTAAGTCTTTAATAAAACTCTAAAAACGAAACCAGATGCGAATTTAAATTAAAATTAAAATGAAACTAGTTGGTTAAACTTCAAACAGATTAAAACAAAACTAGATGTAAGTTAAGTCTAATAATAATTGAAAATACAAATAAATTTAACTTGAACAATAAATACAAGTAAAACGAAATTAGTCGTAAGTGTAACTTAAATAAAAGTAAAATGAAACTAGATGTAAGTTGAGTTTGAATTATAGTGAAACGAAATTAATTTGAGGTTTTATTTAAGTCTATTAAATTTTAAACGAAACAACAAATGTCAGTATTAATTAAATATAAAAGTAAAATGAAATTAGTTGGTTAAATTTCAAACAGACTAAAACAAAACTAGATATGTAAGTTATGTCTAATAATAATTGAAACTATAATACTGGGTGTCCCAGCTAATATGGAACAGCAAAATATCTCCGGAACCATGTTAGATAGAAATATGCGGTTTTCCGGGTTCGATAATGGCTATAACTGCGCTTCCAGAACATATGCTGAACATTTTCTGTGTTCAGCAAAAGTATGTACATTTTACATAAGTAAAAAAAAGTGAAAAGGAAGCTATATTTTGTATACTACTACTACGACTATATTTGTAGTTCACGGCTAAAAGAAAAATTTTTTACTTTTTAAAAATTTTCAGCTCTGAGCATTTGTTCGTCGTCTGGAGAGCCCTGAACCTGCTAAAATTTAAACTACAAGTCCATTTTACAGCTAAACTAATAGATTTAGGAAAAAATTCAGGATACAAACAGTTCTTACTTTTTTCCGTAAAATCCAAATTCATTCTTAAAAACATGCACTATTAGCTATTGGTAGTTTTTTCACGTTTTGAGCCCTGCTGAACACCTTTTTTTTTGGCAAAAAACTGTTACAAATAAGGTATGTATTTTGGACTGGATTTGGATTCCATGACTAAAAAGAAGAATTATTTCCTTAATCCATTAGTTTAGCTGTAAAATAGACTTAAAGTTTCAATTTTAGCAGGTTCAGGGCTCTCCAGAGGACAAACTAATGCTCATCATGACAAACTAATGGAGCGAAAAATTTTAAAGAGTAAAAATTCTTTTTTTAGCCGTAAAATTCAATAATAGTCGTAGTAGTAGTATAAAAAATATGGCTTCCTATTCACTTTTTTTTAATTATGTAAAATGCACAGTAGTGTAAAATGCAACAACTTGCAGAAAAAAATTCTGAACACAGACAATGTTCAGCATTTTTTCTGGAAGCGCATTTATAGCCATTGTCGAATCCTGAAAACCGCATCTTTCTATTTGCCATGCTTCCGGAGATATTCAGCTGTTCCACATTAGCTGGGACAACCGTATGGATTTAACTTGAACTTGAAATACAAGTAAAACGAAACTAGATGTACGTTAACATGGAATAAGATTAAAGCAGAACTAGTTTTAGGCTGATTTTGAAAAACAAGACAATCCAGACTATTTGAAGAAAAGTAAAACCAAACTAGTATTTTAGTTAACATGGAATATAAGTAAAACGAAATTAATTCTACGTTTAGCTTCGAAAAGACGTAAAACTAATCAAGAAACTATGTATTATTTATATGTTTAGTTAACATGAAATGAAAGTTAAAAGAAACTAGCAGGAAGTTAACATGAATTAAGAGTAAATTAAAAAAAAAGTTGTAAGTTAACATGAAATAAAAGTAAAACGAAATGACTTCTACGTTTAACTTCGAAAAGACGTAAAACTAAAACGTTTATTTAAATTTTTATTTAAACGATTATCCTTTAATGGTTTTAGGAACAATTGAATTTCCACTAAACGTAAAACAAAACTAGTTGTAAGTTAACTTTAATTAAGTACATAACACTTATATGATTTTAAGGGTTTTAAATAAAATTATGTTAATTAGCTGTCAAATAAAAAAATTAATATCAGTAGTTTACATTATTGATGTGAAGTAAGCCGTTGTTTAGTTACGTTAGAATATTTTAGCTTAAATGAGAGGAAGGATCAAGGTTTATTAGTAGTACCTGTAGTTGTGAGTAATGTAGTCTAGAAGTTATATTTACAATCTAGTTCTAGCGTTATGTAACGTAGCGAGGTAAGCAGCTGATAAGTTCAATAACACGCTGTTAAGTCCAAAGACGTCTTGCACACGGGCCAACTTATAACATCAGTCATGCGTCATCACGTACTTTTCGTACAGATTCAAAACAACAACATTCTTCTATCAATTTTAATTACGTTATATTTTTTATTCTTTATTTAAAAACAACGCAATATTCTTATCAGTGAAGCGGAAACAAAATTACCCACACTCAAAAACATTAATAAATCGTATAAAACTAGAGAATAAAATATGACTGATACACTAAAAGAGCATTCGGTCTTCCGTCCTATTCTACGGTGGACTGAGACCTGAAATGAACGACTGACTGAACTGAAGCTTGAATCAAAATAGAAAGTACTCTCACTAGGTCTGGTATATGGGGGAGGGACCCGGGCTGTGAGCCTGCGCAGTATCCGATCTATACTGATTTACACAACATCGACACACTACACTACATTGACTGTTGCATCGCTTGTAGACAGTGGCGGTGGCGGGTGGCGGCCTACTGGTCTACCACAAGGATCAGCTGTTGCACTTGCTATCGTTATCGATTCCCTTTTATTGAACCATTACCTTGTGAATATTTTAATCATAAATGACCAATGTTTTGGATTCCATTTAATATAGAACTGTCAATATTTTAGCCTTCCTTTCTTAGAATAATACTATATATAGAAGGAGCATAGAATCGGAATCCTAAGCAATTACTGATAAGAGACTGAAGCCAACTTTTGCCGAGAGGTTGTGTCCTTAAGACCAGGCTGCCAACATAACAACACTCATTTTTTTTTCATTTAAACAAGAGAAGGCTGGCCATGCTTTAGTAACTATTCAAAGCCCGCTCACAAACATCAAGAAGAAAATCCCTGCCATTGGTTATTGTTTACGTTTCACTCTGACGTCATTTTTTACAACTCGCCCAGTATGATATAACAAACATTTTTTTTAGCATATTTCAAGCTAAAATAAGATAAAACACAAAAAAAATATTACAATAAACTATACTGACTATCAATAATTTTAATTTAATAAAAAATTAAATTAAAAAACCGAAGGCCAATAATTTTAGAGTTATGACGTCACAAATTACAAAAATGAATTTTTAGAACGCGGATTAAGGGACACAACCAAAGTTGGCTTCAATGTTATCAGTGATCCTCCTTCTATGTATAGTATTATTCTAAGCTTCCTTTGAATTGAAACATCATGACTTAGATACGTTTCGACCTAACTGTAAAACTAAATGTACTATTTACTACGTTTCCATGATGTTTAAATATGGATTGAATCCTGATTAGGGATTTAACAAGCTAGGTGTTTCTTAGAGTAGTATTGAATCCGTATTTAATATGATTTCAATTCATCAATCAGTTGATAAAAAAAAAAACTTTTTCTAGGCTTTTTTGTAAAGGATATAAATAATTTTGTAACCTTCCCTATTTATAATCAGGTTTGTTATGTTTATTTTTTAAGTATTTTAAATTAAACTCGACCCAAAAACGATTCCAGAAATCATACTACGTTTTCATGATGTTTAAATAAGGATTGAATACGGCTTGAGTACAGTTTTATGATCCTAAGTGTCCATGGAAACCTTGATTCAAAACGGATTAAATATGATACCGAACCCGATACGATACACTAAATTCTGGGATCGCATCTGGATCGAGTTGCCTGGATACACCTGAACTCGATCGTGACATGTATTTCTGTAGAAATCTGTCAAAATACGTGATCAAAAACATGGTTGTAAAGGATACAAAATTATTTATAACCTTTACCAAAAGTAACTAAGAAAAAGTTAGATACGGATTCAATACTACTCTTGGAAACACCTTGCTAGTTCACTCCCAAATCAGGATTCAACCCGTATTTAAACACATGGAAACGTAGTAATTATCTACTGTAACTTTACGATAACAATAGATGTTCGCTTTTTATTGAAGAAATGATATTTTAGATTCCCCATTATTTAATTTATACTTATTGTAATCTTTCTATTTGTTGGATTTTTTTAAATTATATTTACGATGCTCCAATTAATAAACTATTTATGCTTCGGATTAGGTATTACTCAATTCTCTAACTTTATTCACAACAACCTTTTACATAATGTTTTTTATTAAACTATCAAATATCATTCACTGATGTTAACTTTAAAATCATGTTTTACAAGAGCTGTTATTGAACTATTACACTTGATTCACTAATGTAAGCTATTACATCACATTACACACACACATATATATATATATATATATATATATATATATATATATATATATATATATATATATATATATATATATATATATATATATATATATATGTATATATATAAAAGTTATCTATATCCTTATAAATATTGCTTAAATTTATGTTGTCTATAAAATTGATTTCACTATTCATTTAAAAATAATAATCTATTACTAATTTCAATAGCTACTTAAATAAAAATTGTATTTAGGTACTAGGTTAAACCCAAATATTAATTCTTGGTTAATTGTTTTCTTTGATCAGATTTATTACACAATTATTTTTTAAAAAAATGCAGTGTATAAAGTCCTATGAGAGTTAATATGGGGCTAAACATTGATTAATTAAAACTACAATTTTAAATGCATGATTAAAACAAAAAAGACGGACACTTAAATATCCGCATATAGCTCAGTCCTCAATTTGCATAGGTGAATTTATTATATTTATAGGATACTAATATATATGCATGTATAGATTCAATATTCATCCTTAGAAATGTTTATTACGTTTCCACCCAAGTTTTAGTTACAAAACCTTAGAAGTAGTAAGCAGGTAATAAAAACACTAGATTAAAATTATTTCTTCTTAGCATCTACCTAAAGCTCTTATAAGCAGAAGAAGATATACCTAAAGTTCGGAGGAAAAACAGAAAAAAACGGCCCGAGACAACTCAAACACATTTCCTCTTATACGAGTTCATAATTACTTAGCCCAGTGTTTTCCATTTAATAGTTTTACATATAATTATTACTAGCTGGGTACGCGTGCTTCGCTACGGAGTGTTATTATAATTAGATAAGTTTATAAACAACCAAAATGAAACATATAATTTATTTTACTATGCAAGAATATCTAGATTCTATCTCTCCCACCTATTTCTATACCCCCTCCTCTCCTCTTTGATAAGCTAATTACAAATATCCTAAATTCGCCCCCCGCCTAAATTAAAATATGACTAAACTGTACATAAAAACTATTACTGCACTCTTAAAGAGCTTTTGCATCATGAAGGGTATTCATTACATTGACCCCGTATTCATTACTTGTACCATACCTCTGTGTACCAAACTTAAATTTCGAAAATTCATGTAGGCTGTAATTTTCCCCTTGCTTTGAAAGACAAGTGGGAAAATTTTTATTGACATCGAACTAAAACTGTAGATTTGTATAAAAAACATATTCACACATACATTGATTTTTATATATATAGCTATAAATTTCCATTTTACCCCCTCCTAAATAAAATTGTACATAACAACAATTACTTTTCTCTTAAAGTGATTTTCAATGATATGCATCATATGAAAAGAATCCATTACTTTGACACTTTTACACCGTACCCCTTTGTACCAAAATTTAAATTACGAAAATTCATGTAGACAGTGACCTTCCCCTTGCTTTGAAGGGAAAGTGAGTAAATATTCATCAAATTGGGATAAAACTGTAGATTTTTATAAAAGAGATACCCTCATACAGACACTCTTCTTTTTATATAAGATATAGCTATATTTTTTCATTTTACCCCCTCCTAAATGAAAACACATATGACAAAACTGTACATAACAACAATTAATGTAATCTTAAAGAGCTTTTCATCGATATCCATCATAAAGGGTATTCAGTCCTTTGACCCCGTATTCATTATTGTACCCTGTTTCCTGTGTACCAAAATGTAAATTTCGAAAATTCATGTAGACACTGATTTTTTCTTCCTTTGAAGGTCAAGTGTGCATTTTTTGATCGAGATCAGACTAAAACTATGGATTTGTATAAAGAACATACACACATACGTTGACTTTTAGATATATTTTTCCATTTACCCCCTAAATGCACGTAAAAACAATTATTGTACTCTTAAAGAGCTTTTCAACACTATGCATCATGAAGGAATTTCAACTTTGACATTTGTACCCCGTACCACTGTGTACCAAAACTTAAATTTCGAACATTTATGTAGACAGAGATCTTCCCCTTGCTTTGAAGGTCAAGTGAGCAAATTTTCATCGAGATCGAATTAAAACTGTTGATTTGTATAAAGAACATAAACACACTCACACATACGTTGACTTTTATAGATATAGATATACATTTCCATTTTACCCCCCTCCTAAATAAAAATATGACAAAAACGTACTTAACAACAATTACTGTACTCTTAAAAAGCTTTTCAACGATATGCATCATGAAGGGTATCCATTACTTTGACATTTGTACCCCGTACCTCTGTGAACCAAAATTTTAATTTCGGAAAATGATGTAGGCACTGACCTTCACCTTGTTTGGAAGAAAAAGAGTGTAAATATTCATCAAATTGGGATAAAACTGTAGATTTGTATAAAAGACATTCTCTTATATAGATACTCTTCTTTCTATATATAGATATAGTTATATTTCCCATTTTACCCCCCTCCTAAATGAAAATATGACAAAACTATACATAACAACAATTACTGTACCCTTAAAGAGCTTTTCAACGATATGCATCACGAAGGGTATTCATTATTTTGATCCCGTATTCATTACTTGTACCCCGTATCCTTGTGTACCAAAATTGGAATTTCGAAAATTCATGTAGACCTTGATTTTCCCCTTGCTTTGAAGGTCAAGTGAGCAAATTTTCATCGAGATCGGACTAAAACTGTAGATTTGTATAAAGAACAAATAAGATATAGCTATATTTTTCTATTTTACCCCCCTCCTAAATGAAAATATGACAAAAGTGTACATAACAACAATTACTATACCCTTACACTGAAAAAAATGTATACTGATGACAATCCTTATAGCGTTGTCACAAGTAATAATTATGGTTATTTGTGAACCAAGAATTGTAGAGTCCCGATAAGAATATGGTTATACTTGTTAGACTTTTTGTTGTGACAAGTATTATAGAGTTGTTATAAGTTTTTGTTTTTTTTTCTTACTATAAGCATAAAATTTAAGTATCCTTACCTTTAACAACTGTTATGGTTGTTAGAAAGGCCTAATTGAACTTGTGACAAGGATAACTTTTCTTGTGCATATACAACTTATAGTTGTTATTCACTTCAAATATACTTTACTGGGGTTGACATTACACTAAATTAAGATTGCCGCTGCTGGACTTGTTATTCTTCAACCAAGAATTATCTTTACTCTGCTTAAGCAAATTTGTTACTGAATGAAGTGTAACATAGAATTGAATTGAACCCTTAGTATTGTACAAAAACCAAAAAAAAAAAAAAATATTACAATGGTTAAAAATGTTTTATAGAGTAGAATAAAAAGATTGAGTAAAATTTATTTATTTATTAAAACAATTTAAAAATTTTACAATAAACAGGTAAAACAAATAAGTAACTTAGTAAAAAGTAATGAGTATAAATATGAGTAATTTAGTTTAGAGTAAATAATAAGTAAAACAAAGTAAAAATACAATAAATTAAAATAGCAATGTTTTAAAAAAAATAAAAATGATAAAAAGAAAAGTTAACTACTTTTAAAAAAAAAAAATAGTATATTTTTACATTTTTTATAAAAAACAATTATGTACTCACTTACTTTTTTATATGTATGTACTTTTATATGTCACAAAGTGAAATTTAATAAGAAAATAATATATTTCTTTCAAAGCTATTATTTATAAACATATTTACAAACAACTCAAAGAAAAGCTATCATCAGTGAAGGGGGGGTTAAAATAGAAACACAATTAAATTTATTAATAACTGTAAGGGACTTCCTTTTACCATTACTAGCTTTTATTACATGGAGACATGTCACTAACTTCACAATTATTAATAATTAATCAAATTTACTTTTCATGAAAAGAAGGTGTAAAAGATAGGTAGTTTCGAGCCGGTACCTCGTTTTGAACTGAACTGAAGGGACGCTGACGCTATCTAGACTCAAGACCCACGCCTTTAAAGCGTGGATGTATTAGGGTTCCCCCTACTCCTCCTGAATTTGTCGCTGTAGCAAACCTAATATTCTTGTCACTACACTAAATAACGTTTGTAGAACGAATACTGGTTCATTTTATTCTTATCACAAAAATAAATTATTCTGGAAACAGTAATAAAATTAAGGTTGTGTTCTCCCTTTTTGTACTTGACATCAAGTATAACTTAAATTGTTTCAAGACTAACAATATGTTTGTTAATTCCACCAGTCAAAATGTCATGCCTATACAAATTAAACTATTTCTTCTTGTCAAATATATTTGTAAGGCTGTACCGAAAATCTCAACAACATGATAATATTTCAGGAACTAATTAAAATATTATTATATAGACATTTTCACTTCCAAATTATAAACAATAGTAACGAAAGAATAGTAAGCACTTCATATAATATAACAATCGACTTAGATAAAAATGTATAAACAATTTTTTAATATAACGCTTTAGTCTACATAAATAATCAGCACTCCCCCCCCCCCCCCCCCCCCCTACGCGCAATATGTTAAACTATAAATGAATAGTGTTGAAGTTTAATAAATATACAATATACTCATACTTTAAACTTTCTTCAAAGTTTTCTTGAAGAAAGTTTACAAATTGCCTTACAACACACCAAATTCTGTGATTTACAAAGAAACGGGTCTGATACCTATCTTCTACTTTACTCTCAAATTGCGTATTAAGTATTCAAACTGTCTAAAGTTGTGTGTGACAGAAAGCTGTCTTGGCTCAAAGTATGGACGGCAAGAGGTGAAGAAATTAATACGAGATTTGAGGAAGAGGAAGGATTTCAAAACAGGCGAGAATGGATTAAGATGATGTGGAAGTGGTGGGAAAGGGCAGAAAGCAATTTTTGCAACGATTGCAATTAGAGGATAAACCGGGCCCAGTACCATTTAATATGTAAAGATTTAGACCATAATGACATCGCCAATTGCATACGATCAGACCTCGACTACGACTCCCAGAGAATAATATTGCTGGCCAGAAGTGAAATGATAAATCTAAATTATTAACCATGGAGGAGAGATAACAATAATAACTGACATTATGTAGGCAGAATAAAAGAGAAGATGTAGTTCACTTCATACGAAACTGCTCTGTGCTTAAAAACATAATGCAAAGATACCTAGGTGAGCAATATATACCAAGAGATGAGGTGCTCAATTTATTAAATGGGAGTAAAGGCTGGCTCAAACTAGCCGGTTATTTAAAAGCACCTTATTCGTATCGAAAAATTATAGTTTTGGGCCCTCAGTACTGATGAAAAAAGAAGAAGACGAAAAAAAAAAAATATATATATATGTGATTGGTAAATGAATGAATATACAAACAAATAAAATATGTAAAATAATGTACTTAAAACTCAAATAAAATGTTTAATGATAAAAATAAAAAGGGAGGGAGATAGCTAAACAAACTAATTTAATTACTTAAAAATGTATGTCTGAATATGCATGTATGTATGTGTGTATTTAAATATAATAATGTATTGTTAAAATTTGTATACTTGTTTGTTCATTTTGTTATTATTTATTTTGTAGTTATTATAAAATTACTATTATTTAAATACCATTAGTAATATTACTGCATGTATGCGTAAAATTGTATGTGTGTGTTTATTGTGTAAATAAAATAATGTATAGTTAATGTACGATAATAATTATTAATTTATTGTATCTTATTATCATATAATTCGCTAGATTATTTGTAACAATATTATATTAATCAATTGTAATTTAGATACATTTTTAAAAGTGTTTTAAATGTTGCACTGGTTATTACTATTTTTATATATGATCATATATGTATTATGTTATATCTGCCTCCAACTCCCAGCTGACGGCTTATAGCTAAGCTTTTTGTTGTTTTTATAATTTAATTTTTTATTATTTAGAAATCGTTACAATAAACAACCAATATTATTATTATTATTATTATTCTATTACTCATTCTTTATTTCGATTACAGCATTTAGCCAAATACTGCTATCAAGTACAAGTGCCGGTCTGATTTTTATACTGACAACAACACGAACTAATATTTTATAAAACTATTACTTCTTGCCATAAGTTTAGCTGTTTTGTATCGAGTATAACTATCAAGTTGATTTTAATACTATTAACAACCATAGCTAATATTACTTCAAACAATTACCTATTAGGACAAGTTTAATTTTATTTTTGAAACAAGTATAACTGCTTTCTAATACCAAGAATAGGCTTATTTTTTTAACAAGCATAATTTCTTGCTGCAAGAACAAATTCATTATCACAACTATTATAACGACTGCCGCAAGAATAGACGAAACAAGCATAGCTTAAACTTGTAAAAATAATACTATTTTTTTCAGTGTAAAGAGCTTTTCAACGATATGCATCATAAAGGGTATTCATTACTTTGACCCCGTATTTCTTATTTGTACCCCGTACCCCTGTGTACCAAAATTGAAATTTCGAAAGTTCATGTAGACCTTGATTGTTTCCTTGCTTTTAAGGTCAAGTGTGCAAATTTTCATCCAGATCGGACTAAAACTGTAGATTTGTATAAAGAACAAACACACACACACACACACACACACATACGTTGACTTTTATATATATAGATTGAACATTATTCATCAACATTTATCATAAAAATAACTTCTCCTGGGCGGGGAATCGAGCCCGGGCTCTCTCCGTCCGAGTTTTATGCTATTTTCTCAGGAACTATATTTTTCCCGGGAAAACGGTTTATATCGATAGATTCGTATTTAAATGGACTACAGATTTTTTTAATCAAAATCATGGGAACCGTTTTCGAGAAATATTTTTTCCCCCATTTTGGAGCTAAAATTCACATATCGATTTCGCCTCGGGGTATGATTTTTCTGAACATGCATGCCAAATTATTTCGAGTTTTCGTAGTTACATTTAGTTAATATAAAACATTTTATCAAAATTTACCAAAAAAATGAATCCTCCCCGGCGGGGGATCGAACCCTTCGCGATTGCATCTATTTTGTCAGGAACTAGATTCTTCCCGGGAAAACAAATTAGTAATGTATTTAGATTCGTATTCAAATGGACTACAATCTAGAAGTTTTCTTTTCTCGCTATCAATGCTTTATCAATGGAATACTTACATGTACTACTTACATGAGATAACAATTATAATTCGGAATGAATTAAACAAAAATATATATTAACACTATGTTGTTTAATATTCAATTATACTGTTTTATATACTTATAATGTTCTATTTTAATTTTTTATTAAAATCGAAACGACCTTTACTTTCTGGATTACCTTTAAATAACATAAATTAATATACTAGATAAATAATATAACTTGCTGAACACATTAAGTTTCTTGGTTCGATACTATAGACATTAAAATAGAAACTAAGTACATAATATATGAAATATGAATAATTTATGTCTTCTGTAATTGCTTCCGTTTTATTTGAGTCTCCGATTTCATTCCTAGAAAGAAATCTGTTTCAGTACTCAAAGAACATTTAAATCTCGTTTCTGGTGCGTCTGTCTGTCGGTCGTTCGCCATGGCCTTCAACATATTTACGAACCACTATATCTTAAAAACAACTGATCCGATTTTAATTAAATTTAGATGGTAAACTACCTAACTAATCTAAACTAACTAATCTTCTCTTACTTACTAATTACCTTGTCCTCACATTTTCTTCTACTTTTTTATTTTGTATACTTATTCTATACTCAAACTTACATTAATATTAACTCTTAGTCTTGTTTATTATCATTTTGTACAAATTCTATATTATAATTACTTTTCTTTTATTACTACTAGTTTTTTTTTCAAATTCATTTAATTTATTTAACAAATTTATTACTTTAAAATGCTAACTTTGCAAACAAGCACTAATTATAACAAAGAAATCTTAAGTAAAATTATTGTATAAAAATATTGCAAAAATTTATTTTATCTACGATTGATAAGAAATATAAACATTATATCTCTGTTTAGATGCGTTGAAAGTAATTATTTACGTACTTGTATTCATTGCGCATGCGCGTCTCATAGTTCTGAAGAATTCCTCTTCTTTACCACACTAGTGCGGTAAAGAAGAGGAATTCTTCAGCTTTACGCACGATTAGATAGTTTGTTTACATTTAACAAAACTAATTTGCTGTTCTTTTTATTAAAGTAGCTGTTTATATCGAGTTTTTAGTGAAAAACAATGAGTGAATTAAGTGACTTTGACGAAAATGTGGAGAATAATAATACTCCTCCAGAAATAATTAATTCGGCAAAAAATACAACTCAAGAATTAATGCCATCTTTATCAAGAGAGAGATACGAACTTACATACAGCAAGTTTATTTTTTTCTGTATTTATAATTAAATCTAACAATCTTAGATAAAGTACGGTACGCAACTCGAGCGAAAACGGCATTTTGCATTGCTCGTGTGGTTTTACAACCCTCGCTGTCGCTCGGGTGCAAACTCCACACTCGCATGCAAAATGCTACTTTCCGCACTCGACGCGTAATGTACTATTATGTAACTTGGGAATATTTAATGTGCATAAAGACTGTGGACATGTCCTCATTGGAATCCATATCTATATGTACATCTATGTTCCCAAAGATGAAAACTGTGCCACGCTCAAGCTTATAGGTTTATGCGGACAGTAAGAAAACCCAGTTTTAAGGCTCATATTTGTTATAAGTTTTACTTTAAAATGTATTTTTTTTTCTTACCACTGTATTATATCATAAATAAATAAAAAAAATTAGATGGTAGGTCAAAATTAGCCCATTGTTGGATTCATAAGAGTTCCAACTATCTGCGACCATTGTTTCCTATGCTGTATTAAAAAATACTCATCCAATTTTAAAGGAATTTAGATGGTTTGTTGAAACTAACCTACTGATCCCATATTAATTACAACCGTCTGTCCACATTACATATTGAATAAAAATTAGAATGACCCGACAAGGAATCGAAACAGATTAATTTCTCACGTGAACATTCGTCGTCGAAAGACGCAATGAAGCAATTTGCTACACAAATTGATAGACTATTTAACTTGGTAAGCATTAATTTATTAAAGATTAGATATATATTAATAAGGTTTCAGGTTAGCTTAATGTATCTTCGCATTTTAAATCAAATTCTTGTAATGGTTTATCTGTTATCTATTTCAGGTAGGTCTAAATTATGGTCCTGTTATCAGAATAAGGAGTTATCAAACTATTTCTGCCCGCTGTCTCTTACTATATTGTCCTTGACAACTGTTCTAATTAATCACTATCTAATCTTTACCATTTGCCTCTATTCGTGTCATATATTATGTATGTATTAGTATGTCATGTATTATGTATGTCATATATATGTACGTCAATATTATGAGGAACAGCGCTGTAGAAACCTACATCTACCTAGCCTTCACACTGCGCTTTGCGTAGGCCTCATACTAGAAATCAGTGGCTGTATGTGTACACATTACATGTGTATACGTATTATATACATAGACCCTACATATTACATTATAATGTTGGCCATATCATTAGCCTACGTATGACATATATTTTTTTTAAAAATAAAGCGTTTAATTAACACATAAATCTAAAAACCACCATTGTCGTGAAAAACCAACATTGACGCTTCTATATAAGAAGAGTAAGAAGATACAATCGATAAATCTGTCGTTAATAAATACTTTATAATTTCCTTACTTTATTATAAAGTGTATGAAATGTTAATGCAGTGGTATTAAAATGTCAGGAATAATATGCATGTGCTGTGCACAGTATAACGTCGTAATAAATTATTTGAAATATATTTAAGTTATAAATTAGAATTTTGGAATGTAATTAAGAATTGAGAATTGTAAAATTATACATTTGTCTCTTAAAGTTTTATACGTAATGCATAATTTACAATATATATTATACAGGTTGTTCCGGGTCAGGACCGACAAACTTTGGGATCTGATAGTACAGTTAATTTGGAGTAAAAAAAGTTCTATAAACTATGGTCCTTATCTCATTTGTTGAATTCTGATTACCCACTATAATTCTTAATATTTATATAGAAATTCTTTCTTTAGGTCTATGTGGGTAGTGTTTAGTTAAAAAAAAAAATTTAAAAATTTATTACTTCTTCATTTCTTCAAAATCACCTGCTATATTTCAACCCCACCTTGGGTCATTTTCTAGCTGTTTTCGAATTCAATTTGAATCCTAGTCTAAATTAGAAATAGTAGAACAAAAATAATGTATTAGCTTAAACTTTAATAATTTTCTATTATTTAATTTTTTTAATTTTTTTTTAACTAAACACTACCCACATAGACCTAAAGAAAGAAATACTTATCTCATTTGTTTTATAGCTATCTCATTTTTAATTTTTTTTATTAAGACGTGACTTTGACTGAATAAAATTAATTGGTAATAACATTAATTGGTAATAACTAATTAAGCTAGAATTATAAATGATATACCGCCTGAAAGAGCATGAAATCTTCTTAAAGATAAATATAATTTTAGCTATTAAATTTCATATTTAGGCACACGTTAATTCGTTAGAACATGAAAACAATAAAATTTAATTAAAAATAGAAAACGTTAGAGCTCGTATAATTACTGTGTTGTAATAGATAGCTGGGTGCAAAACACCTTAAAGTTGGCTCCTTTACTAAGCTTTAAAATGATACTTTAAAATTTAAAATATTGCAACTTTAAGTATCCGAAATATTGATGAAATTAAAAAAACAATAACATGCCCAACTGTCTGGGGGAATGGAAACCCCTGAAAATGTAATGATATATAAGTAAATAGTTATTGTACTTACTTCATTTGTATCCGATATCTTATTTGTTTTTAATTTATTTATTTAAATTAAAAAGCACAATTTTATGTAACATTTAATTTTCGAACGAAAACTAACGAAAATAACTATCACTCTTAAAATTTAAATGATTGTAAGTGATAAAAAATAATTATAATAAAAAAAATAATACCGAGAATTTTTCAGAGATATGTAAAGTGCAAGACGTAATTCGTGTTAATGAGTCAAACATGCGCCGCAAATTGAATTGAAACGAGGTAATTTGTTTTTATAAGATCCGATCAAAACATGACACTTAATATCATAATGGTAATGATTTTCATATTTTAAATAATATTAATAGCTAATGTCTACTTGGAATGTTGTAATCAACAGTAATAGATAAGAAGTATTGATAAGATATCGCTAAATCAAAGGATTTACAATAAACCGGTTTCCTAAAAGAATAATGTGAATTCATGGTCAAGTTTTGAATTGAATAAACTTGGCCCAAATGATAGAGGAAAAACAAACATTTTATTATCACAAATTTTGGACAAAATAATAAACAAGTACTCAACTCAAGCATTTAACACTTGAACTAAAGTGCTTTTCATTCAATACGTTTAAATGTGATTTAGAACATTTATTATTCACACCCAAAAAGAATAAATCACAAATTTTGTTGGCAGTTTTATTCTCTATTCATGTTTTCGAAATTTAATTCCTCCCTTTTATCTAAATAGTAGCCTAAATTTTCACTTTTTTTCTATGTCCAATATTGGTACTCTTATAGAAAAGGGCCCCCCCTTTTTGTATTTTATACAGAAGAGTTTATAGCCCTTAGTCTAACTACCAATTTAGGCAAAGGGATATTCAGTCCAATATGCTTTGGGACAAAGGAATATCACACTTTTGCATAAAAAAAAAAGTGTGTATTCGGTTGTCAGAAGATATATTAGATTAAAAAAATGGGGGCCCTTTTCTATAAAAGTGCCCCAATATTTTTCTCCCTATAGGAGAGGGGCAGCGATACAAAAATAACCCACCTGAAAATAGTAAAAAAAATGAAATTTGAATCCTAAAATCCAAACAGTTTGAGATAAATTTATGAAACTTGGAGGATCTGTACCATGTAAAGGGGAGTTTGTATTCATCCCCTCGCACACTAGTGGCAACCACCCTTTTTGTCCCCAGGCCACCCAACTTGAAAATTTAAAATTGGAATGTGTATTTTTGATAGCAGATTTAGAATCTAGGGCAAAAAATAAGAATATTTTACTTCTACCATTTTTTTCTACCTACAGTATTTTTCCCCCTATTTGGGAGCAAAAGTAGAAAAATTGTAGATTTCCGTGCACTTGTATAGGGAGAAGAAAGAAGACAATAAATTGTCCACAAAACAAGTTTTGATACAATAAGGATTAAAAGACTAAGAAAATAACTTAAACTACTCTAAAAGCATTGGGAAATGCTAGGTGAATTTTAAAAGGTTTAAATAGATACAAAGACAAATTGGAAATTGTAGGTCATTTCCTTTATTTTTCATTTATCAGGTAATTTAATATTAATAACTTCTTGAGAATCACTTTACATGGTACAGATCCCTCAAGTTTAATTAATTTGAGATTAAAATATGTCTGCAGTATGCAGACCATAACCACATGGCCGGTTCAATTAAAATTTGGCATACATGTCAAGATAAATAACAATCCTAGACGAATTCAAGAAATGTGCAACGTACCTAAAAACCCTGAAAAATAATGAGAATATAATAATTCACAAAAAAGTTCCTTGATGAAAAATGGATTTTGATTTAATAGTTCCACTGATATCGTGATCAGTTAGTCAGGTCTTTGGATAAGATTAACAGTAAATTAATAAATAATCAATGCAGCTAATATATTATTTTAACCCTCTCGGCCAGCAAAAACATTTTTCCATAATTGCCCATGTTCTAAAATATAAAATCGGTCCGAGACAACTCAGACAAACTTTCTCTTACAATCGAGTATAATTACTTAGCCAAGAATTTTCCATTTATTAGTTTTGTATTTTCCTAAGAACATTTAATTATTAATAATAATAATAATAATAATAATAATAAAGCCTTTATTTCCAAACATAATTGTTACAATAATAAATTAAATTTTACTGATAAAGAAAAATTTTAGTTATTATTATTTTATTTTAATTATTATTAAACATTAAATCAAAATGTATCATAAAAATAACTTCTCCTCGGTAGGGAATGGAGCCCGGCCTCTCTCCGTCCGCGTTTAGAACTAGAATTTTCCAGGGACAATGGCTTATATCGTTAGATTCGTTTTAAACGGACTACATTTTAGAATTTTTAATCAAAATCGTCGAACCGTTATCGAGATTTTTTTTTTTTTTTCACTTTTTTCACTTTTTAGGGCGTAGCGTCTCCAAATTGATTCCACCTGGGTATGACACTTTTCTGAAGATGTATACCAAATTTTGTAAAAATCTGCCAAATAGTTTAGGCTCCACGCGACTACACTGTCGACAGACATCATACAGACATTTCTTTAAACAGACATTCTTTTAAAAGTTAATTTGATTTTGTGAATGAATTTAAATGCATAATCGTCCAGACAAAGCTTTCTCATGTATTTAGCACTACAGAATTGAAATCTAAAAATATCTACTCTTCCATTCCCTGAACGGGATATTAGTTCATTTATCTTTCTCTCTCCTCTAATAATACTAATATTGATTAAATATAATATGTCGAAAGGAAATTTAATTGATAATGGTTTGCCAATTAATATGGGAACAGTGGGCTAAATACGAACAACCATCCAAATTAATAAAATCTAGACGACAGTCGAGGTAAAATGCCCAGTTTGATTGGTCTATATAAAAATATCTGATATAGAGGATGTTTCACAATCTTGGCCACTTAGCAAAAATCAACTTTTGGTGATAACACTAATATGATAAATAGTAAAGGCGGGAAGGTGAATGAAGGCTATAATAATGTAAGGCTGTCATTAGACAACGGACTACATTTTAACCATTTTTTAACACATTGAAGATCCGTAAACCACCTAAATGTATTGATAACAAATTGTACAAGAGAAGTTGAAGCCGGCTTATAACTTGCGCTAATTTAGTTGACAATGACAATAATACACGTACCTATATTACTAAATTTTAACTCAGTATTCTGTTTAATATAAAAACGTCTAGCAAAAGAATAACTTATTTCTTAAATTAAACTACAATGGAGTCTCCTCGTATTAATAATAAATATGCAATTTAAATTCATAGCTTGAACAAGCGTATAAGGTAAATGTCAAAATTATCCCAACTTTGGCATATTATCTAATGTAAATTTATTTTTTATTATAATTTAAATATATAGTACTCACTTGTTATTAAGCCCTGCCAGATCATTTCGACTTATAATATTATGTAATTATTTGTTCCTGTATTTTCGCTTTTTTTACATGTTGTATTATTATTCTCTACGTATTGCTATATCATTTCCACCTATGGCCTTGTTTTGGTACTGGCATTTATTAATTAAGTTAATATTCCCCAAACATTTGCAGAAGAAAATGTCCTTTTTTTTCGAATTGTGCTGGGGTCAGTGTCCAAGGTAAGAGAACTTGCCCCACTACAAACATCTAAGTTAGTAATTATTCTTCGGTTAAAATCTAAGTTTAGTATTTTTACAAGTCGGGAGGGAATTCCTTTTCTCCTTTAAATTGGAAAATTAAATAATCTAAGGGCTTAAAAGCTTGTTTATGACGTAAAACCGGCTTTTAACTTATTTTTTTATATTACTAAACTTCATTTTATTTTTTTTAGTATTCTCTTTATTTAATTTTATGTGGCATGAACAAAAAATTATACTACACACACTCTTATAATTTTTACTACTTGATTTAGACATAGATGATACACCCCCAGTCGGTGAAGAAGATTTTGTATTTTTTTGTAATGACTCCAATATCATTCATTTACATGAGAACTAAAAAAAGCTTAAACAAATAGGAAGGCAAAGAGTGGACACCATGAAAGAGTGGTTTAAAGCAAATAACTTTGAATTGAATCTTAATAAAACCCAAGTACTTACTTTCAGCCTTAGAAATTAAGAAGAATCCTGTAGTGGAAAGTTCCTTGGAATTATGCTAGACAGTAAGATGATATGAAAACCTTGAAAATATATGGTCAGAGATGTATCATCTAAATACATCTGTTCTAAGAAAACTTAAAAATGCAGTGTCAAAAAAAAAAAAAATTAGTTAATGTATACAAGGCAATGATACAGAGCATACTTATAGTTATGACATCATTCTGTGGGGTCATACTAATCTGCAAACACTCCTAATTCTTCAAAGAAAGCACTAAAGATCATAGCGGAAGCTGAAAAGCACGAATCAAGCAGAAATTTGTTCATAAAATATAAAATAATGACGGTGGTGAATCTATTCATATATAAATCGCTTCTACATGTAAAAGTGAATAGGCATTTAATTAGATACAATTGTAGTTACCATTCATATGATACCAAAAGACAAGCTCATGATTCCTTACCATAGACTAACCAAAACTGAGGTTGATCATTTTATAATAGGAATAAGATTGTATAATTAATATTAAGATTGTTAAATTGTATAGTTAATAATTAAGATTGTATTGTAATATTAATTCTTGAGTTGTATTTTTTGCCGAATTAATTATTTCTGGAGGAGTATTATTCTCCACATTTTCGTCAAAGTCAATCTAATCGTGCGTAAAGCTGAATAATTACTCTTCTTTACCGCCCTAGGGTGGTAAAGAAGAGGAATTCTTCAGAACTATGAGACGCGCATGCGCAATGAATACAAGTACGTAAAGAATCACTTTCTACGCATCTAAACAGAGATACAATGTTTATATTTCGTATCAATCGTAGATAAAAGATTTAAAGGACCCATACACTTTCAAACATTTTGCGTAAACATGATGTCGGCAAATTAAGGTCATACACGTCAGACATTATGTTTTTGGGCAAACATCAAATACCCCATAAACGGTCAAAATGTTTGCGCAAACATTTTGACCGTGTATGGGGGTCTTTTAGACTTAGTTGATTTAAAAAAAAGACTAGAAAGATGTTTTTGAGCAATGTATTCTATAAATTAGAGGAATACTACCAAGATCATGTTTTAGTATTAATTGTGTTTTGTATGTATTTAAATTGACGATATGTAATACCTGTGACTTGTCCTAATGATATAAAGTTAACTTAATGGAAATAAATTTATTCTTATTGTCCAGTAATTTTAGTAAAAAATATGGCTTCTGTTCCAAAATAAATAGTTGTTCGTGAAGTCTCACGTAAAACGGGTTTCGTTGGCATCCTTAACATAAAACTATAGTTATATTAAGGAGGGGGGGGGGGGGGGCGTACATTTTTGAGGTTTTTTGGCAAAAGGAGTGGAAAATTAAACAATTAACACGTGATATACATTTTTGTAATCTGCTCTTTAAAACCTTTAATTAGTTACCCCACATAAAATTTCAAAAAAATATTATTTTTTTGTGGTGGGAATTATCCGCCATATTGGATTCTCAGTAATCAGTTAAAACTGCTATTCTAATTTTCCCTATGGTCCAGTATTTCATCCTACGCTTGGCATATTTTTATACTTCTAGTAACTGCAGAAAATTAAACAAATTTAACGTGTTACGCAGAGGAAGAGGTTCCTGGTTCAATCCCCTAGGGGGTCACAACGTTTCTTATCGGTAATAATAACGAAAAGATCATATAGCGACCGAAGACATCCAACGTGAACTCGAGAAGACAGTACGAGTACGGGCAGGGCAAAGAGCGGCCCTGACCAAACAACTTAAAGCTCTAGAGGAAATTGTTTTACTTCATGGTAAGTTCTCTGCGATTTCATCTAGGCTAGATAAAATAAGGACTCAAGATGATCAGATAGTAGCTCTTATGAGTAACGAAACATATCGGAGGAAGAATTCGGGGATGAATTTCTTAAACAAGACGAATATGTAGAAAAAGTGAACATACTCAAAAGTAAAATAGAGATTAGTCTGCAGGTTATAGAGAACGGGGGTTCATTTAAGTCCACCAAAACCGCAGATAGGTCAAAGCCAAAATTACCTAGAGTAGAATTAAGACAGTTTAACGGAGAACTACTAGATTGGATCCCGTTTTGGAGTCTTTTTGAACGGATTCACAAAGATCCCGACCTAGATGAAGTTGACAAGTTTTATTACCTTGTTCAGTCGACGATAGTAAAATCCAAAGCGCGCCAGTTAGTGGAGAGCTATCCTCCATCGGCGGAAAATTATCAAAAGGCAATAAGCGCTCTGAAAAATTGATATGGTAGAGAAGATCTGCTTATTGAATTTTATATTAGGCAATTGTTGAAACTCGTTCTTAGTAATGCTACAGAAAAAAAACAATGTTCCCATAGAAACCTTATTTGACAAGATATAAACTTACTTACGGGCATTAGAATCATTAGGTTTGCAGTCAGATTCCTATGCGGCTATATTGTACCCACTGGTTGAATCGTGTTTGTCTAAAGATGTACTGATAGCATGGCATAGAAGTTATCATGTACAAGGGGAGGAAGATAGTTTAAAGAGTCGCATATCAAAATTAATTTTCTTTTTAAAGAGGGAGGTAGAAAACGAAGAGAGATTTTCGTTAGTTGCCTCAGGAAATATACCACCTCGGAAAAGTCTGTAAAAAAGGAAAAGGAGAAAGTAGTGATTGAGCCTCTTCCCACAGCATCAAACCTACTAGTTCTAAAGAAAGATGAAAACGTATGTATATTTTGTAAGTCTACATTGCATCTTAGTCCTGAATGCCCAGAAGCTACGAAATTGCCCTTGGAAACAAGAAGAAGGATTGTGACGTCATCTGGTGTTTGTTTCATATGCTTGCGTCTTTCGCATAGGGCTCATAAATGTCGAGTAAAGATGTCATGTGAGCGGTGTATGCGACGTCATTGTAGTGTAATGTGTCCTGGTGTCTCAACAAAATCAATTAAGTCAAAGAAAAAAAGTAGTTTTGAAAATTTAAACACCGAAGGTTTCAGTAAAGTCAGAAAATCTATTAACCGAGAATTCTTCAAAAGAAGTGTCCAACCTACCATCTGTTCAGAAATATTAGCGGTTTCGTCTGGAACGTGGGATGAAGAATTATGTCAACTCGGAATAGAGATCAGTGATCGAAAGACGGGACCTATTGATGTTCTACTAGGCGCCGACGTAGCTGGCAAACTTATTACTGGAAAGAAAATACAACTAAGGTGTGGGCTGACTGCTATAGAAACCCTGCTAGGTTGGACCTTGATGGTTAAGGTACAAGATCAATCAGAGGAGCCCCTTTCTTCACTTTTGGTAACATCTTTGCTGTCAGCTGAAAGATCGCTGGGACCACAGTGGTTATCCAAAGAAAAGAACGAATGGCCGGAACAAGAGTTTATTTGTAATGAAGAGGAGATATCCAAAGAAAAGCGGAAGGTAGAGATCGGTGAAGTAGTGCTAAATAAGTATGACAATTGGAAAAAATTGGATTGGCCATTAGCAGTCATTCAAGAAGTGATTCACGGTCGGAACAGTGTCGAGCGATTAGTAAAAGTAAGAACCTCCACAGGGGTGCTAACTCGTCCGATTCAGAGACTTGTTCCTTTAGAGGTACCTGGAGCTGTAAAACCTGAGAGTAAAAACAACGTCGACAGCGAAGAATTAGAGTTAGATTCCGGTGCTCAGGATCAAGAACCTCCTAATGAAGAAGTAACCTCTACAGTTCAAACCACCAAGAGTTGTCGACCCTTACAGAAGCCTGTGCGTTATTAAATTAGACGTTCTGTTGTACATCATTGAAAACTGGTTGGGAACCAGCTCTCAAGATGGGAGTGTGTTGGGAGAACCAACCTGGGGTTTTTAATGTTTTGTTATTGTTTGTTTACATTTGATGTAGTCTTGAAAAAAATATAGAAGACGTTTTTGTTGGTTTTTTCAATCTTATAAAATCGAGTTTCTATAGCTTTCTAAGTTCGATTATTTTCCGTAAGCTGTTTATATTGTATTTTCGGGTTCAAGAACCTTAACACGGAACAACATATTCAAAATCGGCAACGAGATCGTGGTCGCGTTAACAGATATTCAAGGGCAAAGGTCAACAAAATAGATTATTTGCGAATAGCTTGCTTCCTATGCCTCGGACACCAATCAAGATTATTATCAAAATTAAAGATCACAAAAAAGAAATAGACGGTGAAAATCTAAGTATATCTAGTATCCGTCGCCGCCCCACTTTTTACGTATTTTTACAAATATCTCGCTTCCTATGGCTCGGAGACAAATTAAGGAAATGATCAAAAAGCAAGATTTTTAAATTTCCCACAAAAAAGGTCTCACTCATTTTTTACGTACAACGAACGGGTAGCAAAAACCTAGCGAAATATAACTTGTGTAGTGTTTGTTTATGCACGATTTTTTACGAATTTTTGTAAATATCTCGCTTCCTCTGGCTTGGATACCGATTGAGAATCAGTTCAAAATTGAAGAATATAAAATATCACACAAGAAGCGTTGTGTTAATTTTTTACATACAACCAAGCATTTGAGTGGTAAAGTGCTCCGGAGTTTTCGCACAAGGAGGACTGCATTAAGATTGTCATCATAACACTTACCTTTGTAAAATATTAAAACACTTGGAGCACGAATATTTTTAAACTACGTTCAAACAAATTTGAAATGTCACTCGTGGGTATATAATAATGGTTCTCACAGTAAAGCTCCCTCGTTGAAGCCAAGTTATTGGTCGTTGTTACGCCTTGTGTGGAAACTTCGGAGCACTTTATCATTCAAACGCTTCGTTGTACGTAAAAAATGAATTTAACGTTTCTTGTGTGCAATTTTATATTCTTCAATTTTGATATGAATCTTAATTGGTCTCCCTCCGAGCCAGAGGAAGCGAGATATTCACAAAAATAAATAAGAAGTCGTGCATAAACAAACACTACGCAAGTTATAGTAAGCTAGGTTTTTGCTAAACAGTTCATTGTACATAAAAAATAAATGAGACCTTTTTTGAGGAAAATTTTGTGATCTCTAATTTTCATAACAACCTAGATTGGTGTCCGAGCCATAGGAAGCGAGCTATTCACAAATAACCGTATTTGTGACCTTTGTCCTTCCTTGAATATCTATTAACGCAACCACGATCCCGATTTTGAATATTTTTCAAAACGTCAAAATGAAGCGATCGAAAAATAAAAAAAATACGTGTGGCGTCGCGGGACACCCGGTAGGAAGTTCCTTACAGTTTTCATTAAATATAAATTATAAGGTTGAAGTATTATATTAAACCCACCCGCAAAATCAAAACAAAAAATATCCCTACAAAAACAAAACAATAAAATTTCCCTACATCAAAACTAAAAAATTCCCACATAATGTAAATGTCAATATTGTAAAAAGATTTAAGCCTCGTCCAGACTGCCGATCCGAACAGAGAAACGAGCCGAGCATTTGTCTCTGCGCAGGCGCCAAACGATCAAACTATGTTCGGCACCCTGATCCGGTTGTTGTCGGTTTTTTGCCGAAACATCAAAGGGATGTTCGGTTCGGCCTGTCGGAAGTGTGGACGGACGCACAATACGAGCCGAGCAGGCGTGAACCTTCCTGTAACCTTCTCCAATTAATACAATTTAACTTACATAAAAAACAAAAAAACAAATTGGTTCATTTTTTTTGTCTGTTATTATTTTCTTAATCCTTTATTGTACATAAATCCTTGGTTTTTTTTATTTATGCCTTTTATCAATTTTTTAAAATCCTTTTATTTCGAAATAAGGTTGATCTGCTTTATTTTTTAATTTTATTTTAACCTGTTGCATTTTTTTTATATTGTAAGCCAACGCCAATAAAGTTTTCTTATAATATCAACAAATACGAATTTAACAATTTAAATGAAAAAGTATTTATTAAACTAATATTTCTCGAAAACAGAAAACAGATATTATGTTCGGCCGTTTATTGTGGATCGTGCTGATTTCGACCTTTACGATGTTCGGCTCGGGGTGTTTAAATTGACACAAGAACGCCGAACCGAACATGCTCGGCTCGTTCCCCGTGTTCGGATCGGCAGTCTGGACGAGGCTTTAAAATCTGGTTGGTCCAAGTGACATTTTGACATAATATAACAAAAATAAACAAAACAATTCAAGGAACAGTTTTCCTTAATAACATTTTTTCCTGTCTTTTTGAAGCTTAAGTTTACGCGAGCGTTGCGCGTGAACGCTTAGGCGGATAACGATTTCCAACGAACTCAGCCTGGGCATTGGTAAAATGAACATGTGTACCAAATTTCAACTAACTCGGTGATCTTTTACTCAAGTTATCGTCATCGGTAGATTTCGTGACGGTGATTTTGTGACGGTTATTTTGTAACGGTGATTTTGGTCGTTTTTTTCGGATTCACTCCCGGGCTCCAGAACGTGCCATAAGGAACTTCGTTCCAAAAATTGTAGCTCCAATTTTTTTGGAACAGAAAAGCCTAAAATGACTGGACTATTATTCATAAAAAATGCCCTCGACACCGGCGATTCTCGAGGGCTCAACTAGATAAAATAAAAATCTATTTTATACAACTCGTACTAATCTTTCTCATTTACTAATACTTAAATAATTACTTAGTCCAGTGTATGTAATTTGCTAGGTGTTTCCAGTTTTCGTGGTTACATTTTATTATTATTGAACAACAAATGAAATTATTATGATTGTTTTGCTCAATAACCACAGCTAATTGATAAAAATGTCAATGGAAATTAGGGTTTTATCTTTATATTAATATTTATTTTGAGATTTTAATGGATTTACAGGTTTTCAGGTCTCCTGAGCCCAAAAAAGAGGATTTTAAAATATGACTGTCTGTCGTCTGTAGTTTATACTGAAGCGAAGAGCCAAAACTACAGGGCCAATTTCGGCATACATGTTCATAAAAATCATATCCCGTGGTGAAATCGAGATATAAATTTCAATGCTCTAAACTTAAAGGTGCTTTCCCCCAAAAAACTCCCAAATATAAGAAGGTATTTCTCGAGTCTAAATACTTTAACGCATTGCCACCAAAACTTATAATCATTTATGAGGAATCAAATGGTTTTAGGCACAGTAACTGCAGAACGGTTCGAAGAAAAGCAAAATCTACCTACTTTGAGGCTGCATATTAAAAGTAGAATCACCTCTAAAAATATGTACGCAGCATACCACTCTCTCTCTCCCCCCCTATAATTTTTCTCTTTTTTAAAGTCGTTCCCCTGATATGACCTAAGTACTCATCCATACCTTAACATACATGTATAGACGAACAATTTGAAAATGTACCTCAATCATTCCCAAATAATCACATCTTCATTTAACTAATTCTGTTAGGGTAACCAATCATTTTGACTTAAAAAAAGTATAATTCTTAAATTAAAGTTAATATTAACATAATTAATTCAAACCAGTGCCTAAAAAAGTCTCAGTAAAAAATATATAGGAATACATAGATAGAGAATAATAATAAATATAAAAAATCGATCCGAGACAACTCAGACAAACTTACTCATATATATACGTTTTCATAAAAAAATTATCAAAATAATCATAAAAATAACTTCACCTCGGTGGGAAATCGAACCCGGCCTCTTTCTCTCCGCGTTAAAAGCTATTTCATCAGGAACTAGATTTTTTCCGGGAAAACGGCTTATGTTGTTAGATTCGTATTTAAATGGACTACATTATAGAATTTTTTAATAATAATCGTCGGAACCATTTTCGAGAAATAATTTTTTTCCCCGTTTTTTCAGAGTTGTTTGGTAGTAGCGCCCCCAAATTTGGAGCAGAAATGCATTTATCGATTTCGCCTCGGGGTATGATTTTTCTGAACATGTAGGTATACCACATTTCGTCAAAATCGGTCCAGTAGCTTAGGCTCCAGGCGTCTGCGCAGACATACATTTTTTAAAAACCACTTTTTGGACTTAATGGACCTCAAAACGTGTAAATCCATCGCAATATCAAAATCGAATTTTCTTGCCATCACAATACTTTCTCTTTCTATGAGAAATAAAAGTAAAAAGGCGAAAATACAGAAGAAAAAAAATCTTATTATAAGTTGAACTGATCTGGCAAGGCATAGTTGATAAATAAGTACTAGGTATATATTATATATATTTAAATATAATAAAAAATAATAGGTATGGTGGTATAATAAGTAGTATACCTAAATAAAAAATGAAAACAAGCTAATACGCTTGTTAATAATAAGCCAATTGGCCTGTTGTGACATTTACTTTCAACTCCTGTATAATAAACCATGCATTTAAATTGGACAGATTAGTTAAACTAAAATATATAATTAATGCAAGGAGACTCCTTTATTGTTTGCTTATATAAAAAAGTTAATAATTTTGTTGAAAGGTTTTATAAAAAACAGAATTCCGATAAAATGTATTAGTGGTCCTTTTTCCATCTTCTATTTTTTGTACAAATATAAGTCGAATAACAAGTTTTATTTTTGTACGTTCCCCCTCTTTCAGAATGCATTCCTCCCAACTTTTATTTAATTATTTTTATCCTGTTTCAGTAGAATGAACGAGGTCGGGAATGCTATGAAGCCATTTGCACAAGAATTAAATGAGGCTAGTGCTTGGATGTCGGGCCCAAATGCTGAAATTCGTCTCGAACATCAATGTCAGTTTATGGAAGACATTCTTTCATGTACAGATGACAAGGACTGTCGACAAGGACGAGAATATGAACACGCTGGAATTTTTTACAGAATTTTCACCAATCCAGGTGGGGGGGGGGGGGGGGGGAGGGCAAAAAAATTAAAAAAATGAATAGTCTTATACATTTTATTTTAATATTAGTTATCGCAAAAATGGCCCATACATTATAATTGATCGACCCTATTATATTGTCCACTACATAAGCGCATGTATTGCTGACTACGAAAACTTATGTACTGGCTGTTAACCACCTACACATTTAGGTGGTTCAAAGTAATTAGAGGAAATTGTCCTTGGTGTTTCATAACAAATTGTGGTCAAGAATATAATATGAGCAAACATGAGTATGAGTACTCTTAAAATGTTAGAGAGTTAGTAAGGAAAATATTGGAAAGACAAACTAAGTACAACTTTCTCAAAATACACATAGTAAGACAGTATTTAAATCCAATAATATCGAATATAATCAGTTTATGTGTAAATAAATTTGAAATGTGTCCAAACACATTGAAATGATTGCTTACCTGTTTACACTTCGTTTTAGATTTTCACCAAAATTATATTTATCAATATCTCGAAAACTAGTTTTTTCTCGGTAAAATGACGTAAGGTTAGATTCGTATTTAAATGGGCTGCAATTCAGATTTCTTTAAATCAAAATCGTCTGAACTATTATCGAGACAGATTTTATTATTATGTTATTTCGGAATTTATAAAGGTTAGCGCCCCATAATTTAGAGCAGTAGTTCTTAACTGGGGGGCCGCGGCCCCCCAGGGGGTCTCGAAAGGTATTTAGGTATCTACTATATATATTATAATTGGAGATTTTAAGGGGGCCGTGGTTACCAAAGGGTTAAGAACCACTGATTTAGAGCTACTATTAATTTCTAGATTTCCCTTCGGAGCTTGATTTTTTTTTTTTGAACATATATGCCAAATTTAATCGAAATCGGCCCAGTAGTTAAGGCTCCTTTGGTCTGGACAGACTTCAGACAACAGACAGAGGACAGACTGACGGCAGACGGACATTTTTTAAAAACCTTTTTTTTTACTCAGGGACTTGATACATATGAAAGAAATGTATGAACTAAAGATGGACAACTTAAAGGAGAAAGGGTAATAAAGACACCATTTTTACTTCCTTAGAACAACATGGACTTTCTTGAAGGCAACCAGGCTTTCTTAGATCTTAAGTTTCACCATAAACCACCTTAAGCCCTAAACATACTTCCAGTATGTTACTGGAGTAACTTCCAGTAGTACCTGGAGAAAGATCGACCAACAACATCATCCCAAAAAAATAATTATGATTAAATGCTAATAATATTAATTATAAAAAAATATATAATACGTAACAATAAAATGAGATCTTATCAAGGCAAATAATTTTGGTGAAACATACGTTTTTTTGTTTTTTAAATGCTAACAAATGAAATGGCCATGGACTTTTTTCGACCTTGACTTTGGTACAGCTATTTGGTAATCACTATTCCTATTATTATTTCTTTTAATCAATTTATTTGAAAAAAATCCAGCTCTTATGAATTTTATCTTATATTAGGTAATCAAGAGAAACAAGGTTTTAAGAAACTGTGGAATTAAACATTTACATATAAATTATTCAAATTAACATTTACTTGGCTGTACGAATTCTTATTCGTATATGCCAAAAATAATTTTATTATGTGTAAAAAAGAAACAAAAAAACAAAACAAAAAACTATCACGTGTCACAAAAAAGTATGTGCTTCCAGCATACCGTATTTTTGTTGTTTTTGTTTTGTCGAAGAATAACAATGATTTTTTTTCGTTGATTTGTTTAAATAATAGAGGGGAGGGGGACTCGAAAGACGCAATTTTTTTGAAGCACATAGTGCAAAAATGTATTGGTACAAAAAATAACCAAATATGTATTCGTACTCAAGGCGCAGCCGCCCTTCATTATCATTTAACACCCCACATGTTGCATTTAAAGGTTTTATTTAGATAGTTCGGTTTAAGGTGCATTATATTTTAAAAAAGTTTGTCAGTAGTCTGTAGTCTGTGCGTCAGCATAAACTACTAGGCTTAAGTCGATAACATTTTCATACATGTTAAAAAATTCATATACCAAGGCAAAATCTAAAAATTCAATTTAGCACTAAATTTTGGGCTCTACTCCCAAGAACAGTACCCAGTGACTAAGATAAAAAAAAAATCGAAAATGTAATCTGTTTGAATACTGATCTAACTTTATAACTCGATTTCCTAAAAAAATTTAAGTTTTCTAGACATTGGTGATATAAATATGATTAATCATTAATCCGGTACTTTTTTACTTAAGCACCCCCCCCCCCCCCCCCCCCTATATCGCTTTATGTTAATAGTTATTTAGACAAAGGATTATATACAGAGTTGCATGTATTCCTTAGTCTAAATTACTATTAAGACGAAGAGATATATATTCCAATGTACCTTGGGACAAAGGAATATCAGACTTATATTTAGGGAATATTAAATATAAAACTGATGCCCCAAGGAGTCTCAATGTGTTGGGTAGACGAACACAGAAACCTTTGAGACATTTGTAGGGCAGACTATTGTTTTGAACCAAAGGGGGGTGCCATTAATCCAATAGCGAAATATGAGCAACCTCCTTTTGAATACTTATTTATTAAATAATAAATAAGTGTATTATTATTATTATATATATTATTATATTATTATATATTATTATTATTATTATTATATATTATTAATATATAAATCACATTTTAAAGGATTTGAATTCAGTATCACTATGAATATGAGAACAGTTTGTTCGAGTTTATCTCACCAAATGTTTACCTATTTTTGTTGTACTATTTATAACTAAATTTTCGTGAGTTTTTGATTAACTTGCATTGTCATTAGAAATAAATATAATAGTCTATGAAAGTTTTAGCTTTAACTAGTAAAAAACACAGGCTATATTTATTTCCTATTGTCACCTGTGATCACCTATATTGTCATGGTTTTTATTCTGAAATAAAATTATAATAGTAATTAGTAATTAACATTTTATAAAAGTTCCTTTTACAAATATAAAATTAATGAACTTTGCAACTTAAATGATAAAGTCCATGACAGAAGATGACCTTCTACAGTCTACAGGGTCGAAACGCCTCACATTAAAACATTGGTTACGTCTTATTACACCTCTTCCGCCATCCATTACTTATATACGAGAGTTACAGTTACAAGGGTGTATAACATTAAATGAGTCTCAATAATTTGATTAATTGTTTTTTTATGAATTTAATTAAAAGCATATAAAAAGGAAATATAAAAAAACTACGAGTACATTTGCAATAGTCATAAGTCCTTATGTAATTACATAAATTATATAAAAACTTTTCCTAATAGATTTATCCTAGAAAAATAAGAAAGCATATTATGTTGTTTGATTATGACTGAATTTCATTTTGAGTACGTCGATATTAATTTGGTTAATACGTATATTTTTTTTAAATATTATTCTTAACTGATAACATGTGGACAATCTACATTTATTGGAGAAAAAATTGAGATGATATAAACATTAACTAACTATAACTCTGTTGCTCAACACTCAACAGCCCGTGTACAGCCTAGCCCTGCTAAAGTCTCATACAACTATAAATGTATGATAATGGATGTCATGAGGTTAGTGTTCGCTCCATCAGCTGATAACCCTTATAATTAGCATTTACAAAGATCATCATTAAACGGGATGTAATTATTTGTTTACAATTAAAAAAAATTATATATAGGGTGGCCCCACGGGAATCGAGAGATTTTTGAATACGCAGTACGGGGTTGTTTAAGTTCGCAATATATTTCCAGTTTATGTGAAAAAAGTTAAACTTGTATACTAAATTTGAAATCTCTAGCTGCATTAGGTCGGGAGATAAACTCTAAGGTGCGACGGGCGGACGGGCGAACTGCCAAAAGCATAAGGTTTCTAGGTTAACCTCGAAACCCTAACAATCGTCCTTTTCCTGGGGCCACCCTGTATAATGATGTAAGAATGACGTCCGGAAACTTTTTACATTTTTTATTTTTTTTATTTTTTTTTATGTTATGAATAAACTTAAAGAGAATAGTCCATAATTTATTGCGACACATACATAGCTTCCTCTTGTCCTATTATTGGTCGCATTGTCGCATGAGTGTAAAATAATGAGATCACACTGGAAATTGAAAGTGCGGTTTTTTGGACTTGTTTCAATTTCCGCTGGAGTCACATTTTTTATAATCTAAGGGCTATTTTTGACAAAACCTCCTAAACTTTTTCACATGGATGTGCACTGTTAAAGATGTAGGTGAAAATAAAAAAAATAAAAAATACTATTAACGATTACAAATATTTTATATATGAAAAATAAAAAAATAAAATATATAATCATAATTGAAAATAGTCTGCCAATTATAAAGCATTCTCGCTTCTCGAAGATATCTTCTTCTAATAAAATGTAAGGCTATATTATCATTTGATAACGACAGATGGACTAATGGGTATTTATAGTTATATGTATAATCAAACCCTTGACCCGATCACACGCTTAAAAACTCTTATTATAATAATCTATTCCTTATACAAAAGTTCTTTCAACTCATTGATTATTTTAGTTTATTTATTTTTTTAGCAAAATATACTATAATGAGTTCATTAAATAATAATTAGTATTTAATATTATTTTAATAACAACAGAAGAGCTCCGCGCATCCTACTCACTTCGGTTCAACAACCCCCCTGCAATTGAATTTGTTAGGAAACTCCTTTTTGGTAGACATCAATATTATTATAGAAATTATCGTACTACTAATAACTAGTAGTGCTGTGAACAATACACCTCACTGGCGTATCCAAGGAGAGGGGGGGGGGGGGGGGGCACAGGGGGCTCGTGCACCCTCCCAGACCCCATATAGGAAAAAATATGGTGGCTGAATTTTTTTTTTTTTTTTTTTTTTCATATTATTTATTTTTAAACACATATATATTATAAATTTTGCTTCCGAGCTTCGAGGTGGTTAAAGGTGTGGTAATGGAAGCTATGTGATTGTTCTGAAGAACGAAATATTTTTATTTCACCGATTACAAAAATTCTAAAACAGAAATTTTTGATTCAATGTCTGTCTGTCGGTCTGTAGCTCAATTTTTGCAAACCATCATAATATCTTAAAAACTACTCGACCGATTTTAATGAAATTTAGATGGTAGGTCAAAATTAGCCCATTTATTGGTCCCATATAAGTTTTAATTCGGTTATTTGTTTCTTTTCCACATGTGCACAAACGTACATTTATTTACACCTGTATCTTCAAAAGTCATCTGATTTTTATAAAATTTGGAGGGTTTGCTGAAAGAAGCCCGCGAATAGCCCTAACTTCAACCGATCGTGCTCTTTAAATTTTGAAATTGATACTTTAATTAGTTTAATTCATGTAAAAAAAATCCTTTCAAGTTCATGCCAGCAAGCTATACTAAAATGGTTTCTTCGGTCATAAAAATTGATATATCGTACTATTTTATATATATATTAATTTTTTTTTACTGTAATATGAATAAAAAGTTGCAATTTGGAGAAGTAAGGTGTGCATATATTATCCCTTAGCATCCTATTAAAGCACTTTTTTGTTTCTTTTACGGGTAATGTCCACCATTTTGGAAACGTGATATACACATATTTGTATATTTGAGATCTACATTTCAATACTTTTAAAATAATATCTTACTTAAAAATTTCATAAAATAAAAATGTAGGGTCTCCATAATCAATAAAATGTTTGGTCTCCATTTGGGGGCCATCTAAATTTTCTAAAATTTGACTTTTTTATATTCAATCCCAGAAATATCCTTGGCCTACAGAGATATATACTACAGATATATTTAAGTATTTTTAGGACCTGCATTTATGGGGTCGGGGGGGGGGACTTTTTTTGCATCTTGTTTTGGTAATTTCGGGGGAATTGCCGGCATTTTGGGAACGTGATATATGTGTTTGTGATCTACATTTCAGACCTTTGATATTACACTCCACTCAATAAATATAAAATATTATGATCTAAGATGTTCGTAAAAGCTCACTGATTGAAGAAATGTTGAGTGTTTAAGTTCGTAATATTTTTCCTTTTTTGGGAGAAAAAGGAAAAGTTTAACTTGTATACTAAATTTCAAATTACGTCTTGAGATATATGCTCGAAGATGCGGCAGACGACCTGACGAACTACCAAAAACATTAGGGTTTCAAGAATGACCTCTAAACCCTAACAATTAAAACAATTTTGACAGATTTAAAAAACGGGGGGGGGGGGGGGAAATTAAATGAATCATATGAAATAGGATGCGAGGAAGCTATGTGCATCACTTATTGGCAAACTGTTTCTCCTTCAGTTTATTTTTTTCTAACAATAAAAATTCAACAATGGTCAAATGCAATATTGAAGCTGTCATGAAATTTAGGTGAGCTGCGTTGTTGATTTCAAGATTAATGTGATTATATCAACATTCAATTATACTCTAGGGTATAATGTTCAATAAAGAGTAATAACTAGTATTTTATTATTAAATAAATATAATAAATTATAACTCCTATAGAATATTGAAGCTTATTCAGCTAAATTAAAATATCAAAATACTTTATTCAAACTAAGAACAGTCTCTTTATTATTCATATTAGAAGGCTTAGTCAAGCACAGTTCAAAATTGTTTTGTGAGAAATATATTTGCCAGAATTATTCCTGTTGTCCTGTTAGGTTTTTGGCTGGAAATATTTTTGCTTCGCAAGTTTTTGGTTGTACAACTTAAAATAATTAATGTTGACTCCACTGTTCACTTCCAAGTCTTGGGAAATGAACAAGTAGTTCCGTTTTCTTGAAACCACTTCAAATACGCCCCCCCCCCCTCTAAACTGACTTAGGATGTGCCCCCCCCCCCCCTCCCAGACTTAGCCACTGGATACGCCACTGACTCCCCCCCCCCCCCCAAAAAAAAAGTTTTAAAACTTGAAGAATGATTCATCTAAATTTAAAAAATAAAATAAAATAATAATCTCTATACGAGGAAGAACAAGTTTGGTCGTAACATTTGCAGATGAAATGCCAAACGGTCAAGTCTGGGTTTTTTGTCCGAGCGGAGGGAGGTCAAAAAACCCATACTCTAAAGTTGTTCATGTCATGAAAGAAAACTAAATTCTTAATTCTAAGATAGTAGTCCTCGCTTCCAAGAAAAAGGAGACTGCCAATTGGCGTGGCACATAGCTTCCTCGCATCCTATCACGTACCTACTTTATTGATTTTTTGATTTTACAAGCCATTAATCTCTAATTAACTAACAATTGTTTAATTGTTTCCCCCGTTATTTTTTAATCTGTAAAAATTGTTTTGGTTTTGTACATGAATTAAAGTATCAATTTAGCAAAAGTTAAAGAACGCAGACGGTTCAAAGTGATCAGTGGATATCTTTTCGATCAGTGGGTTTACTTTCGATAAATTATAAAAAATTCGTACAAATCAGATAAGTACTTTTGGTATCGAAAATACGAGATGGTCGAAAAATAGCCAATGTTTTAAATAACTTAGTTATTTAGAGGAAGAGGGAGAGTTGAGAGGGACAAATTTTAAGAAACAGATTTCTGTCTAGGAATTTTTGAAATCTGGTACATAAAATATTTTCGTTTTTCAGGATAATCAAATAGCTTCCGTTACCTTCGGTAAGCTGGGAAGAAAAATGCAAAAAAAAAAAAAAAAAAAAAAGAAATGTATATACATATTATATATATATATATATATATATATATATATATATATATATATATATATATATATATATATATATATATATATAAAAAAACAATATATAAAATAATTAATATACATATACATATGTATAAAAATAATTAGTTTACAGAGATTTTTTATGACTTCAAGGAACATCCATGTAAAATTTGAAGAAAGTCGATCAACGCATTTGGTCAACATACACAAGGCCTCTCTTTGTCCGCGTTTAAGTTTTTTCTCAGGGACTAGATTTTTTCCGGGAAAACGGCTTATATTATTAGATTTGCATTTAAATGAACTTCATTTTAGAATTTTTTAATCAAAATCGTCGGAACCGTTTTCGAGAATTTGTGGGAGCCCAAATTTGGAGCTGAAATTCATTCCTCGATTTCGCCACGGGATATGATTTTTCTGAACATGCACGCCAAATTTCGTCAACATCGGCCCAGTAGATTAGGCTCCACGCTTCTAAACAGGCGACAGACAGACATTTCTTAAAAACCACTTTTTTAGGATATAGGGGACTTTAAAACGTGTAAATCTATTAAAATCTCAAAATCGAACTTTCGCGTCAACACAATACTTTCTCTTTATATTATGAGAAAGTATAAATGGGTTTTTCTGATAATTATCTAAAACAGTTATTATTAAATAGTGTAGTCAATTTAAATTAATCAAGGGAAATAAATAAACACATAATTAACAGAAGCGTGTAATTAATCTGGTGAAATTTCTCTTATCAAATTCCATGTTGGACCTTTAGACTCATTAACCGCAATACGACTTCTTACGTCTTTATGTATCTCCTATTTCCTGTAGAGTTCTCATAAAAACTAGAAAATTACATTATATTATATACTTCCATAAATGTGTCACGTGTCTAAAATCAAAGAGATTTAATGGATATTTATTATATTAAAAAAATTATATATTGTGCAAGGTTTGAGACCAAATATTATTTTACAGATTTGCTAATTTAAATCTTGTATATAACGTCAATTTTTTATTGAATCTGAAATAAATAATTTCAATAATGTTTCTGTACTTGTACACACTTTGGAAGGCATGTTAATTAATTTAAGAAATAGTCAGCCTCACGTACTATAATCGGTTGTATGAGTAAAAACAATACGGTCCCACTGAGAATTGAAAGTGTGATTGTTTGAGCCTGTTTCGAATTTCACTGGAGTAATTTATATTCAATATTAAATGTATACAGACGGTTGGTATTGATGTAGGTCCTACTTTCGACAAACCATCCAAATTAATTCAAAATTGGGCAAACCATCCAAATTAATTCAAAATTGGGCAAACCATCCAAATTAATTCAAAATTGGGCAAATCATCCAAATTAATTCAAAATTGGATGAATACCCTAAAAGATTTAAGTTTTAATAAAAAAAAGTGGACTAATTCTAATGACCTACCATCCCAAGGCGAGTTTAACAGGGGGCCTATCAAGCTTTCTCTACTCTACAGCGAAATCTTTGCCGTTTAATATTGAATTAATGACTGATTATTGAATTGTCGTGGGAAATACATAATTTGTGCAAGTTTCAGCTTTCTAGATAGACGGAAAGTAGGTCTAATTAGGGGGGTTAAAAAAGTTAAGGGGTTAAAAAGGATTTATTTTTTCAATTTTTATTATTATTTTAATTTTATTTAATTTTACAAAAGACGGACAAATGCAATATCGCCTGCGTCGAAAGCAGTACCGCTGCTGCTGAACATGTGTAATTAATTCAGTAAAAATTGTAAGCACTCGTTTTCGGGAAAAACGCATTATTTCCTCAGCAATCACATATTAATGTAAGATATAAGAATATTATTTTTTTTCTTGAAATCCATAATTAAATTCACGAAACAATTGATCAGTTTACACCTACTTCTATAGTTACATACCTACCAACGTGTTGCAATAGTTGCTGGAAAACACCTTTATAATTTTGCAACCATCGACTATTTCTGAAAAGTACCTTGACCTTAAGGGCAGTTAGGGCCTTCTACACGGATCTAAAAATTTACTATAATTGTAGGGATGGGGTTGCAGGGTCAGGCAAATATACCTATCAGGTAAATATAAATTAAATATTAATCTAAATCAAATTATAATTATTATTAACTACGGGAAACAGACAGTGAAAAATACACTCCTGTGCCGGGATCCCGGCACAGGAGTGTATTTTTCACTGTCTGTTTCCCGTAGTTAATAATAATTATAATTTGATTTAGATTAAAATTTAACTTTCCGTAGTATGAAAACTACCAAAAACTTAAAAAATTAAATATTAAGTATCATACACAAAAAGATTACCTGTTAGCTGCGTCCAAATGTTTCAGTATTTCAGCTATATTGCTAAGAAATAAATCTATATTTTATAATTTTAAATTTTTACAATTAATTGTCCGACTTTTGAAAGTTCTATCGAAGTAAAAAGAAAAAAAAAATAAACAAATAAATAAAAATAATAAAGAATAAAAAGAAATTTATAAAACTAATTTCCCACAATTAATAGTGCAACATAATAATATAAACTTTAATTAAAAAATAATAAAACTATAATAATTTAAAAATCAAACAATTTTAATCAAGTTTAAACATGGGTTTTTGATAATGGTTTGTTTTTAGCGTATTTCCTTGTGGTGTTAGTTACATGGGTTCATAATGCCGTGTACATTAGTACTGAACTTGTCATAGGCACAACTCGCTGTACAGTGTGACTTCTCCCCACCCCAGTGGAGTTCAGTTACTCTCCCGGCCAAACAACTCGATCAGACCTTGTCTTGATGCAATATCTGTAGGTCTAGGGTAATTCCGAGCCTTCTATCTCACGGTCAACCCAGAATATTAGCCTGTTACTTGTAGATAAATTAGACTATTTTTAGGGTACATAATCTTCGTTAAGGACTCTTATAGTGACTTTATTCTGTTGTCTGTCACACCCTTCAAATAATAAAACATAAACAACAGTATCTCAACACATGAGATGTGTACCCTAAAAGGGTGTTATCTCATTCTTAGTGCAATTTAAAAATAGACTGCCAATTGGTATGGCACATAGCTTCCTCACATCCTATCACGTACATTATTAATTTTATATTTTATGCATTTACAAGCCATAATTGTTTAATTGGTTTAATGGTTTCCTCCGTTTTTTTAATCTGTCAAAATTGTTTTGATTTTATACTTGAATTAAAGTATCAATTTTGCAAAAGTTAAAGAGCGCAGACGGTTCAAAGAAATCTGGGGCTATCTGCGGGCTACTTTCGATAAACTATAAAAGTTTCATTCAAATCAGATAAGTACTTTTGAAGCTATAGGTGTAAATTAATGTATGTTTGTGCGCATGTGGAAGAGAAACAAATAGGCGCAGAAGGTTGAAACTTATATGGGACCAACAATGGGCTACTCATGACCTACCACCCAAATTACATTAAAATTGGACGTGTAGTTTTTAAGATACGTTGGTTCGCAAAAATTGAACGACAGACCGACAGACAGACACGGAACCAAAAATGATCCCTAATGTCTGAAACGGATTTTTGTCTTGAAATTTTTGAAATCGGAGGCCTAACAATTTTTAGTTCTTCAGAACGATCACATTGCTTCCGTTACCTTCGGTAAGCTCGGAAGCAAAATCAAAACCCTCAAATATTTATGACGGAAGAACAGAAATTTTTCTTTTTTGACATTTTTACGTGAAAGTAGAGGGAATGCTGTGATGTCACCCTTTTTGTCACCGAGTATAGAGACTAAATAGAGTAGCCAAAGAGGGAAGGCAGTTGGCACCAATTTCTCAGGACTATCCCCACCTCTAGAATACAAAGATTGAAACCTTCGTTCTGGTTGCCAAAGTTGTCAGTTTTCAAAATATAATATAAACACCTAGCAAGGATAAACACATTTTAAATACCTGTCTCCTGTTATATCACTACCTTTTTACCCAAAGAAAAGTCTTGTATTTAATAGCTTGTTTGTATTCTAGGGGAGAGGGAAGCTGGTGGCACTCCCCACTCCCTCCAGCCTATATCATGACACCTTTATTTAGTCTCTATACTCGGTGCTTTTTGTAAACATATTGACCAAGACAAGCATCGTTTTCTATAGCTTCAATTAATTAAAAATAATTAATTAAAATTTAGATTAAATTAAAAATTGAAAGAAGAATAATAAATTATTTTTATTATTATATTGGTTTTCTAATAATTAAGCTTGAAGAAAGGTACAATAATAGCACTCAAGTAGATTTCAATAACTGTATAACGTAAAAACAAATATTTCAAAACAAAAATATCTAATGCTATTTAATTTTATTATTTTTTTACTTTACTGAAATTGTACATTTATTTAAAAAATAGTTGGGAAAAAGAAAACTGTTTTAGACTTTATATTAAATTTTAAAAAAATCGGTCGGTGACAACTCAGACAAACTTATTATCTTATATATGAGTTTATAATTACTTAGCCCAGTGTTTTCCATTTATTAGTTTTCGTATGTACATTTAATTATTATTGAACATTAATTAACATGAACATTATTGATTTTTTAATTATTTCATCAAAATTTATCATAAAAATAACTTCTCCTTGGTGGGGAATCGAACCCGGGCTCTCTCCGTCCACATTTTAAGCTATTTTCTCAGGAATTAGATGTTTCCCGGGAAAACAGCTTATATAGTTAGATTCGTATTTAAATGGACTACATTTTAGAATTTTTAAATCAAAATTGTCGGAACCATTATCGAGAAATAATTTTTTTTCACGTTTTTTCATAGTTTTTGGGGGGTAGCGCCTCCAAATTTGGAGCTTAAATTAATTTCTCGATTTCACCTCGAGGAATGATTTTTCTGAACATGTATGCGGAATTTCGTCAAAATCGGCCCAGTAGGTTGGGCTCAAGGCGTCTGCAAAGACGACAGACGGACATTTTTTAAAAACCACTTTTTTGGACTCAAGAGACCTCAAAACGTGTAAATCCATCAAAATCTCATTTTCGCGCCATCTTTCTATTTTACTTTCTCTTTATATGAAAAAGTAAAAACGGGTAAATCTCCTCTACACTGGTGATTTCAATTTTTTCTTAAGTCCCACTTGTCAAAATTGATGTTTCCTTTACAGTTATTGTCAGGGATGCCCATCCCCCCCTCCCAAGGCCCATGGTACTAATCCTCCCAAAACTGCCTGTCACTTGGAATATTTAAAAATACCTCTAAATTGGATTCCCCCCAAAAGTTCTGATGACGAAAGTGGGCACCCCAATTTAATGCATATTTTGTTTTTTTCAACAGGCAATGCAACTAAATACGTAATGTATATTATATATTAATTTTAGACTATTAAGATAGACTTATTAAAAAGAAAACATCATAAAACTATTTTAACTGGTGATTGACACTCAGGTTGGCTATCCTATGTGAGGGGGAAGAATAATGCCACTAGGCATGGGCGTAGCCAGGTTTTGACTCACGGGGGGGGGGAATATTTTCATTTTTTATAAATTGTAGGGGGGGGGGGGGGGGGGGGGGGTAGGGGTAGCATAGGAATTGGAATTGGAATTGGAATGCCATTTATTGCTTAAAAATTTACAATATTTTTTAAAATTTACATAATAGATAATACATACTACATCAACATCATTAATTAATTTTAGCATAATTAATGGTAGCATAGGAGTAGTATGAAAAATCTTAAGAGAGGGAATAAAGAGCATCAAAAGAAGGTAGTGATAGTGGTTGCACCACCCTAAGACATATAGACAGACCCAAAAAATAGTAAATTAATTAAGTCATCCCCAATTTTGTTTTAATAATAAATAATTGTACAAAGTCAACCTACAAGTACATTATTAAATTTAATAAAAAAAAGGAATCAATTACGTCAAAAAACAGTAAATTATTCCATTTGGATGTATATAATTTAATTTTTGCAATGAAGTCTTAAAATATTAATCGCCTAGGATTATCAGCAATATTATTAATTACTTATAACTCTTATCTCTTTCTTTTTTTCTGACGCAAGCTTTCTACGAACACTTAATAAACATAATCCTTTCAGCCTAATTTCACCTATTGTAGATCTGATCCATGTAGATAGATAAAACATTGTTAATATTTGGGAAAAAGGCTTTAGCTTCTTTTATAATATCCACTACTTCCATGTTTTTCAAATTCTGCTAGTTAAGTTGTTTATCTGACCACATATGAAACCACAATTCCACTTCAGAATCAATATCTTTCAAATTGTAAAAATTTGCTACAGAATGGGCCTTCTTTTAGCTCTTCTAAGCCTAAATCCTTTATAATGAATGAATGAAATAAATGTAAGAAATATCCTTGGAGTCCTCTGAAATTCTACACTCAAGTGATGAAATCATATAGAATCGAGGTATGGTATATAAGTACTGCCCTCCTCCAAGATTCAGCCGAGGAATCTGCTGGAGTGTTTAGACCGGTGTTCCTGTTTTTAACTGTTCTAAGAGGTTGAAGATTGAAGATCAATATTTAACTCTTCTACTATCATATCTGCAGAAGCAAGAATTTCTTCCAAATTATATCAGCTGTTTCACGGTGTCCTTTAATTACATTTTAAATATTATTAATACGCTTATTACACTGAAGAATATCGAAACATTTTGATTGTAATATATTGGCCAAAGGTTCTAATATGGCGGATTCATAAAAAATTCATTATACACCAGTCAAAATATACATCAAAAATAGCTAAATTAGCAAAGCGTGATGTAGTTCTGATTTTTTTTACATGTTGTTCGGACCTGTTAGGTTAATGTGATCCTAAGTTTGAAGCTTCGAAAAAAGTAATTACACTTTTCCAACTTTAAAAATGATTATGCATTTTTTTGTCGAATGCCCAAAACTTGTTATTAGAAGTGGTTTAGGTTAATTTCTTAAAAATTACAATTTTCCGGTTTTTGTTTTTTACGATTGCAACAGAACAATTTTGTCTACAGGCTTATTTTTTTGCTTGCATTAAAGTCAATTAAATTTACTGCAACTTTATTTCTTATGACTTTTCTCGTAGGCGAGAGGTTTTATGCCGATAGTCGGCCCGAAACGAGAGCAATACTTATAATTTTCATGTTTTGAAAAAATAGCCCATTATTGAAATGTCATATCACGGTAACTATTAGACGTTCAGAGTTGCCGTTGGACTTAAATTGTTGTAAATACATTGTACTGCAGAAATAGTAAGAACAACAAACATCGAACAATGCATAGTTTACGAGGTATATAGCAAGAACTAAAAAAAGGCCGATTTTTTCTGGGTTTTTTTTCACGTATTTCGCAGCTAGCACAGGTTTTTCGAAGCTACAAACATAGGATCACAGTACCTTAACTGGTCCGAACAACAATATAAAAATCAGAACTATATCGCGCTTTGCGAATTTTGACTAATTTAACAGGTCTATTATTTTAATTTGTGAATATCACGTCAACACGTTAGGGGGAGGGGGGCCCTGGCTACGCCTATGCCACTAGGCCAAATTTATGGGGGACCAAACCCCTCCAACAGTGACATTTTTGTTTGCCTATATAGTTGACCCTAATCCAATCCTCATTGGCTACCCACCACTCCTCCGGCGGTTCTTTATTACTTTAATCTATTGTTCTTTTGTCAATAATTTTGACGACTGTGAAGAAAATATTATTGATTTTTATGAATTCTTTATTCCTTTAATCTATTGTTCTCTTGTCAATCACTTTAACATCTGTAAATTAATAATTGATTTTTATGAATTCCCTATTATTTGTACAATCTATTGTTCTTTAATAATAGATATTAAATCGATATTTATTTTAAAAACTGAGAAGAAAAATATTGATTTTTATTAATTCTCTATTCCTTTAATCTATTGTACATTATGTATTATATAGTCCTGATTTTTGCTACTTGGAAGGCTTTGGAAACAAAACTATTAAAGAATTTTATTTCATCAATTGCCCTGCTTGATAATAGCCACTGATTACTAGCATGGAGCATGAGCAGTAGGGGGAAGGCTAGTTCCCAAGTTATATGAATGTAAATTGCAATATTTTAAGTATAAATCTGGTAGATGCAGAGACAGTGATTATAAAATACTTTACTGTGTTTCAACTGCTGGCGATGGACTGTATAATAGTGGTGGACTGTATAACTTGGTGAATCTTCAATTTTCTTAAGGAGTAGCTGAACCAATATGGTATATTGGCAGGAGAACAGTATTCATATAGAGTTAGGGATATAATGTGTAAAGAATTATAGAGGTCAGATAAAGCCAGTATATGGGAAGCGGTATAGAGTTACAACACAAAGTGAGTTTTTTGGTTATAATTGTTGGGGTTAAAAAAATAAACAAGGGAAGCCAACTGCAACACTCAGAATGCATCCTTGTTGACAACAAACTCAAAATTTACCAACAGGCTCTAACAATATCTGTACCTTAGAGGTAAACTATTGTAAGTCCATTTTATTTTTAAATTTACTTTATGTCGTGTGTACTACCTTATACTGGTAGATAATAATTGTGGTAAAGTATTGAAGCTCCTTTGTTAGTACATAAATAGACAATTTCCTGTTTGAAGAGAGTAAAATATATTTCTCCTCTAATTGCTAAAACGTGAAACGATAATTTACCTCTGAGACATAGATATCTTGATACAAGATGGATACCTACTATGTGAAATTTATGTCATAACCATACCTCTCAAAATATACTTGCACCAGAGCCTTGAAATATAGCTTCTTTATGACAGAAACATGTTTAATGAAAGGGTTTCCAATTAGTCAATTTGAAAAAACAGAATGGATTTTTTTTTTTTTTTTTTTTCAATACAATACAATTTAATTAATGCAGATTGGCTTTCAACCATATAATTATTGTTCGTTTTGGACGATGAAACATCAAAGGTTAAACACACCTATACAAATAATTATCGTTTATAAAATAATAATATAATTTAAAAAAAAAAAAAAAAAAAAAAAACTAAAATAACAATTTGAACCTACTATTCAAAAGTTGGAGCGAAAAAAGTTTTAATATTTTAAGGAAGATTGTGGATAGAGCAGATAAAATATAAATTTAAAATAAATATATATCTTGTTTAATTCTAATTTATCATTAGAAAGATAAGACAAACTTAATTGAAGTAATTATTACAATATATATAAATGTACATTGCATAACAACAAGACAATATTAAACTACATATATGTCAAAAAATAACAAACTCAGTTGTCATGGAAACACAAATTGTATGGAAACACAATTTAAATTAAATTAAATGATAATACTGATAAAAACACCTTCCCCTTTAAGTTCACTTTGAGGGCGGTAGAGGTCGGAACCTTTTCACAGAGCCTACTAAATATTGCTTTATATTTTCAAAATAAGAAACCCACTATTTTTACTGGTTAACTTAATAACTTCAACCCACCTTGAAAAATTATTGTATAAAAATATTCTTTAAATGTTTTAAAATTTTTTGCTAGATAACCAATCAGATTTAGCTCATTTGGCTTATTAAATTCCATTTTATTTATTTATTTAATTAATTAACTCAAATGAATAAGCATGTAAATATTACCTTCTAGTTGCTCAAAAACTGCATATAAATATCACTGCGCCATGTTTAATTCTAATTATGATTAGAAAGGTAAGACAAAATTCATTAAAATAATATTATAATAAAAGTTCATTACATAACAACAAGGATATGTTATATTAAGTATATTTCTTATTTTAAAGAGCATTTTATTTATTGGTTTTTGATTTTTATTCTATGAGAGGATTTAAATGATATTAAGGAAGTGAACTAAGAAATTTTAAATCCCAAAGGCATTTAACTAAATGATAAGAAATTGGTTAAAATTTAACTTTTACAGTAGATTAGCTAGAAAATGTACACAGTATAAACTGACATTCCTCTACTGATCATTTCCACAACTTCTTTGTTAGTCGAATTTACCACCCTCATCTAATTCTCTTTTATAATAGGGCTAAAAATAATTTAAAAAGGCTGATGTAATTCTAACTTATTGCAATTAACAAAATAAATTACTCAAATTAACAAAATATTGGATCATATTAAGTAAATATATATTATCAATAAAGAGGTAAATAAAAGTTGTTTATTTTTTTAAAATAAAGAAAAATCATTTTAAGATGAGGTTTGTCTATAAATAATAAATAATATTGTACACAGAGCTATTTGATTTAGCTTGCTTTTTTATATGATGCTATAAAAATAATGTACAAGCATGGAAATGATTGGGTCAATGATGTTTTTTACTAATATGAATAACTAGTGCAAATAATCTAAAACTAATTGAAGCAAGCTTCATACATTTAACAAAATATGCATCCTGTCAGTTTGTCAAAAAAGTTTACGTGTCCGACGATAACTTAAGTAAAAGTTGATTGATTTAATTGAAATTTAGTATACATGTTCCACTCTCTAATGCCCAGGCTAAGTTCGTTGGACAGCATTATCTGCCAAAAGCTTCAAACTAAAAATTGGAATTTTAGGAAGGGAAAAGATTCTGATATCCCCTATTCAACAAGACAAACTTTTTTTACAAATACATCTTTTTTTAGGGAAAACGACACCGCTATGAAGAGATACAGTTGGCTAAATCCTTAAAATTGGATCTAAACAATTTAAATAGAGAAAATAATGTTTTTACCAATATCTTACATTCAATTATCAATAAATACAGATTTCATTTAAACTTCATGTAAATCATCTAATGCCCTATTGAAAAATTTCAACTTCATACAAACAGAAGTTCTTGTGTAGTGATGTGATACATTTTATAGTAGTTGAAAAGGAGATGACTGGGGCATGCAAGTCAGTCAAAAGGGGTATGAAAGCATTTTTCTACTCTCTATTCCAATCATCATCAACTCATTATGATTAAATATTTTCTTAATATTCTATATTTATTGAATTACACTCGCTCAAATGATAGGGCCAGTTTTAAAAACAAATAAAAGACTGACTACTACCTTCTATCTAAATCTAGTTGAGCTAAAAAAATAAAATTAAATTAAAAAAAAATAATAATAAAAAAATTAAATAAAAAAATTAAAAATTAAAAATAAATAATAATAATAATAATACAGTGGAACTTCGGTTTACAAATTTAATCTGTTCCATAAAACTGTTCAAAAAATGAGTTGTTTGTAAACTGAAACAGTTATTCCTATAAAAATCACAACATGTGAAATGTATTAATATGTTTCACCCTTTCGCTGCTGATGCCGGTTATAGCCGGCATGAGAAAATTGAGCCACCAGTGCTGATGCCGATTATAGCCGTCATGAAATTATACTATGTTTGTATATGAGAGCCATGAGTGCCAGGGATATTTTTAGATACTACTAGAAGTCTCTATTGATTCTTTATAGTATTATTAAGTTGTTTACATGGCCGCTAGATAACATGACCCCTGATTTACTTGTTTAAAACAATAGAATTCTTAAAGAAATGCGCTGCTCTCGAGGTGAACCGTTTTAACAGGTCATTCTATTGATACTTGGGGTTTCTTTGCCATAATAATATCAACTCACCCTTTATTTAACTTTTTCTAAATCGATCTGAAAAAGATTAGTACTTCAACATCATTTTAGATAACACCTCTGGCTCTGGCACATATTTAAAAAAATTCAGTTGTATATTTTATTCGCTCTGTTTATTTAAATTTGACCTACATTTTTAAGACTTGCATTGTTTATTTGATTTCTTGCAACAGATTATACTTTGTTTAATTATTACATTTTTTTAGTTGTGCGAGTTAACACTTGTTATTACTGACTCGACTTGTTGTTTAGAATTCTGCAGGACTTTTTACTTTTCCTCACTACTAATAGTAGGAAAAGTATTGTTTTCACCAAACATTTTTTTTTCGAGATTTCAACGGAATTATCCGTTTTAGGTGGTATTAAGACCTCCTGAGTGGGTTTCAGCATGACGTATGTATGTGTGTATGTGTGTTATCATCGTAGCGCCCAAGGTATTTAACCTAGAGAGTTGAAACTTGGCAGAAAAATCAGTCATAATCTGCAGTTGTGTCGCCCGGAAAATCAACTTTTTCCGCCATCTTGAAACCAGTTTGCTGAGTCAGAAAAAATTTAAAAAAATCGTAAAAAATCAAAAATGGTCCTGATCGAGTTGAAATTTGGCACGAATGTACCTCTCTGTATGACAAACAAGCCCACCAAATTTCATTTTGATAACCCATCCAAGTACGGACCACTTCCAATGCTGCTTCCTCCTGCTGCAAAGCAGCAGGAGAGGCCACTTTAGTGGCCTCTGAAGTGAGGAAAAGTTCCGAGGTACCCCGTACCCGATTTTTTTTATATATAATAAATATAATAGGTATTAGATTTAATAAATAAAAATAAATAAATAATACAAAAACATAAGAAATAAAAATAACGAATGATAAATTAGTTTCTTCCTCATGTCTTTATGCAGGAAGTTAAAACAAAATGAGGAAGTTAGGATAAAAAGCGGTGCAGGTGTAAAACACTGCTGCATTGAGGGACAGTTTTGTATAGTATGGTCCGCACCTCTAGGTACAGTTCCACTCAGAGTGCCCTGCAGCGAAAGGGTTAAGACCCCAAGAAAATGGCCCTTTATTATCTACTCCTTGCTTGAAATCATTTAAGCAACTGGCTGCCTGCGAGTTAATAAACCAAAATCCTGTTTAAAAACTTAAAAATTATGCTAAAAACAAATTTTGTCAGGATTTTTGTTTGTAATCCGAAATATTCGTACACAGAGTCGTTCATAAACCTAGGTTCCACTGTGTTTTTTAAATTATAAATAAAAAACTACTTGCATCCTTAAAGATTTATATAAATAAAATTGAATAATTTTAAAAATAAAGACAAGGCTAAATACTTAAGTAAAAAGAACAGTGATTTTTAGTACTCTAAGTACAAAATTAAATTATTTAGAAGAACATTTAAATTTAACACTTTAAAAAGCCTACTTGCCAACTAACTTTTTATACTATAATTACTTGTACCCTGGTTTATTTAATATCTTTTTTTATCACATAAATTACATTCCTACAAAAAAATCAAATAAAAAAATAAAAAATTATAAAAACTAACTTCACTCAAAATTAAATTAGTGGGTGTTATTAGACTTCAGGTTGTTTCATTTTTCGGTGGTGTGTGTAGATAAGAAATTTGGTATCAGTAATACTGATATTTTTTTCTTTTGTTTTCTATTAGTAAGCAATTTTGAGTTTGTATCGGATTCGAGTATAGCAGAGGACAGCAATGATGATAGTGTAGAGCATTAAAATTCCTAAATTTAAAGCTGTGTTGTCTTCACTCATTCCCAACAATCCTTTAACAATTTCCTGAAATCATAAAGAACATTTTAATTCAATTTTAAATTCCTGATTAGCTTGGTCAAATTGAAAAAAAAATGTTGGGACATTTTAACCTCCTCTTTGAGTCATTCTCAAACCAATCAAGTTCCATAACCAGGGCCATTTCTACTAATAGGCAAGGCTAGGTGGCCACCCAGGGTGGCAAAAGGAAAGGGAAAAATTAATGTTTAATCAAACTGCGAAAAAATAAAGCAAATTATGAGAGAAAAAAAAATAAATGGAGAAAAATTAAAGCCACAAATTGTTTTTAAAAGCATACCGGACAATTCCTTAATATGTTTTTACTTTGACTCACGTGGAACTCAAAAACAAAAAAACAAAAAATGGAGAAAAATTAAGAACTCTTTTGGTTAACAATGAGCTAACACAAATGAGAAAAAAATGCCTTTCGATTATAGAAAAAAAGGTTGCAGCAGTACAGTTTAAAAGAGAACTTCCGAATGAAGAATAAGTTTACCGTGAAAAACTCCCCCATTCTGTATCAACCGATTAAGATTTATTAAGGCGGAAACTCAAGTTCAAGTACAAGTCTTACACAGAATATATGTGATAATTGGCAAAACTTTATCACATATATTCACTCATGTTTTGAAAAATAATATTTCTTTGCGTGACATGAATTATCCGCCATTATGGATTTGAATGGGTGATAATTTTGAGTTCGTATTTTTCCTGTAAATTCTGGCCTAGAGCGGCAAAACACCTAGAAACGGCCCTGTCTATAACTTGTCTCTAAAAAGAAAGTAAATTTTGAATTAATATGACTTTTGTCACTCGATCTTTTTTAGGTAATATTATTTAATTTTAAAAACAAGCGGATTGTTGGTAGTGAGCCAGTTGCAGGCACCCTAGTACCCTTTTCTTATAATAAGATCACAAAAAATGTTATTGCAGTTAAAATGATGTGACAATGTTGCTTCATTCTTTCTTGAAAAGTGAGTTACAGTAGTCTATGGATAAAGTTTACTAAAAGACATCATGACTGTCGCTGCCCGCGATAAAATAGTTATTTATTTGTTGTTTTTCTTTTTTTGTTTTTTTTTTTGCTTTACGTTATGCTTGTTAATTTTGAAATTATATTTATTTTATTTGAGTCTAAACTATATTTTTACGGAATCAAAGAACTCGATATATATTTTTAGAAAGGAGAAATAAAAAAATTATTTCTGTAAGGAATTTTGTGGACTCGTGATCTCGTTGCAGCGATTCAGAGGCAATGACAGTATAAATCAGTGCTAGTAATTAATATAGATTTAACCACCTCCTCCCACCTTATTTGAAAGCAGTTAACAAAGATATTTTTAATTTAAACTATACTGGACTAAAGGGACCCCTAAGGTGGTACTGGACTAAATTACTAATTTTTCTTAAAATACAACAAACTTGAGATTTTGTATAAAAAATATTTTAGTAAAAAAGTTAATGAAACAGTAAAAAAGTTTAATGAAACAGTTTGAAATATTCTAAAAAAAAAGTAAGTTAATGTAAGAAATTACAACAATTTTAATGTAAAATTTTCCCATTAGAGAATGTATTGCGAGCTTTTAAAATTCACTCATTTAAATGTTAAAATAATTTCAGAATAATTGAAGAGAGCACAACAAGCTTCTTACTATCAACAAAATATGCACCCTGACTGTCTTCCAAAAACGTGTGATGGTTTTAAAATATAACTATAAAATACATGTACCTTTAAACAAAGCTCAGCCTAACTTAGTTAGACAGTATTATCAATCCAAGTGTTTGGGTGTAGGGCCCAAATTTAAAATTTGGGCTAAGGTGCTAAAGCAAAGGCTCCAATACTAACCCTTGTCTCCAAAACCCTTATTTTCATACCCTTTGTCTCACGTACTTACGTGAAGCGCGCCTTGCTTGTTTTCTTTTTTAAATCCTAATTCTGTCGAAATATCCATAATACCACTATTTTTATTTTAAAATGATACTTTTTTAATTGATTAATTTTTATGTGAAGAAGCCATTGTTACTTAAGTTAAAGTAGTAATGAAGGTTCTTTGAAAGGAAATAATATACAAAAATGAGGAAGAGAAATAATTAAGCTTAAGATTAAATAAGAAGGGAACTAACCTGTGGATCTCGAAAGTGGCAGTAATATGCAGTTATAGGGCAGTCCAGTTTCCCTCTGCCGTACCCATACTGAGATACCACTAGTAACTGAAACAACAATAATAATCAAATAATTTTATTCTAATCCAGGGGAGAAGGCATGAACTGAAAAATGTACATTGTGCTACATTATAAAATAAATTACATAAGATAATAGGGATTTAAATTCAGTATGCATATGAGAAAGTTTTGTTGTTTCAACTTCATCCCAAATTTCTCCCTCTTTTGAATGTACACAACACAATTGTTTTTATTAACTTATATTTTAAAATCTATTTTTTAATCTTGTTTTTTTATTTGTTAGTTTTATCTTGTTGATTTGTTTATTAGTTTACTCATTACTTTGTTTCATTGTCAAATTGTATATTAGTTTACTCATGAGGTTTGTTCCAACCAAGGGAACTGTTTGCGGGATTATTTACTTTCTTTAAGCTAACGTTATCTTGTTTACTTTCTTTACTTGTAGGTCTGTTATCTTGATTTCTTGTTAGCTTGTTTACTTCTTTCTTAGTTAACTCATTTTTTTTCCTGATAGTTAGTCCTGATACTTTTTTATTGTTGACTTATATTTTTAGTTGATTTTTTATCTTAATTTCTTGTTAGCGTTTTTAGTTTTTACTTTGGTTTACTGTTGGAATGTTGATCTGTTTATTAGTTTATTTATAAGCGTGTTTACTTGTGTTTCTTGTTTGGTTTATTAATTAACTAATCGAAGTGGTCATCAGTGTGAAACATATATCTCAAACCTTTGGGATTCCAACCTTCAGATATGTCATTGTTAGATCCTTCGACTAAGAATGTAGTTGAAAAACACATTTTGTAGTGAGACTAACTAGTGATGCGGCGCAAACAGAACTCGCGTAGAATGGTGCTTTTATATAAGCCATACTATGCTCTCAATAATGATATCAGGATAATATTTCAGTAAAACAAATATTCTGACATTCTTATTCAACGTGAAACGAGCATTAAAATGATTTTGTCCATTATCTTGATTTAATAATATTAACGCAGGCTCGCTACGCTCGCCTCTTTATTCAGAATTTGTAGTAAATATTTATTAATTAAAGTTATTGCAGGCTCGCTGCGCTCGCCTGTTTATATATAGTAAATATAGTTATTAATTATTGAAAAGAAGGCTCGCTACGCTCGCCTGTTTGATTCAGAATTGGTAGTAAATATTTATTAAATAAATTTATTGCAGGCTCGCTGCGCTCGCCTGTTGATTCAGAATTTGAAGTAAATATTTATTAAATATAAGTTATTGTAGGCTCGCTACGCTCGCCTGTTTATACAGTAAATATAGTAATTATTTATACACCTAATTATTTTGTAAAGTTAGAAACTAACTTGAACAGTACATATCTTTACACATATCGGCTACATAACAGATATATATATCGTGCATTGTATCAATTGGAAAATAATCGCTTACCCAATAAAATAGCCAAAGCAGTAATAAAGAATAAGATTAGCTGGTATGACGAGTGGTTAAAGTTGTTGTCAAAGCACAATGTGGTTAATGTTAATGACATCGATGTGGAATGTGAGGCGACACGTTGGAATCAACTCTCCAAACTATTATTAATCAAGATGAAAACTGATGAAAATAATGAGTTGCTACTATCTGCTAGAAATAGCTCCAGTCATCCTCTCTATCATTTTCTATCTTTCCCACCTTCCAGTAACTACCTTATTAGCCTACCTTTTTCTTCAGTAAAACAAATTATGAAAGCCAGGGCAGATGTTATGAAATTAACTTTTGATATTTGGAGTAAAGAGGATTGTTTCCAATGTGCCTCATGTAACTTGCCTGTGAAAGAAGATCTGCACCACTTCCTTACCGAGTGTAGTGCCTATGTGTCAGCTAGGTCCCAGTACTTTGGTCATGACAATATAACCACGCAACAAGCTCTAAATTTTCTTAACGGAACAGATTGGAAAGCACTGGAGAGTTTCTTGACTACAGCCTATCATCATCGCCAGACCATATTAGAGAGAAATAAAATGTATTTATAGTATTCTGTTTTCCTCAAAGGTGTTCAACTAGTTGAATATCAACTATGATATATTTTACTAGTACTGTTAATTTATTGAATATAATATAGGTGTACGTATTTATTTATTTATATAAGTGTATTGTTTAGAAGTGCATGTGTGCTGGTATGGATGCATGTGAATGTGTATGTCTGTTTGTAATTGTTCAGTGCATGTCAAGTTTATATATTTATATTAAGATCCGAGTAATTATTAATATGGAGATGAGTAGAGTTAGTGAAGAGAGAGTGGATGGAGGCGGGTGCCGTGACCAGGAGTTGAACCCGGATCCGTGGATCTAGTTGCTTCGACTCCTGTTGGCGCTATCCGCTGTCCTCCCTGCTACCTCTTAATAAAATTACAGCTTATATTCGTTAACCCAATGTTATTGTTATTATAGTATGGAAAACTCTACACTGAGATTATAGACAGTGTTAGCTTGTAATGTTATTGTTTAGATTTATTTATTTAATATTTATATAAGTGTTGAGTAAAATGTAATCTTTTAGACCCTTTTTGTTATGAAAGATATTTATTTTGAGTGTGTGATAATAATTTATTACTTATTTATTTGTTATTAGTTATTACTTGTTTATTTTTTGTTGTTAATTATAGGTACCTATTAAACATTATAATAATACATGTATTTACAAAGTTAAAAAGAAAAAAAAAAAAAGAAAAAAAGGAAACGAACTCCCCCGACGGTCATTGACCAAGGGCGTTATACGTTATTCATTGATTTTGTTTGTAATAATTAATTTGTAAATAAACGTTTTTTTCTTCTAGTAATTATTTAATCAAATTAAAGAAGGCTCGCTACGCTCGCCTGTTTGGTTCAGAATTTGTAGTAAATATTTATTAAATATAAGTTATTGTAGGCTCGCTACGCTCGCCTGTTTGATTCACAATTTGTAGTAAATATTTATTAAATAAATTTATTGCAGGCTCGCTGCGCTCGCCTGTTGATTCAGAATTTGTAGTAAATATTTATTAAATAAATGTATTGCAGGCTCGCTGCGCTCGCCTGTTGATTCAGAGTTTGAAGTAAATATTTATTAAATATAAGTTATTGTGGGCTCGCTAAGCTCGCCTGTTTATACAGTAAATATAGTAATTATTTAATCATATTAAAGAAGGCTCGCTACGCTCGCCTGTTTGATTCAGAATTTGTAGTAAATATTTATTAAATAATTTTATTGTAGGCTCGCTACGCTCGCCTATTTATACGGTATTTGAACTCTTTTCCTACTTTTATTGACCTTTACTTTTACTTATAACATGCAATGCAGATTAATATTTTTTAATAGTCCGCCACATTGAAAATATGAAGTGTGAAATTTTATTAGTTACACATTCTTTTCCTTCTCTTAAAGACCTTTAAAACGATGTATAACACATTATTCTGACTGAAACTTTTTATTTTAGTCGTCGGCCATTTTGGCCGCCATCTTGAAAATATGAAGTGTGAAATTTTATTAGTTACACATTCTTTTCCTTCTATTAAAGACCTTTAAAACGATGTATAACACATTATTCTGACTGAAACTTTTTATTTTAGTCGTCGGCCATTTTGGCCGCCATCTTGAAAATATGAAGTGTGAAATTTTATTAGTTACACATTCTTTTCCTTCTCTTAAAGACCTTTAAAACGATGTATAACACATTATTCTGACTGAAACTTTTTATTTTAGTCGTCGGCCATTTTGGCCGCCATCTTGAAAATATGAAGTGTGAAATTTTATTAGTTACACATTCTTTTCCTCCTCTTAAAGACCTTTAAAACGATGTATAACACATTATTCTGACTGAAACTTTTTATTTTAGTCGTCGGCCATTTTGGCCGCCATCTTGAAAATATGAAGTGTGAAATTTTATTAGTTACACATTCTTTTCCTTCTATTAAAGACCTTTAAAACGATGTATAACACATTATTCTGACTGAAACTTTTTATTTTAGTCGTCTGCCATTTTGGCCGCCATCTTGAAAATATGAAGTGTGAAATTTTATTAGTTACACATTCTTTTCCTTCTCTTAAAGACCTTTAAAACGATGTATAACACATTATTCTGACTGAAACTTTTTATTTTAGTCGTCTGCCATTTCGGCCGCCATCTTGAAAATATAGAGTGTAAAATTTTATTAGTTACATATTCTTTTCCTTCTCTTAAAGACCTTCAAAACTATGTATAACACATTATGCTGGCTAAAACTATTTTTTTTTGTCGTCCACCATATTGGCCGCCATCTTGGAAACGTTTAGTGTGGAATTTCCAAAAACTATACAGTTCTCACAAATGCTGAGATGCATCTATGTGCCAAATTTCGTTGAAATTGATCAATTTTTACGCCAGTTATCGTTGGACAAACAAACAAACACACAAACACACAAACTTTTCAAATCCCAAGTCTCTGAAATGAAGAACTCACTACGCTCGTTCAATAAACTTATTCGTTAAATTGGCAAAGTTTATAAATGAAGAATATGAGGAAAAATGTTTGTTTATTACCTCGAAGACATATCTGTAGAATCCTATGAAGGAAACTATGTACATAGCCATCGACAAATGTTTGAGGAAAACAAGGAAACCTCCCGTCAGAAGTAACACTGCCACCACTACTGAGCCGTTGAATACCCCGTTCTACATAACAGAAACAATAACAATATAATTAATTATAATAATAATAAAGTTTAAAAAATAGTGAGCAAGCAATTAATAACTACACTAGCCTTACCCAACACAACACTCATTTCACAACAGGTTATAAATCATAAAAGAGCATATTTTTTTATAGATGAGAGGTGGAGTTACTTGATTAGGGAGAGCCAAATTTGCTCCTCTATCAAAACTAACTTTGGCCCCATCTTTGGGTGACCACAGTTCTGGGTTCAATTCCCAGATCACCTACTTGGTGTTCACCCAGCATCGTCATATAAATAGGTAGCTGGGTATGTAATGTGGTGAATAACTGGTTGCATATGTAAATTGTAAGGTCCATACAGCTGATAGAGTGACAGAAACCATTTGTCATCCATTACATAATCTATAGGTGTACAAATATTTTGGTAGGTGTAGGCCCTCCATAGGCTGTTGTGACACGGAGTTAGTTAGTTATCGAAACTAACTTTATTGTAAAAAAAATGGATTTCAACTGTTATAGTGGTCATGGTCATCTTTGGAGACAAATGAATGGCAACCGGCAACCAAATTATTAACTTAAACTAATTATAAGTTTAAAAAAGTATATGATTAAACATAGATAAAATAAATAAATAAATGAACATTCAAACAAAATAAATAAAATTTATCTATTTACATTTAGAAACTAAGGAATTATTTGCCTTGCAAAATTGAAAAAACTTTATAGCCTGTATAATTACATTAAGGAGGCCTGCGAAGTAAAGAAATCTTAAGATAATATGCGTTTGTTAATTTTAAGCAGGTTTAGATTTTATTACATTTTGTTAAGGTAATAATAATGTTTTGCATAGTTCAGTATGTGTCTACAATTATTCTTTAGTCTATAAATTTTGTTATTATTTTATGTGTATATCTTGTTGTTATTTATCTTACTTAAAAGTTCACTTAAACAAATTCACCCGGTTTTTTTTCACCCTCCTTTCTCTGCTTCCTCTTAAGATGAGCATTTGAAATATTGATTAAGCTTAAATAGATAAGGAGAGAGTTTAAGTTTGAATTTTTGTTACTCACTCACTCATCATCAAAAAGTGACTTCCAGAACAGCTAACAACTTGAAATTTGGCATATCTGTAGCTACAGCCTTGCAACTGACATGAAAATTCCAAAAAGTTGAAATTTTTCATTCCCCTCCCCCCAAAAAAATAAAAATGGCGGGTGCAACGTTGAAACTGATTTGCCACTGATGGCTTTTGTAACGAAGTTCCTTATGGCATGTTCTGGAGCCCGGGAAGCAATCCGAAAAAACGACCAAAATCACCGTTACAAAATAGCCGTCACAAAATCACCGTCACGCAAAATCCGTCACGAAATCAACAGATGACGATAACTTGAGTAACAGATCACCGAGTTAGATGAAATTTGGTACGCATGTTCATTTTATCAATGCCCAGGCTGAGTTCGTCGGAAAACGTTATCCGCCTAAGCGTTCACGCGCAACGCTCGCGTAAACGTAAGCTTCAAAAGACGGGAAAAAGTTTTATTAAGGAAGCCTGTTACTTGACTTGTTTTGATTATTTTTGTTGTATATATTATGTCAAAAATGTCACTTTGTTTTGTAAATAAATAAAATATAATAATGTAAAATTTCACCCTGATACAAGCAGAAGCTGTTCAGTAGGGAAGAGATATATTTTATAATATTTTAAATTAATTGGCTGGGTAGGTAGAAAACAGTCCTATTTCAATCCAAACTCCTTCAACAAACATACTCTTTCACTATAAACTTATCATGATCTACTTTTTTCTTATATTCAATACATATTTATAGTAAGACGCTTGCTTTAATTATACAAATAATGATTTTCTTTTAATTTTGCCTTAACTCTGCTAGGTACAAACAGTTCGTTACTTTTAATTTTGTCTCTTTTCTAACTCCACCATGTATAAGTAGTTAGCAATGTATATGTACTTAGCACTGTGATTTTATAATTTATATTTAATGAAAAATGTAAGGAACTTCGTTCCTACCGGGTGTCCCGCGACACCACACGTATTTTTTTCATACGTCTATCGGTTAAACCTTAGATGGAGCAAGGGTTATAAATATTTTTTAATATTTGACTTTGAGCTCTTATAGTGTCCGCAATTATTCACCAATTTCATTTCTAATCTGATGGCTACAACCTTACACCAATGCTCTTTAAATCGAATATTAATTATATTTAATAATATTTTCCCGAGTGCCATTTCACCACTTTTTTAAAATGTTTGTTATTGTGTTGCATATCAGCGTTGTAAAACTTCTACGCTATACTAGTTAGTTGAGAAAATACTCCCTTTTGTCTCAAAGAGATTGATGTTCTCCTTTCGATTTTAAAGTGATCGAATGAATATTACTTACGACTGGACTTGAAGCTGTCCCCATTGTCAGGCCAATTAGTTCTGATATGACTGTGGTGAAGAATAGAGGCACCATGAACAGAGTGTACCTGAATATGTCATAAACTTGATTTGTCAAAATGTAGGACACAAATACAAATGCTACAGCAAACACCAACTGAAACAAGAGAGCAGAAACAGTAATTAAAAATCTGTTTATTTTCCAGGGAATTGGTTTTGTAGAAGCATCTTCAGAACTGCTATCCCATTGCTCATAGGATTCTTTATAAAACATATTGATGTTTTTATTTAGGGGTTGAACCCAAATTGAACTCGAAGACTCGGGTTCTTAACCAGAAAACAGGGACCTCTTGATTTGGTCCATAGAGCAAACCTGGCTTTGGTCTCCCAAGTCGGGCCGTGGCCCCAACTTAGGGAGACCAGATCGGCTCGTTTAATCGTCCCTTAACACAGGACTGGAAGGAATCATTGACACATCCACTTGATATGATCATCAGTGTGAAACATGCCATAATTTCATGGGATTCCACCATTACCAGGTATATTGATAATTCCCACGATTTCAGCTGAGTTTGTACCAAACAATCAGCAACATTTATCCTCTCTTTCTGTCTAACTTATTGTCACATACTACAGATAGGGTCACATCTACAGATAGGGGTATTTTAGAACATGGCTCAAGCGATCTAATAATTTAAAAAAAAATCCTCATTTTGCACCAACACAATAATTCATACCACATATATATACTATTGCAGTGGCAAAACGGTTTTAGCCATTAAGTGAAATAGTAAGTAAGGCCACCAAAACAGACAATCAAACTGTAACACGAAACTGAGGGGACCGAAATATTTTTGTTTCGATAAACATTAAGACATTGTCTCGTCGTCCCGGTGTGGGTATTTAAAAGCAGAGTTAAATCTTGTCTGGGTGTCTCATTTTTATTAAGTTGTATGTACTTTGTTCATTCTGAGAAGAAAATTATTTTCGTGATAAACGATTTTTGGTCGTTTAAAAAGAAAAAAGTATGAAAATAACCTAGTATTTTGTCGTCACAGTATTATCTCGTGTTAACTGATTTTTCATGTTAAGTTTTCGTCTTAAACAGTTTTCTCTGTAAATTGACAAATAAGGCAACTTTCACACCAATATGACATGTAATAATTTGCCACTGTATAACAATTTAAAAAAAAAATAGTTTAATAAAGTTCTTTAAATAATTTTAGCTAGATAATAATGTATAACAAAGATGTATTGCAAAGCTTAGTATCTCAAGGTTAGCCTTATTATATTATTAAAACAGTGTTAATCAGTTTTCACTGTAAATTTACAAATAAGGCAACTTTCACACCAAAGAGACATGTAATAATTTACATGATTTGATCACTAATGATTAATGATCGATGTGTATTGTCAGTTACTGATTATATATTGAGTGTCAAAATCAGTGAATTTCGTGATTTTGTATTTTAAATAAAGACTTTTTTACATGTACAATGGCAGAGAAATAAATAATTTAGTGATGACTCAATGTGTCCACACAATCCTATAACCAATATTAATAAATTTCAAAGACTAAAATACAGAAGTAAATAAATAATAATATGGACGGCTTTTGACTAATTTAATAGGTTGCCATTAAGCAATTCAACGTAATAAACAAAAATATTTTTACTTTTGGTATCTGTCATGGCCACTAACTCTTGCTGATGACCGAAAGGTGATTGTAGTAAAATGTTAGAATATGCTTGAAAACAATATTGTTTCTAAATAATATTTAATAACATGAGGAGCAACAACTGTGATGGGATTAGGCCTGTAAATGTAGGGGATGACATGGGATTGGTGTGATGTTCCATCAGCTGTATAACCCCTATTATTGGCTTATTATTTAATAGGATGGACATAATTTCACTTAAGAAGCTACCCAATATGATGGTACTGGGTATACACCGAGCGGGGAGCCTCTCGCCAGAGTGGAACCCAGGAATAAAACCCATAACCTCCAGAATCCATAGCAAGGATTATAGCAATGAGCTACCAGGGACCCAAAATTTATTATTGTTATGCAATTAAATATTTGATTCAAAGTAATTTGATAATGTTAAGTCTAAGTTTAAAGCAGTAAGAGTAAGTTTTATAGAATTTTGATGTTGCATCGCTCACCTGCATGGGGATGATGACTGTAAGGGAAGCAAAGAAGTACGTAGTGAACTTGTACCAGTTGTTGAAATGTTCCTTCTTCAGTATCTTCATCTCGGAAGGAACTGAAATACAATCACAAAGCTACATCCTTTTAAACAGTTTTAAATAAATAAAGGCATTAGTGTAGTTGGTATGAGTTGTTAACAATAAGTAGGAGGTTACAGGTTCAATCCTAAGATCTGCCAATTAGGAGACATTGAAATGAGTCTTTTTAAAATCAATACCAGCTTTCCTTGCCTTGATTAACAAATGAAAAGTGTGTCTTGGTTGTACTAAAAAAAAAAACCACAACAAGGTTTCGATCTTTTAATCTTCTTCTGACCAGTCAAATTCATTGAGTGAGAGAGAGTGGAACAGTACTGCTGGATGCAGGAGCATTGCCATAATTAACCTGGTTGTAACATTGTTCTATATCTGCGCCCCTTTTTATTCTACTCCCTGATTTTGTTCTAGCTTCCACGTGACAATTTCAAAATATATTATAATAACACATTGATTGCCACACATTATATTAAGTACAATTATTCTTAGACTTTTTTGCTGGAAATTTATAGAATAATTGTTATTAATGCATATAACTAATGCGGACCTTAATGTTTATAAGGTAAATTATGTAGTATAGAACATATTAGAAACTTTAATTAATAAATATTTTATCAAGTCTGTATAGTAAAATGTCTGTAGAGTAAAAAAATCTATGCCTCCAAAACCGTAGCAAGAGCACCTTGGCAACAAGCAAACCTTGGCTTGTTTTCTGTTACACAGTATTTGATTGTTTTCTGTTTTGAACTCGGCTTTAGAGTGTACATTATGGAATGAGGAGGTTTTGTAGCTGGTAAAGTGTTTTATCAGACACAGACAGACAGTGTGTTTTCTGAAATTCAGGATCAAGTTAACACCCTGTACTTTAAAATTCACAAATAGAAATTACTTAATTAAATTCGGTTTCATTTAGATCAAGGAGTGTCCGCTATGTTTCTTCATGCAACGCCCAAGCTTCCCCTCACAAATTTGGTCACTATTTAAGTTATCAATTATACTTATATTTTCTTACTACATCATACAAATACATATTACACAATTGAATTTTGTAATGTCTGAGTTATAAAGTTATCATCTTTCTTTTGTCAAATCACATCAAGGAATTATTGAAAATAAAGAAGCAGACAAACTTGCCAAAACCCCTACAAAACTATCAGACAAAAAAATACCAACAAGAGATCTAATAGCAGTATCCAAAAAGAAAATGTTTTAAAAATGGAACATGAAACTCCAATAAGAACCAGAAAAAGCAAGAAATTTCAAATCAATTATCAAAAAGTTCCAATTAAACCATGGTTCTGGAAATCAAAATTACCACGTACGGATGTAATCAAAATTAATAGATTGAGAAGTTACCATGCAAGATGCATTCAATACCCCTATATGATAGGACTAAGTGATTCACCTATATGTTATACATGTCCAAATAAGGAAGAAAGTATGACTCACATCCTATTGGAATGTCCTAAGTACAAATCCGAACGTACCAAATTATTCAAAGAACTTAAAATTCAAGAAATTCAAGATGAAAAAGATAAAATCAAGACCATACTTTTCTCAAAATTAAAAAATATTACACTTACACTAAAATTCGTAAAAGAAATAAATTACTCCCCTTAGCCTAAAATTCGAAATTCTGGAGACCACTCACCAACAGAAACCCACAAACGAAATAAAAATAAATTAATAAATAAAAATTACTTAGGGAATACATAAGAAGAATTTTGGAAGGACTCGGGTCCACCCAACCTAATTGAGGTTTTCTGTGTTTTCCCTCAATTTACTAGGCAAATGCCAGGTTGGTCCACTCTTAAGTCAGTCCACAGACTGCTTATGATACCCGTTTAAATACCTGCAAACAACCCTAACAAAAATCCAATCAAAAACTTCCGTTTAGAAAAATAAAAAAATATAAATATATACTCCAAAATTGTCCATAATACCCTTCCCCAAATTTGATTAACAAGCTCCAACCTCTTACAAAATATCAAAATTATAAAAAAGCACAAAATAATCCCTCTCAAAATTACATTATGGCTCCGGTAAACACAAATATTATTTTTGTTACTTATGCCAATAAAGCATTTGTTTTTTTTAAAAAAAAAAAAAAATCATTATGAGCAAATTCCACAAAATATCGGTAGAAACTACTTATGACGCCAAGTTTAGTATAAGTTAAATTATAATTATAGAAGGGAGGCAGAACCAAGCAAAATAGAACCCCCTGCCGGGATTTATTTGTTTTGCCTCCCTTCTATAATTCTAATTTAATTTGAAATTAATTCCTTAAGGACACTAAATTCTTTAGTTTAAATTTTGTATAAGGTAAAGTTTACATGTGAGAGTGGCCGGCATGAGGGAAGTAAAGCTGATATAGAGAATGCAGGTAAAAAAGTAGCCTATGTTTGAAAACACCTTGTCCCCTGTGTTTCCCATTCCTTTGAAAAAAACACCAACTAAAGCACCGACCACCATGTGTATGAACAGTTTCAAATAACTTATCATCTAAAACACAAATAACATGAACTTTAGAGATACATATATATTGTTACTTGATATAGTTATTATTAGTTTCTGTACAGGTGAAAGATTTTTTAAACAAGCTAGCATCCATGTGATGGAATAGGACTTTGGCTCAAGAATAAAGATAAGAGAAGAGAAAATATAATTACAATAAAGAGGCTTAGAATGAACCACAGCATTTACAAAGCTGCAGGAGGAAGTAAAACTCAAAAAAAAAAAAATATATATATTTATAAACAAGACTATATAGTATGTGTATTACGCACAATTAGTGATGTGATGACACATTATAAAATAAAAATTTGAATTGCAATATACATAACATTTATTTTTATTTTATGTTTTTAGAAACAATACGAAAGAAGTCTTTAGGGGCAAAACTAATTCATACAAATATGTGTGTAAATAAATGTACATGATCACAAAGTTTTCATTCTTATAAGATTAAAAATTAACCTTAAAAACAAATCAAATAATTTTCAAACTTTGTTGACAAAAGAATACGAATCATTGCAAGACTAAAACTAAAAAACTCTGAGATCTGATTGTGGTGCTTAAGAGTAGTAAGAGAGGTTGAGGAGAGTTGAGATTTATTTTCTGAGAAAACAGATGTTCACCAAAACTCTAGTCTGGGGCCACAGCTCTGGTCGTTTACCCGAAAGTTATAAGAAAAATCCAACGATCCCGACTTTTGATCGCAATAAACAAAATATTGATGATAATAATAAAGAATGGAAAATTTCTTATGCATTGGTATTGGGTGGGCCGGATAATGTTCAAAATTTATTTATAATTACAATTTCAATTATTAATAAAGTAATGATATTTTATGTGTCATTGTAGTTTAAATAATAAAAAAATAATCATCTTTTAGGTCTGAAGGCTGAAGATACCTCAAAAGGAGGTAAAATATTGTAAAATATTTGAGGGGAGTCAATGTGTATTGCTTTATTACTCTTAAGACCTTAGATATATAATCTATATCGAATTAAAATGAATATTTTTTCATAATATGTTTTAAATGGTCAAAAAAAACTTTCGACCTGGTGCAATCTTGTTTCCTGGTTCAAACAATCAGGGGTAAGGGGTAAGGCTATTTTTTCACTAAGTATCTGGGATTATAGTTACCCAATTTCTATGAAGTTGTTTGGCCATTCTTCTGACAAGGATAATGTATTTCACAAACTCGGACCGAGTCTCTGGATCATCAATACTTACGCTTTTATTTATTTGTTTCCATTCGGTATCTGTAGACAAAAATAAACATTATTTAACATTGGTGCAAATAACTGGTTTAAACACTCTAAACTTTGATTGAAAATGAACAAAGTTACTAAATCTTGCTTATAAAAAGGGTGGTTCTTATTTAGTGGTGTCTCGATACATTTAGAATTTAGTTCATTTTTAAGATGGCTTCACATGAAGTTGATCAGTCCTCAATTTAAAATTGTATAGTGTTGATATGTGGTGAATTATAAACATGTCAGGTGAAATTAAAAATTAAAGTTAGGTAAAGAACTGGTTGTCTCGGAGAGAAGCTGATATTGCTCCTGCTACGTTATTAAGAAAACTTGCAAACAGAGGTCTACCAGAATACAGAAAATGTAAGAGGAAGTCCACTGAACAGTTTGAAAGACTGCTAGCTCAAATTAAGCCTAAAAGAACAGAATAGATACCACACTGCAAGCTGATATTCTAGCAAGAATAATATAGGTTTATTTAGCAAAAGGAAATAGTTACAGAACATTACAGAAACTCAAAATTTGTTTTTGCAGTCAACAAAAAAAAAGTAAACTTTGCTTATTTGTCTGTCTACACTTACACAGTTGATGTCAAGTAGTGGAGGGGGGAAGGCCTCTTGCTCAAGTAAATAGAAAAGTCTTCTAATCACTTGACTAATCAGTTACTAAATAGTTAACACTTGCTCAAATACTAAATGAAGTTGTTTACATGATGCAAGAAACAATTTAGCTACTTAATTAACTAACTTGCTGTAGCAACTAAACACTGAGCATTTTCATTAGACAGTGTGAATACTCAGACTCCTGGGCTCATTAACGTATTAATCCACCACTACGACATCTGATACTGTTTCGTTGGCTGCACATCGGAGATACAAGACTCTTTCAGACTGACAGACTCAAGCTGAGTTTAGAAATGAAAATTATTTATTGTTTCTTAATAGTACATATATTTTTCTAATTAGTTTTAAAATTGTTGTAACCTTTATCGGATTTCTCTTTTGGATTGTTGTTTCTCCAGTTATAGTTGTTATTGGTAGCTATAAGTTTATTAGTGAAGTTGCCAAATTCTTCATTTATCACATCCATCACTGTCAGTGTAAACACACAAAATAAACATAGACAGATATTTAAGAAAATAAAAAAAAAATGTATAATATTATTGTAGTTAGGATAAACATACAAAATAAAGATAGACAGATGTTTAAAAAAAAAAAAATAAAAAAAAAATAAAAAATGTATCATATTATTGTTAGGGGAATCAAAATATAATTTAAAAACTCTTTTTGTAAATTGTCATAACAATTCGGGTTGCTGAATTTTTACTTAAAAATAAATAAATCATTTTTAAAACTAACTATTTTTAAAATCCATTGTAATCAGAATTACAGAATCTGTGAAAGTTTCAGTTTTTTTGGTAGTAGGAAAGTGGGTCAAAAATTTAATACAAAATTTGTTCTCACAAAAAGCTAATAAAAATAAAATCAAAAGACAACAACAAGACTCATTTTCCTTCTCATTTTAGCTTTTTTCAGCTTTTATTGTAATTTTATTGTAATTTAGTTTATAATTGTTAATTGTTAATTTAATATAATTAATCGGGACTAAAACCCAAAAGAAACCAAAAAAAAAAATTGTTAAATAGTGTTAGTTTAGTTTTTTCGTGTATTTTATTTATATAAGAACAATTTAAAACAGTGTGTAGGATAGGATAGGGTTAGGTCATTGTCGTTTTGTGAACTTTTTTTCTGTATCATTTTTGTTTTTGTAAACTTTTAATAATGTCTCTTTGTGAAGACGATGTCCCCGGTGCAAAATTTGAATTTATTGAAGACAATCAATTCGGTACAATCCAAGTTGTAAAAAGATGGTTATACTGTAGAGGTTTGAAACAGACTGGACGGAAGTTTGAACTTATTGAAAGGTCCACCAAGTCAGGCTTCGGAAAAGGAATAAAATACACATTTTTCATGTAGTCTTTATGACTGAATCGCGAGTCACTATTACAAACACCATAACAACACCTCGGCATCATATCAAAAGCACTATAACTATCCACAGCAATTAGCTGATTTAGAAATAATTGGAAATTTATAAAACTAAATACTATAGAAACGAATAATTGATATATATTTCTAATAAATGGTTATTAATTTATTTATAAAACTATAAATAACTTTTCAACACTTCTTATTATAATAATAAATACAAACGAGGCACATACTTGAAAAAAAATCATAACTCAATTTTTGTTAAACATATCTCAAACTTGCTATTTATGTTACTAGATAGTATATATAAAAATAACTTAATCCTGCATAATAGCATTTAAATGTGTGCCAATTACGTTGTTAATTAATAATATTATAAGAAAAGATACTGACAATATTAATGTAAATAAATAAAAGCGAGATTCTAAGATTTTTTCTATCCTTCCAATGAAAAAAAAGTGTGTTTGTTTTTTAGTTCTTGAAACTGCCCGTTGACAGGTGAGCGCGCCACCATCGATTTTCTATGGGAATTCGTCCATTTTAAAAAAGAGTATAGACAAGGGATAATCTTAAGTCATGTTTAAACACAGCAGTTCATTTTGGCACGGCATTCACCATCTGGTAATTTTATTACCACAAATGCCAATAAATGACAAATAAATTCGAGGAGAAGTCGTCAAAGTTATGGGATGATTGAACATAATATTAAACTAGTTGTTTCTACAGATATGTAGTAAAAAATTACTCCGCAAGTGAACAAATCCAAAGCGAAAATTGATTAGTTTACTATCAGTACGTATAAGAGCAAACACCAATATTTTTTAGGTATTGTGGTTTCCTTGACAATAAACAGATTTATTTTTTCACCATATTAATATTTTTCACAACTAATAATATAATTATTGGAATAGCATAATTAGTAAAGAACGAGCATACCAAAGTCAGCTGGATTGTGGAATACAGGACAAGTGAGTCCGATGCAGTTGAGGAAAGGAAGGATGTTGAGGGTTGTACCCTGGTAGATTGTTCTACCTGAATATACAAGATACAGGTGATCAAACTGAGAGAATAAAGCTGCCGAGGGCTGATGTATTGTACAGATCACTGTTCTCCCTGATCTAGCCAGACCTTTCAACTTACTGATCAGCAAACTACAGCTTGAACTATCCAGCCCACTGAAACAATAACACGCTGCTGATTTAGTTTAACTAGTTGTAACTAACAGATACAACTTTATTTTAACTTCGTCAACATACTATTTTATAAATCAATAATAGCATTCATTTATCACTAACTACTAATTTTAACACTTTATTTGGCTAAAAGTGAATTGTACGGTGCCATCGAAACCCTAATTATTATCGAATGTATTAAAAAATATCTTTAAAAATAATTGAATTATTCTATAGAAATTAATTAAATAAATATATATATTAATGAAGATCCATATATTAAATTATTATATAATAAATTAAATTATTTATGCAATTATAATTGATCGTACAATTAAATTTGATCATGATTTTAATTCAATCATGATTGTTTATAAATAAATACTTAGTGATATAAAACGAGTTACTTTCTATTAAGAACTTTTAGATGCACTGATTGGAAAAACCTTTCACTCAAGGATTTTCCTTTTATATCATTATAAGGAGACTAACTTCCAATCTAAAATGTTCTAGATTCTAGATCAATAACAAGTTGTGTAGGTGTCGTATGACTTATAGTGCTATTATTTTTTACCTTTTTAAAAATTAAATTATTGTTTTTGTTTAATAATACCCGTGGGCAAGTTCCAGCTCTGGTGTTGTGAGAAAAAAGAGTAGCGGGTATTGGAATCAAATATTGGCCAAGGAACATTGGGCCAATGTGTGGCCAGCCTAGTCACTGGTTTGTCATTGCAGCAAGGGGAGACAAATGGTGGAGAATTGGGAGGAGATTCTAATAGTAAGAAAACTTTCCGTCCTAAAATAGCACGCTGGACTAAAGTGCGGAGTGCGGGGAACTATGGTGAACTCAAGAATTGTATGACATAATAAGCATCTAGGTCGCCCTGGATGCCAATTATCTTTATCACCTGTTTACGATGTTTTTGGACGGTGGTCTTTTGGAGAGAAGAGTCGGTCACGTGGAGAAGATCGGTACTAATAGTTATTAAATTTTGATAGCAAAAGCACGGAAATTAAAGAAGAGTTCCAAGTTAACTGCGGAAAACAATGATAAACCGAAAAGTTGGCCGGCCGGCCAGAGATTTCTAAACATTGATGCGTAAAAACGGGGGAGTTGTCAAAAGATGAGTGCAGTAGGAAAGGAACCAGTGCAACTAAACTAGTAGCGCTGGGGTGGGGGTACAGTGGTATGTTTTGTAGACCAATCAGAAGGCGGGATCGTCAGCTGTGGCGTTGCTAAGGTTATAATATAAAAAATAGACTGCCAATTGGTGTGGCACATAGCTTCCTCGCATCCTATTCACGTACTTCATTGATTTTATGCTTTTAACAAACCATTATTCTCTAAAGAAAAAAAAAGATAATTTTTTTCTATTTTACCCCCCTCAAAACTAGAAACAACACAAAAAAGAACGTAACAAAAATTAATCTACTATTCAAGAGCTTTTCAACGATGTACATCATATTATAAAAGATTAACTTTGACATTTGTACCCCTGTACTTTGAGGTAAACAAATAATACAAAAGGGCATTAATTAAACTAATATATAAGTATAAATAGAAAACCTAATAAAAAAAAAGTATTTAATCCCTTTAACCTACAACAAAATTAAAAATAGGTTCAAAAGTACGTGTACAATTTTTTAAAAAAAATAAACCAATAAAATAGGGTTAATGTACATAACAAGGCGTTTCAAATGATATACGACACAACAGTAAAAATCAAAATGACTGGTCACGTGACACGGCACACCGGAAAAAGTTGACTCTCATGGTCTCAGCGAATAGGATGAACTAATGAAATAACATATTATAAATTTAAAGAGCATTAGTTTGGGATTCAAGCACCTCAATCAGAAATAAAATCGGTCAACTATTAGAGAAACTATGGCCATTAAAAGACAAAAATCGAAAAAAATAAAACCAAAAAAATACCAAAATTATCACCATCTAAGGCACAACCGATGATGATACGACAAAAGTCATAAGACCAAAGTTGTAGATCTTTTAAAATCAGTTACCGTTGGTCGTTGGTGCTATCCGTTTTCCAATACGACTTACCGTATAACCGCAATAAGCCCCCAAAACAGCTTAAAAATCATGTCGGCCTTTTTTTATTTTTTTAAGGGGGGAAGGAGATGGAAATGGGTACTTTTTATAATTGTTTTGGTTCACTATATGGACGTTGCGCGTCAAATGGCGCAAACCGCAAGTCCCTAGCTCTTCTGGAAATGGGTAAACATTAATGTCAGTCAGTGAGTCAGTTAGCCTTGCGGCATAATTGCATATTGACATATTAATTTAGCACGATTTAAAGTGTGCAGATGGTTGAAAATAGGCTTCTACTGTGTAATGATAAACTCGGCTAATATTTTCAGAATCATAGCGAGATAAGGCTTGCTCTATAGTTGATAGGTTGGGAATCCAATGAGACCTTAGATGTTTAAACTGTGGACATCGAAACAAGAAGTGGTTGAGCGACTCTTCTTCATTTAAATTACAAATTAAACATTTTATATTACCATCTAGATTGATTCTGAATTATGATTCTGAAAATATTAGCTGAGTTTATCATTACACAGTAGAAGCCTTAAAAATAAGAGCCTTTATATTAAACGAATAATTACAATATGAAAATAAATACTAAAAAATACTTTATATGTAAAGAATTATAAAATAAATACGAATAAGAATATAAATAACACATAAACCTAGGTGTGTATGTGTGTGGGCGTATGATGTTTGTTTAAGTGTGTATGCATGAGAAGAACAAACAAAAAAAAAAAAATAATAATAAAAAATAAATAAATAAACTATTGTTGTTTGTTATTGAAAAATTGTTTACTATGGTTATTATTATTAATTACTTTTAATATTACTACTAAATATTTTGTAAATTTGTTGATAATTGTCATTAATTTAGTTATTTCGGTATTTCATTTAAGGTTAAAGTATAAGAGCTTATATTTTTTAACATTATTCGAATATTTATATAATTTGTTACGGTCCGAACTCTATTGTACAAACTTATGTTTATATACAATAAATTATTTTGATTTGATTTGATTTGGTTGAAAATAGGCGGGTGCTATCTGGGGGCTATTTTCGACAACCCATCTAAATTTCGTAAAAATCAGATGATTACTTTTAAAGGTATAGGTGTAAATAAATGTATGTTTGTGAAAATGTGGAAGATAAACAAATAAGCGCAGAAGGTTGAAATTTATATGGGACCAACAATGGGCTTAGTATTACCTACTAACTAAATTTCATTAAGTTATGGTGGTTCGCAAAAAATTGAGCGACAGACCGACCTACAGACCGACAGACACGGGACCAAAAATGTTCCCTGATGTCTGAAACGGATATCTGTCTTGGAATTTTTGGAATCGGAGATATAAAATATTTTCGTTCTTCAGAACGATCACATAGCTTCCGTTACTTTCGGTAAGCTCGGAAGCAATATATGTGCAATAGATATAGAACAGATAAAGTAAATAATATGACCACAAATAAATTTGACTGAAGATGACTCTGTATATGAGTCGAAATGTCTCATGATGAAATATGTAGTTGTTTTGCGTTAAGAAAAAACTTTTTACACCTCAACATCCATCTAATAGACCCTACACTGTAAATAAAGAGATAATAAATGTAAAAATGTTGTACAATTTGAAGAAAAACTGCTAAATATTCGTTGTTAGAGAGTAGAAAATCGCTCTCACAAGTATTTATCGCTAGGTACAGAGTATAAAAGTATTGCTGCATCAGTCGATATTCGTTTTTCAACCTTTTAGCTTGCTTTCCATAAATGTGTTATATTATTTGAACTAAATAATTCTAGCACTATACAATCGTGTCTAATAACTATATGTAGCTTAGTAACATGTTGGGCCGACTGATTATTATAATATGTAAAACTTGTAATACGTAAATGGCACTTAGTTGGCAATATACTGAACCCCCCCACCCTCACTACACTTCCATAGGACAATTTACAGCTTAAATCACTGAAAACTAGGATAGCCTTGAACACATCGCAGTACGCGGCAGATTAAATGGAAGATGGAAGGCGAAGAGGGAAGGCTATTTGGCTCTAAGGATAATGTATCAATGTATTTACCTTGGATTTAATATTTCAACCAACATATTATTATGAGGTAAAAAATACTTACGATGTTGGCTCGTCGAGGTAGAGTATAGAAGGGTTGTTGATAAGCTCAAGACAGACGTTGAGTCGTTTCTTCTGTCCTCCTGACAGTTTGCCACAATAGGTGTTGCAAGTCTCTCGCATAGCCATACTGTCTAATATGTCTTCTATCTAACACGACAAATAAACAAGGTTGTAATGGATGAAATCTTCAGCTTACAAGACGTAGTATACAAATCTTTCTAATTAGAATTATATGTTGACTACAGGGGGGAGGATGGGGACACTGGGGGGACGGGAAATTTCCCGAAGCCCCGCTAAGTCAATTATAAAAAATAAAAATTGGTCCGAAAATTCGAAAAAAAAATTCAAGTGATACAATAACTCAATTTTCTTTTTTTACAAAATGTGAATAAGCGACGTTTCAGACAGCAATAGATGGGTCATAAAGAGATAAGGTACCAAGCGTCTTTATGCTGTGATTGGTTCTCCTTCTGCCGCTCCTACTATATCAGAGGGGCGCCGGAGCGAATGCAGGAATATGAAATAATAATATGGATAAAACGAATAAAAACGTGACACACACAGCCGGCAGAAGGTGGGGTATCCATGAGCAAACCCAAAAAATGCTATTTTCTGGATCACTATTGATTATTTTCCCCCTTTGACTTTATTTACTGAGAAAGCAAGTGCAAGTGTTCTAGGTTAGCAATTTAATAGTTCTTTATCAACATACAATTTTTGGCGCCTATTTTATTTTATCACACATTTACCACTATTTTATTGTAGCTTTATTTATCGCATTATAAAATAAAATATGAAACAAATTGTGTAATCAAAAGTGATAATAAAATTATCAATAATAATAATTTATTATTGATTATTTTATTATAACTTTACTAAAATTTGAACATTTGTTCTTATAATATAGGTGAAAAAGACTACGTTTGGGGGAAGGGGGGGGGGGGGGGGTTGAGTACTCATTAGATAATAAGTCGCATGTTTGTATGTACCCCGAACCGGACGGTACCTCCCCATCCGCCCCTGGTTGACTAACTCATGCTAACCATCAATGAATGAGAGAGTTGCTGCTAAAATCTACTTTCCAAAACTCTTTTACCCCCTCCAACTTCTTCACAATCCCAGTAACAAACTCGAACAAACGTCTGGGACAGCTACTTAAATGCAACTTTTTCAGAATTTTCGTCTCTGAAGTGGTGCAGCAGCAAATGTCAAATTTAAATTAGAATGAGTTCAGGTGAAACCTAAAATAATATACATGGGTTTGCATATTATTTTAGACTTTACGGTTTAACATAGCTGGTTCTGTTCAAAAGAAAAATGTAGACAATTTACGAAAACGTATTTATAAATAATCTATGTACAAGAAGGAGGATTAATAATTTGAAATTTCATTAGCTTTTGTAGTTCTACACATTTTTTGCTTCCCAAAAGGTAAGGAAGCTATGTGATCGACGATCGAAATTTTTTTTACTCAAATTTCAAGATTCCAATACAGAAATCAGGGAAAAAGTTGTTTTTTTCCCACGCCTGTTTCTGTCGGTCTGTCGCTCAATTATTTCGAACCAACATATCTTTAAAACTACTCGTCCAATTCTATTGAAATTTCCCCTATTTTGATAAATTATTTTGATATATCACATTGATAAAAGTATCAATTTGGCACTATATATTAAGCGGAGACGGTTAAAATTAATCTTGGGCTATCTGCGTATACTACTGTCGACAGACCATCCAACTTTCTTGATAATCAGATGAGTACTTTTAAATATGTATATAAGTGTAAAGAAATGTATGTCAGTACGGATGTGGAAGAGACACAAATTAGCGCAGAAGGTTAATTGATACATAAATGGGGCCAACAACAGGCAAATAATTATTACCTACCATCCAAATTTCACTAAAATCCGATGAGTAGTTTTTAAGATAGCTTAGTTTGCAAACATTGAACGACACAAACAGACGGACAGACGGCACCAAAAATGTTTCCTGATGTTTGAAACGGAATTTGTCCAGTACAAATCTTGCAATCGATTTTTAACTAACTTCCCGATTAGCTAGACATATGAAACTTTTAGAATAGCTCAGAACTCAGAACACGATGACAATGCAATATTTTAATACTTTTAGCCATCTTTCAGCAGAATAAAATTCTTTTTCAGCAAATTTTGCTGTATGGAAAGTTAGTTCGGAAAAAATCCGCAAGTTATTTTATTGGTTTTGACCTGTCCCATATTTACAATCTTCATTTTGACGGGTTTCAAATTTGTGATGTTTAATTATGACATTACAACAAAGAAATAAATTAATTGACGTGCGACAACCAGATTTGTTTACACTTGTGTCCTAGGTATCGGTTTAATTTTTCTTCATCTTTACTTCTTTACTTGTGCACATTTTTCTTTTTCTTCTCTTACTATCCCTACACGGGGGCATATCAATGGCACGGTTTAGATTCGGTGTTGGCGAGATCCGTTGTACAAAGATTTGTCCTTTTATAGGTTAAAAATCAGCTCGTTATCACATTAGTCATTTATGTGAAGTAAATAATTTCGGAACTATTTTTTTTCATTAACATTATATTATAACAATGACAATTGTATTATCAACATTACATATAATTCAACAGAAAATTTAAAAACGTAGTATATAAAAAGTTCTTATTATCTTGTAATTTTATAAACATTAATTTAACAAAAATCAACAATTTTACCTACTATAATTTTAAATAAAAAAGGTTTACCTTATCTGATTGGGCGAAATATTGCTAATTTAAAAAATATAATAAAAAATAATTGTTTTTAATTAATACTCCCTAAAGACCATAAACAAGAAGAATACCTTTCTGGTAAAACTAATCCTTTACTAAATGTTTGCGAAAAACCAAAAAAACTATTTTCCAAGATGGAGGCTATAGTTTCGCTCAGAACTTTCAGGACGGGTAAGTACCGATTGAGCGCGAGAGAGAAAAGGATTAAATCGTAAGTTGACTGAGCGCAAGACCTTCTGTAGGCACATGTTGATTCTGCGCAAGATTTGTATTCATAAGAGATGATTCAGCGCGAAGTGTCCACCATGCATAGAGTCGATTGAGCGCAAGAATTATAATATGTAAATTAACAGGTAAAGACAGTTAGCTAGAATATTTTTTATTATTTTACATCTATAAATGGATCCACTTCAGGTTAAAAATAATAAAATAATTACAATTTGACCACTTTTTGACAATGGAACAATTAGTTCCTATGAAATGTTTTTAAATTATGACTGTTATGAGTATAACTTCATAGCTTCAAAGGTATATTCTTTATTTAAAAATGTATATTTTGTCTACTTCCTCCTCTCGGTGCAATGCTATTTGATGTAATACCTAAATAAACTATTTTTTCAGGCTCGATAATGACCGGACAGGTCGAAACGTCGCCACAATAACTTGTTGAAATTTATTATTTCTACCCTGAAGTGGACCCATTTATATATGTAAAATTAAAATAAAAGGGTACTACCAGCAACCATCATTGTTTATTATTATTATAATTATTATTAACTGGAATATGATCATTCTTATCATAAATGTTATGATTAATTATAGTTTCTACTTATTTCTATCTATGTATTTTATTTAGTTAGTTGTTATTTAGCAATGGATTTAATAATAATAATAATTTAATAATAAGCAGTGAACGTGGAAAAAATCTAAAAATTGTTAATGGTTATAAATTCCGTAAAGGGCGCGAAGTGAAGATAGAGAAGTCATGGCGTTGTTGTACTAATAGCATTGTATGTAAAGCACGAATCTACACAACTGTATTTTAACAAAGAATTATTAGTGACAAGGATGAGGTGAAACGCAATTATTCACCACCAACAAATTTGATTAAACAACAAATGAGCAACTGAATAAAAGTAAAAGCAAAACAAGACTTATAACAAAGGCCAATGAGTCTTATAAGAAATGAGGTGGCTCCAGAATTGAAGATAAGTGATGTTCAAAATATTGACGACTCAAAATATTTGACACAATCTTAGTATCGCCGCATTCAGCAAGTTGGCCTATCTAAAGAGTACAACAAGTATAAGAAGGACGAAGAAAACCGAGATCTCATTATGGGCAAATGGTTAAACCTAGTTTTCGGCCTCCCATTTGTAAGTCCTGATGAAGTTGCTCAGTGCTTCATGTTGGACGTTTTACCAACAATAACACCTAATAAAAAAGTTTATGATTTTGTGGAGTATCTGATAGAGATTAATAATATTTGACTTAAGTACCTTTTCTCCTGTAATTTGGGCATAAAATACGATAACTTCATTCAGAACTACGAACGCATGCGAGTCATTTCATGCTTCTTTTGGAAGACAGTTTTATTCATCGCACCCTATCATTTATCTGCTTGTCAATGCAATTAAATCGACACAATCCAATTCAGTCATTCAGATGAACAGCATATAGCAACCGAAAAAAAACAAGAAATACTCTACAACACTTGCTAGAGTAGAAAAGTTATTGTTTACGTAAAGCAGCGGTCAAATTTCTGCATTACAATTAATGAGTTCTTTGCAGCATTATCATGGAGAATAAGGTGAGTTATGTTTATATTATTATTATTGTAGATATTTCTTTGATAATTATGTAAAATGTAATGTAACAGGGTTAAAATAATTAATGTTGACTTTTTGTTTTTTTTATTTGATTGAGTGCGTTTTTATTTTTATTTGCACTGACCTACATAACTAATAAAAAAAAGTAAGTCTTAAGTACTTGCGCTCAGTTGACACTCAACGGTTTGTAAGGTCTGCGCTCAATCCACTCTCAGTTTGTTACTTTCGGCTCAATAAATAACGATGCAAGATATCAAAACTTTCCGATTTAGTTCCACAATGTGCACAAATCAAAGCTTCGTTGACTGGACTAGCAATTCATGTTAACCATCACTGCATGAATGTTACTGCAACTATTTTCTATACTACACAAAAATATTAATAAGGCGAAATATTAACCCAGACAATTAAGCACACATAATAACATTAAGTGAATGTAAAATGTCTGGTCAATAAAATATTTGAGGCAATAGTAATTACTTACCAGAAGTTTCTTAGACTTGTCACTTGTTTTCCTCGAGAGTTTGAGGTCGGCAGCGTAACGCATGATCTCTTTGACAGTGAAGAAAGAGTTAAGATAATCGTCTTGAAGTATGTAAGCAGAGTGATTCTTAACAAGTGATATGTTGCCTTGGATTAATGTGCCGTTAGCGAAAATACTTCCTTCCACTCCCGTCTTACTGTAACAAAAACATTAAGATTATTTGAAAGTGTCTGATCCATGCTCTAGGCATTTAGGTTACCAAAATGCGGAGTAAAGAGTGGAGATGGACAATTGTAACTTGTGGTTTACAAAAGTAAAAATCGGTCCGAGACAACTCAGACAAACTTTCTCATATAAAAGTTCATAAATACTTAGCCCAGTGTTTCCCATTTATTAGTTTTGTATGTACATTTAATTATTATTGAACATTTCATGAATATTTATCATAAAAATGAATCCCCTGCGCGGGGAATTGAACCCGCGGGCTCTCTCCGTCTGCGTTTTAAGCAATTTTCTCAGGAACTAGATTCTTTCCGGGAAAACGGCTTATATATCGTTGGATTAGTATTTAAATGGACTACAGTTTAGAATTTTTTAATCAAAATCGTCGGAACCGTTTTCGAAAAATACATTTTTTTCACGTTTTTTCAGAGTTTTTGGGGGTAGCACCCCCACATTTGGAGGTAAAATTTGTTTCTCGATATCGCTTCGGGGTAGGATTTTTCTGAACATACCAAATTTCGTGAAAATCGGCCCAGTAGTTTCGGCTCTAGGCGTCTGCACAGACGACAGAAAGACAATTTTTAAAAACCACTTTTTTGGACTCAGGGGACCTCAAAACGTGTAAATCCATCAAAATCTAGAAATTGAATTTTCGCGCCATCACAATACTTTCTCTTTATATGAGAAAGTAAAACGCATCACAACACTTTCTCTTTTATATACTACGAATACGAAAAAGTAAAAACCATACTCTAAACTTATCCTTCGACTTCACTCCAACAAGTATGTATTTTACAGCAAACACATATACACTGAGTTACCTTACTTCTAAGATTACAATTATCTAAACGTGTCGATTCTCATTAAAAACTGGGTATTCTATTTGTCCACTCAAATAATCGTAAGTGTGCGCCTATTTATAGCCTGACGATTAATGTTGACTATTAATATTGACTATTAATACTCAATTCCTTTAGATCTGTACATTCCTTAAGACGTTACAAAAATTGTTACAAAAGTTGGTTTTACTAAAAAATTGTTTTTGAAAAAAATGTTTGTCTCATTGAATAGATGAAGTTAGATTGTTTTCCCGACCTAAAATTCCAATTTTAAATTTGAAGTTCACGTACGCGCGAGCGTTGCTCGTGAACGCTTGGACGGATAACGTTGTCCAACGAACTCGTCCTGGGCATTGGTAAAATGAACATGTCTACCAAATTTCATCAAAATCGGTTTTACATTTACTCAAGTTATCGTCGCACGTTTCATAATTCGCGGACACACAGGCCGACAGACACGAGACCAAAAGTGTTCCCTTATGTCTGAAACGGATTTCTGTCTTGGAATTTTTAAAATCGGAGACATAAAACTTTTTCTTTCTCAAAAGTGAACACAATGCTTCCGTTACCTTCGGTAAGCTCGGAAGCAATAAATAAATAATTATATTAATTTATTGGCAATATTTCGCCCAACCCTGAGCTCATCGGCCTGATGATATCATAAGGCCTTTATGTCTGCAATTAATATTGTGTTATGTACATTTTATCGCAAATGTTTGGATTGAAGGAGAAACAGTAAATAAGCTTTGCAACACTCTTACAGTTACTGTCAGTTCGAAACGAATCTAGGAAATAACCGTTTTATCTCAGATATTATTGCGGTGAATATTATGGTTATTGCATTATTAAGTTGTTTTTATTATAGATGCATGAAGGTAGGTGACTTACTTAAAAGGAGCTAGAAATGTTATTTGCATGAAGTAGATATTCTACTTTATAAAGGTAAATTAAATACATGCAGCTTGAAATAATGCTACTTACATAAAGCCAGACAGTACATTGAGTAGTGAACTCTTGCCAGCTCCCGATGGACCCATGATGGCTGTAAGTTCTCCAGATTTGAACTCCCCGGTGAGGCCTCGTAAAATTTCTTTTCTTTCTGCAAAAGATAAATCAAATTTTGAAAAATTTGAAATCTTCAAATTGCATATAAATTATTGTACCTCAGTAATGTTCCTTCCCCTACATCGCTACCCTAGATTCCGTTATGAGGTATCGAAAAAAATTATTTCGATCTCCTGTATATTTTGTTGTGTTAACACGTATATAGTTTTAAAAACGAATTGAATTCAAAACGCGTTTAAAACGATGTGTAAAAGTAGTTATGGTTTGTCTGATATGCTTGGACCACAATTAGTGGTACCACGGGCCGCTAGTTGGACAACTCTGCCCTAGAATTCTAGAATATTTGCTGAAGATAGTATAGCAAAAAACATGTTTTGGTTCAAAACATGGAATGAACAATCTCACAAGAGTTCAGAACATCTTTTCAACTAACCCTAGAAAATAAAGTCTTGTGGAGATCCCAGACAAGTTCTTTAATTAACCAAATAAAATCAAGTATGACGGAAGCTTCTGTAAAAGAAGCCAAGAAATATCAAACAGGAAATTATTTTTTCGAGTTGTAGTTAAAAAGTCTTACAATGGTAAGTTTTTTAGTCCGGAACCCAAGTCTAATAAATCTTTTTCAGACTAGACCCTTTTATTGAAGTTAAGAGGAGAATTAATGGATCTGAAGTCTGGGCCCTGGCTAGATAAGGATCCTGATAAAAATGGAGTGTTCTATGTGCTATCGTGGGAGGAAAACCTCTTACATTTTCTTGTGTCCAGCCTATGCTTCAAATAATTTGGCTCTTCTACAGACCAAGGTTTCGTTTCGACATTACTAATCTTTAATTAGTAACAACTTCAATCTAGTAATAAAATTCACCAATGAAGCCCTCAGTCACTCGCTAACCGTACTATCTAAGTGATTAGTATTAGTTTCCCTCAATCACATTATTAGGAATTAACACGGTTTTTACTTTATTTATTGAAGAGAAGAAATAAATACACTTGATTTCTTCTGTTTTCCAGATTTATACGAGTATAATATTACAATTATCTTCTAGCGTAATGCTGTCCATCAGTAAGTCAAGGTTTAACAAATTACATACAATAATTTACCTCTGAGCTACTGAATTATTAATTAAGACATAAAGGAAGTAATCATTTAAAATAAAACAAGTTAAGTAAAAAGATACATTGTGTAATAAATGTATATTATTATACAAAAAAAAAGTTAAAAAGAAAATAATTATTTAGTATTAATGGTTAAGAAAAGAAAAATATATGAAGGCTAAAAGATATAAACGATGGTAATACATCTATAATTCTCTATCTATAATTATATTATATACATGATATCTAATTACAGAATTGAAACTACTTGACAGGTAGTGAAAGAAGTGAAATAAAAATCCTAGTGACTTGTCTACAAATTGAAGCCGGACGTATGATTTTTAATTGAGATAATGACCCGACTCAGCCTTGTTAGTCCTATAGTCAATCAGTCATAGATGTTATAAGATCAGTTCATTAACGTAAACCATCAAGTAAAAGAGAGCTATTAGACCTGACGTTAAATACATTGTCTCTTGCATACAATGGAGAAAACAATGTTTAATTATTCTCATAATTATACAAATGTATAATTATATAATTAATATAACAATAATATTAATATTCAAGTGACTTGGCTGCAAATTGAATCCAAACACTCGTATATTAGTTTCAAATTACATAGTGAGAGACTCGCATTTGTCCTAGTCAATCATCAGTCATAGATCTTGTTAGATTCATTCACTAACATAACCTATTAGGTAGCTGATAGTTGAATTTTATAGTTTTGTGAATCACAATAATTTAAATATGTCTCATCCGATTTCGAGGAATTTTAGAGGGTATTTCATAGTTAATCCAATAATAGTCCTATATTAATTTAATATTGCTTAAAATAAGAGGGGCCACAAAAGAATATATTTATTTAATCCTACATCTTCAAAACTACTTATCTAGTGTAGTAAAAATAGGTTTTGACCACGAAAAAATTATTACAAGCGAGGAACTTGGTGGAGATGTTGTATTCAGCTTCCTGTTGATTATACTAAGTTATGCTACGGCCACCATATTGAAAAATGGCGGCCCATTTTCGGTTTTTTGCTTGTAATTCCTTAAATATTGTAGATAGAAAAAAAAGTTACAAATAACAAATGTAGAGGATTATGAAATAAACAAATGTTGTAATTATAACTTTTTCTCTTAACTTAACAGGTTTTGAGTTATTAACGATTTAGTCTTATTAGTCCATGCAAAAGAGACCATATGAGTACTTGCCTGGGAGAATTCATGGTAGTTCTGGAAATGAGCAAATTTATGGTGTTTTGGGTCGCTAAATACGAATTTTTAACTTCCATCCCGAAATTCCCCCCGCAACCCCTAAATTTTGTAATAGAACCTCCTTAAAAAATAGTTTTTGTTTTTTTTGGTTTTTTTTCAAAAAAATAAATATATGTGTGTGATTTTTGGGAAAAATAAATATATATTCGAAAAGAAGACAAAATTTGCAACAAAAACTATTCTGACATTTTTGCCTAGGACGAACGAAGTGGCGCTGGCGCGTCTCAGAAGATTTGCCTCGGTGCTCCTATCACGTGGGAGAGCGAATGAAAACGGCAGGAGGGCAGTATGGGGAGTCGCGTAGTACAAAGTACAAAGAAAGCACTTGTACAAAGTACAAGCAGTACCGAGACAAATTTCCGAGACGCGTCAGCACCACCCCGTTAGTCCTAGGCAAAAATGCCATAGAATAGTTTTTGTTGCACATTATGTCTTCTATTCGAATATATATTTATTTTTCCCCCAAAAAACAAACATATATTTATTTTTTTAAAAAAACTAATAAGACTAAACCGTTAATAACTCAAAACCTGTTTGGTTTAGAGAATACATTATTATAACAAAATTTGTTTATTTTATAGTCCTTTTTTGCTATCTGCAATACCTAAGGAATTACAAGCAATAAACCGAAAATTGGCCACGATTTTTCAATGTGGTGCACGTAGCACAACTTCGATTTTAGGGGACTTTTAGTATATTCAACAGGAAGCTGAACAACAAGATTGTCGGTAGTAACCCACAGATAGTTATAAATTAATTTCAACCACCTGCACACATTAATTATTATTGCTAAATTGGTACTTTTATTTGGGTAAAAACACCAAACAATTTTGACAGATTAAAAATACAAGGTAGAAACAATTAAATATATTAGACAATACATTCTCTATGGACAATACTGCTAGTAATAGATTGTTAAATCATAACATCTATAAAGTACTTGCTAGGGTGCGAGGAACCTATGAGCCACACTAACAAGCAGACTTTTTTAAATCTGTCCAAATTGTTTTGCTATTTTCCATGAATAAAAGTATCAATTTAGCATAATACGATAAATTTAAGGAGCGCAGACTTTTGTTGTAGTTGTAATTAATCTGAGGCTATCTGCGGGCTACTTTCAAAAAAACATTAAATTTCTTAAAAATCAGATGGGTACTTTTGAAGATATAGGTAAGTGTAAAGAAATGTATGTTTGTACGCAAATGGAAGAGACGCAAATGAACGCAGAATGTTGATATGGAACCAACTATGTGCTAACTCATAAACTACCATTAAAATCGAACCAATAGTTTAAATCATATGTTGGTTCGAAAAAATCGTGGGCAGACACAGGACCAAAAATGTTTCCTGATGTTTGAAACCGATTTTTGTCTTCAAATTTGGAACATGAAATCGGAGAAATTACATTTTTTCGATCTTCAAAACGACCACATAGCTTCCGTTATTTTCGGTAAGCTCGGAAGCAATAAAGGTAAACAATTACATACTCATTAAGGCCGCTCTCTGACTTGTCAGTTCGGCATCAGTAAGCTCGTTCGCTTGGTACCGATTCGGTACAGATTCTTTACCGAGCGCCTATATCTTAATGAGTGCTCTCTGACTAGGGTGGTATGCGTGGGAGCGTGGTGGTAAGAAATCGGTATACCGAGAGTCGGTATGAACAAGCAGTAAAAACAGAAGCGGTAAAGTACTATCTTCTTCTGACGACGACATAATCACGCCACGACACTATCGCTACTGCAAGATTCCACCGAAACTATACCGACACGTGAGGAGATGAAGGCGGTATCAGTAAGCTATCGGTAAAGCAGAAAATACCGCATACCGATACCGTCAGGGAGCGGCCAAACAATATTGGGTTGAAATAGCATAACATAAATAAAATACGTAATAGAATGCGAGGAAGCTATGTGCTACACTCGTTTACAGAGTATTTACTTGAATTAACGTATCAATTTAGCAGAATGTAATAAGGGGAGACGGTTGAAATTAATATGGGATTTTTAAATATACATGAGTTATTAAGAATAGCTTTGTGCGCATGGTGAAAAGAAACTAATGGGTGCAGAAGGTTGAAACTTATATGGGACCAACAATAGACTAATTATGACCTACCACTGAAATATCATTAAAATGGGACAAGTAGTTTTTAGGGTCAGTGGCCTAATACGAGAACCCTTATACATCCTTGCGATTATCCGTCCGGCCGTCCGTGTGACTGTAACTCAACTAATCTTTGAAACTTAGTCTTAAAAATCTTGAACGCAGTTATGTGAAATAATTGCTAAGAAGCTCTAAATAAAATCCCTCAAAAACTAAGGGTTGAAATTTAAGGGTATGCAATTTTTTTTTATCGGAAATGCACAATGTGGAGTGTTAAATAAAAAAGAAGGATCCCCTGAGTACAAATATATTATTTGGTTTCGTTCTTGTACCAAAACTCTTTGTGCCATAATGTCCTTGAAAATTCCCTTCTATCTTTTAATAAATCAACTGAAAATCATAGTCCTCGGTCTCCCACACAAATTTCTAAATAAAAAATACTCCTCTGAAACTTCGTGAGTAGATTCATTTTGGCTTAACCTAAAACTTTTTTATTCTGAAAATGCTGAGCGTTTTTGATGTGGCATGCGCCAAACATGCCAATTTAATAATGTATTGGAAATTTACGATTAACCCTTTCTTTTTTTACTTGAACTACAAAATTTTATAATAGCAAACATAGGGAAATATATTGACCTACAAAAATATTAGGGCATTTAGCAACCCCTATACCCTTAACATGTCAAATTCATGATATTATGTAATTTAAAAAATAACCATATGATTTTTGCACATTTGCTAGATAAAAAATAGTAAAATGTTATTATTATACTGGCCTAAATGGGAAGCTGATCGAAAATATTAAGGTCACCAGGTTTTGGCTTGGAAACCTATGGTCGACACTCCTCTCATGGTAGTTGGATAAAAGTCGATAAAACGAGTCCTACCGACCAACATTTCACTCATGTTTGAAGGGTTTGGTTGTTTGTTTTTATTTATTTTGCGTTTAGTGTCAGTGTTATTTTTTAAAATGTTGAGTAGGGTATTAAATGAAAGCTACTGAAGAGTAGGTTACAAAAAAATATGATTTTGTTTTTTAGCACACAACAAGGACTGAAAAAGCATTGAGAAGGAGAGTCACCGTAACGTGTATCCTTGTAAAATATTAAAACACTGGGAGCACGAATATTTTCAAACTACGTCCAAACAAACTTGAAATGTCTCTCGTATATATAGAATAACAGTTCCCACCGTGGAGCTCCCTCGGGGAAAAGCCAAGGTTATTGGTCGTTGTTACGCCTTGTGCAGAAGTTTCGGAGCATTTTATTATCAAAACGGTTCAGTGTACATAAAAAATGAACATTATGTTTCCTATGAGAAATTTTATAATCTTTAATTTTAATCTGACTTTCAATTAGTCTTCGAGTCCAGATATTCACAAAAAATACGTAAAAAGTCGTGCAAAAACAAACACTAAGCAAGTTATAGTAAGCTAGATTTTCTTTAAACCGTTCATTGTACGTAAAAAATGAATGAGACCTTTTTTTGTGGAGTGTACGATATATTCGTAAAAATACGTAAAAAGTGGTGTGGCGACGGATTCTAAATATTCATAGACGTTCTTCGCGTTTTATTCCATAAAACTTATTTTGTGGGAAATTTTGTTATCTTTCATATTTATAACCACCTTGATTGGTGTCGGAGCCATAGGAAGGGAGATATTCACAAAAAACCGAATTTGTTGACCTTTGCCCTTGAATCTGGGGGCACGGCAGTGCCCCCACCAAGTCGAGCACATCCGTACTATCCTTTACTGGAACCAACTTACGGCAATTCGGACCTCCCTCTATTATCCTATTGAAGATATTTAGATAAATTAAATTTAAAGTTTATGACAACCTAAACCAGAAATAAAAATTTCACACCTCTATACCCATATAGTTGTTCATTGTTCATATGATATATAAGAGCCTAAAGTTTTGTTATTTTGTCACTCACTGACTGGCTCACTCACTCACTCATCATTAATTATTTTTCTAACAATCCTAGAAACTTGAAATATTGTATATAGGTAGAATTTATAGTACAAATAAAGAAAAAATTAAACTAGGTGTGCAATGCTTGCAATATTGAGCTAAGCGTGCATTTTAATCATATTTATTTTATTTAATAATACTAAGTTTTTTTTCTATTTTACCAATAGAATGACCCCTCATAAATGAAAATATGAAAAAAGTTAACATAACAACAATAACTGTACTCTTAAAGAGCTTTCCAACGACATGCATCTTGAAGGGCATATACTATTTTTACTTTTGTACCCCGTACCCCCCCCCCCCCCCCCCCCCGTACCAATTTGGATCATTTCAGATATATACCTTCCTGTGGTTGGTCACTATGACCGTGCCGAATTTTGTGCGGATCGGTTCAGCCGTTTATGAGGAGTATGCGCGTCAGAAAAAATGCTAAGTGTAGTATAAGAGCTTCGCTGCGCTCAGCTCAAAAATCCGAAAAAAAAATGTCCCTTTGAAGGCAAATAGAAAAACCTCCCATTCAAAATAGAGTAAAAAATTGTAAACAGCGCCACTAGAGCTACCTAGCAGAGAACTTTAAAACTAAAAAGTGATGTTGAGGTTGATTTGACAGTATTTATTGACAGTTATCTTAAAGTGTAATTAACTCCTGATAATTTATTATATTTAGTTCAATTTAAACACCCATGGCGTTCATACCTAGCCTTTGCTTTTCAAACCCCTTCTTCTAACAATTCTTACTATTCCTATTACTCTTTATTTCTTATTTCCTTCCATTATCTTTCTATTATATCTTCTTATTCTTATATGTTCTATCTAATCTATCTTTTCTTATATTGGTTGCTATTATTGTCGGTATAATTATAGGTTCCTATTATTCGGATTCGGTTCTTGGCTTATCATCTGGATTTCCTTGGTTCTTCTGTTGATTTGATTGTTCTTGAGCCTTTTTCTTTCTTTGATTGTTCTTGGATCATTGTATTTCTTTGTTCTTGTTTGATAGTTCTTGAGTCTGTTTCATTATTTGTTCTTGATGATTATTCTTGAGTCTTTTTCTTTATTTTTTCTTGCTATATCGAAAGTAATATATTATGGAGACTGATTGGATATTATTATGTGACAGAGAAGCGAGTAACCATCAATTAACTTCCATAACAGGAGATGGTTCATGTCTGTTTCACTCAATATTAAATCCGTAGCCTTGCATGATCATACGGAGGCATCGTTTGACATACAGAGATCAGTGGTAGAGTACGTAGTTTCCCACTGGGATCAGCTTCAGGTGCATACATGTAACGAGCATGGCAACTCGTACGCTAACGCTGAAGTGTACTCTGCCGCTGTGATTAGACCAAGTACTTATGGTATACAAAGTCAAAGATCTTGGCAGCCTCCAACTTGTACAACACTTCCATGACAGCACAACTAGAGGAGACAATATTTATAAAAGAAGGAGCTAGATTCATGTTAAGAAGGAACATTGATGTCAGTTTAGGCTTATGGTTCGATCGGTGTGGTACAAGGTGTAAAATCTGATTTTCTACACATAAATAAAATAAATTCAGTAATAATAAAATTTAGCCATGGTATATTATTTATGAACTCTCACCGGTTAAAACAAAGTTTGAAATCATTTAGAGCATATGTCCATCGCGAGCAGTACCCACTAAGTGTGGCATATGCCATGACAATACAAAAAAGCCAAGGCCTCAGTTTAAACAGTGCTCCTATAGATATTGGCTCTCTGCTTGTAGTCAAGCTTATGTTGCTCTATCGAGGGTCACAAGTCTGGACGGACTGCATTTAATTAATATTTATTATGGCTCCATAAAAGCTCAGGAGTCTGCAATTGCAGAATATACATTCAAAGCCCTCAAAGAGGACCAAAAGAGATATAGAGGGTTGCTATGCTTAAACCAGTAGCTGATGTTCAAAAAGAACAAGAGGCTATGAAACGAAAAATTACTTACAAAAAGAAGTGAAATCCCAACAAAAACACTGTGTAAAAAAATAAGCCAAGTCTCGCGTAAAAATTTGTGAGATCATAGGTTTAGTCTCCTTTTGTCCGAGTAAGTTTTACTACGTATAATTTACCCAGTGCGAGTACGACATGATGTTTGTCTTTCCCTCTCTCTATTCTCTTTCCCAAATCACTCTACGCGTTTAAATTTTAAAACATTTTCTGACTTGGCAAAAACGCACACCCAAAGAGGCTAAAATTATATGTAGTGTCGTATACAAATTTTTATCCTTGTGCTGCGACGCTCAAATTAAAAAAATAATATTTATTATTTGATTTAAGTTATTGGTGTGTATTTTCCAAGTCAGAAAATTACTACGTTCACACATCGTTTTGAAAGCGTTTCGGATCCAATTCGTTTTCAAAACGATACGCGTTCGTACAACAAAAAATACAGGTGATCGAAATATTTGTTTTCGAAATCTCGTAACGGTGACGTCACGAGTAAAACCTTCTTTCTTGTTACCCAATATGTCCGCGAATTTTTACATGTTATTTACAAGTTATTAAAAGTTTTTACAGGTTCTTTATAGTATTAAATTTTGTTTAAAAACGTTTTTGCAGTTAAAAAAAAAGAAACGGAAGCTCTCGAAGACAAAGAACTTAAAAAGTGGAAAAGAGTAAAATAACCTGAAACCTCGATCCCCTCCACGACCTGTTCACACGAGCGTTTTGAATTCGATCCCCCGTTCCGATCACGTATTTTTGGTGGATCGGATCTAAACCGATACGATCCGTCGATCTCCGTTCGTACAGCGTTTTGAACTAGCGGATCGTTTTCAAAACCGTTTCCAAAACGATGTGTGAACGTAGTAAATGTTTTTAATTTAAAACGTGTAGAGTAATTTGGGGAATAGAATAGAGAGAGGGACAGACAAATAGAATTCAACTACTTCACACCCACCAATCGTAGGGAACACGATATAATCAGTAGTAAGCCATGTAAATTAAAGTGCCTAGGCGCGAATCAAACCCGTGACCTCGACCTTGATTCATAGATGGCCGGCTTCGTGGATCACTGGTAATCTGAGCCCATTAATTCCCTTTTACTTAACCAACAATTAATTGAACATTCTCTTAATTATCTTAAAATATCCGTGGTAAGTCTTATTCTTTCATTAATTCTAATCGGCTTTAGTTTTACTTCTAATTATTTTTCAAATTAAATATGTCCGTTTCCTTACTTTAAATATAATTGTTCATTTGAAGCTTACTTCACTCTTGCAGAAATCAATCAATTTGGATTGTCCTCGGTTGGATTTAGAAATCTTTTTCTATTTTCTTTCGTATGCAGGATTATCGTATCGGCGGATTTTGTTGAATGATAAAATGAAGGTGTTGAAATTGAGGACATTAGGAGATTAATTGAAGACATTTGTTGGACCTTACAGTGCTCTTGACAGAGTGACGGAGTTGAGATAGGTTGAGTAAGGATCCGTTGGTCTTGGAGAAACTTGACAGGCTTAGATCCTTTCAAATACCTCAATGTAGTCTTTATGAAGCAATACTAAATGACCTCCAACTCGACTCCTAACTCATCATGTTTACTCTCAGTCTATTGTTCCTTCTATTCCTTAAAATAAAATTTGCAAGCTTTATAAAAAGAGTCTAAGGGAGTAAAAAATCGGTTCGATAAACTCAAACAAACCTTTCTCGTGTACACAACGATATTGAATTTAAATTCCATAATAACTAAATTAATTAATTTATTATTAAACGTACACTGGTGATCATTTATAACAAAATCAGTTATATCAGTGAACCTCTTATAACAACGGTGATAAATAAAATAAATGATAAATAATAATTTGCCCTTGATCATGGTGCACTGGCAACTAAGGATATAGTGACGTATTTCTCTTTTCCCCATGAAGGTCATTAAAAGCTATTTCCAGTGTGTTCAACAGGTGTGACTATTCTTCCAATTCTCGTATGTATGAAAGCACTGTGGGACGACTATTTAACATTATTTTTTTCCCACAGAAATCAAGTTATGCGGTTAGATTGTAGAGAAGAAGATCAAAAGATATGAAAATATTACACGATATCATTTTTTATACATTTTTGTACTAATGTTTAGTCAGTCACCTATTGTCTTGGATAATAGGGTCCAAAGTAAAAAAAAATGGTGGGTAAAAAAGCTCAAGCTTAAATAAAATCTTCTTATTTCAAAACGTATTTTTGAAGGTAGGCAAACCTAAATTCTTAGCTTATCTATACTTGCCTTTTTGGAACGAGTTCCTTATGGCACGTTACAACGTCTGGAACCCGGGAGTGAATCCGAAAAAAACGACCGTCCCAAAACCGACAGTCACGAAATGAACTGATTGCGATAATTTAGTAAACGTTGACCGATTTAGTTGAAATTTAGTATACATGTTCATTTATTTAGTCAACCAATTACGTTTTACCAATGCCCAGGATGAGTTCGTTGGACAACGTTATCTACGCCTAAGCGTTCGCGCGCAACGCTCGTATAAATGTAAGCTTCAAATATAAAATTGGAATTTTAGGACGGGGAAAAAAAATTCTAACTTCATCTATTCAAAGAGACAACCAACTTTTATAAATAAACGTTTTTAGTTAAACCAACACCGATACCGCTATAAAGTGTTAAAGATCGCTATAAACATTAAAGCGGACCTACACGTTTAAAACAGAGACGACAACGTTTTTACCGATATCTTACGTTCTAACGTAATGATTTTAATAAAACTTCATACACATCGTCTAAAGTACAATTGAAACAGGCATGTAAAATTTCAACCTGATACAAGCAGAAGTTTTTTTTTTGTAGTGAAGTTATATATTTTATAATATTTTAAATGGAGTAGGCGTGAGGGATAGGGAATAGTCCTGTTCCCTCACTCTAATACAACCATCCTCTTTAACTATCAACTCATCAGGATTAACTTTTCTTAATATTCAATACATGCTCATTGAAAGATGCTCGATTCAATGATTACAAAGTATTGTTTTTCTTTTAATATGACCTTAACTCCACTCATTACAAGTAGTTAGTTACTTTTAATTTTGTTTCTTTTCAATAATAACTCCATCATGTATAAGTAGTTAGCATCAAACACTTAGCAGTGTGATTTTATAATTTATATTTAATGAAAAGCGTAAGGAACTTCGGTCCTAATGGGTGTCCTGCGACACCACACGTATTTTTTTAAAATAATGTTTCGTTTAAACATTTACTCTAAAAATTTATAGAGAATGAAGCAAGCCTGTGTCCATATTCAGTATTCCTGCGACACTATACAACCCACATGACAACGACAGAATAAACATGAAATCAACTTTCTCCATCAGGACTTAAACCCTGGACTTTTCCCTTTCCGGGAGATTAGACCAGTTTTACAACAGCGTCATAATATGGTATATCTTTTTGCCCTTGAAAGCTAGCTACACAACCTGTAAGAGCATTTCAAGCTTTTTAAAGCAAGAGTAACTTGTTTTCTGATTTTATTAAATAAACTATTGAAACTAGTTTGGTGTGTAAAGCATTTACATTTCAGTATAGTTATAAATGTTCATCAAATTAAGGACTTTTTGTAATTAGTACATTCAAAAACAAACAATAGAATTTAATTATTATGACTAATTTATTATATTAATAATATTCTAATTAGTAATAGAGAAGTTGGGACGCAGGAAGACAAAGTGGACCAAGATGCTTCAAAGGAACCAGCCGATTGAGTTATGTCGGAGGAAAAGGCTAACATCCTTAAGGCTCTTGTAAACAGCAACATTACAGACTACACTTAGCTAGACTACACTTAGCTAGACTACACTTCTCAAAATCCAGATGGCCTGACAATATGTCTGTACAGCTCGGCAACATTCTCGGCAATGATTTGCTGGCATTATACTACATAGAAAAATTGCCAGACTATACAGAAATATTGCCAGCAATGTTTCTGGATTTTAAGCAATTTAGTCCGGCCATTATTTCCTGCTAAACATTGCCGTAAAATTTTGCTTGTTAGACCTCCTCTTTAGATAATCATTTATCTCATGAATTAATTGGGATTTATATATGGATTTTGATAGATGAATAATTACTCTGTTGAAAGGAATAACAGGAGATCATTGTTCGATTACCGGCGGAGAAAAGAATTGTAATATGTCTTCCTCCCTCTTTAACTCTAACTTGGCGATGATTTTTTATATGAAACCATATTGGGGCAAACCTATATAAAATTTATTATTTAATTAATATGGGATAAGTTCTATAAATATAGTCTATCGGTTTCTATTAGTGGACGATTAGTCACACGAGTATAAAATAATGTGAATTGAAAGTGTGGTTGTTTGGATCTGTTTTGCATTCCCAGTGGGGTAATATTTATTTTTACGCAGACGCAGACGGTTAAAATTAAATGTGTCCATTTGTGAAGTAAATGGAACCTCGGTAGTTCATTGCTAATTGCTATCGCATTCTCTTCTCGCCCTCGAAATCCGTGTTATATTCCTGACTCCGGCAAGAGGCCCTAGAATTCCACTAGCATAAATGAGTAAAATGAGTAGCTGTTTTTGTGAAGTGGCGTCGTCCTGGATCGACATGTCAATATATATAACATTGATACAGCAGACGGAATGACACTAAACCCCCCCCCCCCCCCCCCGTGTTATTCATAACATATATAGTTGTATAAACCCTCTGATAAAATTAATTAGTTTTATGTGGAGATATTATTGTCGACCTGCACGAGAAAGTAACAAGCAGAATCAATTCCTAACACCCTCAAACTTGAATCAACAGACTAATTACATCACTGTGATTATTTGGGACAATCTCGATGTATAGAAATTACAAAATATTTGATGAAAGTTGAGTGTTTCATATTATACGTTACAAAATGTGTGATCGACCTTCAAGTTTTTATCAAGTTTGGGGGTTATTACTGCGTGCAATGTACCAATATCAGAGTAATTTCCATTTCTCCTCGGTCACTACCAAAGTTCCAATAATTGTTCAGAATTTCGGTCATAGCATAAAAAACCGGTTATTTGTCTGCACACCCAATATTTTAACAAGATTGAAAAGTTATAGTTATAACTAATTTATACTTTATAATTGTGATGTAAGCCCGCATGAAGACTTAGGTAGGGTCAAATTAATAATATGTTTATACCTATATATATATAAATAAATATTTCACACTAAACAATGGAGATATTGTGGAAAGAATAAGTTTTGATGGCATTGAGGAATTTATTTGTTTGAGGAAGATATTAACCAGGTTTTTCGAGGGAAATGAAGGCAATAGTTTGAAATGTAGAAGATGTAATCGATAAATAACGTTTAGATAGAAATATAAAATAAGTTATAGAATTTTATGTGGTGAAACCAGTCATCATGTATGGATGTGAGACGTGGTGCTTGAGAAATGGTAATATTGAGAGGCTGAGTGTAACTGTAAGGAAGATGAAGCGAAGTATGCTAAGAATTGGTAGAAAATTGAGATGGACAGAAAAACCGACGTAGAAGGTGGACCAGGGAAATTGTAGAATGGACTCTGTTACTCGGACGCGGAAATGAGAAGATTAGGTAGTGGATCAAGATGGCCTAGAGTAGCCCTTGATCGTAATGATTGAAGAAGAATGAAGAAAATCTACACAGACCAATAGTTGCATCCAAACCTGTCAGATTAAAATTAAATATTTTGTTTCTTAAATTCATTGCTGATTGAAGAGAGCGTAAGCGAGCTTCTTACATTCAACGATATATGCATCTTGTCTGTCTGTCTGTGTGTAACGTTTATGTGTCCGAGGATAACTTGAGCAAAAGTTGCCCGATTTAGTTGAAATTTGGTATACATGTTCCTCTTACTAATACTCAGGCTTAGTTCGAGATCCGTCTAAGAGTTCGCGCGCAACGCTCGCGTAAACGAGAGGTTCAAAAATTAAATTGGAATTTCAGAACGGCCAGAACGGGAAAAGATGTTATTATCATCTATTCGATGAGACGAACATTTTTTACAAATAAAATTTTTTAGTAAAACCAACAGCGACACCGCTATGAATTAATAAAGATCGCTAAAACTATTAAAGCGGACCTAAACGTTTATAATAAGAAAACAACCTTTTTACCGATATCTTACGTTCTAACGTAACAATTTTAATAAACCTTCATATACACCATCTAATGCACAATTGAAACAAGCATGCAAAATTTCAATTTGATACATGCAGTAGTTTTTTTTGTAACGAAGTGATAAATTTTATAATAATTGAAAAGGAGATGTGTGGTTAGAGGAATAGTAAGAATGCGGGGTGGTTCCCTTACTACTAGCCACTGTACTACTACTATACCCATTATCTATCAACTAATCATCATTCATGGTTATCTATTGTTTCAATATTCAGTACATATTTATTACTATACGCTCGCTTCAATGATAGAGCCACGCGATGCCTGGTTTACTAGTTTATAGTATGCTGGTTATTTAGTTATAAGAATCAATGTGAACTGTTATAGTTTTGAGTAATCAGTAATTTATTTTGTCCACATTTGTTTTAGTCTATATTATTCCGTTAGCTAAGAGATATATAAATAATTTGTTTAATCTACATCTTATTAATTTATTTGATTGCTTATCCCAAATATTTATTGAGCCTTTATTTATAACTCAAACATTAACTTTATTTATTAAAATTGACTGCCGCAATTGGAGTGGCACATAGCTTCCTCGCATCATATCACGTACTTTATTGATTTTATGCTTCAACATGCTATTATAGTATAATTTGTTAAAATGTTTCCCCCGTTTTTTTAATCTGTCAAAATTGTTTTGATTTTTTACATGAATTATAGAATCAATTTAGCAAAATATTGAAGAGCGCAGACGGTTCAAATTAATCTGGGGCTATCTATGGGTTACTTTCGATAGACTATAAAAATGTCATACAAATCAGATAAGTACTTTTGAATAAGCTAAATTAATTAATTGGTTTTACTTAAAAATCAATATAATATATAAAACTAAGAGTGACAGTGAATGACTGAGTGATAATTAATTCTCCTGCTTACCATTGACAGAGAGATTTGAATTTTGGTACATAGATAGAATGTATCGTATAAATTGAAACATGCCACCATTTTGATTTCGATATATATGGCCGCCTCAATTATAGCCACCATCTCAAATTTATTACGCTCTATTACATCAGCTTCAAGCGAACTTAGAATTTTGGTAAACACAGTGATGATGTCTTGAGTAGAAAATTAAAGCTACTTTTATTTTGATATAGTGTTGGTATCTTGAATTTATCTTTGCTCTATTATATTAGCCTCCAGTTCAGCAATCTAATTGCTGAAATTTGATACATGGAATGATGGTACCTAAAACAGAAAACCGAAGCTAACTCTAGTTGCATTAATAGCCACCATCTTAAAATAGGCCAGCCTTTATAGTAATTTTAATTTGATTTAGAGTTTTGAATTTATTACGTAGACTTATCTATGGGTCAAAGCAATAATATACGGTTGATAAGTTGTTGAACTAAGGTTTAGACCTTTTTAATGTAGTGTGATTATTAAAGCGTTTCGTTTAGCCTTAGCATTCTCGACTGTGTCCTAGTAAGGACAGGGTTCGACTCTCGCCGTTTTAAAAATTATTTAAAAATGAAAATAATAATATATGATAGTAATATATGAGTTTAACACAGGTAATGTTTAGTTGGAATGAAAGCCCGGATTTGATTAAGTAATTTTATTGTTCAAAGACACTGAGCGAAGGCTCTGAACATTATAGTACATTACGCGTCGAGTGCGGAAAGTAGCATTTGAAAAGATGTTATTATCATCTATTCAATGAGACGAACATTTTTTACAAATAACATTTTTCAGAAAAACCAACAGCGACACCGCTATGAATTAATAAAGATGGCTAAAAGTATTAATAAAGCAGGGAGAGAGATGTGTGGTTAGAGGAATAATAGTAAGAATGCGGGGTGGTTCCCTTACTACAAGCTGCTGCACTACTATCATACCCTATATCTATCAACTCATCATGATTCATGATTATCTATTTTTTCAATATTCAATACATATTTATTTCCATACGCTCGCTTCAATCATAGAGCCACGCGATGCCTAGTTTTATAGCACATTTATTTTATTTTTAATTTGTTTGTGGGAGGGTATTGTTAATTTGTTTTGTTGATATTTGACACATTGTGACAGTTTTTTTTAATCTATCATTTTACTTTTAAATTGTATAATGGCAAAATTGTAGTGGAAGGCCTGATCCAAAACTTTACTAATTAACTATAATGACAAAATTTAAAAAAAAACTCTGACATCTAGGTTGGAGTGGGGAGGCCTACTCGCAGCTCCCACAGTGCAAGTCTGCTAAAGAGTTACTAACGCTTAATATGACGCAGTTAAGTTAATTAACGCAAAATTACTAATAACACTAAACACATGGTTTCCAAATGGGTTGTGTTTTTAATACACACTCGCACTTGCTCTAATCAAAGTGTAATACGGCCCTTTCTTAAAAATTATTGATTACGTTTAATAAATTTCTTTTAAATATTAGAATCGAGAATCTTTATTTAGACAGATAAATAAAGTGTTTAGCGCTGAGTGAGGGATTTTGATGTTCCATGGTTGGCATAACTGATCTAAACAATATTTAGGTTTTTTTTTCTCACAGAGCCAACCTCTAGACCAGGGGTTCCCAAAGTTTTTTTTACCAAGCCCCCCACAGTCAAGAATAAATCTTCCCACGCCCCCCCCCCCCCCCCCCCCCCTTCACAATTGTATGAGATAATGAAAAAAATAAAATAAACCATTATTACATTGAATAACTATTCATTTATTTGTATTAATATTATTTTTGTAACATTAAAAGTTAATCTTATGGGATCTTATGAGATGTATGAGCTTGTATTTCTTTTCCCTATTCTTGGATGAGTATTAGAAAGTGCACAACGAAAATCAAGCACAGCAACATCAAGTTTGCCACGATACTTTGTTTTTATTGCAAAAAGTGCTGAAAAATCTTTTTTGGCACAAATAAGTGCTTGAAAAAGGTAAATACAATCGAAGTGCTTGCTGTGATATACTGGGGTACACTTTGTAATACTTAACCCAAAACGATGATTTGTCCATTTTTTTTTATTTCTAAAGCTTGTTCTTGAAGTGTTTCGGGTAGGGAATCTATGTTGACACTGAAAGGATCCATTGTTAATTTGTAAATGTTGTCATCGTCATCACATATGTTAGGAAAGTATCTGTTGAATTCGTGAGTGAGGTTCTCCAACTGGTTTGATATTTGGATTTTTATATAATCGCATTAGACGATCGGACGGCAAAGCTGTCTCGATCTCGAGGTCCCACGCCCCCCTTGACTTATCTTCACGCCTCCCTTGGGGGGCGCGCCCCCCACTTTGGGAACCAATGCTCTAGACGGATAAAGGCACATCGTTAGGAGCGCGCCGATTAGGCTATTATTATATATTTCCAAATTCAGACCTTAAAAGGTCACCACTGCTTGGTAAAGCACTGGTAATAAATAAACAATAAAAAAAATTAATAACAAGAAATATTCATGTAAGTGTTCTATTCAATATAATATGGTGTTATTATTATTAATCACTAAGATTATCACAAAATGTCGTTAACTAAATTGCTCTATACAAAATTATCTCAGTATTAAAATAAATATATTTTTGAATTATATATATATATATATATATATATATATATATATATATATATATATATATATATATATATATATATATATATATATAATAATTTATGTAATATAAAAAATACTTTTATATATATGAGAATATACACTAAGAATTTGCCAAAGCAAATCCCTTTATTATTACAATAACGATTATTTTTTAAATAACAACGTATATAATTTTTATATTTAATTATTTATTCCGGCAGGTAACCTTCAATCATAATAATGATACAGGTCTAAATTATTATCCGAAATAAATGGTAGTTGAGCTAGTGTGTTGTTATAATAGCATTTTATAATTATACCTAAGACATTAAATAAGACATTTCCACGTGGGATTGTCATCCACAATAACAAAAACAATATATATATATATATATATATATATATATATATATATATATATATATATATATATATATATATATATATATATATATATTGAAGGCACTTGCGGTAAACAAAAAACTAAATGGTGAATAATATTTTAATCACAAATGAACATATCAATAATTATAATACAAATATAAAACAAAGAAAAAGTAAGCAACTCGGCAAAATACAACGCATAACAAGTAACATGGCATAATACAATGGCGGAACTAATGGCGTTAGGCGGGAAAAGTATGGCGGGAGGCGCCAAACATTGGCGGGAAGATAGATGCAATTTAAACTACTACAATATATATATATATATATATATATATATATATATATATATATATATATATATAAAATTATTTATTATCTCTCATACCTACTTAAAAGGTTATTATTTGTTTAAATTGTTTAATTGTTTATATTTTAAATAATTGTTTATATTAAAAAATATTAAGTACCAGAGCTAGATAGAGTCTTCGCTCTAATCTTTATTGGCTATTTAAAATTCTCGCTTCGTTTTCTTAATTAAAAATAAATAAAATAAACATTTAAATATGTACCATGTATAAAGCGTAATAAAAGTTATGATCTTAATTATTTTGATAAAAGGAGAATAAATAGATAAATCTATTCCAATTAGTGTTGCATATTAATTTTTTTTATAAAGTATAGCCAGATAATTTGAAAAATATGAGAATTAATTTAATAGAATAGGGTATTGCGTTAGAAGAGAAGCAAAGTAAGCTGAGTATAGTGATTGGGAATCCCAAAAAGGTTAGACATGGTCACCCTCATGATTACATGGATTAGATGTGTAAAGTGGCCGAGTAACTCGGACTGTAATAACCCATGTGTAGATCAGCTCAACAGACAAATAATAAAATAAAATAAATACATTAGTGAATTAATGCGTCATAGAATAAAAAACGTTAATTGTAGTTAATTGACGAACTATTAGAGAGGATTTTCTACACGAATTAAAAGATAACACTGTATACTCCATTATTATTAGAGGTAGCAATTGCACGGTTTGGCACTCTGTAGATGCCTTTGATTTTACTGAATATATATATATATATATATATATATATATATATATATATATATATATATATATATATATATATATATATATGTATATATATATATATATATATATGTATATATATATATATATATATATATATATATATATATATATATATATATATATGTATATATATATATATATATATATATATATATATATATATATATATATATATATATATATATATATATATATATATATATATATATTAAGTATAGCATTACAGAGGATGTAGAATGTTATCTCAAGGATCCAGGATTACAACATCCAAATGGTTACGCTGTACGTTTTACATATCTACTGATATTGCAAACAATCAAATAACCAAACTCAATTGGTAGTTATAAAATGAGTAAGACAAACCTTAACAACTGGTTATCCTTCGTTTTTGAGTTTCAGCAAAATCTGATCTATTTAAATCAATATTTAGAAAAAAAAAAAAGTTTCCCAGTAAAACGAAACTAGGGATACGGCAGTGCCCCGACCATGTCGAGCACAGCCGTATCATCCTTTACTGGAAACAACTCAAGGATTTTGGACCCTTCTCTATAATCTTTTTAAAAATATTTACTTAGATATGTAAACTTAATATCAAGTTATAATTCATTACAAACTGAACCTGAAATATGAAGTTTTACACCTCTGTCTATAATAGTTCATAAGATATATTAGCCTAAAATGTTGTTTATATGTCACTGATCTATTGATTCATCATAATTCTAAAGCACTTCTTGCAAATAAAAGCTAGAAACTTATAATTTTTGTGTTTCTATAGAGATAGAGCTTAATGATCATATAAAGGAATAAACAGGTCAAGTGTGTGCTAGTCAGCACACAGCGAGGGTCCGTAGGCAACCCTGTATAGTTTAAGTAGTACCCTATTGATGGTGTTTTTTAAAATGCTAAAAAGCTTACTTCGAACTTTGCTATGGGTCTGATATTCTCAAAACACATAAACAAACTTTTGATCAAGTATTTTTTTGCCACTGAACCGGACTACAACCATATAAATACATCGAAAAGAACATAGTTATAAAAAAAACGTATTTTGTCAATAAAAAGTAAAATAATATTTTTTCGAAATTTCCAAAAAGTGGTATCCTTACTTTTGGTCAAAGAATGTTCAGGAATTTTTTTTTCAGATTTTTTGCACTTCACATAAGCGAGATAGAGAGGGGGGACACGTTTCACACCCACTTCAAACTTGCCTACGCTCGCCCTCGCCCTATCAAAGTTAAACCAAAGAATTATATATTTTTGTAATCAGCTCGACGTACCCTTTCATATGATACCCCTCACGGTGTCGAAAAAAAAAAATTATTTTAACCCTTAAGTTTTTTTAACCCTAATTTTCTTGAAAACTATTTTTTTGTCACTATAATTTTAAAATATGTGGGTAGATACAAGACACATACAGGCCAAATTTCAAAGTGATCGGACGAAAAGTGTAGCCGTGAGAGCAGGTGACCGGACACGCTGAAAAATATAAGGATCCTTGATTTTGCCTACGGACCCTAAAAATTACAAAATTCGAAAAAATCTGGTTCTTTCCGCCCTCAAAGCTATTAAAAAAATCGGCTATGCAAAATCAATAAAAAATTATAACTATAGCGCTTTCTAGTTGAAATTTTCGAAACTAAAGAATAATTTTAGACTCATTAATAGAATTTTATATTGGAATATGAGTGATTATGATTGATATTTATTGAGAAATGAGCTCAAAGATTGTAAACATACACTTCCCGCTCTTCCGCATTCGTACTCCATATAATTGTTTAGTTCAATTAGAACACCCCAAGCGTTACATACTTTTCCACTTTGTCTTTTCGTTTCAAACCCCTTCTTCTAAATATTGATAAATATTTCCTGTTACTATGTATTTCCTATTATGACCTTTCCTTATCTTTTCCAATTCTTCTTATACAACATGTGCATATTATATGTTCAAAAAGAACAATAGGGTAAGAAACGAAATTACTTACAAGAAGAAGTGAAGTCCCCAAAAAATAAGCCATTCTCGTAAAACGTTGTGAGATCATTTAGCCAAGTGAGAATGGTTTAGCCAAGTCTACTAGGTCTAATACATCCAGTTCAAGTAAGGGATGTTAATTGTCTGTCCCCCCTCTATATTCTCTGTCCCTCTCTAACTCAAACTTTTCTTTGCCCAATCACTCTACACGTTTAAATTTAAAAACATTTTCAGACTTGGCAATTACGCAGCACGAGGATACAAAGTTGTTTATGACAAGAAATAACATTTTATTTTTAAAAAAAACTTAATATATACCATTGAAAAATATAAATTAAATAACAACAAACTGTTTAACTTATTTGTGCTGGGTAATTGCCAAGTAGGAAAATGTTTTTAAATTTAAACGCCTAGAGTAATTTGGGAAAGAAAATATTTTACTTTGTGAGAGGCAGAGAATAGAGAGGGGACAGAAAAACATAATTTACTTTTCTGGATAAATCAAACCCAGTAAAACTTACCTACTATTTTTAAAAACAAAATTGATTTTGAGCTCTTATGGCGTCCGCAATTGTTGATATATTTAATTTCTGATTGGGGAACTTGAACCTCACATTAATGCTCTTGAAATCGATTATTTATTAGTTTATTAATTTTTCCTAGAACTGCCGAATTGAAAGAAGAGACTGGTAATTAAATCAATGCACCAATGGTTGATTGTTCAATGACTTCCCAGTCTAATTGATTTTGACTACGTTTATTTTCTCAGTTATTATATATTTCTTTTAGCATTGTTATTTATTACTAATTACTTAGTTTCTATTGGCTATTTTTATATAAACAGGGTGTGGCAAAAGTTCTCGGCTAATTACGTCTCTTAATATTTGAGATATCGAACTGCGGTTTGTTGCAACCTTCATCATGCATAGAAAACTACTTTTTTTGGTGGGTACCTATTTTCCCGACATTTTGGTTGCCGCCATATTGGATTTAACTTTAGGATTTCAAATTGGAACCCCTATACTGTGATACATATTTGGGAAGGCCTTGAAAAAATGAATAAAAAAAAAAAAAAAATCACAAATCAGAGCTTTTCATTTTTTAAATTTTTTCATGTCCTTTCCAAATATGTAACACAGTATAGGGGTTCCAATTTGAAATTTTAAAGTTGAAAATAATATAGCGGCAACCAAAAAGGCAGGAAAATGGGTACCCCCCGAAAAAGTACCTAGTTTTTTATGGATGAGGAAGATCGCAACAAACCGCAGTTTGATATCTCAAATATTAACGGAGATAATTAGCCGTTGCCGAACTTTTGCCACACTCTGTATATAAATAGACTCCAAACTACGGTTTTAAGAGTATAATATTCTTAGTAATGGAATGAATGATGTATAATATAGTCCTGATTCTATTCATCAAAGCCTTTAAAAATAAAACGATTTATAGGCATTTCATTTAATTGTTCGGCCTACTTGATTATAGGTAAAACAGCCACTAATACCTTTACCGCGGAGCGCGGGGTGAAGGTTAGTTATAAATAAATAAATAAATAAAAATATGCTGAATCTGGAGTTGCCGGTTAGCTTCAGCATGAGTCATATCGAGCTCCATATTATCTCTTATTTTATTTAAATAGTGAAAAATTGGTACTTATAAGTGATTTTTGTTTAAAACGCGAGTCTTTAAAAATTACGAGTTTTTAAGTGAATCGGTGTATTGGAAGCGTCATTATTAATATTTAAACACATATTATAATAATTATGTGCTTGCTTTTAATAACATAAAATTAAATTAATTTCCCCTGTAAAACAGTCAGATGTGAAGCATGGTAATTTTAACAATAAAAACAATACATTTCTATAGAAACTAGTGCAATTTAGATAATGTATATAAAATACTGCAACAATATAATACCATTTCATTATAATTGTAGAGTAATATAATTGGTCCATAATTATACCGTATATAGGAATCTCTATGAATAATCTCATCTCTGTATAAATTATTTAGCATAACTAAAAAGTTAATTGTAAATAACATGCAATTTGGTTTGGTATGACGTATGGAGTACTATATATACTGTAAGGTATCTAATAGCAATTTAATTATATCCTTTCAATATAATTCTTTTTATGAAATATAAATGGTTGATTATAATACAGTAGTAATCTCGGGTTATATTCGTCGCCGGGGTGAAATGATCATGGTAAATCTTGATAATATATTCAGTACCAATTAAATGTAACCACGAAAACTCGCAACGACTAACACTGGACGAAGTATTACTATACTCGTACGCGAGAACTTGGACGAGTTCTATCGTACAGATTTTATAACCATCACATGGATTGATAATAAAGAAGGACACGCAGTAAGTTCTACCCACGTGTGCTTTCAAGGAACTGTAGCAGAAGAAGTAAGCTGGATGACGTCCTTGAAACATCTTATTTCAACAGTAAGGTCAGATCCTGCTAAGGGAATAGAGGAAATCATTTAACAAAACCAAAAAGTAACATAATTATTAGCTTGTTAGGTCTATCTTCACTCTCTGTAGATCAGCACGCCATCTGATCTTGACCTAGTATAAGTTTCACATCATTAAAAATCATTCCTAGGTCTTTAACAAGGTAGATTACATAAGGAGAAGGCTTTTGCCTAAATATTTCCATGTCAAAATTATTATAATTTACTCCAAGCTCCCCGAAGCTGAAGCATCGTAACAAGGAAGCATTATAATCATTCTGATACACGACATTTGTTTTCATAAAAAAAATTCTTAACATAAATGAGTTCTACACAACGCAGTGGACATTCTTGGTTTTGTGCTTGTCTGATGGCTTGAAGATCAATATTGTCTTGTGAACTCCCATATTTTAAAAACCACTGTTCCAATTTTGATGAAATTAAGGTGATTCATCTAAGTAAGTCCACTGATAGACCTGTAGTCATTACAATATTTTGCGACCAAAACTTTTTTCTATTAACGATTATATGCTACAACCACTAATCTGAATTTATCCTACCCAGTGGCGTAGCTAGGGCATTGCCCCCCCCCCCGCATGAACTTTTAGGGGGCCCCTCGCCAAATAAAATTGATGAAAAAAAAAAAAAAACCTCTTGCGTTTAGAGGTTGTTAGAGGTGGTTAGAGGTAAAACAACTAGCCAATGACAACAACTTGCTAATGGTTTAATCAATATTTATGACTTATAAATATAAAGAATTTATAATAAATACTTCTTTATTATAGCCTAGTATTATTTAAATTAATGACAATGTAGAATAATCCAATTTAAATTATATTTATTATGTTATTAATATTTTATTTATTTAATTCACTTTACATAAGGTCTAATTGGATAATTATTTATTATGTTATTTAGTTCGATATTAATTTATAATAATTATAAATAATTAATATAAAAATACCATTTTTGAAAACTAGTCTTATTTTCAACATTTTTTTTTTTTTTTTTTTTTTGGTTTCTGTATTCTTCACCTCAATTGTTTCCATGTGCAAAATTTAAGGAAGATTAAAAAACGGGAAGTGGTTCAAAATTGGGGTAACGGAAACGTGCGATGAAATTTACACAAATCAAAGTAATATAAGAACAGTAAAAAAGAACGGATACAGCTATAGTTTGCATAAAGTTATTATGAAAATTTGAAAGTGTCAAAAATATTAAATGAAACAGATTTATTTTGTTCATATCGATAGGACGACTTTATAATTTAATATAATTGATATCGGTGTAAAAGACGTTAACTATATTTTTATTTCTCCATTTTTGATTGTACAACTCACCACCTGCAACTTTGTTAAACTCATTTGATATTCGAGGAAACGGGAGTGAAGAATATAATTACTTCAATTGTTTCAAGTACTGAAATTAACTCTATTATTCTATGTAGTTATTTTTAAGTATAAAAGGGTCATTTTCAAATAAAATGTACCTTTAGGGAAATCTGTTTGGCTACTTTATAGAAAATTAAAATAAGCCTTGGACATGATAATATTGATTATTCTGACACATCAGGGACTTATGATGACATTTTCGTTCAAGAACAGTCAGTTTTCAAATTTATTTACATACATAAGACCATATATACATAAAAAATCACATTTTTGTCGTAATGAGTGTTACTATCATAAAAACGGTATTTTTTTAGATTTTGTTTCTCTGTCTTCATGAAACGTTACTAAATTGCATATATGACGTAAATATTCTCTTTCATCCCACCAGAAATATTTTTTAGACCTAAAATATTTGTAATTTTTTAAAAAAAAGTAATGAGTGTTACATTTATTATCTTTTAATGTTTCCTCAAAGCTTCAAAAATGTAAAGGATACGTTTTCAGTGCATTGTAATAAAAGTTTTTATTATAAAGAAGAAGATAAAATAATTTTTCTTTATTAAAAAAATAGTAGGACACGGCTACCCATAAGAATTTGTTGTTATTCAAGTAACACTCATTACATTATGGTAACACTCATTACACATTTATATATTGGACCTAGAAAAAATTAAATTTTAACACAAACTTTAAACATTAAACTTTTATTTACAATTTTTGTTTACATGCGGCAAATTTATTTTTTGTAAAAACATTAAACTCAATCATTTTTTTTAAGTTTTAAAATATACAGTATTGTAGAACTAACAGAATAGTAACACTCATTACAGGTAACATTACATTTTTTACATTTTACACTCATTACATTTTTAACTTTAAAAAATCTTTCCTCGGAAACTATGTTTCTTAATTAAACCAATTTAATGTGTACTGATTGTATTAATTAATAACTACTAAATCATATTAATAACATAAATAAACGTTGATTACAACTACAAAAATTGATGCTAACACTCATTACAATGAATAAAAATACTCACCATTTTTTTTTAGTGAAATATTAATTGTAGAGAAGAAAAAAGTGCTATCAATCTAAAAAGTCGTTGATTACTGAGTTAAATGTCTTCTTAACACAAACACACCCTAATCCCTCCTTTTTTCTATCATACTCACTGTCTAATTCTGCCAACTCTTAAAGGTAACACTCATTACAAAACCCTTGGGACATACATATAAATATATTTGTTTAGTTTTGTACTAAAGTTTTATTTTTTCCTATCCCATTTATATAAACTTGGATATTTTATTGGTTAAAAAAAAAAATATATACATATAATGAAAAAAAACTTATGAAAAAATTAATAAAAATCACATTACATGTTATCAAAACTACTGTGGGACGTAACACTCATTACACTTATTAATATCAAAATTTTTTGAAGCAAGAAATTTTCACCTTATAAGCCATAAAATGACCCTGATTAACACAATAATAGTCAGACATCTGATCAATAAACCTAAAGGTTTTTTTATTTTTCATTAATATGAATTTTTTTAGTTACAATAAAATTGTAAAATCTTGGGACAGAAAAGGTACATTTTATTTGAAAATTACCCAAAAACACTTAATACATACACATAATAAAAGAAATCAGTAAACACTACGATTACTTTAAAAAAACTGTATATGAAGGTTCTGAGCAAATTCTGATACAAGCTAACGTACATAAACAAAAAGAAATCTAGAGTATGTTATACCAATACGTAAATCTTTTTCTTGAAAGTAAAACACCTGACTTGACTACGGTAATATATATTTTTCCTCTTTTCCTGAGACCTAGGGGGGGGGGGGGGGGGGTCACCCTCCCCCTTGGATATTCATGGGCGCCCATGAATATAATTTAAATATAAAAATAGTCTTTCTGGTTGTTGCAAAAAAAATTTTTTTTTATTAGATGATGATTATTGTAATATAATCTTCAATTAATCAAGGTTTGTTTCTTCGAATTACTAGACATCTAAATAATATCCTCTTTTTTAAATTATGTTTAAGAAAAAAAAAAAAAAAAATACATAGTTAAGATTAAACGTTAATTTTGTAATAGCTGATTCCTAGAAGTCTATAAATCTCTACATTTTTCAACTCCTTTCCCCTCTTTTTTTTTACTAAAGAATCGTGAACAACCATATTGCTTCATTTGTGTTGATTTTGTAACTAAGTAAGGTGTATTTTTGTTGTTTTTATATTTGTTTTGCTGGAATCCTTCCATTTCTCTAGAAAAACGTATAAAAGTGGGATGGAGGAACCAGGTGGGAGGGACAGATGTCTTTTTTTCAAAACAAGCTAACAGACAAGACTTAGATTTTAGTCTTCCGTGGATTTTAATAGTGAAAAGATCGTTTTAACGCTTCCGGTTTTAAATTAATAATAATTTTTCTATTGTTAAATCTTGATTCTTGTGTTAAGAAGGAAATATTCTACAGTCTTGAGAATAATTTGAAGCTTTATTTATTTATTGTTTTCATCTTTAGTGAATTCAACTTAAAAATTAATTAAATAATAATAATTCTTCAGTTAAAAATTAATATTTATTTTATCTCTTATATCGGTCAAGTCAAGGCCCCAATTTACCAATGGGCAGACTGGGCAATTGCCCAGGGCGGCAATTTCTGGGGGGGGGGGGGGCGAAAAATTTTCTGATATTTTATTATTAGTAATATGATTTCCAGAACAACTATTAATTATTAATTCCGAAGTTGTTATCGAGTTCACTAAGAAAAAATCAAGAAAAAGGTCCATGTATTTAACTAAAAGTTTTCAATAAAAGTATAGATAATGATTATATTACAGGAGAATCATTTTCTGTAATTCATTTCATAAAAAATTGACTTTGTCCTTAGTTTTAAAATGTTAATGTTTATTTCATACATGATCTGTGGACAAATCCAGAGGTAGTATTTTTCATTTTCATATCTAAGTACATATCTATTTCGTTTCCTCTTTTCACAGCGTAAAGCCCGAGTAACGCCGGATATTTAAATAACGCTAGTTATTAAATAAATAAAACTTCACTAAATTAAATAGAAACTCATTTTCATTGGATAGATTTTAGACAATTTACCAACATTTTTTTAAAAAATTATTTGCTTACCTCAGATATTTTGATGTCCTCTCTAACATCCTTTTATTTGTACGTTTGAAGAAAAAATAATTTTAACGATCTTTAATCAAAAAAAAATCCACTTGAATAATTCACTTTCTTAAATGAAAACACTTGAAGAGAACACAAAAATTAATTAAAAATAAAGTATTTGTAGAAGAAGTTGTTGTTTTAAAGTAAATAATAACGATTAAATTACCTGTTTTAACAATCTAATACTTTATACAAATTAAGAAAAATCCGAATGTTAACTTTTCTAAAACGAATAGATGGTGACGTGGTAGATTCGACGAGAAATGAACAAAACAGCTGATCCAAAAATAAGGGTAGACAACCCCTGCATGCGAAATATTTTATTTTCTTCGATTATAATATTACCAATTTTTAACAAAAAAAAAATATCTGTGTTATCATTCTTATTTTAAACATATTCTTTATTTTTTAGGAAAAATATTTCAATTAAATAATGAAAAATAATTATTATTTTAGAAAATTTAATATTTGGCAACAGTTATCTTATTGTAAAGATTTTTATTTCTCAGTTCTTTTATCCGCCATTTTGTTAACATACTTAATTGTTTTTAGTTTAAGTTAACGTATAAAAGTTTTAATTTAAGTTTTTTCATTTAGTTTGCCGTTACTTTTAAAGATAAACAACTAATGTTTTTTTTACGTATATAATATATAATAACGATATCAAAGTAATATTTATTCAGTGGTAATGCCAGCTTAAAGGAATTGTGCTTTTAAGGTACGTAGTGACTTTCGTATATTTTTTCACTATTCAGTTTGTAAGTTATTTTTTGTTATTGTTAGTTCATATTTATATTATGCCAAATTTTATGAATGTAGATTTGTTTAGAAGTTTTGAACTCAAATAGTCGTGTGTTCGTAATCTATATATTCAATGCTTCAACGTTACTGTTTCTTAAACTATATCGATGTTAGATTTAAATTATATTTTCGCAGCTGTTTTAAATCGAATCAATTCGAAAGAATTGATATTTATAATGTGTACTTTATTTTAAAAATTTAGAAACATGATTTTGAAGGAAATATTTATAATATCATATGGAATTGGTGAAACTAAGTTATTTTGTACATTAGTTATTTTCAATTACATCGGCGTGTAATTTTATAAAATGACAGTTTAGACTAAGATATAATATATTTCAACTAAAATATTCAATTTGTATAAAAAGTTTACTCTGAAGGTGAGCATTATCTGTTGAAATTTAGAATATTGGATAATATGATTGACAATGTTTTCCGCCTGTTACTCATAAGTATAGGAGATATATTAGCGGGTAAAGGACAATAACTCCCGCCAAGACTTTTAGTTTTCATTGGTTCCCGCTCCTTATTTCCCGCCGGTTTCTTCAAATGGGAGAAACGTACGCTATCCATAGAAAAATAAAAGAAAAGGTCTATTAGTAAAAACGCTGCATTATCTAATAGATAAGGACATAAATAAAAATAAGTCATTCTAAATAAATCAAATAAGTCATTCTAGTAACATGTAGTGGCATTGTGAATAAATCCAAAATAGACTGCCAATTTGTGTGGCACATAATTCCTCACATCCTATCATGTACTTTATTGATATATTAACATTATTGTTATGTTACTTTATTGTTAAATGTATTATATCAACATTATTTTAAATAATGTTAATGAGGGTATGTAAAATAAATATAACGAAAGGGAAGAGCAGTGGCAATATTCAAAGTGTTCAAATTCGTAAAGCAAAAGTCGGTAAGATTGAAAATAGCTCCTCATCGGCAGGGAATCGAACCCCTCGAAGAGAGGGGTTCGGAGAGAGGGAGAGAGCTCTTCGAAGAGAGGGGTTCGGAGAGAGGGAGAGAGCTCTTCGAAGAGAGGGAGAGAGCTCTCCCTCCGCGTTAAAAGCTATTTTCTCAGGAACTAGATTTTTCCCGGGAAAACGGCTTATATCATTTTAGAATTTTTTAATCAAATTTGTTGAACCATTTTCGAGAAATAATTTTTTTCATGTTTTTTCAGAGTTTTTGGGAGATAGTGCCCTCAAATTTGGAGCCAAAAGTGATTTCTCGATTTCACCCCGGGGTATGATTCCAAATTTCCAATCTCCAATCTTTTCGCGCCATCACAAGACTTTCTCTTTATAAGAGAAAGTAAAAATATTGTACATACACAATACACATCTATGTTTTGAATTTAAAAAATACCAATTTTTATTAAAGTTAAATTAACTCGTCTGTTAAAAGAGGTGTTTAGGGCCTATGGGACCATATTTAAGTATCCATGTCCAGTATAGAAGAAGGGTGTCTATTGTAGAGGGGTGTCCATTATAGAGGGGTGTCCATTATAGAGGGGTGTCCATTATAGAGGAGTGTCCATTAAGAGGGGTGTCACCAGTGGCGTAGCTAGGGTAGTGGGGGCCCCCCGCAAGAACTTTTTGGGGGCCCCTCGCCAAAAGAAAAATTTATGAGCAAAAAAAAGCTCGCGGCGTTCAGATCTGGTGTATAGAAGTATAGGAATTCATCCTAGGTAGTTTTCTTTATATTGGACCCCATCGGCATTGGTACATGGGATTTGGGGGCCCCCCTGGCATCGGGGGCTCCCCCGCAATGCGGGCCCATAGTTACGCCACTGACCCTACCCCATCTGATATCAATTATGGTGTTTTCTAAACTGCGTTCTTCAAGACCTTTTTAAAAATATATTTATTGACCATTAAGAAAATTAATTTATCCCCCCCCCCTCCCTCTCTAAAATTTGGGAGGTTATGGAGGAATTTAACTTAATAATAGATCGAAAAATATCACTACATACGGACCAACAGACACATCGAGTCAGAATGGAGAGATTGTAATGATCCTTCTTGGAGTCCACGTATCCAATTTAACCAACAAAGGGTTTAGACTATTTTTCCTTGAAAATTTTGGAATAAAGTTATTAAAAATCTATTTAACTGGGTTTTTACTATCTATTATTCATGGCTTATAAATAGAAAGTATTGAGAATTAGATTTTGAGATGTTGATGGATTTACACGTTTTTAAGTCCCCCCGAATCCAAAAATAGATTCTTAAAAAACGTCACAGTCGTGTGTAGTCTGCAGACGCGTGCAGCTTAAACTTCTTAGCCGATGCGCGTGCAAGGTTGGCGTTGGCACGCATGTACAGAAAATCATACTCTAAGTTAAAATCGAGAAAATTATTTGTCTTCAAACTTTAAGGGGGTCGGGTGGTGGCACTCCCTCAAACACCATGAAAACAATTATTTCTCGTAAGCGGTTCCGAAAATGTTGAATAAATTCTAAAATGTAGCCTATTTTCATGCGACCCAATCATATGATGTTTCTTCGGGAAAAATTAGTTCTAGAGAAAATAGCTCTAAACGCGCACGGTAAAGATTAGGATTCGATTCCCCGTCGAGAAGGAGTATAATATCCTATATTATAGGATATTTTTGAATATAATGATCAATAAAAACACCTGAAGGATTTACAGATGAGAAAACTAATAATTTTGTATGAATAAATAAAAATTATTAGACACATTTACCATTTATGACATAACCAAATTATTCGTTGTAATGTTAACAGAAAACGTGAATTATGTAATAACGCGACTAGGGAATGTTAAGATAATTTAGACAGTAATTACTGTGCTAGGTATAATCATAGACAAGAGTACAAGGCTTTACTCAGTTGAGCACTCTTCTAAGCAATTAACCCCAATAATTATCCTCTTATCACCAAATAAAAATTCACTGTAACTTAAAAATACTGGTTATTTATTGCGCGTATATCGTATGGTTGGGGATCGTCATAAGATTAAAATATACTTTTACCTTTGCATATAAGCAGAATTCATATACATGGTAACACCTGTGGGATCTGACAAATTTCACGGCCTTAACAATAGATTATAAAGCAATATGGTTCCGGTTCCTTTTGTCAACATAATTTGTTTAAATCGGAGCAAAGCGCTAGCGTCCTATTTATAGTCCTTGTTATATTTGATTTGAATTTGAAAGAAGATGTATTCAGTGTGTGTAGTAAAATTATATTTAATAATGCATGGGCCCACTTAATCTCATTATCTAGAATGTATATTTGACCGGCTAGTTGCTTTCTGATCTAAGTTTTTACAGTATTTTCGTTTTAACAGTTTTAAGAAGGTAAGTGTAACAGTGTTAATTAGGTAAAAGTAAAAATGTTATAAAGTACCCCTCCAATTTCTATTGTAATAAAACTAAGTCTGTAATAAGCAGCTGACCTGTGAATCTTTTTTTTAACCATTACCAAACTATCACAGTAGTACTCAATAATTTCTTACTTTTGCTTCCGAGCTTACCGAAGGTAACGGAAGCTATATGATCGTTCCGAAGAACGAAAATTTTATGTCTCCGAATTTAAAAATTCCAAAACATAAGACACCAGGGACCATTTTTGGTGAAACCGTAATATGTTTACTCGGATATATTTATATTTTAAGCAAGATCCCTCGGAACTTACTTCCTATCACCAAGATGTAAAAAATAAAAGTAATCGATAGTTGTAGTTTGAAGATCTTAAGAAAGTGATTCATCATACATTTATATTTAAATTGGGGTTTCAACAATAATATGAATAAAAGTGGGCAATGGAAAATGCTACCATGGATTAATGTTTCGATTGATGTTGCATCCATGCTTCCGCATGAATCCCAGGGATCTATCCTTCTTATCCTTTAATAAATATTATCTTTATGCATGGACTTAACACATACTTATAGTTGAAAACCCCTTTTTACTTTTCTAAATACGTAGATTTATACAGGATGTCGTCGAATATAACCTCACCACTTTTTGGATCTTATAGGAAATTTTACGGTGCAAAAATTTTTTGAACAGCTATGTTGTCGAGATATTGGCAAGATATAATATTACTTTAGGGGCACTTAAATATACTCTGTAGAGACCCAAGGTGCAAACACGGTTTAGTAACCCTTCTTTTGTACTCAATACACTAAGCAAGCTGACCGATACCATTCATTGTTGTTCATTATTCAAATTCTCAAATACTATGGTTCATACCACAAAACACCTTGAAGAAAACCTTTTAGAGAATAGAATTCTGCGTAGAAATAGATCAATCCCTTTTTACATTCCCTCAATTACTATTTTTCTAGAAAACAAGTAATTAATGTACATGAAACTATTAACACACACACAGAAACTGTTCTTCAAAGATACCTGAAAACAATTACAAAAAGTAATTGCTAACAAAAAGATTGTACTCATGTAGGAGAACTTGCAATCGGTATTTACAATTTTTGCTTATGGAATTATACGTGTTGATAACTTCCAAAGTTTTACTTATTTTCAAAATTTATCTATAAAATTAATTTCTCGATTTAAAAGTGATTTATGGTTTTTCTAAACAGTTATGTCCAATTTTAGCGAAATCGGTCCAGTAGTTTAGGACATAAGCATAGGGCTTCATAAGTCAGCATAGACGACGTTTATTTGTTTAAATAAAATTTTTTTGGCTTGGACTTAGAACGTGCAAATCCATTAAATTCTCAAAATTGAATATTCACGTCATCAATACCTTGTCACAATTATTCCTTCTTTATATATTCTACGTATAATTAATTATGCTAAGTAATTAATAAACAATTCACATAATTGACGATTTCATCATGCAAATGAAAGATAAAAGATTATAAATTAATGAAAAATTAAATAGACGTTTTTTGTTTATTATAATAAAACAAAAAATAAATAAATAAACTGACCTTTATATGGTTATCTCTGAATATTTAGTTCAATTAACATTTGTTATTGTAAGATAAGATAGTTTATTAGAAGATCAGATTGATCAGAAACTCCTTAACAATACGATGTGAAAGTTACTCCAATCTCTCCCCCTCTATCTCCACCAAAATATTATTTTATTTTTTTATTGACAAAATATTTTTTTTATAACTATGGTCTTTTCGATTTATTATATTATAAAATATACTTTATCAGAAATTTGTTTATGTGTTTTGAGAATATCAGACCCACAGGATAGTTCAAAGTAAGCTTTTTAGCATTTTAAAATCACCATCAATAGGGTACTACTTAAACTATACGGACCCTCGCTGTGTGCTGACTAGCACACACTTGACCTGTTTATTTTATAATCATGGTCTTTTCGATGTATTTATATGTTTGTAGTCCGGTTCAGTGAGAAAATAATAGTTTATTAGAAGTTTGTTTAGTTTATGTGTTTTGAGAATATCAGACCCATAGGATGGTTTAAAGTAGACTTTTTAGCATTTTAAAAAGCAGCATCATTAGGTACTACTTAAACAGTACTGTGTTGCCTACGGACTCTAGCTATGTGCTGACTACCACACACTTAATGTGTTTGTGCTAGATTTTAAATTTGGTATCTGTTATTTATAATTAAGTTAAAAAATGCTATAATATTGATTTGTTATTTTAGGCCGGAAGATGCCCAGGTATGGGCGAAATTAGCCAACATTTTAAAGTAAAAAGAAAATATTTTTGGTTCTACCTTTTTTCATCCCTATAGACCAAAAGGATAAAAGAAAATCTAATAAAATCATAAGGGATCAACTGAAGAAAATTGACAACCAATACCTTTTCACATTCCCTCAATTACTATTTTCCTAGAAAACAAGTAATTACTTGTACATAAAACTATTAACACACAGACAGAAACAGTTCTTCAAAGATACCTGAAATCAATTACAAACAGTAATTGCTAACAAGAAGGTTGTACTCTTATAAGAGAACTTGCAATCAGGATTTACAATGTTTGTTCTTATGGCATATAATATGTCTCAATAACTTTCAAAGTTTTACTTATTTTTAAAATATCGCTAAAATTAAACTCTCGATTTAAAATTGATTTATGATTTTTCTTAACAGTTATGTCTAATTTTAGCGAAATCGGTCCAGTAGGTTAGGGCTTAACAAGTCAGCATAGACGACGTATATTTTTTTAAATAACACTTTTTTGGCTTGGAGAATCTTAGAACGTGCAAATCCATTAAATTCTCAAAATCGAATATTCACATCATCAATACCTTCCACAATACCCAACACAATACCTTGCCACAGTTCCTTCTCTATATATTTTACGTATAACGTATACGAGAAATGCGGCTGGTATCGACCACTTTAGCTAACATGTGTCTCACCTCACTCTGGGATTTTATCCGAATATGTTTGACGAGTATGTGTATTAGTTTTGCGTGTATGTAATAATTGAAACCACGCGTCCTCTATAATGTTAATGTTTAAGGACATGAAACGACTTATAGCAGTAATAATGCAGAAGACAGGGAAAAATATGAATGGTAAAGTAAACTGGTCGACCGCTACTACCTCTCAGCATAACCCTGACCTAACTCCTTTCTACTTACTCTACCTTGACTTTAATTCCCATATCTCGTATATCTCAAGAAAAAAAAACATGTAATTTCATCTGTTATAAGAAGAAAAAACGTGTGGTGTCGCGGGACACCCGTTAGGAACGAAGTTTCTTATATTTTTCATTAAATATAAATTTTAAAATCACACTGATAAGTACGTATACGTTGCTAACTACTTATACATGGCGGAGTTAAGAGATAAATAATTTCAAGATAAAAATAACTTTTTATATACTACGTTTTTAAATTTTCTGTTGAATCGTATGTAATGTTGATAATATAATTGTTATTGTTATATAATATTATAATGTTAGTGAAAAAAAAAAATAGTTCCAAATTTATTTACTTCACATAAATGACAACCATCCAGAGAGCTGATCTTAAACCTATAAAAGGATAAATCTTTGTACAACGGATCACCCCAACACCAAATCTAAAACATGTCATCGATATATTTGAAATAATATAATCGATAAATAATATAATCGATATTTCCTGTTTTGCTGTCATTCAATGTTTATCTATCACAAATTTGAGACCCGTCAAAATAAAGATTGCGTAAATATTGGATATGGCAAAACAAATAAAATAACTTGCGGATTTTTTTCCGAACTAACTTTCCGCACAGCAAAACTTGCTGACAACTAATTAAATTCTGCTGAAAGATGGCTAAAAGAATTAAAATAATGCATTGTAATCGTGTTCTGAGCTATGCTTAAAGTTTCAAATGTCTAGCTATTCGGGAAGTTAGTTAGAAATCGATTGCCAGATTTGTACCGGACAAACAAACAAACAAGATTGCAAGCTAATAAAAACGTAGTAATTATAAGTAACTAACTGTTTGCACCTAGCGGCTAGCGGAGTAAAGGCAAAATTAAAAGAAACAAGAAGCATTATTTGTATCATTAAATCAAGCGTCTTACAATAAATATGTATTGAATATTGAGAAAGAAGTTAATCATGATGAGTTTATAGTTTGTTAGAGTATGTTTGTAGTTTATAGCCTGAGGAATAAGAACTGTTTTCTACTTACCCGGCCTACTAATTTACAATATTGAAAAATATATCTCTTCCCTACTCAAAAACGTCTGCTTGAATCAGGTAGAAATTTTAGCTGCTTGTTTCAATTGTACTTTAGACGATGTGTAAGAAGTTTTATTAAAATCGTTACGTTAAAACGTAAGATATCTGTAAAACGTTGTTTTCTTTATTTTAAACGTTTAGGTCCACTTAAATAAATTTAGCGATCTTTATCACTTCATAGCAGTGTCGGTGTTCATTTTACTAAAAACAATTATTTAAAAAAGTTGTTTGTCTCATTAAATAGATGAAATTAGAATTTTTTCCCGTCCTAAATTCCAATTTAAATTTGAAGCTTACGTTTTCGCGAGCATTGCGTGTGAAAGCATGGGCGGATAACGTTGCCCAACAAACTCAGCCTAGGCATTGGTAAAATGAACATGGTACCAAATTTAAACTCACTCGGCCATCTTTTACTCAAGTTATCGTAATCGGTAGATTTTGTGACGCTTGGTTTTGTGACGGTGATTTTGGTCGTTTTTTTTTTATTCACTTCCGGGCCCAAGAACGTGCCATAAGGAACTTCGTTCCAAAAAAAAAATCATTAATGGACGAATAGGTAAATGTCTTGCTACTAATCCAGTGTAAGTATACTAAATCCTAAAGGGTTGAAAAGTAAAAGGAAAATTAAAAAAATTGATAGAAAGACACGTTAAAAAGTTAATAAATAAGACACGTTAAATCCCTAAAATTCATTTCTCGATTTCACCTATAGTATGAAAAAGTTCATCGACATCGACTCAATAATTTAGGCTTCACGCGTCTGTTCAGAAGATAGACAATTTTTTTTAACCTTATTTTGAATCAGGTGACCTCAAACAGTGTAAATGTACATCTAAATCCGAAAATCGAATTCTCACGCCAATTTATATTTTACATAATATATATACAAGTAAAAATTAAGGCAACTCTAAACACAACAGTAAGTGCCTAAATGAAGCATATATCGATAATTGTATCTCATTCTGATACATCGATAATTATTTTAATAAGAGATACCGATAATTTGATGGATGGCTTTATTATGTCTCCTAATATGTCTTCCGATTATACCTCATTACCGATTTCTAATAATGAATACTAGCCGTTATTGTAATTAAGTATTCTGAAAGAGGTAGATCTACTGTATATTAGTAATTCTGAATGGAAATGATTGATTGCCTGAATGTTTCTTAATCGACTTGTGTTTGTAGTTTGAAAACAATTTCCCATTCAATCTAACACTATTGTTAGATTAATAATAAGATAATGCTACAGTCAAGTTTCAATTATATTTCACCAGATTGATATATGGTCACATAAACAGTTTAAGTAGTACAATAGACCTCACTTAAAGTTGTCTTTCATTTCAAAACAGGGATCTTTTTGCGTGCATAATTTAAATGAAGTTATTAATAATCACTATTTTCGCAACATAACATGTTTTTATTATAATCGTACAATATAAATTGGAAATAAATGCCTAAGTTTTATAATTGACCATTCATTTTATCAGAGTATTATCAGTGATGATAAAAATATAATTAGTAAAAAACAATCGATTTTGAGTGTATTTATGGACTTCCACGCTTTAAGGTCTAATTAATACAAACAACAACAATAAGCATTCAACAGCCGATCCCTAGAATAGGGAACTAGATAGGGGACTAGGGAACTACATCCCTAGAATATGCTATAAAATGTTCTGATATGTATATTTAAAAAATTAATGTACCAATAAATTTTCATTTCAAAGAATCAGTTTAATTGCAATTATTTAAAGAAGATAAAACAATAATTATTTAAACTTTTAACGAGTTTAAAAACATTTAAATACAGTCCAAGTTCCATGCTACAAAAAGTAACAATAAAGTAAAGTTACGCGACATACCTACTATAAAACATTACTATCAACATCCGCACTATCAACATCCGCACTATCTTAGACTACTATCACATCCGTATAAAACATTACATCCGCACTATCTTAGGCCGCTCCCTGACTTGTTGGTACGGTATCTATGCTGTATCGGTTAGCTAGTATGCCGATGCGGTAAGATATAGGCACTCGGTAAAGAATCTTACCGCATCGGCATACTAGCTTACCGATACCGCACCAATATCGTACCGACAAGTCAGGGAGCGGCCTAAGACTACTATCACATCTGCATAAAACATTACATCCGCACTATCTTAGACTACTATCAACATCCACAATACCTTAAAAATATTAGCTCAATAGACATTTAAACAAACTAAAAACACCTAATTACATTATAATACTTTAGAGCTTACCGAAGGTAACGCAAGCTTTGTGATCGTTCCTGAGAGCGACTTTTTTTTATGTCTTCGATTTCAAAAATTCCAAGACAGAAATTCGTTTCAGACACCAAGGAACATTCTTGGTTCTGTGTCTGTATCAATAAATATAGCAACACATTAACTATGGCAATACCATGACTGACTCCATGTATTAAAGTATATCTATTTATTAAAAACGCCAAACAACAACAACAACGCAACAATTAAAGCGATTTATTAAGGGCCCTCGCTCTAAAGTTTTTGTATCTCAACTGAGAGGCCTCACCATCACTTACCTCATAATTATAATTTAATTTTTATTTTAATTAAAATTTATATGCATAATAAAAATAAATATTATTATGTGTTAAGAATGCAATGAAAAATAAAGTTTAATGTAGAAGGATAAGTCTCTCCACGTAAAATATCACTCACATACTGTCTGGGTTACCTTCGCTAAGCTCGGGAGCAAAATGTATGTTTCTTTTATAGATTTTTTCTATTTAACTTAATAACTCTTTGCATTTCAGTTTATATTTAAATATTGAGAAAAAATGTTGCGAAATAGTACATTACGCGTCTAGTGCGGAAAATAGCATTTTGCATGCGAGTGTGGAGTTTGCACCTGAGCGATAGCGAGGGTAGTAAAATCACACGAGCAAAATGCAGTTGTCGCACGAGTTGCGTACCGTACTTCATCTACGATTGTGGATTTTAATAATAAATACAGAAACAAAAAATGTAATAAACTTCATGTATGACTTTCTATTTTGATTATGATGACATTAATTATTCATTAGTTTTATTGTGTGCCGAATGAATTATTTCGGAAGGCGTATAATTCTCCTCATTTTCGTCCTAATCACTTAAATCACTCATGGATTTTCTCTAAAAACTCGATATAAACAGTTACTTTAATTAAAAAAACAGCAAATTTGAATGTAAACGAACTCGCTAATCGTGCGTTAAGGTGAAGAATTCCTCTTTATTTCCACCCTAGTGCGGAAAAAAGGAATTCTTCACCTCATTATGAAGGCGCATACGCAATAAATCACAGCTTCGAAAAGAATCACTTTCTACACATCTAAACAGAGATATAATGTTTATATTTCGTATCAATCGTAGATAATATTATTTTCCTCCAACAATAGAAGAAATAAAACGTGGTACTAATTAGCTATGTAGTATTGAATGAGGTGTAGTTAGTTCCTCATGCATTTTTATAATATCATTTATTTAATTTAATAGCGAAGAGTTCATGTGATTACGTTATTAGATATATCATTTGAAATAAATTAAATGTAGAACCCAGATAAAGAATAATCTGCCCGAATCATTTAGTTCTAAATTTTCTCATATACATCATTACTTCGTCTAGTGCGTTTTCCAATTGTTAATTATTCGGATTTTCCTGGTAAAATTGAATTACTTTTGGACGTTTTAACAATATTTACAGCAAAAAATAATTCCTCGCAGGAGGGGAATCAATCTCGACCTCTTAACATTTAAAAATTATCGTTTTTTTCTGAAACTACATTTAGAATTAAAAACTAGCATTTAAGAAATTTTATATTTTAACTAACTAAAATTTAATTTATATCTATAAATTGAATTGTAGTTGAGATTTGATTCGCGCAACGGAAATTAAATAGACACAAATACAAAACTTAACCAACAGTACATATGTATTTGAAATTCGTCCCCACCAAACATCTTTTCCTGTTAAGGACAAACTTGCCCTCAGAAATTCTTAAAACTCATCTTTTTGCACCTAAATTTTAAAAAAAATTCCGGGGGAGGACCCCCGGACCCCCCGCCGTTATTTGTCCAAAGGGACCCTGATGCTAAGTTCATCACTGATTGTGAAGAACATAAAGTTATTTCTAATGTGTCATGAGTATCTTTTTTTTGAGGAAGTTTGAATTTTAGGGTTCCATTTAGTTACTTAGATTTTTAATCTTATTCAATATGGTCAATGTTAATTTATAGAAGAGAAACAGACAGACAAATCATATTGACATACTGATATTAATATTTTTTACTTGTAATGCACCTTTTTTTTTAAAAAAAAAAAAACGTTAATTATTTTGATTTGTTTTCTCTTAATCTCGCTATTTTAGCAAACAATTTATATTAACTATTTTACAAAGTGTAAAAGAAGGTTTTTCAATTATACTTACCAGCTATAAAACTACTCTATTATTTGGTTTTTTTTTAGCCCATCTTAGTTAAACATCAAAATTCGTCCCAACCAAACTTATTTTCCTTTAAGGACAAAATTGCCCTCAGAAATCCTTAAAACTCATATTTTGGTAATTAAACTTTAAAAATTTTTTTCGGGGGGAGGTTCCCCGGACCCCCCCCCCCCCCCCCCCTCTTATTTGTTCAAAGGGGCCCAGATGCTCACTTGCCCAGGGGCCCGGAAATCCTCTCAGCGGCCCTGATCATTTATTAATATTAGTTCATATTAATTAATATCCATTATTATTAATTAAAATTAATTAATATCATTAATTAATAACCAGCTGATTTTCTCAAGATACATTATTTGAACCCTATAAATCAACATTTTAATATTGTCTGACGCAGAACTTTTTCCGATTTTTTAGGCTGACGCGTCAAAATTTTAGGGTTCAAATAAAAAAAAACGCCCCAAAACTAAAAAAAAGTAACAGAGGAAAACGGTGTCAGATTTGGCCTAAACAAGCCATACAAAAAGGTTTGGAAATAGTATGTATAAGTCACTTTTTTGCCTATGGGCACCCTGACTAATAAGGAAGTTTTGTTCGACTTCAATGGACCGATTTAATTTACATAATAAGTACATAAAATCAGTCCGTTCATCAATTTTACAGGTTTATAAAGCTATAAAACCGATAACCTACAATTAATTTATTAGTTTATTTTGTCAAACTTACGTATATTATATATTGTTTATATAGTTATTTGTTGACCGACTTACGTCTAATTTGACATACATTTAATTCGATTTACCAATTCGACTCACGTTTAATTCGAAATATTTATCGATCACTGAGAACACAATTCAGTTTTAACTCGAGAATTATGTATGTATGAACCTCATCTCTACCTCTATATGATGTTTATAATATTTATTGATGACGCTGATTTTTAGGGTCCGTAGGCAAAATCAAGGACCCTTATATATATATATATATAATTTTTTTTTCACACCGTGAGGGGTATTATATATGAAAGGGTACGTCAAGCTGATTACAAAAATATATAATTTTTGGTTATAACTTTGGTCTGTCTGTCCGTCCGTCCGTCGGCTGCTCTCACGGCTACTACACCTTTCGTCCGATAACTTTGAAATTTGGCATGTAACCTATAGTCGTACACCTACCTATATATGTCTTGTACCTACCCACACATGTTAAAAATATAGCGACTTAAGAGAAATATTTTTCAAAAAAATTAGGGTAAAAAACTTAAGGGTTAAATTTTTTAATTTTTTTTTTCGACACCGTGAGGGGTATCATATATGAAAGGGTACGTCGAGCTGATTACAAAAATATACAATTCTTTGGTTTTTACTTTGATAGGGCGAACGTAGACAAGTTTGAAGTGGGTGTGAAACGTGTCCCCCCTCTCTATCTCGCTTATGTGAAGTGCAAAAAATCCGAAAAAATCCTGAACATTCTTCGACCAAAAGTAAAGATACCACTTTTTGGAAATTTCGAAAAATAGAAAAAAAAAATTATTTCTTATTGACAAAATTAGTTTTTTTTATTATGGTCTTTTCGATGTATTTATATGGTTGTAGTCCGGTTCAGTGGCAAAAAAATACTTTATCAGAAGGTTGTTGATGTGTTTTGAGAATATCAGACCCATAGGATAGTTCAAAGTAAGCTTTTTAGCATTTTAAAAAACACCATCAATAGGGTACTACTTAAACTATACAGTGTGGCCTACGGACCCTCGCTGTGTGCTGACTAGCACACACTTGACCTGTTTATTTACGCTTATTTTTTAAATATGACGCTTTATTTTTAAATATATTTAACATTTAGTGACTTATGGATTTAGCCTATCACTAGTGACAGGTTTGTACTCACTGTTAGAGACGAGAGATGTGGACGTAGAGTAGGTGATGTCTTTAAAAGTGATGTCTATTGTTTGGGATTGTTGGGGCAGCAGAAATTGACATCCATTCATCGGCATCGTCATCTCGTTCACTACTGCCATCTTGACATTCAACTTATTCTCACTCACTTATAATGAACTTTATTTAAACTTTAAAAAAAAAAAATTAAAAGTAATGAAATTGAAGCAAACTCACAACATTATTAAAATTTTTGTTTTTCAAATTTAAATTGTTTATATACTTAATATATTTGGAAATATATTTTTCTATAAGAGGAAAACAGACATAGAAATAATATATTTGAATATTTTTAACATGATATACATATATATAGTGTGGCTTGTAACATGGTATTCATATATATTTATTTACATATAGATAAAGAGTATTCAAGAGACAATTTTTTCATATGTTTGTATTTTCAAAAGAAAAAGAAACTTGTGCATGCTCTTAAAATGATAATACTTTCTTGATTTTGTGTAACATGGTGTTACGTTATTTAAGTCTGTTATGAACTTAAAAAAACATACCAAAAGTAGAGAGAAAAGTGGTTCAGAATTACAAAAAATGGATAAATATTAGAAAGTAAATAGTAAAATATACATACTACAAAGTAATGTTCTGAAATATTTATATATTCTACATTATAGCAAAGGTAATTAATTACATGTTACATGTAAGTTTACCTAGATGAGCCATGAAATCAGTCGATAAGATAAAGAAAGACGTCTCTTAATTAAAACAATTTTTTTTATTTACTTTTTGCTTCCGAGCTCACCGAAGGTATCAAAAGCTATGTGATCGTTCTGAAGAACGATATTTTTATATATGTCTCCGATTTCAAAAATTCCAAGACAGAATTCCGTTTCAGACATTAGGGAACATTTCTGGTTCCCTGTCTCTCTGACGGTCTGTCACTCAATTTTTTGCTAACGAACATATATCTTAAAAACTACACGTCCGATTTTAATAAAATTTATATTATAGGTCCGTAAAAGTTTCAACCTTCTGCCCTCATTTATTTCTCTTCCACATATCTCGCGCATAAACAAACATTTATTTACACCTATATCTTCAAAAGTTCTCATCTGATTTTTATGAAATTTTAATGGTTTGTCAAAAGTAGCCCGCAGATAGCCCCCAGATTATTTCAACCATCTGCGCTCTTTAAATTTTGCTAAAATTATACTTTTATTCGTATTAAGAATTAAAACTTTTTTGACAGATTTAAAAAACGGGGGGAAAATTAATAATATAAGCACTTTTGAAGATATAGGTGTAAATAAATGTTTGTGTGTACGCATGTCGAAGAGAAACAAATTGGTGTAGAAGGATGCCTAATTATAACCTAACATCTGAATTTCATTAAAATCGGACGTGTAGTTTTTAAGATATGGTTCGCAAAAATTGAGCGACAGACAGACCAACAGACAGACACGAAACCTAAAATGTTCAATAATGTCTGAAACGGATTTCTGTATTAGAATATTTTGAAATCGAACACAAAAAATGTACGTTCTTCAGAAAGATCACATAGCTTCCGTTACCTTCGGTAAGTTCGAAAGCAAAATATTTTAAATTTAAAATATATAAATTCGATTTTTTTATATATATATATATATATATATATATATATATATATATATATATATATATATATATATATATATATATATATATATATATTTACAGTAGAACCTCGTTTACACGACCCTCAATAACACGACAACCTCAATTACAACTACAATTTTTAAATCCCCCTGAGATTTCCATCACAAATAATGTTAAATTAACCTCTATAACGCGACTATTATTATCCAAACAACCTCAATAACACGGATTTTTTCCAATTCACAACGTGACTCAGAACCTCTATAACAAGTCGTTTTGAGAAGTCAACCTCTATATACAGGAATGGGTCGACCTTGAAACCTCGATAACACGACTGATAGCCAAAATAACCTTGATAACACGACCCTCAACAAAAAAAGCACCTCGATAACAAGACTGTTTCCCTAATCCCCTTGAGACACTTCTTATCGAAGTTCTACTTTATATTATATATTTATTTATAGTTTATTATTTATAATTTATATAATTGAGTAGTGCCGACGACCTTGAAATGATTTATTATTGCTAAGCCACAAGGCAACCACATTTATTCCAATATTTTTTTTTTTTTGATTTGTTGGTCTTCTAATAGGTTCAATAACATATCTAAATTAATTTACAATTTTACTTTATTTCTAAATATGTATAAAATTAAGTCCATTTCTTCGAGCCTAATGGTTCATATATTATAAACTAAGTTAGCTTGTTTATCTTAGCTAGGTTAACTAGTCAATTTTTATAATGATTTAACCTTGATATTATTATGTCTATATTAGATTTTTTTAATTTATATTTCTTGGCATTGAACCTGATCCTTGGTGGTTAGGCTAAGGCCAACGCCAAAAGGAGTCCTAGTTATGTTCCCTCTAGTTTTTCCTTCTAGTTTTTTTAGTAATTAAAACGGTAGATTTCCCCGTGTCTAAAACGTTGTTTTTATACAATGTCGGTCTATAGTCTATCATCTGTGCAGGCTCGTGGAGCCTATACTAGTGGGCCTATTTTGTTGAAGTTTGGCATATAGGATCAAATAAATCATTCCCGAGGCTAGATCAACAAATTAATTTTATCTCTAAATTGAGGGGGTGTTACCCTCTAAATACTCTGAATAACGTGAAAAAAACAATTATTTTTCGAAAACAGTTCTGGCGATTTTGATTTTGAGAAAGCTTAGTTCTATATATTGGACCATTTTTAAAAAATTTCAATCCAATCAACAATACTCGAATTAGTCATATAATTCAAACTACACAGAATGGCGTGAATACCACACCAGGGCTGAAAGGAAGGAAAGAAATGCACTCAGAAAAGCTCAGGGCATGCAACAAACATGCAACATGCAACATGGGCATGCTTGTTATAATCAACAAGCTTTTTTGAGTTCTAGGCCTGTTTGGGGGTTCTAATAGGTAACAATTATTTGCAAAACATTTTCTACCACATAAAAGCAGCACAGTTGGTTCTGTGCTATCAGCTGAGGCATAATTGTACCACTTTTTGTTTTTGGCCCGTATCCTGCTTTAGAATATACATAGTACAATTTTTAACGAAATGGTCAGAAGCTGCTTAAAAAACGCACCATTATTTTTAGCTTACAGGGGAAGAATGACCACATGAGTGTTGCACTTTTTTTTTTTTTTTTTGAATGTTTTATGTTAAATTCCTTTAATATCATGTCACAGATGAAAGATATTACATAGATGGGAAGTACCCTTAACACTGACACTTAAATGAAATCAACTATCACAGATATCACTGATAGCTGGTAAAGGTAGAAAGATTGCTGAAATATAGGCTCCACTTTGACAAGTAAAATCACAGAAAAATGTCCGCTCCAAGAGGACATTGTGAGAAATATTGTGCTGGAGGCAATTGCCCAAGGTACATAACTGTCACATTCATATAAGTAAGGGAACCTTCCCTGCAATATTAATTTTACTAAATGTGATTGTTTAGTATTGTTGTGTTTAACTATCACTTTGTAATGATGTTTATTTGAGAAAGTAAAATGATTTTCAATTAGATATCTTTTACGATCATTTGAATAAGTTCCGGGACTTCAATATGATCACTTTAGCCAGGTACATTCTATTTTAACAAAGTTAGTTTTACATTTATTTTAACGGTAAAAGGAAAGTTCTATGGTAATTGACCTAAAAACCAAACTAATCAATGATTTTAAAACGTATAATGTTTATTTATATATAATATTATCCTATGCGAGGATATTGACTGTCTCAGTCATATGTCCTTTATAATTTTTCTACTTTTATCAAAGGGAATCATGAAAATCAGACAAATATAAATAATAATATATAAATAAAAATCGGTCAGAGACAACTCAGACAAACTTTCTCATATACGAGTTCATAATTACTTGGCCCAATGTTTTCCTTTTATTATTTTCGTTAGTACATTTAATTATAATTGAACATTTTATCAAAATATATCACAAAAATAACAACTCCTCGGCGGGGAATCGAACATGGCCTCTCTTCCTCTGCGTTTAAAGCTATTTTATCAGGAACTTGATTTTTCCCGGGAAGACGGCTTATATCGTTAGATTCGTATTAAAATGGACTACATTTTACAATTTTCAAAATCAAAATCAAAATCGTCGAATTTTTTTTCGAGAAATATTTTATTTTCACGTTTTTTAGGGTTTTTGGGGGGTTGCAACCCCAAATATGGAAGTAAAACTAATTTCTCGATTTTGCCTCGGGGTATGATTTGATTGATTTTCAAATCAATCAGAACTTGATTTTGATGAGACTCCAGGCGTCTGCACAGAGGACAAACAGACAGACTTTTTTTTAAAAACCACTTTTTTCGACTCAGGGGACCTCAAAACGTGTAAATCCATCAAAATCTCAAAATCGAATTTTGGTGCCATCACAATATTTATATGAGAAAGTAAAAAATATATCTATCTATATTATTAAAAGAGTTTTGTAAAGGAACAAATGTGTCAAGTTGTAAAATGTCATATTGTTCGAAGGGTTCAAGGCAGCGGTCGCTGCGCGGCCGCTTTTCGACGAGCGAAGCGAGTAGGGGCAGAGTCCCCTAGTCATAGTTAATAATATTTAATAATTATATATAATATTAATTAAATATGTAATAATTAATTATTATGAATAGAAAATATTATTGAAAACCATGTACGATATAATTTAAAGTTAAATAAAATATAATAATTATAAGTGATTATAATAAATAAGATTATTTGATAAATATAAATAATTTAATAATATATAAATATAACATAATATAATAATTAAATTAATTGCAATTATTAATAATTAAAATGAAAATATAGGAAAATCCCTATTTATACGATTAATGTAAAAACAAACCAACTAATGTCAATGTGTAACAAACCAACTAAAAATGTTTATTATATAATAATAAATTTCACAAATTTTAATAAACTAAAGGTCAAAAGTTAAAAAAATAATGTTCATGCGATGTCTTCAATATCACTGAAAACAGTAAGGTTTAGTTAACGCTGGTCGGTGGGTTTAAACGCGACTGGTCGGAGTGTAGACCGGACGAGCGAATCCCCGTAAGTCGTATTCCTGGTCTCTCCCCACTACGCACCTTCAGGTTCGCCTTCCTCTCAAGAACTTGACCTTGGTAAGGTTACGTTTCCGAAACATCACGATGGTCCTGTCCAACCAATACAGGTTTACATATTATACATATTATATTGACGAAATAAAAACAAAAAAAAAAAAAAATAGAAAAGATTTTATTTTGACTGTGTGTAATCTCGTGTAATTTTAATCGTCATTTGTTGTTTTCCAGAAAATTTCACGGCCAAGTTCAATTTTTCGCGAATCATGTACAGAGTTGTTGATAACTTAAGGCAGTTATATTATTAATGTATTTTTATTTGAACATGATCCACTGTCATACTATTTATATAAAATGGAATTTTATATACGAACGCTATTGCTATACTAAGTAGTAGGGCTTCACACTTACCAGTCTTAATGAGCCTGGAAAGTGTCTTAAGACTGCAACACGTCTTAGTACCCCTTCAAGTTTACTGACTGACTCCCCCCTCCCTCCCTTTATTACCCACAACCCCCTTGCTGACTGATTAAAAAAATACTTATAATCGTACCTGAAAATAAAACAGGAATTGTTTTGCATGTGATAAATAATAGCCTTTAAACTGCGACTTGCAGAGCAATTTATTTCTTAATAAATTATAACATGATATTTGAATACCAATCCTGTCTTTTAATCGGCTTGTATATTTTATTAGCGTTCTAAAAGGTGTTCGCTGTAGTTAATAAAGTTTAACCTTCTCATTTATAATGGCTATATTTTGCCTCACTTAAAGCCATCCTCAGGCCTAAAATTATAATTGCACTTAATGTAATGGCCTTGCCTACATGATAATCCAGTATATTAGCACTAGGAAACACAGCTTCGGATTCCTAGCCTTTAGCGGAGCGCGGGGTAAAGACTGAGTTCATCACCGAAATAATCCGGTAATATTTCCGAGTAGGGCTTGATTTAGAGTATGTGGACCCCTAGGAGGACGATGTGGTGCCCCTTTCCCCTGCTTTTAGTTATGACCAATTATTGGGGTCTAATCTCACGGTGATCTTAAATAAAGGTGGGGGGGGGGGGGGGGGGAGCTCTTTAGTGGAAATCATGACATAAAATATTTTGATTTAACTCTCCTGGCTTCCTGGGACTCGTCAAAACAAAACAGTTACTAAGCCTCATAATAAACAGTCCAGTATAAGAAGCTTTGGCATAACTAAATCAGAAAGTATGGATATTTTACACAGTTGTTCATTGCCATATAATTCTAGGTTTTCCTTGGCCCGGTATCTTTAGTGTTTGCTACATTCCTATATAACTATACAACTATTGTTAGGCTCATAGAGTTCACACATTATATGAGGATCTAAGAAAAATGATTACCAAAAAATAATGTCTGAATTGAAGGAAAATATATATATACCCAGAGCGCCACCTTAAAAAGGAAAATAAATGAATACGAACAAAAGATAGGTTTAACAAACCTGTGAACTGCAGGGTGAACAAGCATTGTAATATGAAAAAATAAATTATAAGTGGCACACGCCACGGTGAATAAATTGGTTACCAGCTGTTGTTTTACAGAAATTAAAATTAAAATTGACGTTAAATTACAGATAAATTGTCTGTATTTGTTCCGAAACCAAATACAGACAATAGATCATAAAAAAAGTGAATTAATGTAAGTGAAGCTTCATTCACACACGCATTCATACAAGTTAATAGTTAAGTTAAGTTACACAAAAAAATACCAAATGGTTTCACTCCAAAACAATTACTACGTTCACACATCGTTTTGGAAACGGTTTTGAAAACGATCCGCTAGTTCAAAACGCTGTACGAACGGAGATCGACGGATCGTATCGGTTTAGATCCGATCCACCAAAAATACGTGATCGGAACGGGGGATCGAATTCAAAACGCTCGTGTGAACAGGTCGTGGAGGGGATCGAGGTTTCAGGTTATTTTACTCTTTTCCACTTTTTAAGTTCTTTGTTTTCGTGAGCTTCCGTTTCTTTTTTTTAACTGCAAAAACGTTTTTAAACAAAATTTAATACTATAAAGAACCTGTAAAAACTTTTAATAACTTGTAAATAAAATGTAAAAATTCGCGGACATATTGGGTAACAAGAAAGAAGGTTTTACTCGTGACGTCACCGTTACGAGATTTCGAAAACAAATATTTCGATCACCTGTATTTTTTGTTGTAAGAACGCGTATCGTTTTGAAAACGAATTGGATCCGAAACGCTTTCAAAACGATGTGTGAACGTAGTAAGTCATTCGCACACACATTCACACTGAAGTTAAATTAAAGATACATAAAGATTAAAATAATGAATTAAATTAAATGGACTTAGCCGTGGATGTCTTGCAGCAGGCCGCGACGTAGGTGCTAAGTTCCGACGTCTTCTACCTGGACTCGATGAGAGTCGAAGATATGTGATTTAAGTTGAATAGAAGATATTAAAGCTGAGGGCCCTGAGACTAAATTAATTAATTACTGTAAGTTAATTAAAGATGTTAAAGTGGCGACACGTGCACGTGTCCGAAGCGTCTGCTAGCAGGTCCTGAATTCGAATGCGTAGAACGTATGTTGCGGATTCCTTACGCTTACGCTAAGCTACGTATGATACGTAAGAAACACGTTCGACGTAAATACGTCTGGAGGATACGTCTGGGGGATACGTCTGGGGGGAGATATCCGTATTCTAGCGCAAGCAAGAAGAGTGATGCCGAAAACGAAAGAGGTTGCATCGTGGTTATCCCGATTATTTATAAACAAATATCAAGTTGTACGTAATTTTAGAGTAGAAAGTGAATTTTAACGTAGAAAGTGATGTATCGGTTTGAAGAAATCGTTTGGTAAATAGTAAATAGTGCAATTTTTAAGAAAAGAATACATTATAAATAATAAAGCAAGAAATATAATTAACAACTGTTGTTCTCCAACAACTATTTTAAAAACATGTTGAGAAGCATAAAACTGAGAAAATTTCTGGTTATACTAGTGTAGTCCGTGAAGATTCAAGGAGTCTAAACTCCTGGGCCGATTTCTATATGATTAGGCATCCATGTCAAGAAGAATTAATTTAATTTTAGCTCAAAATTTGGAGGTGCTTCCCCTCATACACTCTGAAATTACGAGAAATTTGTTTTTGAATTCGATATTGAATTAATACTGCTCAAATGTAGTCTAATAAAATGCGGATCTAACCATATAAGTAAATCAAATTATAATTATTATTAACTACGGGAAACAGACAGTGAAAAATACACTCCAGCGCCGGGATTTGAACCACGGGTCTCCTATATTTCCATTACAGATGCTCTTGCCAACTAAGCTACGCAGGAGAATGATTTTTCACTGCCGTAATCGATAACTAGTCCCGAATCCAAGCTTTCAATATTCATACACATTTAGACAGTCAATATTTATGACATTAGAACTAAACCGAGAATTAACGCTTATAATTATAAAGTACTCAATTAGTACCTGTACCTTGAACAATCAATTCGAAATTCAATGTGGTTTTTATGTGTGGCGCTGGAGTGTATTTTTCACTGTCTGTTTCCCGTAGACAGTGAGAAATCCAACAATATATATATATACATATATATATATATTCTCTTTATAATGTAGATTAGAAAGTATGAATCTATGTATTTCAAATACATTGACAATATGTAATTATTGGTTAAAAAATATCTCAACTACAATTCTAACAAATTTATAGATATAAATTAAATTTTAGTTAGTTAAAATATAAAATTTCTTAAATGCTAGTTTTTAATTCTAAATGTAGTTTCAGAAAAAAACGATAATTTTTAAATGTTAAGAGGTCGAGATTGATTCCCCTCCTGCGAGGAATTATTTTTTTGCTGTAAATATTGTTAAAACGTCCAAAAGTAATTCAATTTTACCAGGAAAATTCGAATAATTAACAATTGGAAAACGCACTAGACGAAGTAATTATATATATGAGAAAATTTAGAACTAAATGATTCGGGCAGATTATTCTTTATCTGGGTTCTACATTTAATTTATTTCAAATGATATATCTAATAACGTAATCACATGAACTATCCGCTATCAAATTAAATAAATGATATTATAAAAATGCATGAGGAACTAACTAAACCTCATTTAATACTACATAGCTAATTAGTACCACGTTTTATTTCTTCTATTTTTGGAGGAAAATAATATTATCTACGATTGATACGAAATATAAACATTATATCTCTGTTTAGATGTGTAGAAAGTGATTCTTTTCGAAGCTGTGATTCATTGCGTATGCGCCTTCATAATGAGGTGAAGAATTCCTTTTTTCCGCACTAGGGTGGAAATAAAGAGGAATTCTTCACCTTAACGCACGATTAGCGAGTTCGTTTACATTATAATTTGCTGTTTTTTTAATTAAAGTAACTGTTTATATCGAGTTTTTAGAGAAAAACCATGAGTGATTTAAGTGATTAGGACGAAAATGAGGAGAATTATACGCCTTCCGAAATAATTCATTCGGCACACAATAAAACTAATAAATAATTAATGTCATCATAATCAAAATAGAAATATACGTACTTACATACATGAAGTTTATTACATTTTTTATTATTATTTGAGAATGTCCCAACAAAAGGGATGAAATATAAACCATGTTTTTAAACAACTAAAAACAGTTTTTTTATTTACCCCTCAAGACACATCATCGAAGTTTAAACTTAATATCTAAACCATAGGGGACAGCATAAAGAAAAAAGAAATATGAATTACATTTTTTGTTTCTGTATTTATTATTAAAATCCACAATCGTAGATGAAGTACGGTACGCAACTCGTGCGACAACTGCATTTTGCTTTGCTCATGTGATTTTACTACCCTCGCTATCGCTCGGGTGCAAATTCCACACTCGCATGCAAAATGCTACTTTCCGCACTTGACGCGTAATGTACTATTAAACAGATTTATTCTGTGTAGGTAAAAACCGATAACGATGGCTCCATCAGTCGCTAATTGTGATTTTTTTTTTTTTAAACTTCGTTTTTGGATTTCACCAAATCATATTTGTTTTCATCAATATGTTGGAAACTATTTTTTTCTTTCCAGGAAAACGACTTTTATTGTTAAATTTTTCTTTAAATAGACTAAATAATTGAATTTTTTTTTATCAATTTCGTCGGAACCAACCATTTTTAAGAATTTTTCATTAGAATTCTTGAGAAATCTTTTATACATTATTAATTTACTTTATCATTACTTAAATATTTTGTAATATAATTATTTTACTATATAAATCGCCAGGAAGTGTAGTCACTGGACTACATCTTATTCACGTTGTTAAACATAATGTCATGTTAAACAATAACATCATTATCACTTGTTACAATGAAATTATGTGTAGTTGTGTTAATCAACAAAAATTTATAAAAGGGTTTACAGCTGGTTCCAGGGCCGCAGCTACATATTTTGCCAGGAGGGGCAAGCCTAATTTTGCCGCCCCCTTCCACCACTTTATCCTAGCAATTCGCCAATAACTTTTACTCCTACTCCTAAGTCAGCTTGTGAAAAATCTTGAAATATTTTTTTATATTTGGGATAAAATATAAAATCATGATTGAAGTTGATAACTAAGGTTTATTTGAAAATGAGAAACGAAACAATTCAAGTAAAATCGTTTTAATATACCTGAAAATATTATACATACATATACGCAGAAAATATTATACATTATACATGAAACAATTCCTCCAAAAACTAAAAGTGTATTTATGTAAATTTGACTTTTTGGCTACAAATGTTTTGATTATTTTTTTTTTATGCTCTTTGATGTTTAATGGAAAAGAGACTTAAATCATCAAAGACATCGAAACGAAACAACTAAACTCTAGTAAAAAATAAAATCTATTTTTAAATAATAAACTCCAGTTCAGTTTAGTTAAAATAGGTGCCAGTCCTACTAATCTCTCTTCTGTCATACATGAACCTAGCCCAAAGGGGGGTCCGGGGGGCCTCCCCCGGAAAATTTTAGAAAATTAGGTTCAAAATAGTGAATTTTGGGCCTTTTTTTAAAGCTTTTTCAGCTAACAAAAAGCATCACCTAAAAGTTTGTTTAAAATTGTTTCTGCAGAATTTTTAAAACATTTATTAACTAAATCGGTTTATAGACTAAAAAAAAAAAAAAAAAAACTGTTTTACCTTTGACGCCATACTATGCTATTAATTCTTTCTGATTCATTATGAAATACCTTCACAACGTCCTATACAGCAACTGAACTAGGGGATACACACTCATCTGAGTATATCAACAAATTAAGGTATGCAAATAAACAAACACAAAATTGTTTAATGTTTGTATCCCACATAAACATGTAAGTGGGAATCCCAGTTTTAAATGTTAATATTAACTTGACCATTGATCCATAAACAATAATCATTTATTAGCAAAATAATTATATTATTAGTTTTCAATGGAATTAAAAATAATAAAACAAGAAATGTTCAACCTTATTTTATTCAATTGATATTTTTTCGTAATTTTGTTGTATTTGGGGGGGGGGGGGATTTTCCCTTCCACCCCCATGGATCCGCCCCTGAGATCTCTCCTAATTTAAGTTATTCATCTATCTTTCTTTGTAAAAACATTGACTTCTTGGTGGGCAAGTATCTTGCGGCGCCCCTCAGGCCCTAGCGCCCTATAGGCGGTCGCCTAGTTCCCTATACGGTCGCGCCGGCCGCGGCCCTGTGTTTAGTTCGTAGGGATAGGGCGCGCATCGTCGAGACGGACTATGCGAAAACTACACTGTGACCCGACCTTGAAATAGGGAATTAAGAAGGCATCTACTCACTGGCAGTACTGCGTTCATATCGCTCACTCTCATCTGCCTAGCTCGCATGCCGCCCTCTACACCTACATCACTGTGTCATATTACAGGTCTTAAATTAGTTAAATAATTTTAAAGTCTGTTAATCATTTTGCCGCCCAGGGCAAAAGACCCCCCCTGCCCCCCCCCCCCTAGCTGCGGCCCTGGCTGGTTCTAATAAAAAAAAAACTAAATAATTTTCAAAAATGTTCAATAAACTTTGTCAACACTTTTCAACAACAGCCGAAACCGGTCAATTGTTTCCAATTACAATTTTTGTGTGAAGACGTTGTTTGGTTATTGAACTACACCTCTTTTATGATGAGGATATACCTTGGTTTCAGGCGAGTGTACGCGAGTAGGTTAACCATCCCCAAACTATGACTACTGCCTATACTTAAATTACTTTAAACTCTATATCGGCTATTATATAGCTCACAAAACATTATGGACAAAAATATTAAAGACCGAGTATAAAATACCAAAAAATAAGAGAAAAGCCGAATTTACTAATCCCGCATTTTCTACCAAATCTATTACACATTATCAATTGTGGAATATAGAGATTAATTGATCAATTTAGAGTTCTATTTTCCTTAATGAATAGTACCACACAATTATATCTACTCAAAAAAGGAACATTCTTTTACAATTACTTTTTATCCCATAGTCGCACTTCTTCGGTGGAAAATTATTATTAATTCGTTTACAGGAATAAATTATAACTGAAAAGAAACAAAAACCCGATTAACTTATTTTAACTGTTTATATTTCAAAAGCCATATGTTCTGGTGTGAATGCACGCCATATTGATTTTTCCCTGACCACATTGTTGAATCAATTACTTGTTTCTGACTAGGGGTGGTATTTTCATGGTGTATTATAGGATTGATAGTGCTATAATTTGTAGTAGGTATATTTAGATTATAATGCCTCAATTTGTGGCATAATTACTACAATCTGTAGCATATTAATAATGCTTTAATTTGAGGCATTATTAGATTATATATTATCCTACAATCAGTTTTCACTGTTAAGATCAGGTAAAACAATAATTAATTATAGTAAGTAGTTTGGTTTAAAAAAAAAAAAAAAATGTAGATATGTTTATTTTATGACATACATATTCTATGTATGTCTAAAAATATGTACTATTCATATAAAGTTATAACATAATATTTGACAAAACTAAATTAAAAAATATCTATACTTTACACTACACAATAAAATAAAATTTATACAATCACAGACAAAATTGACATTAATTAATTTATTACCGAGGGATTAATTGTCAAAACTTTAATAACATTTATCCTCTTTTAACATTATACTTTTACCTCATATTAAAGCTTTGATAAATAATTATTTTATTTTAATAACTTTTATTTCTAACTTTACCAACAGAAATATGCAATATCACTGATTAAACATTTGAATGAACAATGTATATCTTTCACGTACATTAATAATACTTTTTCAGAAAAATGAGTTTATTTTTCACCTTAACGTTAAATTCTTCTATAAATTCTATCCTCCTCTACTCAGATCTAAATTTATTTAAAATAAAAATTATTTTTTAAAATTTTTCAACGCTGCTCTTAATTTGAAGAATGTTATTAATGAGGCGGAAGAAGTTAGCAGAATAAGTATGATTACGTCTCTGATTAAATTTGCTGGATCCAGGCCTGTATCCTTGAATACCGTCTGAAAAGAGATTAATTTAAATATTATATGCATTATGTAAAAAAAGAAGGAAAAGAATTATATATATTTATATTATAAGGACGATTATATTTAAAAAATATTTTCTGAATTTTTACTAATCTTAGCTAAAAGGTTAGCTAAAGGTCTTAGCTAAGGTTATCTTAAAACATACAGATAACCTCGAATTATGATATTGTACTTTATTGATTGTAGGGTCTATAGGAAAAAATTAAAAAGCTCACTATGTTGCATCCTGTTCATGCTAATATCTTTTTATTCAAACCAGGGTGGTTTTAGTCAATTGTTAAAAGATGGATAATAATTTTCTTCAAAATTCTCGAATTATTAAATAATTTGAATTCAAATTATGTTGATTCGGTTATTAAATAATGTAAATAAATAATTCTTAATATATATATATATATAATATAAATATATATATATATATATATATATATATATATATATATATATATATTACATATGTGTGTTATTTAAATGAAAATGAAAAACTTGTGATCTTAGCTACACATTGTTTTATTAGACTCTATTTTGTTAGATAAACTAAATAGAGAAGTACAAAAGATAGTTTGAAAACTAAAAATGAAATAAAAAAGGTTAGAGGACTAACTGCGTTAGTAAGTGAACATTTTTCAGAACTAAATATCTTGAAGAACAAAGTGGAATGCTGATAGATATAGATAAAATTAAATTTCAGCAACTTCCTTTTTTCGATATTATACTCAGCACCTGTGTCTTTGGTACTCTTTTAATTTTGCACCCTTCTAAAAGGGGTTCTAAAGTAAAATAAAAAACATAAGATAAAACTTTAGTTGAATATCCCCCATATGTATTATGGCAAAGGAATATTTAGTCGAATGCACTTTTGGAGAAAGGACTATTACGCTCATATAAATAAAGGCCCATTTACACTTTGATTAGTGCAAGTGCGAGTGCAAGTGTTTAGCAAATATTTGCAAGTGTTTAGTGAAAATTTGCTTATAAATTACTTAACACTTGCACTAAACATATGATGTCCAAATGAGTTTAGTGTTTTTACTAATCACTCGCACTTGCACTAATCAAAGTGTAAATTGGCCTTATAAGTGATAATATCCTTTTGTCTAATTAACAATTAAGACAAAGCTTATTCCTTTGTCTGATTTTCGTGGTCATGTTAAATTTGCAATAAAATAGGGAGTAACAAACTAAAAGAGTGCCCGTCGTTTAATGCATTTAATACCCAAGTCTCTTTTATTTACGTTTAATTGTTAATACATAGTGACATTTGTGGTCATGTAGTCATATGAAAGGGGGTGAATGCGATACTACTAAGTTGCTGAAACCACCTAAATTCATAAGTCGAGGTTTATTACTTCACTTAAATTTGTGCCATCTGTTTTGGCATATAAGACCTGTTGCAACTACTCAAAATAATAATCTGATACTACAAACGATTTTCCATATTTATTATTTATACTGGAAATAATTTGTTTTGCACATATCGGTGATAAAATTAACTGTGTAATTATGTAAAATGTAGAAACCTCAGGGTTTTTGTAGTGACAGTATATGGCATGCTTAGGGCAGGGAAGGTTCCCTCGACCCATTCCGTACAGTCCGGTTAGTACAACCTGGAAATAAAACAAACCACACTTTAAGCAATTCTTATGAGTAGTAAATTTTTAAAAACTTTATGTGCGAGACCCTCACGCATTTGAAGTGAAACTTAAGTTCTAGATACAGTTGATTTTATGCGTTGCTCTTTTTGCATTAGATGACAATTATATCATTTTAGGGTTAAGAAATGGTTATATGTGGGATTTAATTGAAAAATAAAATATTTTCATAACATTTTAATGAGTAAAGAAAAAACATTAAATCAATTTTTATATATATTATAATGTTATATAACATTATAATATATATACCAATTCTGTGATTAAAAAGAATCATCTACCTCCTTGGTGCAATGGTTTACACTTATAAATGCAATGCCTGCTAAATCAGAGGTCGGTGGATCCTCGGACACTCTTGGACGAGTCTCGAATCACAAACTTCGTTACATGCAATTTCGTTTTATCCAAGCCAATTTCCTCTACCGGGCCAAAAGAAGTTTCTCTTAAAAAATACAAGCAATTATTTGGGCTCAGGGAACTTTAAAACGTGTAAATCCATCAAAATGTCAAAATCGAACTTACGACCTATTATGTCATGATGATGAATGTGACAAATGCCTCTTTGGGATTCTAATCATTGGTGTCGGTAATGGAATCTAATTTTGAGGTAAATTGTGAGTGTAAGTGCCCATACTACTTGGATCCCTTATTCTAATTAGTATTATTAGAAGTACTCACTTCGAAGGAATGTCGTAGGAAGCTGAGGAACGAGATTAAATAAAGTATAGTGGGGAAGTCATTGATGAAGGCGAGGAATCCGCCGAGTACAGCCATCACTATGATGAATATTGAACCACCGAACACTCCATACTGCAACAACAAATCAAATAACAATATCATTTAAATTTCATCATTACCTAAATCAATCTTGACTTTGAATCGCTCTGAGCAGCATAGTCTTAAACTAAATTTAAGTCTAAGATGAAACTGGTGACAACGGACGTCACGATATTGTTGCACTCGATAAGGTCAATTTTTAAAAGTGCAGTGAAACATTCTATGAAGCCAAAATACTCGTAAAAAAGAGATGCAGCTTAATACTTTCTTATATAATAATATTAATGGAAGTAAATAGTTGTACTTACAACGGGTCCCAGAGTTCCCATGTAGAGCCCAAGTATTAGAGAGATAATAGAAGAGTTAATATTGACAGCGTAGAACACAAGGAATCTCTTTACTTCCAGGACTTGTCCAGTCAGCAAGTAAGACGGCCCCACGTAAAAAAACGCCAGTAAAATCTGCTCTAACAAGTACCATAAATTAATTAAATGTACAAAAAATATTAATAGTCCAAATTCTAAACTGAACGATATCAACATTTTTTTAACATAAACGTAATTTTTGAATAACCAACTAACAATAACAAACATTTTTAAAGTAACTATCAATAACAAAAAAATAAATAACAACAATATCAGATATCCGGATATTGGAAGTTTTACTGTTTTATAACAACATAAATACCTGAAGAGGAATGTTGACTACTAAGAAGGCCAAGTAGAAGGTAGTAAATTTATACCAGTTATTAAAATGTTCCTTCCTAAGAATCTCCATCTCTCCTGGAACTAAACCATCATAATATAGAACATTCAAATTTATTAAAAAAAGATACAGAAATTACATATATCTACATTATCATATGTTATAAAGAGAAAGTAGTAGGATATAACTAGCGCAAGTAATATATTTTTATGGATTTACACGTTTTGAGGTCCCCTGATTCCAAATAAGGTTTGTATTTTCTAATGTCAGTCATCTGTGCAAATTTTTGGACCCTAAACTAATAAAATTTGACGTACAAGGGAGGTTCTCTTACCTTGGACACTTAGATAAAATCTACTATCGCTGATAAAAAAAAAATAATAAAATAAACAATATATATATATATATATTAGTGTTGCAGTTTGGGCAAGAAGTATCGCAGAAGAAAATTGTATTATTGTTGGTATATCTACAAATTTATGTTTGCTTTTGACTGATCCTCGTAATTCTTAATTTTAATTAAATTCACGGTTGATAATCCACAATTCAGCTGGTTAACTATAATATTAGCGTATATTTATAATAATATTAGCGTATATTTATTATAATATTAGCTTTTATTTATTATAATATTAGTTTGATAATAAAATTAGAAGGAAGAATATATAAATAATTAAATGTAATACAATTTTAGCCGGAGAATTTATAAAAACAAAAAATCGTATCTATGAGGAAGAAAATTGCATAATAATACACATCATTATAAATATTACGTAAAATAATAATTACAAAAAGATGGGTTCAATTACCTTATTATCTCCTTAGCTATTATCACTTGCTATATCTATTCTGAATGTAACTTCTGAACTATTAGATTTTAATTATTAAATTTATCCACGAATGATCTATTTGAACACATTATAATGTTAGATGTCAATGTGATGCTTTCATTTCCCAGGGAGAACCTACATCATTGTTAGAAGTTTTGCAGAAACCTTATCTAATACCATAAAGCAGCGTTTCGGCCTTTATTGAGCAGAAACATTACTGTAGTTGCTGTCCCTATTTTATAGAAATATATTGGCATATAGAAACAGCAAATATTTAATAACTCCGGCTCTATACAGTATGTTTTCACGAAAAGAAGCCTCCAACGCATGCTACTCACGTTAATTCACACAACCAAATTGAAAATCAATTGATTCTGATCAGCCTGATTTTCTTCTGAACCAAATTCTAATTAATCTACAGTAATACTGCCACTAATAACAGCAGTTTATTTTTGGTAATTTTTTACAGTTTTCAAACAATTAAACCCCCTGCACAAAAAATCAATTAGTAGTTAAAGAACAAACTGGATGTTTTATAAAGAATTACTTTTTTCTCTAAAACAAACAAATAAACTTAATATTTCCTCTTCAACATTCTATTGCGGGGTACAATTCTAAACACCTAGATTAATGTAATGTAAGTACTCAAAGCAATCTAAATCACTACAACTAGGAACAGGTTTCTGACCACCTTTGTTTCAGTGTTATTATTATATTTATTATTAATGTACAACCAAGAGAAAAAATAAAAAAAGCTATTACACAGTGATATAATCACCAGGAATGAAGATTATGAAATAAGAAAACCAACTTATATTATAAGCAACTATTAAAGATGAGAAAAAAAAACTGCTTTAGAAGATTAGAGGACTTAAAAAACCGGGTGGAAGGCAAGCTCATCTTGTTTGGGTCCTTTTGCACGAAGCCGTGATTAATTTACCACAAAAAACTTTGACCTCCAAATATTTGTGCGTCAGAACCTCAAAGTTGTTTTAATATAACATGCCGAATAAAAATAAAATTATGTTTTTAAGTCATTCTGTTTTTTTAGTCTTCACTGTAATCTACATAATAAAATTATTATAATTTTATTTTTTAATACACTTTTACATTTTATTTAAATATTTATTTATATGATATAATTGCTTTTTACATCCTTTAACACGCTGTCTTAAGTGAAACATCAACATTATTCTGTTTTCATCATTGTTTCGACTGTTCAAATATAAATAATAATAAAATATAACATTATATATAAAAAATATCGCTCTAATTCTGCAATAGATAAGTCGCGTATATGGTTCTTTTAGAGTGATTGTGATTATTCTATTAAAATCATTTCATGGAAAATCATTACGTCTTTGGGCATTGCATCCATTTAACGACATGTTAATGCTTTCTCCTGAAGTAAAGAAAACCGTGTACATTTGTCTAATTGATATAAATAGTCGAAGGTGCGAAAATATGAATCATTAATCCATTTTGATTACCATTTGGTCCTCTAGGAGCTCTGATATAATTTTATGTAAAATTTAGAACTTCTATCGGCGAAATATAGTACTACAATGACTACAAGTGAAAACCCATCTACCTCCTATCATATTCTAACTTCCTGGCACGATAATTAAGAGCGTCGCAAGTTTCATGTGGCATTTTGTGAGCTCGTTCAAAACAAGACTGAATAATTTGACATAACATATATAAAAAAAACAGTAACTCAGTAACCATTAAATAATAATACACAACATTCCCCCCCCCCCCCCCTTAGATGGTCGGCATGCTTTTGTTCTTCTCGTCCATCAACCATCACCCGATATGATAAGTCACCTGTACGCTGAATCACCGCTCCTTCTTTGTATGACTTCCCGTCTTTTGATAGCGACCATACTTCGTCTCCTTCCGAAAAAGATCTTGCTCTTGCCTTGCGATCATGATAGACTTTTTCATTAACAAGTTCTTGATCGATATTGTCTTCCACATTTGGCTTGAGAAGATTGAGGCGAGTCGTTAATCGGTGACCAATCATTAGCTCTGTGGGTGATCTTACTGTAGCCCGAGATATCGAAATACGGTAAAACTGCTGCAGAGCAATGTTAACGTCAAGTCCAGCCTTCTTTGACGCCATAATTTTATCCTTGACCGGGGATGATACGGTGTTGTTTTGATGTGTCTCATGCCATTCTCTCTGCAAAATTTGTCAAATTCTGCTGAAGTGAATTGCGGACCGTTGTCTGACACATTGCATCTTGATATCCCAAACCGACCGAATAATTGTCTTAATAGTGAAGTTTTCTGATTGTTGTTGTACTCGTAGTGGGGAAAATCTCTAACCCACTCTCTAACTTTCTCACTTAGAGAAAGCTTTAACCACAACAAGCCAATACTTCCCGTGAAATGGTCCTGCGTAGTCGATATGAATTCTCTTCCAGGTTTTCGCTGGTGTGAAAAAGTGGACTTTCCATTTCTCGAGGCCTTGTTTGTTGACAGGGCACCAGGGCCGCAGCTACATATTTTGCCAGGAGGGGCAAGCCCTAATTTTGCCGCCCCCTTCCACCACCCCCACCCCATTGCTATCCTAGCAATTCGCCAATAACTATTACTCCTACTCCTAAGTCAGCTTGTGAAAAATCTTGAAATATTTATTAATATTTGAGATAAAATATAAAATCATGTTTTAAGTTGATAACTAAGGTTTATTTGAAAATGAGAAACGAAACAATTCAAGTAAAATCTTTTTAATATACCAGAAAATATTATACATACACGCAGAAAATATTATATATCATACATAAAACAATTCTTCCAAAAACTAAAAGTGTATTTATGTAAATTTGACTTTTCGGCTGCAAATGTTTTGATTATTTTTTATCGATGCTCTTTGATATTTAATGGAAAAGAGACTTAAATCATCAGAGACATCGAAAAGAAACAACTAAACTCTAGTAAATTAAAATCTATTTATAAATAATAAACTCCTGTTCAGTTTAGTTAAAATAGATGCCAGTCCTACTAATCTCTCTTCTGTCATACATGAACCTAACCCAAAGGGGGCCCGGGGGGCCTCCCCCGGAAAATTTTAGAAAATTAGGTTCAAAATGTTGAATTTTGGGCCTTTTTTAGAACTTTTTCAGCTAAAAAAAAGCATCACCTAAAAGTTTGTTTAAAATTATTTCTGCAGAATTCTTAAAACATTTATTAACTAAATCGGTTTTTAGACTAAAAAAAAAAAGTTTTACCTTTAACGCTATACTATGCTATTAATTCTTTCTGATTCATTATGAAATACCTTCACAACGTCCTATACAGCAACTGAACTAGGGGATACACACTCAACTGAGTATATAAACAAACAACCATTAAAGTATGCAAATAAACAAACACAAAATAGTTTAATGTTTGTATCCCACATAAACATGTAAAGTGGGAATCCCAGTTTTAAATGTTAATATTAACTTGACTCTTGATCCATAAACAATAATCATTTATTTGCAAAATAATTATATTATTAGTTTTAAATGAGGTCTCTCCTAATTTAAGTTATTCATCTATCTTTCTATGTAAAAACATTAACTTCTTGGGGGGCAAATATCTTGCGGCGCCCCTCAGGCCCTAGCGGCCTAGGGTCGCGCCGGCCTGTGTCTAGTTCGTAGGGATAGGGCGCGCATCGTCGAGACGGACTACGCGAAAACTACACTGTGACCCGAGCATGAAATCGGGAATTAAGAAGGCATCTACTCACTGACAGTACTGCGTTCATATCGCTCACTCTCATCTGCCTAGCTCGCATGCCCCCCTCTACACCTGCATCACTGTGTCATATTACAGGTCTTAAATTAGTTAAATAAATTTAAAGTCTGTTAATCATTTTGACGCCCCCTACATTTTGCCGCCCGGGGCAGAAGACCCCCCCTGCCCCCCCCCCCCTAGCTGCGGCCCTGCAGGGCACGCACACCTTAACGAATTGTTGAATATCTCTATCCAACCCTGGCCACCTGATATAAAATTTATGTGGACTTCATTGAAGTTACGCCAGGGTACCTCGTCATTTCTTGTTTCCTTTTGTATTTGTCACTGCTAAATCCAGAAATCGCAAGTGGAATAAGTGGCCTATCCCTTCAGCTTTTGATGTTTCTATTGTCTCTAGTGGTAGTCTTGACTGAGCATCTGCCGGTGAATTATTCACTCCCTTCGTGTATTCTATGTCGTAGGAATACGCTGATAAGACCTTGAAAAAAGCCCATCTAGATATTCTGTTGGCTGTTGTTTTTGGTATTTACTTATTCGCCAAAAAAAGATAACTTGTAGTGGTCTATGGTCAGTCCTAATATTGAATTTATTCCCAAAAAGGTAGTGATAACATTTTGTTATCCCAAAAATTATTGTCAATCCCTCTTTTTCGATAGTCGCATATTTTAATTCTGATTGTGTAAATTTCCTAGACACGTACGCTATTGGTCTTTCCGAGTTATCCCTATACCAATAAAACTGCGTCAATTCTGTGACAAAGTGACTTGCTGCTGACCCCAACGACATTTCCCCTTTTGGATTTTAATTCTACTTCTCTTTAACCTACGTAATAGCTCTGACAGTCTTAAATTATGTTCCTCTAGTTTTTCCTTGTATGATAATGTCTTTGGGGAAGCAAACTACATCAGACATTCCTTCTAAGATACAATCCATTGTTCGCTGGAACAATGATTAACACCAAAAGAAAGCCCTTTTGTATCTGAAGTACCTTACCTTGTTATAGTAAGTAGTGACCTGCTCTCTTCCTCTATAATAAGTTGCAGGTACACATCTTTCAAATCTATGGTTGAATAGTACTTTCCCCCGCTTAGCTTAGCCGTCACTTCCTCAAATCTAGGTAAGGCGTACTTTTCCAATACTATGTACGGGTTTAAAAACTTAAAGTCCCCGCATATCCAAACTTTTCCGGTAGGCTTCACCACAGTTACGATCGGTGAAGCCCACTCGAAAGGGGTCTGTGATGGATCTACTGGTTCAATCACCCCAGTCTCAACGAAAAAGCTCTTTTTCCACGGAATCCCTTAGCTCAAAAGGTACGGGTCGTACTTTGTGAATTACTGGCCTCGCTGTATTCGTAACATGTATTTTTGCCTGATGTCCTACAATTTTCCCCAACTTGTCCTCAAATAACTCTTCAGATTCAGTTAACAGTTATTCTATGTTGTGGGGGTTATTCTTTTCTTTAGTCTCTGAAACAGTACACAGCTTTGCACCTGTAGGTAATGGTAGCCCAAATTCAAGAACCCAGTCTAGTCCGAACAACGGAACGTCCTTTTGTTTAACTACTGTCACTTGTAAATGTGTATACATCAAACGCCTGGAACCTAACTTGCCCCAGTCCAAGTGTTTCTATAGGAACTCCTGTATACGCAACCAACCAAGGAACATATGACAATTTGGGAGAACCAATTTGTTTCCAAATGTCTTCACTTATTATTGTTCTAACAGCCCCTGGATCATACAACATAGCTAACCTTTTACCGTTAATTTTGACATCTGACATTACTTTGCTAACGTCCCCCGTATGTAAGTTTTCATTTCTAACAGCATCCGCTTTATCGCTTTCTGAATCTTTATTTTTTCTTTCAACTCTCCTTACTTGTTTTCTTTGCTCTTCTCCAACGATTGCCGCTTTCCCTTTTGTTAAACACAGCCTTGCAAAGTGATTTTCCCCTGAACAAACTAGACATTTTTCTCCCTCCACCTGACAGCGTTCCTCTCCTCAATGTCGGAAGCCACCACATTCTAGACAGTGCTTCCCCTTAACTAGCTCTCTTTGTGCTTTTCCACTCTTCCTATATTGTTGACTGCTTGTTGCCGTAGACCTACTATTATTTCTATTTGAAACATTATTCACTCCCTCACTGCTTTCGATTAATTTTGGACCGGCGTTCCTCTCGTTTCAGAACGTTTCTTATGTTGAAGGGAGACCTGTTCTATTCTAGTTGAATCTTTCAATGTAGCAGCATTTGTGGGAACATTTTTTACTAACTCCTTCTGCCACTCTGAATTATTTATTCCCACAACCAATTGGTCTCGTATTCTTTCTTCTAATTTGCTACCGAATACACAACGGTTAGCCTTGCTCTTAAGCTATATACATATATATATATATATATATATATATATATATATATATATATATATATATATATATATATATATATATATATATATATATATATATATATATCTAAAACTTCCTTGAATTCCCCAAACGATATCTCGTTCACATTCTTAGGTTTAAAATGATCCAAAAGAACCTTGTAGCATACTGGCCCTATTTTTGATAACAAAAGAATAGTCTTATACATGTCACAATCAGCCCCTTCCAGGCCAAACAATAACAAGCCTCTTTCGAATCTAGATATGTAGTACTCCTATTCCTCCCTAGTTTGATCAAATTGTTCAAATTTGAAGTTTTTAATGCTTCACCTATACCATTTGATTTATTATCCTTAGGTGTGAAACCTCCTCCCTGACAACTAGAACTATTATTAGGTAAATTTAAGATCATAACATTAACACTGACATAAGATTGATTATCGTCTGATTCTGAATCTCTTCCAACCTCCGAAGTTCCTTTGTGTTTGCTGTACCGATTCTTTTCACTAGTCCTTGTTTTCACGCCTTTCACCACGCCTTTCTTCTTTCTACCCGGCATCCTCGTCGCCAAAATGTAGTATCTAGTATTAACTAACACTATAATAAAACTCTAAACTTGCATTTTGTGAGCTCGTTCAAAACAAGACTGAATAATTTATATTTTGACATAATTTATAAAATAGACATAAACAAACAGTAACTTAGTAACCATTAAATAATAATACACAACAGGCATTTGACCGTATTGAATGTAACTTGACTAATTATTAAAATCGGACGTGTAGTTTTAAAGATATGTTGTTGGTTCGTAAAAATTGAGTGACAGACAGACACGGAACCAAAAATTTTCCCTGATGTCTGAAACGGATTTCTGTTTTGGAATGTTTGAAATCGGAGACATGAAATATTTTCGTTCTTCAGAACGATCAAATAGTTTCCGTTACCTTCGGTAAGCTCGGAAGCAAAACGATAAAATAAATATAAAGATTACGACTTCAAAACTGCTCCCAAAAATATGAAACAATTACATTGTTGTTCTATTGTCCTACGTCCTATTCCATATTCTAAAATTAAACGTTATTTGTTAATTTTTTCCCAGGGCGCATTACTACAACCATTTTCGGAACGATGTTCCTTATGATACACCGTCTGGAGCCCGGGAGTGAATCCGAAAAAAACGACCGTCATAAAATATTCCGTCACGAAATCGACCGATAATTTGAGTAAAAGATGACCGATTTAGTTGAAATTTGGTACACATGTCATTTTACAGGTTGAAGTATTATATTGAACCCACCCACAAAATCAAAACAAAAACATTTCCCTACAAAATAAAAAAAAATTTCCCTACATCAAAACAAAAACAATTCCCACACAACAAGACATGTCAATGTCAATATTACACCCACTATTTGGCCCCATTCAAAGCCCCATGCCTTTCTACAATCCCGAATAAGAGCGTATGAAAGGAATCTTAGGTGGGTTCAATGTAATACTCTTACGCCATGGTATATAGTACAATATAGTATTATATCATATACCCACCCTCATTTCCCCTTTTGTTTTGCCCTACACAAAGCCCCATGCCTTTCATCATTCCCGAATAAGAGTGTATGGAATGAGGTTTGGGTGGGTTCAATATGATACTCTTACGCCATGGTATATAGTATTATAACATATCCACATCCACCCTCATTTCCCCCTTTATTTTGCCCTACACAATGCCCCATGCCTTTCCACATTCCCGAATAAGAGCGTATGCAAAGAATTGTATGCATTGTTATTCCAGACCCACTCCTTTTTTACACACTAATGGAGGGAAATTTCATGATTTCATTTTTTTTGGGGGGGGGGGGGTAATATCATACTCTTACCCCATTGTATAAAGTATGATATCAAACCCATCTTTGTATTTTTAAATAATGACAATGACATTTGTTTATTTTTGTTGGAAAATTTTATTAATTTTTCCCGGATGGGTTCGATATCATTTTTTTTTTATAACAATATGAGGAATTTTAGGATGGGAAAAGTTCTAACTTAATCTATTAAATGAGAGAAACAACTTTTATAAATAATTTTTTTAGTAAAACCAACACTGATACTGCTATGAAGTGTTAAAAGATCGCTAATTTTATTAAAGTGAAAGTGGACCTAAACTTATAAATTAGAGAAAACAACGATATTAACGATATCTTACGTTCTAACTTAACAATTTTAATAAAATTTCATACACGAAACTTCATTCATGAAACAGACATGTAATATTTCAACCTGATACGAGCAGAAGGTTTTGGGATGAGATAGAGTATCTGAAGCATCATGGTATAGAAATGATAAAAACTGGCCCATATAATTAAAGTCTTTTCCGTATATTGATAAAAAATGCACCAATTATGGATTCTTCTTCTTTTCATAATTTTTCTCCTAATAAATTTGCCATATTCAGTCCTCTATTTTAAGACACTCCTATATACAGGTCGATTTTGCGAATCTTGGGTGTATCTAACGTAGATTAACTGGGCTCTGATGTAGCGAATCTGGTTTTTCGAGAGGGTATGAAATGAAAAAGAATACTTAAATAATGCAATTTATATCAATGTACAGGAAACACTTTAATTATGTATGCATTATATTTGTTAGTTTTTTCATTTCTATACGTGATGCCCCAGATACCTCAACCAGTTTTTGTGTAGTGAAGTGATATATTTTATAACTTAAATTATTGATATATTTTATAACTTAAATTATTGATATATTTTATAACTTAAATTATTGATATATTTTATACTTTTAATTGAGTTGGCTGGGTAGGTAGGGACTACTAGAACCATTACTCAAACTATCAACTTATCATAATTAACTTTTTTCTCAATATTCAATTCATATTTATTGCAAGACGCTCGCTTCATAAAGAGAAAAATTATTTTCTTTCAATTTTGCCTTAACTCCGCTAAGTACAAATGGTTACATTTAATTTTGTCTCTTTTCTAACTCCACTACGTATAAGTAGTTAGCATTGTATACTTAGCAGTGTGTTTTATAATTTACATTTAATGAAAAGCGTAAGGAACTTCGTTCCTACCTTTAATAATCGCGCTGTAACCAAAACCCTACCAGAGACGAGAGTAAAATAAGATGACATACACCTGAGTGCTGCTGGCATAAGGGAAGTGAAGCAGAAGTAAGCGAGACTTGCAAAGACATATCCTAGAGTTGGGAAGATCTTAATAGCTGTGTTTCCCGTGTCAGTGAACATTAATCCCACCAACACACCAGTCAATGAGTTCAGCAACACTTTTAAATATGTTACAACCTGAAATTAAATATCAATATTAATTAATTATTTACATTCAAGATGATGGTCTAGTTAAAAATACACACTAAATCAATTGCATTACAATTGTTCTTTATGTATAGAATCATTTGATTAAAATATTCACTTTTTAACTCTTAAGAGGTCAATGTTGTAGCATGGAGTTTTTTTCCTTTTACATGCCTCTGTATGAGCCATGTTTCTTGAAATCATTTCTGTATAAGAATGTGTTCCTTAAATACTTTTCTACAACAAACTTTTATCCACAATATACTCTTTTTTTGTGAGGGCTCTGGGATTTACAGAATTCATGTATGATCATGAGTTCTACAGTACCTGTACCTTATATTGCTTTATTTGTTTTGCAGATTTTCTGTTTTAATTTAATTTTATTATTATTTTAAAATTAAACCAAGAAAACGTCACCTGATCCAATATCAGTGGCTTAATTGGTTTTTAGAGGAGAGGAACTAAATTCTTTAGATCATATTTCATCCTCAGATAATGAGATTTAGTACGGAGCCATTATAAGTCATTTTGAATAATTATATTATTAGTATAATTAAAGCTGCGGTTTAGGCCCACACACAATCACAAATATGGTACAACCACAACTGTCCTGCAACATGCCCGTACTCAGTCCATCTACTGAATTTTGATTTTATAAACATGTACTTCAAACCTAACTCTTGATTAGAAGATCAGCTTATACACGTTGAGTGTTGAGACATGCTGGAAAACCGAACCAAAGTTCAAAAAACATTATGGGACCCTTTATAACTTTTATGAAAATTCCAAAAATAGACGTACTTGTTTTATTAAATATTTCCAATTTTATTTAACTTGCTGTAAGTAAGAACTTGAAATGAATATAACTCTACACGAAATATAACTTCTAAATAATTAAAGGACTCCTTCTCTACGCTCGGGCAACCTAGTAGAGGAGTATAGCAACAATATTTTTGCACTTATGTTATCATTATACTTTTTTTCTATTTAAATATTATGCAAATGAGTAATGTTTGTATTCTGTAACTATGTATTATACAATAAAGTATGTTGTTAAAAAAAAAAAAAAAAAAAAAAAAAAAAAAAAAAAAAAAAAAAAAAAAAAAAAAGCGCGATTTTTCGAGGCTTATACTTATCTTTCAAAGTTCAAATAATATTTACAGAATGTGTAGATCTCCATGAAATACAATACAAAGATAGAATGACAGACAATGCATTATGTTACTTGAAAAAGAAGAAAGATATTTTCATGAGTCTTATTATAGGACGTCGAAGTGCTTGAAGCTATTTCTCTTATCAGTGTACCTTGATCCTAAACTCGATATACTGTTTTATGCCAAACTAAAACTGGATAACTCAAATCAATTTCAAACTGTTCCCAGGTCCCAAAGGAAAACAATCAAACCTAACAACCCCCACAAATTTCAATTACAGACTAAAAACAAATATGAATCATTATCAAGTTCAGATGATTCAAACGAAATGGACTGCAAAAATGTAATAGAAAAAAATACAAACACAACACACTCTAGTAGGGCATTTTTAATCCCTTCAATAATCCTTTTATTCATAAACCATCTCACTATTTGCAAGCAATAAAAGACAAACTAAAAGGTGATGTGGAATTTTAACTTATTTTCACATAAAACAAAGAAGATTTTTCATTTATTAAAGAATACCTTAAAAAGTCGAACGTTGAGAGTATTATACATTCTCTCCACGAAGTGAAAAGGGCCCTAAATATGTTGTGCCTCTACCCCCAACTACAGATGTTTCAGAAATATTAAGCGATCTCAAATTATCATATGTAAGTTATTATCACAAATGATATGTAAGTATTAAGCAATTTAGTTATATGGACGAGAAAGGCAATGTTTCCAATATTCCGATAATTTTAATATAATTTAAACCTGAAACATTAATTAAAAATATTACGAATATTATAATATAGTTCTAATTATTGTATACTGCCGAGTGACATGGGAAAAATACATAAATAAACGTCTAGCTACAAGATGTTTCCGGTGCCAAAGCTTTGGGCACGTTGCTCTTACATGCCATAAAAATATAGCTTGTGACAAGTATACCAAATCTCACGAATTTAGGGAGTGCCAACTACAATATGAAGACACAGATAATTTTAAATGAGTGAATTTTGGCAAAAAAAACATGGTTCCTTCGATTTAAGTTGTGAAACGTACCGTTCCATTGCTGAAAAAAGAGCCCGAAAATCACTTATTCGGACAGGAGTGACAAAATCAGACAAACTTTTCACGAATGGATTAGTGGAATTCCCAAATACTTTAAAACAGACGTCAGCTTCTACAAGTAGTTCACATCAACCAGTATGTCCTCAACCTCGTCCAGCGCCGTCTCACGAAAACTCCAAAATAAGTGATGCATTTTCTTTGATTAAGGAACTCAGTTCATTTATTAACTTATCTAAACTACTGCCATTAATTAAAAACGTAGAGCACCAAATTAAAAATACTCCAGACATATCAAGTAAAATATTTGTTATAATAGAAAATGTATTATTGCTATTCACACCTTAATGTCTTATCCTAAATTGTTAAAACTTATGCACTAGAATTGTAATTCTGTACCTGACAAAAAAGTATAACTAAATCAGGCCTTAAGCGACTATGCAGTTGATGTATGTTGTTTAAATGAAACTAAACGTTTTTAAACCTCTAAAATGTAATAACTATATTGTGTATAGAGCGTACAGAAATAATCGTGGCGTTGGCGTAGCAATATTGGTAAATAAACATTTAAAACAACAACAAATGCCGTTACCACAAGTGACCTCTATGGAATCTATCGGTATTAAAATATCCACTTACAATAGTCATATAAATATCATTTCAAGCTTCATAACCGGAAATACTATTACTACTATTACTTATTACTATTACTTATTACTATTACTTATTACTATTACTTATTACTATTACTTATTACTATTACTTATTACTATTACTTATTACTATTACTTATTACTATTACTTATTACTATTACTTATTACTATTACTTATTACTATTACTTATTACTATTACTTATTACTATTACTTATTACTATTACTTATTACTATTACTTATTACTATTACTTATTACTATTACTTATTACTATTACTTATTACTATTACTTATTACTATTACTTATAGATTACTTATTTATAACGACCTTATCAAATTACTATCAATAGATAAACGGACACTAATAACAGGAGACCTAAATTCGAGGCACACTAGCTGGTAAAATGTATAACATCGAATATACCAGGTGATATCTTATATGACACTGCTCTCCAACAAAATTATTATAATATATACTCGCTCTCAAAAAACCAACTTATTTTCCACAGAGACCTAGAAAACCTAGCACATTAGACTTAATGTCAACTCTCTAACTTCGGTTTGGGAGATATGAACCTAAGTGCGATGGACAGACAGATACATAACCCTGGATATAAAGGTTTCGAGGAAGTCCTACGAAACCCTAAAAATAAAATTTAGTTCAGTTAAACTAAAACGTAGTTACTTAAAAGTTAATTTTAGTTACTTACAGTAAAATTGAGTAACGGTAGAGTGCCTTTAAAGGTAGAATGTAGTTTCTTTAAGGTAAAATAATGTACCTTATAAATTTTTTATTCATAATGTTTATAGCAATATTATTAAAGATAATGAATTCACCCAATCTCTATGTAACTGCTTTACGAGTTGAGGTACCATATACGTAAATTTTTCCCACTCTGAAGGCCTTTGAGATTTGCTTGTTGCAAGTCCACTAATAAAGTAGTCTTTAGGAGTAATGGTTTTTTGTTTATCTGCAACAAAAGTAATTTCCATTTTAAAACAAACAAAGTAGGGAACAAAAATTAGAAATTGAGTGAACAAGATAACATTGTAACAATAATAAATATAAATATTTACAACTTGTGATATGACACTTCAAAAATTACTATAATTTTCCAGAAAATGGAATTTTAAGTATTGCTCTCGTTTCGGGCTGAATATCGGCCAAAAAACTCTCTTCTACGAAAAAAGTCAAAAGAAAAGAAGTTGTAGTAGATTTAATTAGCTTTTATGCAAGCACAAAATGAAGCCTGTAAACAATCGTAAAAAGAACAAAAAAAGGAAAATTGTAATTTTTAAGAAATGAATATAATCCACTTTTTTTTAACAATTTATTGGGCAATAGACAAAAATAGCTTTCGCGGATACTATCAGATCAGTGTTTGGAAATCAAAAGAAACAATTTTAACTAATAATGTATGTAATGTAATCTAATGTATGTTTTAACTAGCCAATAACTATAAGAAAAATAAATGAATTTAAACTTATAACCAAACTCAAAATTTATTTTTCTACATTGTTTGAATTATATAAACTAACATTTATTGGATGGCTGGGCTTTCATTACCCTTAATGAAAAACAGACGCCATTTTGAATTTGATTATTAGATGCTTTCCCATGATTGGATTAAGTCTGATTTTGGATATGTTGTAAAGCAAGGTTAGTTTAGTTGAAAACCACTTCAATCGCTCGTGAAGCAATTTTGAGCAGGTTGAAGGGTATTTTTTCTTAGTTTTCCTAGACTATAAAGATATAGTACCTAAATTCATAAATAATGCTAAATGATTTTTTAAGCGAAAAGATAAACAAATAAATAAAAAATAAAGAGAAAAGTTATTTAGAAATTTAATTATTTCAACTATCAACTAAAATACATTTTTTCTAACTAAACTTTTCGGACATTATATTCTTTTTTTGATTAAAAGAAAAATCTTAAATTGAACCAACAGTGAATTTTAAATTTAGTGTTCATGACTGATGGGTCACTGTCACTGCTGACAAATTAGTCACTCTTTTTAGAATACTCGAAATTTAGTTCTAATTCAATCCTATTTTGAGCACTGCCTATACAGCCCACTGTTTATAATTTTATTCTAGATCATTTAATGTTTTTAGACATCTTTCATTTCATTCAGTAAAGTTCTCAACTTCTTCACTTTGCTAAATTCTTCTTTTAATGACCTACATCATCAAGTAAAATAAGAAGGTGAAATGATGTAAAAATCAGCGAGGTGATAGAAAAAACTACCTACACCTGACCGGCATCGGCAGTAGCGTTCACACCTAAGCATAACCATATTCTTAAACACACCCGTTACGAAATATTTATACATAATAATATCAACAGGGCCACAGGGCTCATAGTTTTAATCAAATTAATCCTTTGTGGGTATGTTTTTGTATTTCGTAATTAATATTTCAGAAACTTCATTACAAATAAACGTTTAAAAGCAATACTGTTTCATTTGCATTGTTATATGTGTTTTTTCCAACATCATAATTATTAATAAATACACAACTGAAAATCATTTTATTCTTTACAAAGCCGATTTTCAACCACTAGTAAACGTTCAGTGCCTGACAAAAGGAATCGATCGGTTACAAAAATATAAAACTAAAAATACATCAAAGTTATAATGTCCAAAAAAAGGATAAACATATTTCTTCAGGTACTGAAGATGACCACTATTGTTTGAAAATCTATAGTCCACAGGCCACCATAAGAAGTGAGTCGCTGATTGATAAAGTTTTCTTACCTTATGGAATCGCTTATTTATGCCTTGTCCACCGATGAATTGGGTATATGGCAACTGGGCGCTGGGCCATTTCTTTTTTGTTGACATGCCAAACTTGCCCTTCTGCGGGAACATTGAAAAGAGATAGATAAAGTTTTGATTTTCACAGGAGCGTTTAATTAAATTATTTCAAAAACAGTGGTAAAGGTGGCCACCGATAAGAGTGGGCCGTTTGGGGTGGCCACCACCCCAAACATATCGCTCGCGGGGACGTTGAAAAGAAAACGACCCACTCGTATCGGTGGCCACCTTTACCACTGTTTTTAAAATAATTTAATTAAACGATCCTGTGAAAATCAAAACTTTATCCATCTCTTTTCCATGTTCCCGCAGAAGGGCAAGTTTGGCATGTCAACAAAAAAGAAATGGCCCAGCGCCAAGTTGCCATATACCCAATTCATCGGTGGACAAGGCATAAATAAGCGATTCCATAAGGTAAGAAAACTTTATCAATCAGCGACTCACTTCTTATGGTGGCCTGTGGACTACTACTTTGTACAAGTTTTATTAGTATTTTATTTCATTTATTTTTTATTTTTTTATTTTTTTGGTTTTAGTCTCATTGAACAGCCATTTATTGTACAATTAAGTTAGTTCTAGCGAAGAAACGTTTTTCTTCGTTCCTAATCGTGGGATCTCACTGCTCATGTAGAAAAATAGACTGTCAATTGGTGTGGCACATAGCTTCCTCGCATCCTATTACGTACTTTATTGATTTTATGCTTTTACAAGCCATTATTGTCTATTTTGTAAAATTGTTTCCCCCGTTTTTTGAATAAGCCAAAATTGTTTGAATTTTTTACATGCATTAAATATCAATTTAGCAAAAATTAAAGAACGCACACGGTTCAAATTAATCTGGGGCTATCTGCGGGTTACTTTCGATAAACTATAAAAGTTTCATACAAACTTATCTGATTTGTATTGAAGCAATAAATGTATGTTTGTGGGCATGTAGATGAGAAACAAATAGGCGCAGAAGGTTGAAACTTATATGGGACCAACAATAGGCTAATCATGACCTAGCATCCAATTTCATTAAAATCGGACGTGTAGTTTTAAAGATATGTTGGTTCGCAAAAATTGAGCGACAGACCGACAGGCAGACACGGAACCAATTAATGTTCCCGGATGTCTGAAACGGATTTCTGTCTTAGAATTTTTGCAATGGGAGACACAAAATATTTTCGTTCTTCCGAACGATCATATAGCTTCCTCTACCTTAACGGCTTCCTCTACGGTAAGCTCGGAAGGTAAATCCTAAATACATTTACATAATATTAAATAACTGTTACAAAATATTAACCGTCACGAAACACCTATAAACAAGTGTTCAACATTTTAACGACATTTTAGTGCTAAAATTGCGTTTTTATTATAAATATGTACACCTAATTTTATTTAAATTCGTTCAGTCGGTTTAGGCACCACGTTTAAATGCCTTTATAAAATGCTCTTGTTTTTTAAATAATTTTTTCTTGTATTTATATTTTTTTTAAACTTTTTGTTTTATTGAAAGGTCAAAGTCTATCTATCTTTTTTCTGTAGTTCTTGAGTCTGATAAGCAGGTGTTTCTTAAAAGCAGTCAAAGATCATTCTTTCACTTCCACTCTCCATCAACTTAAGATAAAAAAATCATCCTTCCATACCCTTTCTTATCTTGCAGCACGCAGCTGCTATAGGAGAAATTAACGTGTGTATATCTTAATTGTGTTAGCTTGCACCTCAAACAGACCACAAAATCTAAACTGACCGTTTCAACAATTATTTATTATTATTGATCAGTTCACTAAGTTTTTAACAAAGTGACTATTTTATTAACTTAAGTGAGTGGCGTTTAAGAGGACCAACATTTGGGTACTTTTCATTTTCTCCCTACTCAACCTATCAATATATCCTGGTGGGATCTTTCTGATTAATATTTTGCATTCATCTATCTTCGAAGAACTTCCACATCAATTTTCAACATATTATCTTCCTACCTTTCCTTCTGTTTTATCCTTATTTTACTGACTTACATAATTACCTTTTTTTTCCCATCAACCTATGACCTCATCCCTTGATTTTTCAACTTAAACAAGACATCAAAAATTTACTATTTTATTTCATTTAAATTGATTTTCATAATTTATTCATTAGTCAAGGACTTTGATATCTTTTGTTTTAAACCTTTATTGTTATTGAAAGAAAATTTTTCTTTACTAACTTTCCTTTAACTTTATTTATTTTTTTCAAGAGAATTCTATATTGTTTTGAAAATTATTTTCAAGTACAGTCCACTTCATCATTTAACTTTTGTACCTTTTAATTTCCCTTATCTCACCATCCCTATACATTTAGTTAAGGTTGTGATGACACTATAATTGCCAAGTCCCCCTCGACTCAACACCACCCGTTGTTAAATACATTGTTCAAAACAATTTTATTTGGATTTTGCAGACCGAAAATGTAAATCCATGGAAATCTCAAAGTACATTCTTGAACATCGCTTATTTATAAATCATGCTATCTATATGGGAAAGTAAAAACTAACGCATATTATTAAATTAAAAACTATGACAATTTTAATTTAAATGTTTATTATACTCTTGATATCAACTTAATTTGCTCAAAGATTTTTTAGCTTACAGCTTATATATTTACTTACTATTATTTGCTCCAGCTATATCTGTATCTTTTCTCCACTTCCTGCTTCTCATGGCTGCTGCAAATTTATCAGTGTAAGAGCCAAACTCCCCAATAGCGACATCCATTACTGAAACATCAAATAGTGAACATAATATCAACTTAATAGATCAGGAAATAGACGTTCTGTAAACTATATCCTATGTCAAAACTTGTTTTACGTCGTATTTAATCGTCGAACTGATTATTGATCTGCAAGTTGAAATTTGGTGTAATCGGAAAATACCGGATCTAATTACAACAATCCTCTTTCAGTAAACTAAAAACTCCACATTCTGGTATAAACGTTGATGGTACATATAAGTAAAAGTTTTGCAAATGACCACGAAGATAAATTTCACGATATTTTTCAAATTTAGGCATTTCTCAAACCAATATACGGAAAACTTAAATTATTATATTCATTAGAATTTGCATGGACGAGATCAAACGAGCACAAAAGAATATATACGAACGAGACAGTGTAGACACAACAAGAAACATTAACCATTTATATCAAGTACCACCAAACGCAATTCTTTGGTTGTCGGTATTTAAATGAATAAGATAATATTTTTATTTTATAAACTTATAAGAGTATATAATAATTATTTATAAATCATGCTATCTATATGGGAAAGTAAAAACTAACGCATATTATTAAATTACAAACTACTACCTTACTAACTTTTTATTTTAATTTAAATGTTTATTATACTCTTGATATCAACTTAACTTGCTCAAAGATTTTTTTGCTAACAGCTTATATAATATTCGTGCTCGTTTCTGTACAATAGGTGTGTTTTTTTTATTTTTTTGAACTTTGACATTCTATTGTTACATACTGTAATCAGCTGGGTTGTGAAAGATAGGACAGGGCAGGCCGATGTGGTCAAGGAAGGTAAGTAGTTTCGAGGTGTCCCCCTGGTAAACAACTTGCCCATTAGCAAGGAAGTAAAGATGATCAAACATATAAAGTACTGCAGCTGATGGCTGATGTATAGTACAGATCACTGTCCTACCTCCCAGGGCAAGTCCTTTCAACTCGCTTACCAGTAGACCGCAGCTTGAACTGTCCAAACCTCTGCAAACAAAATAATTCCTTCAATTTAAAACATAGCAATATAAAGGAGAATTTATACTTCAAATTCAATAATATTTCATATTATTTCATTTATTTGTTTTTGAAGCGAGCGTAAGCGAGCGAAATATGCATCTTGTCTGATATCTGTCTCTGTGTAACGTATTGCCCTTTATCTATTAACTCATCATGAATCATTATTATCTATTTTTTCAATATTCAATACATATTTATTACTTATTACTATACTCTCGCTTCAATGATAGAGCCACGCGATGCCTAGTATATGGAATGCTGAAAATTATGATTAGTTTGTATCTATCTATACTTATAAAATTAAAGTTTTGTCGATTCATTGATTAGAAAAGAAGATTTGTTAGATACTTTTTATTTCATTTCAGATTTAAGTTAAATTAAACATTTGACGGAAAATTTGGAAAATGGTCATTGTTTTGAGAACAATTTTGAGTCGTCAGTGGACAGTAACCCTAAAATAGATCCTGTAAATAAACAAGTTTACCTCCGAAACATATTGAAAGGAGAGGCATTTGCTATAGTAGAAGGTTTGGAACTGTTAAAACAAAACTACGAATTCATAAAAGAAAAGTTATAAAGAAAATACGGTGACAAAAAGAAAATTATAAACAATCATATTGAGTTTATCGAAGGATTGACAGGCTATAGTATAATAGGCTATAGTATTGTTGAACAAAATAAGCTTTATCTACAAATTCAATCTTGAGTAGACGCATTAAAATTTTTTGGAGAAAAATTCGACGTAGACCTACTAAACAAGAAAATGTTACTACTTTTTCCCTGGGGAACTAGGACTAAAATTGTTAGAGTTTGCGGAAGACAGACAAATTGATAAGAGTAATCTAATAGAACTGATGAACTTCATGTAAAAATATTTCGAAAAATTATTAATAATTGATGAAAGTTAAAAAACGGATGAATCAGAATTACAGATAGGATCTACTATTGAAGCGTTGAATATAAGGACTAAAGAAAAAAATCACCAACATTTATAAACTTGAAAAGAAACGACAAAATTAGCAAAATATGTGCATTTTGTGAGGAAAGAGGCTCAATTTGGGCTCAAGACTGTAAACATTATAACTCTGTAGAAAAAAGAAAACAATGCCTGATATACAGAATATTTCATATGGTTATTTCGTAGCGACCACCTTTCCAAAAACTGTCCTAAATTTAAAAATTTACAATATATAGGGAAAACCACAACACGGCACTTTGCGAAAAAAATTAAAGGTAACCGAAGGATGTTACCAGGAACCATGTAGGAATGAAATGGAAAGGATCAAGAATACACACGATTAAGGTATGGGTCGTCAGGCAAAATGGAAAAAGACGCTTGACAAGATGTTTATTAGATACAGGAAGAAGTGTATAACGTAAAATCATTAATCGAAGTCAGCAAAATGAATAGGAATATCCGAGAGTTCAAACTGGTAAGTAAGTTTGTCAACATTTCTATTAACAATCAAGCTCTTGAGTCAAATAACGAAACGAAGAATATGAATCAGTTCCTTATGAAATAAAAAAATAATTCTGAAAATCAAATTCGCTGACGAAAAAACCGAATGTTGTGATTCCAATATTACTATTATTGGAAAATTATTCAGAAAAAAACAATAAGATTAATTGAAGGATTAGTTTCATCAAATACAAATTTTGGATGGATAGTAAGTGGAGAAAAAAATTCAGGAAAAATAAAAGAAATAAGTAACAACAATATAAATTTAAATAATTCAGAAGAAGAGTATAATAAAATTAAAATTATCTTGGATTTAGAAACAATAGGAATAACACAAAACACTTTTAACTGCTGTATTTCAGTTTAAACTGGTTTTATCGAATGTCCTTTGCCAAAACAAGTTGATTGACTATTCTAGTTTCACTTCCTTCGGGTTTTTTACATTATTAACTGTTGATCTGACAGGTTTTCTACATCATAAACTAAAATTAACATATTTTAGCATAAATTACGTAAAAAAAATGGTTTCTATTTATGCAGATATTAAAAATATCTTGATATAAATGATATAAAAATAAACATTACCGTTGATTGATAAACTACTGAGTTAATTGGGCGTTGCATTTATTAGCTATACTGTACGTATCACATTAATTGACAGAAGGGAAATAAATAATTATATTTAATTATAGAACTTATACATGACATATAGCATGTAACTATTATACACTATATTATAATGGAAATTAATTCACTTGAATAAACACTTGGTGTATAATATAAAAATTAAATATATTATTGCCGAAACATAGTATAAATATAAACATAATCAGACGATCGTTTCAGTCTATGTATAATTGTGATTGCGCAAAAAATGAGATACAGATAGACCGACAGACTGACACGGAACCAAAAATGTTCCCTAATGTCGGAAACGAATTTCGGTCTTGGAAGTTTTGAAATCGGTGACATTAAATTAACAACAAATTACGTTCTTCAAAATTATCTCATAGCTTCCGTTCTACCTTCGGTAAACTTGGAAGCAAAAAAAAAAAGTCTGCCAATTAGTGTGGCACATAGCTGCCTGGCATCCTATTACGTATACTTTAATGATTTTATTCTTTTACACCTTTTTTTGTCATATTTATTTATCCCTCCCCCCCCCCGCTTTTTTAATCTATCAAAATTATTTTGATTTTTTACATGATATAAAGAATCAATTTAGCAAAATTTTAAGATCGCAGACGGTTGAAACTAATCTGGGGCTATCTGAGGGCTACTTTCGACAAAGCATTAAAATTTCATAAAAATCAAATGAGTATTTATTGAAGTCGAAGAAATTAAAAATGTTAGTGTGACATATGCCAAGATATGACAATTGTTTAATATTTAAATTGTTTTTTGAGCATTTTTTTGTCTTTACTTATTTTTACTTTGTTTTGCTGTAAAGTATAAGGAGTTCAGCAGTTGTTTGAAAGCTTAAAGAATTAGTTTTCTTCTAGTAGTTTAATTATTGTCAAAGTACGACACAGTTAGTTCTTCAGAACGATTACATAGCTTACCTACCTTCGGTAAGCTCGGAAGCAAAATCTGTGTTATTCCAGTGAATTAATCATCATTACGTCTGATTTCCACATACCAATTTTTTAAAATAATAATATAATTACCTACTTAAATATTGAAAATTAAATATTTGTATAATAACTGTGCTACCCCATGATAAGATATTATAACGAAACTGGCAGATTCCATGGGTCTACTTACCCAATTCTTAGTAGTTCAGAGATTTGTAAAACCTACTTTTTTGAAGTAGGTGACCTTGAAACTTTTAAATCCATCAAAATCTCAAATCAATTATTTCTCACATCACTATACATTTTGTATGTATACATAATATGAGCTAAGTACATATATGAAAGAGTAAAACAATATCAGAGTTAGTAAATGAGTTGACACTTACGAAGTAGGTTCGTCTAGGAATAGAATGGGTGGGTTGCCAATGAGTTCCAGACAGACGTTCAGTCTTTTCTTCTCTCCTCCTGAGAGTCTGCTACATCGAGTCTTCTTAGTTTCACTCAGTGACATGCTCTCCAGTAGGTTGTCTATCTAAGTGAACAGACAACGACTTTATTATTACTTAGGCTTCCATAAGTATATGTGGTCTACTGTTCACAGAACAAATATAGTTGTCAAAAATTCAGAAACACGAAAAATGCTGCTTAACCAAGTCTACCCTCGTAGTGTAGCTGATTTTAAGAATTGTAGCTGCTAACTAGTGATTCAAAACGTTTCTCGCACAATATATTAATATTTTTTAAACTGGCTATAAAACCTATTTCATTATATTTCAGTACTGTCCTTCAAACCCAAACTTTAAAAACTACAAATTATTCAAAACAAATTTTTACGACTTGCTACAAATTCATCTAGAGTTGCCAATCACACGAACTAACCGGGATTAAATATATTCAAAAGTATTTAATAAATTGTGTAGCTTTTAGAAAGTTTATTGTATTTGAAATCCGTCTCAGACATCAGGGAACATATTACCTAAAAAACGGTCTGAGACAACTCAGACAAACTTTCTCATGTACGAGTTCATAATTACTTAGCCTAATGTTTTCCATTTATTAGTTTTCGAGTTTTCGTAGGTATATTTAATTATTATTAGACATTGTATTTAAATGTATCGAATAGGGAAATCGAATTCTGCCTCTCTCCGTTCGCGTTTAAAGCTATTTTCCAAGGAACTAGATATTCCCGGGAAAACGGCTTTTATCGTTAGATTCGTATTTAAATGGACTACATTTTCACGTTTTTTATTAAAATTTATTTCTCGATTTCGCCTTGGGGTATGATTTTTCTGAATATTTATGACAAATTTCGTAAAGAAAGCCTAGTTGTTTAGGCTCCACGCGTGAGCACAGGCAGATTTTTTTAAAAACCACTTTTTTGGACTCAAGGGACCTCAGATCCATAAAAATTTCAAAATCAAGTATTCGCGCCATCTCAATACTTTTTCTTTATATGAGAAAGTAAAAACGACTCGTCATATTCTATGGAAATTTTAATAGCAGGTCATAATAGCCCATTGTTGGTTCCATATAGGTTTCAACCTTTTGAATAAGAAGCTTATGTAGACAGTATTCGTATTTTAAAAGAGGCCATAAGAATCGATATAGCTGTAGAAGAAGTAAATGGCTGTACAAATATTGTCCTCCAACCAGAAATTTAATCTGGATTCTTAAAGTTTGAGCCTCATTTTAGAAGCTCGTGATTAATTTCCAAAACCTGATGCTATTAAGAAAAGACATCTTACCTATTTTGCATCTCCCTTTTTACCAAGTTCAGCTTCCTCCACCTGTTTAACATGTAAGCTATCGAGTATTGGGTCTAACTTCTCACCACGACGCACACGTAAATCATATAGTTAAGTTGATGCTCGTGGCTAAAACACAATTAATGCATTTTCTTGTTCCCTTGAAATACAAAGGAGAAAGCGAATTATTTCCACTCATTTAGAAACACATATGAATAAATTTAGAGGACTGTGTTTAGAGAATTCATTTACAAAAGTCTTAGGCAGAAAACCTTTAAGACTGATAAAGCTAACTTTGGGTTATCTTATGAAGATAGCGTAGCCATGCTGACACTTTTCTTTGGCAACAGTGAGGCTACCATTGAGGCTTGGGTTTGAAAGTTCAGGGAAGGCCCAGCCTAAGGGAAGACAACCCGAAATCTGTGGTCGAGTTAGCTGAGGATCTCCGGACTGCAGGTATCATCCTCAAGGGCAAAAATTATTCTCTAAGATATGTTTAAAGGAGGTTGTGTCTCGCTTGAAACTTATATGATCCATACAAGTTAAACCAACGTTAGGCTAATTATGACCTATCATCTAAGTTTCATTTAAATCAGACGAGAAGTATTCAAAATAAGATGGTTCGCAAAAATATTAAACGACAGACCAACCGACGCAGAGAGTTACGGGACCAAAAATGATCCCTGATGTCTGAAACGGATTTCTGTCTAGGAATTTTTCAATTCGGAAACATTCATAATGCTTTCGTTACCTTTTGAAGAAAGGGAGGAAGAATAATTATATAAATTAGGCAATAATAGGCGTAAGAGCAAAACATCATTAATCTTCGATATAGGATGCGAGGAAGCTCTGTGCACAACTTGTTACGAAAAACTTATCATTTTACCTGTTTTTGTTTGTGGCCTCGGACATATTATATTTTGTAAATTATCGTGAAGATAATATAGATATTCCGAGTGTCAATTAATTAATTTATTTACCTTATTCTATTTAGTTCCGGACGTTAGGGTATTATTGAATTGAGAGTTTAGGCACCTTTGGCCGCGACTGGGTTGGCCGTATGTTTACATTGTGATCGGCCGAGTGGAAGAACGGATGGACATTCCAGAGCACGCCAGTGAGTGGTGATCCCCATTGTAGTATACGGATCTTAGTAAGTAGTTTTCCTCGTGAGATGATTGTTAGGATTTCACAAGCAAAGTAACATTTCTGGAGAACTTGTATTACTTTATATCCGGAGAGATACCCTCACACAAATTTCGGGCCACGCTAGACCACTGCTCGGGATAATAAATGTTAGTTCCTGGCCAGGGATATTAGGGAAGAAATTAAATTGTTATAGGTTTTCATGTTATTTATATTAGGCACATTTATAATTTATTCTAATTGTTATAGTTTTAATTTATAAATTTATTTATTTATTATTAGGCATGTTTAAATTTATAGTATATGTTATTAGTTTTGTTAGATTATTTATGCCTCACACTAACCCCTAACCCTTACTAGCCCATTAGCTTCAGAGTTATAGAACATTGTGATAGATTTAACTTAATCACCTATTATAGCTTGTGTGAATATAGATTTTCTTTTTGCTACTGTTAAGAGGGAATTTCTCATCTCCCCTCTTGCTGAGTTTCCCTAGATAAGGTGGCACCCCTTTTCCCCTTATTTTCTCCTTCGTGATAACCTATTTCCCTTCTGGCCCCACACCCTTCAACCGACTGAGTCTCGGCGAATAACCGTAACAAACTAATTGGCAAACTATTTTTACTTGGTATTTAAAATCGACAAGTTTCATTTAAAATCTAAAATGTTAATAACTATAAAAATAAAAAAATAAAAATAGACCACCAATTAGTGTGGCACATAGCTTTCTCGCATCCTACCGTGTACTTTATTGTTATATTACTTTTTTTGTTATATATTACATCAACATTATTTTAAATAATAATTTTAAATTTGAAGTTCATGTTTACGCGAGCGTTGCGCGCGAACGCTTCGGTGGATTCGTCGTGGGCATTGGTAAAATGAACATTTCTACCAAATTTCATCAAAATCGGTCTACTTTACTTAAGTCATCGTTACACGTTTCAGACACACGGACACAGACCGACAAATAGATACGAGACCAAAAATGTGTCCTGACGTCTGAAACGGATTTCTGTATTGGAATTTTTAAAATCGGAGTTATAAAATTTGTTCGTCCTCAAAAGTGAACACAATGCTTCCGTTACCTTCGGTAAGCTCGGAAGTAAAATATAAGAAGGATTAAATGAATATACGAAATACACCAAATTAAAAGACTAAATAAAATATAATCCCCGTCAAAAGTATTGCAACCCCTACAACCCTTTCTACAAATTGCTTTTCCATTTTTGCAAAATAGTTTGGGGTTGCTATACTTTTGACAGGAAGTCAAGTTTTAACTTACGAGAAGGCTTTTTGCCTCCGCATTTATGGAACGCCCTAGCTTGACATTAGTTGCGTGCATCATTATCTCGCTAACTGTGAAGCACGGGAGCAGGTAATCATCTTGCAATATGTACACAGAAAACTCCTTGATAAGACGTCTCATTTTGTCCTCTAGTAAGTTGTTTGCAAATATATTCCCTCCAACCCCTTCTTTTCTAAAAACAATAAGAAAACAAAACAGTAATGATAGAGGCACAGAGCTTGGAAGGTATTATAGAGGGAGCATGAGCAAAACTCTCTTCAAAAGTTGATCAAAATTTAGACCAAGGAGGTGGTGCTGCCAAGTGGTAAAACTTATAAAACTATTATATTGTTATCCTTAATAATTTGTCTATTGGCGCCTAATAGCTTATCAGTGTTAGCACCAGTATCAAGTATTATTTAAGAAATTGTATTTTTTTTCTATCTTCTATATTTTTGTTAATGCATGCTTTCATTAAAAAACATTTTGCTCAAACTTTGGTGCTTCTAAAGCCTCGTTTCCATTCTAACAAGTTCCAGGCACATATTTCAGGCTTTAAGCCTCGTTTACATTACTACAAATTTGTCCCGCAACATATAGCAGACTGTTTCCGTTATAACAAATGGAAACGGGGCTTAAGAGGCAAAACATACAAATACTAACTTTGTCGAATATCATACAGAAAAAGTACTTAACTTGTGAAAAAAACTCTTTTGTAAATTTCCAAGACGTACTTGATTTTTCGAAACTAAAATTATGACAAAAATTAGTTTCCATTCAAGCAGGGCTAGGGCTGAACCTCAGAAGATGAAATTTTATTGCGTAATTAGTACCTTATCTCTGTTTGAAATTATAATTATTTCTACTACTATTACACAAAGCATTGCTTTTAAGGTACACTCACATATTTTTGGTTATATTATATGTATCTGATTATGTATAAATTATGTGTATTGAATTCTCCTACAACAAAAAATATTTTGTTGTTTTAGGTGTTATTATAACTGAAAATATTGGTTCAGTTTTCTCCCAACAACCGTTTCTATGACCTCCAGCTGTTCCTAATGTTTAAGATTTTTCTTCATTACAAACTCGCAAACTACTGAAAACAAAAGTAAAATCCTTGTTTTATGATTTGGTTCTCAGTTTATAGTCCAGTGCAATTAGACAAAAAAAAGGCTCAACTTCGAACAAATTAGGGGAAAGCTGAATTTTGGCATGAACCTTGATATTGAGGTTCTAACAAAATGTCAAAAGTCCTCACTGATCCGAGTGCCGCTAAAAGAACTACGCGGGGTCAAAGGTCATCAAAATCGGTGTTTTTAGGGTCCGTAGGCAAAACCAAGGACCCTTACATTTTCCTGCGTGTGTCTGTCCGTCCGTCCTGTCGCCTGCTCTCACGGCTACACTTTTCGTCCGATTACTTTGAAATTTGGCATGTAGGTGTATTGTACCTGCCCACATATGTTAAAAATATAGCGAATAAAAAAAATATTTTCCTAAAATATTAGGGTAAAAAAACTTGAGGGTTAAATTTTTTAATTTTTTTTTCGACACCGTGAGGGGTACCATATATAAGGGTACGTCGAGCTGATTACAAAAATATATAATTCTTTGGTTATAACTTTGATAGGGCGAGCGTATGCAAGTTTGAAGTGGGTGTGAAACGTGTCCCCCCCCCCCCTCTATCTCGCTTATGTGAAGTGCAAAACATCTGAAAAAATTCCTGAACATTCTTCGACCAAAAGTAAAGATACCATTTTTTGGAAATTTCGAAAAAAATATTATTTTATTTTTTATTGACAAAATAAGTTTTTTATAACTTTGGTCTTTTTTTGATGTATTTGTATGGTTGTAATCCGGTTCTGTGGCAAAAAAATACTTTATCAGAAGTTTGTACCTGCCCACATATGTTAAAAATATAGCGAATAAAAAAAATATTTTCCTAAAATATTAGGGTAAAAAAACTTGAGGGTTAAATTTTTTAATTTTTTTTTCGACACCGTGAGGGGTACCATATATAAGGGTACGTCGAGCTGATTACAAAAATATATAATTCTTTGGTTATAACTTTGATAGGGCGAGCGTATGCAAGTTTGAAGTGGGTGTGAAACGTGTCCCCCCCCCCCCCCCTCTATCTCGCTTATGTGAAGTGCAAAACATCTGAAAAAATTCCTGAACATTCTTCGACCAAAAGTAAAGATACCATTTTTTGGAAATTTCGAAAAAAATATTATTTTATTTTTTATTGACAAAATAAGTTTTTTATAACTTTGGTCTTTTTTTGATGTATTTGTATGGTTGTAATCCGGTTCTGTGGCAAAAAAATACTTTATCAGAAGTTTATTTATGTGTTTTGAGAATATCAGACCCATAGGATAGTTCAAAGTAAGCTTTTTAGCATTTAAAAACGCCATCAATAGGGTACTACTTAAACTATACAGTGTGGCCTACGGACCCTCGCTGTGTGCTGACTAGCATCCGAGTGCCGCTAAAAGAACTACGCGAAAATCGGTGTTTTTTTAATATCTCATTACTGAACGTTTACTGAAAAAATGCAAGTAATTAAATTTGTAACTTAAAAAAAGAGATCATTAAGAGATTTCCTACAAAAAAGAGATCATGACTTTTATTCGTAGGTGTACCGGTTTTGGAGATAATCTCAATTTACTTTCTTATTTATCATGAAACGTATGCACACTCCTTTCCACGCCACCTTAGAGGTAAAGTGCAAGGCAAAGTATGCCGAGGGTGATGTGAAATTTGAAACACTGGCGCAACTTTTTGAACCAAGCTCAGAAAAAAATATGCACAAGTTAAAAATTAAATTAGCGCTTGCGCAATTCGCAAATATGTGATAAACTCAAAATTTTATATTTCTTTTAATTTTCGAGTGGGGTATCAAATGAAAGCTGCTGAAGAGTAGGATACAAAAATATATGCTTTTTTGAATTTTGCATGCTTTATTGGTTTATTAAGTTAAAATATACCCAAAAAAAATCCCCTCCCCCCCCCCAACCACTATAAAACGGCTGGTCCTAACATTTTGAAATAATTCATAAAATCCATCAAGAACAAATTTGAACTCAACTTTGAAATTTGAAACATTTTTGAACAAATTTGAAACAACTCTGATAATCGAATTATCTCCAGAACCGTTACACCTACGAATAAAAATCACAAGATCTTTTTTGTAGGAAATATTCTAAGCTACAAATTTAATTTCTTGTATTTTTTCTGTAAACGTGACGGTTATTGAGATATTTACAAAAAACCGATTTTTATGACCTTTCACCCCGCGTAGTTCTATTAGCGGCACTCGGATCAATGGGGACTTTTGACATTTTGTTTACAACCATAATATCAAGGTTCATTCCAAAATTCAGCTTTCCCCTAATTTTTCCGAAGTGCTTTGTCTAATTGCACTGGACTGTTAGTCTTTATTTACAATAATAATAGTCCATTAATAGTCTACATGAGAGTCAATAACAACCTTGTTATAATATTAATAATAATAAAACATTTACTGTAGCTGAAACACATCAATTATATATTATACAATTATTATAATAACATTAATTTAACCACTAGTCGGGTTTAAAACCATGGTATTACCTTCCTTATTTTTATTTCTTATTCATACATTAATAATTTCAAGATAAAAAGAAGTTTATATATACTACGTTTTCAAAATTTTCTGTTGAATCGTATGTAATGTTTATAATATAATTGTTAATGTTATATAATATATAATGTTAGTGAAAAAAAAAATAGTTCCGAATTTATTTACTTAACATAAATGACAACCATCTAGAGAGCTGATCTTAAACCTATATAAAAGGACAAATCTTTGTACAACGGATCTCCCCAACATCAAATCTAAAGCGTGCCATCGATATTATATTTGAAATAATGTAAATAATATAATCGATAAATAATATAATCGATATTTCCTGTTTTGTTAACATTCAATGTTTACTTATCACAAATTTGAGGCCCGTCAAAATGAAGATTGCGTAAATATGGAAGATGGCAAAACAAATATAATAACTTGCGGATTTTTTTCCGAACTAACTTTCCGTACAGCAAAATTTGCTGAAAACCAATTAAATTCTGCTGAAAGGTGGCTAAGAGTATTAAAAAAAAGCATTGTCATCGTGTTCTGAGCTATGCTAAAAGTTTCAAATGTCCAGCTATTCAGGAAGTTAGTTAGAAATCGATTGCCAGATTTGTACCTAACAAACAAACAAACGAGAAAGCAAGCTAATAAGAACGTAGTAAAAATAGAATTTATTATAACTATGTATGTATAATATATGTATATATATATATATATATATATATATATATATATATATATATATATATATATATATATATATATATATATATATATATATATATATATATATATATATATATATATATATATATTATAACTTAATTTCTCTTATTAATATAATTTTATTAATTTGTATCAACCGACCGGATTATCAGTCTTAATTAATAATTTATTAAAGTCTTTATTTACAGAGGCTCAGTCTTAATAGTCCAGGAGATTGCGTGAAAAAAAGTCTGACTATCAAGCTAGACTTTTGTTTACAAGTTAATCTTTAGTGCCTTTTAAGAATATGTGGTCGGCAAAGTTTGTCTGCGGGACATAGCCTGGAAATAGGGATTTGAGAAAAAAAAAAGAAAAAAGAAAAAAAAACGGCGGAAAGCAGCCATGGCCTTCATATGGTCACAATATGATTTTCATGATCCTGAGTAAAAAATTGATTTTCGGACTACTAACTAATTTTGTACTCAGGATCACGAATATCAAATTTTCCACCATAATTTGAGTGGCTTGGCCTTTCTCCACCGGTTTGTTTTTTTCTAATGCCTATTGCTAAGCTATGTCCTGGAAACGAACTTAGCAGACCACATATCCTTAAAAGGCACCAAAAGATTTACTTATCCACAAAATTCTAGCTTAATGTTAGTCAGACACTTTTCTTTGTCTCCTGGACTATAAGTATCAGCTTTTTAAAGGCTTTATTAGTATTTACTCATAGCTTATTAAAGTCTTAACGGTCTTTATTAATCACCTTTTTAAACCTTTATTCACAGTATTAAAAGTCTTGTCTGTAATAATAGTTGTATGTAAAACCTAGTAAGTAAGTACCTTATCTAATATAAATTAGTAATGAGCTGAACAACTCAATCGAAATACAAGTAATTGTACATTACCGTCTAGTGCGGAAAGTAGCTTATTGCATGCGAGTGTGGAGTTTGCACCCGATTGACAGCGAGGGTAGTAAAACCACCCGAGCAAAGCAAAATGCTGTTTTCGCACGAGTTACGTACCGTACTTTATCTACGATTTCTGGATTTTAGTAATAAATACAAAAAAATAGACTGCCAATTAGTGTGGCACATAGCTTCCTCGCATCCTATCATGTACTTTATTGTTATATTAACATATTGTTTATTGTGTAAAAATTATTAATAGTTTTAGCGATCCTTAACACTTCATAGCGGTGTCGCTGTTGGTTTCAATAAAAAATTGTTTTTGAAAAAACTGTTTGTCTCATTGAATAGATGAAATTAGATTTTTTCCCCGACCTAAAATTCCAATTTTAAATTTGAAGTTCACGTTTACGCGAGCGTTGCTCGTGAACGTTTGGATGGATAACGTTGTCCAACGAACTCGTCCTGGGCATAAAATAAACATGTCTACCAAATTTCATCAAAAGCGGTCGACATTTACTCAAGTTATCGTCGCACGTTTCATAATTCTGACACACTGACCGACAGACAGACAGACAGAAACGGGACCAAAAAAGTTCCCTGATGTCTGAAATGGATTTCTGTCTTGGAATTTTTAAAATCGGAGGCATAAAAGTTTTTCGTTCTCAAAAGTGAACACAATGCTTCCGTTACCTTCGGTAAGCTCGGAAGTAAAATTAATAAACTTCCTGTATGTAAGTTCTTATTTCTGTTTTGATAAAGATGAAATTAATTCATTCGTTGTATTTTGTGCCGAATTAATTATTTCGGGAGGCGTATTATTCATCTCATTTTCGTCATAATGACATAAATCACTCATTGGTTTTCACTAAAAACTCGAAATAAACAGTTACATTAATTAGACAAATAGCAAATCAATATTGTGACTGTAAACGAATTCGCTAATCGTGCGTTAAGGTGAAGAATTCTTTTTTATACCCCACTAGGGAAAAAAGGAATTATGAAACGCGCATGCGCAAAGAATACAAGTACGTAAAGAATCACTTACTACGCATCTAAACAGAGATACGATGTTTATATTTCCTACCAATCGTAGATAAAAGAATAAAAGGCTCTCCAGAATGGAACCTGAAACGAACAAAAAAATTAAGAGAGACCGACAGAGACATGCACAAAAAAATAACGAGCTAGAATTAAGTAAAAACAAAATGGCAGGAAGTAAAGACAATTATAGAAAAAAAAACAAAGAAGTTAGCGTGACTTTTCCAAGGTTCAATACTCCATACGTATTATTATAAGAAAATTAGCTATATTATATTTGTATAATAATTGTGTAGAGAAAAATTGATCTATAACTTAATTGACAAGGCAGCAAGTTTTGCAGCTATAAATAATATTAATTATTATTTCATGTATCCGTCTTTTAAAAAATAAGGGTTTGTTAGACCAACCTTGCATGTATGGTTTGCTGATTTTTACTTTTCCGTACTACCTATGGTATAGGAAATAGTATATGTATTATGTTACTAGGCTGTGAAGTGAGTTTTTTCTTTACCGCGGCAATTACATTTACTGTCGAGCGAAGCGAGACAGTAAATATTGCCAAGGTAAAGAAAAAACACTTCACAGACGCGTAGCATATGCTATTTTTTCCGAGGTAGCAGACAATGATAAAACATTAAATAATAATCACTAATCAAAATATAATAATACGAAATATTAGTACATACTTAAGACTTAAAAAAAGAAACCTTAAAAAGAGGTTACACTATAAGAAAAGATAAATAAAACGCATTGACATCTAGCGGATTTTAATCGTACTAGAAGCATTTCTACAAAGACTGCAGCGGTACTAACGGAAGTTTTGACAACTACCCGCCGGACATAAAAAATCTTTTAGTTCCTAGGATGTAAAAGATTTTTTCTTTACTGCTAGGAGTAATGAAAAGATTTTTTAAGTCCACGTAATGAAAAAATGGATTTTAGCTATGTCTTTTAGGCTCTAAAGTTACTATTTCACAGCCTACCACGGAAAAAGTATAGTTTTATTTTGGATCCTAATTTTTAAGAACTAAATTGTGGACGAGTGTCTTTTTTATGAAGATGTTGATAGTTCAAATGAAAATTAGTGATGTAGAGAGAGTTAGTAGCTTATGATCAATCAGAGTTCACTTTTTATTTTTTTAAGTAAATATGTAGTATTAATATGTCATAAATAGAAATTATTCTGATGGAGTAAAAATAATATTTATATAGATTTACACGTTTCTGTATCGCGTCATCATTCATAATTTGATTGTTTGGGGCTCTTGGAGTTTAAACTACCGAAGTATCGATGAAATAAATATGAAGACCTGAAAAAATCATCTCCCAAGGTGAAGTTATAAATGTTTCGACTTTAAAGTTGGAGGAACTTTCTGCGTAATAACGCAAAAATTAACACATTTTTTAATATTTAAACTAAAATATAATACATTTTAGTCTAATATTATTATTCATTTAACCTTATACATCAATATACCAGATAAAATCTAGTTATAAAATATAAATGTGATGTCACTAACATTCCATTCAGGTTCATATATAAAACCTCATTAAAATGCTATCCAGTGACAAATAATTTATTTAACATTTAAAAAAAAAAAAAAAAAATGTAACTTGAAATCAGTAACATTATTTTTATATGACATAGGTTTTTCCAATTTAGTTAAAACGAAATTTTAGGGTCCATCGGTCCTTGTTAAGTCCGTAGGTCCTTATTTCCCGTGTTTATCTGTCTATCGTTAACAAGTCACAAATTTGAAGCTTTGCAGTTACGTTATGTATAACAACCCAAAGACAGAAATAATATGTGGAAGCACCAGAAAATCAAGTTTTGTATTTATTTTTAATCTAAAATGATTAGTACTTCTTTAGATTGTTACTCCCCTATGTTGTTTTAGAATAAAAATTACTTTGACTAAATAACTATTAAGAAAAAGGGATGTTTAGTCCAATGTACTTTGGGACAAAAGAATATCCCACTTTTGTTTTGATTAGGGGAGTAACAGTCTAAAGAAGAACATTCCGTACACCTTCTTTAGATTGTTACTCCCCCCTGTTTTTTTTTAATAAGGGGAGTAACAATCTAAAAAAGTGCCAAATGATAAATGTGGGGTGTTAAATAAAAGAGGAAAATGTCCTGAATAAAAAATGAATATATTTGGTTTTGTTATTTTCCAGTTTATCTCTGAGCCGTCTGTCCATAAAATTTGTTTATTTTCCGGTCCCCTTCGCCTCTATTTTATTACGAGTAGGAATAGTTTTTAAAACTATCGACCCTTAATAATGGCCAACATTTACCTCTCTTCTTAGGATTTTTAGGAGAAAACTAAAGAAAGAAAAAGGATAAAAAATATCCATTTTCTATTTTAAAAGACATAGATTTGAAAACCAACAAGTAAACTTGCAAAAGGTATTCTAGTAAATTTAAAATCTTTTAGTTGTAAAAATGATTTTTCAAGAATATACATTCAACTTTTTTGTACATTCACCGTGAGTAAATTCACTTTTATCTTATTTTTTATTTTAAAGTTTATACTTTTTGGTCAGTTAGTCTTGATAAACTAAAGGTTTCTCAAGGGTTTCTTAACTAAAAAGCACGTGGCTAAATAACTACTTCATGAAAGTCTTAATATTAAACTTTTTGCTTCGTTAGTGGAATGCTACAGCTTAGACTGTCCAAAGGAAATTCTAAATCAACCATTAGAATACATAAATGTTGTAACAACATGTAGACATATATTTTTTCCGTGGTAGGCTGTAAAATAGTAACTTTAGAGCCTAAAAAACATAGCTAAAATCCATTATTTCATTACGTGGACTTAAAAAATCTTTTCATTACTCCTAGCTGTAAAGAAAATTTTTTTCGTCCTAGGACGAAAAACGTTTTTATTGTAGTGCTGGCAGTTGTCAAAACTTCCGTTAGTAGCGCTGCAGTATTTGTAGAAATGCTTAGTACGATTTAATTCCGCTAGATGTCAATGCGTTTCATTTATCTTTTCTTATAGTGTAACCTCTTTTTAAGGTTTCTTTTTTTAAATCCTAAGTATGTACTAATATTTGTTATTATTATATTGATTATTTATTAATATTTAATGTTTTTTCATTGTCTGCTACCTCGGAAAAAATAGCATATGCTACGCGACTGTGAAGTGTTTTTTCTTAAAAAAAAAAAACTCACTTCACAGCCTATAGTCACATAATATACTATTTCCGTGGTAAGCTGTGAAATAATAACTTTAGAGTCTAAAAAACAACAAAAATTAATTTTTTTCATCACGTGGACTTAAAAAATCTTTTCATTTCTCCTAAACTGTATTGAAAAAAGGTTTTACCTCTAGGCAGAAAAATTAAAAACTTAGGTATTTATCAAAAGTGCCGTTTTTAGCGCTGCAGTCAAGTACATGCTTCTTAGTACGATTAAAATCCACTAGATGTCAATGCGTTTTATCTTTTTTATACTCTAACCTCTTTTTGGTTTCTTTTTCTCAAAATCTTAAGTATGTACCAATATTTGTTATAATTATATTGATTAATATTTAATGTTTTTTTTCATTGTCTGAAATGCTTCTAGTACGATTAAAATCCGCTAGATGTCAATGCGTTTTATTTATCTTTTCTTATAGTGTAACCTCTTTTTAAGGTTTCTTTTTTTAAGTCTTAAGTATGTACTAATATTTCTTATTATTATATATTGATTAGTGATTAATATTTAATTTTTTTTCATTCTCTGCTACCTCGGAAAAAATAGCATATGCTACGCGACTGTGAAGTGTTTTTTCTTTACCTTGGCAAAATTTACTGCCTCACTTCCCTCGACAGTAAATCTAGGATAAGTTAGATTTCCTTTAAAAATTCGATACTTAATGTTTGATAAAAGTTAAAAAAGAAATGATGATCAGATATTTCTGATATCTCCACATCTATAAAATAAAATAGTAGTAATTTAACAGTCTTTTGATTATCTTTTAGTCATGTATTCTATTTCCTTTTATCCTAACCAGTTTATAACAATGACAATGATATAAATTCATTTCTGTATTTACATTTACAACAAAACAAGAGTTGATATTATCTACTAAGATAATATCAAATGTCATTATTAGTTGGATTCTGTCATTAGAACCAAATTAATAAAATTGATTTGTGTCTACAATCTTGTTTGATAACTTGGATTTTCTTTCTATTTTAAAATTTGTTTTACATTATTAATCTCCGAATGTAAATGGATATTATCTTGCTAACTGTTTGCTAATTCTCCTTTGAAAGCTACGTAATATTTAAATATTTGTTTTCCTTTGACAAAATTAAGTGTACAATAATAGCTAGTGTTGAAATCGATAAAACTAGAAAAAGAAAATGGTAGTATCAAGTCTCCAGGTTTGTTTTAACTTAACAAATTGTCTTGGGCACTTTTTGTGCTGGAAGCACATACGTAGCAACTTTAACTAGGCATCGCGTGGCACTAGCATTGAAGCGAGCGTATAGTAATAAATAGGTATGTATCGATATCGAATATTGAAATAGAGATAGATAGATATTCATGAATCGTGATGAGTTGATAATTTAAGTGGTTTAACAGAGGCTAATGGTAAGGGAACCAACCTGCATTTTTACTGTTCCACTAACCACACATATCCTTTTCAACTATTTTAAAATGTATCACATCACTACGCAAAAACTTCTGCTTGTCATGCCTGTTTCAATTGTACTTCAGACGATGTAAATGAAGTTTTATTAAAATCGTTACGTTACAACGTAAGATATTGGGCAAAACGTCGTTTTCTCTACATTAAACGGTTAGGTCTTTAATGGTTTTAATGATCTTTATTAATTCATAGCGGTGCCGCTGTTGGTTTTACTAAAAAAATGTATTTTTTATAAAATGTTCGCCTCATCAAATAGGTGATGATAGATTCTTTTCCCGTCCTGAAATTCCATTTTGACATTTAAAGCTCACGTTTACGCGAGCGTTGCGCGCGACCTCTAGGACTGATAACGCTATCCTACGAACTTAGCCTGAGCATAAGTAAGAGGACCATGTATACCAAATTTTAACTAAATCGGTCAACTTTTACTCAAGTTATCGTTGGACACAGAAACTTTACTGACAGACCCACAGAAATACAGACAGGATGCATAGTTTGTTGAACGTAAGAAGCTCGCTTCAATTATTCAATGTTAATTACACAAACATGAACCATGAAGTATAAATATAGTATATATAGGATGTTATTCAAATAAATCTTGATATGTAAATCACTTAAAAAAGCCGTGTTACATACATGAAACCAGATAGGACGTTCAGCAGTGAAGTCTTGCCAGCTCCTGATGGACCCATAATGGCTGTTAGTTCTCCTGATTTGAATAATCCACTCACTCCGTTTAATATTTGTTTTTTACCTACAAACAAAAATAAAATATACTGAGTGTGCACATACATAGATTCCAGTATATTAACTTTCAACCATTTCTAACCACATCCAAAATAGAGAATGAATAGACTTAAAAAATATAATTAATTAATTAATTGTAAATTAAGTTGTAGGCCTTGAATTTTATCAACATCAGTTCCTATAGTACATAAAGTGCATGCCATTTACTTTACGCCTTAATATAACTTATACTACTCCGTAAAAACAAAGAAAATAATAATAAATCCTTTAAACTTAAGAATTTTTTTGCGCTTCATAGATCATCGGCAAGTTAATTTTCTAATTAATAAATAAATTAGTTGATTAATTAATTGATTTTTATTTATTGGTATTAATTGATTTTAAAATTTTAAAAAATAAATTGTATTTTTTTTTTATTTTTTTTTTAAATTATTAATTAAAAATATTTTAAATTAATTATTTAATTTGATAGATGCCTGGAAGAGGGTTAATTAGCACTGCAAAGATTTTGACGGCAGACATAGTGGCACCTAAAACAGTGAAGTTAATATAAAGGATTTAAAGAAAAACTGTTTGATACAACTCATACTAAACTATCTCATATACAATTTGTGATTCGTATTTATATGGACAATTTTAGATTAATTATAATCAATATCGTCGGTTTTTCACGTTGTTTCTTAGGTTAGCGACTAGAGTACACAGGAGCGTCTGCAAACTGTACTTAAATAAATGTTCATTAATTCATTTAAATTTCAGGTTTTACAACGTTATTATTTGACGTACGATTGTTTAAAACGTGCGAGATAAAATTTAAATATGCTTCTTCAGTAGTTTGAATCAAATACTAATTGAGAGGGGCTTGCAGATTATACTTGATTAGTGAGGAGCATTAATATAATATTTTCTCGCTTAACAAAAGAATTTTAATTGATGATAATTCTTTATGATAGATTATAAACCTTTTAAATTGAAAGAATTCACTGACGCAAAGTGTATTGAAGTTCTATAACCCAGCTAATATTTATATAATTGACTAAAGTTTAGCTATTTTAGTTTGTGTAGACAATGAATAAGTCATTTGAATATCAGCTCTAGGTATTTTAAACTGTTTTCTTCCCATGAAAATTGAGCTGTAATATGCCAATTTTAGTCTTGAATTCTTCTTATTCGTACCTTCGAAAATAATTACTAAATATGCCAACCAGTTACTGTACTACTGCGTGTTTAAATATATATATATATATATATATATATATATATATATATATATATATATATATATATATATATATATATATATATGGTACACAATTTGTGTAGTGAGAGACACCAAGGGATGTGCCACGCAAGCGTGACACATAGGAGCTGTTCCAACACTAGACAATACGTCACAAAGATGTTGGCTCGGCATTACGCCATGTCCTGCATCGTTTCGTCGCGTCCGACTCATCAGGGGCCCGACGATGCCCACCCAACTCTGGACCTATACCAACTCAAGAAGATCAGGTATAGGGCTTTATCAGAGACGAGCGTGCTCTCACACCGCCATTCTTGCTTGGCTGGCAAAACAAATCAGCAATGTAATACCGTGTTTTTGCACACTGCAATATAAGGTACACAATTTGTGTAGTGAGAGACACCAAGGGATGTGCCACGCAAGCGTGACACATAGGAGCTGTTCCAACACTAGACAATACGTCACAAAGATGTTGGCTCGGCATTACGCCATGTCCTGCATCGTTTCGTCGCGTCCGACTCATCAGGGGCCCGACGATGCCCACCCAACTCTGGACCTATACCAACTCAAGAAGATCAGGTATAGGGCTTTATCAGAGACGAGCGTGCTCTCACACCGCCATTCTTGCTTGGCTGGCAAAACAAATCAGCAATGTAATACCGTGTTTTTGCACACTGCAATATAAGGTACACAATTTGTGTAGTGAGAGACACCAAGGGATGTGCCACGCAAGCGTGACACATAGGAGCTGTTCCAACACTAGACAATACGTCACAAAGTCTCTGATAAAGCCCTATACCTGATCTTCTTGAGTTGGTATAGGTCCAGAGTTGGGTGGGCATCGTCGGGCCCCTGATGAGTCGGACGCGACGAAACGATGCAGGACATGGCGTAATGCCGAGCCAACATCTTTGTGACGTATTGTCTAGTGTTGGAACAGCTCCTATGTGTCACGCTTGCGTGGCACATCCCTTGGTGTCTCTCACTACACAAATTGTGTACCTTATATTGCAGTGTGCAAAAACACGGTATTACATTGCTGATTTGTTTTGCCAGCCAAGCAAGAATGGCGGTGTGAGAGCACGCTCGTCTCTGATAAAGCCCTATACCTGATCTTCTTGAGTTGGTATAGGTCCAGAGTTGGGTGGGCATCGTCGGGCCCCTGATGAGTCGGACACGACGAAACGATGCAGGACATGGCGTAATGCCGAGCCAACATCTTTGTGACGTATTGTCTAGTGTTGGAACAGCTCCTATGTGTCACGCTTGCGTGGCACATCCCTTGGTGTCTCTCACTACACAAATTGTGTACCTTATATTGCAGTGTGCAAAAACACGGTATTACATTGCTGATTTGTTTTGCCAGCCAAGCAAGAATGGCGGTGTGAGAGCACGCTCGTCTCTGATAAAGCCCTATACCTGATCTTCTTGAGTTGGTATAGGTCCAGAGTTGGGTGGGCATCGTCGGGCCCCTGATGAGTCGGACGCGACGAAACGATGCAGGACATGGCGTAATGCCGAGCCAACATCTTTGTGACGTATTGTCTAGTGTTGGAACAGCTCCTATGTGTCACGCTTGCGTGGCACATCCCTTGGTGTCTCTCACTACACAAATTGTGTACCTTATATTGCAGTGTGCAAAAACACGGTATTACATTGCTGATATATATATATATATATATGCATATATATAAGTAAGTTTCTGTTGTAGCTAGAGAAACCGCTAAGTTTAGGAGAAGAATTCTTGGATTGGTTCACATTAAAAAGGATTCTATACTTCTCTGAATTTCAGGAGTGCATATTGAAAATTTGAATGTGATATATTCTGAAGTGGTATATTGTTTCTTTTTTTCCTTTCTCCCCTTCCTTCCCCTGGCTTACCTAATTATTTTCTTATTATTTTACTTATTTTTTGGTCTTACAAATCTAAATCTGCGGATTACAGTACTTAGTTTCTTCCTACTATGTCGCCAATATTTCCCAAACTAATGCCTTCAAACGATTACCGTAACTGCTAATAGATTTTAAATTTCATTGTGGATATTACGAAGGCTGTGGTGGGGGGGGGGGTTAGATTTATTTCCCGATCTAAAATTCAAATTTTAAATTTGAAGTTCACGTTTACGCGACCGTTGCTCGTGAACGCTAGGACGGATATCGTTGTCCAACGAACTCGTCCTAGGCATTAGTAAAATGAACATGCCTACCAAATGTCATCAAAAACGGTCGACATTTACTCAAGGTGTCGTCACACGTTTCATAATTCTCGGACACACAGACCGACAGACAGACAGACACGAGACCAAAAATGTTCCCTGATGTCTGAAACGGATTTCTGTCTTGGAATTTTTAAAATCAGAGACATAAAAGTTTTTCGTTTTCAAAAGTGAACACAATGCTTCCGTTACCTTCGGTAAGCTCGGAAGCAAAAATAACTGATATGGCTTTTATATATTAAAAATAAATTTTAAATATTAAATTTCAGGAACTGTAGTCCAAAGGTGGCCTCAAGGCTGCCTCTACTTTGTACAGGAATTTATCCAGGTCTGGACTGCTCAGTCCATACCTCAAGGATTGTAAGGCTGCCTTTATGTAATGTCTGGTGGAGATAAAAACAATTATTATTATTACATTATTCATACCTTAATGAGGTTAAAATACCCAAAACTATTTATTTAATAAAAAATAGACTGCCAATTGGTGTGGCACATAGCTTCCTCGCATCCTATTCACGTACTTTGTTGTTATATTAACATTAACATTATTGTTATATTACTTTATTGTTAGATTGTTTATTTTTCGTCTTATATTGTTTTGTAAAAACTATTAATAGTTTTAGCGATCTTTAACACTTCATAGCGGTGTCGCTGTTGGTTTTACTAAAAAATAGTATTTTGAAAAAATGTTTGTCACATTGAATAGATGAAGCTTGATTTTTTTCCCAACCTAAAGTTCACGTTTACGCGAGCGTTGCGCGTGAACAATTAGACGGATAATGCTGTCCAACGAACTCTTCCTGGGCATTGGTAAAATGAACATGTCTACCAAATTTCATCAAAATCGGTCAACATTTACTCAAGTTATCGTCACACGTTTCATAATTCGCGGACACACAGACCGACTGACAGACAGACAGACAGACAGACAGACGGACAATAGACCAAAAATGTTCCCTGATGTCTGAAACGGATTTCTGTCTTAGAATTTTTAAAATCGGAGACATAAAAGTTTTTCGTTTTCAAAAGAGAACATAATGCTTCCGTTACCTTCAGTAAGCTCGGAAGCAAAATTACTTTTATTTATTTACTCTTTTTTCTAACAAGATTGAATTTAAGCTCACAATTATCTTAATTGCACATATTTAGATTAAAAAAAATTGTTTTTATGGAAAAATAAATTACCGGGATCATATTGAAAATTTTCAATGCGTGTTTTTAAATTGTGTCATAAGTAAGTTTTTAAAGTGTTATTTTATAAGTCAGGATACAGTGAATATTATTTGATGAAACCAAGCCTAAAACATGTGCAAAACTTTGCACTCACCTCCCTGTAAACAATAATTGATTGCCAGTTTGCGCCTATAAAGTTGGAATGGGGGTGTCAGACAAAAGTACAGACATGGTAACACGAAAAAAGTTAAGGCCGGTTTCGGTTTTTAAATATTCCTATATGCCTGGGGCTTAACCAAATTAGTTTCAGATTTTTTTATGTATTTCGATTTGATTCTATCAACTTCCAGAGACGTATCAGACGTTAAACTGTTTCTATGTTAGTTTTTTTTCTTTTTCTGTTAGAGTATCGAATGTAGTCATGTATTAGTTATTTATGTAACTAGGCAGCAAAATGGAATTTTGCTGATAAGTTTTTAAGTTTTAGTTCCGAGCCAAAAGGCGAGGATAGGCTCAACAAATTTACTGCATAGGCAAAGCCGAGGCAGGAAATTTACTATTTTACTGACGAGGCGAAGCCGAGTCAGGAAAATTACATGTTGACTAACGAGGCGAAGCCGAGGCAGGCAAATGTTAATTACCTGCTGAGGTGTAACCGAAGCAGGTAATCATTAAACGAGTCAGGAATGTTTCCTTTGCTGTATAGTTACATGCAATATTTTATCTATTAACGGCAGAAAAATTACACTAATTATTATATTCCCTTTTTAATATATAAAAGATTTAAAGAAATTAAATTAGTAAAAAAACGAAAGTTTGAGTCATCAAGAAATCAAAACAATTCAGGGTTGCCACTTTTTTTATTAACAACTGTTTGTTATCTCAATTTTTAGTGATTTTTTAAAAAAATAATCATTGTAAAATAGTAAAATTTGTTTGTCACTATAATTATTTAAGTTATTTTCAAAAAAATATATAACTATTTTGCAGAATATTACGTTTAAATATATAAAAATAAACAATGTAGTAGTGTTTATAACCTGCGATGAAGAAACCTTTTTTTAGTAAAATTTTCTTACAATGTGACAGCCTGTTTGTTATTTTGCTGACACTTTGAACTTTTGCTGACACTTTGATATTTTGCTGACACTTTATTCAAAAGAATCAAGAAAAATGACATTTTGCAGACTGAAAACAGTACAACAATGCTTAATTTTGCTGCCGTGAGTAGATAATAGTATATTATGTTACAAGGCTGTGAAGTGAGTTTTTTCTTTACCGCGGCAATTACATTTACTGTCGAGCGAAGCGAGACAGTAAATATTGCCAAGGTAAAGAAAAAACACTTCACAGTCGCGTAGCATATGCTATTTTTTCCGAGGTAGCAGACAATGAAAAAACATTAAATATTAATCACTAATCAATATACAATAATAACAAATATTAGTACATACTTAAGACTTAAAAAAAGAAACCTTAAAATGAGGTTACACTATAAGAAAAGATAAATAAAACGCATTGACATCTAGCGGATTTTTATCGTACTAGAAGTATTTCTACAAAGACTGCAGCACTACTAACGGAAGTTTTGACAACTACCCGCCGGAAATAAAAAATCTTTTAGTGCCTAGGACGTAAAAGATTTTTTCTTTACAGCTAGGAGTAATGAAAAGATTTTTTAAGTCCACGTAATGAAAAAATGGATTTTAGCTATGTTTTTTAGGCTCTAAAGTTACTATTTCACAGCCTACCACGGAAAAAATATATTACTGATTTTTTCCTATGTTGGCTTTGGCGAGGAAACTATTTATTTATTTAATTTAATATCTTGGGTATAAAATGATAATAGGCATAAGCAACTTCATAATAACCGCATGAGGCACGTGGAGTGCGGGGTCAAGGCTAGTCTCAGCTCAGAAAAATCAAGCTAATAATTATGCTGTCCATCAAAGTAACGGTCCATTGCTAAGGTTCAACATATTATCAAGACCTTGAACGTAACAATGGAAGAAGCCAATTTATCAATCCTTAAAATAATTAGGTAATGAAGATTGTCGATATACTGTAAATAGTAAAAAGAAGACAATTACTCGGACTTACTTGCCGAAAACGTAGACGACGGTACTTGTAGGGAGATGTTTTCGAAGGAGATGTCAATATTACAAGAAGGAGGATCCTTGAGCAGATGTGGCTGGTAAGATCGCTTCCTGTGTTGGTCCAAGATGTCCGTTTCAACGTCATCTTCCTTCTCGATCGTCAAGTCACCATTTATCATCTCTGTAGTTTTCTAATCTGAGAAATTGTCAATCAGTCTATTTATTATGACATTATAATTCCTGTTTAGGTAAGAGTAAACATGCAATTAAAACTCAAAGTGCCGGATTTATTTCTTCAAGTTAACCATAATAGCAAATATTGAATTTTGACCACATTGTTTTTTACTTTTCCTTAGCTTACTTGTCCTTTAAAGTATTGTTTTCACCCAAAAAATCCGAAACCGAGATTTAGAGAAAATTATCTGTTTTGGGTATTTTCAAGACGATTTGAGTGATAATTAACTGGATGTCTGTCTGTCAGTCGGTCAGTCTGACTGTCTGTCTGTCCGCCTGTTTGTCTGCCTTTATATCTATTAACTCCCACAGTTATTAAACTAGAGAGTTGAAACCAGGTACAAAAATCAGTCACTACATATAGTTGTGCTGGTGCTGTCCAGAAAATGATAAATTAGTGACGGCATTAAGCCATTTTTTTGAGTCAGTAAAAAATTCCTAAAAACTGAATACAGGATAGGATTGAAATTTGAACCAATTATACTTCTCTATAAAACGAGATTATCACTGAAAATCGTTTTGACATCTGCCGCCATTTTTAAAATTTACAATTAAAATAAGTTCTTTTTTAATTTATGAAAAAGAAAATGTATAAAAATAATCCATATTCGTTGATTATTATGACTTCAAGGAGCATCCATGCCAAATTTGAAGAAAATCAAACAATGCGTCTGGTCGTAACGAACATTAGTAGACGAAATTTTAAACGGTTTAGGCTGGAGAAGAAATGTTGAAACATTAACTTCGCTCCACTCGGTCAACAATAAATTAATAAATAAAAATAAAACACATAAACACATAAGAATAAATTAACATCAATAGTGATGATACTTATAATAATAATAAAATAAAAAAAAAAAAAACATTTTTTATAACAAGCAGTTAAATTATATATATTTATGTAGGTATATAATCACGTAAACATAAAACGATCCCGTAATTAATTAAAAAAATCAAAACAGTTTTTAAGATAAGTAAAAATAGTAATTATATATATATATATAATAGAATCGGAGGGATTGGAACTATTAAAATTAATTACAAGATTTAATGCAACGAAGTAGAAAATAATATTAGGATTGCTCCAACCCCACTTCAAACTGGTTTGAAACTGTCCGACACATGCGCATCGGACCACACTTAATCGTTTTTCGCTAATGCGCATGAGTCGTACAGTTTGGAACTAGTTTGAAGTGTGGTTGGAACAAACCTATTGTACTTAATAAACAATAAAAACATGCACTAAAAAGAAAAAAAAAGTTCAACAACCACAGTACCAGGAACGGTCACAGTAACATGCATATGTATTACCAGTAGTACAGTAACATGCATATATCACATTTAACGTTTTAAGCTCTATTTATGATAGTGCCGGGCACGGACTGGGGACGTGAGCTGTCCGGGTACAGTGTTTATGTTTATGCTATACCCGGCCACGTACGGGGAGAGTTGGGATAAATTTCATTCATATGGGGAAAGGGAAAATGATCTAGAAACAGCTCTGAACCTGAACAGTTCCGGAATGTTAAAGTGTCTCACTCGGTTTCAACTTTGTTGACAACTATGTTGGTCAACCGTCAACCAAGTTGACAACATTTAACACAGACATTACTTTTTACAAAGTTATCTACGCAAGCTACAAATTGTTAAAGTTATTTGGGTGATGTTTTGGAGTTAAAAATGAGCGAAGAATTTTTATACAAAAAAATTGTATTTTATATAGAAGATGCTCGTCCTACACTAAAGTGGTCTCTGAAGTGAGGAAAAGTTCCGAGGTACCCCGTACCTCGGAACTTACGTACCCGATTTTTTTGTAATCTTTCCTATAATTTGAAAACTCTTGAGCGTTTTAAATTTACTCTCAGAATTCATGTTATCAGCTTATAATTTTGCATTTTAATACAGATTTATTTATTTGATTTTCAAAGGTAAATTTGTATGCAGTATTTAAATAATTACTGCTTATTATTATTACAAAACTATTTCTCAAACAATATTAGAAAATATGAAAATAACTATGTCCAAAAAATTAACTTTTTCCGTGGTAGGCTGATGTGAAATAGTAACTTTAGAGCCTAAAAAACATAGCTAAAATCCATTTTTTCATTACGTGGACTTAAAAAATCTTTTCGTTACTCCAAAACTGTATTGAACATTTTTTGGAACGAAGTTCCTTATGGCACTTTCTGGAGCCCGGGAGTGAATCCGATTAAAACGACCAAAATCACCGTCATAAAATCACCGTCACGCAAAATCCGTCACGAAATCTACAGATGACGATAACTTGAGTAAAAGCTCACCGAGTTAGATGAAATTTGGTACACATGTTCATTTTACTAATGCCCAGGCTGAGTTCGTCGGAAAACGTTATCCACCTAAGCGTTCACTCGCAACGCTCGCGTAAACGTAAGCTCTAAAAGACGGGAAAAAGTGTTATTAAGGAAGCCTGTTACTTGACTTGTTTTGATTATTTTTGTTATATATGTCAAAAATGTCACTTTTTTTAAATAAATAAAATATAATCATGTAAAATTTCACCCTGATACATGTAGAAGCTGTAGAGGAGGGAAGAGATATATTTTATAATATTTTAAATTAATTGGCTGGGTTGGTAGAAAACAGTCCTATTTCAATCCAAACTACTTTAACCATCATACTCTTTCACTATAAACTCATCATGATCAACTTTTTTCTTTTATTTAATATATATTTATAGAAAGACGCTTGCTTTAATTATACAAACAATGATTTTCTTTTAATTTTGCTTTAACTGCCATAGGTGCAAACAGTTTGTTACTTTTAATTTTGTCTCTTTTCTAACTCCGCCTTGTATAAGTAGTTAGCAATGTATACGTACTTAGCAGTGTGATTTTAAAATTTATATTTAATGAAAAATGTAAGGAAGTTCGTTCCTATCGGGTGTCCCGCGACACCACACTTATTTTTTACCTCCTAGGAGCAGTAAGGGCGTTAATGCAGGTCGAGGGTGAAGTTTGAATGCATGAGCATGTAGCACGAGCGCATTTAACGCCCGAGGCCTGTCATGTCGCTTACTGCTCGTGGTGCGTATTTTTATGGTTCGTGAACACTTGTCATGGAAGTGTAAATACCACATTGACGTAGGTCCAAGTTGGAAAACATAGCATCAAGTTTTGAGCCATATCGTGTTGTTGGCAGCATAGGAGATTTCAATGTAGTCACCCGCCATATTGACCGCCATCTTCAAAATATTAAGTGTAAAATTTTAATAGTTGCATATTCTTTTTCTACACTTCAAAACCTTTAAATTTATGTATAACATGTCATGGTGACTAAAAACTTGGAACATTAAGTGTGAAAACTCCAAAGTGTTCAGTCGTCACAAATGCCGAGCACTGTTTAGTTTATGAATTGAAACATGCCAACGGTCAGCAGACAGACAGAGCCGTTATACAAGGTTTCTTTTCGTACTTCGTACAGAAACCTAAAAGGATGGTTTGAAAATGAAAAACAATTATATTTAATATTAAATAAAACTGTATATTAATTATACTTAATACGAAAAATGAAAACAAAAATATAAAATTGAAAAAGAAAAAGAAAAAGAAAAAGAGGAAATGTTTTATTCAGGTTTGAAGCGGCAATGCTAATACGTTTTAGCGGTAGAAACGAGCGACTTCCATAGATTAATCAGGCACACAGGGCCTGTGAACTCAGCTTTATAAGTTCACCGTTATGCAAGGCGTCTTTATTAGGCAGCTTGTTATTGAAGTGAGCCCAGCTGCTTATCTCACTAAGTCTCGTAACGTTAGATCGCGAAAAAATGCTTCCCATAACTACAGGTACAACCTGTAAGAATATTTTTAACTAAAATATTCTAATTAAACTAAAAATCGTGGTACTTCACACTACTAAAAGTATGTTACAGAAATAAATATTTTATCATGTCTCTCTCCTCAACCATATATACTTAAATTAAACATAAAGAAAAACCTTTAAACCAGTATATTTTAACTTATTGATTCAAAATTAAAATTACAACTTGCTACGTTTTACTGATAGTGGGACCATAAAACTATGTGTGGGCACAAGGACCATAAACTTATACGTAATGCCCAAACGACCAATAAATAATTACCTGATTATATATAATAATACAGATGTGGTTAGAACTGAACTTGAGTTGTAGAATCGTTATTTTCTCGCTATTTTAACGCGCGTTTGGGCTATATAGATAAAATAGTTCAATATTTTCATTTAGCCTCGGTGACGACACTGCATGTTTTCCCCCACCCTTCTTTCCTGTGCACTTGTGCTGCCTTCCGTTCAGCTGATGTACAGAGCCGAATATGTAGGATTTAATTACAATATTATCAGCGTGTAGTGTGGATCCAAGGGTAATACAAAAACTCTCATTTAAGAGGCTAAGTTTTGGCTCGACAAGGCTTTTTCAGGCCTAGAAATAACACTTTATTTAGAAGAGCTTCATAATACATTGCTTTAAGAAGTTTACTTGAGTAGTATTCAGAAAGTACCAGTATCAAGTTTTAGTGAGGATCGTTATGGTTGTGAATAATGAAAGTGTCAAAAATACATGTAACATACATTGTTCTTTCGGTTTCCATAAAATTAATATCTCCTCATTCGCGGTCTGAGCATATTGTACGTAATAACCATACATAAAACTTAATAATCTATACAAATGACTAGACGACGGATTATAACAGTAAAAACAACGGAAAATAATTAACAATAACAAACTGGAAATTTGTAGTATTAAAAATTCATATCACATAGTTATCAAAGAATGCCAGTTCTCTCATTAGAATACTTTAACGCGAAATGATAAAAATATATTGTTTGAGCTTGATTAATAATTCATCATTCATTATAAATAATTTTTATAATATTATAATGAATTTACATAAAATAAACTATATATGTGTCCTCGGGCAACTTCAATAGTATGTTGTTATAATGTCCCACGGCGGAAACTATGAATGGAAGTGATGTAAATACCACTATAATATTTGTTTAGGGATCTAGAGTTTGTTTTAATGTTAAATGTGGATTCTGATCTGATAGCAATGTTGAGAGCTTCCACCATCTTCCTACGAATGGATTTATTTTCAATTCTAATGATTTTAGTTTCCTCAAAATTAAATTTGTGTTTTGTGGCCAAAGCGTGACAGGATAAGGCAGCGATATAATTACACTTACTTTCATCATAATTATTTATGATAATCATAAATAATTATTCAAGTTTTTTTTCTTGTGTTGCTTAAGGTGATAGCTAATTAAGCTGTCCGGTTTTATTTAGTGATTTGTAACCAAATTATATATTTGGGCAATCAATTTTAGTCAAACGTTTTTGAGCCTGGTTTGATAAACCTTTAATAAAGGGCACTCGGACAAATTTAGTGGGAGGGTCTAGGGTGTATACAGCGATTATCTACTTGTATATTGTTTGAAGTGTAATGCGAAACGGAGTGTTTGCACCACAATTTTTGATAAGGCCAGTCGGGTAAAAATTATCTTAGAGATTATTGAATATTTTGGTTTTTACTTTCTCATATAAAGAGAAAGTATTGTGATGGCGCGAAAATTCATTTTTGAGATTTTGATGGATTTACCAGTTTTGAGGTCCTTTTAGTCCAAAAAAGTGGTATTTAAAATATGTCTGTCTGTCGTGTGTCGCCTGTCGTCTGTCTGTGCAGAATCATGGATACTAAACTACTGGGCCAATTAATGTCTTAGATTATACTTTCATTTACTATTTATCATAATTATATTTTAAGAACACATTACAATGAACATATTTTTATGTTTTTTTTTTTTTTTTTTTTTTTTATGTTTCATTTTTAAAAGTAGATTCGTTTTAAGAATTATAACATTGGTCAATAGCTTTTAAAATATGAGAAGAATCAAATTATTAGAGTAAGAACATTAAGGCATTATTTCATTCTCTATTTATGATTTAAACAAAAATAAATAAAATATCCAAAGGTTAAAGTAACTTACTATTGCTAAGATAGAAATGAAAATTAATCTTTATCATAACACCAAAATAAACATATTTACTGCATGTCCTTGTAATTGTCATAAATCCTTGAAATGTACAGTCTTGTCATATTTTCGTTTAGGAGGTGGGTAAATTTGGGATATTTGAAAATTATCTTATCAAAGAGGAGTGGGTTAAGAAATAAATGGTGGAATCTAGATATTCTCGTATAGTAAAATAATTTAAATGTTTCTTGATGGTAGTTTATAAACTTATCAAATTAATTAAAATCACACTCCGTAGCGAAGCACGAGTATCCAACTAGTATATTATATTTATCATCTAGCTATCGGTTTTGTGAACTTTTATTACCCAATAATTTTGTTTTCCTCTTAAATTACTATATATTGTAGTTTAATAATTAAACCATAAATAATAACCTTTTATCTTTACAGCAGCAAAGATGATAACTGCCCAGAAAATAAATTCACAAAAATTTTACCGCCTATACATCAAAATTGTTATTGCTATGACGTTGGCAATAACAGTTTATACATTATCTTTATCCCCTATATAATATAATGTACTAGTATTATATATTATGATTGTTTAATTAGTAACCTTTAATTTATAACCTTTTAATTTATAAAATAATTTGTTTATATTTATTAATCCTGTTTAAATAGTTAAAAGAATAGAAGGTCATAGGTAACTATCTGCGGAGTAATTGGCAACCCTGCAGCTTCAAGTGAACATTCATAATATTATTTAAGTCATTAGAGATTATACCAGCTGCTATTCTTGATTTATCATAATTACTTCTCTCCTTAATATATTAAAATTGTTGCAAGATAAAATCTAAATAAAGAAATAAATAGGTTAATTGTTTTATGCATTAATTCATTCAAAAGTTTTGTTTGTTATAAATGCGTTTTTTGTATTCTGTTGCTGATTCATAGTTATTACAGATTCAGTTTGTTATTCTCACTTGTTAGACTCCCAATCGGTGTGGCACATAGCTTCCTCGCATCCTATCGTGTACTTTATTGATTTTATAGTTTTACAAAACATTATTGTCTAATTTGTTTGTGTTTAATTGTTACCCCCGTTTTTTAATTAGTCAAAATTGTTTTGATATTATACATAAATTAAAGTATGAACAACAACAACAAACAATGTTAACTTAAAACTAGTGTCGTTGCTTTCTTATCTATATTAAGCTTACCAGTTTCGTTATAATTTTACTATTTAAGTTTATCTTACTCATTTCGTTTTACTATAAACATAAAATTAGTTTAATTTTTAGTTTATTTCACTGAAGCCCGTTACTGCTCAACAGCCAAGAGTAGGAGTTGGCTAGTAAGTAAGTAAGTATAAGTTTCATTTTAAGAATTTTGAAGACAATTAGTTTCAATATCGTAACTTAGAAATCACGAACATTGTTCGTACATTTTCACTTTTTACTTTTTCATATAAAGAGAAGATATTGTGATTGCACGAAAATTCGATTTCAGATTTTGATGGATTTACACGTTTTAAGGTCCCCTGAGTCCAAGAAAGTGGTTTTTAAAAAATGTCTGTCTGTCTGTGCAGACGCCTGAAGGCTATACTACTAGGCCGATTTTGACGAAATTTGGTATACACGTTCAGAAAAATCATACCCCGCGGCGAAATCGAGAAATAAATTTTAGCCCCAAATTTGGGGGCGCTGACCCCCGAAAACTCTGAAAAAACGTGAAAGAAATTATTTCTCGAAAACGGTGCCGACGATTTTGATTAAAAAGCTCTAGAATGTAGTACATTTCTTTTTTGTTCCATTATGAGCCGTTTTCCCGGGAAAAATCTAGTTCCGGAGAAAATAGCTTAACGCGGACGAAGAGAGCCCGGGTTCAATTCCCCGCTCTGAAGAAGTTATTTTTATGGTAAATTTTGATATAATTTTCAATAATAATTTAACGTAGTTACGAAAACTAATAAATGGAAAACATTTTCTAAGTAATTATGAACTCGTATATGAGAAAGTTTGTCTGAGTTGTCTCTAACCGATTTTATATTTATGTCGGTTATTAATTCGTAAATTCTCACTCAGTTTTAAAAGGTTTTCTTCTTAGAAGTGGGTTTGGTTTAAAAATGCTGATATATCTTCTTTACTTTAAAAGTAAAGTTAATTAGAACTTTTGTCTACATTAATGTTAATTGAATTGTGTCTCTTGTATAATTGATTGTTGTTATTGATTTAATTTTACGAGTTTTCGCTTTCAGATGAAAGGCCATGAATAATCAAATTATAAAGAAATGCGACTGAAAGTCTAGAAGAAATTAATTGTTTATATTTAATAATTTATACACAAGGTTCTAAACACAATTTATAGTGTGCACAGCACAGTGCACTAAAGACAAAACAATGCAAGTCAACAAAGTATTAACTCACAGGTTAATTACTATGTTTAGCATTGCACACAAATTACCATCTAATAAAGTAAGTTTCTCTATTTTTTATATAAATCTTGCTATTCTACTCGTATTAAACTTTCTTGTGCACACAATCACTATTATTCAACAACATGTTTGTACGTGGAAATCTTGCAACTTAGATTTGACCCCCTTCCCTTCTACCTAAAAAGTTGAAAATTACACAGATCATATATTTCCAATGGCAATACAATTATCAGTTTGTATAAGCTGATAAATCGCTTAATGTCTGATACATGTTGGCGGTCAAATTAAAAAAATCGTAAACGACTTTAAGTGAGTTTCTTTCTATTTAAATTATTTATAAAAAGCTTAAAAATGAAAATATGACAAAAGTGTATATGACAAAAATTACTGTACTCATAAAGAGCTTTCCAACGACATGCATCATAAAGGATATATACATTTTTCGACTTTTGTACCCCATACTCCGTACTTCCGCCGTCCGTATGTTCCCGAAAAGTTGAAGTTAAGCTTTTCTCATGTGCCCAAGTGATTCACGAAAAAAATGTAGTCTCGAATTTATGCTGCACAAATTTACTGTTCATTTATAATTTTTTTTCTTGCTTTTCCATATTCCCCCCTCTTAAATGAAGATTTGATAAGAATGTATATAACAAAAATTACTGTACTCTTAAAGAGCTTTCTAACGACTTGCATCATGAAGGGTAAATATTTTTTTTACTTTTGTATCCCGTACACCGTACTTCCGCCGTCCGTATGTTCCCGAAAAGTTAGAGTTAAGCTTTTCTCATGTGTCCCAAACGATCCTCGCAAAAAAAAAAAAAAATCATCCTCGAATTTTTTCCGCAGACAGCCTATTATCACGACAGATTAACTGTCCTACTAGGTTTACTGTCATTTTTAACACAAACATAATTTTAATGTCGAATTAAATTAGTTAGATTTTTTTTTTTTTTTTCTATAAAAAAAGTACTCAAAAATAAAACACACTCATATATGTTCACTGTTCACTATGTGTAAGGTCACTATACGTTTATGAAGGAAACTTTTAAAAAAATTGAAACATTTGGTTAATTAATAAAAAGGAAACATTAATTAGGTAATATACCTAATTCATTTAGTATTTTATTCCAAATAATGGAATGAGTTATGTATACTATAGTCATGATTCTTTTTTATGAAGTCTTTGGTAACGAATCTATTTAGGATATCATTTAATTGCTTAGCATACATAATTATAGGAAACAAAGACACCGAGTCTTAGTATGCGCACCGGGTGGAGCGCGAGATGGCTATTATTGTGTACTTGTATATTATTATGTAGTATAACTTCTCAATTTAATTCATTATGGTATTGATTTTTCGTTTTTAGAGTTATAAATCTTGTATAATGGCAGTACTAAAGATATTTAAATCATGACGTAAAATGATTAAATCATAAAGGATAGATGGTGAACTGAATGAATTATAAGGTTGATTAATAACAGGACAGACAGTTAATTAAACTTGTATTAAGACAGTCTGAATATATAAACTGCTTAAGAGCAATTTGGTTTTGACATGACACGTGGAGCACAATACAATTAACTATACTCTATCTAATAGCAATTTGATTATAGTCTTTAAATTTAATTGTTTGTAAAATAAAATAATTGGTTGATAATTTTATTGTATGGTTCAACAGATAACCTCTCTAAGTGTGCATAATTTAGCAAACAGTGTTATTCCACATTGTATAATAGTTTCCTCTGGCATCTCATTGGCAATGTGGCTCATGATTGCTAAGGATTTAGTGCATGATTGTCCGGAAATGCCCCGATGTACTATTGTCAATATTGTATCATTCCCTGTGTCATGTCGGACGCATTATTACTTCTGAACGCTTTATAATTATTGATTCGAAGCTTACCAAAGGTGTCGGAAGCTATGTAATCGTTGTGAAGTGCAAAGTATTTGTCTGATTTTAAAAATTCCAAGACAGAAATTCGTTTCAGACATCAGGGGTCATTTTTGGTTCCGTGTCTGTCTGTCGGTCTTTGGGTCGGTCTGCGTTCAATTTTTACGAACCAGCATATCATAAAAAACTACTAATCCGATTTTAATTAAATTTGGAGGAAGATCGTAATTCATTGTTGACCATTTAATATAAGTTCTCTTCTAGATACGCTGAAAGTTTATTTTACTATACACCGTCCTAAATCCTATATCTCTATAATAAAATACGGTTATTTACATCTATATCTCTAAAAGTACTTATCTGGTTTTTAAAAATTTGGACGGTTTGTAGGATGGTCCCCACAGAAGGTGCATAATAATTTTAAAACTTTGCGCTCATTAAATTTTGCTAAACTGATAATTTTGTTCATGTAAAAAATTACAATCAAAAGAATTTTGACTGATTTTAAAATATCCCTTCCTTGCATCCTGTCACGTACTATATTGATGTTATGATTTTGGAGCCCACTATTGTCTAATTTATTTATTTTTCCCCTATTTTTACCGAAGGTAACGGAAGCTATATGATCGTTCTATAGAACGAAACAATTTTTATGTCTCCAATTTCAAAAATTTCAAGACAGAAATCCGCTTTAGACATAAAGGAAATTTAGTTGATGATCATAATTAGCCCATTGTTGGTTCCATATAGGTTATTTACTATTTTACTATATAGGTTACAACTATTTTATATATAGGTTTTTTACTAGAAAAGTAATCTGATTTTTTAGAAATTTGGATTTTCTATCAAAAGCATGCCCCCAGATAACCCCAGATTATTTTGAACCGTCTGCGCACATGAAAAATTGCTAAATTAACACTTTTTGATAGGCTGAGACCAAAAATGTTCTTGGAATTCTTAAATAGATTCCTGTTTTGAAATTTGTAAATCGGATATTTAAAAATGTTCATTCTTCAGAACGATCACATAGCTTCTATTACTGTCAAAATATATTTATTTTATAAAACATCCGTAATTAGATTAGATAAGATTAAATGTTTATTGAAGGAATGCATATTTAATTTAACAAGATTTTATTTTAGCTTGTCATAGGAATAGAATTGAATAAACACAGCATAGCTTGGCCTTGGCCGTGAGCTGGAGTTGTTACAAAGTTTAACAATTTTTTGCTAATAACATCGTATAGATAATATGAACTAATAATAACAAACATAGATAATGATATAATTATTGGCTTTGTTATATTCCATTTTACCCCCTCTTATAATATGACAAAAGTGTACATTACAACAACTACTGTACGCTTAAAGAGCTTTCCAACGACATGCATCTTGAAGGGTAAATACTAATTTGACTTTTGTACCCCGTACCCCAATGTACCAAATTTTTATTTTTCACCCACCCAAATTCTAAACCAAAATTTTTCTGAGTGTTAAATTCTCACATTGACTTGTTGTTTATAAATTACCATTAATAAAAAATAAAAGTTCTAGTTACTGTACTATTTATAATTCTCTCTAAATTTATAAGCGGCATAAATATATTTTGAGAAAATGGACCAGTCAACACCATTGATAAAGCTTTTAAATTCGGTTGTAAAAATTATGAATTACAAATAAAATTACAAATGCAATGATGAAAAATGAAATTATAACAATGAAATGAAAAATGAATTACATTAAAAAAATTGTTGAAATCCCTGATGGGAAGGCTCCCAAAAATGTTTTGGTTACCCTAAAATACACCTGCTACTTTTACTCCTTGAAACTGAAAGAGATACTCTGTTCATATTTTATTTGCACCAACAAATGAAAATCTGTAATATGTCAAAATTTTGTTGTTTTTTACGCGAATAAAAGTATTAATTTAGTAATATTTAACGTGCACAGGCAAACGTGGCTACATTCGACAAACCCTTTAAATTTCTTAAAATTGAGATGAATACTTTTGAAGATATTCGTGTAAATAAATGTATGTTTGTGCGCATGTTGAAGAGGAACAAATCCGTGCAAAAGATTGAAACTTTCATGGGTCCAACAATGAGCTAATTATGACATACCATCCAAATTTAATTAAAATTAAACGAGTAGTTTGTAAAATATGCTTTCTAAAATGTTGAACGACAGACCGACCGAGAATCGGATTTCAGACTCAAAAAATTATATTTAATATTCGGGCACATAAAAAAAGGTCGTTCTTCAAAGCGATCACAATGGTTTCGTTACCTTCGGCAAGCTTGGAAGCAAAAACAGGGACACAGGTTAACAATACTAAAGTATGAATCGCGAGACAACAGGAGATGTCCTTCATATCATATCTTGCAGATCGACCTTTCAATTAAATACCGACTTACTATTGTACCATAACACAGTTAAACAGTATCTAAACATTTTTAAGCGTTATCGTTAGAATCGTCAACATTTGTACTTAAGGTCGTTCGGAATCACCATAACCAGGTTGACCAAGAAGTAAACGCTGCTTCCTAAAAGACCAACTTAAACAACCGATTGTGTTCGTAAACCATTGGTTGATTTAGCAGTGGACCGGAGCGGCAGCGACCCCTTTGACCGAATCCAGAATATGGATAGTAGGTTAGTTTACCATAGCGTTGCCTTCGTAGCGCTTAATTTAAAAGTAAAAAACATTGTTTACTTGACGTCAATTAATTAAATTAAAATGGGCTATATTATTTAATTTGAATTCAGTATCACCAAGTATGGTTGATAGGTTTGTTCGAGTTTATCTGAGTTTTTTTTTTTTTTTTTTTTTTTAATTAGATACAAGTATTATTAAAAAAGAAAAAAAAATAATATTAATGAGACTCGCGCGTTAAACTTAAGTTAAGATATAATTATATAAATATATCATATATATATAATTAAGAGTTTAAATCGTTCCTGGAAGAAGCAAGTAACTCAATTACAAGCACGTACCCGTATATCAAATCAAATTGCTCCACTTATATACTATGTTCATTGAAATGAGGATTTGATGGTTCCAAGATAAAGAAAAACTAGTATTGTTATTACCTAGATTTAATTAATAATGAAATAGCACAATATACCTTATTTAGGTAAATGCATATTATATAAATCATTTATTAAATACGTAACATACATATTTATAAACATGATTTTACAATGCCGCTGCAGTCAGTTAACTGTTAACTTCTCAAAGAAACATAATTTCAATTAATAAAATATTTTCATAACATTTTAGCGAATAATGAAGAAGAAACATAAAAACATTTATTATATATTATATTATTATAATGTATATAATATTACGCTTATAGAATATTATACCAATTGTACTGAAAATCCATATACTTCCGTGGAGTAATGGTTGGAATGATAGCCTGCTATATCAGGGGTCGGGGGATCGAAAATCGTCCTAAAGAAAGTTTTTTTTACTGGTAAATCAACTGCCGACATGCATCAGGCAAGTAACTTCGTTTGAATGAAACGAAGATTGTGATTCGAGACTCGTTTAAGTGATAGATTTTTTATCAACTGCAAATATCTATCACTTAGACGAGTCTCGAATCACAATCTTCATTTCACGATTTCGTTTCATCCAAGCAAATTTACTCTACCGCGCCTAAAGAAGTTTCACTTCAAAAATGGGTTTTTTTTTTTTTACACATTATTGACTAATTAATTTGATATAAAATATCAATTAATTATAAATAAAAAACTGAAAGTGAAGTTATAACTTAATGAAGAATCATAGTTGTGTTTTTTGTTATTAAAACAGCAGGTATTTAAGAAAGTTCAATGGCAATCTACACCTAGAGTTTAAGATCGTTAATATTATTAATAAACAGGTAAAGGGAAAGTCGGATAGAAATGCGGCACTTTCATAATAATAATAAGTAAAGATTTTAAAATCGAGCTTTAAATTTCTATTTTATTGGGTTTTTTTACGTCCCGATCAACCCATTATTTTTTTATCGCAAGACAGTTACATCAATCCTCATCATTATATCCTCATCGTACTTTTTGGTTATAGCAAGACTGATAGATCAATCTGCATCATTTGGTTATAGCAAGACAGACACATCAATCCGCATCATTTGGTTAATGCAAGACAGTTATATCAATCCGCATCATTTGGTTATTGCAAGACAGTACATTACCCATCATGTGGTTATTGCAAGACCGTTACATCAATCCGCATCATTTGGTTAATGCAAGACAGTTATATCAATCCGCATCATTTGGTTAATGCAAGACAGTCACATCAATCCGCATCATTTGGTTAATGCAAGACAGTCACATCAATCCGCATCATTTGGTTATTGCAAGACAGTTACATCAACCCACCATGTGGTTATCGGCTACTTAACTCATCTACACGATGTGATCATCAGTATGAAACATGTCTCTACCTCCCTGGGGTTTTAACCAAATGCATCCCTGTTTTGACCTAGGATTCTGGTTAGTTGCAAAAACTTTAATTTGTTGAATTATTTGGATAATTTGAGGACATTATTTTTAATTCATAGCTTCCTAACAAGCGATGACTATAGAGAGATAAAATTTTAATCGTAAAAATTATTTTTAATTCATAGCTTCCTAACAAGCGATGACTATAGAGAGAGAAAATTTTAATCGTAAAAATTATATTTCAAAGTTTCAGTGGGTTTTCCCACTTGTTTCTTCCACGGACTTTTCCCAAAAGTTCATAAAATTCGTTTAAATTATTTCCGTGACAAGTTCGTGTCGAGTTCGTTGTTGTTTATCGATTTGTAAGGCTATTATCGTCATAATATAATCAATTGTAGTAAAATATGTAAAACTGTTGACTAGACCCGGGGTCAACCAGAAATATTTCATTAAAATAAAATGGAAAGAAAAAAATGTTTAACGCATTTTACAGTTAGTAATGAATTGTTAGCAATTAATAAATAAAATAAAAAAATATGCTTTAAATGACTAATAGCCTCAAGGAAGAAACTCGGAACTGTTTCTTTTTTTATAATTACGTAAAATTATACACAGGCAGGACAAAGTCTGCCGGGTTTTGCTAGTATTTTATATAAATAGAGGTTTATTTTATTTCTCAAGAAATATAATATTAAACGAATCAGTCTGACATACTCGAGAAAAACAATCTTATATACAGAATGATACTGAGTCTATATTACCCTAAATTATCTTATTTATTTAATTCATCATTAAACATAATTACATATATATTAAAAGTTGTTGGTCTACATTTCGTTTTCAATTTACAGCTAACTCAGATTTATTTATTTGTTTTATCAATATCTTAAAAACTAGAATCCTCCCGGGAAAATTACTTTTATTATTCGTACTTATTCGTATTTTATTTAGTGGGATACAAAATAGATTTTTTTCTTATCAAATTCGTCATACGCCCTCTTTTCCCCATATGGGCCTGACCTACTTGTGAGTATAAACCCCCCTTACTTCCTCTTTGGGGCTTGAAAAATAATCTCCTTTAAATCATCTACCGACATTCAGCATTTTTAATTGATCCATCTCCAGTATTCCGTCTGAACTACTTGCTACTCTCGCTATCAGGAAGGAATGCAGTAATGGCTGTGGCCTACAATTGTTGTGGAAAATATTTCACTCTATACCCGTTCACAATGACTCGAATATTTAAATACATTCCAAGCCATTTCTATAAATTAAGACCTGACCATGACCATAGTGTAGCTCCATCATCTCTGAACTTTAGCACTAGACTGCCTTTTACAATCTAGGCAAAGTGCTTTCTCATGGTTGTAAGGGTTACCATCTGCTCAACTTTGGAAAAAATGGCTCTTCCAAGTCAGCATGTTTAGTGTTAGGGAACATCTAACTTAATCTTAGGTCCCTAAACTTGGCCCTTAAAACTATTAACTATATCCTACTTAGCTAAGTAACTGAAGAATAAAAAAAATAGTAGTAGAATAAAAAAAAGTAGTCAGGAACTCGAAAGTGAAGCCTCTATCGGATTGGATGGACAGACACAAGCTGCGCTGGTTTGGGTAGCGATGAAGGATCACAGAATTCCTAAGTAAGAAGTGAAGTGAGGGTGCAAGGAGAGTCGGCTTCCTGGTAGATTAAGATTACTTGGGACTGCAAAATTCCGTGGAACCGGTTTTCTTATCCACCGGTTATAATTGGCCCGCGAAATGCAAGGACAGTTGCTTTTAGCAGGCAGAGCTAATTACGCTTTTGTACACCCTCTTCACCGACAGGTAGAAGAGAATCAAAATAAATAAGTATACGTATACCAACAAAAAATAGACTGATATATTTCAATGAAACATCAATTACTCATTTTTAGTAACTATCTGATTAGTGATTATTGGTGTAGCCGAATTATTGAAGTAGCTACGATAAGAGCAGAAGACAGCAAGAAGTGCTGACCTATGTGGTTTTAAATAGAGAAATGAGGGTGACTGATAAAACTATTCAGTCACATTAAAAAGAAGAATTAAAACTTTTATGTCTCACTAAACTAATATCTAAAGCAAGTAATAAATAAATGTGGCAAAAAGATTAATTCTAGGACCTACTAACTTAAGCTTTCTAAAGATTAAGAATACAAATAAATTATTCATAATTTATGGAATACATAATAATATAATATACTAGCCTTTATTCCACTCACCGGCCTAGGCTCCTGCCAGGAATCAGTGGCTACGTTTTCTAATGCAAATATATTTCACTATCTTGTAGGTCAAGCCATTAAATAAAATTTATTTATGTTATTGTTATAACTATTTTATTGGCTATTTGCCCCCGCCCCACGCTCTGCACAGGGCTGATTCTAGGGATCAGAGGCTAGGTTTCCTATTCATCATGTAGGTAAAGTGATTAAACAAAACGCAATAATAGTTTCGTTTCCAAACCCTCATAAAAACTAATCAGGACTACATGATATATCTTCCATTACATTAGTGAGAATAAAATACTCTGTACATCCCAGTTGAAGGTCATTTATTACATGCATGAATTCTTCTTTTTTATTTATAGGTATGATAAAAATAACTATGTTTTAACAAAGTTTGTATTTAATCTCACAAATATCTTAACTGCGCGTATACTAATATTAAAAACCATACCTATTCTTAATCTTCACTTTAAGGGCTTTCAGTGCAAATTAATTATTTTGTTACAAACAAATTCAAATACAATTTTTATAATATAGGAAACGTGATTTTTTAAATTATATATTTATAAATAAAAATGAATGTTTTTCTGTCTGTTTGTCTAGAAATTGTTATAAAAATTTGCAAATAGATTTTTTCAAATAAAATTGGTAATAAAGTAATAACTAATACTGTCAATGAAACCATGAAAATTAAACCATTTTAAGAAGTGTATTATATTTTTGTAATCTAATCTTTAATATCTTTCATTTGATACCCCACTCAAAATTTCAAGTTTTTTTGTTGTTTTTTGTGTACGTAAAATGATCTTTAATACTTAAAAGTTTCATGTTTTTATCTCTTTTGATTCAAAAGTTATTGGAATCGTACAGAGTGTAAGACACAGGTACGAAACTATAAACTCTTCTTTTACTTTCTATGTAAAGAGAGAGTATTGTGATGGCGCGAAAATTTGATTTAAATTAAAATAACACGTTTCGAGGCTTCCTGATGAGTCCACAAAAGTGGTTTTTACAAAATGTTTGTAGTTTGTGCAAACGAGTAGAACCTTAACTACTAGGCCGATTTTGACGAAATTTGGCATACACGTTCAGAAAAATCATGCCCGAGCATCGTACCGTGAAATCAATAAATTAGTTTTAGCCCCACAATTAGGGGCGCTAAGCCCCAAAAATTTTGAAAAAATTATTTCTAGAAAAAGGTTCCGGCAATTTAAATTAAAAAATTCACAAAGTGTACTCTATATAAATACGCATCTAACAATATAAGCCGTTTTCCCGGGAAAATTGCTTTAAACGCGGACGGAGAGAGTCCGGGTTCGATTCCCCGCTGAGGAGAAGTTATTTTTATGATAAATTGTTATTTTTATGATAGATTTTGACATAAGATTCAATAATAATTAAATGTACCTATGAAAACTGGAAAACTAACAAAATGGAAAACACTGGGCTAAGTAATTAATTATTAGTATATGAGAAAGTTTGTCTGAGTAGGCTCAGATCGATTTTTGGTTTTACCATTGAAACTATTTGAAACCCTATACAAAAGATATGGTTCATTATACGGTTTTCGTAATAAATATAAATTAAAAAATGAAAAAGTATCTAAAATATATAAATAATGTATTATATTATAAAATATATTTATAAATGTATTATGCATGTATAAATAATTAAAAATAAACTTACATAAAAAGAAGGTCTCAAATTCTTCTTTATATAAATGAATTCCACATTAATATATTAAACAATTAATTAATTCTTCATAAAATCATAATAATAAATAATGAATTATTATGGAAAGCATATAAATTATTTTCACCATAATACATTAAAAAAATCTCAGATATACTATAATAATTTTAATTGTAAGTTTAATATTTATATTTATTTCACTTATTATTTTAATTTTATTAAAATTTACGTGAGAAAATATAGGTTTCAATACACAAAGGGATCGGGAAGAGACTGAGTTAGGTTGTACGCGGCTCAGAACTCGGACTAGAGACTAGAGACTGTATCACAGTATAACCGCGTCCAGATCACGCATCTTTATTCCACCCCACTCTTTCCTTATGACCTAATGCTTCCTAAGCTCAAACCACTTCTCCCAACACTTAACTCGCACTTCGCTTTAAATTTCTAATATAAATTTTATGAATATACAATAAAACTTCAATTACCAATAATAAATAATCCTAGTCAAATTGTAAAAGAGGTTTAAAGGAAATTTTAGTGATGATCTTTTATGTTTAAAATTATAATTCGTGGCGCAACAGCCCATGGGAAGATTTGACCTTCCAAAGTGCTTATAGAACTATACAGCCCAAAAGTCCCCCTCCCCTTAATTATTGGATGGGCTGAGATAAATAAATGAAACTTGGAGGATCCGCACCATGTCAGGGAAGTTTATTTTCATGCAATCACGCACTAGGGGCGACCACCCACTTTGCCCACCGGCCACCCAACTTTCAAATTTTAAATTAAAATGTTTATTTTTGATAACATAATTCGATTCTACATACAATGAAGAAATAATAAAAATTTTCTCGAATTTTTCCATTTCCAATATTTTGACCCCTTTCGGGGCGCAAAGATAAAAAAATAGGAAAAAAAAATTCAGGTACGGGGTACCTTGGAACTTTTCCTTACTTCAGAGGCCACTAAAGTGGCATATCCTGCAGTAATTGGATGGGTGAACGTTTTGAACGATTTTTTTATCATCAAAAAAATAATATATATAATATATATTATTTTTTTATCATCAAAAAAAATAATATATATATACATTATTTTATTTTATTATTTGAATTTTGATACATGTAAAGAAAATTTGAGGTTTTACAGAACTATCGCACTAATTAATAATTATGTTTGCTTATAACTTTTAAACTAATAAAAATGGAATTTCATCGGATTTTTACTACTTTTTTATTAGCTTGCTTTCTTGTTTGTTTTTGCAGTATAAATCTTGCAATCGATTTTTAACTATTTTCCCGAGTAGCTAGACATTTGAAACTTTTAGAATAGACAATTATATTTAGATAGCTCAGAACACGATGACAATGCATTATTTTAATACTTTTAGCCATCTTTCAGCAGAATTTAATTCGTTTTCAGCAAATTTTGCTGTATGGAAGTTTGTTCGGAAAAAATCCGCAAGTTATTTTATTTGTTTTGACATGAGCCATGTTTACGATCTTCATTTTGACGGGTTTCAAATTTATGATTTATGACAAAAAAATTAAAAACGTAGTATATAAAAAGTTCTTTGTATCTTGTAATTATTAAATATTGATTTTTAAATACATTTATTTTATCAAAACTACCCGGACAACATATTTTTTTTAAGAATCTAATTCGAACTGTCATTGCATGGCTTTCACCCAACAGTATGTTAAGTTATACATATGAAATTTAAACTATAAGAATGTAGTCTTCAGATCCCTCTATTACAGAAGCTGAGCTGTAAGTGTTCAAAATGTGCGGTTATTTTGGCCCTCCCTGTATATAGTTTCATCATATTTTAATTCTTTCAGTTTTTCACGATTAATATTTTATCAAAATTTTCAGGCGTCTACACAGACTGCAGACAACAGAAATATACATTTCTTAATTAAGGGGACCTTCAAACGTTTAAATCTAGCTAAATCTCAAAATAAAATTTGTGCTTTATCACAATACTTTTTCCTTAATATATTACACATGTGAGAAAGTAAATAAAAATAGACTTTCCTTTGTTCCTAGAATAGAAATATGAAGAAACCAAGAGAAAAAATAATCAAGAATGTAGACAATGCTTCCGTTACCTTCGGTAATCTCAGAAACAGGGCCAGATTTAGGCATAGTATAGGTGACATAGGCGGCCGCCTAGGGGCCCGAACCACAAGGAGGCCCTGCAACAACAACGAAGATTTTTTCAAACTTTTATTTAACTTGCAAGGTAAGTATGTGTATGTTCGGGTCAAATCTTGCAACTGAATTTCAAAGCAGTTATCCTCAACCGATTGAATTAAAATGTTGCATACTCGTTTAGTTTGGATGACAATGCATGGTTAGCTAAGTGACGTCATTGTAAATCCAATATGGCGGACAGCCCAAGATAGTGGACTAGGTTTTTCGTTGACTCAGACCATAAAAGCTTGTTTTTAAAAATGTTCTTTAGTATATTAATTTTTCAGAATGCTTTTACTAAATTCAGTAAGCTCAGAACTCGGAAGCAAAACCTTCATATTTATAGAGAAACATGTCTAAACCACCTGCTCATATTTATTAAAATGTTCAATTTGATACACGAATTTACGATTTTATTTCAATTTACGTTATTCACAAAAATGGTGTCTACTGTTCGAGCTTGGCAGTGGTGTGGCGGTTTTAACTGCACACTCAAGACAGCCACGTGCCGGCACACACTATAAAGTATAAACGAATTTACGTAATAACGTATTTATACTGATATAATCCTAAATGCTCTTGTGTTTTAAATTACAAATGTTTAATCTTAGACCATATTAAAAATATAGGACCTGGCACTTAGCTACTAATAGGGATTTTTTTGTTCATAAAAATTCATATTTCCTACATTATTTTATTTTTTTTTTTTACTAGAAAATATGTATAAAAATTTTCACATTGGAGAAGCAAGGTGTGCATATTATCATTTAGCATCTTAGATATGCACTTATTTAGTTCTTTTGGAGGTAAAATGGCCGCCATTTTGGAAACGCGATATATATATGTGGTCTACTCTTCAAACCCTTCAAAATGATACACTACTTAAAAAAAAAAAAAAAAAAATTAACATTTTGGGACCTACCTAAAATGACTCTTTTTTTTATTTTCACTCCTGAAAACATCATTGGCCCACAGAGATAGGACCTGTCCTTATGGGGTAGGGGGGGGGGACATTTAATATGGATTTTGTTTTGGTACTTTCCGAGTAATCGGGCTCCATATTGGAAACGCTCTATATATTTGTGATCTACTCTTCAATACCTTTAAAATGACAAAAAATAAAATGTGGTGATCAGTTTGCAATTGCAAGAAATTGTAAGTTGTGAAGTTCACAACATTTTTCCTGTTTTTGGGGAAAAAAGTTAACTTGGATACCAAATTTCAAATCTCTAGGTACAACAGGTCAGTAGCGGGAGATATGATCCAAGATGTGACGGACGGACGAACGAACTACCAAAAGAATAAGGCTTTCTAGGATGACCTCGAAACCCAAAATATGATGAAAAAAGTCCAGTCATGCACCATGACTTAATGAGCGAATTTTCAAAGAAATCTGCGTTTTATTGGCTTATGATAATATAGGAAAACTTTGGTTTAGAATTTGCTCGGGTGAAAAAAAAAATTGGTACACAGGGGTACGGGGTACAAAAGTCAAAATAGTATTTACCCTTCAAGATGCATGTCGTTGGAAAGCTCTTTAAGAGTACAGTAATTGTTGTTATTTACACTTTTATCATACTTTCACATAAAAGGGGGGTAAAATGGAAAAAAAACGTTTTTTGACCCTATATGGTCAAAATTTGACCCCTAAATGTACTCCAAAAATTCTGGCCAACGAACTCATCCTTTCTTTTGATATTATTGACATTTTAAAATTTGTTTGAAATTTTTAAGTGCATCCTAAGGGGAGATATCGTCTGGAGTGACACATATATACATACATATATACATACATATATACATACATACATAAAAAAAAGTGTTAAATTTTAGGAATCGATTCAGAATGGTCTAAAACGGATTTCCATGGAAAAATTTTTCAAAAATTCGCATTACAAAAATTTTGAAGCCATTGCAATAGCGTAATTTTCTTTGAAAATTCGCTAAAAGAAACAAAACAAAAAAAAAATTAATAAATTCAGGTAAACTAGTGCCATAGTCTAATCATAATTTTAGATTTAATTTTCTTGCATTTATTGAAATAAGTAGGAGTTGATGTTCGGAAAATTTCTCTTCAAGTTGAGAAATATTTAAATGTGGTTTCCCTAGAATAATAATTATCCATGTAAATATCGGATTCAGTAGTTAGTTTTTAAAAGAAAACCCCCCAACCTAATATATGTATTTTGTTATACAATTAAACTAAATTTGTCTCTTTGATTTCAATTTACAACATATATTATGTTCAGTACAGTAAATATAGTATAAGTTGAAAATACAGGCTTACCTTGTCGATATCTGGGTGAGTGAAGCCATTTTAAGAAACTTTAACACAACAATGTCTGCCAATACACATTATAATGAAACAGTAAGTTATCGTATTTTACTAGGTTTCTGACGTTGTTTTGTTCACTAACGAGTATTAAGTTACGTTCAATATTATGCAATCTACTATACTATAATGTTATAAACATGTAATAATTCTATATTTTTAGATATTCTCACAATCTATCTCTTCCGATTTTAAGAGATAAACATAAAAAGCTAAATAGCAACCGCTAGTTTTAGCCTATCTATAATCTAAGCCATATTTATAGATCAATAAACAGGTCAAGTGTGTGCTTGTCAGCACACAGCGAGGGTCCGTAGGCCTCACTATATAGTGTTTAACTGTAAAGTGTATAAACAGTGTTTTTTTGAAATGCTAAAAAGCTTACTTTGAACCATTCTAAGGGTCTGATATTCTCTCTGTTCGCCACTGAACCGGACTACAACCATATAAATACATCGAAAAGACCATAATTTTTTTTAAAAAAACGTATTTTGTCAATAAAAAATAAAATAATATTTTTTTCGAAATTTCCAAAAAGTGGTATCTTTACTTTTGTTCGAAGAATGTTCAGTAATTTTTTCAGATTTTTTGCACTTCACATAAGCGAAATAGAGGGGGTGGGGGGACACGTTTCAAACCCGCTTCAAACTCGTCTACGCTCGCCCTATCAAAGTTATAACCAAAGAATTATATATTTTTGTAATCAGCTCGACGTACCCTTTCATATGATACCCCTCACGGTGTCGAAAATAATTTAAAAAAATTTAACCCTTAAGTTTTTTTACCCTAATTTTTAAAAAAAAAATTTTTTTTAAGTCGCTATATTTTTAATATATGTGGGCAGGTACAAGACACATACATGCCAAATTTCAAAGTGATCGGACGAAAGGTGTAGCCGTGAGAGCACGCGAGAGGACGGACGGACAGACACACGCAGGAAAATATAAGGGTCCTTGGTTTTGCCTACGGACCCTAAAAACCGTTGGAACTAATAAAGCCAACATTCGCAGTGAGCTTCCTTTCACAGTGTAGACCAAGAGATTATTACTTCGTGCCACATGAACCTTATAAAAGAGGGACTCATACTCATTTTCTTGATTATATCCTCTCGGTTTTTTTTTTTTTTTTTTTTTTTTTTTTTTTTTTTTAATCTGTTCCTTTTTACAATTTAACAAATTTGTGACCTGGTACTATTTCGGCATATTCAAGTTTTTTAAAAATATACATAAAATATTCACTTACATACATATAGGAAACGTTGGGAACCAGGGGGTCCTTAAAGGTGGGGATTCCCTCAGGATAGCTTAAAACCTTCAAAATAGTTGAATTAACACGTACTCGTAAAACACATTAATTGTAATATAATTTTACAAAATAAGAAATATGAACCAAATTATTTCATATCGTTTCGATTATGCGATGTTGAAACAATAATGTAAACCCGAAGTCTATCGGACACTTAGAAATAAGTGGGTGTTTAAGTGCATGATTTACCCAAAATGATTACAACACAGGCATGCCCGTCAATGTTTAACTAATGTAACAGCGGCATTCATCTATTAGCATAACAAAAACGAATGCAAATACGACGGTCATTAATAGCAGCATCATTTGAATACAATCTAGAAGTGACTACTTATCACGTTCAAAAATAATTATGGGAATATGGATAAAGTGAGTCAATTTTGTCATTCATTAAAATTTTAAATTGGAACTCCTGGAATGTGTTGCGCTGCCGGAAGTTATTTACCAGCATTGCATCCACCGCTTCACCATTTCATTCATTATTATTAGGTAATACTGGCGATTCAAAATTGTTTTTACGAAAAATGCGAACATTCAATTCTTGCTTACATATGATATATCATTGTGCGCAACCACAATTGTTTACTATAAGATAAGATAGTCGTCATTTCGATACCACATTATTTACTTTAATATAAAATCAAATTTATCTCCCCTGTAAAACAGTAAAGGATATTGTGCGATGGCCCAAAATTACATAACTTGCTTTACACAATAGTGAAATTATTATTTAAAAAAATATATATATTTGTTCAATTGATAATAGAATATAAATTGTATTATTTTTAATAATTATATTTTATTGAAAGATTTTTATAATTGTTTATTTTATTTCATATATGTCATATTTCGTGCTCTGATATTATTATTTGTATTTAACAGAGTCATTCAGCAATTGAATTTTAATTATTGTTAAAGTCCTGCAAAAAAAAAATAAGAATAGTTTTTTAATAAGAACAATTATATCGAACTAAACAATCCTATACACTATAATAAATAAGATTGTTTTTTTTAACTGACAAACGACTGAGGTCAATTTACAAATTAAAGTTATCAAATGACATTAAAAAATAGAAGTTTTAACAATTATAAGTTAAAAGGTAAAATTTTACAAGTGATTTTGTACATTAAATACACAATTAAGTTATTTAAAAGCAATTACCTTGAGGAAACATTTATATCTGTCTATGATGCAGTGCTCAACACAGACATCAAATAAATTCTACGCTAATAAAAAAAAAATAGAATTTTAATCATCAGGATATAACTTACTCACACAATTACAATATTTAGACGCAACTAGCAATACATTAGCAAACAAAGTGCATCTACAATCAGCACTTACATAATATAACCTATGTCAATAATTATGTAAACGTCATCAGATGGTGATAATAGAAGTAGGTAGTGTTAGTGAGAGTAAAGTAAGTGCATATTATCAATCAATAACATAATAGTACATTATGCGTCGAGTGCGGAAAGCAGCATTTTGCATGCGAGTGTGGAGTTTGCACCCGAGCGACAGCGAGGGTAGTAAAACCACACGAGCAATGCAAATTGCCGTTTTCGCACGAGTTGCGTACCGTACTTCATCTACGATTGTTAGATTTAAATAATAAATACAGAAAAAAATAAACGTGCTGTATGTAAGTTCGTATCTTTCTCTTGATAAAGATGGCATTAATTCTTGAGTTGTATTTTTTGCCGAATTAATTATTTCTGGAGGAGTATTATTATTCTCCACATTTTCGTCAAAGTCACTTGATTCACTCATCGTTTTTCACTAAAAACTCGATATAAACAGTTACTTTGATAAAAGAACAGCAAATTAGTTTTGTTAAATGTAAACAAACTCGCTATCGTGCGTAAAGCTGAAGAATTCCTTTTCTTTACCGCCCTAGGGTGGTAAAGAAGAGGAATTCTTCAGAACTATGAGACGCGCATGCGCAATGAAGACAAGTACGTAAATAATCACTTTCTACGCATCTAAACAGAGATACAATGTTTATATTTCGTATCAATCGTAGATAAAATTATTAACAACATGCTTAAAAAAAGAAGTTCTTGTAGTAAAGGTAAATGATATTCACATAATTCCTACGTTAAACATAGTTATATAAAACGAAAAAAGAAGTAAGCCTACATTATATGATGCTGGTATTGCTTAATATACTAGCAATAAAAAAATGCGAACAAAAAGAAGGAAGGGGATCGGCCTAGGGGATAGCAAAGTGGTTCGCGTTTTCGTACTTCTTTGTAATCTATGTCGAAACAATGAAATTAATCACACATGCTTAGAAATATTTTACCCCGATGTGAATTCGAATAATACAAGAAAAAAATAACTTTCTATATACTACGTTTTTAAATTTTCCTTGTGGATTTCCTTATCTGTCACTGGTCAGGATTGTTTACAATTTATTTTGAACTTGACCGCTTAAATATTTAAGAAATTTAGTGATTTTTCCACTAATAGTAATAAATTGGTAAATATAATTACAGATTATTGTATTGTCATCGGAAATACATAATCTGTGCAAGTTTCAGCTTTCTAATTAATCAGGAAGTTAGTTAAAAATCGATTGCAAGATTTGTACCGGACAAACAAACAAACAAACAAAAAAGAATGCAAGCTAATAAAAACGTAGTAAAAATTAATTTTAACTCTAAATTTGAGAGTGCTGCTCCCTAAAAAACTGAAAATTATTGTAAAAAATAATAATGATCAATATTTATAAAAAAAAAAAAAAGACTTAAAACCGTTGAAAAAAAAGACTGCCTAAGTGTGGCACATAGCTTCCTCGCATCATATTCGTACTTTATTGATTTTCTGCTTTTACAAGCCATTGTAGTTTAATTTATTTAAATGTTTTCCCCGTTTTTTTAATGTCAAAATTATTTGATTTTTTATACCAATTATATTATCAATTTAGCAAACAGAGAGACTGACAGAAAGTCACGAAACCAAAAACGTTCCCTGATGTCTGAAACGGATTTCTGACTTCGAATTTTTGAAATCGGAGACCTAAAATATATCCGTCCTTAAGAACGATCACATAGCTTCCGTTACCTTCGGTAAGCACGGAAACAAAAATCTGAAATGTAATCCATTTAAATACAAATTTAACTATATATCGTTTCCTGGGAAAAATCCTAAGTTCCAGGGATATTTATATAGTTAATCTGAATTAGCAAAAAATCGATAACTATCAATGCTTCCTCGCATCCTGTCACGGCGTTTATTGATTTTATGCTTTTACAATCCATGATTGTATATTTTGTTAAATTGATTCGCCCCTTTATAATAGTCAGTAAAAGTGAATGAGCCCGGGCACACATTGAGACGAAGGTGTCGCAGGGCAAGGCAGTACTGATTTTTTCAACAGCAGAAATATATGAGATCGTACAAATTGAGACGCCAAATCCACTGGCTTCGGGTAGGCCATGTGTGGAGTAGTACTGTCCTGCTCTACGTCTCAATTCGCGCGGTTTTGTATATATCTGCGGCTAAAAAATAAAACTGTGCTGCCCTACCCTGTGTCACCTGCGTTTCATTGTGCACCTAGGATTAAATTATCAATTCAGCAAAAGTTAATGAGCTCAGACGGTTGAAATTAATCTGGTGCTATCTACGGGTTACATTCGATAGACTATAAAAGTTTCATAGAAATAAGATAAAAGTACTTTTGAAGCTATAGGTGAAAATAAATGTATGTTTGTGAGCAGGTGGAACATAATCAAATAGGCTCAGAAGGTTGAAACTTATATGGGACCAACAATAGGCTAATTATGACCTACCACCCAAATTTCATTAATATCGGACATTTAGTTTTTAAGATATCTTTGTTCGCAAAAATAGAGACCGACAGACAGACACTGTCTGAAACGGATTTCTGTCTTGGAACTTTTGAAATCGGGGACAAAATATTTTCGTTCTTCAGAACGATTATATAGCTTCCATTACCATCGGTATAAGCTCGGAAGCAAAATTACCAGTTAACCTTCTTAATGTGTTATATAATATACAAATTTAATTATACTTGAATATCCGGATTGAAGTTCAATAGCATTATATAGATGAGAAAGTTTTGTTCTTGTTGAAGAATCGATTTTGCTTCCGAGCTTACCGAAGGTAACGGAAGCTATGTGATCGTTCTGAAGAACAAAAAAAATTTAGGTCTCCGATTTCAAAAATTCCAAGACAGAAAAACGTTTCAGACATCAAGGATCATTCTTGGTTCCGTGTCTGTCGGTTGGTCTGTCGGGTAGTATGTCGTTCAATTTTTGCGAACCAACATATCTTAAAAACTACACGTCCTATTTTAATTAAATTTGGGTGGTAGGTTATAAGTAGCCCATTGTTGGTCCCATATAAGTTTCAACCTTCTGCGTTCATTTGTTTCTCTTCCACATGCACACAAACATACATTAATTTACACCCATAGCTTCATAAGTACCTACTTATCTGATTTGTATGAAACTTTTATAGTTTATCGAAAGTACCGCGCAAATAGCCCCAGATTAAGTTGAACCGTCTGCACTCTTTAACTTTTGCTTAATTGATACGTTAATTCAAGTAAAGATCAAAACAATTTTGACAGATTAAAAAAACGGGGAAACAATTAAACTAATTAGACAGTATTTAAAAGCATAAAATCAATTAAGTACGTGATAGGATGCGAGGAAGCTATGTGCCTCACCAATTGGCAGTCTATTGTTTGCTGTTGAAATATAAAAATTCGATACAAATAGAAACATATTTCTTTAGATATTTCTTGAGACCTATAAAATCTTTGTGAAATTAAGAGCTTCTTGTAGTAAAATTTCATAATAACGAGTTTTTAATATTGGAAACATCCTGAAATCGGGAAAATGATTCAATATTTCAGGTTTATAATTTTATTAGTTTCTCTGAACTTGGCTATATAACGATGATAACTACCCATTTTATAGAATCAGGGTAGACCTTGAAAGGCTTATATAGTAATTATATTATTTCATTTTCATTGCTTATAACGAAATAGCTAGAGTAGATAGATATGTGTAATCTAAAATGATTACATACTTTAAACAGTAATAACACTAAATTTTTTCACAATTTTATTAAATTTAATACAGGGCATTTATAGTTCTGTTTTGGAAAAAACAAAAATACAAATTGCTTTGTTCGAGGATTATAAAATAAACACTGGTTAAGTGAATCGAGAACGCTTTGTGACAAAATGATTTGTATTTCCCATTCAATTTATTTGTTGTGTAAAAAATAAAGAATTCCCTGAACTTTGAATTCTAGTCACGCATAGAATGCCATTGAACTTGAATAAAAAATATATAAAGTTTTAGTTCTGTGAAGCATATTGTGAAATCATTGATCGCAACATTTTGAGCAATATTTATAAGGTTGTTGGAAAACTTGATTACATTCATCCGATATAGTAACTAGATATGTACAGTAATATAATAATATAGTATGCTGCATTACTTTGAGTTTTCACATCTATTAATAAATCAATATTTTCAATATTCCAAATATTTGAATTGCTTTTGAACAGTAGTTTCGTCGTTTCCATATATTTCAGAATTATTTTATGGGAGTTTAAATGTCGAAATATGCAGTCGTAGAAAATATGTCAATATTTATCAACATCGCCTAAGGCTGGTGGTTATGAGGTTGTCATCAGTCTGTAGTCTTGTGTATCCAATTCGGAGTCTTTCCGAAATAATGTTTTACCTTCTGTTTTGACTGTTCCATATATTTTAAGAGGCTTGAACTATCTTAATTTAGTTTTTGAGATGTTCGATAGTTCGATCCCAGTTTGAAGTCATTCTTTGTCGTTTATTGCCTGTTAAGTTCGTTTATCCATATTCTCGATTCCTTGGCTATGTTTCTATGGCTTGGTACTCAATAGTAGTTCAATTTTATTAGGTTTGTATTCTCGCTTGGAGATCACGTTGTGAGTCGGCGTAAATTAATATTTTCTTCGTGTTACTTCATCTTTGGTCGTTTAAGATTCATTTGGAGCTAACGCATTGCATAGATACCTCGTTTTGAATGAAAGTCATGGAAGTAGACGTTGTACTTTGAGACACCTGTGTAAAAGTGGTTCACTGTTTCATAGGGATATTAATTTTTGCTCTTAAACTAAATTCGTGGCTATAATAAAAGTTTAAGGTGGTCTGTTAGTGGCTAATCAGCTTTAATAAAATGAAATAAATTAAAACAAACAAAAAGCATTCATTATTTAGAAAATATTTATTTACATTTAAAAAAGTATGTATTTATATTCTGTAAAAAATCAATATTATCACAAATTTGTTGATTCTATAATCACTTTGTTGAACTTATTTATTATGAATGAAATTCAAAGAATAAAATCGACGATTTTATGGAAAAAAATACCTCAGAGGCAAATTAAGTATAATTTTAATTTAAATTATACAATGTATATAACCTGTCATATAACCTTTTATCAAGCAGGGTGTACAAAGGAGGGTGTGGTGGGGGGGGGGGGGGGGGGTTAGTGGATGAAGAGTGGGGGAGAGCTGTAGCCTAACGAGAGATCCAAATACCTACCCAGCATACAGTAAAAAAAACCGTAATAGATAAACACCAATTAAACTAGCATTTCCTATTAGCAATAAAAAAAAATCGGTCCGAGACAACTCAGACAAACTTTCTCATATATGAGTTCATAATAACTTAGCCCAGTGTTTCCATTTATTAGTTTTCAAATGTACATTTAAATATTATTGAACATTTCATCAAAATTTATCATAAAAATAACTTCTCCTTGGCGGGGAATCGAACCCGGGCTCTCTCCATCCGCGTTTTAAGCTAATTTCTCAGGAACTAGATTTTTCCCGGGAAAACGGCTTATATCGTTGGATTCTTATTCAAATGTACTACATTTTAGAATTTTTTAATCAAAATCGTCGGAACCGTTTTCGAGAAATATTTTTTTTTCAGGTTTTTTCAGAGTTTTTGGGGGTAGCGCCCCCAAAATTAGAGCTAAAATTCATTTCTCGATTTCGCCTCGGGGTATGATTTTTCTGAACATGTATGCCATATTTCGTCAAAATCGGCACAGTAGTTTATAGGCTCCAGGCGTCTGCACAGACGACAGACGACAGACGACAGACAGACATTTTTTTAAAACCACTTTTTTGGACTCAGGGGACCTCAAAACGTGTAAAACCATCAAAATCTCAAAATTGAATTTTCGCGCCATCACAATACTTTCTCTTTATATGAGAAAGTTATATATAAAATTAAAACAACTCATTTTAGGAGTAGGGTTATAGGTAGAGGTTTTTTAAAAAAATTTATTTGTTCTTATTTTTATATTTTAACTGATATTATCTCTATTAGCTTTAGCCGTCACATTTTTCATGTCATTTTTTTGTGACGGAAATTTCTCTTCTTATTCCAGGAATAAATAAGATTAAAACACAACTAATAATATTAGCTGTTTTAGACCACTTTAGCTTTATAAAATCTTGCTGGAAACAACCTTTTAGCGAATTTTTGAAGAAAATTTAGCTATTGCAATGGCTTCAAAATTATTGAAAATTTTCTCCATGGATATCCTTTTTGCTTCCAAGCTTACCGAAGGTAACGGAAGTTATGTGATCGTTCTGAAGAACGAAAAAATTTTAAGTCTCCGATATAAAAAATTCCAAGTCAGAAATCCAGTTCAGACATCAGGGAACATTTTCGGCTCCGTGTCTGTCTGTCGGTCTGTCGTTCAATTTTTGCAAACCAACATATCTTAAAAACTACACGTCCAATTTTAATGAAATTTGGGTGGTTGGTCATGAGTAGCCCATTGTTGGTCCCCTATAAGTTTCAACCTTCTACACTCATTTGTTTCTCTTCGACATACGCACAAACATACATTTATTTACACCTATAGTTTCATAAGTACTTTTCTGATTTGTATAAAACTTTTATAGTTTATCGAAAGTAGCCTGCAGATAGTCCTATATCAGTGGTTCCCAACCTTTCTTACAGCCCGCACCCCTAAAATTTTTCGAACTACCTCTCGCACTTCCTAGAAAAAGATAGTATTTGAGCTAACAAAAAATGGACATTTATTGATTAATCTTGGGCAGTGAAAGAAGGTTTTAAAATTAAATATTCAATATTACCATAAAAAATATCAATTATTAATATATTTTACAAAAATAAAAAGTAGTAAGTTCTGAAAACATATTTTATTTTAATGGCTTTTTTGTTGCTGTTTATCATGAATAATTTTTTCAAATCTTGGAATTTTCTCGCTAATTGCTATGCAAAGATCTGATTGCGGATTTAGTCTATTTATATTTTTGTTCTTAATTGTGAGTAAATTACTAAACCCAAATTCACATAGGTAGGTTGTAACAAAAGGAGTTAAAACTTTAAGTGCCTTTTTGCTAATTTTTGGGAAAATTTTAATTGAATAACACCAAAATTCTTTCAAAGTTTTATTTTCATATTCAATTTTCAGACTTCTATTTGACCTTAAATCTATTAGTTCTTCTTTTACTTCATCATAGTCAGGCATTTTATTTAATTTAACAGCAAATGGATTAATAATCCATTCTTCCGTAGAGTTAAGCTCTCCTGCAAGAAAGTACCCATCAAACGAATTTGTCTATATTTCTAAAATGGTTTATTATCTTTTCTTTGACACCAGAGTTAGCTCCAGATGTTTCCACAACTTCTTCGAGAGACGGAAAATTAGATAAATTTCCTTGTTCAAATTTTCTACGCCATAGAATTATTTTTTCCTTAAATGCGTTCATCTTTTCATGAGCAAATATTGCATTAACTGACTTACCTTGTAAAGATATGCTCAGGTCATTCATGCGAGTGAAGATGTCCACAAGGTAAGCCAGCATTTGTTCAAATTCTTCTGACTCAAATTGGTGAAATAAGGGGCTATTGTCCATCTCTAAAAATAGTTTAATATCATTTCACATTCGCGTTAAAGTTTGGCCCCGAGACAGCCAGCGGACTTCAGTGTGATACGACAAAATTGAATGTTCATTGCCCAAATCTTCACAAAAAGATTTAAAAATTCGATGGTTCAATGCTCACCCTCTTATCCAGTTTTAACACAGTTGATGTTAGTTTGTCCGTTGACAGGTGACCACGTTGATTTTTAGTAATATTTGAATGACTAACCTATCAAGTGTGAAAATAAAATCGACTTGATTTTTGGTCTACTAACTAATTCTGTACTCAGGATCATGAAAATCACATTGTCCACCATAATTGCTGAGACATGGCCGCTCTCCACCGGTTTGTTTTTTTCAAACGCCTATTGCCAAGCTATGTCCCGCAAACGAACTTAGCCGACCACATATTCTTAAAAGGCGCTAAAAGATTGACTTGTATACAAAATTCTAGCTTGATGTTAGTCAGACACTTTTTTGCACGCTATCTCCTGGACTATCCGGTATGTACCTACTTTGCAACAAAATTATTTCCCTCGCATCTAATAAATCCATTCCAATAAAAAATAAAATCTTTAACGAAAAAGTACCAACAAAAACCGGAGTATACTGTGGCCACTACTGAGGAAAACCGGCTCCAGTATATTTACATTCCGCCGTACACATCCGGATATTTATTTGGTGAACACGGACCCAGTTGACAACTCGCCTTATTCTTGAGAGGGCTCACTTTGAATCGTAAAAGGTAAAGGTTGACTAAGTTTATTAATTTGTAAAAAATATATCATTTATTTGGCCTTCCAATTATTTAATTAAAACTCTTACTTTGGGCAAGATACTTTGTACAAAATAATTATTTGAAAATAAATAGGAAACAATTTTTGTGTAATGCATACTTTATTATCATACCTAATTGATAATATCATCTACTGTCATAGATAATACATGATATCTATGACAGTATATGATATTATCTATAATCTATGACAACAGATGCTATTACCTATGGCAAAAGATGAAAATGTCTATAATCTATGACAACAGCTGCTATAAGCTGTTGTCATAGATAATAGACAATATCATCTTTTGTCATATGAAAATAATTTATTACGTTAAATTTTCTACTCAAAATATAATAATCAGAAATCACCGGTACGTTGACATTGAACTAGAAAAAAAGGTAGGTTGAAATAGTAACAGGTAAGACAGAGATTGTCATAGTTATGGGGAAAAAGGTAATTTGTCATAAAATCAGGTTACAGATGGACGTAAAATTATTTGACTTTGTGTTTTGAATAAATAAAATGCATGTGCATCAAATAATTATTCGCTAAGTTATTGACGAGATACATCAAACAAAAGTTTTCCTTTATAATATAGTAGTATAATTATTATCACATGTTATATAATTGTAGTGTTAACATTCCTTCGTAGTAATGCACGCGACTTTAGGCCTCAAGGTCATGGGTTCGAATACAAATGGCCATGCTGTTTTTTTGTCAAAAAAAAAAAAAAAAAAATCCTATAACCTTGTACATTCATTCAAGACATTTTTTTCATCCGACTTGTCTTTAATGGTTGCATTATTTATAATTCTGAATCTCTTTGAAATTGAAAATTATTGAGTTGATTCTAATTAGTTCATTGGCAAGATTTCATTGATATTATCATTGATAAAATATTAAATATATTGATAAATTATTATAGAATATATTTAGCAATAATATTAGTGTGTGTATGGACACAATTATAGATGTCACAGTTTGACGGACCACATAGCGTTTTTATATTACTCCATTAATCTTATCTGTCACAAAATCCGCTACAGTCCAAATAGCACTTTAATAGTATAGATTTTATAGTTTGACAGAAATGATCACCGTTATAACAAATTATACGTTTATATAGCTCAGATGGGTTGCTAACCCTGGATTATCCATTACAAATTATATTGCTGTATAAACCCTTTGGCAGGCTTAAACAACTTCATGGGCAGTTGCCTCATGGATTATTATTATTTCTGATTTATATTGCAATTATCTTTATGAACAGCGTAGATTCAATTAGAGAATGAAGAGATCATGTTTCTTGAAGAGGTACTCTGGAGATGTTATATCCAATAGTTGCAGTACGATATTCACTAGATTTTCTTAATGGTAACCCTGAGCCTAATGTAAGCCATTACAGCAAACACAACTGTGAATATAACGAGTACTATGAGATCTCTAGTCATTTGATCTGCTTCAAGTCCGATTAAATCAAATACAATCTGAAACAAACAACAAAAATTATTCAAACAACTTCACAGAAATATAAATTTAAAAGGCTTGGTCTTATTATTTAAAGGATTATTCAGAAAGTAGTCGTCTGAAGACGTAGAAAACACAAACTCATACACACACACACATATGACTTTTATTACACATCGGCATTCCTTTAATTTATAAAGGGTTTTTATTGATAAATAATCATTGCAATAAGTAATATCATCATAACTTGACTATGTGCTAATTTAATTATTAGGTAGAGGCAACTACCAAGTTAACTATTATGCCACACTGTGTTGTATAAAATTGTAAATTTGTTCCAAATATTTTATAATTTAGAGCTATATATGTTGTATACCTTAAGGCTCTGAAAATTTGTTTCGGATATATCATGTACCTCGTTTAGTATTGAGACGCTATAAGGGAGGTTTTTCTTTGGTCAGGATATATGGAACAAATATTTAATACAAATGGTTCAATTGTATTGTAAAGATTCATAAGCTCTGAGCACATTAAATGCAATATGTATATATCATTTATATACCTATCATGTCCCATATAACTACTGAGTGTGCAATGTGACGCCGTTTTGTTTCATATCTGGACTAGAAAAATATAACATTAAACAAAGAACTCATGTATTGTTTGACTTATTTAAATAACTGCATGTGTTCTCTATACGAAAACACAGGCTGAAACACATTTACATTTATGAGAATTTTAAATTAAATTATATTTTTTAGTTTATGTTTACTAGAATAATTGTTAGTAGTAAATGTCATGTAAATTTTCCTATTAACACAAAAATAACACTATTCCTAATATTATAAAAACAGTTGGTTCAATACCTTTAGAATAATTATTTAACATTGTTTTATACAAAAATAAAAATTTATTTATTTTTTAAAAAATATGAATAAAAAGGGAACAATTAAATATAAAATTATTTAATTTAAGAAATAAAAACTCTTTTGCTGGAACCGAAAAATTGACATTTTTAGGGTCCGTAGGCAAAACCAAGCACCCTTATATTTTCCTGCGTGTGTCTGTCTGTCCGTCCGTCTGTCGCCTGCTCTCATGGTGACACCTTTCGTCCGATCACTTTGAAATTTGGTATATATCTGTATAGTACCTAGCCACAAATTTTAAAAATATAGCGACAAAAAAAAATATTTTTCAAAACTATTAGGGTAAAAAATTTAAGGGTTAAAAATAATTGTTTTTTCTGGAGACCGTGTGGGGTATCATATGAAAGGGCACGTCAAGCTGATTACAAAAATATATCATTTTTAGGGTCCGTAGGCAAAACCAAGGACCCTTATATTTTCCTGCGTGTGTGTCCGTCCGTCCTGTCGCCTGCTGCTCTCACGGCTACACCATTTGTCCAATCACTTTGAAATTTGGCATGTATGTGTCTTGTACCGACCCACATATTTTAAAAATATAGCGACTTAAAAGAAATATTTTTCAAAAAAATTAAGGGTTAAAATTTTTTAATTTTTTTTCGACACCGTGACGGGTATCATATGAAAGGGTACGTTGAGCTGATTACAAAAATGTTTAATTCTTTGGTTATAACTTTGATAGGGCGAGCGTAGGCAAGTTTGAAGTGGGTGTGACACGTGTCCCCCCCCCCCCCCTCTATCTCGCTTATGTGAAGTGCAAAAAATCTGAAAACATTCCTGAACATTCTTCGACCAAAAGTAAAGATACCACTTTTTGGAAATTTCTAAAATAAAATATTTCTGATTTTATTCACAAAATACGTTTTTTTTTAAATATTAATATGCTCTTTTGGATGTAGGGGAAAGTTGTATAAAACGGGGACGTCAGGTCAAACGGGGACATAGTGCTTTTAGAGTATGCATTCTAACTATGTCCCCGTTTGACCCGACGTCCCTGTTTTAGACAACTTTCCCCTACTTATATGTTTATAGTCCGGTTCACTGGCAAAAATACTTTATCAGAAGTTTGTTTATGTGTTTTGAGAATATCAGACCGATAGGTACTACTTAAACAATACTGTGTTGCCTACGGACCCTCGCTGTGTGCCGACTAGAACACACTTGTGCCCTGTTTATTAAATTTGTAAGGAAGGCTAAATACCAATACTAAAAATTAAAAGTGCAATTTGATAAACTATTAAAATAATAAATGAAGAATAATAAGTTGGAGAAATGACTCAACATAATTATTTTATTGACAAGCAATATGATTCACTTTTTTTCCTTATAGATATTAAAATACATAAATCATTTTATTGTCACGGGAAAAAATAAATAATAATTAGGTAAAATAAATTAATAATAATAACTAGATTGATTATCATGCAAAATGATAAAGAATAATGTTAAAAGGAAGACAAAATAGTATTGTTCTTTTTTGCTTTGATCAGATTTATATTTTTTTTCTATTTTTAGCTTTTGAATCAAATTATTTGATCGACTCCAAATAATTGGAGTTCAATATAAAAGAGATAAACATGGAACAAGTATTGTGATCATCATCATGTTTATCACTATAATTAATTTATAGTTTTATTTATTATTGCAATTAAAAATTTTATTCGAGATGTTTGCAATATGTACTTAGTTATAATAGCAATTGTTGGATAAACTTATTTATAAGAGTATAACATTGGATACACTTATTTATTAGATTATAACATTGGACTCACTTATTTATAAGAGTATAACATTGGATACACATAGTTATAGGAGAAAATTTGAAATTCAGGGATGTTTAGATTTTCTAAATATGTTTATGTGTTCATACATTTCGGGGCATTACATTACGTCTCCCCATTCTTCATAAATTTCTTTAAATAACTATCTTTCTTATTTTTATTAATTAGTTATACCTTTGGATATCTAACGTGGCAGTACAACTCCTTCTCGGGGCAGATAAACTTCCCTCGGTCCATTCCGTAGATAGCAATCAGTTTTAGCTATAAAACACATAATAAAAATATAATATTTATCAAAAATAAAAAAATATTTTTTCAAATATATTTTTTTAATATAATAATAACCAAATTGGAAATGTTAAAATAATATAAATAAAATTTGGCATTTTATTATAACAATAATCAAATTTGGTATTTTTAAGTAATATTCATTAAATTTGACAATGATATTTTAAAAAGTGTAGATCAGTGATTATTAATCACAAGACACATCATGATGAAACAAGAGGCATCATGATCAACACGAAAGTCTCGGAAGAGGAAGGGATAAAAAAAAACAATAGGAGTTCTGTTTACCTAAATAAGTTCAAAGAAGTACGAATGTCGACTAAATAATGCCATTAAAGAACTGCATTTTCAATTCATTTTAAATTAACCACAATAATTTAAATATAGGCAATTACTAAAATACTACTAATATGAAGTAATTTTTAATCACCCATCACCCCTTCACGACCCACCATAGAAGATCTAAAAAGATAGTTTTAGGTTCGACTAAATGAAAAAGAGTGTTAAACAAGAGCAAAAAAAGAGTGGTCAAGAGTGGTGGTGGTTGTGGTTTTCAATACTACAGATATCATAACTGTGATGAAATTTCACTTGGGCAAACAATTTGTTAGAAATGTTAGAAGCATTCCCGATGCTATCATCAACACTGGAGGCTAAACGTCACCTCGGAAGATCTAGCATTCCAAGAAAATCCAAGCACTAAGTACTATATTCTCACATTAAAATTAGAGCTGATAACATACACCACTTGCTGTTTTAAAAATTGTAGAGTAAGGGTTGCATTACCTCGTAGGAATATCTGAGGAAGCTGAAATAAGATAGGAAGTGAAGAAAACCCAGCAGGTTTTTGATGGGAGCGAAATAACCTCCTAGAAGGAAGGTAACTGTCAGGTATATTGATGCGATAAATACGCCGTTCTGAAACATATTAGAATAAATTAAAAAAAACATTTTCTTAAGTGTAACAAGCAACACAACCCAAAAATTATTTTACTGCAGTAATCAGTTATACTTTATTCCCATCAAATAGTCTTTTTTACAAGTAGGTATCGTTTTGACACTGTTTCATACTGAATACTACATTCTGAAAGCTTCATAAAAAAAATTGGAGTATTTGTAAAGTTTGTCAGTTTAAAGGAAATGTATTAAAAGGGTGCCAATTACTATAGTTTAAAGAAATATGATTTAAATACTTTTAACGGGGATTAAACTACATTTTTCTATTCATGTTGTAATTAACATCCCCTTCAAATTGTTTGTTATGCTAACCTGTAATACAGTTAAGTATTGCATTAAAAGCATATGTCTTCCAAATGTACCAGTAGTACATAATAATAACACAATATATAATAATAATATAATAATAATACACATATAATAACATAATATATAATAACAAAAATATATAATAAACATAAATATATAATAACAATATAATAATAATACACAAATAGTAGTACATAATAATAACACAATTTCATCCTGATCAACATTTCACCCTCAAATCCTTTTTATAATTGTATAAGTTAGAAAGTAGTTGTTTCCATAAAGAAGTTACTTAACTTACTCCAAGCAAATAAAATTCAATAACCAAATTGATTAATTTATTTCTTTATGTGATACCTACTCTCTTTTTTAAATTTTAAAAGCAATAATTAATTTTCTACAAACTCTCCGTAGAAAACACAATTTTAAGACTTCAGTTTCAGCAAACTTTATGCCGTATTAATCTATTCTCTAAGTTAAATTGAAAAATGGGCTCCATGAACATTGACATGTTGTGCAACCAAGTCCAACAATATGCTCATACCAACTATTTTCTTAAAATAAGTTATTTTGATAAACAAGTTTGTCAAACCTGAAACTTTTTTTGGAAGCAGCTATATACGTTTGATTATGTTTTACCGAAAACTAAGTTATACAAAATGTCTCAACGCTTATGGGGCCCTTAAAATTGAAAGAAACAGAGCTGATACTTACGACAGGAATTTCAACTGTGCCCATCATGAGGCCCAACATGTCTGATATTATAGATTCCAGAGCAGTACTCAAAGCCAGCAGACCGAACCGGAACAACTCGGGAGGCTGACCAGTCAACACGTACGATATTATGAGAAATATCAAGGAGAATAGCAACTGAAAACATAAATTTACATTTCAAAAAAGACTATATCTAGCGAAGACTAGAAATTGTACATGACAGACATTGTAGCTTTTTTACTTCATTAGTAGAAGTACATACTTTGAAGTTGTCATTTCAGCATAGACTAGATCTTGTGGAGGACACCAGTAGTTCAATCCTAAAGCAATTATGCTCAATGGATAGCTAAGGGGATTATCCACAGAATATATATTTTTTTTTTATAAAAATTGAGGATGAAGAGGATCATTTGAAACTAAAAATCAAAGTTGTGGATATAACAAGAAAAGAATGTTCCTTTTTCAAGGTATTAACAAGAGTGGTATTTCTCAGTAAATCCACAATTTTGATTTTTACTTTTAACTAATCCTCGCTCTCCTCAATTTTTATTCTTAATAAAATTGTTCATTATAAAAACTTAATGCTATACTTTAATCAAGGGATTAAAATCCCAAAAAAGAATATCTACACTCTGGTTATGGATTGGTCCAGCAAGATTTATGCAAACGCCCAATGAATTCTTGGTAGAAAAACTCAGTAAGAAATATGTTACCATATGAGTTGTTTTCATACTTAAAGCATGATTTAAATTTGTATCCTCAGCAATAACCATGGAAAAAGGACCAATTCCAGACCCCCACTCAACAAAGTCAGCCTCTCAAAGAAGTGATAATATCTAAATTGTGGCCAAGTGTGCACTTTCTTTAGTGCATAACCTCACTTTACTCCTACTTTCATGATCAAGATTACTCTTTTATTTTTATATCTTAAAACTTGGCCCGTTTCAGACTGATGTGATAGCCTGACTTATTTCGGAGGGGGTCTGGGTCTGGAACTTTCTTCCTTTCTTTTAAGTTCTCTCCTATTTATTACTCACGTAATTCCTATTTGACTACACATGATACGGATGTTTTATGTCTCATTCAGAAACTGGCTAAGTGTTAAGCAATAAAATTAAAAGAGTAGTCTTGCTCATGAAAGTAAGAGAGAAGTGAGGTTATGGACTAAAGAAAGAGCTGACTTGGCCACAATTTAGACAACTTTGATAGGCTGACTTTTTTGGGTGGGGGTCTGGAACTTGGCCTTATTTTCAAGGATAGGTTTTTGCTTAGGGTATCAGTCCTTTTTGCTGGCATCAGCCTTGTTGGTGTCGACTTGTTTTTTACGAGGCATTGGAGGGAGAAGGCCACTTTTTTTCCCCCATTCATACTTACAACCATGACATATGTTACATACTTAGATACATTAAACTGTTTAAGAATAATAACCCAGGTGTAGAGTATTTTCTAAAATGTATTATATTACACAGTTCAGAAACATTTAACAAACTATCGGGCACTAAGAAAAGTTTGGCTGAACCTCATGCTTTTGAGGTAGCTAAATTCGAATCTGATTTTCTCCAATAAGTATATATTTCCCGGAAAATGGCCTAAATACTACATCAAATTGTAATTTTGCCCAATTTGCTTAGTATTTGCGCTCAGCTACGGAGGATCTCCATAATTCAATCTAAACAGAATTGTATACTTATCTCCTATTACTTTATATTGGACTCATGAGACCATTTTTCCCGAGGTAAGGATGCAAAAAAAAACATATGCACACTAATTGCCAGTTATATACATATTTCTCTAATTTATTTACAAGAAACAGTTCTTAAAACAAATATCGATCTATAACACTAGCATGATGAGTACTAACCTGCATAGGAACATTGACAGTGCAGAAAGCGAAGAAATAAGTCTTGAATTTGTACCAGTTATTAAAATGTTCCTTCTTTATAATTTTTAACAGCGGGGGAACTGAAACACAAATAAACCGTCAGTCATATAAGAATGTTATCATTTCTGACTATCATTCTCACTACATAATTTCTCATGCAATTAAATTTAACTGGTTTAAATTAGCAGTACTACTTCTAAGCCAGAGTGAATAAGTATTCACTCAGGTATAAACTTAAAAAAAATGATAATAAGATGCTTTCGTATGATACAAAATAGAAAAAAACTTTTAAGAGATGAGGATGTTAGGCGAAGTATTCGAATAATGTATGGCATTTTTAACGCCATTTCACAAAAGTAATAACAATCATTTATTAATTAATAAAATAACTAATAAGAACTAGATGAGCACATTTAGCTATAGGTGTTAATAAAAAAATCCACAAGCAAAAGAGAAACCATGGGCAAGGCGGTTGAAATTATTAATGGTACCAACAATGTGTTAATTCTGACCTACGTTCTTAATTTCATCAAAATCAGAGAAATTATTTTTAAGATATGGTGGTTTGCATAAAAATGTTGAACAACAGACCTACATAGAATCTCTAATATTATTATAATAAAAAGTCGGTCCGAAACAACTTAGACGATCTTTTTGTTATAGATATAGACAAGTAAGAAGTATTTTAATTCCATAATATTTTTATTTAATTAATATGACTTCCAAGCTAACCGAAGAAGTTGAAGATAGATTTTTTGTCTCCGATTTCAAAAATTCTAAGACAGAAATCCGTTTCAGACATCAGGGAAAACTTTTGGTTCCACGTCTTCTGTTAGTCTTTCAGCCTGTAAGTTTGACTGTCTGTATGTAGGTCAGTCTTTCGTTCATTTTTTGCGAGCCATCATATCAAAAAAAAACTACTCATCAAATTTAAATGAAATTTATATGGTAAGTCATAATAAGTCCATTGATGGTCCCTTATAAGCTTCAACCTTATGCGCTCATTTGTTTCTCTTCCACATGCATTAATTTATACCGATATCTGCGAAAGTACTCATCTGATGTTTGGAAATTTTGATTGTTTGTCAAAAGTAGGCTGTAGACAGCCCCAGATTATTTGCAACCGCCTGCGCACATTAAATATCGATAAATTAATTCATTTATGCCATCATTGCATTATTTATGCATTCATTTATGCATGCAACAAATCAAAACAATTATAACAGATTTAAAATTCGGGGGGAAATTAAATATATTTGACAATAATAGGCTGTAAAAGCATAAAATCATTAAATTATACTAAAATAGGAGCGAGGGAGCTATGTGCCATACTAATTAGCAGTCTATTTTACATGAATTAAACTATCAATGAAGCATAGTTTAAAGAGTTCAGACGGTTGAAATAAATCTGGGGCTATCTGCGGGCTACTTTCGACAAACCATTCAAACTTCATAAAATTAAGATAACTGCTTTTGAAAATAAGGCGTAAATAATGTTCACTGATTTCTGAAACGGCGTTCTGTATTAGAATTTTTGAAATCGGACGCAAACATAGCTTCCGTTACTTTCGGTAAGCTCGGAAGCAAAAGCGTATAACAGGTGTTTATATTTTTTCGATTTTCAAAAATATCAATTTTATTTATCAATATCTCGAAAACTAGTTATATCGTTAGATTTGTTTTTAAATGGACTAAATTTTAAACATTTTTTAATTAAAATCGTTTTAATCATGTTTAAATTTATTTTTCACATTTTTACTGTTTCTTTGGAGGTAGCTCCTTCAAATTCATACCTAAAATTTTATCTTGGGGTAATATTTTACTGAACCTATTTGCCGAATTTCATTAAACTTGGTCCAGTAGTTCTGCACAGACCACAACTACAAACGATAGACGACAGACTACGGACAAAAGACATGCATTTTTTAGAGAAAAACAATTTTTTTGAACTCAGGACTTTTGATCTCATAACGTGTAATTGTATCAAAATCTCAAAATAGAATTATCGCGCCATCCTAATACATTCTCCTTTTATAAACTGCATATATGAGAAAGTAAAAGAAAAAATATATATTTTTAACTTTTTTAATTCTAAGAGTTTTAATCAATTTCAAGTATATCTTAGGGTTTTCTATTTTAATATGGAATACTTGCTGTCAAGGGTGGCAGCTATAATAATTATAGAGGATAATTATTATCCTATCTTTGTAAACAACCCCGTTTTAAATAGTGATAAAGTATAATTTAAAAATAAAACAAAACAATATAATTTTTTTCTTCCCACGTGGATAAACAAGTCTAAAATAAAAATTATTCGGCTTCACAGATAAAACATTTTCTCAAACAAACAATGAAAGGCGTTTGCATGGTATTTAATCCACATAATAATAATTACTGTCATTCATCTTGTAATTAATGTTATAAATATTTTTATAAACTGTCAGTTATTTAAACTATTTGTTGTTCTATTCTCACAATAATCTACTTTTGCTTCTGAGCTTACCGGAGGTAAAGGAAGATTTGTGATCGTTCCAAATAATTAACATTTTTTATGCTTCCGTCTTCAAAAATACCGAGACAGAAATCCGTTTCAGACACCAGGGATCATTTTCCATCTCGTGTCTGTCTGTTGTTCAATTTTTTCGAATCAAGATATCTAAAAAACTACTCGTCCGATTTTAATGGAATTTTGATGGTAAAGGTCAGAATTATACCATTCCAATCTAAGTTTTAACCTGAGAAACCTCATTAGTTTCTTTTCCATAAGCACACGGCGTACAGTTATCTTCACCAACGTATTGTAGATCACAGAGAGTCCTATATTAATTGAACCATCGGCGCGCTCTTTCAAGTGTGCTGAATTGACTATTTTTTATGTCATCTAGTTTTGCCTCCCAGCTTATCGAAAGTAACAGAAGCATTGCAATCATTCTAAGTTATAGCCTGAGTGTACGTTGATCCAATTATAATATAAGCTTATCCATGTCAAATAAAACTTGCATATTTATCCATGTAGCTTTCAGCCTTTATAAGCCTATTCGTATAAAGGGGGTAGTCTATATTATGTTGGAGACTAACTAGATCATTTTTTTTATTTAAAAAAAAAGAACTAGTTCGGCGACAGTTGGCATTACTGGTGGTTTTATAAATGATGAAAGCTGCTTTAATCCATAAGCAAGTATTAAGTATTATTTTACATTTAGAGTTTCTTTCAATTCATTAAGATGACCATTAAATTCCTATACATAGTTATTGCCATTTTCACACATAAATTTTATGTAGGGGAAAGTAGGGTAAAACCGGGTACGCGGGTCAAACCGGGTACCTTAATTTTTCCTAAACTATAGTGCTGCTATCTTTCTAGTGATGCAGTCAACTCAATCCTGGATGCCTCTCAGTTGGTTTGTGATTGTTAATGAAAGTCGAAACATCGTTTGTTTTATTCAGCACGTATTTCAACTTTTTTGCCAGTTGTTTGTGTTTTTTTACAATAATTTGTTTGTGTTGTTAGCAAAGAGCCCTTATATTTAATACGTGGTTATTAAACCTCTTTAATAAGTAGTTTAAATAGTTAGAATAATACTATATATAGAAGGAGCATAGAATCGGAATCCTAAGCAATTACTGATAAGAGACTGAAGCCAACTTTTGCCGAGAGGTTGTGTCCTTAAGACCAGGCTGCCAACATAACAACACTAATTTTTTTCATTTAAACAGGAGAAGGTTGGCCATGCTTTAGTAACTATTCAAAGCCCGCTCACAAACATCAAGAAGAAAAACCCTGCCATTGGTTATTGTTTACGTTTCACTCTGACGTCATTTTTTACAACTCGCGCAGCATGATATAATAAACATTATTTTTAGCATATTTCAAGCTAAAATAAGATAAAACACAAAAAAAATATTACAATAAACTAAACTGACTATCAATAATTATAATTTAATAAAAAATTAAATTAAAAACCCGAAGGCAAATAATTTTAGAGTTTTGACGTCACAAATTATAAAAATGAATTTTTAGAACGCGGATTAAGGGACACGACCAAAGTTGGCTTCAATGTTATCAGTGATCCTCCTTCTATATATAGTATTATTCTAAGTTTAAATAGAATAATTAGACACCAGTGTGAGATTTTTGCAATCACCTGTTGATGAATGACAACCATTTGTTTTTGAAAACACCCCTTGGGGTAATACCGGGTGTCATAGGAAAGGCAAAACCTAGTACCCGATATTACCCCTACATTATATTTGTATGGTGAATAACAACTGTTTTGTTTATTATAATCCTTTCAAATAGTATTTTTGACAATTAATAAATGATATCGTTTGTAATAAACTTTATTCTGACTGTGCTTCTGGAGAAGGGTGGATAAGGTGTAACGAGTTCAACCCGGGCTCATGAGCAATGTACCGCTTATGAGGGAGATGGAGGATTTGTTTGTGACTTCTGTGATAATGTCACTTCAGACTTCAGACTAATGTTTCAACATGATAGATTTTTATAAATAATAAATAAATTAACCATAAATTGGCCAAAGCAGTTGATTGATTTTCTTGAGTGAATTATAACCGGGTGATTTTACCCTACCGTTCATCAAAATTTTGGTTTTGACTAAATCCACAAAATTTATTCTCGGGACCTTGTAAGTGAATTAAATTGGCAAAATCGGTTAAATTTTGGTAGTCCAAATGTGTCTGAAGAAAATAATTAGTAAATGATTTTTTTTTCGTTGCCCAGGAGTTCATAAATTGGGAAAACAGTTATGGTACCCGGTTTTACCCTACTTTCCCCTACTCGTATATAATATATAATAATAAATTAAACTGGTTACATTTGATGACAGCTGGAATAACAGTGGTGTTGGTAATGTACACAGAAGTGATGAACAGGTAGATAGTGTTACTGAGAACCATGGTGGCATCATCCCCGAACTTAAAGAATAGTATTCCGATTGAAAGGGCTGACATTACGTGCATCAGCAGCTTCAAGCGAGTCAGTACCTGTATAACCAAACGTTCTTAAAAGTATCATACAAAATGTAATATGTGAATAAATAAAGATAAAGGCTAAGTTGTTTCAATTTGTGGTGCCTATTTGATTTAATTACCGAACAACTTTAGCAATAACTCACGTTATACAAGTTAATTTACGTTAACCTCCTGCTCTAATAATCAACATGTCTGTATAATAATAAATAATCATTGCGTTAAGCCACAAATGTTTAAGAGATAACTAACATTTCTAATTAGGCAAACCTAATTAATAAATCATAAAAATAGTAAATATACGTAATAATGTCTTCAAAATAATATATATTTTTGATGAACAAAAGAACATCTATTCTAAGTTACTTCTTCTATCCAAATTTTTACATTTTACGTGTATACTAATGAAAGATTTTCGCGACAAAAAATAAACAATACTTTCTCTTTACAACAGAAAATAAAAAGGGGCGACGTAGCCCACGTCGACGTAGGTGACGTAGGTGATGCACCCTGTGGAAGGCTTAGACCAACCAAATGGCTTGTGCAACAAAATGTTTAACGATGGCAAGGGTTGGTGTGTCACTCCATTAAATGTATAAATTATTAAATGATATAATTGGCATTCGCAGCCGGATAGACGTCATTATACTTAAGCAGCTACCCATTTACATCACGACACTGGGCGAACAACGAATGTGAGGTCCCTAGCCCAATCGGGAATCGAACACGAACATGCTCCTTCCAAGGCGTGACAGCAATGAGCTGCCATATATCTCTAAAAACTCTGATTTTGACGATAGACTGACCGATATCTTAGAATTGTATTAAATTATTTTAATAAAAACTTTTGGCCGAATAATGGTTTATGTTACATACTATTAATTGTGTACCAGGAACAATTAGAAGATAAATATTATGAAAATTGTTTTATTACCCAGTCTCTATTTAATTGTTTAATTATGATCTCTACTAAGTAGACGTATCTGGTCCATTCTGAGGGAGGCTGGTTTGTTCTTCCTATCTTTTCAACCCAGCCAGCTTTACTCTTATCAGCTCCTGTAACATTTAACACTTCCTTTTATTTATATCGAGGCAATAAACATTATATTGGGAAATGCAAAAAATCTTTTGGATGCTGCAAGATAGGAAATAAATAACATCAAGTACAGACGCTATTGGGATTGTATTGTATTGGTTATACGACGTCTGCAGTATTGCATTTTTTATGCTTATCAAACATGTTTTTCCAAGTACAACAAGTATTCATTGTTTAACATTATTTCACCATTCGTTGTTATTTCACCAGGACGTGTTGTTACTTTGATGATCATGCCTTTTGGATCACCATATATTTTATTGGAATGTTCCACTATCAATAATTAATAAAGAAAAAGCATGTAGTTCAATTCAAGGAACTCGTTTTGAGTCGAAAGGTGAGCAATCTTCCTCCAAACAAATCGCGAATTTCTCTTTAAAATACCAATATTTTAATTTGCTTTTTCTTAAGTTTTCATCAATTTTGAAAAATCAATTATCTACTTATGGTTAAGCACGTAGTCTAGGGCGGCTTTCACACCGAAGTAGGAAGTCGTAGGTTGCATGCGTCCTAGTAACATCGGATTATATAAGGAGTCGAGGCAATTGAACGAGAGCCTACACACCGAAGATGCAAGTGGCAAGTGCGATTCGAGAACTAGCCGGCAGGTTCTCGAGTCGCACTTGCTATTTGCTTTCAGGATACACGTCGCACTTGGCTCTCGTTCAATTACTTCGACTCCTAAGGCGGCTTTCACACCGAAGTAGCAAGTCGCAGGTTGCATGCGCCCTAGTAACACTGGATTTTCTAAGGAGTCGATGTAATTGAACGAGAGCCTACTCACCGAAGATGCACGTCGCACTTGCATCTTCGGTGTGGAGGCTCTCTAAAAGCTCTCTCTTCTAAAACAGTACTTCAAACACCAATACAGCTTCAATATTAGAGCTAAGCGAAGCCCGATTACATTAAGATGGCATTAATCACTATTCTGACTTATGGCCTGACAGGCGGCCGTACCATTCTTACCTTTAGTTAAACCTGCGCCCGCGAAAAAGTTTCAATTCTTTCCTGACCACTTGAACATTAGCCGTAATTAGCTGGCCGACCAAATCATACACAAGCTCGGGGGACAGGCCTTCAGACGGACTCTTCCGATCGTATACCAGGCTTAATAAAATGGGTTTTAAAAGTGAACTAGGTAAGTATGATTAATTTTAACGTAACTGAGATTTAATAATAAACGTTTCCTTTTATTCTCAGGTACATCAAAGAGAAAGTTAAGGTTCACTGCTACTACTTTCCTATGAATGTATAAGAGTCCCAAACCATAAAAAGACTAAGTAGTACTTTTGTAAGATTGAAAATTAAAGTTTAATTTATGTTATCGTTGTTTCAGGCATGATTAGGCCCCAGAGAAGGATATAAAGAGGTAAATTATTTAAATTAAAACCCTTAAACGACCCAAACAAATATGATTAATAAAAGAGACATTGACATTAAGAACAAGATATGTATTTACAGCTTGTGTGGTACAAAGCTACCACGCGCATCTTATCATTGGACGAAGGGTCACATGGAAAAAGAGGAAACGAAATTCTTTTTGTTTGAACGTGTTGACGAGTTTTAAGATATAGTAGGTCAAGAAAATGTTGAGCGATAGACACAGATGTTGAACCGAAACAGATTTCAATCTAGGATTTTTTTAATACAAAGAATTTTTTTAATTTAGTACTATTTGTATCGGACAGTATATTTTGCTTTTATTCTAGCACATTTTCAAGTGCCTAACCTATAAACGCTACAAAAAAACATCATGCAATAACTTAATTGACTTATGGATAAGTTGACGCATGAAGGATAGATAGTAATATTGACCACTTTCCTCCGAAACAATTACCTTGTCATTATCATGCCTGGGAATAATTATTCAAAGAAATTATTACCTGAGAAACGATTAGCTTATATCTTCAACATGTATAAGAATTGCCAATTACACAAATGAACCTGTAATTTAGTAGCGAGATTACAAATAGTATTTATGTTAATCGTTTCAAAAATTAAACCAGTTTTTAAAGAATGGTTTCTGTTAGATTATAATAATTATAGCTTGTACACCGATTTAATCATACATTTATTTTCAACAATTTGTACAGCTTCTGCTAGAGATACTGATATGGGAATTTCTACTTTTGGTCTTAACTAGTAGTTAATTACTTTTCGAATAATGTATTCTTTTGATCTGAAAAAATAAATATAGAGCTGCATGATTAAACAAAGATGTTATTTTAGTATTTCTACATAAAACAGTAATACGATGCGCAAAAAAGCAAGACTGTATTTAAATCCAATAATATCTGTACCGGTTTCAATGTCCAGTAGTAATTATATATTTAATCAATATCTAATAGACTAGATAATAATATAAATATCGATATTAAATAATATCGACCTACTTTGAAGTACTTTCTAGTTTAATTAGTTTAAATAATACCTCGCCCAATTATTTTAGCTTCTAACAGTTATATTAACAATTGAATTGCATAACGAACTGAAATGAAGTAATCTTTAAAATTAAGTTAAATGTTTACAAGGTGATCAGGTTTATTTCGAAAAAACTCCTAAATATACAAATTGCAAAACTTTGGCATTGACACTGAAAGAGATGGGATGTTGGACTCGAGCACGCCCTTCCTTTCTCTACTTACAACAGCCAAATATTATTAACAACTTTTATCCTCTACTAAGCTCAAAACACAAGGTAAAAGTGAAAAGAACATTTTATTTTATTATTTTTGAAGGTATTGACTTTTAAAGTTATCGTATTTCTTTCTTATTCATCTCTAACCATCTCTAAATAAATCCAACCACCTTTTACCATTTCGAATCTATTTTATAATAGATCATTTAGAATTGCAGGAAAACATTCGGGAATCGTTTTAGTGAAGAGTTCCAATACAAGTCAAATTCATTAATTCTACAGTAATTATTTCCATTAAATATTTGTAATTTACATTATAATACACAGTTTTAGGTTTTATGTAAACGAGGAGTCAGACTGAAAAGAAAATATAGGCAATTATAACAAAACCTAATTAAAATATTAATTTAAATCAAATTATTAACTTCGGGAAACAGACCGAGAAAAATAGACTCCAGCGCGGGGATTTGAACCACCGGCCTCTATATGTATGAATACTACCAAAATCGTAAAATATGAATTTCTAATTGATTGTACGAGGTACAGGTACTAATTGGGTACTTTATAATTATAAGCGTTATTTCTCGGTCTAGTTCTTTGTCATTAATGTTGACTTCTCAGACTTGTGGAAAAATTGAAAGCTTTAAATTCGGGTCAAGGTATCATTAACGTCAGACAAATTCATTCTCCTGCGAAGCTTAGTTGATTAGAGCGCTATACTGGAAATAGAGAGGCCGGTGGTTCAAATCCCCGCGCTGGAGTCTATTTTTCTCTGTCTGTTTCCCGTAGTTAATAATAATTATAATTTGATTTAAATTAAAATTTAATCGTTCCGTAGTATGAATACTACCAAAATCGTAAAATACTATTTAAAATAATTTAATAAAACCCTAAAAGGCATGCTTATTTACAAGGCAATATAATAACATTACCTTTTAAATGAATATGTAAATTAAAGAATATTTAAACAGAGAAAACAAATAGATCTTAGCATTCAAATAATTTATGGGACAAAATAAGTTTTTTATAAAATATAAATAATAATCAAAATAATAGTTAATAATATGGAATAAATATTTTTAAATAAATAATTTGTCTTAAATGAACTATTCCAGGGGGCTAGATTTTTATCTATTAAGACTGTCAAGGAAACTAGAAATACATACCTATTATCTGTTATAACTATCAAGGAAATTAGAAATATTGAAACTATTTCTCCACCAAAAACTAAAAAGTATAAGTTACTTGTAAAAAGCCGGTTTTCAAACTCTAACGGTCTTCGTCGATTGGCGTTGAAACGCGTAGAAATGTGAGTGAGAAAAAAGAGTCCATTTAGGAGTCGGGAAAGAGGTTTAAATTTGACTCTATTATCAAGTCAAGATAGCTAGCAGATATTAACTTCTGTCTCTACTCCAACACTGACTCTTTCTCTTCTTACCGGGGCTTTAGATTACTACCTGAGATTAAGCTAAACCTCTGTCTCAACTCCTACACTGACTGTTTTTCTTCTTTCCGGTACCAAAGATAACTATTTAGAATCAGTCTTGAATCTCTGTCTCAACTCCTACACTGACAATTTCTATATCATATTTCTACTTGTCTCACCAACACTGAAGATAACCACTAGTAGTTGAGAGTCGGTACAATTAGTATTTTTTCATTCCTAATCAAGTACTGCACTCCTATATAAGAAAATATAAAATGCTTGCACACGAGTCTGCAAGACAGAGAGACATTTTCATGTAACGCTTTTTGGTGCTGGGGCGCGCGAGCGACTGCAAGGTGAAGGTGTACCCCTACGATGGCGAGCAAATAATAATATAATTTGATTTAAATTAAAATTTAATCGTTCCGTAGTATGAATACTACCAAAATCGTAAAATACTATTTAAAATAATTTAATAAAACCCTAAAAGGCATGCTTATTTGCTTGCACGCGAGTCTGCAAGACAGAGAGACATTTTCATGTAACGCTTTTTGGTGCTGGGCTCTCTCTACAACCTCTACTCTAGATACCTCCTACCTCTTCCTAACATACTGTTAAGTGTGTAATGCTTATCGAGTTTATGTGCCAAAGTCAAGACATGAAAATGTCAATAATGTCTAGGAACACTTCTAGATATAGAAATACCGGTGTTACTTAACTACATTAAGAACCAATGATCTTAGTTATACCCTTTTTGAGCTGATTTGCCGAAATTTCCTTGTATTCGATGGATTTTATGTCTCTCCATTTCTCTGATTTTGATGCCTCTATTAGTTTTTCTGTGATGCATCCGAACTCACCTACCACCAGGTCCATAACTGAAACAATAAAATAGGTCTTAATAAATTGTTCAATGTTTGTTACTCCTTGTGGAGGCCTAAAAGTATGAGGTTTTTTTCAAATTACCAAAGTCAGCTGGGTTGTGGAAGAGAGGACAAGGGAATCCGATATGTTCGAGGAATGCTAAGAGCTTGTCAGCATCGCCTTGATAGACTGTTTTGCCTGAGTCTAATAGATAGAGGTGATCAAACAAAGAGAAGATGGCGGCTGAAGGCTGATGTATCGTACAGATCACAGTTCTGTTACTTTTGGCTAGTTCCTTTAGTTCGTTCACTAACAGACTACAGTTCGAACTGTCCAGTCCACTGCAAAATAATATAATTAAAACATATTATAATAATCCGTGGAGCAACAGCTCTTGAAGGGCTTAGGCCTGCCGAAGAGTTTATACAACTATAGTTGAAATGCATTACATTAGTTTGTCTCTCCATCAGGTAACCGTATAATTACAAAATTGTACAGAATAATAACAAAACCAGAAGAACGCCACTCCACTTAAGTAGCTACCCATATAATATGGCAATGCTCGATGAACACCGAGCAAAGGGGCCCTTCCTGGAGTCGGGATACGAACCCGTATATCTCTTGCTTCCAAAACATGACTGAAAGAACTGAGTTACCGGTGCCCCTTAAAACATATATACTATTATAAATTTTTAAAATCTGAAGGCAATTTTAAAACTATTTATCAAGTGGATAATCATAGTAAGTAGTTGGTTGCAGTAAGTTTGTTTCCTTGTTTATTAATCTAATTGATGGTAGGGGGTCTAAAGAATCAATTAAAGGCTCACTTTTGCAATATTTCGACCCCTCTTTGGGTCATCTTTATGTTGATCCCAAACTTGATTGATAATATCCACCAAGGTTAGATAAAAAATAGTTTATAGCAAGAACAGGATGGGATAGTAATCTTCTAGTCAACTTGAAGATGAGCCAAATAGAGATTGAAATATTGAAAAAGTGAGCCTATAATTTTTTCTTTTGAACCTACCAATTAGTATAATAAGTAAAGTGATATAACAAGATTCCATAATTATTATCAAGAGTTTATAAGTAATAAAAGTGTTGATTCGAAGCTCTAAATATTTTATCAAGAACATGTTAAAAGCATAAAATGTAACATGTACATTCATATTGCGCCCCAAATTTGTAAAATAATTGATTTCTCGATTTGGCCTAAAAGTATGGTACTTAACACGTAAGTAAAATTCCACCTAAATTGGTCATGATAAACCTATATTAAAAAAGTACCTTATCGTCTACTTAAAGGTAAAAGTCATTAACTCACTAATATCAAATTTCAAAGACGTAGTAAGTTTTATTTGCCACAAATATCTTACGAAATGAGTATACATATTATAGAGATCTTTTGTTTCCCTTTGTTTAACTGCGCATGCGCATGCGTCCTTATGATTTCGTTACTTTCTCCAATCATTTAAATTTTAAATAGACCAAAAAAACATCTAAGTAAAAAATCCACTTTGTAACTTTTAACTTTAGACAGACATTGTTTTAACGATACTAAAAACTGTTTTTCTATACATCGAGATCATCCAACGCATCTGTAAAGACTACAAAAGACAGTCATCCACTTTGTTTGATTTTGGGGATTTAAAACGTGTAAATCCATCAACATTAATAAATTAAAATCAAAGAATACAATAAAATAATTTTTGCGGTATCACCATACCTTCCCTTAATATAGACTGCCTACATAAGAAAGTAAAGATCAGTGTTATTACAGAAATAAAGGTTCACACTCACTAGATAATAATTAAGTACTTTTTATATGCCTATTATATCCAGAATAATCAAAATCATCTCGAAGAATTATTTCTCACACACTGTTAATTACAGCATTATCTCAACAGTAATAATTGTTTCTGAGCTTACCGAAGGTAACAGAAGCATTGCAATCATTCCGAAGCCTGATTTTTCAGGTTTTTGTACGAAGTACGAAAAGAAACCTTATATAACGGCTCTGTCTGTCGGTCTGTCCATTGGCTTCTGTCCGTTGGTGTCTGTTCGTTGGCGTCAGTCCGTTAGCATGTTTCGATTCATAAACTACTATAGCTAGGAACATGAAATTCGGCACACAGGTGCATCTATTCTTGGCATTAGTGACAACTGTACACTTCTTGGCATTTGTATGTAAATGGGTAGCTGTAGCTGTTTGTGTAAAGTGGCGACTTAAATGGTTGCGAATGTCAATTATATATGCAGCTGATAGAGTGTCATCAATTATATAAATAGTTGTATAAACCCTTTGCCAGGCCTAGGCCACGGGCTTGAGCCATGGAGTTATAATTAGTAGTTAGTTAAAAAGTTAAAAAGGCTATAAGATAATTCTCACCTAGATTAAAAAAAGAAACTACTACACATTCATTTTTGAAATAATATTACTGCAGTATATCCTCCTTTATGTGTTTGTTTTTTTTGTTTTTTTAAAAAAAGTACTTCTTTGGATCTTAAAACGTGTCCACCATATTCCCGAAATGATTTGTGAGTGGTACCAAAAAATTGGTAACCTAGATTAGCTAACACATGGTTCCAATAATCAATTATGAAGTTTCGTCTCTAATCTATTGATTTCCAAATTTCATGGATTTATTAATTGAATTATAGAACTAAGAGTAAATATATTGTTACTTACGATGTAGGTTCGTCTAGGAAAAGAATGGGTGGATTGTCAATGAGTTCCAGGCAGACGTTCAGTCTTTTCTTCTCTCCTCCTGAGAGTCTGTTACATCGAGTCTTCTTAGTTCCTGACATAGACATACTGCTCAGAATCTTGTCTATCTATATCAAGAACAACGCATACGTCTATATACTTTTTTTATAGATACAAATACATTGTTTTAGATAAATTCTGTTGCATAATAATAAAATGAAATAAATAAACAAAAAACGGTCCGACAACTCAAACAAAACTTTCTCATATACATTTTTTTATTTTTTTAATATTATTACTACATACATTTTTAATGTTAATAAGTAATACTGATAACAATGTTTTTCGGTTGGTGAATTGCATGATAAAGGTAATAATCCATTGATAACTCCTTTTAGCGTGAATGATTCAGAATATGAACAAACCCAACAATAAAAAAACGAGTGAGTGAGAAAAGAAATAGCTACTTAAAATAATATCCATAATAAGGAAAGATAAGTGTAAGTTAATTGGTTTGTAATCCCATATCTCATATACATAGAGATAAAAAAAATTAGCCCTCATAGTATCTAATTTCAACATTGAACAATTAAATATATAAAAAGAGTTCAACAATGTACAACAATTAATCTAAGAATACAATATCTTGAGTAAGAATCTAAAGTCAATTAAGTTGGCAACAAAAGATAAATATTAAAGATCATATCAATTTTATTTAGATGGAGAGATAATAAACTAGTGGATTTTAATGAGTGGGAACAATTATTTGGAATCTTTTGGGAAATCAAATTTTGTTTCCATAAATAATTTAATTATAGACACATTTAAGATTTTAAACATTTTCTTGTCTTTGGTTGTTATATTATTCTTTTTTGTCGTCTTTTTACAGCATTATTTCTTGGATAATGGCAGCACCTACCCATTTAGATTAGAACCAGCTAATATCATTCAGAAATACATTATATAGATATAGATTGTGGACAGAGTCGAAAAATAAAATATCAAAGCTCATACTGATCAATAAACTTTATTTTTAAAACCGAGGATTGGTGTAGCCGCTTTTTTCTTTTTTTCCGGGGGACTTCTATTATTTATAACATCCAAGGAGCAAACTCGGTTTAATAATCCATTCTATATAACTCTATCCTCTTAGCAAACTGACGGACCCACAGAAAGTGAGCACCTTGTTTGGGGGAAGTAACTTTAGTTCTTCAATTGGCAGGATGGCTAAGCCAAAGATTCTTCACTCAGGTGTGTTAATGCAGGACAGCTGCTAATAAGATGGAAAGGAGTTTCATCCTCTTCTTCTCACAGCCTGCACACTGGGCTTTCTGCTAGCCCAAGCAGATGTAGATGTCGATTTAGCCTACAGTGTCCAGTAAGAAAGCCTGTCAAAAGATGACATGATTTTTTTTGAGAGAGAGCAGCGATCTGGTAAGATGATGAGATGGATCTCGGATCATCATTTTAGATTGTCGCATACCTGAAGCTCTGTTCCGGTGTATTCGGTTCATATCTAACCTCATGAATGTCCTTATGGAATGTTTCACTCCACAACATGGTACGCCAACAACTGGTTCTGGTGTAATTGGGGTCGAATTGGAACCCGTTTTAGCTAACTGGTCAGCAATATCATTTCCCTCAATGCTACAATGTCCAGAAACCCATATCAATTGTACCTTGTTAAGTTGACTAAGAGTGTTGAGATGGCTTTTTTCCCAATTAGCTTAAAACTAAGGTTAAAACGCCGTCATATCTGGTCCTAACCGCAAAGAAGTGAAACATGTGTGTCCCTCTTATGATTACATGGAGTTGATAAGTAAAATGGCCGATTCCCAATCCTGAAATAACCTAATGACGTGTTGATCGGGTCATAAATGAAGCGGAATCATCTTTTAGCACTGACCCCATTTGAAGTTTGTAATCACAGTACAATTGAGTAAATAGTATGATCGGAAATGTAGTGATGCTAAGTGTACCATGTATAATTAGTTATAGATTAAGTAATTTGGATTCTTGAAGAGTAGGAAGAGAAAGACGACTGACATGAGGCAACGTTTCGGCTACTTGAGCCATTTTCGAGCCTCTATCCTAAACATTTTACATCAGTTTTCAAACTGAATTTGTATTTCCAAAATATTTTAAGTGTAAAAACCAACACAATAATTGTTACTCTATGATCATTACCTACTGTGATATAGTTGTTATAGATTTATTTTTGTATTGTTATATTAATGCTTATGCTAGGTGATAGAATTTATTACTCATTTGTCCGTATTGTAATGTTATTATCAGTTCTACAGTTCTACACAGTGCACTTATTCTACTCCTGGAATTTAATGTGGTGAACCACCAGTTCATTAATGTAACCCTGGTTTTTACTCTTAAAATATTTTTGAAACACTACTCTTCAGCTTGAGAACTGAAATAAAATAAATGTTTAGGATAGAGGCTAGAAAATGGCTCGAGTAGGTAGCCGAAACGTTGTCATATAGTATGAAGCAGTATTAGTCCGCTTTATCTTTCTACCCTTCAAGGATCCAAATTATTTGGTCTGTGATTAGAAATGTTTGACAGTGTAAGCGTACTTACAAGTTTATTCTTCGTTTTATAGTTGTGTCCGGAAGATAGTTTCATATGAGCAGCGTGCAGCATGATTTCCTGCACAGTGAAGTCGGGGTTCAGATGATCCTCCTGCATGATGTAAGCCGAAAGAGACTTAGTGTGGGCTCTCTTCGTGTTCATCTCCACTCCGTTCGCGTACATCTTCCCTCCAACTCCTTCCTTTCTGCAACAACCATTTTAAAATTGTTTCAAACAATAGTGGCCAACCATTCATGTGCTGATTGTGATTGAAAAGATTATTAAATCCTTTTCCCAATATTGTAGTGATAAACAATTCTTCTTATAGAGTTCAGTCGTTTCTTTATCCGCGGTTTTAACAAAATAGTCTATCAATTATTATGTCACATAGCTTCCTCGAGTAATTTTCCTTTTTCATTAGCCTCTTGCTTACCAAGGGTAATTGAAGCATTGTGATCGTTTTGAAAAACGAACATTATTTGTCTTCGAATTCAAAAATTCCAAGATATAAATTTGTTTTAGTCTGTCGGTTTGTCCAACATTTGCGAACCATCATACACGTTGGATTATAATGAAATTTGGATGGTAGGCCATAATTAGCCCATTATTGATCCCATATAAGATTTATCCTTCTTCGCTCATTAGTTTCTATTCTACATGTGAACAAAGTTTATTTGTTATGTGGGCAGACGATTGATATGGGACCATTTATAAAGGCTAATCAAAATACTTTTTATATATATACTACAACTAAATACGCTATAAACTACTAAAAAATTAAGTAAAGTTTATTTTAAGTCGTGTTAAGAAAGAAAAAATTTCTTATAGTTTTGCCTTTCATACACCTTAGTATTTAAGTAGATTAAAATTAAAACAATAAAAATCATTTGTCCGATACAACTCGTATTATACTTTCTCTTATACGATTACATAATTACTTGGTCCAGTGCTTTACATTTATTTGATCTTTTGAGTTTTGCGGTTACATTTAATTATATTATTGAACATTTGATCAAAATTTTGAACGTCCAATCTAAAATCCTAAAGGCCTAAAGGCCATTATTTCAAAGAAAATTGGGGAATCACAATCGTAAATGTAAGAAAGATTTTCCGAGTCGTGTCGGACCGGAAAAATTATAGTTGTTATTTTGTGTGTAATTTAATTGTTTGTACTTTGTTAATTTGGATTCTGAAGATCACTATTATTTATTAGATTATCACTATAATTGTGATAGACGTAAAACTTACCATTTGAATATGTTTAGAGTAAGATTTATTAGTTTTCATGTTTTCTAGGGTATGTTTAATTATTATTGAACATTTCATCAAAATGTATCATAAAAATAACTTCTCCTCGGAAGGGAATTGAACCCGGCCTCCCTCCGTCCGCATTTAAAGCTATTTTCTCAGGAACTAGAGTTTTTTCCCGGGAAAACAGCTTATATCGTTAGATTCGTATTTAAATGACTACATTTAGGAATTTTTAAATCAAAATCGCTTTTGAGAATTTTATTTTTTTCAGAGTTTTTGGGGGTTGCACCCTCAGAGTTAAAATTAATTTCTCGATTTCACCTCGGGAATGATTTTTTTGAACATGTATGCCAAATTTCGTCAAAATCGGCCCAGTAGTTTAGGCTCCACTCGTCTGCACACACGAATGTCGACAAATTATAGACAGACGGCAGACACAGGACTGACGACAGATAGATATGTTCTTAAATACCACTTTTTGGACTCATGCGACCTCAAAACGAGAAAATCCGTAATAATTTCATAATCGAATTTTCGCGCTATCACAATACTTTCTCTTTATGTGAGAAAGTAAAAACCAATGTAAGTATAATAAAAGATACCACTTTTCTTAATTCCATTTTATTTTATAAATATATAATTGCAAATACTAAAAACTCTTATTATACTCGCTTACTGCATATATGCATCATGAGGCTACTAATGAAAATAAAATATATATATTTTAAAACACGCTTTGGAAATTTTCATAACAATTTCGGTTTTCATTTCATTACATCTTTTTTCTTCGGTAGATTTTCGTATGGTTTTTTTTTAAAAAAATAAGTCTTTGAAAATATTATTGACTGTCATTGTTAAATAAGAAATTAATTAAGATCAATAAATTTCTTATTTTTTTAAAAAAAAACATTATTTTCATGTTATTTCATCATTCATAATTCGAATCGAATACAAGAATGCCTAAACATTCTCTTAAAGTATATCTGACTCTGAAACCTGAAATCTCAACCACTCCCTCTCCCCCTCCTAACATTTTTGTTTAATTCTCTTTTTAACGTTTAATTCTCACGTCTATTTTCATTGTATAAGTCACAATTGGCATTCAACAAATACCTTTAAAGTTCTCATATTGTTTTATTTAAGGATTTAGAACATTAGTCTTTGGATTCCACGAGAAGCGGTTATTCTTGAATACCAAAATTACTGTAGTTATTTAACTATATAGTTAATAGGACTACCATTTAAAGATATATGACGTACGAGAATGAAGTCATTATTTTTCTTAACTGCTGTAATTAAGGGGTTTTTATAATTAAGCCATAAGCTCTGGGATCTACAGTTGTACATATTAATGCACGTGGATGTAATGCAATTTATGTCCTTCAATATCACACATTACAGAGTGTTTTATAACAATGTACTCGTATGTATAATGTTCTAGGATGTTGTAATCACTGCAATATTGCTACTTTGTTATTTTTTTTATTTCATAAAACACAAAAAAAAAAAAAAACTAATCAAGATTCGGTTTTACTTTGATGATGGATGTAGTTATAATTATTCCCTGAACAAGGTTTACCTAAAAAGCTGCTGCAGTTACTTATCTTATGATTTTAACTTAAACTCATAGAAAGATACCTTACTTTGCTTACATGAAGCTAAGCCTATTACTTACATAAAGCTTGATAAATGTTGCTTACATATATAGCTAAAAATTCACAAAAACTATCTCTTCATGTGAAATAATACCTGTTGATTTATCAACAGGTATTAGATCACTTTTTTCCGTTTCTACTAACTTACTACAGGTAAAACCCCTTGAAGCTAAATCTGCCGAGAGACATTGCGAATCAGTCCATATATAACTTGAATAAATTCATATCTCCTTTTGAATAAAACTAATAATTCTGGTTCCTATAACTACAATTAAAATTTCCAACCTAAGAATAGTTATTGTTGTGGTAGGTGCAGCTCTTATTTTCGAATATAATAAATTTGATTCACCATTATCTAATTTTCTAATATAAATTACGGCAGCATATGGTTCTTGCGAAGCGTCACAGAAACATTCCAGTTTTGCTGTTATATCTTTACTATGAAGAACTATTCTCGGAACTTCTATGGTGCATCGTCTTCTAGCCTTGCTGCTAAGCTTTATTTCCCCTCTATGCGACTCCAGTGATAGGCGCTCAAGTGATAGTCACCCTCCGACTATCGATGAGGATTTGTCTTCTGAGTTTGCATGTTACCGTTTTCCTAGCTGAGCGACTCATAACATTCAAACGACTATCGCTCAGCGTCTATCGCTGGATCCACCTCTGGGAAAACGTACCTTTACACTCATTAGCTTATGCAAAGTTAATGCCATCAAGATAATAGCCAACAATAACGGTTACGACAGTTAGTAGACAGGATGATCTAGCGTTCTAATAGTAGATTTAATCAGCACCTGTTAGAACATAATCACGTATACGCTCAAAACAAAGCCGAATCCTTCATTTCGCAAAGAAAGGACGCAAACTGGATTCACTAGAAAACTTGGAGATCTTAAGAAGCCGGAGATAAGCAAGATATAATAGCATTAATGAGAAAAGGGAGTCATCGTTACTGGTAAGGGCCCTTGCTTTAATTTCAGTCCGCGTCACTTTTGTCGAACTCAAACATGAAGTAAACTCTCCTTTCGCTTATTTCCTGTTACCTCTCTCGGTAGGTTATCTTTTTACTTTTGTTCCCCCTTTTATTTTATTTTTTTTAAATTTATTTATTTTTATTCTTTTTCCCATTTCATTATTTAATTTAATTTTATTACTCATATTTTAATTCGCTTATTTTATCTAATTAATTGGGCTTCTATTTTATTTTGCTTCCGAGCTTACCGAAGGTAACGGAAGCTATATGTGATCGTTCTAAAGAACGAAAAATTTTATATCTCCGATTTCAAAAATTCCAAGACAGAAATCCGTTTCAGGCATCAGGGAAAATTTTTGGTCCAGTGTCTGTCTGTCGATCTGTCGCTCAATTTTTGCGAACCGCCATATCTTAGAAACTATTGTCCGATTTAATGCAATTTTGATAGTAGGTCGTAATCAGTCCATTGTTGGTCCCATATAAGTTTCAACCTTCTGCGCGTATTTGTTTATCTTCCACATGCTCATAAACATACATTTATTTACAGCTATATCTTTAAAAGTAATCATCTGATATTTATGAAATTTTTATATGGTTTGTCGAAAGAAGCCTGCAGATAGAACCTGCCTGATTTTAACCGTCTGTGAACTTTAAATCGTGCTAAATTAATATGTCTATGTACTATAAAGCCGCATGGCTAACTGACTCACTCACTGATATTAATGTTTACCCACTTCCAAAAGAGTTAGAGAATTGCGGTTTGCGCCATTCGACACGCAACGTCCATATTGTGAACCAAAATAATTATACAAAGTTCACTTTTCCCCCTCCTTCCACCCTTAAATAAATAAAAATGGCCGACTTGATTTTTAAGCTGTATGGGGACTTATTGTGGCTAAACGGTAAGACGTATTGGAAAACGGATAGCACCAGCGGTAACTGATTTTAAAAGATCTACAACTTTGGTCCTATGAATTTTTGTCGTATCATCATCGGATGTACCTTAGATGGTGATAGTTTTGGTTTAATTTTTTTCTTTTTTGTCTTTTCATGACCATAGTTTCTATAAACGCCTGATTAAGACGCTTGAATCTCCCACTAATGCTCTTTAAATTGATTTTATTTTATTAGTTCATCTTACTTGCTGAGAACATGAGAGTAAACTTTTTCCCGTGTTCCGTGTCACGTGACCACTTTTTTTTGGTTTTTAATATTGTGTCGTATATCATTCGAAAGGCCTTGATATGTACATTAAAGCTATTTTATTGGTTATTTTTTAAAAAAAATTGTACACGTACTTTTGTACCGATTTTAAATTTTGTTGTAGGTTAAAGGGTTTTAATAATTTTTTGTAATTAGGTTTTTTATTTATATTTATTTATTAGTTTAATTAATGCCCTTATGTAATTTTGCATCAGCCTTTTTTTTTAGACAATAATATAGTTTGTAAAAGCATAAAATCTATAAATTACGTGAATAGGATGCGTGGAAGCTATGTGCCACACCAATTGGCAGTTTATTTTTATTTATTTCGTCTTTTTCAGCAAATTTACTTGTCAATTTTATTATATTTAGTTTTTATTATTTATTTTATTGCCGGTTTTTTACGCTTACTTAATTTAATTTCTTGTTTAGTTTTTACTGCTTCATCTTATTGTTTTGAATTTATTTTGACTTATGTTACTTGTTGTGATCGCCTTATCAAGGCTGAAAGCTGTTTTGGCTTATAAAAAGTTTAATTTACATGGAGAGACAATTTTATTATTCCTTAAGAAAGAAAGATGCTTTGATAAATAAACAGGTTCTCCGATAAAGATGACCTCCAATTGAAGCTCTAATTCCAGAAAAATATAGCTTTGTTACTTACATGAAGCCAGATAGTACGTTAAGCAGTGATGTCTTGCCTGATCCAGATGGACCCATGATAGCGGTAAGTTCTCCTGATTTGTATACTCCATCGATGCCTTTAAGAATAGGCTTCCTGTCTGTAACATTAAACAAATAATAACATTGTATTTATTTTACTTCTTTGGACATTCAAATTAATTTTATTAATAGTGCAATCAAGGGACCAATCAACCCATTTTCATATAACAATTCAAGTTAGAGATGCAAATCACTAATGTTATTACTAGAAATGGAGAAACTTAGATAAAAATGTACTCGGCTGCCGGGGATAAAACTTTTTATTCCTTACTTTAAACTGCTTTACAATTACTAGGTTAGAGTAATAACATAGGAAGCTACGACCAAGGAATGATAGAGACCTTTCTGAATAGATATAGGTATATCCCGATTATAAGCGAAACAGAATCTTTAATAACTAGAGAGCTGGTGAATTTGAGCAAAAAAAAATTACAGAATTTAGCTAGAACAGTACACTGTTTAGGTACATAAACTCGTACTACAGATACTATTTTGTTAATTTCATATAAATATAAAGAAACAATCGTGGTATCGCAAATATTCGACTTTGAGATTTCTATATATTTACACGTTTTTAAGTCCCCTGAGCCCAAAAAAAAATATTTTTAAAAAAAATCTGATTGTCGTCCGTTCAGATGCGTGTAGCCTAAAAAACTGGGCTGAAAAAATCGAAAAATGAAATATTACATAAAAATACTGCATTTAGGAACGCATTCCCTAAAAAACTCTTTAAACAAACGTGAATTCGACGATTTTGATTATATCATTCTATTTCTTAAACAATTTAAAGATTGTATTACCAAATATTGTAGTTTTCCGGGATAAGTCAAGTTCCAGAGAAAATAGCTGTAAACGCAACAGCGAGAGGCCGGTTTCGATTCTCGACTAGGAACGAGTTAATTTTATGGTAATTTTTGATAAAATGTTAAATAATAATTAATGTATCCTCGAAACAACTACTAAATAGGAAACACTGAACTGAAGTGTTTTTGTACAGCAAATGTGAGAAAATTTTGGACGAGTTGTATCGAAAAGCTTTTTTTAATCAAGGGATCTCGGATCTTGATCCGTCCAAATTTTTAATCTCCTCTATTATGGAGGCCCTTCCATGGTAGTATGGTAGTCATATAATATTCTAATATTGTCCATGGTTAGTAATGCATTATCTTGCCACTACAATCTCAATGTGGAAACATTTATAAGATATGAATGGAGCTAGATGATTAATTAGAAATCTTCACATTTCTTACATAACTTTACATTATCTACTAGTTATTTTAACATAGTAGCATTGTTAAATTATGTATATCTACTTTATATAACTAATATTTATGACCTTATTTAACTGCCATATGGCAGTTTGCTTAATGTATCAAAGAGGTTTGGCTATATGTAAATAACTATCTGATTCAAGCCTAAACTTATTCTTATTCTATTCATTTTAGTTTTGTAGTTTAAAAACATTGCATTTAATCCAAATTATTATTATTATTTGTGCATATAAAATAATAATATAAATAATAAATAAATAAATAATAAATGCATATAAATAATAAAAGATTATGAAACAAATAAATAAAATTTTATACTGGAGTTTTTATCAATAAGGCAGGTTGACATATCCATCAATACACTGGAGGTTACGTCCTAGTTTTTTCCATATTGTCTAATAAACTCATACTACCACACAGTCAATAGCCTAGATTTTAAACTATTGTTTATTTTTTATTAACTCCGGAATGTAGATGTGGATGTGATGCAACAACTAAAAGTTACCTCATATATTTTGTTCAAGGTTTTACAGATCTTTGTTTATGAATCTCAATGACAAAATAAAATAATAACAATTTTAAGTTATAATAGACATATATATATATATATAAATATATATATATATATATATATATATATATATATATATATATATATATATATATATATATATATATATATATATATATTAGGAAATTAATTTGAGGCTGAAGAAAAAAGTTCCTCTGATGGACCCACAACAGCTTCGGTTTCGAGGTATTCATAAGGAACATTAAAAAACAATGATTAACAACTCCCTTAACAAAGGACCCTGTAATGGCTTTGAAACGTTGGGATTCGCCAAATCTCGGACGCAGTCTTTAACGCAAGATCAGACTAATAGACTCGGGCCGCGTAAATCTACACTATAATGTCTGATTATCATTTAAATCGGTTTTATTCCGTAATAAATTAACTTTGTGACCATACAAATTTATAAAATAAACGAGCCTTGACGATAATATATCAAATTAATTGTTGTTATCTACTCCATAGTTTATAACCATATATTAGTCTAAATCTTAAGAGATGATTTATTAAAAATTGGAGATTTAATTGAATTAATTAACTTTTAACCTTTTCCGACTATTAGTTATCAAATTTTTGGAGTCCTTCCTTTTATAAATAATTTATTGGGAAGTCGTGACAATGGTGAGTGTAAACAGATGTCTAAAGGAAGGTCAATTAATTACTACTTAAAACACATTGTATAAAGTTATGGATTTAATAGACACACATACTATGTTTATGCTTATACATTAATGCTTATCATGATTCCTATTGTATGATCAGAGGATTGTTCAATCTTGATAAAGACAAAATTGCATTTAAGCAGAGTTACAAGTTTAAAAAGATAGTTTCTTCACTTTATGCCACTGAATGTATAAATGTGCTATTGATTGAAGTTTTTACAAGCAGAAAAAATAAAAACCCAATGCGTGTTATTGTGCAATTTTAATCAACTGCAAAAAGATTCCTGCTATTGAGTTGAGATTTTAGTAACATGTCCAATTTTAATTTTAAAGATGTGAATTATTATAATTAAAAACATTTTTTTTAACTTAATCGTACTTGTTCAAGACCCTCTCCTATGGAGATAGATATTATACACCATTAATTGTAAGTAACTACAACAAAAAATTGTTTCTTTATTATTTTCATCTTATGTTTTTTAATTTTAATTTTCTGATATAATTAATGTGAATTGATAATTAGCCTCATTTCAAATTAATGTCTAGAACCTAATTGTAAGTAATTGTTATAAAAGATTTGGAATTAATATTTGTAATTATCTTAATGTTTGATTTTAGAATAAATGATCGATGACTGAAGATGACCTTGTAAGGGTCGAAACGTCTCATGTAAAGAAAAGAAAATAATTTTTGTTTTTATTACACCTAAATCATATCCATTTAATAAGAATTTCGTAATAAATTAACTTTGTGACATTACAAATTTATAAAATAAACGAGCCTTGACGATAATATATCAAATTAATTGTTGTTATCTACTCCATAGTTTATAACCATATATTAGTCTAAATCTTAAGAGATGATTTATTAAAAATTGGAGATTTAATTGAATTAATTAACTTTTAACCTTTTCCGACTATTAGTTATCAAATTTTTGGAGTCCTTCCTTTTATAAATAATTTATTGGGAAGTCGTGACCATGGTGAGTGTAAACAGATGTCTAAAGGAAGGTCAATTAATTACTACTTAAAACACATTGTATAAAGTTATGGATTTAATAGACACACATACTATGTTTATGCTTATACATTAATGCTTATCATGATTCCTATTGTATGATCAGAGGATTGTTCAATCTTGATAAAGACAAAATTGCATTTAAGCAGAGTTACAAGTTTAAAAAGATAGTTTCTTCACTTTATGCCACTGAATGTATAAATGTGCTATTGATTGAAGTTTTTACAAGCAGAAAAAATAAAAACCCAATGCGTGTTATTGTGCAATTTTAATCAACTGCAAAAAGATTCCTGCTATTGAGTTGAGATTTATTTTTCTTCAGAGGAAATACGGTTTGGGAAAAATTGGATTTTTCGACATGAAAGTAATGAAAAACACAGAGTAAACTCACATTTTGCTAACGTCAAAACTGAAAAATATGTAGAAATTAAAGAGTAGTATTAATCTGCAGTTTCGAATAAGTGATGATTTTAAACCAATCATCAGTAAACCCCTATTGGCAGATGAGAGTTAAACTGAGTACAACCGCGTTAAACGTTGGTCGTTGACCCATTTGAAGTGTCTGATTGTCTGATCGCGTAACGGCTGCCTAGCTTCAAGTATTCTACATGAAATCGGATTGATAGCCGATACTGATTATTATACGTGTGGTTGACAAATGGAAAGAGGAATGAGTCTTGTAAGGACTGTTTTGAAGTAGAAGTGTACCAGCAAATGAAGTAATTTGTGGCCTTTACTTTAATGTCAGATTAGACGATACTTTGTTTGACTTCGTGTGAACACCATGCATTTTCGTAGGAAAAGGAAAGAATAAAATTATTCTCCGATTCAGGAACCTGGATTGACTTACATTGGATATCTTTCTCATTTTTAGTTTTTTAAACGATATAGCTCAAAATATTATTTCTCATCTACCTGAACATAAATATTGCTTGAAAAGCCTCAAGTGATCACAGTTCTCACAGTGAAGATCTCTTCACAGTTACTCACTTAAGTCAAAAGGCACTGTTTCTAACACTGACTATGGAAGAACGAAGAACAGCGTCATCCGTTAGCTTAAACTGAACTTGGGAAGACCATTAAAGTTGAACGTGTGTGTACTGCACTTTAATGAACTTTCTTTCCATCACATAGATAGTTCATCCGCAGGACCAAAATATGTCTCTGGGCCCAATAGACAACAGCTTACTGCACTTAAGAAGCTCCCTGAGGTCTAGTAAGAATCTGTACATTGTTTGATTCCTGAATTAGACAGAAAAGTGCTGAGCAAAACCAGCATTTTGTTAGAAATATAAGGCTAGGCGCACACTGGGGGCAAAACAGTCTGCACACTGTTTTGCCCCCAGTGTGCGCCTAGCCAAAGGAATGAAGTCGGGACATTCCAGAAAATTTGTTTATCTGTAAGGTGACTCCCTCAGATGGCAATATGGCATGAGTTACTATGGTAGCATATTGCACAGTTTTTTCTGCTGCATTCCTTCAAAATAAATAATTACCTTCACAAACAATTGATGAAAACAAAATAGTTACAATGCGTGTGATTATACTGTAGAGAGAGCTACATTTTTCATTTAAAAGCCTACCCCTGTTATTATTTGTATTCAAAAGAAATATAGTTATAACTATTAAATATATTTATTTATATTCACTTATTCAAATATATATATATATATATATATATATATATATATATATATATATATATATATATATATATATATATATGTGTGTGTGTGTGTGTGTGTATATTTAACTTGTTATATGAAGAAGTGTTTGTATTTAGACGCTAACCTCTATAAAATGCAGGCCAACAAAGTAATTGAAATAATTCAGTCCCACGAAAAAAAGACAATTGTGTAAAGCTTCTTTTCCTGTTAAAAATAATAATTATCATTTTTAGTGAATATTATCCTAAAGATCTTACGATATGTACAAAACAATTATAAAAACAGGAAATTATAAAAATATAAAAATAAGTTTAAGAGACTAATTTTTTTTTCTTTTTTTTTTTAAGAGACAAAAAATATTATGAGGAGATGATCAAAAATTAAAACAGAATAAAAAGCACCCAAATAATAATATTATAACACACACACGCAATCTATAATGTTTATACAGAATAATTAATTTATTAAACGTCCAGTCGCTTATTACAAGTATGTAAAAAGAATGTTAGTTTTGACTTAAGAATAAAGCATAAAAATAAAAAATAAAATAATAATAATTAATTTAAAATAAAACAAAAAAAAAAAATGTATGCACGAGTGTGTTATAATATAATATCGTAGTAATTAAATACACTTTAGGGCATATTTTTCAAAAATGAGATTGTTGTCTTTAGATGTGTGGTCAATTTAAATTATTGGTAAAAGTAACCACTCAAAAAGTGATTAGAAACCTCAGGCTTATAGATACACAAAAAGATAATTCCCTATTTTTTCTTATTGTTATGGGCCTGAAGGGATGAAAATTAAAATCATTAATATTTAAAAATGTTAATTCTCCTTTCTTCTTATCTCTATGGGTATAGAGATAAGAAGATGTTTAGCAATGTATAATATGCCATTTATTTATTTATTTATTTATTGTATTCTTTATAGTATACTAGGGTAATTAATGTTATTTATTTAGTTAGTGCTGTGATTTTAGTTATTTTTAGTTTAATACCATTATTACGTCCTTTTTAATAGATTATTTATTGATGCATGTAGATTTTTTCTCCTTTTTAAAACTTTTTAGTTATTAATTTTCTTGCTAAGAACCTAGCAAAACTTATTAATTTACTGCCATTTAAATTTATTAATTAACTTGTGCATGTAACTTATACTAATTTAAAGCTTTGTTTTGTGTGTTGTATGTTATCATATTAATTTATTAATTACCATTTGTATGTAATCTAATTTAAAGTTTGATATTTACTTTTTAATTTTAAGTAGATTGTATTAATCAATAGGCCTATAATGACTAACTCCAGCTGACGGCAAATTTGCCAAAGCTTATAAATGCTGAGTAAAAAAACTAAAAAAAACCATCAATGTATTTTCAACTAATAAAGCATTATTATTATTATTATTATTATTAGAGATAAGAAGAAATTTAAAATTTAAAAAAATAAAGGGATCACACAAAGATGTGTGTTTTAAGTATGAGTAAAATTTGATATTTTTGTTAATTAGAGACTTCCATCTTCAAGAAGCCGATATGTGATAACATTTTATCGTAATATTTTCAAATTAGATACAATGGACTACTAATTAATTGTTTTAATACAACCCTTATATACCAATTCTGTGTACAAAATAACTCCCGTGGTATAGTGGTTAGCACTTGAGACTCTCAATCCAGGGTTCGGGTGCTCGAGACTCGTCCAGAGGAAAGATTTTTTACACGTAAATCTACTGCCGGCCTAAGTCGGCAGATATCACAGGCGAATATCTATCACAGGCGAGTCTGAAAACAAAATCTTGCAATTTCGTTAATTTCATATCAAAAATGTTTCACTTGGACGAGTCTCGAAATGCGAACTTCGTTTCCCGGTGTTAATTTCATCCAAACAAATTTACTCTACCGCGGCTAAAGAAGTTTCACTTCAAAAATGGAAAATTTTATTATAAGTTATTTTCTATATGGGAAAGTTTAATTCGAATATAATCGCGCATTTTATTCATATCAACATTATTATTGTTTTATTTATTATTCCAAGCAATTTTCAAGATTTTTAATAAATATAAATCAGCTTATTTCATTAGTTTGTACTTTTAGAACAATACAAAGCACAGGAATCAACCTTACTTTAGTACTTAGTGTACTTCAATACCTTTTCCTTTACTTCCAATATCAATTGTGTTAGGAATCTTGAAATATAAACAATTAATTTATTCTCGACTTTAAGTCGCATTTCTTTGTCGTTTAATACAAATCATGGTCTTCCATCTGAAGGAGTATAAACGTGCAGTTTAATTAAAGCAACAACAACAATAAATTATACAACAGTCACGACTAAATTTATATTAATTTTGAAATATTTTAATCAACTACTTTTAGAGTAAAGAAAATAAATAAGAACATTAGCAAACAATAACAAATCAAGAAAAACCTGTACGAATTACATTAACATTTTAACGTTATCAGTAAAATATATATATATATATATATATATATATATATATATATATATATATATATATATATATATATATATATATATATATATATATATATATAAATATATCTATATATATATTATATATATATATATATATATATATATATATATATATATATATATATATATATATATATATATATATATATATATATATATAAATATATCTATATATATATTATATATAAATATATATATATATATATATATATATATATATATATATATATATATATATATATATATATATATATAAATATATATATATATATATATCAAGTTAAACTTGCAAAATATCAGTCAACACTTTTTAAAAATAATTTACGTTTTATATTGCAAATTGTATGAATTATATAGAGCATTCTAAACGAAATCGTTTTATGTCTGAGTTTTTCCAGGTTAGTGTCAGATTGTATAAAACAATCCATAAATTGTAAAAAGCAATTAGATTTACATATTAGTATTTAGAGCTAAGTTTTACATATCTATTTAAGTATATGAATTTATATAAACAATGAAAGTTCTGTCTGTGGAATTTAGCCTTCAAACTGCAAATATCTGGGTATTATATTATTAATAATGTATAGCATGATATATATTGCAATACTTGCTAATATTATTGTATACAACATAGACCTGATTACTTTTTATGAAAGGTTTGAAAACGAAATGATAATGACACTTCATTTAATGACTTGGCCCATATGATAATGTAAGATATTAGAACTAGGATCAGCCTAGTTAAAAGTATACACGAGAGCAGGTCTTTAGAGAGCTACAATGGGACTCGGGGCCAAACAACATTTCAGAGGCCATATCGTAGGTAAACTCCTAATAAATTCCGTATAGTATACTGAAATTTAGTTTGAACTTTTAAGCATCTTATAACTTTATGATATTATTTAAGAATCCCTCAGTTTGATCTATCCTGGGGTTCCTGGTGCCCTCGGGGCTCAGGCTATATGACCTTCTTAGCGCCCCTCCCCCTTCTTTACTAAGATTATTAGAGTAATCACATTCTTGATAACATAATTAGATGTAGAGGGTGGCGCAGCGCGGATGACCACATTTTAAAATTGTTACCATGTGCTTAATACTAGAGTCAGGAGATTGAATGAAAGCAAATTTTCAAGCAAAAATGTGGAAATTTACTGGACATAAGTCAAAGTTTTAAGTGTGGAAGATAATATCCGATAAATGACGCCCTTGTCGATTTCCACATTATTCACACGACCGAGAAAAATTTGACGCACGCGATCCATGAACACTTGTGTGTGCAGTGGCTCCATCTTGTTGGAACCATATGTGGACAGTATTCATTTCGTTATCCTTTGTATAGGGGATGAAAAATCGGATTCCCTGACGAGAAGTTAGATAATGTAAGACGCAACTTCGCCCAGCGCCTCTAAGAATGTGTAAATCGACAAGGCGTCATTTATCGAACATTATCTTCCACACTTAAAAATTTGACTTATGTCCAGTAAACCCACATTTTTGCTTTAAAATTTTCTTTATATCAATCTCTAATATTAATCACATGGTGACCATTTAAAATATGGTCACCCGCGCTGCGCCACCCTGTATATATTAACTGATTCCTGTGAAAGTTGTTAATAAAGATAATCTACTTGAGCAAAGTGCAGGTAGTATGAGTATGAAGCAGGGTTATCAAGCGGTATTTTAACCTTAGATCCTTGAAAGAAGTTAGCAAAGTTGGCCCGGCCGTGACCGAAAATTCGGATGGATTGCCCAAATAACATGGAACAGGTATTTTTAACTCTGTTTCATCTTATGTCTTTTACACTAACACAGATTATTCACACTAACACAGATTATTATTACTATTATCTTAAACTCTTCCAGGTTTCAACCATTCTTTTGACCTTGTCAATTCTTCTCCTATTAAAATAGCCTTAAGGTATTTTCAGCTGAGAAAAAAATAAATAAATAATAGGTATTTGCGTGATGATCGAAGTACCCGAGTGATTTGGTATTAAAAGAGGGTTATTCTTGTAATCTTTGCGTGTTTTCCTCAGTGTTGTTTTGGCCTTTAAATTGTATCCTGCATGAAGAATTTTAAATGAATTGATAAATAGCTATATTATATTACGTAAATTATAAGTTTAAAGTCATTGTCACCGGAAAACCTATTACATCGTTATTTACCAGCGATACTTATACTATCCTGCCAATAATTTAAATTTTAATACATGTTAATCACATAAAAAAAAAGAAAATATAAATAGAAAAGAAAAGTAAATTTCAGTATTGTAAATGTAGTATCTAATTATTATGTATAAAATGTATATTTAGTGTGTATGATGAAATGCAATAAATGGTAATCAATCAATCAATCAATCACATAAAATAGGTGTCATATGGGGATGATGACAGGAGGATAGTAAACATAGGAGTACATGTAAATTATTAATAGGTTAAATAATTTTACCTTAACATGGTTACTAATATTTTCTTACACATAGTTTCGTAAAATATCTCAAACTGTTCCTTTAGGAAATATCTACCCAAATATAGTTATCCCAAAGAAGTATAAGTTCATTTTATTTGAATAAAAATTTCGCTCGAGTTAGCTGTTGGCATCCTTTATTCCAGTACCATTAAAATTAAACATACCTTTGTTAAATTAATCCAAATAAGATGGTTAGGGGTATAGTTTTAGCAATAATTAGCTAAAATGTGCCAATTGTTGGCCCATGTTAATAACTAGAGCTGATTGACACCGGCGTGGTGACTTCTAGTGCACTTATTGAGGAAAGAACTAGAAATAAAACTTCAATTAATTGACGAATAAATGATTAAGAACAACACTCATCCAGTTTAATAAAACTATGTTCTTATTATAATAACAAAAGTTTACAAAGGTGCCAACTATTAATTCACTGACATTAAATAGCTAGTTGACCCTAATTTAATTTTTTTAAAAGTATAGTTAGAACTGCAGTATGGGGTCAATCATAATGCAAATAATATTATGAATAAAGAGAGGCGTTTCTCCATTGAAGTATGCACCAAGAAGTTATTTGAGAAGAATGTTCCAGAATGTGATTTTGCCACATTCAAAATTAGTATTTGTATTAGTGCAAATAAGTTATAGCTACTTTCCTTTCACTGACCATTTTTTACTTTCTCTTATGCGTTTATATTAAGAAAAAAAGTATTGTGATGGCGCGACAATTCGAAAAAAGATTTTGATTTTAAGTGCAAGAAAATGCTTTTTAAAAAAATGTCAGTCTAGTTTCTATTTTATCCATATATTAATTCAAATATTATGAAAGCAGATAGAACTGCATATCGGTCTAACACTATGATAATAATAGGTCCACAAGAGAAGAAGCTGCAGAATAGGGTGAAGAATAACTAATTTTGACTGCCCTTTTTTCTGCCTTTCTTAGGTATGATAATGATTTAAGACTTATGTTTCACACCTATCAATTATTTTTGTATCATTCACTTATATTTAAAATTTAAATAAACAAACATATTATAAATACCTCTTGAAAAGAACGAAACGGGGACTGAGTAGGTGAGGTTGTTGAAGGAGATATCGATGCACTCAGAACAAGATAACGCCGAGTTCTGGGTCAGATTAAATTTCTCCTCAGGGAGTTTCCCTACACTCTTTTTGTTGTCCATTGTATTACTAAATTAACACTCTAGTCTAATAAAAAAATGCATTCAATTTTAAACCATAAGGGAAACAAAACAATATGCACTTAATTTAATCAGTTATTAAAAATTATCTTTCGATTTCATTCAAAATAGAATTGACTAAATATGATCGATAAAATCACAGTCTATAAAAAAGTATATAGAAAACAATAACATAATACTATCAATCACAATTGTTCTCACAACTTTTGACCTGTAAATAAGAAAGAATATAAATTTAACACAATAATAAATTAATGCAATTGTAACACGTTTTATCTACAATTATAAATGAAAGATTGAACAATTGATTGTTTCTCTAATTATTTATTTATTCATTTTTTATTTTGGTTTCGTCCACTTTAGTTGTCGAATGTGAATCTTAATTATTAATAAATATGTAGTTTAAAGAAAATATTTTTTTAACTTTGTTCTTTATTTTGTTATCAATTCTAAGCTTTTTATATTTTTACTTGCCTTAAGTATTGTTTTCACCCGTAAAAATCCGACACCAAGATTTCACCGAAATTATCCGTTTGGGATGTTTCCGTGACGGTTTGATTAGTTTTTAGCTGTCTGTCTTTCTGTGGCACGTATAACTCCCACAGTAGTTATCAAGCTTGAAAGTTGAAATTTGGTACAAAAGTTAGTCCTAACATGAAGTTGCTGCCCGGAAAATTGTAAATTTGTGACATCACAATCGAATTTTGCTGAGTTGTTAGTAAAATTTTCAGAAATTCGGACAAAATCGAAAACATTTCCGGTTTCACTGACTTTTACACCAATTAAATCTTTTGATAAGACAAACATTTCCATTAAATTTTCTTTTTGATAACTGCCACCATTTTGAAAATATCGAATTTTCAATAATTTCGGAACAATTTTACCAATTTAACTGAAATTCACACCAATTTTATTACTAATTTCAACTTAATATTTGCAGCCTTTTTGGAATCATTTGGTAACGCTTCGCGTTCGATTTCTTACACTAAATCTAAACTTTATTCAACATCTAACTTCTAAAAAATTAGTCCACCGGTCTAGTTCAAGATTATCTATTTATATAAGAATGGATGTCAATTTATTTGTGCTTTATAGACTTCGACACCGTTTGACCGATCCCTATGAAAGTTGGCAAATATATACATACTATATATTTGCATGGAGAAGGATTATATGATTTAAAAATTTAAATTTTGGTACGCAGGAGTACTACAGGGTACGGGGTAAAAAAATCAAACTTTTGTCATATTTTCATATAAGAGGGGGGTAAAAATGAAAAAAAATATGTTTAATTAAAAATTGATATACGGGCTTTATTTAATGTCAGGAACTAGATTATAAAATAATCTGTAGTACTCTGTTAGTCTGTTTAGTACTTTTGGGTACAAATGGTACCTAATGTATGGTTTAAGCTCACGTAAGTGGTAAAAAATTTTATTTATTTTGTTCAATACATTTTTTCATAGAGATGGTTATTATTATTTCGAAATTAAACACGAAATTTAAATTAAAATAATTTAAAAATTTCGGTAAAATAATTTAATTTTGGGGTACGGGGTACAAAATTCAAATTAGTATTATACCCTTCATGATGCATGTCGTTGCAAAACTCTTTAAGAGAACAGTATTTGTTAGTACATTTTGTCATTTTTTATTAAGAGGGGGAAAAAATGAAAAAGCAGAGGAAAATATGCTTTTTAATTAAAAAGTTTTAATTTAAATCAAATTATAATTATTAATACAAAGGGAGGCAGACAGAGAAAAATAGACTCCAGTACCGGGACTTGAACCACGGGCCTCTATATTTCCAGTATAGCGCTCTACCAACTGAGCTATACACTGGAGAATAATTTCCTCTGTCAGTACCGATACCTAGTCCCGAATTAAGCTTTCAATTTTCTACAAGTCTAGAAGTCAACATTAAGGACAATAGAACTTGACCGAGAAGTAACGCTTATAATTATAAAGTACCCATTTAGTACCTGTACCTTGTACAATCAATTATATAAATTTCATTTTTAAGATTTAGGTAGAATTCATACTACGGAAAGTTTATATTTTAATTTAAATCAAATTATAATTCTTTGGAAGTTGGGTCAAACAAAGGAATAAAAGTCTCACTTTTGCAATATTTCGATCCCTCCTTGGATCATTCTCAAGCTGACTGTCTAGAAGATTACATCATGATGATTATTATTATTTTAAAATTGGTTTGGATGTTAAAAAGTAGTATAATTGAATCATAGTGATTCTCGTCATTTAGCTGAAAGCAGTTTCTGTTTATTGCACTATTAGTTTAAAATTAATAAATCCATTATTTTAATATACGCAAGTTTCTCATATTTAATTAAAAAATATATATTTTTCTTTCTACTCCTTTCTTCAAATTATAATTATTATTAACAAAGGAAGACAGACATAACAATATTAAAACCATAAGACAGACAATAATAATATTAAAAAGTTTTTTGTATGGCATTTGTAAGCTATGTGTTGCTTGCTCTAGACCAGGGGTTCCCAACGGGGTCCAGGTGGATCCCTTGGGGGTCTATAGAAATTTAAAAGGGGTCTATAGTATTCCTAGGGTCTATTGGGGGTCGTTAATAAATTTTAAGGGTTTGAATATTGATTATTTCAAGAATCTAAAATAAAAATTTGAAATTAAATCATTTCTTAAGCCGCCAACTTCTGGAAATAATGCTGGTGGATTAGAAGTCTCTTACAATATTTCTTTGGTAATAAAAACTGTTATGAAAATGAACCTTGAAGCAGTTTCCGTTCAGAAATTGCATACAGCAATGTTATTTATTACTCCGTACAACATCGTATGGATGAAGTTTCAGAAGATACTAACAAATCCTTAATTTGTAAATTGCAAAATAGTAAATTTTCCGTACAATTGGATGAATCCACTTTTTGGAGAAACAGTGTTTGATGTTTTTTAAATGACACAAGAATATATTTAAGCAAACAAATTTACACTACAGTTGAACATATATTTGTTTTGGAATTTTTTGAAAATTTACACTGAACACTTAAAATAATTATAAGAAGATAATGTGTTATGTTAGCTATATAGTGACTATACGATGATAGGTTTTTTTTAAATATTTAAAAAAAAAATGAATATATTATCCAATGACCACTAACTAATAAAAATTGAACTGTTGTCCAATTACAATATCGATATATCTGAAATCATGTTTATAACTGTTATCTTATAATATCTTATAGAAACCACTTTTTCTAATTTTTTTGTCCAAGTTCTTAGCACAAATTTTAATCTTTAAGATTTTAAGTGCAATTATTAGTATTCTTTTAACGTTGTGTGCAGTCTATTAATGGAAAAATGCAAGGGGGTCCATGAAAAAATCATTTTTTTAAAAGGGGTCGATGAAGGAAAAAGGTTGGGAACCCCTGACTCTAGACTATAGGAACTCCTTAAATCTGTTCATCTATACACCAAATTAATAGCCAAAAAATAAGAGTTTATCCCCTCGTGTTTCGCTAATAATATAGCATTAGTTTAATTTATTTTAAGATTAATGATATCAAATAGAATAGTGAATAGTTATCGAATGGAATAGTGAATAATATTGCTGATCCTCGTGAATTATTAATAAAAAAAAAGTATATATGTAGTTCATTATCTGTTTATACCAATAAGAATTATGGAATCTCATTATTATAAGATCTTTCAATATTCTACAATGAATATAGATTCTAGATTACATGCATATGACTCATATTTAAATATACAGGGGAAAATAATTGCACTCAGGCAGGACAACGTCTGGTTTTGCTAGTTGTATTTAACAAACAAAATGTATCTATTCACTATTTCTTCTATAATAATTGAAATGTTCTTACTTCCGTTTAAGATAATCAATTTAAATATCTATCTCGTACATTTAAAATTACTTGTTATTATCGAGCAAATTAAAAATGAATATCAGCCAATTAGTGTGGCACATAGCTTTACTTTTACGTCACGTAGTTATATCATTTATTTATATCCCCCTCCCTTTTAAAAATCTGTCAAAATTGTTTTGTTTTCTTTAACGAATAAAAGCATTAATTTAGCAACATTAGATGTGCTCAAATGGATTGAATTGATGGACTGAAATTAATATAGGGTCATCTGTTCACTACTTGTAAAATATCATTAAAACTTCTTCAAAATCAGTTAAGTACTTCAAAAGATACAGGTGTTAATAAGAAAAGGTTTGTGTGCAAATGGAAAGGAAAAAAATGGCCACATAATGTTATATAGGGCCAACAATCACTGTGGTTAATTATTACCAAACCATCTAAATTTCGACACACAGTATTTAAAATAGAGTGGTACACAAAAATACTGAACGACAGACGGAATAAAGACCAAAATTGTTCCTCGGTGTCTAAAACCGATTTATTTTCTAAGATGTTTCGTATTGTTTATGATCACAATGGTACCGCAACCTTTGGTAAACTCGGAAGAAAAAAAAAATATATTCATAACATCATAATATTATGCATCTATCTTATAAACACCTCATTCAATTATCATTCAGAACGTAACATATTATTATGTATGTGTTTGTATTGTGTCCATACACAAACTATACATTTAAGTATACATTTCTAGGGCTGAATGAATATAGTACTAGTTATTTCAGGTCATTAACCTAGTTGACCCAAAAAATCGCATTTACATATGTAATACCCACATATACATTCGTACAACAGATATGTTATACTTCAATATATTTTAATAATGGCATTGATTCTTATAAATATTATGAAATTTAAAATCCGAGGTTGATCACCTTGAATATGCTATAATAAGAAAATAATACATCGCTTCTAAACTTATACCATTGACTTTGAACTATATCCAATAATAGCCAATCAAAATTTCTTCATTAGACATGTTTATATAGAGATGAATACCATAATGTGCATTATCTAATTAACTTGAGTATTAATGACTATAGAACGGCCAACGGGTTAAACTTTTGTCTAGATTTTTTTTTTGTAAAAAATGGATCCAACGATTTAGATAATGTTAAATACAATGTTCCGATAAACATATAGTAAAATTTTTCTAATCTTTAATTGGCAATTTCCGCAGTCCCATCAAAATTGCCAAAACAATTGCTCATGGTGAAATACGGCTCATTATTTCGGGCTTTAAGAGCTAATTAGGAATCCATTTTTCTTTACTGGCTCTCAGCCACGGAATGAATTTTTCGAGGTAAAATTGTGAAACAACTTTTTTTTATTATAAAGCCCAAAACAAAGCTCCAAAAATGGAATGGCATTTTGAGATATTGGCGTCCAATTTCAAAGACGGAGAATTCAGGAATTAGAATAACAAAAACCGATTCGATAAATCGAATAAAACATTCTCATATAGATATTGAGACTGTATTTAAATGCCATATCAACTCATTTAATTGATTTATATAGCTTCCAAGGTAAACGAAGGTAACGAAATTTAAATGTTGCTAAATTGATAATATTATTCATATAAAAAATCTAAACAATTTTCAATGTTTTTAAAATGAAAGGAGGGGAAAATGAAATAAAATAGATTATATAAAGTACGTTATAGAACGTGAGGAAGCCATGTGCCACACTAATTGGCAGAAAAATATTTTTAAATATATCTACAGGATTTGCAAATATTTAAAATACATTTGAAATTTACTTGCTGCTTATGCAACAAGAGGCACACTACTGACAATAGAAATAAACTTACATTTGGGATTAAACATTATTTCTATTATTTATTTATTTTTAGTTATTTTTTTTCATGCATTGTCACCTCAAATACATATTTACTGACAGCTTTCTAGGTAGTTGGAAAGTAGGTAAAAAATGTATTACAAAATTTGATGCCTCAAAAACAATTGAAGTAAAATAAAAGAGTGTAAAAATATGATAGACTAGTCAATTCGAATAAAAATTGTGGATTTTCTTACAAAAGGGAGGGTAACTAACATTGTTTAAATTATATTATGTCGTATAGGGACCAATCTCACTAAAACAAAAAAAAAACAAGTTTGCAAAAACAAAAGCTCTGTGTAAGCAAAGTTATATTTAAAAATAGTCCAAACTTCTCTAATTTTGATTAATATCTTTGTTCGTATGTATTGGAGAGCAAAAGTAGTTATTATTAATATTGTAGAAGATAAAATTTGCTACAACTTTTGAATTTACAATTTTTATTCTACGTTATTTTCTTTTTTTATAAGGTTTAGATACGATTAAAAATAGATTTCGCGATCTTAAACACTTTTTAGCAGTGTCCCTATTGATTTTACAAGAAAAAAATATTTGAAGAAATGTTTGTCTCAAATAATAAATACATATAGAATCACGTTTGTGTATTCTTAAATTACGTATGCTCGCAGGTTGAACGTGAACACTTTTACGGACAAAGTAACTTCATACCTGTTTAACGACTAATTTCTCAAACCACGAATTATCATTTCCCTGACAAAAACAAACTAAAGTGGTCGAAATTGGTTTGCATTAATAATATGCTATTGTGGTTTTTGGCAATAAATTCGTCAGTTTGGCTCATTATGTTTTTATAACTCGATTTATATACTTACTCTAATAGATTTAATAAGTTTGCTATTTTATAAATGTATAATTTATTACTTAAATGTAATTTTCATTTAATATCACAGATTAAATATCATTTGAGCACTCGTTATATAATTTAAACAAAATGTATTAACTTTTTGTTTTTAAATCAGTTGGAAAATGAATGTAGAAAATTATTTATTTTTAATTCTGGAAAAATGTTTAATTTATTTAAAGACGATAAAATACTTTGATCAAATTAAACAAAAAATCAATTTTAGAATTTCTTTTTTTTTAAAAAACTTTCACGAAAAGAAACTTAACAAACGGCCACTAAAAAGAAAAGACACGTAACGTTAGAACAATAGAAAACTGATATGCAGTAATAATTACTAGAGCCATTATGGTGATATAGAATAGCGAGATACGATATCAGGGTGATATAGAGGGAGAGTGATACCGGAGCCGTATGAATCTAACTGAACCTTCCCTAGGACAGTGTCTAAAGTTTCAACTGGCTTCTGCCCCACCTCGCACCACGGCGCCACCGTCACGCTGGCCTGTAAATCCTTGGGTCCCTAACTATACGGAATCAGCTGACTATTTCATTAACACTAAGTACAACCGCTGTCAAATTAAGCAATACAAAAACACGTTTCACATTCACGGTAACATTGAGTGGCCGACATTATACATGCACACATTATACATTTGATTTTGTATGATTTTTACTGATTACACGATGCTTTTACGTATTAACATGTATGCTTTTTAATGTAGGATGTCTATTAAACTTTGGACAATGCTATGAACAAGCACATAATCATGTGTTTTTTTTACTCTTTAAACTATACTGTGAAAGAAAAACAAGCAAGTATTATCATTCTATTTCCTGTTGGTCAAAAGTGAATACTATATGTCGTAAGAATTCACATTAACAAGAAGTCATAACGGTTTTTACGACAGAAAACGATTCGTTTAAGTTTGCAAGCCACTTACGGCTACTTTAATCATCTACTTGATGTAATCATCAATGTTTGACATTGATGATTACATTTAGTTGGTGTAATCCCCTCTCCTCTCCGCTCTGGGATTTGAACTCATCAGATATGTCGGTGTTCTTTGTTTTATGCAGAGTTGCTTTCTAGTGTTAACCACTTTACTATGGGGTTCCCTGTAGATAGTCATTTGCAATATAGAAAATTATAATATACTTTATATCTTAGATTCTACATTTATTGGTAAAGCACATAATAAGTTAAAAGAATAAAAATATACGTGAAAACTGCCTCGATAATTATTACAAAAGCGAAACAATATGATAGAGTTAGGCAGTTATTTACTCAAATTTCTGAACCTAATGATACGCTGTAAAAGTAGTAAACATGAATTAATGATATACAAATAAAAAAACAATTACATTAATCAATAGGGGTAGTCATAGTATAATAGATATAGCTCTGTCACATTTTGCGATAACCTATGTCATATCGTTGACATTTTGCAATTATTCCATTCGATGGTCGGCTGCCAGTGACTTTTTTTAATGATCCAAAAGATGTTGTAAGTTATTTTTAATAAGGCATTGATAAATATCTCAAGGCGAAATTGACAAAAAATATCGAGATTACGAAATTTCTTCTTTCCAATAAACTGACAAATCAATATTTTTTATTTTAAATTCTTCTACCGTGTAATAATTATACGCTACTAGAAAGTTAAGTTAATAAATATAAAGCAATGTGCAATCATTAAAAAGAGAATAAATTAAGATATTTAAAGATTTGTATTACATAAATATGTTTAATTATATACATATAGTAAGTTAATTCGTTATAGATTATAAATCTACGGTTTTTATGGTAATACATAATTCGCCTCCTAAAGATATTTTTAGGCCTAAAACCATATTTTTTTTGTTTTAAACATTTACTACAATGACCTATATAACATGCATAGGATATAATATATAAATTTTGTAAAAACAATATAAAAAGTGTATATAAATTAAAAAAATTGTATATAATAATAAAAAAAAAATCACAGGGTACATTTAGGGTTTCGTAGATGATTAAGCATACCCTTCATGTAATTATTATGATTTTTTTCTTTGACCTCATGGGTCTCTGGTTCGATCCCCCGGGGGGTCACAATGTTTTTTATCGGTAATAACGACAAGATAAATTATATTTTTTTAGGAAATTATCATCGCCCCACGATAAAGTATAACCATGAATTATTTTGAAATTTTAGGACCAGCCGTTATACAGTGGTTGGACGGGGGATGTTTTTTGGGGTACATATTGATATAAAACCAATAAAAAATTCAAAATTTAAAAAAAGCATAATTTATATTTGTATCCTACTCTTTAGCAGCTTTCATTTGATACCCCACTCAAAATATTTAAAAAAAAAAAAAAAATTTGGGGCCACTTCACATTTTCGCGTACTTAATTGCCAACTTTTAATAATTGGGAATACGCTCCCGGAATTTTCATCGTCCCACAATAAGGTATTAGAATGAATTATATCGAAATTTTAGGAACTGCCGTAATATAGTGGTTGGGGGGGATTTTTTTGGGTATATTTTGACTTATTAAACCAATAAGGAAAGGATATATATATATATGTTTGTAACCTCCTATTCAGCAGCATTCATTTGATACCTCGCTCGATAATTTAAAAAATTATAAATTTTTGAGTTTACCACATTTTTGTGAATTTTAAACTTCTGTATTTTCCTGTGGTTGGGTCAAAAAGTGGCATCAGTGTTTCAAATTTCAGCTCTTTAGCTGCAACGGCTCTAGCCCTATGAACCAAAAAGCGATGGACACATCACCCTCAGCGTAAGGGTTTTGAGAAGTATCTACAAAACCCTAACAACTACATAACATTTAAAATATACTCCTGGGTTTAATAACATTTTTATTTTTATATGAAACATTCATTGCAGTGTGAATATCTTCGTAGAACAATCATTGAAACATGAATACTTATTTCGCATTTTATAACTACATAGTACCACTCCTTTTAATAGTTTTGTTTGGTAACTAACACTCAATGGCACAACTATTTGCAGCACAATAGTACATCTTTAACCACTTAAAACCATTAAATATTACATTTTCACGTCGAGAAAACATGTGAGTTAAGAAAAGACTGATAACTTGATTTAAATTACCTTTATGTCAACAATATTAGTATTGTATTTACGAAAAGTGAAAATGTATTGTAGTAAATGAATTACATACTAAGCTTGCAATACATTAATGCTCCGATGTAATAAACAACTTACCGGAATTTAAGGGAAATTTGTTTATTGCAATGTTTATTTTTAAAGTTTAATAACTTCATTTTTAGTGTTTCCTAGATCACCCTCGAAACCCTTATGCCGAAGATGATGTGTCTGTCTGTCCGCCATACTTTGGTTATCATACCCCCCGAACCGTTCCCGCTAGAGAACCTTTTTAGAGTTTTTTAAAATCTCTAATTTGTTTAGAGTTTTAGAGGGGTAATGCCCCCAAATTTGGGGCTAAAATTCATTTCTCGATTTCACCTCGAGGTAGGATTTTTCTGAACATGTATACCGAATTTCGTCAAAATCGACTCAGTAGATTAGGCTCTAGGCGTCTGCACAGACGACAAACAACAGACAGACATATTTAAAAAAAAAACTATTTGGAATTAAGGGGCCACAAAACGTGTAATCCATCAAAATTTCAAAATCGGATTTTTCTCGCCATCATAATACCTTCTCTTTACATGAGAAAGTAAAAATGTACAAAACGGTTTCGACGATAGTGATTTAAAAAATCTAAAATGTAGTCTAAATTCAAATCTACAAACCATGTAAGTTATTTTCGAAGAAAAAGCTCCCCCGCCGGGGAGGAGTTATTTTTATGTTAAAGTTTGATAAAATGTTTAATTATAATTAAATGCAACCACAACCACTCGATACAACTAATAAATGGAAAACACTGCACCAAGTAAATGTGATCTCCTAGACATGAGAAAGTAGTGTGAGTTGTATCGGTCAGTTTTTTATATTAAGCCATTGTATTTAGGAATTGGTACTTGAATCATCATTTAAATTTATTGGTGATATTATGATCATTCTTAAATAATCAGTCACATAGTTTTCTTGAAGTTTCTAGAAGCTTCACAGATTTTACTTTTTATTTATTTATTTTTATTTTTTCTCAGCAGCATTCAGATCGATTCAAAGCAATGAACATTTTAAGCTGTAATATTTATTTAACATTAATCAAAAGGATTCAGATAATATAAATATAATGTAGAAGATTAAATTAATAACTTATATCGATTAATAATTGAATTTAAAAAAAAATAATAATAAGTAGTTTATTTGTTGGTGTTATTAATTTTATCTACGAATCAAGTGTTAAATTTGTATGTTGTAATGGGTTGTATGTATCGTGACCTAAGTCTTTAACTCAAAGACCGGATATCCCCTGTTGTACTGTTCAAACAACCAGTATGTATTTACTATATCGGACAACAACAATATATAGCTTAATTGTGGCCTAACTATATAGTATAAAGTTAATTTGTGACAGGTGCAGGAATAGGAAATGTTTCCACCCTTTCCCCTCTCTCTATTTTCAACTTAACTTATCACGTTTCAAAAAAATAATGTATATTATTATTATTATATATAATATATCTTTGGTTTTTTGTTTAGCGTTATTTAAGTCATTAGACACTGAAAAAATCAAACGATGGATGACATGTTGAACCTTTTCGTAAAGTAATTTAAGAGTAAACTGCAATTACGGCAGGATATTTTCCTAAAATTTTGATATTATCTTAAGTCTAAAATAAAATTGATACTTGGTTGTTTCCATTGAGATTTTGTACAACTTAAAGTTCATTAAACTTAAATTGCAAATCAATATTTGTATTGTCAATGCAAAACCGCAATAGTTACTGGTTTGCCCAACTCAGCCAGTGCAAAACGTTAAGGGGTAGATAAATAAGCTAGGGTTTACATTTAAGATATCATTAACTGCTGTAAGAAAAAAAAAATACGTGTGGTGTTGCGGGACACCCGGTAGGAACGAAGTTCCTTACATTTTTCATTAAATATAAATTATAAAATCACACTGCAAAGAGACAGAAAAGAGACAAAATTAAAAGTAACGAACTGTTTGTACCTAGCAAGAGTTAAGGAAAAATAAAAAGAAAATCATTACTTGAATCAGTAAAGCAAGCGTCTTACTATAAATATATATTGAATATAAGAAAAAAGTTGATTATGATGAGTTTATAGATAAAGAGTATGTTTGTTAAAGGATGTTGGATTGAAATAGGACTGTTTTCTACCTACCCGGCCTATTAATTTAAAATATTACAAAATATATCTCTTCCCTACTCTAAAGGTTCTGCTTGAATCCGGTTTAAATTTTACATGCCTGTTTCAATTGTACTTTTGACAATGTGTAAGAAGTTTTATTAAAATCATTATACGTTAGAACGGAAGATATCGGTAAAAACCAAAGTGCAATTTTGACATATAAAAAAAAACAAGTCAAGTAACAGGCTTCCATAATAACATTTTTTCCCGTCTTTTTGAAGCTTACGTTTACACGAGTGTTGCGCGTGAACTCTTGGGCGGATAATGTTTTCTAACGAACATGGCATTGGTAAAACTGGTATGGCATTGGTAGAACTGGGCATTGGTAAAATGAACATGTGTACCAAATTTCAACTAACTCGGTGATCTTTTACTCAAGTTATCGTCATCAGTAGATTTCGTGACGGTTTTGGAGTGACGGTGATTTTGTGACGGTTATTTTGTGACGGTGATTTTGGTCGTTTTTTTTGGATTCACTCCCGGGCTCCAGAACGTGCCATAAGGAACTTCGTTCCAAAAACTTTCAGAAACCATATTTGTTTAGTTTCATCTTTTTAATGTCCTTCTGAATACCTAAAATCCATCTTAATTGCTTTTACATTCCTTCTTTGCATCTAAAATGGATTATTCAAAAGTCTCTAACCAGAAATGTTTAAATTATTTTCATAGAAAAAATGTTTTGATAAATTATGGAAGCTTAAGAGGGGAAGGCGGGGGGAGGGGGGGGGGGGTCTCAGGGGACTTTAACCTTACAAAAATCTTAAGCTCTCATTATTTCAATTTTTGGTGATATTTCAACCCCTCCTTGGGTCATTACCAAGCGAAACACAATTCGGATACCGTTAATTACAATAATTTATAAATTATATACAACTTTATATAGACAACCTAAAAAAGCATATTTGTAACATCTCAATTCTGTCTGGTTATATTAAATGTAAATTGTGTAATTTAATTTTAAAAAAAATATATATATTAACTGACCTTTTCATAAAACCTTTTTTCATACTCAAGATTTTCTTATTATATTTCTCTATTTTCTAATTTATTCATATCAAGTTTTTCTTCAAATGTGTAATACCTACAAGAAAACATTTTTCAATTAGTAATAATCACTTTGTCAGATAACATATACATTTATTCTTTATCATTACTAAATATATAACTATCACATCGCTTATTTAATTTGATAAAGTGATCATTACTAATTGAAAAATATGTTCTTGAATGTATCACATATTTAAAACCCTTTATAGGTCAGTGTCTAATATATTAGACACCCTTGAGGCACCTTGAATAGGCAAGACATATATATTGATATATATAGCTACTATGTATATATAGTTCTAAAAGAGAAAAATTAAAAAAATACGTCATGTTTTCAAACAAAAACACTATCGATATGTCTTTATATCGAAGCAAAAATGCTTTTTAAATCCATCATTACAAAATCAGACTATAAACAGCTGAGACAAACTAAACCAAGGGTTTTTCAGGGTGTCCCCTTGAGTGGACACTGACCGTTAACGACAAAAATTTAATTTTTGACTTGCCCTATAAAGGAAAAAACTTCTTATAAATAAATTAGTAAAAAGAGAAATTTATTAAGGACATTTTTGAGTAATTTAGGGATTTATGAAAAGGTCAGTTATTTATTTTATTTTTCTTTTTTTGTTTAATTAAAATATATGGTATACATGTTAGATAAACAGACAGAATTTAGATGTTACAAGTATGCTTTTTTATTTGTGTATAAAGTTGTATGAATTATTGTAACTAATAAATAATACAAATTGTTTTGACATTTTCATGTCTTGGCTATGGCACATAAACTCGAAAAGAATTACTAAAAATCGACACCAACAAGCGTTACACGTGTAACAGGGAGTTAGGAGGATGTAGGAGGTGTGCAAGCAAGTCTGGCCGCTCTAGGTATTTAGCTTGGTAATTAATTACCCAAGGAGGGGTTGAAATATCGCCACAAAGTAAAATAGTGAGAGCTTAAAGGATTTTATTTATATTACCCATTAGACCATGGTAAAAGTTTCGCTTTGAAACAAAAATATCGATAGAGGGTAATACTACACTTCTACATTCTCTTAATATATACTAAATATAGTAACGAGTAAAAATTGAATCACGCACACCTTAGAGAGATCAAATCAATGGTACAGGTGATCTATTAAAGTAGGAAATCGTGCATGAGCATTAGTGAACTAATGCTCTAAATTACTTCTAAATTCCTACTATGAATCTAATTGCTTCTACACTCCTCCCATAAATCTCTTTCTCCATTATTTGTTGCCATTGTTTCTCCATTCCTACAATGAATTGGTAAACGCAATCTAAATTGCGTTTACCTTCCTACAATAAATTGTAATCCCAACAATCAATGCAAAATTCTTTTACATTTCTTTTACGAATAACAATTTATTCTACATTCTTCTTATGAATCTGAATAGATTTAATTGTATTATCAATCTAAACCCCAACTATCTCATAAATTGCTTCTAAATTAATATTTCTACAAGCAATCTAAATCCATCATTTTTTTTCCCTTATCTATGACAATTCCATTTAGATGTCTCATGTTATATTACATTTATCAGTTAAAAATAACAAACCACTAAAATGGATCAAATCTGGTCTGTATTAAATATTACCAATTGCTATTTAATATTTTTAATTCCGCGTTTTATTTTATGCACAATGAACTGGAGCAACTAAATCAATGTCTGAATTAATTCAAAACTTGAAAAAAAAAATGAAAAATTATAGATACATGATATGAGTGAGTTAGCAGGATTGTGAACAAGATGCAACATGATCTGTCACCACCAAGTTGAAAGTCTAACCTTGGTAGGTGGCTTAGATTTACACTATCTAATTATCACACAGGTAGAGGGAGCGGGATGCTTCTCTCTAGTGCAACCAAATACATATTTTGACCAGTAGCTTGCTACAGTCTCTCACTTCACTTGGACTTAATAACTCTACTTAAAGGTAAGCATCTACTTAACGTTATCCCAAATCTAGACTAAACAACTTTTTTACGCGCTTTTGTTTAATTTCCCTTGTTATTGAAGTGCAAATTTTGTAATCAATTCTTTACCCACTTTACGATTACCTGTATAGCTGAAACGTTCTCAGAGTACGTATATCCGATGACAATTTAAGCTAATCACACGTTAATCTACATAAATATAGTTTGTTTGTTATTTTTAAAAAAAAAAAAAAAGTATTCGTTTTATGAAAAGTAAAACAAACTGCAACTAAAATTGTTAAATAAACATTTAAAAAGCGTGATTTTCTTTTTTAAAAAGTTTTAATAAAATATGTAGATTTTATTTTAATTAAAAAAAAGTTATAGTTTTAAAGGTTTAAAACTAGAAAAAAACAAAGCTTTTGTGTTGAAGTTAGTTTAGTTGTCTTGAAAATATAATATTCTATAAATAAGTTTGATAATTTGTAGAATTAAAGATGATCATTTAATTATTATCTAAATTGACCATTTATTACATCAAAATTTTAGCTCAGAAACCCCGAACATCTCAAGTAATTTTATAATTGCATAATATAATTTTCAACATAAAAGATTCTCTATTCAAAAGTTAAATGTAAAGTTTCTTATCTTAAAATAAAATTGAAATTAGAAATATTGTATTTTTTTACGAAAATACGTCATGTGGGGTGTTAAATGAAAGAGAAGGAAACATTTTTCGTGTCACCTTCCCTATATCAATTTTTTATTCAAGAGCATATTTACGAATAGGCTAAATTCAATCAAATTTTAAGAAGAAGAGCCTAACCCACAAAAAATGGAATTAGGGAAAAAATAATAATGTAACTAGGGTTAGAATATACTTTTCCTACTTTGCTAGACTATGCTTATTTAAAAATAACTTATGAAAATGTCTATTTAACTGGGTTTCTAATTTACATGTTCTAAGGTGGCCAAGTCCGAAATATAGGAAATAGGAAAGGAGCTAGAATACTACCTTGAGGTAGGCCTGCAAGAATGGGAGCAGAGAATTTTCGAGAGATTTTAAAAGCTCATTCTTTTGTATGATGATAAGATTAGATTTTAGGTTAGGGAAAGGATTCTCTTTAGTTTCCGTTAACTTGATCAAAGGCTTGGACGTCAAAAAAGGCAGCTTATAGGAAATATTCGATGATGTAAGTGTCTCTCATGAGTTTTACTCATTAATCAAAAGAGACTGATAGGACGATAGGATGAAGGAAAGTAAGCGGCTTTATTAGGCTTAGAAATCATGATAATGAAGAATAGTTTCCATTAGGGAGTAGGTAGTTTGAAGGACTGAGTCAAAAATTAGGATAGTAACAGGAGGGCTTTCTTAGGAAGATTTTTGAGAATTGTACTAGTTATTAAATCGGATACTGGACATTTATTAGTGTGGAGAAATTTTATTATATAGATCACATCAGAGGGATGGTAAGCTGGAAGAGGAAGGGAATCAAGTTCATAATCGATTAAACTATCATTGTTAGCATTAGAAACGTCAAGATGAGGAATGAAAACTGAGGAAAGGTAATGTGCAAAAGAAGAAAAATGCAACATGTAAGAAGTCGGGTTCGATTGTCCGTCAAAGAGGAATTATTTTATAGTACCTACATTTTGAATAATAAATAAATATAACTGTGAAAACCTGAAACAACTAACACATGGTAAACACTAGACGAAACCATTATTGTATAATATGAGAAATATTAGTATGAGTTGTATCGGGCAGTTAATAAATTAAATTTTAGGGTTTCTTTTATTTTTAAGTCTGTGGAAACTTTTGTATGTTCTCTTTGTAATTTCAATGAGACTCGGAGTATATGATACAAGTTATCGCTTCAGCTAGAGCCTGACTAAAGTTTACTTCTATTATTACTAAACATTTCTCAAAACGCTCCAATGATGGTGCTGTGCTCCTGATTCGAATCAGAGTGTTTTCTCGTTTATGTTCTTCTCTACTGATGCTGTTTTCCGAATTCATAAAAATTTAATGAATTCTGAAAAACAATGGAGGATAGCTATCGATATAATTTTAATTTTAAAAATGTTGTCTTAATGCTTTAGTCAGAACCTTAAAACATCATCGATGTTTAAGCACATATTAGGAGAAAAGATGATCGATTTTTATCTTTTGTGATTCCTCGACGGTTTTTTCTTCTTCTCCTTTTACTGCCACAAAAAATGACCGAGAGGCCGAAAGTATTTGTAGAGATACGTTCGTGTCTATTATTCTATTGACATCAACTCAATTTCCGCACGTATTCTTCAAAGCAACAATTTTAAGTTTATTTCAAGTTTAGTTTAAGTTAAAGAGGAAAATAATTTTATAAGAAAAAAGACAAACCGTTCAGGACTGCATTATAATAGCAAATTGCAAATTAGATACTGTGGTTTAAAAAAAAACCACGAAATACAGGATTAAATTTATTTGAAGGAATTTTCACTAAGAGTATATACAAGCAACCTGATAGGAGTTCTATTAAGGAAACAGAATCCTTGATATTATAATAATAGTTACGTCTGGTTTATAACTCAGGTAACATGTAACCACACAAGGCAGGGCTGGTCCCTGTTTTCAGTATCTCATAATATTACGTCCCAACAGATCTTTTTCATTTTTATTTTAAACATAATTGAAAAGGTTGCGTTTCCATTTCAATTCTTCCACGACCTTCAGATGCACCTTCATCGCTGATTTTGTTTCACGGATATAGAATACCTCTGTTCTGTATTACATTTTTAGGTGAATGGTGAATCAAATATTGTAACATGATGAGATAAATCGCTAACTATAGGTAGATACATAGGTTAGATTATCTTAAATAAGGCATGTATTTAATTACAACTAACATTTAAGCAAATAAATTTCCTATATCAAGGTTATCCTTACTTCAAAAAGCATGGCTAAGAAAATGGAAAATAAAAACCAATGAAGGGAACAGCTTTCATTTCGCATTCAGTCAAAGACATGGCATATGCGAACCGGTAACTATGAATCAAATCGCTAACCCTCAATGTAGTTTCATCTGTTATCTTGGTTTTAACCTGGATTGGCGAATATCATGGGTACACCTCAAAAAAATTTAACGACAAGACTACAAGCGATATTACAAACTTTTACACTATCATCTTAACACACATAACAAGTGCTCAAATTACTTATTTACAACACTATAATTATGTCCACTTGGTTGATCCGGAATTATGTGCCAAAAGGAATTAAACTTCTGGTATGCACCAAGCGATCTAACTCCTACCATATTAAATCCTTTCAATCCAAAATTCTTAGGATAACCAACGCTCCTTTCTATGTCTCCAACTTTACCCATTACAATGAAATCAAAGCCCCCTTTGTTAGCAACCTAGTCAACACCCGATATAAAATTCAATCCACAACCTAACATCACCCTTCATTTCTAGTAACCCTCCTCGACTCCTAAAATGGCGTCGAGTTCACTTGTAACGTTCATTAATTGCTATCATTCCCTTTAACGTAATATCATTATAGGTATGAATCATACCGGATGTTGTTTGAAATATGCAACGCCCTATTTATCAATCCCTCGAGGTGGTAATAGTGGGGATGGATTTATACTTGCTATGTTTCAAGCCAATAAACGTATAGTTTTTAAAAACATATGTTTTCAAGTAGTTTGCTATCTCGTGTAGGCCGTCAGGCAGAAAATATTTACCAAGTGGAATTTTTATCTTTTTAATATATTCGTCAAGGTATAATTCCTAGTTATCTAATTTATATTTAATTTCGGCACCGGGTCGTAGACAAATTTTCCCTCTCTCTCACGTACTGGGCCGCGGTCAAAAAAGTTTGGGAAATGCTGGTATAGTCCATTGACTAATCTTTTTGGCGTGAAAAGTATAATTTGAAAAGTGTATTTCAGAATTATATATTATATATTTATCAAACAATATTTAACATATTATTAGGATATATCTTTCAAATAATTTACTTGTTTCAAATATTCGTCTAAATATAAAATTAAGTGTAATTCTGAATTATACCCATAGCAATATGCCCGATTTTTTCCATTGTAACTGTATATGTATTTGTTTAACCAGTTAGATTAAAAAATCTTAAATGATGATATCACTGTAGCATTCTTATATGAATGAATAAATTCAACAGGTATTCAATTAGCTCAGAACTATATTTTAAGACTGAATCTTTATTAAAGTACAAAACAAATGAGTGACACTTAACATTGACACTGTCACAGCACAACTAAAAGTAATTTTACATAATTATAAAAGAACCAGTTTCAGAGCGTCTGTGTAAGCACCTCTTCCTCTTCTATACAACCTGTTAGGATTTCAGTTGTGCAAGAGGGCCCATGGCCTATACCTTTTCATACATTTAAAGTTTTAAAATTTACTGGTTCTATAAAATATGAATATTTTTTGGTTCATAAATGTTAAAAAATAAATTATAATATGTAGAACGAAAACTAATGGACTTTTTATAATCAGGTTAAAAAATAAACTTGAAATAAAAAAAATTGAAGATGGTATTATCTGAAGGCGATTGCAGTGTAGAGGTGAGTGGCGAATTTCTAGGTGAGTTGCAATGCCGCAGAAAAATTTTTAGAATAATATTGTACAAAAGAGAATCTGTCTGTTTGGCTGTGCATGTATCGCAACAATCTCCGCAGAGTACTTTTGTATTTATGTATTTAAACGTAAATTAACTTTCGTAAATACATCGATAATTATGAATCAAGTATTTTCAAAAATAATTTTTACCTCTCTATCTATGATAAATGTTATTTGTATTCATAGTACTAAAACATACTAAACCATACCCGTGAAACAATGCCAGCGATAATGATAAAACAGACACGTACAAAAATGTTTGTTGAAACTGCATTTTGCCTAAAGCATCAGCTGCTGTGATCATTTGACATTTAACAATTAAAGTTGTTCTTTGAATCTTATTCACTATGATTTAGTTACACAACATTTTATTTTAAAAGCAACTAATTTTATTATTTATTGCAGAGACTCAAGATGGCAGGAAATTATGAGGAAAAGGTTCTGTCAGAGTTGAATTTGACAGCTACATTATTGGATGAACAAGTCCAAAATGTTATCGAGTGGCTTAAGGCCCAGCCTCATCTACCCAACATTCAAGGTACTCTTTTACTTATTGTTTCCTTTATTCAAAGCCGGTGGGTACACACGGTCCGGCAGGCTCGACATTTTAGTCTGAAGCCCTGCCGTTTGAGCGTGGGTATGATTCGGCTGCCTGAACAGTCGTGACAAAAAGGTTACCTTTAAACCAAGTACATATTACATATTAGTGAGCACGAGTTGAAAATAAATGTACTTAAGATGAAAAAGCTAAATTGTGAATTACAATAATTTACCTTTGAGGAACAGAAATATAATATAATATTTAATGATAACATAGATCCTTAATTATTGCTACATGCCCCAGAAATTTTAAAAGACATTATTTGATCATAGAACTCATAGTGAATCACAGATATCAAGGCTAGTATTGTCTCCCAATCACCTTTTTGGCTGGTGAGAAATTTTTAAGTAAGACACAAGGAAATGAGGTTTCTTCACTTCCTCTTCTCCACACACCTTTATTCCCTGTAGCAGTTGTTTCGGGATCCATGTAAGCATCATTCTTAACGCATCACTCAACCAGTTGTGCTACCTCGACTTGTTGAAGCACACGATAGTCTTAACCTCGAAAATTATTTTATTACTCATTATTTAAAAAAGAAACCTCCTCTCATCAGGTGTTATTGTAAGAAACCCAATATTCTACAAATAATCTCTCTTTCCATGAGTTGAATGACACCAAATCTCTTCCTCACCGACATTTTGCTATCTTTTGCCATAGGATACCAAGCATTCTCAGTCATTTGGCTTCTGCTAGAACGCTTTCTTGACAAGAATTTCTTGTCCTACAAAAGAAATTACAATACGCTTTCTTCCCTCCACCTTCCTATACTGTGAACTAAATCATACAAAGATTACAACATTTGAATTTGTTATTCTTTCAATAAGTAATTTATTTTATTTATCTCTGATTTTTTCAGATGAAAAGCTGATAAAGACATTCATAATAGGATGCGAATCAGCTGAGAAAGCCAAAGAAAAATTAGATAAATATTTCACAGCGAGAACTAAGAATCCGGAGTTATTCTCAAACAGAGACCCAAAAACCATTAAGTGGGAGTCAGTTGAGTAAGTCAATTATTATTTAGCTTTATAAATATTATTCTCTAATCCCCGCTTTGGAGTGTTTTTTTTTGTCTTTCTGCCTCCCTTTTGCAATATAATTAAATTTAAATTGCTTTTCAAAGGATAATAAGCCTCTAGCCGAGTGAATAGCTTTCTCGCAATTCACCTGAAAGGCAAGTTCCGTAGGTTCAAACCCTAGACAGATAAGACATGTTTCACACTGTCGATTACATCAAGTAGTTGAGTAAAGTGGTTTATTCGCCCTGTAATATTCTACTGACAAGTTGATTGATGTGTAAAAGAAACGAAAAAGAAATAAACTTCGCTTCCTTAAAAAAAAAAAAATTGTGGATCATCTGTGGGTCAGTCCCCAATTTTTAGCAAAATCAGTTCGTTTGACTTTGAGAAATTGATGTTTGGTGGATTTCTACGTTTGGTGGCTACTATAAATCCTATTACCAAAACATTAATTTTACGGGACCATACAGGGAATAAATTACTCAATCCCCAAACATTTCATCCAAATCGGATGAAAATTGTGGAAGTTATGCGTGTGGCAGGGATTCATGGACACACAGACCGACAGACAGAAGACAGGTCTAAATGTTTAAAAAGTAAAATGCGAGTGGAAATTTGGATTTTGGAGGGAAAATAATTTTCACCTCCGAAAATCTTGGTAGACTCGGAATCATTAAAATAATAATATTATTAATACTCGTATATACAGGGTATCCCAACTTAAGTCTGCCAAAAAGAAGGGGCATATAGGGGACCCTAAAAAGATTCAAAAATGTTATATTAACCTATGACCTTTCGGGCTTCGTTTTCTGATTACAGCCATTTTTAAAAAATTTGGGCTAAGCTTATTCTTTTACACTTAAACAAGTGTATCTCGAGAACAAAGAGGGGTAGCTTATTATTATAAGTATCGTTGGAAACTTAAAAAAATTTGCTAAAAGATTTTATTATCAATATTCATTCATTTTTATTTCTTTTACTTCAAATTTAGCTCAAAAAGTATTTTTAAAAAACTGAAAAAAAAAAAAAAAAAATGTTGAGTGCTTAAACTAGTTAGTTTTTGAATTGTCCAGGCAATGGAAAATCTTCAATCTTCTTTATTTAATTCTCATGGGTACCCATATCATTGTATGTTAAATAAGAAATTTTTTACGTTATAAGCACATTTATTGAAAAAAACTAATATAAATGTGAGAAAAACTTACTTTTTCTCTAATATCTCCTCTTTTGAACGGTATAATCATTTGACTCGACTTAATCATAATCACTTTTAAAGTAAATGTGTGATGAAATAATAAAATTATCTAAATTTTATAGCAATCATACAACTTGTATCTATGAATCTGTTTGATCTTTATTCACACATTAAACATCACCTGCATAAATTAAAGACGCAAAATAAAGTGATATATGATTGCTATACAATTTAGAGACTGGTTGTTTACTTATAATAATTAATAAGCAATATCAACTGCAATGACTATTTATTAAACCAAAGAAAAAAAATGCAGTTTTCAACCTCAATTTTAGGTTTCATGCTTTTGTATACTTATTTACGAGAGGGAGGCGCCCCCCTGGTATTGGTCATACTTCAGGCTACTAAATGTAGTCAACAAAAATTATTTCATATTTACTTTGAAAGTGATATATTAATGAATAAGTAAATTTTCCTAAAAACATTCCTATTTAACATACAATGATATGGATATCCATGAAAATGTAATTAAATAAAGAAGTTGATCCATTGCCTGGTCAATTAAAAACTAACTAGTTTAAGCACTATGGGCCGTCAAAAACATTTTTTTTTTTTTTCGATTTTTTAAAAAAAGACTTTTTGAGCTGAATTTGAACAAGAAGGAATAAAAATAAATGAAAATTGATAATAACATTTCTTTTAGCAAATGCTTTTAGGTTTCCAGCAATACCTAAAATAATGAGCTACCCCTCTTTGTTCTCGAGATATACTTGTTTAAGTGAAAAAAATAAGCTTAGCTCAAAGTTTTAAAAAATGGCTGGTCAGAAAACAAAGCCCGAAAGGACATAGGTGAATATAACTCTTGACTCCTTTTAGGGTCTCCTATATGCCCCTTCTTTTTGGCAGACTTAAGTTGGGACACCCTATATATATATATATATATATATATATATATATATATATATATATATATTTGTAAATTGTCACATCTTACGTGGGATGTTGCAGAAAGATGATGCTTCTTCCAGGTACAACACCTGAAGGACATCACGTGCTGTTCCTAAAGGAGCCGTCTATAATGGAGGAGGTAGAAGCCTTTAACTTCGTGGAAACAGCTAGAGCAGGGTTTATGCTGCTAGACACCGTGCTCAGATCATCTCCTATAAATGCAGGTCAAGTTTTGGTAGTTGACTGCAGCACCAGGTCTGAACTTCTTGTCAAGTTCGTTACCAGTCATACACCTGCCATATTCAACACCTACCAGGTTAACCACTCTTACTTACATCTTAATATATTTTAAGAAGGGGATGTTTAGTGGACTTGATGATATGATAATCTAGACAGCTCTACTTCATGGAACTTCAGCATTATTATCATATCGCCTCGTGGTGGATAGGAACTAAATGGAAACTGTTGGCATCGGCTACCCTCCTCAGTTTGGCCTCTACCCACAGGTGGAAATTTGTCCGGCTTCCCTACCTATGATTAACGCCAGGCTGACAAGATTATTCAGACAGACAAAAAAATCCTAGATAAAACCACTTGAAAAATAAATAATAGGTATAGCTCAGGTTTATTTTAATCAATTAATTATTACCACTATTTACTTTTTTTTACATTAAATCCACTATAGGCAGGTAAGTTAGGTCCCTGAGAATATTTTCGCAACAATTCGTATACATTGTATATAAGAATCGTTTGCACATACACTCTCATATACAAAAGTAAAAATGAATAAAATATAAATTTAATAGTACTCATATAAGCTTGATTAATATGAGCTTATAAATGCTTGTTCTTATTTATTTTGTCTACTTTCCTCTCGTAACTTATTTAATTTAGATGGTACATGTAACTTTTTTGATATCCATATCTATATCCAGAGGATATGTATACATAAAATTAAGGCTAAGTTCGACTGCGGGATATATGTTGGTGAAAAATATAGTATGGTGGAGAGCGGCTGTGCCCGTTTATTTCGGTGGACTATGTGATTTTCATGATCCTGACTACAAAATTAGTTAGTAGACCAAGATCAATCTGATGTTAGTTTTTCTTTAGCTATATGACCACTTTGAATTAAATAAAATATTTGAATAATTGACCTATCTGACATCAACTTGAATTTTGGTTAGCTAACTAAATTTGTACTCAGGAAATCACATTGTCCTCTAAAATTGATGGGACATGGCCACTCTCTACCGGTCTGCTTTTTATATACCCTATGGCCAAGCTATATCCTGCAGACGAACTTAGCCTATCACATAATTTTCTTGAAGAGCTCTAAAACATTGACATATACACAAAATTTTAGCTTGATGTTAGTCAGCCCCTTTCGTACACGCTAACGGGATATTGATAACATAAATGTAATTGCAAACGAGAGATGTAGGTTTCTATTCCCTGCCAGTTTTAATTGTTGAAAAATTAATAAATGTAAACGTAAAACCCCGAAACCACTAACAACTGGAAAATACTGGACGAAAAATGATTACTACGAAAAACGTTTAGTTGTATCAGGCAGAATTTTCGTAATTTAGTTGTAATTGTGATCTGCTGGAATAAACGGTATACAAATTAAATATACCCATCTAATTATAATTTTTATCTAACGATACTTTATCATTTATCATTCTTGGACATTATGCTTCTGTTACTCCAATAGAGCTAGAGATCGGAGCTCTGTCAAACTATGTTGAAGCGTTTGATGAATTATTGGTTTTTAATAAGATTATTCAATTCTTGGTCTAACACAATAAACTTATAAAAATATCTCATTCTAGTGTTAAATTGAAACCACTAAATTCTAGGCAATATAATTGTACTAATGCAAAATTTTTAATTTTTTTATTGCAGCAAGCCATGCCGATAAGGATGAGAGGATTGATTTGCATCAACGCTTCTACTTTTGTTGAAGCTTTCTGCAACAACGTACTTAAATTATTTTTCAGCGAAGAACTACAGGAAAGGGTAATCATTAAAATAATCATACAATTAAAAAGTTGTAAACGGCAGAAATACATTTTTAAACAACATTTTTTTGAATCAGGGTTGAAAACGTGTAAATCCATCAAAATCTAAAAATAAAAGTGTTGCTTCATCAAAATAGTTTCTCTGATAATATACAGTTTACGTTAGTGAAAAAGTAAAATGGTTCCGAGATGAGATATGAGACAAAAAAAAGAAATCACAATATAATGTATGAATAGAATTTGAAACGGCTACAATAATAGATAGCCTATGTGCAATTTTGGGACCTAATATGTTTTGCTTTTTTTGTAACTAAATTGTCCAAGGGTTTGGTAAAGCTAAATATTAATTTATTGTTTTAGATTTTCGTGTATTCAGGAGATCATACTGTGCTGTCAAAACACTTCCCTCAAGAAATGTTACCCCAAGAGTACGGCGGAACGAGTCCTCCAATTGACAAACTTTTTGGTAATAATACAAATTAATCATGTCTAGGTTCCAATGGTACCTGATTACTCCCCTACAGAAAAATAAAATAAATAAAAGTACAAGTTATCCCGTACTTTTATACCATCAAATTTATACGAGCCCCTAGTAGGGGTAACTGGAGACAATCTTATGAGAAAGGTACCTGCAGTTAAAGCTTCGATTGTTTTTAAGAATCAAATAATAGACCTGGTCTAAATAAAAATATGGATTGTATAACCCCAATCATGCAGGAGTTCGATGTCGAGTTCGATTCCGAGGTGAAGATTAATAAATGTAGAGTTTTAGAGATGAAGAAGAATATGCCAAATGAAATGAAGCATACAGGTTCAGAAAAATAACAACCTAAAGTAAAGAAGAGAAGTGGATTTCACCTCTAAATTTGGAGGCAACACCCCCCAAAATACATTTAAATAACTTTCTTGAAAACAGTTCGACGATTTTGATTACACAATTCTAAAATGTAGTCGATTTAATCTCGAATCCAACCATTTAAGTCATACTATCGGGGACAATCTAGATCCTGAAAGAATATCTATAAACGTGGACGGGTTCGATTCTCCGTTGGAGTAGAGTTATTTCTATGGTAATATTGATAAAAATCTTTAATAATAATTAAATGTCACCAATAAAACTGTAATAAATTTCCTTGTATATCAGAAAGTTTAATGCAAATTTATCGGATATATTTTTGTTTACTATTCTATGCTTTGGCCTCAGTAAAACAAGCAAAGCGTCAGAGTTGTGCTGATCAAGTATAAATAATAAACTGCATTAAGTTTCTACAAAAGACAAGATTCGAATATTCATTTCTGAAATCAATGAATTTACTTTTTTGGACGATAAAAAAAAATAGTCTGCCAATTAGCGTGGCCTGCAGCATGCTCACGTCCTATTATTGGACAAATGGGCTCATGAGTTGTGGGATCAAATTTATAATGGTTCAATTTTAAATGTTCCCAGACAATTTTAAATTAATATGACAATCTGCATGCTACTTTAAAAAAAACCATCGTAACTTAATTTTAATTGTACTAATAAAGATATAGGGAATAAGTTGGCAATATAAAAATAAAAATTGTGTGCGTATGGGACCAAAGGTTAAAATTAATATGAATCCAACAGTTAGGCCATTATATGTTGAACAAAATACCAACAAACCGACTGTCGTTTGACCGGCAGACATGACCAAAAATTGCACTGACGTCAGAAACAGATTTTTGTCGGAGACATATAAAATTGTTCTTCAGAATGATCTCAATGCTTTCGTTTCCTTTGGTAAACTCAGAAGCAAAATAAGGAAAGTAATCCATTCTTCTGATGGGAACATGAATTTGCTATCTAGTTGCAGGTACACCAATCTCTTAGACCGCTTTACTAGCATTACTTAGCTTTATTTTAATTTTCTCACATTTACAAAATATTGCCTTCATGAAAACAAGTAAAATTACAATCATAGGTCTATCCGAACAACAGAAGAACTATAGACAATTAGGCATATCGGTCTGACAGACCGGTATAAAAACTTTAACAACTATGACAATATGTTATGAGGCATACCAATCAATCAGACCGCCGATGATTTTGGTAAAACAAATATGACCGAGAGACGGCGGCGGCGTGAGTTTGGTACTTAGAGTTTAGACTTGGGGCTAATAGCGGTTTCACAGACCTACCAGAGGGATAAATATATATATATATATATATATATATATATATATATATATATATATATATATATTTTTTTTTTTTTTTTTTTTATTTCAGAGGAAACAAAAGCGAAAATTGAGAAGGAGAGAGATTGGCTGATGAATGATGGAATCAAAGGATCGGATGAATCAGTGCGCCCTAAAACTGAAAACCAAACTGAAGAACTTCAAGGAACATTCACCAAATTGGAAATCGACTAATATATGTATATATTATATTAAAGACCTATTTTGATGACTCAATATATTGACAGTCATAATGCACCTCATTCACATTATAAATCTTATCCCATAATAAATGTATTCTTAAAACCTTGACTTACAAAATAAATGTTTGTAAAAAAATAATAAAAAATTATATTATTAATTTTTAAACCTTTTATTGATCAAATATAGCTACTTATTATGAAGATGAGAGTTGTTTCCTTACTTTGGACAGTTATGTACCTTTGAAACCTTTCCTCAGCACAATTCCAGGATGATAAGAAATGTTTGGAGAATAATAACATAGGGACAATATTTTTTTCTATTTACATTGGTTACTGATTTTAAAGTAGTATTGGAGGCGCTTCCCTTTAGCAATAATGCATTATCAAACAACAAATGAATGCAATTCCAGAATGATAAGAAATGTTTGGAAAATGATAAAGATAACGTAGGGCTAATCTTTTGTTCTATTTATATTGGTTACTGATTTTAAAGTAGTATCGGCGGCGCTTCCCCAAGCAATAATGTAATATCAAACAACAAATGAATGAGCTCAATTCAGATAGTGAAACTCCTCGCTGAACTTCTCTCTTTTTTAATTTATTTTATGACCCATTTTCACTTTGGTGCCGCTTGCCTAAAGCGAACAGGAAAAGCAATTCGCCGCAGGAACTGCTAGGCATGCTGATAATAAAACAAAAAAAAAAACGAGTTGAAGAAATCACGCTTTACCTTGTCCATGTTCTGTCTGCCCAGTCAGCGGTGGACAGTCCGCTTTCTGGTCGACAGCCCAGTCTGCGACGGGCGGCGGAAAATCTGTCCGTGGCGGATAGTTCGCTTTCTGGGTGACCGCGATGGTCAAACAGAAAGCGGACTGTCGGTTTCCTGTTTTACCGGGCTTTTAAGGATGGTTTGCTGTGTGCAGGTTATAAAACCTAATTCTAGCTCTCTCGCTGAATGTAAACAAATATTTCAAGTTTCGAGTATGTCGATCTAATCAATTTATCTGTAAATTGTGTAATTTAAAAACTGATAAAAAAAGTGTCATAAAACTCAACGTCACTGTGAATTTACGTAGGAAATGCATGTTATTTTGATAGAAAAAAACTCATTGTTGTTCTTTTGTTTTAATAAATTTATTTTTGACAACTTCTATATTTTGTTTTTATTTTGATAAATTGTCATGGATAGCTGAAATTTATAAAGTATAAAATATTAGCACTGGACTGTACTGACTTTAGCAATACTTGGGACTTCCAATTATAAACAAAGCTATGTTTCCCCTAGTTACAAACTGATGTGATGCAATAGTCGCTGGAGACGCGTTTATAATTTATAATTTTGTACCAGCGACTATCGCACAGCGACTTTTGCTCAGTGACTATCGCTGGAGTCGCGTATAGGAAAACGTACCTCAATCAAGGAATAAATTTTAGTTCTAAATTTGAGGGCGTTTTCCCCTAAAATTCTGTAAAATGAAAAGAAAATTATTTTGTTCAAGATACTGATGAAAATTAATCTGATTTTATTAAAATTTGAAACCCAAAATTAAACGACCATTGTTTACTCTTTTTAATATGTTTAAAAATATATTAATTAAATGAGCTATAATGGGATTCAAATACAGTATCAATATCAATATAAAAGAGTTTTATTTGATTTATCGGCCCGATTTCTAGTATATATAATTTAGAAACTTCAATTTAAAAACCAGAAAAGAAGAGTCACCTCGCTTTACTCAATTTTAACCAGACATTTCTATGATAAATTTTAATTCTTTTTCAAAATATTGTCTTTGAAAAAAATCTCCTTTTTTTTTCAATTTTCTTTATTTAAAGTAAAGAAAAGTATATTTTATTATCTTTGTTAATCTTCCTCTTATTTTTATTACATATTGTTTCTCTTAACTTTCTTTACCCAACTATTACTACTACTTAAATGAGGAAGTAAAAAGGTGCAATTGAAAACAAACTCAATTATTAACATCAACAGTGATAATGTGACAAAACGCATGAAAATGGTAACAATACAATAGATAATTAAGTACGTTTTGCCTCTTGGATGCACCACTTTCTGTCTCCAAAGTTTGCGCAAGTTTTTGAAGAGAGTATTTTACACTTCTCGTTCTCTCTACCCATTTTAAATGCTTTGGCCTTAATTTAACAACGTGTCAATTTTCAATCTAATTCTAATTTTCTGAAAGTTCCATGAAGTTGTTGAGGGTTGTTCTTATCTATGGGTCTCATGGCTTCATCTGATCCTAGAGTTCCATCCTTCATCAGCCAATCCCTTCCCTGCTCGAGAGCGGCTTTCGTTCCCTCTAAAACAAACAAAATGTAGTTGGTAAGCGTCACGTGCCACACAACACTATATACAGGGTGTTGATTGGGTTAGCTAAAAACCTATGAAATGGAGGAGCAAACACATAAAAAACATGTTAAACATTAACTAACATTAATTTTTGTTAAAAATTAAGTTACAAAACCCACTGACCAGGTAATCAAAATGTTAAGGTGCTTCTACACCACCTAGAGGCGCGCAGTTATTTGCGTTTAGTGGGAAATTGGTCCTAACCGACAGGATAAATCCGATAAGTTATTTTTTTTACCCCCTTAAATGGCGAACGCAACTCTAAAGTTAATTTTGCTGGCTGACTGTGGCTAAACGGTGAGTCGTATCGAAAAGCATATTGCATCAGCAGAACATGATCTTTAAACAACTTTGGTCCTATGACTTTTTGTCATACCTCCATCGATTCTACCTTCAATGGAGCATACTTTATTTTTTTTAAATTTTTGACTTAAAGCTAGTATGGCGTCCAATTGTTGACCGACATAATTTCTGATTCGGGATCTTAAACCTCTTCTTTAAATCGATTTTTAATTATTTTATTAATTGGTCCTAGAACCAGAGTTATTAAACACTTACTGGTGCAGCTGCCGTGTTGAGAAGAGACTGGTAATTAAATTAATATCTGATGGTTGATGATAGTTCTATGACTTTCCAGTCTGATTGGTTTTGTCTGATTCTTTTAGCTTTCCAACAACATGCATTTTGAAGGGTATATACTATTTTGACTTTTGTACCCCGTACTCCTGTGAACTAATTTTTTTTTTTTCACCCATCCAAATTCTAAACCAAAATTTTCCTATATTATCATAAGCCAAAAATACGCAGATTTCTTTGAAAATTTGCTCATGTTGCAGGACTGGTCTTTTTTAGCATATCTTGTTTATATAGAGCAATGTTATTTAAATTTATATAAATTATGTATAATTGAAGCGAGCGTTAGCGGGTTCTTACATTCAACAAACTATGCATCCTGTCCGTGTGTGTGTCGGAGACGTGTGAACTTGAGTAAAAGTTCGCGAACATTTTAAATTGGAATTTGAAGACGCCATTGAAAACTTGAAGTTACTTGTTTTTTAGTATGAAACATGCTTTAGCCTTGACCTAACTATCAAAAAATGTCACGTTTTTGTGAAACGCGGATGTGTGACTCGGAAAAGTTACGAAAGGGCAGAGCCCCTTGCGAGACCCAAAGGGCCGGGTTTCTTTTTCTTTATCATAGAATAGGTTCATAGGTAATAATCAGTCTAAAAAGTCAGGCCTGCAGGATAGTGTGTACCCAGCTTTAGAAAACTTACTTAAGACAAATTTTACGCGGACATCCGGGAGAAAGTCAAGGTATGTAACTCAATAATTTATGAACTAACAATACCTTTATGAAGATGAACCCCATAGACGCTCCTATATCTAACAATCAATACTTTATAGTTATAATACGTTTAACAATTAAAATGTTGATATATCAAGAAGAAGAAACTAATAAAACATATTACCGAATTGTTGATCTAAGGGGGGACTGTTGCCTCCATACTCCTGAGGTAACATATCCAGGGGAAGATATTTTGATAAAGATGACGCATCTGAATGTACAGCAAACTGTAAAATAATATAATATATATATACGTATATGTATGTACACACACACACACACGCATATATATATATATATACACATATATGCGTGTGAGTGTGAGAGAGAGAGAGAGAATATATTCTTTAGTAAACGTAAAAGATATTTTAATTTGTTCATCGACAATATTACAGCCCAATACAATTCATTTTGAAATGATCAAAATATGGATCTTATAAATAATATAATTTGTATTTGATATTTTATCCACTTTATTATAGCGTTGAGAAATTTAATAAGCTGTATTATATTTACCCTCTGTTGTAGTTTCTTATTGAAGAATAATTTTATAATGTTATTTATGAAGTACTCTACGGTGGATGAAACGTTGAAACAGACGCATCCTTTAATTCGAATAGGCATCGCATTCTGTCAACACAAATATATTTAAATATACTCTGCGTTAATTGCACATTTTATATAAATTTCAGATAGCAAAATTTCTTTATCAATTCACATACAGTCAAAAGTATTTTTCGTTGAATGATAGCCTAATTCTAGCTTCCTACATCAAAATCCTTTAAGAATTAAGCGTTGATGGAGATCATCTTAATGGTTTGACTATTAAAGTAACAGGGACGTAAAACTTTCAAATTTCGCTTACAATCAGGGGTTTGTTGTACAGACCTGGAATTGGTATCATTCAACAAAAAATTCTATTCTCTACAATGTTTTCTTAAAGTACTTTTACGTTAAGAAGCGTAGTATTGGAGAATTTTAAGGATAATCGTCCAAAAATTATTTGCTTCCGAGCTTATCGAAGGTAACGGAAGCAATGTGATCGTTCTGAAGAACGATAATATTTTATGTCAGGGGAACATTTTCGGTTTTGCAAACCAACATTTCTTAAAAACTACACATACGATTTTAATGAAATTTGTATGGTAATGTTGATCTCATATAAGTTTAACCTTCTGCGCTTATTTGCTTCTCTTACTCATGTGCACAAACATACATTTATTTACACCTGTAGCTTCAAAAGTTATTATCTGATTTGTATGAAAGTTTTGTAGTTTATCGTAAGTAACTCGCACATAGCTCCAGATTAATTTGAACCGTATGCACTCTTTATAACTTGGGATAAATTGATACTTTAATTCATGTAAAAAATCAAAACAATTTTGACAGATTAAAAAATTGGGGAAAACAATTAAACAATAATTAGGCAATACTGGCTTGTAAAAGCATAAAAAATCAATGAAGTACGTGAATACGTTGAAGTCAGCACCTTGTTTTTTAAATATCAATATGCTAGATGAATATTAAGGAGTGATCCATGGATATATAGGATGTGAGGAAGCGATGTGCCACACCAATGGGCAGTCTATTTTGAAAAAGGTTTTTACGAACGAAGCTGAAAACGAAGCTGATCTCGAAAACGAAGCTGTTAATAAAAACGGATCCGTGTTTATAGAAACTTTTTTGTTCAGCGTCAAATTTCCTATGAGATGTCTGAATTATTTTTCGCCTGATAACATTCAATCCACTATAATTCAAAAACTAGTCCGCTTTCATTGATAACATACATACAGACGTCATGCTAAAAACACCCAAAACGGATAATTCCGTTGAAATCTAGAGAAAAAAAATTTTGGGTGAAAACAACACTTTTCCTACCATAGGTAGTGAGTAAAAGTAAAAATAAATAAATAAATACCTGATAAATGCTGAATATAGCCTTGGTATGAAGAGTGACATACTTCACGAGGTACTCTAAGGGGACATTCTCACTGTCGACAATCAGGAAATGACCCGATGTGAGTAGCGGTGACCTCATCTTTAGATCTAGCAACATGAATCCAGCCCGACTTGTCTCAAGAAAACTAAACGCATCTATTTCTTCTTTAACGACGCCAGCCTTGAAGAACAGCACGTTCTGACCACTTGGAGTCTGTTCAGGGAGGAAAAAGAACCTCCTATCAAATACAAATAATTATATAAACGGGTCACCCAAGTTATCCATCTAAAATTCTAGGACGGAAAAAAATCCTCTTAGAATATCAACATTGTCGAATAAAATATGTGCCTAATCACGTTTTTATAGTACTTCTTTAGGTTGTTACTCCCCTTTGTTTTTTAGAATATAAATAACTTTGAGTAAATAACTATTAAGTCAAATTTACTTTGGGACAAAGGAATATCACACTTCTGTTTTTATATAAGGGGAGTAATAGTCTAAAGAAGAACATTCCACACACCATCTTTAGATTGTCACTCCCCTCTGTTTTTTTTACAAGGGGAGTAACCATTTTTATTTTATTTTTTTAGATATTGGGCACTTTTTATACTTAAATGCTTTTTAAGGGTACGTTCGGAAAAACTAACCTGGTCGACCAGGGGTTTGTTATGGTTAGTGTCATGGAGGCTTAAGTTATCTTGTTGCCTACCGGGACCGGTTAAAGGAAAGAGTCGACCAAGTTATAAACCAGGTTTAAGTATAAAGCAACTGCGTAGGTTTGTAAAACCTCGCCAACCTGGACCTTGCCAGGCTGTGCCTGTCACAAGCCAGGATCAAGGGGGAGTGATAAAGGAGTAACACCTCTAAATAACCAGGGTTCATCTGGCCTGGATGATAGTAACCTGTTAGGGCCCCTAACTAGGGTTACAGGCGACACCCGGTCAACGGTCCGTAGGCGGAAGAGGATCATGTCCCCAACGGCTATTGGGGCGGACGAATCTAGAAGGGTCTCTGATAAAAACCCTAACATGCTCCCTTGCATGATGGGGTGTACCCTCAAAGGCTAAGAGAGAAAATCTTACAGAAAACAAAGGCTAGATCAGGGTCTTTAAGCTGTAGTGGAAGCAGCTGATCTAGGAGAGGAGCACTCTGAGAAAAAACTCCTGGTCCTCCAAGTTGGGGGTTGAGTGTAAGGCCAACGACCTCACCTTGTAAAACATAACTGTTACGAAACCGAACAGCGCCTCGGATAGATTGGATTTATGGAATAGTCCTCAGCGAGTCAACGGAATGTCCTTTGCTACGTGGAACCTCGAAATAACAAAAAAGATCACTAGCCTAGATAAAGGAGGAAAAGCCTAGATAAAGGTCGCTAGCCAGACCAGGAGCATTAAGAGAAGTGAAAAACGAACTAGAAAGGTATAGAATAGGAATAGCTGCCTTGCAGGAAGTAAGATGGCCAGGGGAAGGAGTTGCCTCAAGTGGGAGCCATACGCTCTATTATGGTGGGGGTGAAAGGAGGATGAATGGGACAGGATTTTTGGTAGAGGACAGGTGGAGGGCTGCAATTCTAAATTTCTATACTGTCAATGATAAAATATCTGTGCTCAGAGTTAAAGCTAGATTTTTATATCTGTCACTCGTGGCAGTCTATTCACCAACTGAGGAAGCAAACAAAGAAGAAAAATACGCTTTCTGTAACGCACTTATTGAAACATATGACAAAGCTCCCCGTAATGATGTAAATTTAATTATGGGGGACATGAATGCCAAAATAGGAAGAGAAGTGATTTACCAAGACATACCTGGGAAGAAATGCCTGCATGATGTTACCAACGAGAATGGTGCAAGAGTTATAGACCTCGCATTCTGTAAAGGGATGTAGGTAAGGAGTACGCAGTTCCCGCTCAAGAATATTAAAAAGGCCACTTGGCGTTCGCCAGATGAAAAGACGTGCAACCAGATTGACTACGTGTTGATAGATACAAAGCACGCAACAAAGGCAAAGGAATTGCATTGACAGGAAATGGGCATGTTTAAAGGAAATAGTTACGGAAGCAGCTAACTTGGAAGTGGTAAAGATCAAGAGGCAAGTCGAAATGAGTGGTACGATATAGAATGTGAAAAAGCAGTAAGACAAAGAAATCGGGCTAGGGAACTTATGATACAGAGAGATATACTTGGGGGAGGAGAGAAGAACATGTGAATAAAAGAAGAGAAGCAAATAAAATATGTAGGAAGAAGAAGAGAAGTTTCGAAAGAGGAAAATTGGAACAACTTGAGCTGACAAGGGAACAAGGTAATGTGAGGGCTTTTTACCAAGGAGTTAAAGAGCAAAAGAGAGGATATCAACCACGTACTATACTTTGTAAGGACAAAGAAGGGAATTTAATTGGAAATAAAGAGAGGATACTCGATGGATGGGTCGAATACTTTCAGCACCTATTAGAAGGAGAAGAGGAGATAGTCATGCAGGGAGGAGAGGAAGAATTTGCGCAAGACAGTTTAGAAGGAAATGAAGATCCACATAATGGAAATATATGTGCTCCACCCAGTGAAGAGGAAGTGGAAGCAGCTCTAGATAAACTTAAACCAAACAAGTCACCGGGAAAGGATAACATCACGGCAGAATTATGGAAGGCTGGTGCAGCGGACTTGATCGGAAGAGTAACTGAGTTGCTTGCACCATCTATTCATAGGCAAGCGTACGACACCATTAAGAGGCGTCCTCTTTACAAAGCTATGAGAACATTTAGGATTCCAGAAAAGCTTATAAGACTGGTTAGCATGACGATTAGAAATTCTAAGGGTAGGGTGAGAGTTGAAGGCGAATTCTCAAGAGAGTTTGAAATAAGACAAGGAGTGTGGCAACAGCAAGGTGATGCAGTATCCACGGTTCTTTTCAATCTAGCACTGGAGTATGCTATGCGGAAGTTTGAAAATAACTATGGTGGTACAATTTATAATAGAATGTCCCAATGATTGGCTTTTGCCAATGACATAGATATAATAGCACGGCAAAGAAATGCTCTGATAGAGGACTATGTCACACTCCGAGAAGCAGCTAGTGAGATGGGACTTAAAGTTAATGCCGAAAAAACGAAATATATGGTATCTTCCAGAAGAGCTGGGATTAGGGAAGATGAAGTGAGCATTGGGGAGGATAAACAGCTTGGGTTTCCGGTAAAATCCGCGTCACCCCCTCGTCCGCCGAAAAATCCGTTCAACCCCTTCGTGACGCTGATTTTACCGGAAACCCAAGCTGTTTATGATGAATCTACCCACGGAAGCCTACGGACCATTGGGGAGGATAGTTTGAGCGTGTTCAAAATTTCAAATACTTGGGATCTCTAGTAACAGAAGAGAAGGCTACATCCGAAGAAATCAATGCCAGGATTGCTACTGGGAATAAACGCTATTTTTCGCTTCAATCGATCTTCAAGTCCAAACACATCGGTGGGAAGTCCAAGCTCATTTTGTACAAAAGTATTGTTCGGCCCGAAGTCACTTATGGGTCTGAGACTTGGACGCTAACGAAGAATGATGAAGATAAACTTAGGAGATGGGAAAGAAATATCTTGAGGAAGATATTTGGACCAGTTCAGCAAAATGGTTATTGGATATTGAGAACAAACCAAGAGTTGCGAAATCTGTATCTTGATCCAGACTTAGTCTCCATGGAAAAGTCTGGAAGAATTCGCTGGCTTGGTCATGTAGCGCGTATGAGAGAAAATAGAGTCCCAAAAATAATGATGGATGGACGGCCAGGAGGAAGAAGGTTAAGAGGGTTGCCCAGACTTAGGTGGCAGGAGGATGTCCAAAACAATCTGAGGAGGCTTGGCGTTCGCTCTTGGAGAAGGCTTGCGCAGAACAGGGAAGATTGCAGAGGAGTTGTATCGGCGGCCGTAGCCCTCCATGGGCTGTAGCGCCGTGGATGTATGTATGTTTGTAAATGCATCAGGTTGGTCTTTCAGAAACCACCGGTTACATCTCGGTCGACCTAGTTAATGGTTTCGAGCCCTAAGTAAAAACTGAGATAACTAAAAAGATGTGGTGTTTTGTAAGGGCATTAAATTTCTTTTTAAAATACGTTTTAAATTTGTTAAGTAGAAATAAATTTATTTAATTTAAGCATATACGTTGCGATCCATGAGCTAGAATTGAGGCAGTTAAGAATTTCTTTCACCTTATAATCCTTAACACTTGAACCTTGAACCTTTTAAATCTATCTTAGTTGAAAATCACGACTTTCTGTGGGAAAAAGTTAAACTTAATTATAAACAAGAGGGAATAGGACTGGAACTAGGAGATTTCATTAAGGTTTGCGTAAACACAAGAAAGTTGATTCCAAACCAACTTTTCTCGACAGTCATGGATTGTTCTGGCAATCTTTAAAAACCTTTGCTATAAACCCACTTTGAAAAAAACAAAAACAATCTAATAAAATAGCTCAATAGAATGTAATATTATGGTTACTAACAAAACTAATTGTGGTCTCGGACTCGATCGAAGCGGTCGTAAACGTTCTGGACGTTCCAAAATAACCTTCGGTTAACGAATGCTGTCGGTTGTTTTGCTTGTCTTTACATAAGCACCGGTTACTTCTTGGCCAACCTGGTATTCCGAGCGCCGTAAGTAAAACTAAAATAACTAAAAGTTACGATATTGCTATTCATAATCGTAAGGCTATTAATTTTATTTGGAAAAAAAGTTGAGCAACTTGAAATTTAATAATTTTATTTTAAGTATACATTTCGATTCATAAGATACTATTTTATTAGTCAGTTTTAGAATTTTTTTTTTTTACATAATGCTCTTTAAAATTAACTTTAAGAGCACTTTGGTTCATTATTATTAGTTTAGAAACACGACTTACTGCACTCTCTTCCACTGAATAGTTCTTGGATCTCTATTCAAGAAGAAGTCTGGGTTCTTGGTTCTAGCCGTGAAGTACCTATCTATCCGCTCCTTCGCTCGCTCCACCGACTTACTTCCGAGTATGAACGACCTCAAAAAGTTCTCATCTAAAAATAAACGATACAATTAAAACCTAAGAAACCACCTAAAGCCAACCACCTAACCGCCTAACCACCTAAAAACCAAGCTAAAGTAAGGATTTTCTTCCCTGAACTCAAAAAGTAGGGAGAAAAAGTATAACCAAGGAGAAAAGGAAGGATTGTCAACTTAATTATTTTATAAATAGTAGAGAATAAATTATTAATCTAGTGAAGTTGTTGAAATCAGGTTGGCGACACTGCTTTTTCGACCTTATTTACAATTTGCGCTTATCGTTGTTTACCTGCATCCTGCATCTAAATAACTTTCTATTTGAGTTTAATTGAAATTATTCTTTTCTTAATATTGAATCTCTTTTATCTGCTATTAAAAGTTCTAACAATTATTGTTATTTATTAAAATTAAATAAATGTTATTTATTTATTATGTATTTTCTCCCTACTGGAGATAAAATATTGTATGTACCTCGGGAGTAAAGTGCTATAATTCCCCTAGCGTTATTCTCTCGGATACGCCTCGGGAATTTTAAAGTCTAATAAGACAAGATGATTGCACCTGTTACCATCAAATTTATTTGATGAATTATTATACCTTTTTTTATTTTAGATCATTAATTTTAGTTTATTAACGATCCCAATTTCCCCTACCTTCCTACCTTATATATTTTATTTGTTTATTATGTCGATACCTTGATCAGCCGTAGTTTTGTAAAAGTATAATCTTATGTTTATTTGTCATACGGGTGTAGAGCGGGGGTGAAGGTTTTGTTATGAGAAGAGAGTGAAAGACTCTTTATATTCTTTAATGTATTGCTGAATGTAAACAAAACCATCTCACCTGGGCTACACGGATTAACCTACGAGTCAGTCTTGCTATCACTGTGGGGGAGTGCAGATCTGTTTACTGCTGTAACGCCCGTAAGTGGCGGAGTCTTTGAAATACGTCAACTTATTCACTGCTAGTCTACCTAATGTTTCCCTGTGTATAGGGGGAAATAAGCTACCAGTGTTCTTAATTTTGTTTTAACGAGGACATTTACGTTGACCATTTTTTTTGTATTACCAGTTGGTGAAATTGTCGGTGGTAAATAGTAAAAATACTTAAATTTTACCCAGGAAGTTATGTGCCGATAACGGAAACGGAAGTGTGGGGAAAAAACCTACAACTCTCGGATGTTTTACTCTTATGGAGGAATATTCACATTGCTTCCCGGAATGAGCGTTCTAATTTTAATTCGTGTTCAGCGATCGTCAGAAACTTGTTCGGCACAACGACTGATGTCTTCACCGTCGACGGCGAAACCATTAATTTTTAAGAAACTTGTCGAAGGAAGGAGTATAATTTAAATTTATTTTATTGGAAAACCTATTTCCTTTTCTTTTTTTGCGCGGATATTCACAAATCAGGTAATCCTTTTTTTTCCCTTTACTTTTTATTTAATTTATATAATTTGGATACAAATAGAAGTCTTTCTCTTTCCTTTCTACTCCGAATAGTATATCATTTTATAATATTTATTTTCTTTAAATTTATGTTTTGAGAACAAACCCAATTACTTAATGTATTTTATAATACTTATTCTCTCTAATTTTATATTTGAGAATAAAATCAGTTACTTGTTATCATTTAATAATATTTCTTTTTCTAAATTTATATTTTGAGAATAAAGCCAGGGCATTTATATAATTTAATAATATTCCTTTTTCTAAATTTATATTTTGAGAATAAAGTCAGGGACTTTATATAAGTTAATAATATTTCTTTTTATCTAAATTTATATTTTGAGGATAAAAGCAGTTACTTATTATAATTTTATAATATTTACTTTTCTAAAATTTATATTTTGAGAATAAAAGAAGTTACTGAGAATAATTTTTATAATGTTTATTTTTCTTAAATTTATATTAAAATCAATCATTTATGTTTAAACTCAGTTAACTTGGTATAAGAATAAATATATTTGGATATAATTTTATGTTTTAAAATAATCTAGATCCTCTGTTATTTTCTTTGAGACGTAACTGTTTTAATTTAATTGTATAAGATTTAATTATTTTTAGCCTACCTGGGGGCTCCGAGAGAATTTATTAATTAATTTTCTTTCATTGACTTTTATCTGTAAGCTCTTTTATTTGTATGCCTATTATTATTAACTTTATTTAATTTAATTATAACCCGATTAGTATGCTTTAAACATGTTTCTTTTACTTCTTATTTTTATATCAAAATCTAACTAACGACCACCGGTTTAGAGGAACTTGTGTTACCGTTGGATTTGATATATATACTATATATATTTATCTTAATCTTTAGATTTCTCTTATCTTTTTTTTTTATACTCTTCTTCCGATTGAATTTTTATTTTAACTCCGGGATTTTATTTAAAACCACTGTGGTCGATAGTTTGATCCCTATAATCTGCACCTAGTTAGATTAAAATAAAATAGTATTTTAATCAACCTGTAAAGTGAAACTGACTTACCGTTTTATTGTGGAGAGTAATTAGTAATTTTATCTGGTACCAGCCAGTTATTTATTTTATTTAGCTGATTGAGTAGTTACTGAGGTATCGATAATTATCTAATTTTTTTCCCTACCTTTAACCTCACCTCCTCGTACCCTCCGTCTATTATTGGACTCTTCATCCCATCTTACAATTAGTAATTTGTTCCCAATTATATTATTCTTTTCTTCCTATTTTACTTAATTATATTTATATATATTATTTACACTTATCGTGGTTACCTGTTTAATCTCTCCCGGTTCCTGTATCCTCTCCGTCCTCCCTAAACCTCTTCCTTAGTTGTCTCTCTATCCTAATAACCGTCCTACTCCTGGTTTCCTTCCACTTTAGTGTCCTATTTATTTTTTTTCTTTTCAGGGTTCTCCTAATCTTACCCATCAACTAAGAAGATTAGGTGGCGCTCAATCTTTTCTTTTAAAACCAGACTTTTACTTGTCCACCATCCGGGTACGTGTACCAAGTGGCAAGTGCAAGACCGTATTCTCTCCCTAGCACCCAGCCCTAGCGATCCGACCGAGCAGGGTTAATTTCTTGTAACACACCAACGGTGTTGGAGACCAACAGTTGTTCTTTATTTTACTTTATTATTTATGTTTTTTATTATTTTGTAAAAAATGGCAATTTTAGCAACAAACGGACATATCACTTCTACATTTTAAACTCATTTCTTCGTTAACGTAAATAACGTAAGATTCGCAGGAAACCACGATGCAACCTCCTCCTTTTTTCTTCGAACGTGTTCGGAGAAGGCATCACTTTCACTGGAATTCGAACACATATGATCCTACGCAAGATTTTCCTTACGTAATTACGTAGTAGATAAGGAATCCGTATCCTGCGATATACGCATTCGCCCTCCGAAATCTGCAGAAGACGGTTCTCATCGCTTTGTAAAAGCGACCGACACGTGCACGTGTCACCACTCAAGTATTAATGTTTAAATAATTTAACTTCATTGGTTTAGCATCAGGGCCCTCAGCATCACATAATTTTACTTCACATCTTCTCATCTCTTCGAGTCGAACAGTAGAAGACGTGGGACTAGCAGCTTGCAGCCTAGGTCGCAGCGTCAGCGTGGACAAGTCACCACGGCTAAGTCCATTTTATATGTATAACATTTCATGTATTTAATTTAACTTCAGTGTGAATGTGTGTGTGAATGATTGTTTTGGTGTGAAACAATTTTGTGTGTAAATTTAACTTTAACTTAACTGGTGTGAATGCGTGTGTGAAAGAAGCTTCACTTATCTTAAATTCCTTTTTTCCGATCTATTGTCTGTATTCGGTTTCGGAACGAATGCAGACAATATATCTGGTTTAACTTCATTTTTCATTTTTAAATTTCATTTGTAAAACAACTGCTGGTAACTTATACCGCGTGGCGTGTGCCACACGTAAATTTATTTTTGATTGCAATTATATGCTTGTTCGTTACGCTATCAATTCTTGTTCGTAGTATTTTATTTTTCCTTTTTTAAAGGTGGTCCTTGGGTTATTTTTGGTAATTTTGAAAACCAGAATATTTTAGAAAATCATATAAGGTTTGTACCCTATGAGTCTAACATAATGGTCTAGCTTTGGGTCGGATTTCAGCTCTCTCAATTTAATTACCCTTCTTTGCTATTTTTCACATCTGTCAATTTCAATCTAAAATTCAATTTATTCTTTCTCGTTATTTCATTTCCTTTCATTACGAACTTTTGGTAGCATTTTTTCCAGTGAATTTAAGTATCCTATGCTATAGGTCGGTTTTTGAACTTTGTTCCTTGTTAAGGTGACCTGTAGTTCTATCTCATTTATTAGGATTTATTTTACCTAATTTCTCTATAATTCATTTCAATGGAATTATTTTCTTATTAAATTCACCTGGACATTTAATTTACTCGTTATTCTTTCTTTATCTAATTTACTTTTTTTCGAAATTTCTACCAGCAGTTAAATTGTTTAGAATCAGATTTTGTTTGTAATTTTGCCATTTCATAATTGAACTTTGGTTGGACACGTGCGTTTAATTAATTAACAATTAGTTATTTTTTCATTCTGGTCATTTAGGCACTTGATTAATTTTTACCTTTTTTGTTGGGGCCTTTAAGCTTATTCAAGCTACAATTTAAGCTACATTTGATTAATGTTTTTTTTATATATCAAGTGTCTTTTGGTTTTCTGCATACTGATTTTCATCTTTAATCATCTGCCTAGGCTTGAGGTTATTTTTAGGATATCCTCAATTATAAAATATTAATTTATTTTCTGGTTCTCCTGCAAGCATTGACTTGTTCCTTTAGTGCCTCGCACTCTTTGTACATTTACTTGTACGTGTAATAAAATTTAAATTTATTTCTTGGATTTCTGACAAGCTACAACTTGTCCCTTTAGTGTTTCACACTTTTGTACACTTGGTGTACTTATAATTAAATTTAAATTTATTTTTTGGTTTTCTAGGCAAGCTACAACTTGTCCTTACACCTTTTTTGTACACCTGTTTGTACTTTTTTGGTTAAAATTTATTTTGGTTCTCTTACAAGCTTAGACTTGTTTCTTTGGTGCCTCGCACTCTTTGTACAATTGTTTGTACGTTTAATTAAATTTAAATTTATTTTTTGGTTTTCTAGGCAAGCTACAACTTGTCCTTAGTGTTTTTACACTTTTCGTACACTTGCTTGTACTTATACTTAAGTTAAAATTTATTTTGGTTCTCTTGCAAGCTTAGACTTGTTTCTAGTGTTTTACACTCACTGTACAATTATCATTTGTACTTATAATTTAATTAATTATTTTTTGTTTGGGATTTCATTCAAGCTTGACTTGCTTTGGTGTTGGTATATATTAATTTTACAATTACTTGTATTTATTATTTAAATTTTATTGGTTCTCTCACAAGCTTTGACCTGTGTCTTGGGTGTTCACATTAGTGTAGTTACCTTTACTGTATGATTTTAATTTAAATTTATTTTTTGGATTTCTTACAAGCGTCAACTTGTTTCTTTGGTGTTTATTCATCGTATAACCAACTTTACTTTATGATTTAATTTAAAATTATTTTTTTGGATTTATTATAAACATCAACTTGCTTTTTTGGTTTTCATTTATCGTACAATCAACTTGTACTCATTTCTAGTTTAAGCATTAAACTTATTTGATTGTACAAAGATATTTTTTTTTTGTTTCTCAATTTATCATTTAATCTGATTTGGCCATTTATTTGGTCTTGGTGATTCCTGAGTCAACATTTATTTTATTTTCTTTATTTTTGAAAATCTTAGTTTATCAATTTTCAACTTTCTTGGTGTCATTCTTCAGTACGTTGAGTGTAGTACTTAGTTTGAACTCTATTTTGGTTTACCCTTTAATATTACTTTATTTAATTTTTTTTTCCTTCCTTATATTTTATATTTTTTGTCTGATCTCTATCACCATGTTAGGTGAATTGGAATTTGACGCTGAGTCGGTTCGTAGGAAGCTGACTCTTTTAATAGAAGATTTAAGAGAGATCAGAGATCAAGGCAAAAAATGTCTTATGGATCCCACACAAGTTTGGCTATTTATTGGTATGATGAGCTCTATCCAGGGCTTATATCAGCAATTTGATACATTGTATCAGGAACTCTGTGACAGTGTTAGTGAGTCTGGCGAGTCCGCGGCGACTGCTGCCGATCATGCGATGAGATCAAACGCCAAACGTTACTTCCATGAAAGTAATGGCTATTTAGCTAATGTAAATGAGTCGAAGGCACGGCCGTCTACATCCTCCGCAGGTAATCTCACTAGTGTCCTTAACAACACAACAGCTCCATACCATAAAACTAAACTTCCTGTTTTAGAGTTGCCCAAGTTTAAAGGTGATAGGAAGCATTGGCCGCGTTTCAAGGACACCTTTACAAGCTTAGTAAAGGATGATCCTCAATTAAGGGACATTGACAAGTTTCACTATTTAATTCGTTCCCTTGAAGCCTCGGCTTTAACAGTGATCGCTCAAATTCCTGTAAATGAAACAAACTTTTCTGTGGCCTGGTCCATGTTGGAGGAAGTTTTCGACAACAAGCGTCTCCTTGCCACAGCTTATCTTGACCAACTGTTGGACATTAAAAAACTGACATCTAAACCTAATGCTGTCGTGCTCACCAAGCTGGTGTCCGACATCTCTGAAAATATTGCTGCTTTTAAATTATTGGACATTCCGGAAAGGTTAGACTTCATGTATTTCTATCTAGCCAGTCGTTGTTTGGATCCCTACACCCGGGAACAATTTGAGTTGCAAAACACAGCAACATTTCCTACTCTTGACCAATTTGTCAAGTATCTTAGGTCCCGTTGTACAGCCGCTGAGTTGGCGAGTGGATTGTCTTCAGTTACTCTTGTAAAGGATGTCAGGGAGGAGAAAGTGTTGCGTAAGCCTTGGCAACCCAGATCTATGTCATCTGGCAAGTCAGCCTTAATGACTAGTTCTGGCAATAGATCTCCAGTTAAGGTAACTTCTCCATCATCACGAGCCTCTTCTAGCCCTTATCGAAGAACGCAGAGTTGTTGTTGCATCTGCAAAGGACCTCATCTCTTGATGAATTGCGTTAAATTCAGTAGTGTCTCTGTGGCAGAACGCCACCGCTTATTACGATCATGGAAAGGTTGTAGGAATTGTCTTCATTTTGGTCATGATACGTCTCAATGTACCTCCAAATACTTTTGTAAGTTTTGTAAACGCAAACATCACTCTTTACTTCACGGCTTTACTACTCCTCAAAATTCTTTAAAGGTTGGATCTTCCAATTCTTCGTCCCCGTCAGACAATGTAACTTCATCACACGAACAAAACGTGTCACCTCCCGACACGCGTAAACCTGCTTCATTGAACACTGTTGGTTCGGGTCAGTTAGAAGTTATGTTGGGAACGGTCGTGTGTAACATATTGGATCCTAAGGGTAAATTACATTCTATCAGACTTGCTGTTGACTCTGGTAGTCACTTTTCTTTTATCACTCGTTCTTTCGCTGACCGTTTAGGTTTGGATATCGATATTTATTCTGCAGGTGTTTGGGGTATTGGAGAAACTCCGCTACCTGGCTTTAAAGGTCGAACTCGTTGTTCACTTTCTCCTAGTCATTCTATTTATCCTCAATTGTCAACCACTGCTTTGGTTGTTGACACTATTACTTCAGCATTACCTGGATTTCATTCTGATGAAGGTTTCTGGCAACCTTATCTTGAGTATGAGTTGGCTGATCCCAAGTTTTGGGAGTCACGACCTATTGACTTCTTAATTGGTTGTGATTTATTTCCTGATATTTTAACAGGTCAATTGATATCGGTGTTGCCTGATATGCCAAAACTTCTTGGTACTATTTTTGGTTTTACTGTTTTGGGGCGTGTCAGAGACATTTCTGAAGTTTTTTCTTATCCTGCTCTTATCGCTAATGCTGAAATATCTTCAGATTCATTAAATGATCAATTATGTCGGTTCTGGGAATTGGAAGAACCCGCAGTTAATAACTCTCTTAATCCTGATGATGAGCGGTGTGAGGATCTTTTCCGTACTACACATTATCGTTTACCCACAGGTCGTTATGTTGTGAGAATGCCATTTAAATGTGAAAATCCTCAGCTTTTCGGTACTCGAAACTTAGCCCTTCGTCGGCTGGAACATCTTGAGTCCAAGTTGCAACGGAAACCTGAACTTCGTTTATCTTATAATGCGTTCATGCGCGAGTACTTAGATCTGGGGCACATGCAACTCGCCAAACAACCAGGCAAGGTGTTTATTCCTCATCATTGTGTGTTTAAGGGAGATAAGGACAATATTAAGATAAGAGTAGTGTTTGACGCAGCTGCTCGAACTTCGAGTGGTTCCTTAAATGATCACTTATTAGTTGGTCCCAAATTGCAAACAAACATGGTTGACATTTCTTTGAATTTTCGTCTTCATAAATATGTTTTTACTACGGACGTTGTAAAGATGTTCCGACAGATTTTAATAGATGTTCAGGATAGGCTTTATTTACATATTCTATGGCGCTTTTCTCCCGAAGAGGCCGTTGAGGAGTATGAGCTGCAAACTGTAACTTATGGAACAGCACCAGCCCCTTACTTAGCTATTCGTGCGTTGAGACAAGTTGCGAGAGATGAAGGTTCTGCCTTTCCTTTAGCTGCTGCTGCCGTGCTTAGCGATATGTATGTTGATGATTTAGTTACAGGTGCAAATTCATTGCCTGAAGCCTTAGAGCTTCAACGTCAAGTCGTTGCCTTACTAGGTAAAGGCGAATTTACTTTAGGAAAGTGGGCGGCCAACCATCCTCAATTATTAGAAGTATGTAACTCACAGGAAACCTCAGGTTTGGAACCTGTTTCATTGAGTGCTAGTGACGACACCTCTATTAAAATTTTAGGTCTTCAGTGGGACCCCACTTTAGATTCATTTTCGTATAAAATAAATTTACCACTGGAAACATGTACTAAACGTGCAGTATTATCGGCTATGACAAAGATATATGATCCTCTTGGTTACATCGGTCCCTCGGTGGTCTTGGCCAAGATTTTAATCCAGGAATCCTGGAAACTTCAATTGACTTGGGATCAAGACTTTCCCCAACACTTAAAGGAACGTTGGTTAGAGTTTGTTAATACTATGCCTTTGTTAGGCAAACTTCGTATTCCCCGTTGGATTGTTCCGAACGTTGGTTCTGTTGAAATTTTAATTTTTGCCGATGCCTCGGAGACTGCTTACTGTGCTGCGGCTTACTTAAGATCCGTATCTGAAAAGTGTGTTCAGGTACATCTTTTGTTTGCTAAAACCAAACTTGCGCCAGTCAAAAGGTTGACTATTCCTCGTCTGGAACTCTGTGCTGCTTTGCTTGCTGGTCGCGTATGGCAGAATCTAAGCAATTTTTGTAACAGACTTCCTTCTAATCCCAAAGTTTTCTTTTTTCTCTGACAGTATGATTGTCCTTTCATGGTTGCAAACACCAACTCATCGTTTAAAAACTTTTGTTGCTAATCGTGTGGAAAAAATTAATGAATTAACGTCGGCAGGTGAGTGGCAACATGTGGCTTCTTGTGATAACCCTAGTGATCTAGGTTCCCGAGGCGTCACCCCAGAATTGATGTTAGGTAATACACTCTGGTTTAACGGTCCTGAATGGGCAATCCTTGATCCTTCTGAATGGCCTGTGATAAGTTCACCTTTTAAAGTTGATGTTCCCGAATTAAAGGATGTTCCCTGCTCTACATTAATTACTTCTGTTCCGGAATATTCTTTAGTAAATTGGTTTGATCGTTTTTCTACCTTTAATAGAATCGTCCGTACTTTAGCTTATGTTTTACGTTTTGTAAATAAATGTCGGAAGTTATGTTCGGATTCTGCCGAATTGAGTGAGGAAGAGGTAGTCAGTTCAAAGCGAATAGCCGTAAAGCTAGTTCAGAGACATTTCTATTTTGGTGGCAAAATTCCTTCTTCTGAAACTTCAATGCCTAAGGAGTTGATTAGTTTGAGTCCTTTTCTTGATGAAGCGGGTGCTCTGTTGGTAGGCGGTCGCCTTAAATTTTCTAGCATGTCAAGGGAATCTAAACATCCTTATATTTTACCGGGCAAGGCGCACTTATCTCGTTTAATAGTAGAACACTATCACCGCACCTTATGTCATTGTGGACCTTCACTATTGTTGGCTACTCTTCGAGGAATATTTTGGATTACTGGAGCCAGAAATTTGGTACGGCAAGTCACTCGTCAGTGTGTGAGCTGCCGAAAATTTGACGCATCTTCTATTCAACCGGTTATGGGTGATCTACCTGCTGTTAGGTTCCGCGAAGGGAGGGCATTTCTTCATGTTGGTATTGATTTTGCTGGTCCTTTCTTTGTTAGGGAGTCGTTACGTAGAAAGGCTCATACATATAAGGCATATTTGTGTATTTTTGTGTGTTTAAGTACTAAAGCCCTTCATCTGGAACTTGTATCTGCACTTAGTACAGAAGCCTTTTGCGCTTCATTGGACAGATTCATTGGAAGGCGAGGCTTGCCAGAGCGGATTCTTTCCGATAATGGAACCAACTTTGTCGGCGCAGCTAACGAATTGAAAGAATTATACCATTGGTATTTTTCGCCAGAAAATCAAGATTCCTTAAGGTTGTATGGTGCTCAAAAGGAGTTAAAGTGGAGCTTCACTCCTCCGTACGCCCCGTTTTTCGGCGGAGTTTGGGAGGCCGGTGTCAAGTCTGTCAAGAGATTACTTCGTTCGGTGTATGGCGACAATGCTTTGACTTTTGAGGAGCTGGCGACTTGGCTAATTCGCATCGAAGCCATCCTTAATTCTCGTCCCCTTTGTCCTCTGTCCAATGACATTTCTGATCTTGACTTTTTGTCCCCTGGACACTTTCTTATAGGTTGTCCATTGATTTCCGTACCCGAGAAGTCTCTGTTGAAGGTACCTGAAAATCGTCTCACCAGATGGAAACTGGTATTTCAAAAATCAGAACATTTCTGGCAGCGTTGGAGAACTGAATGTCTCACGTCTCTACAAGAGAGGGTAAAATGGCGCAAACCTGCATATAATTACAAACAAGGAGATCTCGTCTTGATCAAGGAGAGCACTGCACCTCGTTTGCGTTGGCCAATTGGCAGAATTTTAGAAGTTTTCCCAGGGCATGATGGTGTTGTAAGGGTTGCGTTAGTTAAATCTTGTAGTTCCACGCTGAAACGTCCAGTCAATAAACTCATTCCTCTTTTTATGCTAGATGAGGATTCTCCTCCGGTTAGAAAATCTGGTTTAGAGCAACTTAAAATTTAATCTTAATCTAATTTTTTTTTGAATTCCTAAAGAATTTAAAATTTTCTTTGTAAATTTTGGTAGGCGGTATGTTGGAGACCAACAGTTGTTCTTTATTTTACTTTATTATTTATGTTTTTTATTATTTTGTAAAAAATGGCAATTTTAGCAACAAACGGACATATCACTTCTACATTTTAAACTCATTTCTTCGTTAACGTAAATAACGTAAGATTCGCAGGAAACCACGATGCAACCTCCTCCTTTTTTCTTCGAACGTGTTCGGAGAAGGCATCACTTTCACTGGAATTCGAACACATATGATCCTACGCAAGATTTTCCTTACGTAATTACGTAGTAGATAAGGAATCCGTATCCTGCGATATACGCATTCGCCCTCCGAAATCTGCAGAAGACGGTTCTCATCGCTTTGTAAAAGCGACCGACACGTGCACGTGTCACCACTCAAGTATTAATGTTTAAATAATTTAACTTCATTGGTTTAGCATCAGGGCCCTCAGCATCACATAATTTTACTTCACATCTTCTCATCTCTTCGAGTCGAACAGTAGAAGACGTGGGACTAGCAGCTTGCAGCCTAGGTCGCAGCGTCAGCGTGGACAAGTCACCACGGCTAAGTCCATTTTATATGTATAACATTTCATGTATTTAATTTAACTTCAGTGTGAATGTGTGTGTGAATGATTGTTTTGGTGTGAAACAATTTTGTGTGTAAATTTAACTTTAACTTAACTGGTGTGAATGCGTGTGTGAAAGAAGCTTCACTTATCTTAAATTCCTTTTTTCCGATCTATTGTCTGTATTCGGTTTCGGAACGAATGCAGACAATATATCTGGTTTAACTTCATTTTTCATTTTTAAATTTCATTTGTAAAACAACTGCTGGTAACTTATACCGCGTGGCGTGTGCCACACGTAAATTTATTTTTGATTGCAATTATATGCTTGTTCGTTACGCTATCAATTCTTGTTCGTAGTATTTTATTTTTCCTTTTTTAAAGGTGGTCCTTGGGTTATTTTTGGTAATTTTGAAAACCAGAATATTTTAGAAAATCATATAAGGTTTGTACCCTATGAGTCTAACAAACGGTAACTGATTTTAAAAGATCTAAAACTTTGACCTATGGCTTTTTGAAGTACCTCCATCGGTTCTACCTTAAGTAGTGCTAAATTTATTTATTTTTTGACTTTGAACTCTTATGGCGTCCGCAATTGTTGACCGATTTCATTTCTGATTGGAGTGCCTAAACCTCTTACTAATCCTCTTTAAATCGAGTATTTATTATTTTATCATTTTTTTCTAGAACTAGAGTTATTAAATATTTACTGGTGCAACTGCCGTATCGAGAGAAGAGTATGGTAATTAAATTAATGCACCATCATAGCTAATGATTGTCCAATCCCTACCCAGTTAAATTGGTTTTGACACGTACATTTTCTCATTTATTTTATCCTTTTTTAGCATTGTTATTTATTACTATATTACTTAGTTTCTATTGGCAATTTTTTAAATATATGGAGACTCCTATAATATAAGATAGACTTGGAGAGTAATATTCTTAGTAATGGAATGAATGATGTATAATATAGTCCTGATTTTATTCCTAGATGGCATTGGAAACAAAACCATTTAGGCATTTAATTTAATTGCTAGGCCTACTTGACAATACATGGTCACTAATTCCTAACACGAGCCCCATGAAGGTAGTTTAAAATAAAAGGAGCAAAAAAAATTTTTAAAAAATTAGACAATAACTGTTTGTAAAAGCATAACACAATTTTAACCTCCGTGAACAAATAGTTCTGTATAAGTTGTTTTAAATCTTAACATGATATACCTAGAGATAGCCGCGCGATATTTCTAGCGGTGGAAGCTTGTTTAACTAATTAGAAAGAAGTAACTATATGAGTAAAATTACCTGTAACTATCGGTAGATGGGGTTGTTTGCTGAGCCAGTCAATAAAATGTGTCATTCCATCTTCTAAAGACCTCTTAGTCAAATTTACCTCTGAGAGAATCTTATTTTCTAAATTTTCTGCCATCTCGTGACTCTGCTGACACAACAATTAAATAATAATTATAGTAGCCAATTTTTAAAAATTGTCTAGACCTCTCTATTCTCTATCACTTACTTTGTAAACATTTGCACTGTTTACTTTGTCATTGGTTTATAAAAAGCAATAAATTATAAAAATAATGCATTTACGGTTTCGTTTCTTTAATCACATATAAAAAAAGATCATGTGGCGTAGATTAAGAATATTAATATTAGGCTTAATGTAAGATTAAATTCAATCTAGATTATAAAAATGGTTATTCAGAGTAAATATTATTACATTTACACAATACAATTAAAAATTATCAATTAAATAAAATATATAATGAATAAAATTAAAGTTATAACCTTGGGGTGACTAAATGTAACATTTTCATGCAATAAATTGCCTCAAAGCTGAAATTCACAGAGTAGTTTACTCTTAATTATGGAATAAATTATATAATGTAGTACTGATTTGTTTCTATATAAAGGATTTGAAAACCAAACTATTTTACTATTTAATTTAATCACTTGGCCTACATGATAATAGGAAACATACCCACTAATTCCTAGCATAAGCCACGTGCAGATAGCGGATTAAAGGCTTTGACTATTTATTATTAAATTTAACTTGAAAGGAACAAAATTTGTAATACATTTCTAATCCAATTTTTGACTACGTATAGGGCTAAAACTTTCACTATAATTGTTTTAAAATTCACTATAAGTGTTTTAAATGTCAACTTTTTTCTTAAAAGGTTCAGGATGAGATATGAACCAAAGAGCACCAGGACGGACAGACACTCCACCCTTTGCATAATGGTTTCGAGAAGGACCTACAAAACCCTAAAAACCTGCACCCAACTACATATGTAAAGAATGACACGGGGTTGTGTGTCCATCAGCTGAATAATCTTTACAGCATTGGCATTCGCAATGTTGTTTGTATGTGAATAATATTATTATGCTCTAACCAATAATTTCCCTAACCTTATTACCACTAAATATGCAATGTGCATTCTGATATGTTAATTATTAGTTGAATATTTATATTTATTATTTTATTTGGCCTTCTCTGCATCCTACAATAAAATGTAGGGTATATTTATCATAGTGAAAGTTGATTATCTACAATCAACATTGAAAGACAATATTAAATGACCTCTATTATTTCTCATTGTATTAATCACGTTTAATCTATTATTTTAAATTACTCAGCAGTTATTATATTGCGCATCACATTTTTTAATTTTCGTCAAAACATTCTTAACATCACTTCTTAATTGAAAAAAGATTTCAGATTCATTTATATATTCTTTTTAATTGTGTTTTGAGTTACAATTTTGTTATTTTACTATTTTATGTAATTTATGCATGTCATTAATTCTAAACGTTATTTTTTATTGTCTCATAATATGCTTAGAATATATATATATATATATATATATATATATATATATATATATATATATATATATATATATATATATATATATATATATATATATATATATATATATATATATGAGTAGAAAAAGTATTTCACTCGATGAATGAACACGTTTAAGGTCCCCCGAGTCCAAAAGAATAATGATTTGAAAAAAGTCTGCCCGTCACCTGTCGTCTATGCAGACGTGTGAAGAGTTAACTACAAGTCCGATTTCGATTAAATTTGGCATACATGTTTAGAAAAATTATTCCTCGAGACTAAATAAAAAATTTAGTTTAAGTTGAATTTTTTTTATCTCAGCGCTTACACAATTATATCGATGTATAATATATATATATATATATATATATATATATATATATATATATATATATATATATATATATATATATATTTATATATATATATATATATATATATATATATATATATATATATATATATATATATATATATATATATATATATATATATATGTATGTATGTATGTATGTGTGTGTGTGTGTGTGTGTTTGTGTGGTGTGTGTATAATATTTTTAAAGGTACAAACATGGATGTGGCGTTAGATCGAGAAAAAAGGAAAATGAAAATAGAGGAACTAGGCAAGGTGATATACCGTCAGGAAAGGAGTTTTTATTAAAGTGCATACTAGAAGAGGCTTTAAAGAACTCAAATAGGATGGACTAAGACTAAAAATAAACGGAAAGTGGACCAACAAGCTAGATTCATGGACTATTATGTTTTATTAGTTAAAAGTAAAAACGCAGTAGGATTAATGCTTAGAAGATGATAAGTGAAATAGGTCTAATGGTAAATGAATAAAAATCTAAGATAATTGCTGTAAATGTAAAGGAAGAAGAAACAGCGATACTCTTTAGTAGTGAAGTGTTTAAGAGCGTCAATGAATGCGTGTATTTAGGCAGTTTTATACGTAACAATTCAGAGAGAGGGCCAGGATAAGGAAATCAGGCGAAGGATTGAAAGCGCGTGGAGATCGCATAACAGGTTCAGGTATGTGTTTAGATGAGAGATGTACGTATCCACAATAAGAAGAGGTTATGGGTCACGTGTGTGATACCTGATATGACCTACGGAGCAGAAACTTGGACCCTCAAAGAAGAAACTGTGAAAAAGCTCTGAGTCACCAAGCACAGGTCTATGGAAAGGAGCATGTCCTAAATTACTAGGAAAGACAGAAGGACAAATAGCTGGATTAAACAGCAGAATAAATGACGAGAGATAAACGAAACTATTAAATGATTATTGCACCCAAGGGAATTGGAAAGGCTCAGAAGAAGACCGAAGAAAAAGTGAGACGATGAAATGAGAAAGGTTTGCGGACTGTGAGTAGGAGTCACGTGGCAGTCAGCAGTAAATAATAGAAAAGGATGAACAAAGTATTTAATGATGTTTGGCACTATACCAGTTAAATAATTAATAAAATAAATATATGGGATAAAAAAATAAAAAATATAATAATAATATTAATAAGAAAATATTAACTTATTATGTAGATCAGTTCAAAAGAAATCGAAGGATGTAGGTTAAATTTACTTTTTTTAGTTATTACAAAAGATACATTTTATAATTAATTTCAAATTGTTAACCCGACAGAGACCTCATACAGTTTTTTTCTTTTTTTAATAATTGTAACTTGTTTTAAGCTTATTTGTATACATTATTTTATCTTTTGCTAAAACACAATTATACTTAACAATAAATATAGGTTAGGGAATTTGGAAAAGTTTTTTTTATAATTTATATAAAATTAAAAATGGTATTAGTGTGACATTCAAGTATTATATTTGTGTGAAAAAATATCAAATCAAAATCATTTTGAGTATAATATAAAATAAATTTTACAATTATCTAGTATTTTACTTTATACCAAAAAGTGAAACTATAGAAATAAATTTAAGTTTCGACTCACCCAGTAGTTACTTGGAGCTTAAATGACATTAAACATTAAATTCTCACGGCTGTATAATTAAGTCGATAAATACGTATTACTACCAAGTAAAAATAGTTAGAGTCGTACAGTCACTGGTCAAGACTGTGGCGTTGAAACCTGACTGGAAGATTGCAAGATCGATGTTCATTAGTGTATTGTATTCCCCTCCATAACACATCAGTGAAAGAAGATCTACTCCAGTCTAACTACCAGATCATGCTCTCCTACCACAAATCTAAGTTAAATTATTTAATGGATTTATTTGTACATATTTTAACAAACAACTTTATTACTTAATGTAATAGCTTAGTACTAGACACAATAGTAGCTTAGTAGTAGAGCACTAGACTAAATTTAGGCAGCCATGCTTAATGCCCAGTGAAGCATTATATTTTTATTTGTTTATCCGAAAATAAAAGTAGTCTACTAATTAGTGAGACGCTTAGCGTTCACTCAAACAATTATCCATAGCTCTTACAACCTATTATAATGAAATTTATTTAATGCCCCCCCCCCCCCCTTTTAAATCTCACAATAATTAGCAAAATTTAAAGAGTGCTGGCGTTTGACAAATGTCAAACGCGTTTGATAAATATCTGGCGCTATCTGCATTACATTTGATAAACCGTAGAAATTTCTTAAAAATTAGAAGGGTACTTTTGAATGCAGGTATAAAGTTTAGCATTTAAATAAGCCTGGAAACTATTTGCCACACCAATTTGAAGAATATTTTTAAATTTGTCAGAAAAGTTTTGTTTTCTTACAAGAATAAAAATATAAATTAGGCAATATTTAATGTGCGCAGGTGCTGGCTTTTTTGGAACTATCTACGAGCTATTTTCAAAAAACCATCCAAATTTATTAAAAATCAGATGAGTACTATTGAAGATATTTCTATAAACAATTGTTTAGTTTTTTTTTTTTTTTTTTGCCTATATGGAAGGGAAACAAATAGCCGCAGAAGGTTGAAACATACGTGGGACCAACAATAAACTAATTATCAACTACTCTCCAAATTACATCAAAATTGGACGAGTAGTTCTTAAGATATGTTGGTTCACAAAAATTGAACGACCAAAAGACAGACACGGGACCAAAATATTGTCTTGGAGACGACCGACATTTTTTAAAAACCACTTTTTGGGATTCTGGGGACCTCAAAATGTGTAAAACCATCAAAATCTCAAAATCGAATTTTCGCGCCGCGCCGTCACAATTCCTTCTCTTTATGTGAGAAAGTTAAAAATCTGTCCAATGCAACTCGTATTTAACTTTCTCATAATATAAGAGTCCAGTGTTTTCCATTTGATAAGTTGTTTCGGGATACCGTGGTTACATAATTATTATTACTGATCATTTTTTAAAAATTTACCATAAAAAATTATTCCTTCCCGGCGTAGAATCCAACCCGACCTCTGACCTTTTAATACGACAATTTTCTCAGTGGTAGATTTAAAAAATATTATTTGCCTTATTTGTCCTATCTAATAATGTTTATGATTATATTAAAATATTAATTAAATACTATATCAAAATATTATATTAATATTAAATAAAAAATTACGCTTCCGCCATTTGATAGGTCTAAAAACTAATCACTTAACTTTGACACTAGCGCTAGCGCTAACCGCGAGTTGCGACTCGGCCTGGCCTTTATTCCTTCTTCTTCATCCAGACATCGTCCATGTAACATCCTCACCGTTACCCCGGTGAAGGAAGCCCGAGGATGGCTAGCCCATACCGGTATTCTTTGGTATTTTGTTTCGCATCAGTTTTTAAAACTTTAAGATTGATAAAATACCGGTAAAAAAACAAAGCCCTCTTCTCTACGTGAGCAGTGAGATCTCAAGACCGTCAAAACATCGTCACCAGGTGATAAAGTTTATAGCATCAAAGGTGACCTGGATGCTAAGGCTTATCTTCTTTGCTATATAAATAATGTCCACATTGTTTTATACAATATAAAATTTAAGTTCACCAAATTTCCCCGCACTTTAGCACAGAGTGTTAGGTGGGACGGATATTTTATAAAATCTAGAAGATCCCCCCCCCCCCCCCCCCCCCAATTCTCCCCAAATTCTCCAGTCAAGATTTTCCAAGGATAACGAATCAAATGGTTAAATTTGTATTTAAAACAAAGCACAAAAAGCTCTAAAATATAGTCCATTTAAATACCAGGACGGGGAAAAATTTACTTTCTGAGAAAAAAGCTATAAATGAAATGGGTGCGAGATGTCGGGTTCGATCCCCGCCGGATATGATTTTTTTTTTTATACATTTTGAAACATTTTTACATAAAACTCTTATTCAACTAACAGATGGAAAACACCGAATGAGGTAATAAGGCACTCGTATTTAAGTTTAGTACGTGTTGTATTGGTCATTTTTTTTTTTTTTTTTTTTCTTCACTCTAGGGATTGATGTTAAAACAGATAGACATTTATGTTGTGCTGGTAAAGTATAAACATTAAATTGCAGTTAAATTTCTATTACAGTTCCATTTTATTAGTTAAACTAAATTGACCAAAGAGATAGGGCTAGAAATTTCTACGAACACGTAATGTAATTTTTTTCTGATTTGTATAATGTTATACATTTTGCTTCCGAGCTTACGGAAGCAATTCTTCGAATGCCAAAATTCTTATTAAGGCTATTCTTATTTTGCTTATTCTTATTAAGGTCTGTAGGGCATTAATAACTTAATTCAATCCATTTTTTTTTTGCTATATTTCACCTCCTTTAATTTACTTTGAGGCATCTACAGGCTTTCCTTAGGCATCTTTCCAAATGGATGATTTTTTTAAAATTTCATTTCTCATATCTACATTAACTTACATCTTTTTATGACATGTTGACATAACTTTTTAACAAAACATAAAATTAATAAATATAAAAAACATATAGCAGTACACTAACCTTTATGAAATCCTCCTAAAACATAACTTTATTTATTTTTCTTAAAACTTTCTTTCGTGGCGATCCACCTGCCCGTCTATCTACAATTACATCACATTAGTTTATAAAAATGTTTGATAAAATGTTATTTTGATTAATCCTACCTTAATCTTTCCTCCTATTTATTCTTTATATAAGGTCATTATTTATTTAAATCTGTTTCCTTTACTTCACTATAATTTACTTAAAACATTTATTTCCTTGCAGAGAAAACAGGTCTATCGTATGTTTATGGAAAAAGTGATAAGGATGCTTTTTTCACTATAAGAATACAAACATACTAAATCTGCTTTACTTTTGTGTTATACTTATTTGCCTTCCGCATCGTGAGTTAGGGGAATCTTAAAATGTTGTTTAAAAATTCTATTACTACGTTTCCATGATGTTAAAATACGGATTGAATACGGGTTAAATTCAGTTTTTGGACTCAAAGTGTCCATTGAAACCTAGATTCAATACGTATTGAAAACGATACCGATCCCGATACGATTCACTGAATTCTGGGATCGTATCTGGATCGAGTTGCAATGGAAACACCTAATTCGCACCTAGCGTATTTCTTTAGAAACTGTAGTCAAATCTGTCAAAATACGTAATAAAAAACATGGTTATAAAAGGTGAAGGTTACAAAACTATCTATAACCATTACCAAAAGCAACCAAGAAAGAGTTTGTTTTTTTTATTTCGTATTTAATACGGATTTAATACCACTTATAGAAACACGTAACTTGTTAAATCCCAAATTAAGATTCAATCCGTATTTAAACATCGTGGAAACGTAGTGTATATATTGCTTCCGAGCCCGAGCTTACCGAAGGTAACGGAAGCATTGTGTTCACTTTTGTGAACGAAAAACATTTATGTCCCCGATTTTAAAAATTCCAAGACAGAAATCCGTTTCAGACATTAGGGAACATTTTTTGTCTCGTGTCTGTCTGTCTGTCTGTCGGTCTGTGTGTCCGAGAATCCTGAAACGTGCGACAATAACTTGAGTAAATGTCGACCGATTTTGATGAAATTCGGTAGACATGTTAATTTTACCAATGCCCAGTTCGTTGGACAAACCAGACGAGTTCGTTGGACAACGTTATCCGTTCAAGCGTTCACGCGCAACGCTCGCGTAAACGTGAACTTCAAATTTAAAATTGGAATTTTAGGTCGGGAAAAAAATCAAACTTCATCTATTCAATGAGACAAACTTTTTTTCAAATACAATTTTTAAAACCAACAGCGACACCGCTGTGAAAGATCGCTAAAACTATTAATAGTTTTTAGACAATAAACAATATAACAATAAAGTAATATAAAAATAATTTTAATGTTAATAGAACAAAAAAGTACATGATAGGATGCGAGGAAGCTATGTGCCACACTAATTGGCAGTCTATTTACATTTATGTTAGTTTTTCTTGTTGTTATATTTAAGTTGTTATAATAGTAAATAATAGTAAATTTATTTACTATTATTATTATTCGATATGATTATATATTATTTACTCATGGTTTTATGATCTATTTTATCTCAGTCACTTTGCTCATCCGGAAAATTCTTACAGAAATTCATTTCAGACGTATGGGTACATTTTATTTTTTTTGTGCCACTCCGTTATTTATGTGAACAACCATATTTTAATGGTTATTCATTATTAGCCCACTGCTGGTTGCTTATTAATTTCAACTGTCTACGACGATTTAATATTGCTTATACTTATAAATAAATGTGATCCCACGGGGAATCGAAACAGATATCAAACACATCTCAACAGATCTCTCGAAACAGAGAAAAAGATTCATGTGACCCCATTTAGTATTCCAACAATTAGTGTGACCTAATTGGTAGACTACTTTTTTAAAAAGATACTTCATTTTTGTATTCTGAATGACTTTAAAACATAAAAAAATTGTTAACTTAATTAGGAAACTCGTGCTTCACAACGGAGAACTTTACAGGGGAAAGTATATAATATTTTATACTAAAAATAAATAATATATAATTATTACGTGAACTAGATATCCATAATTCGCTTTTAATACTCCGATTCATAAAAAAAACAGGTATGGCACTCTAGGTGTGGAAGAATTAAAACCAGAGTGGTCAGTTAGAGTGGCAAAAGAAAGGAAAGGGGGATTATCACATGAATTTATAATCGGACAAGTTGTAAGAAGAAAATATGCTGACCAAATGCGAAGCAGGAAAGGGGGTGTCGATGATAAATTTTTGGAATAAGACATAGACAATGTCACTCGGAAATAGTATAGCTTTTATTGCAGTGAAAGAATTTTCAGAATCGAATCACTAATCCTAGAGATTTCCTCCAACAAACGTGCATACGAAAAATGTTTTCCTCTTTATAATATTGTATAGATTGTTTGGGTTATAACTATAATATATAAGTAGTAGTAGTAGTAGTTAGAAGGGTAGGACAAACCACTTGTGCGAACCTAGCAATCTGGCCACACTGGGCCCATTTTACTAACCCCGTGGTGGAGAGTTCTAGCCACATCCTGCATCATTCCTGTCGAAGCGGGTATGGTGTGTAGGTAAGTTAAAGTATTTCATAACCCAGGCCTTGGTAATATACTTAGATTCTTTCATTACCACTAATAAAAATAAATTTTAGTAGATATTTTAATCTAGAATGGAGGAAATGTTCCCCTTGGCCTTGGATAACTTCTTCTGTATTAAAATGAATTCAGAGAAACATAATTAGCATAATATAATTAATTAGACAATAACTTTATCCGGATGTTGCCTTATCATTATCTTGATAATCAATAAGAAGAACAAAAATATTATATAACTAGCGGGATACCCACCGCGCCGCTGCCCGAGTTGGTTTATGTAAATGATTAATCTTAATTTATATTAAATAACACAACTACATAAAATTAATAATGTTATAAGTGTTAATCTTACATTGCTTTTAGGAAGGTGAATCACACTGTAAAGGAAATATTCCATTGTTCTACTCCTGTTTTATGATTTACTCATGTTCACATGTTTTATAAACATTAATTTACTAAATCTGAATAAACAATGTTAGTTTGACCTAAGATTACATTTCATTATATCTATATATAATAAATTAATAATTTGACATATAGCATTGAACATCACTAATCTCCAAGCGCTCAAATTAAATAGACTCCAATCCCTCCAATTAAATTTCAACATATATATGTTCCCATTCCCAAACTCCCAATGTACAACGACCTCCAAATTCATTTTAAATATGATGTAGGTACCGTTTATATATATATATATATATATATATATATATATATATATATATATATATATATATATATATATATATATATATATATAGTATATTACACATATTTACATATTGTCACATTGTTTCTTATGGCATTGATAATAAAAATAGAAAATACAATCTCAAAGAAATTAAATTTAACTTAAAATTTAATATTTTTATGTTCGTACACAACAAAAATATTCTATAGGAAACAATTTAGATAAATCATTTTCGATTTTAAGTGGGGCCGCACTTATATTTAGTTAATATTTATAATGAGCACAATCTGTTTAAATTAATATGGGATAATCTGGAGGCTACTTTTATCAAACCATCTAAATTTCTTCAACATCTGATAAGTACTTTTAAAGATGTGAGCGTCGAAGGTTGAAATTTACATGGGACCAACAATAGGCTAATTATGATCTATACCATCCACAAATTCCATTATATAAATGAATTTAACTTGATGTTCTGATAGAAGGGTAAGCATAATCTTGTTGGGTTTGACTAGAGTAGTTCTCCTTGCCCTGATGTTGTGGTGGGGAATTCAAAACACTAGGGAACATCGACCTTGCCATCCTCCAGTTAGTTTTTCACTCTTCTTGATTATTGACTGCGACTATACTACTAAAATAATTTTACTTGATACGTCTATTAATACGTATACAATATTCGAATTTGTCTAGCTAATTATAGTATTTGTTTAGAGGTGTGAGAATTTGATGTTAATTTAAGTTTGAGGTCATTTAAGCTCCAAGTGACGACTAGGTGAGCCAAAACGTATATTTCTTTCTATAGTTCCATTTATTGTTTGAAGTTTAAACTTTATTAGTCTCTTTACTACCACCATCATTTTATAAAATTCTATTTTTAGTTATTCAAGGATATTTTTAATTTAAATTCAACCTTTTTATATTTCAAATGTAATCTTTTAAAAAGTTATGTACCTACTCAATTTGTTTCTGCAAAAAGTTGAAATCAAAATTTAAAACCTGTATTATTTATAGTAGTCCAGTAAGCACAGTATTTAAAAAGGGGAGTTACCTTGCAAAAGGTCATAAAATGTTATTTCTATTTGGGTATGTTATATGTATACCCTAGTTAATCTAGGAGGCCCGTGGTTCAAGTTCCGGTGCTGGGATCTATTTTTTTCTCTGTATGTCTCCCGTTGTTAATTATAATTATAATTTGATTTAAAGTAAAATTTAATCTTTCCGTAGTATGAATACTACCTAAGTACTTAAAAATTTGAATAGTTAATCTAGTTACCTAAGGCCTTGTTAAAAAACTGAAATTTTCGACTTTTGACCCTGAGCTAACTCCGGGGGGCTCAACAAATTGCTATAAGTTTTGATTTTTCTCAGTTTTTGCTCTGTATTATTCACCCTTAAGTTCTGCAAACAAAAAGCATTCTTACTCTTATAGTAGAGCAATAAATTTGCTACAATTTTTATATAATTAAGTTTTCTTTCCAAATCTTACAGTTTTCAAAATACAAAGCTTAAAAGTTATGATCCAATTTTACCTAAATAAATACTGCCAAAAACCACAAGTTTTTGCTCAATTACTTTGTTGCCCTGACCCTCTTCTATAAAACTATAATTACCTTTTTTGTTGAGCATAAAATTTTCAACAATTTTCATATGGAAAAGTTTTTCTATATAAAACCTCCAAGAGTTTCCCAACCTTATACTTTCCCAAACACGCAGAGCTTTTTTGAGAAGCAAGCACAGGATTTTGCTCAATGACGGTTTCATCAATAATTTCCTCTATCGTTAACGATTAACGATAGCTAGTCCCAAATTAAGCTTTCAATTTTTCCACAAGTCTAGGAATCGACATTTCTCTGTCTGTCTCCCGTTGTTAATAATAATTATAATTTGATTTAAATTAAAATTTAAACTTTCCGTAGTATGAATACTACCAAAAACTTAAAAATTTAATTTGAAACTTTTTATTTTGGAAAGTATAAGGTTTAGAAAAAAAATATTTACATAAAAATATGTAGATAATTTATTGCTCTAGTAAAAGAGTATAAATGCTTTTTTGCAGGACTCGAGGGTGAAAAGTAACAGAGAAAAAATAGAGATATGTAAAAAATTAATTAGCAGAGGAGTTAGCAGACCCCTATTAAAAACTTGAGAGAAAGAGATCGAAAACTTTGGTTTTTAACAAGGGTAGGTACCTACAACATACCCCCAAAAAAGTTTTTATGACCTTTTTCAAGGTAATAATGTACTTGGCGACTGGACTATTTATATATTTATACATATAATTCACGTCAGATTTAATGTACACACAGTGAGTACATGGAGAATGTGAAACTTCCTTTAAAAAGGGATACTCACATAATGTATCTCACAGATATATTATCTAAAGACAAATTATGGATTAGGGAAACTCGAAAATTGTAATTCCAACGAAATTTTTAAATCTATTCCAAAAGTTAAAAGTTTTTAATTTTGCCATTTTTAATTATGTACTTGTGTTATCAGAGCTACGAGATGGAGGGAGATTTAGAAAAAGAAATTCTGTCGGAGGTAAATTTGACTAAGAAATCATTAGAAGAGGGAGTTGAACATCTCCTAGACTGGCTCTACAAACAACCCCATCTACCTAAAGTTACAGGTAATTTTACTAATATTTGTTTCTAAAAATTTAGGTATAAAGGCTTCCATGACTAGAACCATCATGACTATCTCTAGGTGTAGAAGTTAAGACATAGGTTTGGTTCGACATTACTAATCGATTTCTCTACTACTATTACAGTCCTCCTTCACCCGAGATTTTGTGAATTTTTATTTTGTTTTTTACCTGCTACTAATCAAAAATTTAAAAATAAAATGTCTGTATACACGAGCACTCTGAATAACTTCTTTAAACCAAACCAGTTCAAGTTTATTACCCGGTTGAATTCCTCCTTTACCCGAACCCGTTGGATAACAAGACTATTAAAGCCACCATGACCCTAACCTCAACAAACCACCAGTCAACCACAATCTTAACATCATATTATATCAAGGAAAATGTTTAATCTTTACGGGCAATACAAAAAAGAAATCGCATGTATTTTTTACTTTACAACTTTGAAGTGTTCCTATATTTTAATTCAGGACATCCTTTTCGAGATAACTAGCACAACGAAATTGGCCTTAGAACCCAGAAAAAAGGGTAAAAATTGGTTTATTGTTATAAACTAATTGACTTGTTTTTACAAATTAGCATTGATGGGCAATTTTGTTTAATGTACATATATAAATTCTATTTTTACTTTCCTAAAAGTAAATATTATATTTTGTAGGGGACCGGCGTAGCCGAGTGGTTGTCTTATAACTTCGCCGCCTTGGTATGAACACTGAAATAATCTGGTGAATCCCCGAGAAGTGGAGACATGTTACACACAAAAGTTCAAATCGAGTAGATGAGTAAAGTGGTTGGATATCCCATACTGTAAAAACCTAATTATGTGTTGATCGGGAGAAAGAGCAAAAAATATATAAATAAATAAAATAATAATAATAATAGTAATAACAATACAAATCTGTACATAAATTCGGAGGTGGAAAGCACTGCTTCGTGTTATCTCAGTGGTTTGAGGGGTGCGCTGAAAACCATCAATCCGTGATTCAGTTTCCCGGTCGGTGATGCAGTTATATCTGCCTATTTCGCTTACGGTTGAACAATAATTACAATATCAAAGATTTAAGTATCTATGGTCCATATAATATATATATACATATGCATATAAATACTGTACTATATTGTGTGTGTGTCCCATTTTTAGGGATGGCAAGGGTGGTGAGTTTGACTGTCTGTTGTACTTTGGTTCATATCCCCAGAACCGTTCACGATATAGATTTGAAATTTAAAATACTGGCGTAACTCTTTGACCCACACATAGGAAAAATATTGAGAAGGTTAACATTTAATATGCGCTTGCGTATTGCGCAAAAATGTGCAAATCTCAAATATTTATATTTTGTATAATTTTCGAGATGGGTATCAAATGAAAGCTACTGAAGAGTAGATTTCAATTACATGTAACTTTTTATGACTATTGTGCTTTTCACCGCCAATATTGCGTTCTCAGCACCAAAATTTCACCCAAAAAAATTCTTTTGGTGGACAATTTGATTTTCATGATCCCAGGTACAAAATTAGTTAGTTGACCAAAAATCAAGTTGATGTTAGTTTGACACTTAATTGGTAACAAAACTTGGAATTGGAGTAATATTTTAATAACTAAGTCATTAGGTGACAAACTAACATTAACTTGATTTTTGGTCCACTAACTAATTTTGTACTCAGGATTTTAAAAATCACATTGTCCACCAAAATGGGCATAACATGGCTTCTCCATTTAAAAAAAAAAAAATCCTACTGCCAAGCTATGTCCCGCATACGAACTTAACCGACCACATATATTCTTAAAGGCAATAAAATAATACTGTACACAAAATTCTATGTTAATCAGACACTTGTTTTTACGCTCCTGGACAATACTGCGCTAGATGTAGTAGTTTCCAAAGTGGTGTCAGCTCTGTTAGCGGCCTAACTTCAAACTAAATCGAGGATTGATATGGTTGATGTTATCTTATAAGGTTAAACGTTAGATTATAAATTATTATATATTATATTTATATAATATTATAAAAAGAGATTTAGGTTAAAATTGTGGAGACATTGGAATGGACTTTTTTCTGAATTCTGAGCTTATGCCTACTTTATGTCACTGTTACTGCTCCAGCCCAAGTTATTATTTTTACAGATTTTGTTTGGCGTTCCTACTTCTTCGGGTTCTTGCTGTAATAATTTGATCGTTTATTTTCAGATGAGAACTTTTTGAAGACGGTCATCCTCGGAAGTAAGTCGGTGGAGCGAGCGAAGGAGCGGATAGATAAGTACTTCACGGCTAGAACTAAGAACCCAGACTTCTTCTTGAACAGAGACCCAAGAACTATTCAGTGGAAAAGTGTAGAGTAAGTCTTGTTTCTCAGCTAAAGAGTGAACTAAAGTAAACGAATTTCAAAATAACTACATTTTAAGGAATATTAAGTAAAAAATTTTTCTACAAACTGACAAAATTCTAGCATTTCATGGATTAAAAATGTAAGCTTTAAATTAAATTAATAAATTTTACATTGCTCAACTTAAGCTATTACATTTTTCAAAAGGAAATGTAATGGGCTTAGTTATCTTAGTTTTTACTTATAGCTCTCGTAATGATTAACCAGGTTGACCGAGAAGTAACCAGTATTTTCGGAAAGACCACAAATCAACCGACAGCATTCGTAAACCTTCGGTTGTTTTAGAGGGGCATTTGCGACCGCTCCAATCGAGCCTCCGATCACAGTAAGTACGGTTAAAGGCCCTACACACGACCCGACCGTCAGGGCGAACGGGTTTGGACCCGACTGTTGGACCGTGTGTAGGCTTGTCGGCGGACTAAAACTACCGGACCCGACGGTCGGGCCCGGCGGTTTTAGTCTGCCGACAAGCCTGAACCCGAGGAGCCTAAAACCGTCGGAGCTCCCAAACTCCCCACTCTCGATTCCTGTTGGGTCGGTTCGTGTGTAGCGCTGTCGGCTGACTCCTCAACCCCTACACGACCAAACTCCCCATAAAGAGAGGAGTTTGTGTCGGGTGGTCGTGTCGTGTCGTGTGTAGAGACGGCCCCGACAAGCATCGTCGGGGAGTTTGGTCGTGTGTATAGGGCCTTTTAATAAACAAAATATTACTTTCTATTGAGCAATTTTATAAGAATTTTTGTTTTGTTTCAAGGTGGGTTTATAGCACACGTTTTGAAGCGTGTCAGAATAGTCTGTGGGTGTCATGAAAAGATAAAAAAGAATTGGTTTAGAACCAACTTTCTCGAGTTAACGCCAACCTGAATGAAACCTTTCAGTTCTCTTGTTTATATTTTTCGTGTCATCCATTTACATAGTAAATAATAGGGGTACTCACGATCATTAGTTTAACGTGAACTCTGTGTAAGTGCGCAAAGAAGGAAGGGTGGGGAAAAAACATGCAGTGATGTCTCCAATGATTAAAGAATATATTTTTATTTATATAGCCCAAAAGCGCGAGAAGAATTCGTGCTATGAACCCGACTTAACTTTATTCTACTCAGAAACTTTACAATTATAAAAATTATGAAGTTTGTAATCGTGACAACTGTAGTAGCTATACACTTAAACCACACCCGTTTAGTATGTAACCTGGTCGACTTCTTTCTTTAACCGGACCCATGAGGCAACAAGAATAATTGAAGCCCCTCGACACTTACGGCAACCACAAAAAAGTTCCTAATATCTAAAATGATAGAAAAAAGTGATCATGCACAATGTGCATTTGACAATGTTGGCTTTTTTGAGCAGTCGTTTTCTCAGTCCACGAATTTTCTTGGGCGACCCTGTTTGATAATAATCTGAGCAGACTCCAGGCACTATATTCAAAACAAGCTTTAAATCCTACATACACACTGTAAATTAAACTTACTAAAGGGTTTCACAAAGAAAACGAAAAACTTATTTCACAGATCTGAAACCATCATATCTAGACAACAAACAAATCGAGCCCTCTAGCTGCTACGCTTATCTTGGTATATACTATTTCTAGATCTGGAAAGTTCTCAATATGTTGTGAAAAAAATGAAATGGAGGGCAGTCCAAGCTACTCTCATAGTCCACGACTATAAAAACTACTGGATCAAATACTCTATGTCACAATGAAACAGCTTTTCAGATCAATATTCAGTTCTACACTTTTATACGCCTCCGAAATTTGAGCCTTACAATGCATTAAGTGTTTCAATCATGTTTATTATAAGCAAATCTCCCATTGGCCGGGGAACACCTCTAATCACTTTGTAAGGCTTCAACTAGGAATCGAACCTATAAGTGTCAATTCTATTAAAAGAGAACTTAATCACATAAAACAATACTAGACCAGCCTCAAACAAAAGTATACTACTGCGTGTATGTTTGTCTGCACTAGTAAAACTAGACAAATAGAGCACCAACAAAGTCAGTTTCAACTAGTTTAGCCTAGTAAATGAACATCCCGCAAAGATAGAAATTCATTATCTAAATTCAGATACGTACCCATTTAAGCTAACCAAAAGTTTTATAAAGAAAACTCTTGGATTCGTACCTAGTCCTGTCACGGTTAATCGTTGGATGTGGAATTTACACTATCATCCAAATACCATCCTCTTTACTAACGACTAAGTTCATTGGGATACTAAATGTATTATTATCCTAATAGAAACTATCAAAATTACCAAAATTTAATTTTGAAACGTTTGTGGCTTAAAATATATGCTAATCTAATCTCTTTGATAGGAGGATGTTTTTCCTACCCAAACAGACTCCAAGTGGTCAAACAGTGCTGTTCTTCAAGGCCCCCATAGTTAAAGAAGAAATGGATGTGTTTAGTTTCTTTGAGACATGTAGAGCTGGTTTCATGTTGCTAGATCTAAAGCTGAGGTCACCTCAGCTCACATCAGGTCATCTCTTGGTTATCGACTGCGAGAAAGTCACCATGGAGTTCCTCATGAAGTTCGTCACTCTTCATACTACCGCTATATTCAACATCTATCAGGTTTTATTACTTTTTTCTTAACCTGGGGGGGGGGGGGGATAAAAAAATGGGTTAAACCCTAATACCAATCGACAGATAATGACGCATCCACGTCAAGATGTAGCAGCTTTTATCATTATTGTTTATAACAATGTAACAATTGTAGGCGTGGTTCCCTTACCATGGATACTTCAATAAACTATATTGCTAATACTGATATAATACCCGGTACCTGGTGAAGGCGGGAAGGTTGCTGAAATAGTGACGATTTTAGTAGGTTATTATTATCGTAGGTATTATTATTGTATCGTATTATTATTGTATATATTACTATATTGTATATATTATATATATTGTATATATTACTATTGCATATATTATATATATATACTGTTATATATATATATATATATATATATATATATATATATATATATATATATATATATATATATACTGTTATATATATTGCATATTATATATATATATATATATATATATATATTACTATTGCATATATATATACTATTGCATTGTATATATTACTATTGTACTACTATTGTATATATCGTATTATTATTGTAGTAGGTTATTATTATCGTCATATCGTCCCTGCCATGACAAACTAACGAATGAGAAAATTTCGATTTTTCAGATTCAATACTATGATCTTTCTTTGAATGCGATACTCTTTGTGGCAAAACGTCAAATCTCTAGTCCCTTTAGAAAAGTGGGAAATGCCTTGGACAAAGTATCGAATATGAACGGTTTTAAATGTAATAATTTTAAAGTATCGAATATATACATTCGCTCATTTTCCCCGAATCTATGTTATTTCGAAACCACGCAAACTGGCGAATATGGTATATTCGTTACTTAGGTGTTATAGAAATCACTAATATCACAAAATCCATGTTTGGCATAGTATCCAATATGTCATATTCACTACTTAGATTTCGTAAAAATTATTAAAGCTACACAATTAGTACATTACACCGATGTCGAATAAATAACATTCGACATTTTGAATATGGTAATATTTATACAGTTGGTTATAGTCATAATCATCAAACTATCGAGTATACTGAATGTTTCTGAGAACACCTGTAAAATATTCTCTAATAAGTGATTATGAGAAACACCAAGTATGCAGACAGATTTTTATTCACACTCATATTGTTATTAGTGAGGGGTTAATAAAGGGAGGGTTTCGAAAATTAACTTCAACAGCAGTTATTGAGCCTGAAAAGAGGGACGGGGTCTGATCACGTTGACTCCTAATCACGTAAATTTAAAAAAAACCTCTGAACCTCTGTCTGTCAGTCTGTCCGTCTGTCACTCAATTTTTGTGAACCAACATATCATAAAAACTACACGTCCGATTTTAATGGAATTTATATGGTTGGTCGTCATATTTGGCTCATTGTTGGTCCCATAAGTTTTGGACCTATAAGTTTCAGCCTTCTGCGCTCATTTGTTTCTCTTTCACAAACATACATTTATTTACACCTATAGCTTCAAAAGTACTTAACTGAACTGTATGAAACTTTTACAGTTTATCGAAAGTTGCCCGCAGATAGCCCTAGATTAATTTGAACTGTCTGCCCTTTTACTTTTGATAATTTAATTCATGAAAGGGAAGGGGAAACAGTCAAACAAATTAGACAATAATTGCTTTTACAAACATTAAAATCAATAAAGTACGTGATCGGATGAGAGGAAGCTATGTGCCACACCAATTGGCAGTCAATTTTGCTTCCGAGCTTACCTAATCTAACGGAAGCTATGTGATTTTTCTTAAGAGTGAACATTTTTATGTCTCCGACTTTAAAAATTCCAAGACAGAAATCCGTTTCAGACATCAGGGAATATATTTGATTTCGTGTCTGTTCGTCGCTCAATTTTATCTAACCAAAATATCTTATAAACTACTCGTCCAATTTTAATAAAGTTTGGATGGCAGGTCATAATTAGCACATTGCTGGTCCCATATAAGTTTTATCAGTCTGCTCCCTTTTGTTTCTCTTCCTCATGCTCCCGGGTTTACTAATGGTTTTCTTTTTCTAGGTAATTTATAAACTTTCTGCATTTAATAAATATTGCATTACCTAATTAGTTTTCAGAAATGTTAGTATTGGTGAAGATGTTTGATTTTGTCAGTAATTCATATAATTATTATGTGTTCACAGAATGCAATGCCTGTCCGAGTTAAAGGATGCGTCTGCTTTAACGTTTCAACTACTGTAGAGAGCTTCTTCAATACAATTTTGAAATTTTTCTTTAATGAGAAATTGCAGAAAAGGGTAAATATTTATAAATATAAAATTAAAGTTTTGTGGTATAATAAATATAAATATTCCCATTCAAAAACGGAACTCTATACAATAGAGTAGAAAAAAAAAATTAAACAAAATAATGTTACAAATATGTAACATTATACAATGTACAGACGAAGCTTTATAATTTAAAAAATTAAATTATTAAGTTTCGTCTGTAGATTGTCAGAATTGGAACATTATTGGATACCTTTTGATTTCATGAATTATGAAAATAATACATAAATATGTGTGCATATGTGTTACCATAGGCCCGACTTTACAGGCACAAAACTGACTAAACGATATTCATTAATATTTATGCAGTGGCGTGAACTAACAGTTGGTCCATGTAGTAGGCTTGGTGTCATCGAAAAAATCAATATTTTTTCGATCAATATTTTTTATAACTCAGGTACTACTCAATAGTAGTACCTGAGTTATTATAAATTAATGACCACACGGGAAAAATGTGGAATGCCACACTCAAGTTAAACTTGGCAAAAATCATTTTAAAGTTTGGAGCACCATCATAAACTGTTCTACAAATATGAATAATATTTTAGATATGGCTTCTTTGAACATTTTAACATTTTCTTAGATATATGAATTCTAATAATAGGCCAAGAGCGTTAGCTCAAAAAAGGCCATTAACGGGAAAAAATTCCGATAAAGCTGAATTATGGTCCCTTGATCAACAAATCAATTTCCCCCCCCCCCCCCCCCCCCCCCTCGAGGGAGATCTGCTTTGGCCGTTTTGAAAAAAAGGGACCGAAATTCGGTTTTTGGCCAATATCTTCGTTCTCTAAGATGATACGACAAAAATAGATATTATTACATTTGTAGGACTTTAAATTGTCAACGCTCATTTTACGCTAAAGTCAATAGTTTCGAAGCTATAGCTCTGCGAAGTGCGACATATTTCTGCACCCGCATGAAATGGGAGTTTTTCTACTCCACGACTCGCTCACGGCACCGGTAAAATCGAGTTTCTATATATGTAGAACCACGGGATACATTATTTATTATCGAGTGCCAATGTATTTTTCGTCTGAAAATAAAAAAAAATCGCACTTCGCAGAGCTATAGCTTCGAAACTATTGACTTGAGACAATTTAAAGTCCTACAAATTTGATTATATCTATTTTTGTCGTTTCATCGATGAGAATGAAGATATTGGCCAAAAACCGAATTTCGATCCCTTTTTTTCCAAAATGGCGGCCAAAGCAGACCTCCCTCGAGGGGGAAAAATTAATATGTTGATCAGGAATCCAAATTTCAGCTTAATCGGAATTTTTTCTCGTTCAAAGTCTCTGGCGCTTGGGCTAATTATAGCTGTTTATTATGTTTATTTCATTTTTGATAAAACTGTGACGTTCAACTTTTTTTAAAAAAGGGAAATAATTTTATACATTAAAAAATGTTATTTTAGGGCCCGTAGGCAAAAACGAGGACCCTTATTACTCTGCGTTTGTCTGTAAAGTACCAACACATCATAAAAACATATCTTAAAAAGTACTCGTCTGATTTTATTGAAATTTGGGAGGGAGGTCAGAATTAGTCCATTGTTGTCCATATAATACACGTTTCAACATTAATCGCTCATTTGTCATTCTTCCACATGCGCACAAAGTATTTTTATTAACACCTATCTTTAAAAGTACTCATCTGATTTTTTTAAGAAATTTTGATGCTTTAGTCAATATAGCCCACAGATGGTCCCATAATAATTTCAACTAGTAGCGCTATTTCTTATGAAAACTTTTTGCCGCCACACTAATTGACCAGACTATTTTATAATATATACGTTAAAGATCATTATTATGTAACAATCAATTTTAACAACAAAAATAATATAAAAGAATAATAACTGATACTATACATATTTATAAAATGAATTTATAGTAGTTGCACGTTAATAGAGCCAAACATTCCATATTTACATATATATATATATATATATATATATATATATATATATATATATATATATATATATATATATATATATATATATATATATATATATATATATATATAGTGTTTAGTGTGTGTGTGTTTATAATGTGTTGCTTTGTCCAGTGTTTTCCATTTTAATAATTTTTCCAAATTTTCGAGTTAAATTTAATTATAATTAAATATTTTTTAAAAAAAATACCATAAAAATAACTTCTTCAGCGGGAGATAAAACCTAGCCACGATACTAATTGGCCAGACTATTATATAATTATATACGTTAAAGATAATATAACAATCTATATTATCACAAAAATAACAAGAAATACAAAACAACAACAACACACACACAACAATTGGTATTATGTAACAATCAAATTTACCAACAAAAATATGATAAAAGAATAATTACTGATTTTATTTTATAAGATTAATTTATAATATTTACACGTGTGCGCCAATAATTATTTACATATATGTATATATAGAGTGTATATAGTATATAGTGTGTGTGTGGGTGTGTGGTTGTATTAAATTAAATTTCATTTATATATTTTACAGTATGCTGTACATTCAGATGTGGCATCTTTATCTAAATATTTTCCCCTGGATATGTTACCCCAGGAGTACGGAGGCAACAGTCCACCCATAAATCAACAATTCGGTAGTGTAGAAAGAAGTTTGTATATTAGTAGTAGTTTAGTACTATATTAGTAGTAGTTTTTTGTATATTACCTAGAAGAAATACATTTTTTCTTCAAATTTTGGCTGAACACTGATCCTCGATCGACACGAGACCAAAATGTTCCCTCATGTCTGAATCGGATTTCTGTGAAAATTATATATATTTAGAGATATATTTTTATTTTTAATCTTTAGTGCTTAAAGTGCTTCTGTAAATCTCTGTAAGCACGTAAGCAAAAAACTCCCCTTCAACCTCCTAATGGCCATCTTCATTACCTTCTACATTTATTCCTACATCAATTTTATACTCGTATATTTTTTGCTTCCAAGCTTACCGAAGGTGACGGAAGCTATGTGATCGTTCTGAAGAACGAAACATTTTTAACTCTCCGATTTCAAAAATTCCAAGACAGAAATCCGTTTCAGACATCAGGGAACATTTTTGGTTTCGTGTCTGTCTGTCGGTCTGTCGTTCAATTTTTGTGAACCAACATTATCTTGAAAACTACACATCTGAATTTAATGAAATTTGTATGGTAGGTCATAATTAGCTCATTGTTGGACCGATATAAGTTTCAACCGTCTGCACACATTTGTTTCTCTTCCACATGCGCACAAACATATATTTATTTACACCTATAGTTTCGAAAGTACTTACCTGATTTGGTTGAAACTTTTATAGTTTATTGAAAGTAACCCGCAGATAGCCAATTTAAATCAGCTTAATTTTAACCGTCTGCGCTCTTTAACTTTTGCTAAATTAATACTTTAATTCATGTAAAAAGTCACAACAATCTTGCAGATTAAAAAACGGGGAAATCAATTAAACAAAACAGCAATGGCCTGTCAAAGCATAATATCAATGAAGTACGTGATAGGATGCGAGGAAGCCATGTGCCACATCAATTGGCAGTCTATTTTTTTTATCAGTTTTTTATTATAAATAATTTAAAACAGTTGAAATTGAAAGTAAGCTGTAGCTATATATGCTATGAATTGTAGGGTCAGAAAAGGTTCTTAAAATTGTTAATCACTATTTCACTAATATGGCTGTATTTCGTCCCATGAAGGACATCTGCTGGCCTTTCTTTGAAATTATAACAGTATTATCTAATACAGTATAGCCTAATACGTATTGCTTGTTTCAGAGGGAACGAAAGCCGTTCTGGAGCAGGGGAGAGATTGGCTGATGAAGGAAGGAACTCTGGGAACCGACGAGGCCTTGAGACCCATAGATAAGAACAACCCTCAACAACTTCATGGAACATTCAGAAAATTAGAATTAGATTGAAAATTGACACGTTGTTATATTTTTACGAAAAAATTTGAAGTAGCAGGTAATGCTTACAAGCGTCAAAAAAATAAACTATTGTATTGTTATTAATCTTTGTGTTTTATCACCGGATTGAACATTTATAAAATGGCTAATCATTGCTTCATATCACAGTTATCACTACAATAAATGCCCTGGTAATAACACTGTTCACTTTTGTATTACAAAAGGTCACGCTGCCTCAGTGATTTTTAAAAAAATCCGTAAGAGCTGTAGAACGTCAAGAAGATGATAGTAGAGATATTTCTGACCTGGATCTGAGCGCATGGCAGTGCGCAAGGCCAAGTTCCAGTAAGCATGCAGTCTGTATCTTTACTTGAACCAATTCACCCATTTTTTCTCACCCTCATACCTCTGCTTCCTCTTACGATGGGCTTTTGAAATTTGAAATAGAGATTAGGCATGAGTAGCTTAGGACACTGTAAAAAATGTAGCCCCTAATATTCCGCCTTTACAACAGGGGAGAGTTTCAAAGTTTACATTTTTGTTACTGACTCACTCACTCACTCATCATCAAAATTATAAGCGACTTCCAGAATAGCTAGAAACTCGAAGTTTGGTACACTTGTAGATTGTAGATATAGCCGTGTGACTAACTGGGAAAATCCAAAAAGTTGAAATTTTTTTTTTACTCCCCCAAAATTTAAAAATAGCGGATGCAACGTTATAGATGTTATTATGAATTAACAGTAAGTCGAATTGAAAAACTGATTGCAAAAACAACTACTGATTTATAAAGGTCTATAAGTTAGATTCTATGATTTTTTTCGAACCTCCATCGGTTCTAAGGTACAACCGTTGGAGCCCGGTTTAATAACATTTTTTAATTATTGGCTTTAATCCGACATAGCATCCGTAATTATAAACCGATTTTATTTCTGATTGGATGGCTCAAATCTCACACTAATGCTTATTAAATCGAGTGTTTATTATTTTATAAATTCATCTAATTTGCTGAGAACATGAGAGTAAACTTTTTCCCGAGTGCCGGTTCACGGAGGAACACTCCTCGAGCCATCATTGAATGGATATTGTCCTCTCTGAAGGGGAGGAAAGTGGACTCATCACTAAATGACACAAAGGTTACAATCCGGGTTACGGGAGGCTGCCCCCAGGGTAGCTGCCTCTCACCGCACCTTTGGTGTCTGGTGATGGATGGGCTCTTGAGGAGGCTGACAGAGGAAGATTTATATGTTCAGGCGTACGCAGACGATGGACTAGTCTTGGTAAGAGGCAAGTTCCTAGAAACATGCTGCGAAAGGATGCAACTCGCTTGCAGAATTATTGAAGGATGGTGTAAAGACGTCGGACTCTCAGTCAATCCATCCAAGACAGAGTTGATGGTCTTTACCAGAAAAAGGAAAATAGTGGGTTTTAAGGCCCCTAAAATATTTGGCCAAGAGCTCAGTTTGGCAGAAGAGGTTAAATACCTAGGTGTTACCTTCGACCCAAAAATGGCTTGGAGGACACATATAGAGAAGGTAATAAGTAAGGCTACAATGATGTTCTGGCAACTGAGGCGAGCAGTGGGGAATAGATGGGGATTATCCCCCAAAATCCTCAAATGGCTGTATACAGAGGTTATCAGACCGAGGATCCAATATGGGGCTCTGGTCTGGTGGCCGAGGATAAGGGCAGCCAGCTCGGCTAAGAGGCTTGACAAAGTTCAGAGGTTAGCTTGTAGAGGCATAACAGGTGTGATGAGGACGACACCTACAGCCGCCTTAGAGGCTCTAGTAGGTATCCCTCCACTAAAGATATGGATTGAAGGAGTGGCCATTGCATCATTTGTCAGGCTCAGAGACAACGGGCAATGGCTAGGGAAAGGAATCCTAACCGGACACTTGGAAATCGAAAGAGCGGCTGAGTCTAAGATTCCTTTTACCGCGATCAGAGTGTCAGGGAGGGATCATCAGTTAAAACTTAAGAGGAAATATAAGGTAGAAATACCATCAAGAGCCAGATGGGAACAAGGAGAGATAATATTCGATAAGGAGACTCTGGTGGCATACACGGATGGCTCGAAGAATGAAGCCGGAATGTCGGGTGCGGGACTGTTCTTGGAAAAGTCCGGCACCAAAGAGAGTTTCCCGTTAGGCACACTCACCACCGTTTTTCAGGCGGAGATCTACGCTATCCTAGAGGTGGCAAGGCAGCCTGAGGTGGTGGAGGCAACAGCTAAATCTATAGCTATATGCTCGGATAGCCAAGCGGCACTACATGCTCTCGATGCCCCTAGTGCAACCTCTGCACTGGTGAGGGAGTGTCGGGAGACACTAGAGCTGCTGGCAGAGAGTAAAGAGGTAACACTGCTCTGGGTCCCGGGACACCAAGGGATCCCAGGGAATGAGAAAGCAGATGAGGTGGCAAAAATAGGAGCCTCCATTCCTTTCTGTGGACCGGAACCCGCAGTTGACTGGTCGAAAGGCCAAGTCAAAGCAGCCATTAAGAGGTGGGTATGGGAGGAAGCAGATAAGGAATGGTTGAGCACAGAGGGATGCAGGCAGTCCAAAATGTTACTGCCAAGGATAAATAAAAGGAAAACCAGATGGCTGCTAGGACTGAGCAAGACCAACCTGAGAAATCTGGTTGGAGTGCTAACTGGACACTGTAGGCTCCGAAGACATCTGGCACTACTAAAAGTAGAAGAGGACCCCACATGTCCAGTGTGTGGCGAGGAGGAGGAAACAGCTTACCATTTTCTGGGAGTGTGTGAAGGATATGGGAGATTACGCTTTCATATCTTAGGGAACGGAGGAATTAGGGAGGAGGAACTTAAAACTCTTAAGTGGCAAGATATCCTCTCCTTTATGATCCAAACTAAAAGGTTTGAGGATGAGGTGGAGGTGGTTTGAGGGGTGTGGGTTCGTCTGGGGTTGGCAAAAAGGACCCAAAGATGGTCTGTTTGCCAGGCTAGGCCTCCCCGCCCTTACTACTACTACTAGCATCCGTAATTATAAACCGATTTTATTTCTGATTGGATGGCTCAAATCTCACACTAATGCTTATTAAATCGAGTGTTTATTATTTTATAAATTCATCTTATTTGCTGAGAACATGAGAGTAAACTTTTTCCCGAGTGCCGGTTCACGTGACTACTTTTTTAAAAGTTTGTTGTTTGTGTTGCATATCATTTGAAAGGCCTCGATTTGTATTTTAAGGCTGTGGCATTAGTTTATTTTTAAAAAAATTGGTACATGTACATTTGTACCAAATTGTATTGTATACAAATCCTCCCAGTCGGGTATTGTTTTGACTATTAATCTGATGTCAGTTTTTCTTTGTGTGAGTAAAAGTTTTTAATTTTCCTCACTTATCTGTGCCTACATAATTTTTCTATAAATTTTAGATGTGTCTTCAGGGGTAATAAAACGAAGTTTAAATTCTTCTACAAAGGTGATATTTCATCCCTACATCTAAAATGTATATAAAACATAAAGGGGACAGTAGAAAAGAGAAAGAGGAAAAAATGAATAATTTTTCTACATTTACAACAAATCAAAGAAGAAGCCCGCGATGCTAAAGCCAGCAAATAGGAGTGATATCCACAAAAAAACCAAACCGTGAAAAAAGAGTCAAGTTCCAGACCCTCTCCCAAAGTAGACAGCCTATCAAAGTAGTGATATCTACTTTTTGACCAAGTCTGCTCTTTTTTAGTATATAACCTCACTTCACTTCTACTTTCATGAGCAAGACTGATCTTTTCTTTTTATTGCTTAACACTTGGCCAGTTTCTGAACAAGGCATAAAACATCTGTATCATGTGAATTCACATAAAAGTTACGTGGGTAATGGGAAGGAGAGAACTCAGAAGAAAAGAAAAATTTCAGGACCCCAACCGAAAAAGTCACCCTATCAAAGTAGTGATATCTACCTACCTATTTTGATGAAATTTGGTAGACAGGTTCATTTTACCAATGCCCAGGACGTTAAATTTTTGGTCTCGTGTCTGTCTGTCGGTCTGTGTGTCCGCGAATTATGAAACGTGTGACGATAACTTGAGTAAATGTCGACCGATTTTGATGAAATTTGGTAGACATGTTCATTCGACCAATGCCTAGGACGAGTTCGTTGGACAACGTTATCCGTCCAAGCGTTTACGCGCAACGCTCGGGTAAACGTGGACTTCAAATTTAAAATTGGAATTTTAGGTCGGAAAAAAATCTAACTTCATCTATTCAATGAGAAAAACATTTTTTTTTTTTTTTTTTTTTTCAAATACAGTGTTTTAGTAAAACAAACAGCGACACTGCTATGAAGTGTTAAAGATCGCTAACTACTAATAGTTAGTAACTATTAAGGGAGAGCCAGCGTAGCCGTGCGGGTTAAACCACGTCTGCTCGGCCATCACTGGATCTTGAGTGGAACGAGACGTGGTTCGATTCCTCGCCGTGACACTCTGATTTATATGGCTCACTATTGATCACATCATACTCGCTTCGGCGGTACAAATGTACATATGTATGATGTGTGAAGTGGCTGGAACTCTCAACCGCGGGGCGTAAAATGGGCCTGAATGATGGCCTAATTGCAAGGTTCGAACAAGTGGTTCGTCCTACCCGTTCTAGTAGGAAGTACTAGACTACTACTACTACTAGTAACTATTAATAGTTTTTACCAATAAACAATATAACAATAAAGTAATATAACAATAATGTTAATGTTAATATAACAATAAAGTACATGATAGGATGCGAGGAAGCTAAGTGCCACACTAATTGGCAGTCTATTTTTACTTGTTTTTAACTGTATTGATTAACACGACTACAATAATTAACAGTTGTTATGAGTGTACAGTTGATATAGTTTTATATTGGCTTGATTAACATGTGACAAAAGGAAGTAGTCCAGTGACTACCCCTTTTTGACGTGAGGATTACATGGAAGATTGATTACAAATAAATAATAATGATAAATGTAGATAGAGGTGAAATGAGATACTGATTAATTAAATAAATAAATTAAATAGGTAACATACTTAATAATTATATAAATGAGATATAGTAGGCAGCATAATAATTACAGATTTTATATGTATATTTAATAAGTCTCTAGGCCACTGTCTCTTCAGGCGTCGAGGAGGGTTGTCTGGTGTAGATTGGGTAGAGAGGAGTTGAACAAAAGGATTAGGATGATCTAATAAGGATTCATGGAATGTGTGATATCCGGATATGGATAGATCTCGAACGAAGGGAAAGTTGAGATCTTTGCGGAGAGTGAGGTTTGAGACATAGAATAGCATCAGTGATTTGTCTTAGTATCTTGAACTGGATGATTTGGAGACGACGGGAGTTGGAAGGTTTGGTGCTACCACACACTTCCAAGCAGAAGGTCTAAGCTGGTTTTAAGACTACATTATAGATTTTAAGCTTTTTATTAAGAAAAAGCTTGGACCTGCTGTCCAGAAGAAGAAGCAGTATTTTGTATCGTCTTGTTATATCTGTACGTTTTGTTTTTGTGTGGTGTTACCAAGAAAATTGTCGGTCAAGGATAAGGCCATGGTATCGGACTGAATTGGATTGAGGAATAGGAGTTTGATTAAGGATGCCTGGAGGACAAGTGCTATGGCGAAGAGCAAAGATGACGTGCACATTTTTCTGTTCGTTTATTTGTATCCTTCATTTCCTTAGCCAAGGTTCTAGGAGGAGAAGGTGGCTTTGTAAAAAATCAGATGCTATTTGAGGATTCTTGTGTACAGAGAGGATAGCATTGTCATCCTCGAAGGTGGCAAGAACTGACAAAGGATGCTGTGGAATGTCATGGGTATAGAGGGAGTAAAGGAGAGGTCCTAGGATACTGCCCTATGGTACACTAGCACTAACAGGGCAGATGGATGAAAAGGAGCATCCTATACTTGCACGGAAAACCCTATCAGAGAGGATGGATTTAAGGATGAGATAATAAGTAAATGGAAGGATTCCCTTGAGTTTCCAAAGCAGTCCAGCATGCCATACCCTATCAAAAGCTTGAGCTTCATCAAGGAAGACAGCTGAACAATACTTTTTCTATTCGAGGGAGGAGGCAATAACAGTTGTCATTGTCAGTTAACAATGTCAAAAGCATGGTAGACTCTAACTTTCATGATTGACATCGTATAAAGAATCATTGAAACAAAAATTAGTTTTGTAGATGGCGCAAAATTTGTCGCTGCTTCCCGGACTTGTAAATAATTAAATAATTTGTTTTCACTAATAATATTAGTTTACTTTTCTTTTTCTCCCCATTTGAAGCTGCATCTTCCCTTGAAAATCATTCCAGTGCATTATAACAGTATGTAAATTTCTATTTATAAGGGTCTCCTTTTAAATAATTAAATTTAAATATTAAGTACATAAACAACATTGATAGTTTTTCCAAATTAATTAAAAATTAAATAAAATGAAAAAACTTCAAATTAATTAAATTAATAAAAATGTATATCTTAAATTTTAAATGTTCATATACTTTATTTAGATGTTTGTTATAATTCATATAATATAAATAATACATTTGTAGTTACATAAATTGTATGTATTTCATTATTTAAAATATTGAATACATAATAAATATTTTATTTTTATATGGTCCATTTTAAAATGCTTAAGAAGCATCGACGTAGGTACATCCCCATACCATAATAGGTGTACATTGTGTGTGCATTGTTGAGTCCTATTTGTGCTCTGCACAGACAAGGTCGGTTATATCAGCTTGGCTGCGCAATAATCCTCTAATGCCTCACATACTCCAGTTTGATTTTTTAATCCATTAACTTTGGATCGAACCTGACTCCTTTTGTTCTTAGTGATAATGATAACGCTAATTTGTATACCATCAAAGTTATAGAATCTTTATCAAGGGCAATATTGAAAATTTCCACGCTACAGCGAAGTAACTACGGACAGTAGTAATGTGACTAATGTGGTAGGACAGCAAATAAGCACTTAGGGATGTTGCGATACTGATACTATGATATCAATACTTTTTTTAGATGTTTGGTATCTACTCAATGAAATAATTCTATTCTTTAATTATACGAGTCACTACTTCTATTTGATACGGATAATGTTTCGTTTTTACTTTTTCTTGTTTCTAGATTCAAGTTGAAATAAAATCAGAGGACTTAAATTCATTGAAGATTAGAAAATTGAATAGAAGTTTAGTCTATTTAACACGTATTAGTTAGTAGTATTCAGTACTGATAGTATTCGGTACTGGTAGTGTATAAAAAAAGTATTGATACCTTTTTTGAAGTACATACTCATTTGACGACAGTATAAATACATTATTGGTATTGCGACATCACTTGCAGCACCTTAAGTCCTCAACGTCCAACTCCACACAGATCTCAAGTACCAACAGATTGGCGTTTATACCACAAAGAAATGTGGTAGAGCTGGTATATAGTCCCTTGTTTTAGAAATCCCGTGATCGACTGATTCAGTGGCCAAAAGAAGAGCAACAATTTTTCTATTGGCTAGAAAAGAGGGCAGTTCGAATCATCTTTTAAGGGATAGATGTGTAAAGTAGCAGACATTCACAAATCCAGACGAACACAGATGATTATAGGCAAGCCAAGACGCTACTGTTTAAGTATCCTTAAGAGGGTTGTTTACTAGGGTCGTCCTCTTACAAGGACGATACTTTAATGTAATATTTTTAGTCTTTCTAAGGTCAAAGCACGAATTGTGATGTAGTACAACAAATCGAACTTGTGCAAATACTACGAGCAAACCATTTTAACAAACATTTACAAGTTTATAAAAATATAGATGTATTTATTTTTTTAGTCTATCTGTAATTTTCTAAAGGTTCCTTGAACTTGTTCACAATCATTTTCTGATTTTGGCCTCAAGGCCTCGTTAGATCCAATGCATCCTTCATTCATTAGCCAGTCCCTTTGTTTCATAAACTTCTCCTCCATATCCTCTGAAAAACACATGAAAAAATAACCGTTATTTTTAAGAGTAGTAAAACATCTAATTATCGCAGGCATTTGTTTATTAATTGTAATTTAAAGATAAACGAAGAATTACAGATAAAATGCATTTTTACCTGTAATTCTTCCTGGATTTAAACCTCAAACTATCTAACTGGGACTATCGTACCATCACTCTAATTTCTCTGTATATTGTATACTCCAAAAGTATAAAAACTAACAAAAAACATTTTTGGTTTCGTTGTAAAGGTGTGACAACATTTCCTACTAGAGTGTAATTTTAATTTTCACGCCCTCAAATTAAATGACAACAAATTTTATTTTAAATTTAAAGTATTATTTTTGTTGTTCCATAACCTGGTAAAGAACCGAGCTTACACCTTTCGGACTTCAGGAAAATCTATCAGTGGTAAATTAGTGTCCATTTTTTGGTACCAATATACTATTTGTGGTGTGTACTACTTCACACTGGAAGATTTAGTAAAGTATTGTAACTCTGTTGTTAGTAAATAAAGAGATAATCCATCCAACATTAAAAATGTTGTATATTTTGCAAAATGACGGCTCAATTTTCTAGTTTGTAGCGAGTAAAAAAAAAGCTCTCCCGTAATTGCTAATATGTGATTTACAGTAGTTTATCTCTCTAATAGATTAACTATTGTTATTATACAACCAACTTATAAATATTGTTCATTATATTGTATTCTCCATTATTAACAGACATTATGGAAATATAAATGAATAAAGAAATATAAAATATTAGATTACCGCAAAGTTCGTTAAATGGCGGTGCCTTTCCACCGTAGTCCTTGGGCAACATATCTTGAGGGATGTATTTAGACAGTACCTCGTGATTGTCAGTGTGAACGTAAACCTGTCACATTAATTTAAATTGTAATGAATATAACAGTATATTATCATAATTGATTAGTTTAAGGTAATGCTATTTGGATTATACTTCGATTATCCACATTCCAACGACTTATGAATTCTATTGTAAGTGGTCTTGCAGTGATGAAGGGCAATGGTCTGCTTAGATGATATCGGTGTATGGAGACTAACCGTAGAAGATATTCATTAAAATGAATGTATACTGTATACTATGTATATGTATACTATGTATTGTATACTAACAGGGGGTCATAGAAAATATAAAAATGTGTTATTGTAAACGTATTATTTTCCAACTGTGTTCATTGTTCATGTACCAATATCGACTACTCTCAATTCCTAATAGTTTGAATTAACTTGATTTAAAAATGTGAATAGATTTAATTCAAATACTTACTCTTTTACCTAATTTTTCCCCTAAAACTACTTTTAGTATTTTATTACAAAACATTTCCGCAATTGATGAAGAGTTAAAGCAGACACAAGACTTCATTCTGATAGGTAGCACGTGCTGAAACAAATAAAAGCCATTTAAGACAAATTTAATTGCTATAAATTAATATTGGGGGTAAAAAAAGCATTTACAATATACAATTTCTTATTTTTTTCGACCATTATATTAAATCGGTGAGTCGAAAAAATAATATTTGGATTATAATTATTTAACTAGGGGGATTCCCGGTGTTTTGACAAGAAGTGTGTCTAAAAGATTCTTAGGACGAAAGTCCTGTCCTAAAGAGTATAAATATAGGTAGAAGAAAAGGAAGATATGTAAGACAGTCCAATCGATGCAACACATCGTATAAGGTTTGCGCACACATCGTATACGACGCGGCTATTGTAATTTATCGACGATATATAAGATTTTAACATAATTTTCTCACAAAATAAAAATGAACATCAGTTTTAATATAAAGTACCTGATACATATCAAAGACAGCTGTGGTGAAACTGGTGATAAATTTAGTAAGATATTCCATAGAGATGTTGTTGCAGTCTATGAAGACCACCTGTCCGGAGGTGATGGGACGCGTCATAAAAATGTAGTCTGTCAACATGAAGAACATCTTGGCTGTTTCGATGAAGCTGAACTCATGCATGTCCTCCTTAGTCTGAGGTATTCTCATCAGGATAACGTGGTAGCCTTCTGGTGTGAACCCAGGCAAGAGAATCATTCTCCTAAATGAACCAAGGATAACAGTTAATTTAACATTTACAAAAATTGGGCGAATAAAATATAAAGAACAAAATCTATCACTTTATTTTCAAAATTGATCACTGATTTCGGATCCTTTAGCGAATTCATTATATCAGAACTCACGTCACGGCCAACGTCAGAGTTTGAAACTAGTCTATACTATATCAAATAATAGTTGGATTCCCGTGCTTTCGATTTTTTTTATTTCATAGGTTTATAAACTATCGCTAAGAAACATGCCATAAGCGGTATTATACATACATAGACATATATAACTTAAATGTCAAATTACACAATAAAATAATGTTTTGGGGCTCTATTGCTGCCAAATTCATCCCTTTTCCACACTTCTGTGACCTCCTCCTACCTTATCAATAAATTTATATCAAATTCCTAATTAGTGATTGATTAGAAAAAAAAAGCAGATCACATGTTTTACTCTCTAGGAGTGGGGGTTCTGTATCTCCTCCATATATACCCACTCTCTTCAGGGTATTTTAAAAATAAATTCTTTCACTATAGATGTTAATACCATAATAAAGGAAGCCAACTTCAAAATTTTAAGGCGTTTTAAATTCTAGAGCAATCGGTTAAGAAGATATTGTCATGGCAAATTTTGGATAAACATGGTTAATCGTAATAATGTTTCTTTGCGAATACGTAGGGGCTACACAAAGGAAACTGTTTGTAAGAATTCATGAGCATAATAACAGTGGATTCAAATAAGTTTGGATGGCTGCCTGTCAGACATTGGTATTTAGAATATGGCACTTCTTTAGATTGTTACTCCCCTTATACAAAAACAGGGGAGTAAAAAACTAAAGAAGGTAATGTTCTTCTTTAGACAGTTACTCCCATTGTAAAACCAGAAGTATGATATTCCTTTGTCCCAAAGTATATTGGACGAAACATCCCATTGTCTTAATAGTTATTTAGTCAAAGTTATTCATATCCTGAAAAAACAAGGGAGCAACAATCTAAAGAAGTATTAGATTACATATGTGTGTGTGTGTGTGTATTGTGTATATGTTATGTATAGTGTATTAGATTATAGCAAGTGATATTAATTTCATATCAGTTCTTTAGCGTCTACAACAAAGTCCAATAAAGTCCCAATAGGTCCTTTATAAGCAGTAAAGTCGTAAGTAATAAGTAATTACCCTTTTGCAGTAATCCCTAATGGCTCATGGATTTCTCTCGCTATGCCACATCATCTTCTAAAGCATTAAGTTCAAGAGGATCAAGAGGTTCCCGAACGAATCATAAATATTCCACACAGATGAAATTCTAGTTACATTTTATGCATTAATACCCAGTAAAATTACACTTAAAAATATTCATAATGAATCTGCTTACTCAATCTGCTTCCACTGTAGATTTTTTGGATCTCGATTTGAAGGTGAAAACGCTATTGGATACTTCGTCCTCGCCTTGAAGTATCTATCTAATTTGTCCTTGGCTCTTTCTACTGACTTGGATCCAACGATGAACGCCTTTAAAAGCTCTTCATCTGTAAACAAATTAACTTAGTGAGAAAATTATAAATCGTAATTAGCTATTTCTTTAATAGTTAGTCTCCAATCTATAGTATATAATTCCCCCCTGTCTTAATAGTTATTTAAACAAAGGAAAAGGGAATAATTTATTCGTGGTAAACAAATATAGGATGGATAAACAATAAACATGTTTGCCACTTGTCACTTCACTCTCTCATATAGACTCTACGAGTCCATTTTCGACTCCAGGAGATCTATTCTTCTGCTGATGATGGCGTATAGCCAAAACCGGTTCAGTGATCCTCAGATCATGCAAGTGTCGACGGTAAGTACCTCTTCAATATATATATATATATATATATATATATATATATATATATATATATATATATATATATATATATATATATAACAATATTATACATCTTGGGGCAAGTCGAGATCAGCCGTACCATCCTGTACTGGATCAACTCAAGGCACTTTGGGCCCTTCTATTATCCTATTAGATTCTTAGATACATCAAATTAATTTTAAATTAGAGTTCATTACAAACTGAACCATAAATAAAAATTTCACACCTCTACCCATCCCCCCCCCCCTCCAATTGTGTGAAGAGGCGGCAAAAAGTGTTAGGCCTAGGAGTGTCCAAACTTTAAATCCGGCCCTGTAGGTAGAGTTTAATCTACAAAATAAGGAAAAATTAAAAAAGTTGGTTCTTTGCCCACCTCAAGGCTGATAACAAACCGCATATTCAAAAATACAATTAAATATCAGCAAATATATAACTACCGCTAATTAGTAGAGAACATTAAAGCTAATGTATTATTTTACCCTCATTAATAATTTCTTTTATTGGACTAAGTGTGGTTACGTACAAGGATACTAAGTTGTATACGACCCTGCATAACATTTTATTCCATGAAAGATCAATATAAACCATAGGGAAAATGTAAATTAAATAACAGCAAACTGTTTAACCTCTTAGTGCTATGTAATTGCCATATCAGAAAATATTTTATCTACGATTGATACGAAATATAAACATTCTATCTCTGTTTAGATGCGTAGAAAGTGATTCTTTACGTACTTGTATTAATTGCGCAAGCGCGTTTCATAATTCCTCTTTTTTTCGCCCTAGTGCTGTAAAAAAAGAAGAATTTTTCACCTTAACGCACAATTAGCGAGTTTGTTTACCTTTAACAAAACTAATTTGCTGATTGTTTAATTAAAGTAACTGTTTATTTATATCGAGTTGTATTGAAAATAATAATTGATTTATGTCATAATGAAGAAAATGAGGAGAATAATACAACTAATGAATTAATGTCATCTTTATCAAAAGAGAAATACGAACTTACATACAGGAAGTTTATTAAATATTTTTTTCTGTATTTTTTATTAAAATCCAACAATCGTACAAAACTGCATTTTGCTTTGCCCGTGTGGTTTTACTACCCTCGCTGTCATTCGGGTGCAAACTCCACACTCGCATGCAAAATGCTACTTTCCGCACTCGACGCGTAATTTACTATTAAATTTCGACGTGCAGTAATTTGAGAAAGAAAATGTTTGAGTTTGTGAGGGATAGAGAATACAGAGGGGAGGGGGGCAGACAAACAACATAATTTAACTGGATAGATTAGATCTAGTATAACTATTAGGACAAGGGGAAAACTTGGCTAAACCTATAATCTCACAACTTTTTACGCAAGACAGCTTATTTTTTACATAAGTGTATTTGTTTGTATATAATTAACAATTGCATATAAACAAAAGAAACAAAAAACAATCAAATTATTTAAATATAAAAATCTTGATTTGAGTTATTACTATAACAATTATACTTCATGTTCACATCAACCTGAGGGAAATATCATTTGTATTTTATTGTTTAAACAATAAGTTAATGCGTACTAGGTTTTTTTGTTTGCTTGTTTTTTTATTGTTGTTGATATGTTACATCCTTTATTACATTATTGAAGAACTTTTTCCTATGGTGTTATTACAGTTGTTGTTGGTTTTATACAATTTAATAGCCCAATTAAACTAACAATTTTAATTTCCAAACATTAAAAAATAATTAACATTCAAAGAAACAAAAATTAATAAATCCTTTTGCCGGTATTTTCAATTAAAAGAAACTACATTTTATTCCTGGACTGTACAATATACGGCCAGCGTAAATAGGATTCTTTTTAGAAGATTTATCATAAAAAACACGAAACTTATCAATTTACATCTACTACTAGTATTAGACTAGTATTAGACTAGTATTAGACTCATTTACTGAAAAACTACTACATTTGTCCTAGAGAAACGTGGAGAAAAAAAATAACGTCAACATTGTGTGCCAGTGATATAGTCGCTGAGCTACTATCGCTGGTGTCGCTTCTAGGAACACGTAACTTAATCTAAATGTACGAGTATAAGACTCATCAGTGGGTGAGTCCTAACTCTTCTTAACTTCTTAGTAGTTTCATAAAATGTACAGTAAATCAATGAAATACTTATAATACTTAAATACTTATATTACTTGAAAATGTCTAGTGTATTATCAGTACAATATTTATAGTGTAGTTACCAGTAATGTTGGGAAGATGGGGTTGTTTACTGATCCAGTCTATAAGATGCTTTACTCCGTCTTGAAGAGATTTTTTATCGAGATTTATCTCCGTCAGTACTTTACTTTCCAATTTTTCATCAACCATTCTGAGAAAATGCTACAATTGATACAAATAATTAGTAAAATATCCGAAGTTAGTGTGGCACATAGCTTCCTCACGTCCTATCACTTGCCGAATGATCACATGAGCATGAAACTAATTATTGAAATAGATTTTAAATAATATTAAATATGTGCAATAGGAAGCAATGTGTGCAGAATGTTAAAAATAATTGACATCCATGCTGATGAGTGCTGCTATGGATGACATTCCACTTCATGATTAAAATTCATTATCAAATTCTTGGTTATTTTATTTTATTTTAAGACAGCTTTAGCTAACATCGCTATTTCGTCTGAATTCAGATGCGAGTTTGGCAATGTCAGCGTGCGAGAAACACTCTCGTATGGAACAAGACAGAGGTAGGCCATAGCTTACAATCCTGAACAGAAGGGTTTAGGCGAAAGATAAAATCGAACACTAGTGGAGACAGCACAAGCTAGAACGCATTCTGATAGAAGTTTGCCTCAGACATTATGGGCAGAGGTAATCAATATTGGCTGCTTTGTATTAAATTTAACTGCGTTATCTGAAGTTACAGGAAAATCGACGTATGAAGCATGGTCATAGAAAAAAGCTGAAATCATACAACTCAGAATATTTGGTTCAATCTGCTATGTGCAAGTCCCAGCTCAGTGAAGGTAAGAAAGCTCTCAAAGGAAAGCTCGTCGGCTATGGTGGTTTTATGGTGTGAAGAAAACTAATATCGTATAATAATATCTAGAGATGTAGACTTCAAGGAAAAAATTGTATCTCAAAATATCAACCATGTATATCATGCCATGCATACCATGTATATTTATAATGAACTGAAAAACTCATTACTAGCATTAGAGGAAGTATTTTACAGAGGAAGTACTTTAGAGGCAGGCTCACATTTATGACGCTTCGATAAATTTGGACCCAGCTATTCTCTTGACGAAAGTCAAGACGACGATAGGTATTCTCAAAGTTCAAAATACCATACCATGAAATTAAGATTAGGTCAAAGCTTCGTTTACCTAAGAAGATTGAAGATTCCATCATGCCTCCTGTAGCTGAAGTGAATGATGTAACTGAAAACTACACTCAAGCTTTGAAAAATAGAGATAATGGAAAATGGTAAGAAGCTATGCGGAAGAGAAATTAACTCCCTCGAGGATAATCAAACCTGGGAATTAGCTGATTACCACCAAAGACACAAAGTAATTCCGCGTAAATGGGTCTAAAAAGTTAAAATTAATCCTGAAAAAAAATGTGAACAGAAGAAGGGATAATATTTCCTATATTTATGTATTTGGTAGTAAAGGTTTATCACCTTTAGTATCAAACCAGTAGCATTTGGGATTACCTCAACTAGATATTACTACATCCTTTCTAGGTGATCTTGAAGAAACCATCTTAGTAGAACAATCTGAAGGTTACACTGGTTCTAGGTTCTGGAAGAGTCTGCAAAATTAAAAGAAGCCTGTAAGTCCTTAGACAAGCTCCTAGGTGCTGGCATAAAATGTTTGCAGATCATCTTGGAAATTTGGGTTTATGATACTAGCTTCTTTGGAAGGACAAGAGGAGGACGCAGGCTTATCTTGTTTGCGAGGAGTAATGTGGCAGATAAATTTGTGCAAGATAAAATTTCTTCAAAATAACCCATCAAGACGTTTCCTTCTACCTTGGTCTTAAGAATTGTAAGATTAATAAAATGGTTGTGCGTGTCTCACATAAAACGGGTTTCATTAGTATTGTAAACATGAAATTAGTTAGAATAAGGGGGGAGGGGCACGCAAAATATTGATTGACTGAGAGACAGACAGAGGAACGAAACTTTAATTATTAACTATAACGATTAACCTTATGATTAATTTACATTGAGAAAATCCTCGATGGCCAACATTCCTGGTTGTCTCCCTGTAACCACACCCATCATATAATAAAAAGAGATAGTTGAAGCAGCAGAGATTTCTCCGGATTTTCCCAACAGGCAGGCAGTAATCCCTATACCAAGCTTTGTAATGCCATAGGTGTGAAGGCACCAAACCAAACATTGAATTAAGGGGCTGTTAAAACATTCTAACTGTTTGAAATTTAATTCTTTTTAATAATAACTTTAACAATAATTAAATTAAAAATTAATAAATCATTTTGGAGCCCCGGCATAGTAGAAATTAAAATTTAATTTTAGTCAATTTAAAATTCCAATTGCTCAGGAAATTTTGCTTTTGGATACAAAGAAAATCGGTCTTAAGAATGATCGCAAGATCCCTTAATTCTTGCAAGCTCGGAAGTGATACAAATCATACTGATAATAATTATTGATTAATTACTGCAACTGATATTACTTAAAATTTTAAGCCTCGTCATAATAAGAATTCATTAACATGTTAGTCTATTTAATAACTTATTGTGCATAAGTTACTATAACAGGGAAAATCATGTTTTCAAGGTACTGTTAATTTTATGCTATAAAATTACATATCATATAAATAATATTAAAAAATAAAGACAAAAAATGATTTAATTCAATTATAAAAGTATATATCAAAAATATTCAATAACCTTACCTTATTATATATATATATATATATATATATATATATATATATATATATATATATATATATATATATATATATATATATATATATATATATATATATATATATATATATATATATATATTGTTTTCTACAATATATATATATAAATATATATTTAACTATTTAAATACATATTAAATTAATATTGATTACCTCTGTATGATACAAATTAGTTTTTAAAAAATTTATAATATCACAAAGTTAATTAATTAATTAATCATTAAGCATAAAAAAATATTGCATTGTAATTTAATATATAAATAAAAATTAAAATAAATGTTGATTACCTTTGTATATTAGGGTGGATTTACGGGAAGACTATTAGTTTTATACTAGATTATTGTTTTTATTGACCTATTCAAAATTGTATGTGAACTTTTTAAAATTGTACACTAAAAATATCTTACTTATGATTTGCAAGAAACTTAATGGGATTTGCAAAAATAATAATAGAACGCGAGTTCTTTGCTATAAGCAGCTGAGTTTTATTATTTCAAATGATTTAGGTGTTATAATCAGTAAACAACTCTCGAGTAAGCTAACTTAGTTTTTTCTACAAGGCTTCTTATTTCAAGGTTCGAAATCCCCCCTACCCATTGAAACAGGTAAAACAAGATATTCTTGATTCAAATTTTACTAACCCGAATTCTAAAGTACATTCTACCTGCTTACATATTATAAGAAACAGGTAATCCTTACCTGTCATAACATACCCTTTCTAACCTTATATACAAGCTGAAGTACCTGACGTAGCTCGGGTATATACAAAAATCAAAACAAACATGCCTAAAATAAATAAAAAGTAAATTTATATAAAAAGCACATGAATAGTGGAAAATACATATAGGGTAGGTGGGGGCAAAGGTCCGCATGGGGTAAATGTCCGCACTGCTTTAAAAATGGGAGGGAAACTACTTTTTGAAGTGAGACTGGCAACACTCATAAGGAGGCTTTGCTCCTGTAAGGTTATCTTGATATCGTTTTTACTGTTGCCAAGAAACATTAAGGAAGTTTATTTTCTTATGTTTCAATCTAACTTTTATAGAATTTAGGCAGTTTATTATTAATTATTATAAATCAATATACGTATTTTTGATTAAGTTGTACCAAAATGGTGCTAAAGTAGTGCTGAAATAGACACTTGTTTTACCTTCATATGTAGTTACATTCGACAGGTTACTACAGGGGTGCCCAACCTTTTTTTATCAGGGGCCACATTGTCAACATTCAAAGGGAAGGCGGGCCGGGGGCCGGTGGTGTACCGGGGGGGGGGTCCTCCCCCAGAAAATTTTAGAATTTTAACCCTCATAAAATACGTTTTTATGCTTCCTAGAAGGTTAATTTTCCGTTTTGGTTTTAGCTAAAACACCATGTTAATAAAGTTTTTTTTTCTGTTACTAGCCTGGTTTTGCTTTGCAGAAAATAAAACACTCAAATTTATATTAAAATGATTGTAATTAACCACATGACGTATAAAAATACAACAATAATAGTATGAATTACAAAAAATTTAGTCTTTCATTTTACAAAGTTATTAATCAAAATATCAAGTTTGTATGTAACTTAGCTTGAGTGAGATGGTTGAAACTGCTTTGCACTTGTACTTAAAATGTCTTTCCACTTAGGCTCAAACATGGTTGTACCAATCATTAATAACGATTTTAAGTGTTCATCTGTGAGGGAAGACCGGAATTTTGATTTAATGTAATTCATTTTTGAAAATGTTTGTTCGCAAATATAAGTCGAGCCAAACACTGAGAACATGGTACGAGCAAACATTTTTAAGTTTTTGAAATCTTCATTGGGCAAGGCGCTGTAGATGTAGAATGGCAACAGATCTCCGTCGTTCATCCACCCCCAGAGAGAAAAATCTAAAGGCGTCAGGTCGGATGATCATGGTGGCCATTATGATTAACTCATACTCGAGGATGGTTTATACTTAAAACCAAAGATTCCCGTAACCTCACATGGAGCAAGTTAATATTCTTGGCCCAGGATGTTGTCGGTTTGGATATCGCCTGTGGTATTCAGCAGCTGTTGCTAAAGCACTTCCATTCCATAGGCCATAAATAAAAGCTTGTCAGTGTATTCTATCGAAGAATATTAAAAAACATTAATATAACAAAAAAAATCGGGTACGGGGTAACTCGGAACTTTTCCTCACTTCGGAGGCCACTAAAGTGGCATTACTAGCTGCTTCACAGCAGGAGGAAACAGCATTGGGCGTGGTCAGTACTTGGATGGGTGGCCGTTTCAAACTAACTTATTGCTTCCGAGCTTACTTAAGGTAACGAAAGCTATGTGATCGTTCTTAAGAAAGAAAAATATTTAGGTCTCCGATTTCAAAAATTCCAAGACATAAATCCGTTTCAGACATCAGGGAACATTTTTGGTTTCGTGTCGGTCTGTCGGTCTGTCGTTCAATTTTTGTGAACCAACATTATCTTGAAAACTACACATCCGATTTTAATGAAATTTGTATGGTAGGTCATAATTAGCTCATTGTTGGACCGATATAAGTTTCACCGTCTGCACTCATTTGTTTCTCTTCCACATGCGCACAATTATACATTTATTTACACCTGTAACTTCAAAAGTACTTATCTGATTAGAATGAAACTTTTATAGTTTACAAAATGTAACCCGCAGATAGCCCCAGATTAATTTGAACCACCTGCGCTCTTTAACTTTTGCTAAATTGATACTTTAATTCATGTAATAAATCAAAACCATTTTGACTGATTAAAAAACACGGGGGAAACAATTAAACCAATTAAATAATAATGGCTTGTAAAAGCATAAAATCAATAAAGTACGTGACAGGATGCGAGGAAGCTATGTGCCACACCAATTAGCAGTCTATTTTTTTAATCTTTTTTAAAATGTATACTTTGTTTTTATTTCATTTATTTAATTATTTGAATCTTGGCGGTACTTTGACAGATGTACACACACTTTGACGTTTAACAAAAGTATTGCATTAATTAATAATTATGTTAGCTTTTAACTTTTTTACTTTTCCTCACTACTAATAGTAGGAAAAGTATTGTTTTCACCAAAAAAATGTTTTTCGAGATTTTAACGGAATTATCCGTTTTAGGTGTTTTTAAGACCTCCTGAGTGGTTTTCAGCATGACGTATGTATGTGTGTGTGTATGTGTGTTATCATCGTAGCGCCCAAGTTATTTAACGGCCAATATCTAAATTAAATTTTATGGATTTGTTTGACATACAGAGGTATATTCGTGCCAAATTTCAACTCAATCGGAATCGGGCCTCTATTCGATTTTTTAAAATGTTTGCTGACTCAGCACACTGGGTTCAAGATGGCGGAAAATGTTGATTTTCCCAGGTGGCACAACTAGAATTAATGACTGATTTTTCTGCCAAGTTTCAACTCTCTTGGTTTAATACCCTAGGTACTACGATGATAACCCACATACATACACGCATACAGACGTCATACTGAAACACACATACAGACGCCATGCTGAAAAAAACCCAAAACGAGTAATTCAGTTGAAATCTCGAAAAAAAACTTTTCCTACCATAGGTGAGGAAAAGTAAAAAAAAAATAAACGTTTCCGACGATTTTTATATTAAAAAATTATCAAAATCGAACAAAACTTTCTCGTATAGATAAAGATTCTGAATTTCCAATATGTATATTATTATCTATTTTAACTAAGTTCTTATTTCGCTCTCGATTCAGCTTTATTTCAATATTTGTGAGCTAAAATTTGTTTTTATTTTCTTCTCTGGATGATATTTATGAACACGTACGCTAAATTTCATTGCTTCCTTCCACTGCTTGGCCCCCCACGTCTGCACAAAATTCAGGAAGGAATTAAAAAAAAAAAACATTTCTGGCAAAAGGGGACCTTAAAACGTGTAAATCCATCAAAATCAATACTTTTCTCTCTATTTAAACTATGTATGAAAAAGTTAAAAGACGTGTTAGAAATTTCTTAGGTAAAAGGAAAATTCTAAAAATAATAATAATAAAGCTAATGTGATTATTAATATTTCACAACCAAATGGTTATTTATCTATTTATATTCTTTTTCCAGATGTAATAGACGTCTCGACGCAAAATAAAGTCAAGGTGATTGAATTGCATGATATATTCAATAAAGTTTAAACAGAAACAATGATAACCCTGACCTAACCTTCTCAATAAACATCATGTCTGATAGTTGATTCCACCAACATATAAAAAACCGGTTTATTTCAACAATCAAACTTTAATTGACTGTAAAACAAAAATAGAATTAAAGCCAAAGTAGAAATACATTTTTTTTATAAAAAGCATATAAATTCAAATGCAAGTATCACTAAAAAGAAAACTACGGTTGATAATTGCACATTCTTTTTTATTAGATTGTTAAAAAATACAGGTCAAGATATTTCAGTTAATTAATTTATAATCTAAGTCTTTTAATTTAATAGAAGTAAGAATAACTAACTTAATAAATATTCTGCCAATTAGTTTGGCACATAGCTCCTTCGAGTCCTACTTGGGATTAATAGTTACACAGTTACACGATTATAAAAATAATATGATTCATCTGGGAATAAAAAGTTTGTTGATTAGATATGTTTTCATTTCCTGTGGGGTAAAATTTATTTTAATCAAAATTAAATGTTTCCACACAGATTAACTTGAAATGAAACCATCCGGGGGCTTCTTTCGTCAAACTGTCAAAATTGCATTAAAATCGGAAAAGTGCTTTTAAACATATAGATGGTAATAAAAACAAATCAAATTGAAAGTAATATTTATAAAACATGCGTATGTAATATTTAAAAAAAAAAGAGAGGGGGGGGGGACAAACTGCCGCAGTACTGCCAGCGATCACAGAAAGCATAGTTCTGTGACTGTTAAATTTTTTCTTCTCCTTTTCTAGTGCATGAATTATAAAAACGTGTTTTTATGTTAAAAAAAAAAAATGTATATTATTTATACTTTTTAGTATTCGGGACATTAAATCTTGTGATCTTAACCTTACTGAGCTGTCAGTCGTTGTTGAATTCCTGAATTGAACCACTAAAATGTCTCGATATAAATCAGGAAATTTATTAATTTATCCGCTAATACAAACGATTATGCCAAATCTCTGTGGGACTTCTTGTAGAGACGTATATAATTATAATAAACGTTTCTGAAGAAAAAGGATCCAGTAGAACCCCAAATTGTAGCAGTGTTGAAGAGTAGCGTAGGCGTTGGGGCGGGGGGGGGGGGGGGTGTCTATAAGCAGTAAAGGGTGTTTCGGAGATGCATTGCCTCCACCTTAGAGAAGAAAAAGTATTGCTCAGCTGTCTTCCTGGACGAAGCACAAGCTTTTGACAAAGTTTGGCACGCTGGGCTGGTTTGGAAACTCAAGGGAATCCTTCCTTTTACTTACTACCTCATCCTTAAGTCCTCTCTCACTGATAGATCTTTCTGTGCAAGTTTAGGAACCTCTTCCTCCTCTATCTGCCCTGTAAGTGCTGGAGTACCTCAGGGTAGTATTCTTGGAACCCTCCTACATTCCTTCTACACACATGATATCCCTCAATACCCTTCCTCAGTCCTTGCCACCTTCGCAGATGACAAGGCAATCCTATCAGTCCACCAAGACCCTCAAACTGCATCCAATAACACTCAAAGTCACCTTCTCCTTCTCGAGCCTTGGTTAAAAAAATGGAGGATCCGGATTGACGAACAGAAAAGTGTTCTGCACGAAGTAATCAAGTAAAATCAAGCAAAATAGGCAAATAATTTGTATAAAATAAAACATTTATTTGTACAATTTCTTTCATTAATGAATTTCTATATTAAATTACATAAGATTAAAGTGTGTCATATTATTTGATATATTTAAATATTAAACATTTCAAGATAACAATATAAATTATTGGCTTTGATATAAATTAATAAAGAATGAAGATAGCGAGAATAAGTCAAGAAGTAAAAAATTAAATGTGTGGATTTCCCGATGTTTCAGAATAATATATTCACTTAAATTATTTAAAGTTAACCTACTTACCAGATAAATCTATAATTTTTATTTTCACGCTTTTATTTAATTCATCAGGCTCGGAGACGTATGGCCGATGTTGCCAACGTACCGGCGTAAAATAAAAAAAAATAAAATTAATTCATTCAGTTTCATTTAAGTCACCTAGAAAGGTGAAACTTTTATAAATAATTATGTATTTACATATCCGATTACTACTTATCAATACTTCTTTTTAATCGTGATATAAAAATTATATTTTGTAGATAATTACTATTTGGCTGATCCTCGCTTTGAAGTTGTTTTATTTATTGGTTTTTCATAATTCTGCAGTGGTATATTTACATAATAATTATTTTACAAACAATAGTTTTGCAATGTTAAAAAAGAAATTTTCCTTATAAATTGTGAAAAATTTAATGTTGGTTCTCTCTTAATGTTGAAATTAGGGGGAGGGGAGTAGGGGAGATTGCTTAAATATATTGTGAAAAAAAATCATTTTTCCACAGATTTCACTACAGGTTTAGAGGAAACCTCCCCTGCAATATTAGGCGAATCCTCACCAACCATTTAAAAAAAAGGAGGGAAAACATTATTTAAATTTTTTCATGTAATCTATAGTAGATTATTATGTATAGTTGTGTATTGATGTAAGGACAAGATTTAATCAATCTGTAGTTTTCTAAATGTTCCTTGGACTTGTTCAGTGTTGTCTTCTGATTTAGGTCTGAGCGCTTCGTTAGATCCAAGGCAGCCCTCGGTTAACAGCCAATCTCGCTCCTTCTCAATCATTTTCTTATTTTCCTCTAAAAATAATAATTATAATTAATTGTAATACTAGGTACTCTGCAGTAGTATTAATATCGTATGTGGATTAACGTAGCAATCTGTAAGCTCAATTTTTTTTTTTACATTTTCATGTCTTTACTTAGGCACATAAACTCGATAAGCGTTACCAAAAAACGACACCAAAAAGCGTTACATGAAAATGTCTCACTGTCTTGCAGACTCGTATGCAAGATTTTTTTTTTTTTTATACAGCTGATGGAACTGCCCAACCGATTTCTTTTGCACAAAACTTTGTTTAAAGAAAATATCGTTATGGAGAAACGCATTTTTAAAAACTTGGTACTTCGTTGGGAATGTATCCTGAATTTTTCCGACATGTGACTGTATTATTAAAACTCAAAGAGAAACTTAACAGCATAATATCCTACATGGATAACTATTACAGTAATTAGTATGTGTCTACCTTATTTGTATAAAACTATTTACTCAAACTGGATATAACAACGAATGATTGCTAATTAATATCCTATAATTTACAAATTAATTTAAACCCTTAGATCAAATAAGATGAGAGAATTAATGTTCGTATTTACCGACAAGTTGTTCAAATGTGGGTGCACTTCCTCCAAAATCTTGAGGAATCATTTCCAGAGGACAGTATTTAGTTAATATACTGTGATTTTCTGTATGTACAAACACCTAAAACACAATTGTCAATTTATAAACGGAGGATTAAAATATATAAAAAAATAAAATGTTAGCTACATTAGACTACACTTACTCGTTTTGATAATTTCTCAGAGAGGAAAGCTTTCAATACTTTATTGCAGAAGATGTCAGCGATAGATGAAGAGTTATAGCAAGCTAGAGCCTTTAATCTAGATGGAACTGCTCGCTGAAAAAAACCAACGTTTTATTAACGTAATTATTATTTGTTAATATTTGGCATAAAATTTTGTCATAATTTAATTTCTTAAAACTCATTGTATTAAATTAATATAATAATTTAATATTTTTAGCCAAACTTCAATATGTGGCATCTACAGGACCATAATTTTACATCCATTTCCATTCAAACCATTATTGATCATGTTTTACCGACAGTGACATAGTGATTGATAAAGGCTACTGCCCCCACCCCCACCTCATTAAAACAATCTCGATTTTTATGAAATTTCTATGGAAGTTCATAATTAGCCCATTGTTGGTCCCATAATTAACCGTCTAGGCCCATTGCTTTCTTCTTCATGCACACAAACACCAGTAACTTGACGAAACTTGTATGGATTGTCTAAAGTGCCCACAGATGGTCCCATATAAGTCTGCCGTCTCCACACATTTATTATTGAATAAAAATAAGTGTAATATAAAGCCAAGTTCTTTGTCAACGAGGCACTGCTGTACAATGTATTAATAAATAATTCAACACTCTAGATGTATTTAGGTTCGATAATGAACAAATACCTGATAAAACTCGAAAGTAACAGAAACGAAGCTTGTGAGGCACTTAGTAATGAGTTCCATAGAAATTCCTTGAGTGTCTATAAGAACGACTTGTCCGGCCGTCACGGGTTGAGTCTTGAACATTATGTCCAGCGATATGAAGAATGCTTTGCTAGTCTCTATTAGTGAAAAATTTTCCGTGTCCTCCTTGGTTATTGGCATTTGGAATAAATATACGTTGTAACCCTCGGGAGTCAGACCAGGCAGTCGAGCCATTTTTCTAAAACAAAGTTATAACTTATATAAAATATATACTTATGATATCGAAAGAAAGCATCTAAAGCTGGGTTCACACTTGTATCGTATCATCGTATCATGATCACGGTTATGATAAGTGGATTTGATACAAGTGTGGTATGTATCATCATCAGGCATCGCGTGGCTATCATTGAAGCGATTTATAGTAATAAATATGTATTGAATATTAAAAAAAAGATAATCATGAATCATGATGAGTTGATAGATAATGGGTATAGTAGTAGTACAGCGGCTAGTAGTAAGGGAACCACCCCGCAATCTTACTATTCCTCTAACCACACATCTACTTTTCAATTATTATAAAATGTATCTCTTTGCTACAAAAAAACTACTACATGTATCAAATTGAAATTTGGCATGTCTGTTTCAATTGTGCATTAGATGGTGTATATGAAGTTTTATTAAAATCGTTACGTTAGAACGTAAGATATCGGTAAAAAGGTTGTTTTCTCTACTATAAACGTTTAGGTCCGCTTTAATAGTTTTAGCGATCTTTATTAATTCATAGCGGTGTCGCTGTTGGTTTTACTAAAACATGTTATTAGAAAAAAATGTTCTTCTCTTCGAGTAGGTGATGATAGAATTTTTTCCCGTCCTGAAATTCCAATTTTAAATTTGAAGCTCACGTTTACGCGAGCATTGCGCGCGAACTCTTGGACGGATCACGCTGTCCAACGAACTTAGCCTGAGTATTAGTAAGAGGATCATGTATACCAAATTTCAACTTAATCGGTCAACTTTTACTCAAGTTATCGTCACACGCGTAAGCGTTACTGACAGACAGACAGACAGACAGACAGACAGACAGACAGACAGACAAGATGCATATTTCGTTGAATGTAAGAAGCTCGCTTACGCTCGCTTCAATTAATCAGTTCAGTTTATTTTCTCGATCTAGATTTTTTTTTTTCTTAAATTAATTTTATAATCAACGGGTTATGGGCCCAGATCGCATCTAAGGTTTTTTTTAAGTGTCAAAGTGATATAAATAATTTTCTATTTCTTTTTACTGGAGTTTTTTTACCCTTTTGTTGAAATAAAAGCATTTAAGTTTATTTGTTAGAAGAATATTTTAGGAGTTTTTGAAGAAAATTAAAGTCAATTGAAAAAGATCAATAAAGATTGTACAAGTTAGCCTCATTCAAAGTAAAAATGATTGGCACACCTGAAAATATAAAGCCTATGTAATTACCTCCAAACCTCCTGAGCTGTTGTGTATCTCATAACTTTTTTCAATGTCTCTTCGGTCATAAATTCAAGTATAGTATCAAGTATCACTCACAAGCTGAAAAGGTATTGTTAAGATAAGACTTACTCCACCATGTTCCACTTTATGTTTTTAGGATTTCGGCTTTCTACTGAAAATACAGCAGGGTGTTTTGTCTTCATAGTGTAGTATTTGTCCAATCTTTCCTTGGCTCCCTGAACACTTTTGGAACCCACTATAAAAGCTTTTAAAAGATCCTCATCTGCAAAAACAAATCATCTAATTAGAAAATATTTTTAACATAAAATAAATTACTACTAGAATAAGCCAAATGCTCAAAATTACTTTTATCTCCGCAAGGAAGGTGGACCCAAATGAAGCTAAAAACTGTTTCTTTCATAACAATGTTAAATCTATTATTTTATACAGCCAACCCTTAACTTTCACGACTTCACCTACTCTTAAGAATTTATTTGGGACTTAGTTTTATTATTCTCATACCTACTGTACATATTTTCGGTTGAATTGAAATGAAATTGTCACTTGTAGGTCTAATAAGGCATATATGTATATTCATAGAACTGGGACAGTAGACTTTAATTCGGGAGAATTTTTTTAAATAAATACAAAAATAATTTTTTCATGAATATTGTATGTAATCAAACATCCTCAAATGTTTTGTAGGAATAAATTAAAACTTTTTCACTAAATTATTTATTCTCCGTCACTAACTTTTAATTATTTTATAATAACTTAACTAACTTAATATTTAGTAGTAGGTAACTTTTAATATTTTTTTGTTGAGGTATGTGTCTTTAGTTCCGTTGCGTGAATCAACCATGCCACAACGTAGTAAAAAGGACTTCAAGCCTAAACGGTTAACCCTCGGGAACGCGTGGTCCTGTGAGGCCTAAATTTGAGATATAAATGTGAAATTGAGATAGATGTGGATGCGATTGGAAGCTAGGGATTTTTCTAGCTACATTTCTTGCTTTATTCAAGAGAATCAGTCACTGTTTGTGACATCGTACGTGATTATACTTAAATTCTGTGCCCATATTGTCCTTACAGGGGACCCGCGACATTTTCACTTAAATTGTAGTATTACGCTAATTTTAGTGAAATTCATACATATAATGCAAAATAAATTAATATGGTACCTGAATTTAAAAAAAAAAAAAATATATGAAAACTAATAAAATTATAATTGAGACTGACTAATTTTGTGCTTATAAACTATGAGACTGAACAACGCTATTTTATCAATTAAAAAAATAATAAAACAATAAAACCAATTTAAATATGTTTTAAAATGATTTCATGTTTATATTTTTTATTTCACTTGTTATGTGGGCATTTAAAAAATATTAAGTCCTTAAGGGGTCCGCGCCTCCTCTCGTGTCTATATTAGACCGCGCGCACCCAAGGGTTAAAAAGAGTAATGAGCTTAAAGATCTTAAATACACTAAAAGAAGGCATGTCTGCTACATCAGTGACACGGAACACGTAATTTTAATTTTTAATTGTCTTAATATTTATCCGCTCGAAATATTTTTGAATTAATGGTGTTATTGTATTGTAATTATGTAGCTTTGCCTTTTATACACAAACCCTCTTTTTCCATGCATTTAAGACCACATTCGCGATTTTGACACTATAACAAATGTTGGCGTTCTAACAAATGTTAGAACGAGTATTAACTATGGGGAATTTAAGAGTTGACTGAGCGTATTTACTTTCAGCTATGCTATTGTTATATTATTATATTATATTCACCTAGCTATATTATTTTGGACAGGGTACCTTAAAATGTGTAATAAATCCATCAAAATCAAATTCGTACGCTATTTCGATGCCTCTTTAAATGTACTTCGTATGGGAGATTCCATTATATTGGACAGCGAAAACCAACAAGCGCTGATAACATTAATAGGTTATCTGGTGAAGCCAAGCAGGTTGCTCAAAGATCGGTTACGCCGATCTTACAAGCAATATCACAAAACAAAATGCCTTTCTTCTTGAAATTGTGCTAGGGGTAAGTATTTAATGTACTTAACAGTCCAAGGTGAAGAAAAGTATACTTGTGAAGAAATAATAATAATGGTACCTTCGAAGCAGTTAATAGAAAATAAATCTTTAAACTTAATCGTTAAATTAAATGTATGTAAATAATTATAGCGTCTGTTCGCGTGCAACTCTAATTAATTAATCTCATAAATATTTATGGAATCAGTTATTATTCTTTTATTTATTATATTTTATTGTCTAATTTAAAACAATATTAAATTAGATTGTTACCAATATATTATAATTTGCATAATATATAAATTTGTTATATTATTTAAGTTAACAGGTAGTTAACCTTGTTATGACACAAAATGATAGTAAAAAAAAATATATAAAACATTTTTTCATATAAATAAGCTCATCCTAATCTTTATTCCTTTTCAAGGATAATAATATTATTAAAAATTCTAAAGGAAGGTCAATTTATAATTTCAAGATTCTAGATTTTTTTTTTTAACTTCCGCTTTTGTATGTTAAACTTTAATTTAAAATATGTAAATAGTCCAGGAAATAACGTGCGAAAAAGTGTCTGACAAACATCAAGCTAGAATTTTGTGTATAAGTAAATATTTTGATGTCTTTTAAGAATTAGTGGTCGGCTAGAAATAGAATATTTTGAAGAATAAAAAGAAAAGGCTTAGACTTGAACGAAAAAGTTGGAGTTATATTTTCTGAAATGATGACCCTTCCACTGAAAACACCACAGTGTTAGACAGTGTTTAAGCCTACAAAGTTGGACCTGCTCCACGTCCCGACTGGCAGACTGACAGGTAAAAAGTTAAGGGGGTTATGATATGAAGTAGTATCCAATAATTTTGCAATTCTGATCAATGTATAGACAAAACTTTAATTTTATGTATTATACAATACATTTGAGTTGAAAAATTGAGAAATAAATTTTTAGCTACCTGTTGTGTTGGGAAGGTGAGGTTGTTTGTAGATCCAGTCTATAAGATGCTTCACTCCATCTTGTAGCGATTGTTTATCCAAATTTATCTCTGACAAAATTTTACTTTCTAATTTGATATCAGCCATTGTGAGTAACTGCAACAAATAATTTACAAAATAATAAATATGTATAGTACAAAAATATAGTCTTAGCCTCAAAATTAAAAGAACAAATCGGGTACGGGACCTTGGAACTTTTCCTCACTTCGGAGACCACTAAAATGACCTGTTTAAATAATGTATATTATACATTATTTTTATTTATTTTATTTCATTTATTTAATTACTTGAATTTTGGCGGTATTTTGACAAGTATGTAAACAAACTTTGACGTCATCAAAATTATCACACTAATAAATAATTAATGGAATTTCATCGGGTTTTTTTTATATTTGTTCCTTAATTTCCAACGATATGCTGTTTGTCAAAAACGTATTTATACTTTAGGTATTATTAACCGTCAAATATCAAAATGAAATTTGGTGGGCTTGTTTGTCATACAGAGAGGTACATTCGTGCCAAATTTCAATTCGATCAGGACCATTTTCGTTGTTTGCTGACTCAACGAACTGGGTCCAAGATGGCGGAAAAGTTGTTTTTCTGGGCTCTGGGCGGCACCACTACTGGTAAGGACTGATTTTTCTGCCAAGATTCAACTATCTAGGTTAAATACCTTGGGCGCTACGATGACGATGATAACATACACACATACATACACACATACATACATATATACATACATACAGACGTCATGCTGAAAACCACAAGAGGTCTTAAAAACACCCAAAACGGATAATTCCGTTGAAATCTCGAAAAAAAAAAATGTTTGAGAGAAAACAATACTTATCCTACCATATATTTAAATACACCTTTTCTACATTATATATATAAATAATTTCAAGATAAAAAGAACTTTTTATATACTACGTTTTTAAATTTTCTGTTAAATCGTACGTAATGTTGATAATATAATTGTTATTGTTATATAATATATAATGTTAGTGAAAAAAAAAAAAAATAGTTCCGAATTTATTTACTTCACATAAATGACAACCATCTTGAGAGCTGATCTAAAACCTATAAAAGGACAAATCTTTGTACAACGGATCTCTCCAACACCAAATCTAAAGCGTGCCATCGATAAATAATATAATCGATATTTTCTGTTTTGCTGTCATTCAATGTTTATCTATCACAAATTTGAGACCCGTCAAAATGAAGATTGCGTAAATATGGGATATGGTAAAACAAATAAAATAACTTACGGATTTTTTCCGAACTAACTTTTCGTACAGCAAAAATTGCTGAAAACCAATTAAATTCTACTGAAAGATGGTTAAAAGTATTAAAATAATGCATTGTCATGGTGTTCTGAGCTATACTAAAAGTTTTAAATGTCTAGCTATTCGGGAAGTTAGTTAGAAATCGATAAATACGAGAAATCAACCGGACAAACAAACGAACAAACAAACAAACAAGAAAGCAAGCTAATAAAAACGTAGTAAAAAGTAGTATATATATCAATCAAAACAATAATTCTATATATAACACTCACTCAGTGTACTTACATCCAGTAAATAGCCTCAATCATAAGCCTTGCCCGTAGTCATTCACTCTCACTCTCTTTTATAAACATACATACATTACTACATTACACACACACTCACACCACTCTGACTATCTAATTCATTCGTCTTTTTACATTTATTTTTGTTTACTTATGTTTATCTTTACTGAACTGTTATTTATACGGTTTATTTATTAGGGCATAGGTTGACTTATGTAAATCCTCAGTCAAGTTCGAGCTAGCGACCGAGTGACAACTGGCTCGGGAGTTTGTATCTCCTGTGACGAATAGTGTGACTGTGGCATTGCTCCTCTAGCGTGGATTTTTGCAAATGTCCTGGCACGTGCGTCGAGTTTATTAGGAATTGTCAGACCTATGCTCAAAGACTTAAGTGCAAGTGCTTTCTAGAAGCTGCACTTCACAGCATCATCACACAGCTAAGCCGTTAGGTTTAAGGCCCCTTAGCTGTAAGTTATATTTAAGCCCCACTTCCCCTAGATGTAAGATTTGGACTTAACTGTGCGAGGAGTGCGGTAGGGATTCAAGTAGCGAATTTTGCTCTCCCGTGTTGGGCAGCTTCTGGCCACAGCACTGCACACATCTGTCATCGATCAACATGTTCAACGGCTAACAATAAAATTATAATTTATAAGGTATTTTTATTTTATGACAATTTCTGTTCACATTATTTCTTTCCATATAAATATATACAGCTCTTGTGCAAATTATTTTATGTTTGATTATAATTATTCAATGAGCCTAATTTAATGCCCATGACCCACCCGACTATTATCTGGGAAATTAAGGTAGAAGTATAAGAGCAGTATAAGAGCAGTAGTAGTAGTAGTAGTAGCAGTAGGTCGCCCTCAATTCATAGATGAAAATTTGAGCACCATGGCACGGGATCGAACCTATGATGTTATGTGTCACCTTCGATTCATCAATAGCCGAGTAGTCATGATCGGTACCTATATCCCTTTGATCACGCTGACTCCCTTGGTATAAGTACAAGTAAAATATAATTAATATAATATAAATAATGCAAAAGGTGAGAAAACATATAACATATTGTTCTCCACAATTAAAATGTTTCTATACGTAAAAGGAATTTGTTAACATGCTAATATATCTTTGATTATACTATTTAATAATTGATTCTCAAGGTTTGCTGTGAGGAGTAAAACAAACAGACCGGTTTCGACTCGACTGCCTTCTTTAGAGAAGTGATCTAGCCCACTCCATGTTGAACATGTATTTTGAAACCAAATGTATTTGATTTCCTGCCACAGTTTGTTTATGGTCAGGTTCTGTGTTCCACTAGATCCGGTTTTTTTTTTTTAATTTTATTTTAGGAAACAAGTTTAAGGAATTCACGACCAACCGAACAGGCTTCGTTTTCAAAGCCATTTGATCATTTGTGGAATATTTTCTTTTAAAAATCTAAAATTCTGTTTTTTTTATTATTCAATTTTATGTTTATTCATTTTGTTTCCCTAAGAGCAAGATTAGCAAGGAACCTTTTAGCTTATATTCTAAAAAAAAAAAAAAAAATATATATCTGACTGGACAAGAAATACCTGCCAAACTATTTTTAACTGATTTGATAAATTTAGCAATTAATTTTTATCAATATAAAGAAGTATGAAATTAAGTCCCCAAGGAGTTTGGTGATTTTTTTATTTCAAGAATATTATACGAGGGGGGATTGATAAGTAAGGTCTCCAAATTTGTATTTGTAATTCAGGAAGCAATAAAAATTAATAATTAGCATTAAAGTGAAGTAAATTTAATTAACTTTCAAGGAACATAATCACCGTTTAATGTAACAAACTCCTCCAAAGGTGAAATTAATTTTTTCAATCTATTGACGAAAAATTCTATGTTTTGTTTTTTTTAATCCGCGATAATGTTGTAAGTAGGATCCGCTTAACCCCCAGTGATTCTCTAAGCAATTCTTTATGATCTGCCATCTTAATGCATGATGGCAACCAAATTATTTTAAATGCATCAATCCAGAACCAATTGCACTAGAATCTCGAAATTTGTAAGTTAGCCTCCTTTTGCAACAAACAACTTTTGTGAAAAGGGTTTTCCAAGTGGCCATTTTAATTCAAAATAGAGAAAATTTTGATTCGAGATGGCGGCCGTATGTATAAGAAACCAAGTTCTCTCATTTACACAATTATCACTATTTTTTTCGAAACGCAGAAATTAAATATAAATTCAATTTTTACAAGTTATTGGTAGTATTCATACTACGGAACGTTTAAATTTAAATTTAAATCAAATTATAATTACTACCTATATAAATATAAATTATAATTTGATTTAAATTAAATATAAATGTTATGTATGAACATGATAATTTTTATAATAATATAAATTACTACTAAGAAGGAATTTTCTGAAATTCAATCCCTAAGATAGTTTATAAACCTATTAAATTTGATGAGGAAAGTAGTGATTGGTTTTTAAAGGTTTGAATAAGATACCTAACGATTTATATCATGATTATTCTAAAACATTTCGAGCTTACACAAGGTCATCTTCAGTCAGTTTAATTACTAGAACAACAAATTACGGAATCAATTATGTAAATTTACAATAGTACAAAAATAAAAATAATTTAATAATAAATAATCATTCAAAATGGTTTTTGATTGAACAATTGTGGTCAGTAATATCATTAACAACAACAGTAGTGTTATGGTCACATTAATGATGTTTACAGTAATGTAGAAACTAAAATGCGCGTATTTCTCAATGAGAAAGCGTCAAATTGATTTGAAGAACATTTAAAAAGATTTAAAAAAAAAAGTTAAAATTATTGTGTTAAAAAATATACATTTTAAATTCTACGTTTATTATTTTTAAACCTAATAAATTAAAAAAAAATAGTTACTTCAGAGGAAAGCACAAAAATCCAGCTAGTAAACTTCTTTTGCCTCATTTTGTTTCGTCATTTACTCTGGACAGCGATTTTCATATTTAAAAACAACTACATATGAGTGTATATTTTTCATTAATTATTTGTTTGTGGTGTGAAAATTTGAAACTTAGCGAAGGTATTCTCGTTCGAGAGGTCGGGCCGGTTGATTAAATGATATTAATGTTTACTTGTCAGATTTAATGTGTAAGAAATAATAAATCCTTGACCCACATACGTGCAATATAATATAAAAACAACTCTTATGTTATAAACATATATACATATATATATATATATCAGCGGAGTAATACCGTGTTTTTGCACACTGCAATAGGCTACACAATTTGCGAGAGACACCAAGGGATGTGCCACGCAAGCGTGACACATAGGAACTGTTCCAACATCAGACATAACGTCATTAAGATGTTGGCTCGGCATTATGCCATGTCCTGCATCGTTTCGTCGCGTCCATAAGGGGCACCCTCGTCTCTGATAAGTCCTATATCTGATCTTCTTGATGTAGTATAGGTCCAGAGTTGGGTGGGCATCGTCGGGCCCCTGATGAGTCGGACGCGACGAAACGATGCAGGACATGGCATAATGCCGAGCCAACATCTTAATGACGTTATGTCTGATGTTGGAACAGTTCCTATGTGTCACGCTTGCGTGGCACATCCCTTGGTGTCTCTCGCAAATTGTGTAGCCTATTGCAGTGTGCAAAAACACGGTATTACTCCGCTGATGTGTTTTGCCAGCCAAGCAAGAATGGCGGTATAAGGGGCACCCTCGTCTCTGATAAGTCCTATATCTGATCTTCTTGATGTAGTATAGGTCCAGAGTTGGGTGGGCATCGTCGGGCCCCTGATGAGTCGGACGCGACGAAACGATGCAGGACATGGCATAATGCCGAGCCAACATCTTAATGACGTTATGTCTGATGTTGGAACAGTTCCTATGTGTCACGCTTGCGTGGCACATCCCTTGGTGTCTCTCGCAAATTGTGTATATATATATATATATATATATATATATATATATATATATATATATATATTTGTATTTTTACGATTTTTGTATTTATATTTAGCAGCGTGACCTAAATGATGATGTTATGTCGAGTACAGATGAGTGCAGCTTATTTGTTATATCAAATTAGAGGTAGGAATAGGGTAGTTTTTGAGCTCATCTAAGTTATGTAACCCAAAAATTTGAACATACCTATTTTAAAATAAAATAAAAATGTTGATGTCAAAGCTGGTAACTCCTGCTTTAATAATGCTGAAGGAGCATGTGTATTAGTGCGAGTAAATTTAAATGGGAATTTCATAGTCTTTAAATGGTGTTTGCTTTATTACTCTAGCTTAAACAGAAAAATATTATATACGTACATTTTTCTTGAAAAAGTCATGTTGTTTTTGAAAAATTTTATAGTGGCTATGAGTGCGCCTGTCGAACTCGTAAAAATTGAGTACAAAAAAGACGAGATGCTGCAAAAGTCCGAGATATTTTAAGACGAATAAAGTCAGACTCCAGAAACTAAATTTGTATTTTAGGACTCAATAGTAGACTCTTCTTTACTGCTCTGAAGCTTTGGCTCCCACGTACATCGGCAAACTGGAATGTGCATAAAAACACCCGACTTCCATAACATGCTTCAACAAACTAGTTCAAACCCACCAGTCGACAGACAATGAACCACATTTCAATTGGTATTCTCAACTAAAAAACACCTTACAGTCAATTCACGGGTAGTATATTGATAAAGAATATATATAGAGAACTTCCTAATTTGATTCAAAAGGCCTTAAATAATTGGTAAGTGGTGATGTGGAAGCGGCACTGAACTCACACTAACTAGGAACAGGAGAAGAATATCTAAAGTTCATAATACCTAAAAAGAAACTTAGATTAGTATGATTAGTCAGCTAAGAATAGGCAAGGGTGATAGATTTCACATAGTCCTCCAAGTCCTCCAACCTATGTTCTGAAGGACCCTAAAAATTCTCTGTTTTAATCTAGATGAAAATGGATATTTGTGACATTTCATCTTTAGAAGTCCCTATTATAGTGTAATAGGGAAATACAGGTTGGACTAAGTCCCCTCGAGCTTAAAGAACCTTTAAATGATTGAATATCCAGAGACAAATAACAGCGTATTTTTGATAAGTAAAAGAAGCATTGCGGAGCAGAATTTTGGATACTCTTACATACTGAACAGTATAATAATTAAAAATCAACTTAATTAGATTAAATAGATTCCCATTTAGTGAGGCACATATAGAATCTATGTGTTACGAATACTTCAATGCTTTTACAACCCATTATTGTCTAATTTATTTAATTTTCCTCCCTTTTTGCTTCCGAGCTTACCGAAGGTAACGGAAGCTATGTGATCCTTCTGAAGAACGTTAGTAAATGTATTAATCTGACACACTGCCTTCCAGTTTAATGATAATGTATTTAATACATGGTATAAATAATGACAAAGAGTAAAAAGAAATCTCATCATTCATAAAAATAACCTTTGGGTCACACTTTTTTCCAAGAGCTTAAGTTAAACGTTTCTCCTATCCCCTCCCCAAGCAAATGATGCAATGTTATGATAAAATTTCTTAAAAATGGAAAAAAAAATGCAAAAGTATTGGTAAAATTAAATACTTTTTGTAAATTTAGAGGGTTTTTGTTATGAAAATTTTTCAGTGCAGAGACACAAAATTAACAGGGCAAGGTGAGGGACTGGTTGATGGGGTTTTTTTGCATCAATTTTCATATTGCCATATTGTGTAATCTTGGGTAATAGTTGGACTAGACAACCATTTTACAAAATTAAATAAAATTGTGGTTAATACCCATAAAACATCAAATTTGCTGTTATAAATGTTTTTTTTTCTCTGCGAGCTAATGTTTTCTTATTGTGCTCAACTTGAGCCATTTGAGTGGACATTGCTAAAAGTGTAAATTTTCCAAATCAAATATAGTTTGTTGCTGAAATTACATACAAATAACAACTAATTTTGACAATATTTATTTTCTTTGACATTTTATACAATATTATATTAAATTCAATCACACACACAAACAATTAATCACCAATAAACCGATTCACGAAAAAGTTACTCATTAATTTTGTGAAGACTTCGACACAAATCAATATATTTTTATATGATTAACACAAGCATACAAATAAACCTGGGTGTAACCGACCTAAACCGATCTTTGGGTTAAACTAGATCATAAGACAAAACAAACAATGCTGAGCAAAATACATATATAGAGATATGATTAAAATAAATAAAAACACTTTTTCGTTAACAGAATGTTTTAAATCAGCGTTATACTTCCTGTAAAACTAGAGCACTCTCATTTTTGTAAACCATTATCTAAAAAACGAAATAACAGTTCAAACATTCAATATCTAGAATAATTAAAATTCTACGAACGCTAGAAATATTTCTAAAAATGCCTACAAGAAAATGCATTTTTTTTTTATTATTTAAAAAAAAAAAAAAAAAAAAATCATATTCTGGCAACAGATTGAGATAGAAAGATGCGTTTGGAGGCATTCTGCTCCATTTTGGATCTAGTTTCAAACAAAAAAATTCGGTTTAGGTCTGTTACACCTGGTAAAGAACATACTACTAAACTGAAGTCTAAAGACTATTTATCTCTTATCAATAGACCTGTCAAGACACTATTAATCTTAAATCATTAATCCTGTCAAAACGGTATTAACTTGTTTAAATTAATACTGAATGAAAACATGTTAATATGTTTTCAAATAAATAATTTCATAAACGTACCTTTATTTTAAGTTTATCCAAGTTATAATGGAGTCGGAATAAGTATGGTATGTGAGAATTTAAAATCCGTTCGACACTGAACTGTGAGAGAAAGCAGGTAAACCCGAGTTGGAAATAATATATGTGCAGAAACCCGAGATACAAACCGTGAATCTAGAGAATCCCTGTAGCAATTCAAGGATAACTCGACCCCCTCCCAAAAACCTAACTCAATACCTTTACCCCGACCTTTGGTTTTTTTATTTTGCTGAATTTTATAACGGTCACGATGAAGATACAATTTCAAAACTTAAGAAGGCGTCACTTGATATAAATTAAGAAAGAGAAGAATTTGGTGAATTCGACCGTCTCTTCCCGATGACCGTTTTGTGAATTATTTACGTATGTCCAGAGAACAGTTTGAGAAAATACATAACCTCATATCACTGAATATATTATTAAAATTGACAACAAATTGGAGGACAATTAATTGGGACAACGGATATGCTTTCTGACCACCTCTGTAAAAATATACAACTGGATTTTGCCACCCGAGGTCAACACTTATCCGTCTCATCATCTTGGATTATAATTAACACATGATTCAATCCTATGTAATACAGCGATCGTGCCAATCGTGGACGACAAAGCGGGCAGCTAGCTTTCTGTTTGGCCAAGCCTTTAGTCATATTATTACCTAGTTATTTTTAATATCCGATACATTATATGGTTCACATTATCGATAACTGAACAATCCCTAAGACATGATGTCACTTGTGATAACTCTCCGGTAGAACAACCAAGTAGGTAACTGGAAAATTTTGAGAAATTGGGATAAACACATCACAAGTGTCCGGAAAACCTGATACGTCAAATGAAACAAGGTCAGAATAATAGTTTGCATCTTATACACAACAAACTTAATTTTATTTTATTGAAATGTATATTAATGCTAATTAGCTCTTCTGTAAAATTGTATTATATATAATTACGTCGTTGTTTTTATGTATTTTTTAAAGAGCAAAGGAGACAGAATGGTGAGATTATATTAATCCTTGCCGGAAAGTACGGAACCCGGAGCTCGGAAAAAAAGAAGCTCTTTATCGGCCGCTCTTAAATAGGTCAATGCAGCTATTTATCAATTTCGGAAGTTAATTTATTGAATTAATTATTGTCGAGCCTGAAGGTCATTACGCGAAGAATTGTGCTATTATATTGGCCATATTTGTTTTTAATATGGCTACCAGGACATAATATGCTTAATCTACCTGAAAAAGGCTTTACAATTATTTTATCTACGATTGATACGAAATATAAACATTGTATCTCTGTAGAAAGTGATTCTTTACGTGCTTGTATTCATTGCGCATGCGCGTTTTTACAATTCCTCTTTTTTACCACCCTAGGGCGGTAAAAAAGAAGAACTTTTCACCTTTACGCACGATTAACGAGTTTGTTTACACCTAACAAAACTAATTTGCTGTTTGATTAATTAAAGTAACTGTTTATATCGAGTTTTTAGTGAAAAACAATGAGTGGATTTAAGTGGTTATGACGAAAATGAGGAGAATAATACGCCTTCCGAAATAATTAATCGGCACAAAATACAACTAATGAATTAATGTCATCTTTATCAAAAGAGAAATACGAACTTACATACAGGAAGTTTATTAATTTTTTTCTGTATTTATATTATTAAAATCCACAATCGTAGATAAAGTACGGTACGAAACACGTGCGAAAACGACATTTTGCTTTGCTCGTATGGTTTTACTACCCTCGCTGTCACTCGGGTGCAATCTCCACACTCGCTACTTTCTGCACTAGACACGTAATGTACTATTACATATAAGTATGATTTTATTTATTTTAAGCATCCTTATTTTGGTCATATTTGGTTTAAAACTGTTACAATAATATTCGCATATAATTTTCCTGCTTTTCAAGAACTTTGAAACGATATATGTCACTTCAGCCAGATAAAACTTTTTTAGTCATCCGCTATATTGGCCATATCTTAAAAATATTAAGTGTGTAATTTTCAAAAGCAAAACAGTTGTCACAAATGCCTGTATTCGATCAATTTTTACGCCAAAGACAAAAGTCTTTGAAATGAAGAACTCACATTTCTGCAATATTTAGAGGGGTTAAGATTTATAGCACAACAATTTGTATTTGTGTGATTTTGAAAAATGCCATCCAATTCAATAGAATTAACTATTTTATAGGAACGAACTGCTTGGACTACATATACGTTTTAAGAATGAAAGAAAAATTACTGCCAAATATAACCAAATTGCTGCCAAAAGGCTTGGAGAAGGAGGGACCCTAGTTAGACCAGAAGGTAGTTCAGCAATTGGGCCCTAAGGTCATTAGAGATTGTCAGGGCGGATTAAATGAGGTTAGATGTAGTTAAAGTTGGTTAGAGATGGTTAGGGGTGGATAAAGATAATTAGAGAAAGAATAAACTATACTTAAGGTCCTTAACAGTGATATGTTATCATTGTTCATTATTTTCATTGATTGTGCGATCATTGTCATTGATAATGATGGAATCGAATGAAAATTATAACACCAAATACGTGTGGAACCTAACGGTATGTGGCTAACCTGAACGGTATTAAATTAAAAACAAAATTATAATTAAAAAAATACGTGTGGTGTCGCGGGACACCCGGTAGGAACGAAGTTCCTTACATTTTTCATTAAATATAAATTATAAAATCACACTGCTAAGTACGTATACATTGCTAACTACTTATACATGGCGGATTTAGAAATATTATAAAATATATCTCTTCCCTACTCAATATCTGCTGCTTGAATCCGGTTGAAATTTTACATGCCTGTTTCAATTGTACTTTAGACAATGTGTAAGAAGTTTTATTAAAATCGTTACACGTTAGAACAGAAGATATCGGTAAAAACGTTGCTTTCTTTATTTTAAACATTTTGGTCCACTTTAATAAATTTAGCGATCTTTATCTTTTTCAACACCTACTAAGGGCCCTCACTATGAAATTTTTTTTATATTTTTTTTTTTTTATATTTGTTCATGTGTTTTTGGTGGAAATAAATATCATTATCATTATTATTATCACTTTATAACAGTGTCGGTGTTCGTTTTACTAAAAAAAAATATTTAAAAAAGTTGTTTGTCTCATTAAATAGATGAAGTTAGAATTTTTTCTTGGATTAAATACGCTGTATTATAATAATATAACTAATATATTGAAATAAGCGTCAGCGTCAGCACAGATCAATTTTACTTTTAACATAACTGTGATTATATTTTCGATATTTACAAAACAAAGTGACATTTTGACATATAACAAAAATAAACAAGTCAAGTAACAGGCTTCATAATAACATTTTTTCCCGTCTTTTTGAAGCTTACGTTTACGCGAGCGTTGCGCGTGAACGTTAGGGCGTATAACGTTTTCCAACGAACTCAGCCTGGGCATTGGTAAAACATGAACATGTGTACCAAATTACAACAAACTCGGTGATCTTTTACTCAAGTTATCGTCATCGGTAGATTTCGTGACGGTTTTTGCGTGACGGTGATTTTGTGACGGTGATTTTGTGACGGTTATTTTGTGACGGTGATTTTGGTCGTTTTTTTGGATTCACTCCCGGGCTCCAGAACGTGCCATAAGGAACTTCGTTCCAAAAATCTGTCAAATAAAACTTGTTTTAAACTTTTGCATATACGAGTACACATAATTACCTGGTCCAGTGTTTTCCATATATATTTTTTATTTACTTTTCTCAAATTTCATGGTCTTTAGGGATGAAGTTATAAAAAAACATTACTATTTTTTAAAACATTTTTTTATTGGAAAATTTTTGCCCACACCTGGGCATCTGCAGGCCTAAAATTATAATGATACTATTAATATTCAATCTATGTATTATCTATAAATGATTTTATTTTATATATAACTATTAACAATTCAAACATTAAAATAAAAACAATTAAATATAATTTTTTTTTTTTTTTCTAAAAAAAAAAACACAATTCAAATTCAAATTAAATTTTGTTAAACAATAGTTTACCATTATCAATGTAACATGGAAAATGGAGTCTTCAGAGAGCTGGAATGAAAGGTTTGGGAGTGAGAAACACATACTTCACACATTCTCTAGTTACTTTCTGAACAATATATTATAGTTGAGTTGTTAATTTTAATAATTTTACTTCATTAACAAAGATTTTTACTTCATTAGTCATTACATAATTACAAAACATATTTTTAATTTCTTAATTTGTCTTTGTTATAATTTCATTAATTGCATCATTACTCCTTCTGCTGTCTATTTTCTTAGGCATATATCGACCTGCCATTTTTTAAATATGATTTATTCAACCAACCAACAATAACAATAAAATAAAAACAATTAAATATAATTATTTGTTTTATAAAAAAACACAAAATTCAAAATTAAAGATTATTAATAAAATAATAACAAAATAAAAGATTTATTAAAATTCAAAATGGAGATGCCCAGGTGTGGGCGAAAATTTTCCAATAAAAAAATAGTACCTAATGCACATTATAACTTTATCCCTAAAGACCATGAAATTTAAGAAGAGTTAAAAAATAAGGGATCAACAGAAGAATAAATCATACATAATATATTAGTTGAATCGAGCTTTCCTGGTTACATTTAATTTGAACATTTGATCAAACTATTGTAAATAGTTTAGGCTTAGATAAGGTGTTCAAGGAATTAAATAATATAAAATGGGAAAGGAAATTATAAGGAAACGAAAGAAATTACGTACATTCTCAATTATAATCCAAACTAGTTTTAAAACAATTATACAAAAAAATAAAACTTTATCCCGAACATTTGCAATTAAATAAATGTAAATGTAAATTTTGTACGATACATAAGAAAAAAAATTTAAAATTTTAATTACATACACATTTATACAAACAAAGAATTATACGTTTTTTTTTTGTTTTTTTTATCAATTTATTTCCACCAAAACATAAAATGATACAAAAATAAATAAATTAATAAAATATAAAAGTATTAATAACAAAATAAACAATTTGTGATAAGTTCAGTAAAATTAGTTGTCATACTGGTGATATATCATTAGTTAAAATATTAAGTAATTGGTGAGGACCCTCAGTAAGTGTCAAAGCACTTAGAGCGAGGGCCCTGTCTCGAGTTTTATATTATTAGCAAATTAACTGTGTTTAATCATAAGAAACATGTTATCATAAAAAAATAAAAAATAAATAAATAAATAAAATAATAAAAAACAAATAAAAAAAAATTTAAAAAATTAAAAGAAAGACACTATACTATTTATTAATTAAGGTATAGAAATATTTTTTAACCTCTTTTTTAAAATGTTTGAAATTATCAATATTTTTAAGTGATTTTGGTAGGAGATTGTAGAAAACAGGCCCTAAATAAGACGGATGTCTTTGTTTTCTCTCTGTTCGACAACAAGGTGTGGGTACATATCCAGAAGTTTGTGATCTTGTTTTATAATTATGTTGTACAGTCAGTCTTGTCTGGTTTTGGAAGAAATTAAGTAAAACTGCATTTTTATATAATAAATCTAGAGGTAAAACATTGAATTCATCAAAGGTCAAAACTGATGGATATACTCTTGGTTTTTTTAAACATATTTTTGTAATTCGTTTTTGAATTATTCTTACTTGTTCTAGATCAGATTGAGCAGAACTTCCCCACGCTATTAAACAATAATTTAAAATAGATTCTGTAAAAGCATGGTAAAGTAGTTTTAAAACAGATTTATTAGCGAACTGTCTTACTGTAATGAAAGTATGTATTGTCATTCTTACTCTTTTAAGTACCCAGTCAATCTGTTCTTTCCAGTTCAAGTGACAGTCTATTATAACTCCTAAGTATTTAGTACTCCGTATTCTGTCAATCGTTGTGTTACATGAGCAATTGTCTAATTGTTTTGTATTATCACGTACAGTACGACCAGTAATTGAAAGTAAATTGTATGTTAATATGGTTTTACAGTCAGTGTCATGTATTTTCAAATTTCTAAAATCTAGTGGCTGTCCTCGTATGTCATGTGAGAAACACATGTATTTAGTTTTTGTCAAGTTCAAAGTCAGTAAGTTACAGTCAAACCATGCTTTTACTCTTGAGATTCCTATTTCTGCTTTTTCTAAGACCTCTTCCCATGTTTCACCCCTAATGTATAAGAGTGTGTCGTCAACAAAAGATATAATATCAGAGTATGTGTCTGTTAGTTCTAGTAAGTCATTGATGTAGGTTAGAAACATCCATGGTGCAGTGAAACTATTAATTCAATAGAAGACTAAAGAATGGTCCTTGAAGAAAAGTATACAACAACAAATTAACCTGTTTATTTGATTTTTCACTCATTCGTACATTTGTTGAACAAAATGTACTATTTTCTGGATAATATTTTATTATGCCCGGGGGGAAAAAAATTGTAATTATTATAGTATTTTTTTTATATATGATAATAAAGACGTAAAAAAACGTGCAATTATTTAATCTTTAAGTCAACGTCGATGAGTGTGTTTATGCCAAATAGAAAAATGAGTAAGATATAGGCAACATTTTTATATGAATAGCGAATTGAAAATAATTCGAAGATAAGAGTTCGAATTATCTGCATAGCCAGTCATGTAGTTCTTCATCATATCTATTCGGCCCCTAATATACATATTTTTTTAACGCAACTACTTCGTAATTTACACTCTAATATATCAATAGCTCTATATCCTTATAATCAATAATATATATCTATATTTAATATTCTTATAAATGTCTATAATTATTGTTCTCCTAAATAGCTTAGTATAATAATATCTGTATATTTATAGCCTTATAATCATATATTAACTAAAAGTCGCTCTAATTTATCTATATTCTATCTTGTAATAAGCTCGCTGGGACATTATACATACAAATTAACATACATAAATACAAAAAAACGTATAATGCTGTGTTTAGAGTTCAATGGCATTTTTCGTAAGATTTGGGAGTAACCAGCTGCCAACGTAAGTTACTTTTTTATATTGCCTTGACCGTTTTAGACCCAAAGAAAAATCTCGTCAAGTACATGCTATGGTTTCGGGTTTTCACTGTTATTAGAAGGTAATCTTTGAGCCCTCAACTTTGAATTAGAAATAGTGTAATTAAGAGGAGAAATAAATGCACTACTACAATATTTCAGATCAGATAATTTCATTATTTCGGGGATTCTGTGTCAGCCATCCTGAGTCAAATAGCCAAGTTTGTTGGGATCGAATATACCAATACGAAGATAATATAAAGTGTGGCTCATAGATTACCTTCTAATAATAGTGAAATCCCGAAACTAAAGTGGTAAAGTTTGTGTATAAAGAACTAAAGAAGAGTGGAGTCGTGCCTACATGGCTTAAAAACTGGAATATCTGCCACCAAAATATCATCGAACTTCCCTGATGGATAGCGTGTCTTCATCAATGACCACCTTACTCATTCCAACGAAGATATGTTTTACAGGACCAGAGCTTTAGCTAGGAAGAAAGCGTACAAACGTTTGGTATAAAAAATAATAAAATTCTAATCAGAAAAGAGAACGGAGCAAAACCAATAATTATGAAATTTATGATGGCTATAAAAAACTATAGCTAACCCATCGCTTAATGAACATCATAGGCAATCTTTATAAACAAACAAGTATAGTAAATAAACATGTTCCTAGCTATAGTAGTTAATGAATTGAAACAAGCAACGGACAAACAGACAGAGAGACAGACAGACAGAGCCGTTATAAAGGTTTCTTTTTGTACTTTGTACAGAAACCTAAAATGAATGTTTGTCTGTCTGTCTGTCTGTCCCTTATGCCTGCCTAAACCGGTCATCCGATTGTGATGAAACTTTAAAGAATGGTTTCTGAGTTAGTAAACTCTGTTTATATTTTGGTATACACAGGGGTGCGGGGTACAAATGTCAAAGTAATAAAAATATTTAATAATGCATATCGTTGGAAAGCTCTTTAAGAGTACAGTAATGGTTGGACCCATACCTGGGAAGGCTTCTGAGTTAGTAAAACTATGTTTAAATTTTGGTACACAGGGGTACGGGGTATAAATGTCAAAGTAATGAAAACCTTTAATGATCCATATCGTTGGAAAGCTCTGTAAGAGTACAGTAATTGTTGTTATCTACATTTTTAACATATTGTCATTTAGAGGGGGGGGGGGGGAATACTCAAAAGGAAAAATCTTTCTATAATCTATATATATTTAAACAAAAAATGAATGTTTGTCTATCTGTATGTCTCTTGTGCAATATTGTATACTGTACAAGTATATATTGCAAATTGTAATATAAATTTTTCATCTAAGGCAACAATATTTAACTAAATAAAGTATATAAGGTTTTTCAAAGGTAGCAGCTATACATTTCTTATGTTATTTATATTATACTGATTAGGCGGTACGAAGTTCGCTGGGTCAGCTAGAATATTATAAATGCATTAAACTAAATAAGAATTTTAAATTTTCAAAAGTACAGAAAATATATTATTCTCATACATGATTCGAGCAAATTAACATAAAATGTTGCATACATAATTATGCTTATACGTAAATATTTTATAAATATTGTATATTTAAGTTTAACAGTTAATAAACAGTTTATTATCACTATAATAGTATAAAAGTGTTATAAATCATAATTGTAAATTTATTACTTGTAGTGTTGATATTTTATATATTGCGTTGAATGTGTTAACTGTAAATTGTTTTATTATTGACAGTACAGTTTAAATTAGTATATTTATTATTAAAGATTAAACATTTTTAAGCTTAATCAAAAGTTGAATTCTTAATTACTATAGTTGTTTGTCCGTTGTTATTGTCAAATTAACCGTAAAATTACATAATTATTTAATTTGCAATAATAACACTTTATGACTCATGTCTATTTGAAAACATTGTTGACAACCAATTTGCAAATTGACTATAAACTTGTAATAATATAATCTATATTGTTATATACATTATTTACTTTCACGCGATAATTTAACGTATAATAATTACGCTTTTTTAACCTTTACACAAGTCGATTTTGTTTGTGCCTGTCGCCTGTCATCTGTCTTTTGTCGTCAAAATCTTTTGATGGCTAATTAACCTTCTTCCAGTCATCCAATCAAGATGAAACTTGGCACATAGACCCCGCACCAATTAAAAAAGTTCGTGTGGTGTCGCTGGACACCCGGTAGGAACAAAGTTCCTTACATTTTTCATTAAATATAAATTACAAAATCATACTGCTAAGTATATGATGCTAACTACTTACACATGGCGGAGTTAGAAAAAGAGACAAAATTAAAAGTAACTAACTGTTTGTATTAGAGGAGTTAAGGCAAAATTTAAAGAAAAGCATTATTTGTATAATTAAAGCAAGCGTCTTACTATAAATATATATTAAATATAAGAAAAAAGTTGATCATGATGAGTTTATAGTGAAAGAGTATGTTTGTTAAGGAGTTTGGATTGAAATAGGACTGTTTTCTACCTACCCGGCCAATTAATTTAAAATATTATAAAATATATCTCTTCCCTACTCTACAGCTTCTGCTTGTATCAGGATGAAATTTTACATGATTATATTTTATTTATTTACAAAACAAAGTGACATTTTTTGACATATATAACAAAAATAATCAAAGCAAGTCAAGTAACAGGCTTCCTTAATAAAACTTTTTCCCGTCTTTTGAAGCTCAAGTTTACGCGAGCGTTGCGCGTGAATGCTTGGGCGGATAACGTTTTCCCACGAACTCAGCCTAGGCATTGGTAAAATGAACATGTGTACCAAATTTCATCTAACTCTGTGATCTTTTACTCAAGTTATCGTCATCTGTAGATTTCGTGACGGATTTTGCGTGACGGTGATTTTGTGACGGTGATTTTGGTCGTTTTTTTCGGATTCACTCCCGGGCTCCAGAACGTGCCATAAGGAACTTCGTTCCAAAAAATACTTGTGGTGTCGCGGGACACCCGGTAGGAACGAAGTTCCTTACATTTTTCATTAAATATAAATTATAAAATCACACTGCTAAGTATATGATGCTAACTACTTACACATGGCGGAGTTAGAAAAGAGACAAAATTAAAAGTAACTAACTGTTTGTATTAGCGGAGTTAGGGAAAAATTAAAAGAAAATCATTATTTGTATCATAAAAGCAAGCGTCTTACAATAAATATGTATAAATGTATATATATATATGTATGCGCAGGTATAAATAAATATTGAGAAAAAAGTAAATCATGATGAGTTTATAGTTGTTAAAGAGTATAGTAGTTGATAGGAAATAGGACGTTTTCTACCTACCCGGCCTAATAATTTAAAATATCATAAAATTTATCTCTTCCCTACTCAAAATTGTCTGCTTGTACCTACCAGGATGTGCTTTAGACTTTAGACGATGTGTAAGAAGTTTTATTAAAATCGTTTCGTTAGAACGTAAGATATCGGTAAAAACATTGTTTTCTTTATTTTAAACGATTAGGTCCGTTTTAATAAATTTAGCGTTAGCGATCTTTATCACTTCATAGCAGTGTCGGTGTTCGTTTTAGATGAATTAATTAAATAGAATTTTTTCCCGTCCAAAAATTCAAATTTTAAATTTAGGAATAATATCTTCCACTAGAGGGTGGATGCCCTGTGCTGTGGAAGTAAGTCTATTCAGCTCATTTGAAATATCCATAATTATTAAATTGAAATTGAGATAAGATATTTAAATAAATAAAAAATGTATTAAATGGTATAGTAATATGTTGTTACGCGTGAATAGGGTAAATATTATGAAAGATTAGTTTGCGTAGAAATATTTTTTCTTTTGTTTACATTATTTGTTGCTTAGTGATCGTTGTACTTAGAGAGTAAATATTGTTTAAAACAAGGCCTATGAATATTTTGACGTATGTTATTAGGTATAGTTGATTGTATATGCCGGTTACTATATAGTGTGATTGCGTCTCTATCCTGTAAAAGTTTTCATGTAAGGATGTTTTTTATTAAAATCAATAATTATTCATGAACACAAAATTTTTGAATTAATTAGATTCATTTAATCGAAGTGATAACTTGAAAGACTAAGTGTTAATAAAAATCTATTTTTTAGGTAACGGGTCAGAGAAATTAAATTTTAACCAGTACCTACTAAACAATTGTGATGTTATTCAGGAAATAATTACAAGGTTAGTTGTTATTTTTAATTAAATTATATGATTTATAAATAGAATAATACTGTACATATTGATTGTAAAATACATACTTGTATAAACAAAAATAGGCAGATTTGATAGGTTACAATAAATATAATGTTTTTGTTAAATACCGTATTGCATCGGACATAAGACGCATCCCGATTTTCGAACCAAAAATTCATCGAATTTAAGACGCACCTTGTTTCAAAGGGAAAATCTTCCGTTAGCTACTTCTTCTCTTTTTTAGCTACTTGTTCAGACGTCAAATTTAAGCAGTCTACCATAGATATAGTTAGAATATTGAATCTTTATTTATTTAGGTTTAAGGCGCATTTGAATCTATTGAGACGTAAGACAAACGCCATGTGCAATATATGACTTAATATGTAATAAATAATAAATAAATTATGATTGGAGCTTGACAATGGGTCAAGGAGGAGTTGAAATGTATCAAAAATTGCATTAAAGAATGAGAGCGTCAAACCATTGAAAGAATTTCTCAGTGAATCACCACGGTTATTGAGTTTTTTCAAGGTAGGTCGTTAATCAGTGTTACTGTTAGGATGGGTGACACTATAATTTATAGTTTGTTTTTTTATTGGTACTGAGTGTATTTGTGCCAAGTTTCAGGTCGATCGGATGACTCGAGGAGGGTTAATTAGTCCTCCAAAGATGTTGACGACAGATACCCTCAAACAAGCAAAATCGAAACTAACTTTTTACAAAAAGGAAGTCTAAGTCGCACACTCCGTGTAGAGGAGGAACCTCGTTGGTTCCAGAGTGATTTGAACGCTCATCGCCTTGATTCGGATGAGTGACGTTCAGGATTTGTCTCATAGTGAGAGCTTTGAAGAGTGTCCCAATGTCTGGGTGAGAATGCATGTATGCGTTTGTGTCAATGGTTGACTGAGGCAAGGCTACGTGTAAGACCTTTCGACCCCATTTGAATAGGTTAGGATATGTAAGATCCCCCTTGGCGCGCCGAGTTGCGATAGAAACACGTGTGTGCATCGGACCTCCTGCTACATGTAGTTCCTAGTCTAGTTTATATACCTCAGCTGCCTTCCCCAGACACCATACCGAGAACATTCGGCCGTATTCTCCGATGGATATAAACTGAAATTTTCTGACCAAAGCTCCATAACAACATTCAACATTTTCGATGCTTATTTACTTAATAGGACTCATCCCCAGGTTTTATCAAAAGGATTAAGATAATATTATAGAAAATATGACTAAAAGATTAAATGTTATCATTTTAAAGTAAAAAAAAAAAAAAAAAAAATCTGTCCGAAAGAACTAGTACTTTCTAAAACACTTTTTTTGTCCTATGTTTTCAATATATTAGTTTTTCACGGTTACATTTATTAATTATTCAATACTTTATCAAAACCTAGTATATAAATAATTTATCCTTGACGAGGAATCGAACCCTTCCTCTCACCCTTTGTAATCAAATCAATTTTTATTTTATCTTATTTATTATTATTATTTTATTTTATTATTATTTCATTTATTATTATTATTGTAGTTTTTTTATTATTTTATTTTGTTACTGATCTATTGAAGCATCATAATTCTAAGGCACTTCTAGCAATCCTAGAAACTTGAAATATTGTATATAGGTGCCTGCTCAAGACTAATAAAAAAACAGGCTATGCGAAATTAATAAAAAAAATTATAACTTGCACTACTAGCGCTTTCTAGTAGAGAAATTTGAAACTAAATTATAATTTTACTCTCATTAATTGAATTTTATATTTGAACTAGCTTTCACCCCGCACTCCGCGCGGGGATCATGCTTGATATTAGTGGCTATGTTTCTTATAATCATGTAGGCCTAGCAATTAAATCAAATACCTAAATAGTTTTGTTTCCAAAGCCTTCTAGTCTAGGAATAGAATCAGAACTATATTATACATCATTCATTTCATTACTAAGAATATAATAATACTCTCCAAATCGTAGTTTGGACTCTATTTATAAAAAAATATATATATAAAAAAATCAAATCGAAACTAAGTAATATAGTACTAAATAACAATGCTAAAAAATTAGACTGAGAACTCATTGAACAATCATCAACCATTGGTGCCTTAATTTAATTACTAGTCTCTCCATCTCCATTCAATACAGCAGTTGCACCAGTAAATAATTAATAACTCTAGTTTTAGGATAAATTAATAAAATAATAAATACTCGATTTAAAGAGGATTAGTTTGAGGTTAAAGCACTCCAATCAGAAATTAAATCGGTCAACAATTGTGGACGCCATAAGAGCTCAAAGTCCAAAATTTTAAAAAAAAATAGCTCTATTTAAGGTAGAACAAAAAGGTATGTCAAAAATTCAAAGGACCAAAGTTGTAGATCTTTTAAAATCAGTCACCGCTGGCGCAATCAGCTTGCTGATACGACTTACCTTTTATCCACAATAAGCCTCCAAAAAAAAACTTTAATGTGCGTCCACCATCTTCAATTTTTTTAAGGGGGTAAAAATATATTTTTTTAACTTTTCAGATTTTTCCAGTTGGTTTGGGCCAATTTCCGACCAAACGCAAAAAACCGTGAGTTTGTAGGTGGTCTAGAAGTACCCAAACATTTTGATTAGCGAGTCTATGGGGTTTGGTTACGGTGGGTCAATCTAAGTTTTTTAGGTTGTATTTTATACATAGTTTAAAATATCATTGTTAATAACTTTGGTTCTAATCAATAATTTTAGATAAAACCAAGCCTACGAATTGCACAACATGTTTGCACTCACCTCTCAAAAAAAAATAATCAATTTCATTTAGCCAGTTTTGCACCTATAAAGTCTGACTGGGGTGTCAGACAATACATACACGAAAAAAGTTAAGGCCGGATTCGGTTTATGGAATGAATGAAATGAAAAGTATTTAAAAAATTTCAATTCTGACCAATGTACAGACAAAACTTTAATTTTATATACATATATAGATAAGTGTGATTTATGAATACCGAGTAGTGAGCTCGAAGATTGTATACATACACTTCCCGCTCAGTTTAGTTCAATTTGAAAACCCTTCTTCTTAACCAGGGGTCCAAACAAGGGGTTCTAACAGGCTAGATCCAATGAGACATTTTCATTTGGCCACAAATGAACCTAACTACAAGTCAAAGTTATGTTTTTCAATATCAAATGCCATTTCAAACATTAAAAAAGATCAGCACGAGTCTTGTATAAGTATTTTTGGCCGAAATGGATATGGTTTATGAGCTTATTGGCATTTCTTTAGATTGTTACTCCCCTTATAAAAAAATAGAGGGAGTAACAACCTAAAGATGGTATACAAAATGTTCTTCTTTCGACTATTACTCCCCTTATAAAAACAGAAGTGTGATATTCCTTTGTCCCAAAGTATATTGGACTAAAGATACCTTTGACTTAATAGTTATTTAGTCAAAGTCTTTTGTATTTGTAAAAAAAAAACATAGGGATGTAACAATCTAAAGAAGTACCAGTTTATTATCCATATTCCTAACCATTGAGAAATCTGATAGCTGAATGTTGCTTCTTCATCCGGCTTGCTATGAACCATCTTATCCATAACCTTTCTACCAAACAGATTGGACACCCCAGGTTTAATCCATTGTTGTCTTAAAATCAGTTTGATACCTGAATCATTTTAACCTCTGTGAAGTAAATCATTGATTTTTATTAATTTCCTATTTGTATAATCTAATTTTTTTTCTTGTCAACCATTTTGTCACTTTTGAAGAAAATGATTGATTTTTAATAATTCTCTATTTGTTTAATCATTTTGATTAATTCTTTATTTGTATAATCTATTGTTTTCTTGTCAATCATTTGTAAAATCCGATAGCTGAATGTTGCTTACTTCATCCGGTCTGCTATGGATTATCTTATCCAGATCTGGCCCTTCAACCAAAAATATTCGAGACCCCTATTCAAAACAATGATAATTATTTCCTGTACTATTTATACTTATTTTATGTCCTTCCCTTAACTTTTCTATATTTTATCATATTATTTTGTATTTGTATTATAATATAATACATACATTGTTAAAAAAGAATGAGAGGCTAAAAAACAAAAAATTACTTACAAAAAGAAGTAAAATCCCAACTAAAGCACCAGTATTTTCTTTGTAAAAAAAATGAGCCAAATCTCACTTAAAAAGTTGTGAGATCATAGGATTAGCCAAGTCTCCTCCTGTCTAAGTAAGTTTTACCTGGTCAAATTTATCAAGTATAAGTAAGTGATGTTATTTGACTCCCCCCCCCCCCCCCCTCTATTCTCTGTCCCTCACAAACTCAAACATTTTCCTTCTCAAGTTACTCCACACGTTGCCAAGTCAGAAGATTTTTTAAATTTAAACGTATAGAGTGATTTGGGAAGGAAAATGTTAGAGTTTGTGGTGAGTGACAAAGAATAGAGAGGGGGGACAGGCGAATAAAATCACTTACATATACTGGATAAATTTGCCCTAGTAGAACTTACTTGGACGGGGGGAGATTTGGCTAAACCTATGGTCTCACAACTTTTTATACGAGACTTGGCTTATGTTTTTGTTAGAATGTAATTTATCGTATTTATATGAAAACAAAATGTGATCTGTTATTGTAAGGCATGAAATGTGTAAATCAATTTGTTACAAATTTAGCTTACTGCATGATTATTTAGTTACTTATATGTTGAGATAAGCGGAACTCTCCCGACGGAAATTCCAAGGGTCAATAACGTTTGTATTTATGTTCGATGTCAAATTTATTTAAAATAAACGTTTCTTTCTTCTTGTTAGAATGTAATTATTATAATGAATACATCCCAAAATACCTTATTTTATTGATTTATTATTTGAAATGTATTATTAAAGAGGTTGTGTACATAATACAGGTTCGATTTTTTGCAGCAGAGGTGCAGGTACAGGGGAGATATGGGGGATATATTATACCTCCCCCCTTGGGACAAAAAAAATTATAAATAAATTTAAAAAGATGGAAAAACTCGGCCCTTCGGACCCCGCTGGGGGAGACCCCCAGACCCCCCGGATTTTATTACTTAGAGCCCATGGCTAAAACTCAAGAAACATGGAACATGCTTTAGCCGCTTGGTTGTACGTGAAAATCATTAAAACATTTCATAACTCTTCCGCGTCACACATCCGCGTTCCCCAAACGTCAAAAAAGACGGCAGTCTAATTGTGAATATGTCTTATTTATATTTTACACTTTTTTTAAGTGTTTCATTCTAACAAACTTCACCATTTTAACTTTTAGCATTAAACATGCTTTAGCCTTGACCTAACTACCAAAAAGTGTCACGTACTACGTATGATCACGTACTACGTATGACAAGTAGGTAGAGCCCAATATACTACTTCACTTTATCACTATCTTACTTCAAAAACAAATCACAATTTTAAAAAAAAATCTCATGTCATCTTAAACTCTCATATGGCTTAAATCTAATCGAATAACAACAATATAAGAATGAAATAGATTTAAAATAACGTTCATAATGTTTTATTGGTTTTTTTAATGCAATATAATTAACACACTATAATGCTAAATTTTTTTTTTTTTTTACATTTTGATCGGATAATAACATTTTTTGTCCAAGGTGTTTCCTTGCCAGTTCCTATGTGTTACCAACACAAAGTTTAAAAAGCTAGAAACAAACAAATATTTTTTACAAAACAGAAGTGATGCAATAATCTAGTCCACTATTTGCTTAGTATTAAGATACTAAGACTTACTTTTTATTTATGTATTGCAAATTTTAGTCCAATTCTAGTTTCCTAAAGGTTCCCTGGATTTTATCCTTGTCTATTTCAGATTTAGGTCTAAGTGCCTCATTAGACCCAACACAGCCATCGCTCATCAACCAGTCTCTCTCCTTCTCCACATTATTCCGGTTCTCCACTGAAAATTTGCATTGAAATAATTAAATAAAAAAAACAAAACAGATACATATTTATTTTAATTCAAGGAAAAGTAAAAATTTGGTTTGAAAAACTCAAACAAAATTTTCTCATACACAATAATTTCACTGAATTTAAATCACATAATATTAAATTTAATTAATTAATTATTTTAGGTTTTTGGTAGCATTCATACTACGGAAAGTTTAAATTTTAATTTAAATCAAATTATAATTATTATTAACATTAGGAGATAGATAAATTAATTAATTATTTATAAAATTTGTGCAACAGGTGGTTTTTAACATTTCATTTTCGATTTGAATATTTATTTCCATTAATATCTTGAAAACTAGATTTTCCCCAGGAATACCTATTATAATTATTTAAATGAGTTCCATTTGAGAATTGTTAAATTAAAATTGTCAGAACTGTTTTTGAGAAATAATTTTTTCAATTGATTCTTTAGAGTTTTTGTAGGACAGCTCCTCCTTAATTTAGAGCTAAAATTCATTATTTTAAGTCGATTTCGCTTCAGGGTATGATTTTTCTGAACATGTAAGCCAAACCTAATCAAAATTAGCTCAGTAGTTTAGGCTCCACAGACTACAGAAAGATATTTAAAAAAAACATTTTTAGTGGATCTAAAAGTAGGTAAAAAAACTAACAAAATCAAATTTTGAATACATCATATTAGATACATGAGAAAGTAAAATGAAAAAAAGTATTCAAATGATGGTGGCGCATTGCTTCCTCGAGTTCCATTACTGGAAAAATGGCCACATGAGTATAAAATATAATAAGGTAGCTGTCAAAATATAAGTGTTCTAAAAATTAGATTGTACATATGTGTGATAGTCTGTGATCTAACTTTGAACTGCCATTCATTATAATTGGACAAGTTTTTTAAAATTTAGTGATATCGAAAGGAGGCGTATAGGACACACCTTGAGTCATGAAACAAAAAATATTCCACATATGCAATGAATGAAACTAGTAACACGATGGAGAAAGACCCAGTAAGACCTTAGGGGAAAATGTAGAAAAAGAGTTATCCACCATCAGGAAGTTATGGGTCAAAATAAAACATATAGCTCAGGTTTCTACATAATAATAATTGAAGCGAGCGTAAGCGAGCTTCTTACATTCAACGAAATATGCATCTTGTCTGTCTGTCTGTCTGTCTGTCTGTCTGTCTGTCTGTGTGTAACGTTTACGTGTCCGACGATAACTTGAGTAAAAATTGGCCGATTTAGTTGAAATTTGGTATACATGTTCCTCTTACTAATACTCAGGCTAAGTTCGTTGGACAGCGTGATCCGCCCAAGAGTTCGCGCGCAATGCTCGCGTAAACGAGAGGTTCAAAAATTAAATTGGAATTTCAGGACGGGAAAAGATTCTATCATCATCTATTCGATGAGAAGAACATTTTTTACAAATAACATTTTTTAGTAAAACCAACAGCGACACCGCTATCAATTAATAAAGATCGCAAAAACTATTAAAGCGGACCTAAACGTTTATAATAGAGAAAACAACCTTTTTACAGATATCTCACGTTCTAACGTAACGATTTTAATAAAACTTCATATACACCATCTAATGCACAATTAAAATAAGCATGCAAAATTTCAATTTGATTCATGCAGTAGTTTTTTTGTAGCAGAGAAATACAATTTATAATAATTGAAAAAGAGATGTGTGGTTAGAGAAATAGTAAGAATACGGGGTGGTTCCCATACTACTAGCCGCTGTACTACTACCAGACCCACTATCTATCAACTCATCATGATTCATGATTATCTATTTTTTCAATATTCAATACATATTTATTACCATACGCTCGCTTCAATGATAGAGCCACGCGATGCCTAGTAGTACATAATATTAAGTAGGTCATTGCTATATTCTGTGCTTTGGATTGTGGAGGTTACTGGTTCAATACCGACTTGGTGTTGAAGTGGTGTCCATCTGGATGCTGATGGAGAGACAAGCCCCGTGTCATCCATTACATAATATGTGCCGGGTTTGTATAACTACATATTATTTAGTGGTATAATCCCTATGTCAGACGGTTGTGCCACATATTATTGATATTAACATAATATTAGCCATTGAGATTAAACAAATTTAATTGTATCAAATTTATTTTTAAAATAATTTAAAAAAAAAAACTAAATTAATGGTAATGAAAAACAGGAGTACTGCTTTCGGGTAGCCTTTCCTCTCAAGATAAACTATGTCATGTTAAATCTGTCACGTAGCTTACTTAGGGCAAAATTTTGCAACTAGTTTATGTCAAATAAGTAGTCTGGCAATTAGTGAGATATTATTATACGAATAGTCACTGAGTATAAAATATTGTGATTCCACTGTGGATTTAAAGTGTGGTTGTTTGGACCTGTTTCAATGCCTTGTTGGGTCACATTTATTCTTATACAATATTTAATATGTGCAGTAGAAGAGAAAGCAAACAGACGCAGAAGGTTAAATTATTATGGCACTAACACACAATGGGTTAATTGCGACCTCTCATCTAAATTTCATCAAAATGGGTAAGTAGTTTCTAAGGTATGATGATTCGCAAAAATATTGATAGACAGACCCACAAACAGTAACGAGACAAAAATGTTTCTCGATGTCTGAAACATATATCTTTCTAATTTTTTAATTTGGAGTTATAATAAAATGTAGTTCTTCAGAATGATCACAATGCTTGCTTCCGTTGCCTTCTCATATTAGATGCAAAAATAAATAAATAAAAAACAGAATTAAAATGATCAGCCGACTTACTACTGATTTGTTTAAATGTGGGTGCTTTACCACCCAAATCTTGGGGCAGTATGTCTTCACTACAGTATTTAGTCAGAACACTGTGATCCTCAGAGTGGATGGAAATCTGAAACAAAATACTTAGTAACGTTAAATCATCCATTTACTTCAGACAACCCTTCACCCAATGCTCTTGCTCATGCTAGGAATCAGTACCTAAATCTTCTAGTACTACTGCTGTAGTACAAAACCTCATAATAATAAAATAATAGTCGCTTTATAGAGGTTAATTTAACATTGGGGATTTGAAAATTGCACACGTAATTGAGGGTTGTGTAAGCATCGTTCTACTGTACAATACTGCATTTACCATGTAGGCCAGCCATTAAATAAAATTCCTAAATAATTCATTTTGCAAAGCCTTTATAAAAACTAATTAGGACTACATTCATTACATTATTAAGAATACTCTGCCCATTTCAGAGTTTGAAGTCTATTTTCATTAAACGCAAATATTCCTCCATTTAATAATAAGGCAAATGATAAATAACCAAAATTTACCAAAGTTTGTATTTAATCTCACAAAGTACAACACAGTCTTAAAACCGGCTTGGACCTACGGTTTGGAGGTTTGGGGCAGCACCAAGCCTTCCAACTCCCGCCGATTACAAACTCTTCAATCAAAGATCCTTCGTAAAATCATCGATGCTCCTTTTTACGTATCCAACCTCACCCTCCATAATGACCTCAATATTCCTTTTTTCCGTGACCTATCTATATCTAGATACCATAAATTCCACGAGTCCTTATAAAATCACCCCAATCCTTTAGTGAAACTTCTTTCTTCCCAATCCATCCCTGATAATCCTCCTCAACCGCCTGAGGAGACAGTGGCCCCGAGATCTATTAAATATGGAATTTCATATTAACAATTAATTATCAATTAACTCATACTTATCATTCCTTACAACAAACATTTCTTCTTTTTAATTAGTGCTTCTTTTCTCACTCACTTGTTTTTATTGTTATATTTGTTCATATTCTGAATCACTCACGCCAAAAGGAGTAATCAATGGATTATTACCTTTATCATGTAATTCACCGTCTAAAAAACATTGTTATCAGTATCACTTATAGCATTAACAATTTAAGTAGTTGTGATAATCAATAAAGAGAGAAAAAAAAAAAAAAAACTCACAAAGATCTACACAGGTAGTCTCAACATGCGAGACGGTTCCTGTAAAGACTGGGAAGTGTGGAATTATGACACTTCTCCTAATGCGTCAACATGGCATATAGATCCTGTAAATATTTAATAAATCTGGTTCTAATCAATATTTTTTCTTCGTTTAGCCCTTAAAATCAGGTGAGAAAGATAAGTAGGAAAACAGTTAAGGCCGTATTTTGTAATTGCAATGTATGAAATTAAAAAAAAAATCCATAAATTTAGCAATTCTGATCAAAGTATAGACAAAAATAATTTTATATAAATATTGTAAATAGGAGGATCAGTAGAAATCATTAAAATGGAATAAAACAAATAATATCTCTCTCGGTACAACAGCCTGTAGACTGTTTCAGAGAGTTTAACTTAATGGACCATTATTATTTGAAGAGGAATAATTGTTTTAATTACAGTGGAAGCCCTCTTATCCGGCCACTTTGGGACAAAACCCATGGCTTGATAAAAAAAAAATGGCTTATGGTTTAATATGTCAACAGCTGAACAAACTTTAACAGGACAGGTGTCGACAGTTATTGACAAAATAATGGTAAACATACTATTAGTGTACTATAGTGGTAAACATACTATATATCTTTTATATACATGTCTATACAGACATTTTTTAAAAACCACTCTTTTGAATTCAGGAGACCTTAAATGTGTAATCCATTAAGATATCAGAAATATAATTTCATGACATTATAGCACTTTTCTCAATATAATTAATTATATACTCTTACAATGTAAATGATTAAGAGAAAAGTGACTAGACGTTAGGGAGCACAAAAAAAAGTCGCCGAAGAAAGCCGAAGCAAAGGCAGTCGAGTACAATCAGGTCTAGCCCCGCCCACCACTAGTGTCTATACTGTGCAGTGCATTCAACCCTATCTTCTCTTTACGAGACGCAACTAAAATATTTTAGATAAAAATGCTATAAGAACCCCCTCCAAGAAGTCAATCTATTTTTTTTTTACAAGAAAGTATCATGTAGAACTGATTAGGAGAGAGGTTCTTCTTTGGTGTGACACCACGTATTCTAAGAATTCCCAGCAGTTTAAAATATAAACATAACATATAACATTATTATTAGATATTAATAAAAACCCTTTTCTTTTAATATTCTTAATAAATATTATAATATCATAACATGATCCACCGGTGGTCATATTAACAATTTCTTACTAATCGATTTAAATTAAAAAAATTATCATGTTAATATATTTACGTAGAATATTATAAAATCTAGAACATAATCTGAGTATTATTTTAATTTAAGAAGGTTGGTTTGATTTTTGCAACATAACTATTTTTTTTAATTAAATATTTAAATAATAAATAATATGCTAAATATGTAAGATATTTAGTTTATTATTTATCATATTAATAAACATTATATTAATAATTGGCAGTATGAAATATGTATTAATAATAATGTAATGCATAAAATGGAATATGAATTAAAATATCTAATAAAAGCAACCTAATTATTATCAATTTTGTAAAAGATTAATTATTTTATTTAAGATGTCTTTATTTTGGTTTATAATAATTAAAGAGGATTAGTAGTTCCACGTAATTAGCATTCTTTTAATCTATGATCTCGTTAAACATTATATGTATAAGTAAAGGGAAGAGTTAAGAAAGAGTGCGTGTTTAAAGTTCTAGAGGAGTAAGCGTAAGGGGGTTGAGGTAGGCTGTGGAGCGTACCCGATGATTCCCGAGTACTTCCGAGTGACTGTCTTCGGCGACTTTTTTTGTGCTCCCTAACGTCTAGTAGAAAAGTGCCAGTAAGATCCAATATATTTTTATTATTAACATATAGTTTGACAAAGTTTTTGTGCCCCTAGTCAAAAATAAAAGTATTGTGTCACTTTTGGCCCTAAAATTTGCCTCTTTTTTGCTTATCTTTTTAATTATCCATCAAAGCACCGGTCCTATTACTAACGACTAATAGAGGATCTACTGTGCTATATATTTGTTTTAGTGACAAGGTCATTTTCCCTCTTGATTTGTATGCTTGTTCGGTGAATACTTACTCTTTTACTGAGTTTCTCACTTAAGAAATATTTCAGCACATTGTTAACAAACAATTCAGTAACTGGTGACGCATTGAAACAGATTAAGTTTTTCATCCTCACAGGCAAAGCATTCTGGAAACAAAAATTCTCACATTAATCAACCAATAGCAATAGAGTTTTAGCGTAGCTTGATGTTTATTAATTAGTTATTCAGTAATCAAAAAAAAAAAAAAAAAAAAAAAAAAATAGAAAAGATTTTGAGGGTAGTTTGTTGTTGAGTAGTTTGTAGGGTGATTATTGTTTGTTTATTTAGATGTATTAAACAATCAAAAATCAATTGTAATAAAGTTTTTTGGTGATCCAGTTTGTGTGGTGGTCCCTAGTTTTCAGTACTCTTACCCAATAACATATAGTAACTGTGATAGTCCCACATTTTCCATCTTTGAGTCACACTATCTCGAAAAAATAGATTATAGCCACGAATAGAAGTATTTTAAGCATCAATATGTTGGCTTAAAGAAAAACCAAATTGCCTCTGATCAATATAATGCATAATGCTTAACACCTTTGCTCACTTTAATAAGTTAAGGTAGAGAAACAGTGGTTTTTAGTCACAGCACTTTAGAAAGTTAAGGTGAAATTATGCATGGAACAATAAATCAAGATCTTGTGCAACCCATGTCAGAGATTTTATTGATCCAGATGTATCGAACCAACTTCAGGCATCTTTCTCAAGGTAGTTGCAAATTTGAAATACTTTTATAATGAGAAACTTCTTTGAGAATGATCCCTGTAATGGCTTAGAGACACAGGTATTCACAAAATCTCTGATGCGATCTTGCCTGGAAGGTCTAGATTTATTAGATTCTGGTTACAGGAACTTTTGCTATAGAATTATGCATGGAAATGTGATTAATTAGTATATTACCTGATAAATGTTAAAGATACTGGTTGTTTGGGTGGTGATATACTTGGTGAGATACTCCATGGTCATTCCCTTGCAGTCGAGGGCTACAATCTGTCCTGAAGTGATTGGGTGACTCTTGATGAAGATATCGAATAGCATAAAGGACACCTTGGAAGTCTCCTGGAACGAGAAATCTTCCATCTCCTCCTTCCCCTGGGGAACTTTGAATAAGACCACATGGTATCCATCGGCTGTCAAACCAGGCAAAAGCGCAAAATCCCTAAACATGACATTGATTATTGATACCCATCGTATTGATCTCAACAACAGTTTCTATTGAAGCTAAATATTATCTGTTGGGGATATTCTTTCTTAGGATAATTTGAAAACAGGGCAGAATTGCATATATCTCTCTACCTGAAATATAATGGAATATTTGCCTAAGCTCACACTTAGCTTATACTGAGATCACAGAAAACCCAAATGCTGGGGTTTTTGTGAAAACCCTCATTCAGGACCTATCAGAGAACTACAAATCAGTGCCTGGTGGCATTTGAGAATCATCTCCAGGTTCCCAGTCTTGTCTTGAAGGAAGGAGATACTCCCAGCTAATGACAAACTCCCATGGCGGTATCATGGAGTCCTGCAACAAGGTTACTTCCAGGCAATCCTGATAGAACTCTTACAACGACAAATGGTTCCACACTTTGTAGGATTTACTCAACATCACGATATAAATGAGTAACTACTTAACTGATGTGAAGTGGTGTTTATACAATTAAAAATACCAATTTTATTATTTATAGAGCTGAGTGAGTGATACGCCAACCCATTGTAATCCATTACACATAAATATTTGTGTAAGTCCTAAAGCTCACCTAAGCCCTCCATGGGCTGTGGTATCATTAATCTATCTATATTTCAAAATGCTAGAAACAATTTAGATAAGGCAAGACATAGAAAGGCTTACATAACTTGATTCCAATTGATAAGTTTTGGATCTCGGTTTTTAGATGAGAAGAAGAAAGGGTTATTAGTCTTGGCAGTGTAATATATGTCTAATCTTTCCTTCGCTCTCTCTACCGACTTAGAACCAACGATAAACGCCTTCAGCAGCTCTTCATCTGTAACAAGACAACAAGTATTGTGGTAAAGAATAAGAGCACAAGTCACAAGTGGTGTAAATGTCAATAGAATAATAGAAACAAATGATGATGGCCAAGAGCCCAAAGCTAAAATAATACTCATAAAGAATAAAATATTATCATTTATGGCAAAGGTATTAGTTTTTATTGTTCCATAGATATAGTTGTAAGCTCAGAAGCAAGCTTACCGGAGATAATGGAAGCATTGTGAATGGAAGCATACTGAAGGACTAAATATGTTTACTTAATTTGTGGTTTGGTCGTTTCAGTGTGTAGTAGGGTCGTTCTCAAATAAATTGGGCATATCATGTCCCCGACCTTTGAAGACGTGTAACTCAGAAAGTATACGGAAATTTTTAATTTTAATTAATGCGTTCTTTTAAGGAGAACGAAAGGCAGTGGCGGATTAAAGGGGGGCGGGGGTGGCGACCGCCCCCCTTAATTATACTTTTTTCCAATGACAACCAAATTTCATATCAGAAATGCATAAAAGCGCTGTTTTGATAGGTAATATTTTCAAAATTTTCCGAGGGAGGACCCCCGGCCCCGCAATATATCCCCCCCCCCCCCAATAATAAACTTCTGACGATGCCAGGCGTCCCGGAGTTGTCCCGGTTTTGGACTTTAAATCCCGAACTTGTTTCCCGAAAACACTTTTCGGGACGCCAAAATGCCCTAGTTTTCAATAGAGACGCCGATATAGATTAATTCGTTTAAACAAATCCACATATTCTGATAATTTATAGATGCGTAGTTTTAGCAAAATGTTTGTTATTGCCAATCTGAATCAACCACATTTATTCCAATAAAAATAAGTACGAGTATTTGCTTTGATTCGATGGTCTTCAAATAGCTATAATAACTTATCTTAATTAATTTACTTAATTTAACTATTTCTTCCTAAATATAAAATTAGGTCCGTTGTGGCTTAACGGCTCGTAGATATATAAAACAAAAATATTAAAAATCCCCCTTTTGCTTCCGAGCTTACCAAAGGTAACAAACTGTGATAAATTTTCTTTCTCAAGAACGACAATTTTTTTTAGGTATTTTAGACAAAAGGAATGATTAGGTATTAGGTGCACAACTTTTATTGTGTTACATTAACTATACTTTTAAGTTTGTATTATATTTTTTTAAAAAAAAATATATTTGTGTTCCAAAAATTACCTTATTAATTTGGCTCACTTGGGTGAGCCAAAAATGACCCTTTTGCCTTTTGTGACTAAGTATTAAAATCAAATTTTCCCTCAGAAATGCATTTAAGCGCTGTTTTGAGAGGTCATATTTTCAAATTTTTCCGGGGGAGGACCCCCCGCTATATGCACCCTACAATAATTAACTGCTAACGACACCTATGATTTACGGTTAAGATATTTTACTGCAGTTGGGGGGGGGGGGGGGAGGAATCCTGAGAACTCCCCTCCCCCCCTTTCCTTAGGGCTTTCCATACTCCCGAAACCCCTTGGAGGGTCAGATCGCCACCCCCTAGATGACACCCTTAATCCGCCACTGACGAAAGGAACATTTGTCTGCTTTTAAATTTTAAATACAACAATCAACAAAATTTTTAATCAATTTAAAAAAAATAAAATGTCACGTACGTTACTGTCCCCGGGTATATTTTCTAATATTCTCAAAAATTTAACTATATGTTATAGTTGTTAGATTAAAATTATACTTGGTTCAATTGTTTACAGTATCCTTGGCTACAAGAGTCTATAACAGAGTTCCTTCTATTTTAAACGAAGGTATTGTTATAAGTCAGAATATAGCTGTCCCCAACTTTGGTGTAAAAAACTACGAACCGAATAAACTGCATATGGTGGGGAGGGAACAAGTGGGTTGGAACTTATGGATGACGTTTTTAGACCCATTGATGTATACAGTTGTACCTTAAGTTGGCATTTTGCAGTCCTTTCATCAGGAGCGACGCTGCATCACGTCAACTACAAAAACATGGCGCGTATTTTAATTCAATGTCACAGACGTTACCACCTTCTCACTATGAAATGCTATTAATATTAAAATTTAATTGTTGTCAAGAGATAGGTTTTTAGATTCTTATCTTAACGAGTCAAATTATTTTAGCTTATAATATTTTTTTCATACATATATTTCAAAATTGATTTTGATTGTCCCGTACGATACCTGTCACGGACGTTACTTTTTAGAATTTTTTTGGTAACGTAGTTTGTGACTAATTTATAATTTTATTTTCAAATTTGTTTCTTGTCACGATGAATTATCAACATTTCACTAAGAAAAACGTTTGGATGAAAAATTTGGAATAAATTGTGATACAAATAATTGTTACTCATGTTATACGATCTTTTTTTTAACTTAATATTTTTTTATTGTCATTTCTATTATTTTGCGTAAAATCGTTTCTTTTAATAATCGTTTTTTTTAATCGTTTTCGTGCAATGAGTTTTCTTAAAAATATATTTAAGACATATATAAATATATAATATTTAAAAAAATAAGATTTTTTCATTGGTGTATTTTACATTTTTATTTTCCCAATGCAAATTATTTTTCTATGTCACGTACGTTACTCAAATATATGAATTTATTTTTCTTCTGAAAATTACTTTTACTAATAATTTATGCATGGAAGTATATTGTTATGTCTAAAATATGGTTTTATAACAATTGTTTTATCCAATTGCAGCTCATTACTTTAAAATTATCAGCTTTGAAACTAAAAATATTGGAACTTTTCTAATATTGTATGTAACGTATGTGACACCATGTTGGTAATTTTTTTACATTTTACCAATAAAGTTGAATGAATGAGGGTCCCTTACACGTTAAGTGATTAAATTGCTCATTTAGAACGATTATTACTGCAGGAAAACTGAGGTAAGTATTAAATAGTGCAGTTTTCAATGGTAACGTTTGTGACATAAAAATTACGACTTTAAATATTAAAAAAACGTTAAAATATTCAGGATACATAGAACTCGCGTATAATTGCCCGAAAACATAATTAGGATAGTAAAGGGACCAGGGTGTATCAAAAAAGTAGAAATTTTCTAACATTTAATTTTTTATTTTTCGGCATTTAGAAAAAGCCAAATGCCCAATTAATTTGAAAACGACCCATTAAATAAAAAATGTTTATTAATAAAAGTTTTATTTATTAGTTTTTATTTATTAATAAATGTTTATTAAATAAAACTAAAAGCAGCCCCTACACGGTCAAGCCGCTTGATCAAAACCAAAACAGCGCGTCAAGCAATGGTGTCAAGCATGATTGATCGTCTAGGAACCCGTTTGATGCTTGAGTCAAGCCTTGACGGAGATTGATGGAAAGTTTGAATGAGTCAAGCGGCTTGACGGAGCGCTTGATAGTCTAGAGCAATTTTGATCAAGCATTCCGTCAATCACCTGCTCGACACCCCAAATCCTGATTCGAAACCTATCTACACAATACTGATTTATTACAGTCCAGGAGGAAGTTCACTAGTCGAAAACTCCGCTACAAATGAGTGTTGATGAAAAGATTGATGGGATGCTTGATGGTATGATTGATGCGCCCGAAGGCGGCTTGAAGGTCGTGTCATTCAGCTTGACGCGATGTTTTGATCAAGCGGCTTGACCGTGTAGGGGACGCTTAACTTGTGGAGCAAGTTGCAAACTTGTTTCGTTTCTTGGTTATAAATTATTAGTTTTGTCACCTTATAGCATATCACCATTGTCATTAATTGTATTTGTAACCGGCATTGGAAGTAAAATGAAAATGATATTAATAAGGTATATCACGGGACATATACATATTACACATACCCCTTTGAAACATGTTTCAGGTCAAATAATATCTATCAAGTGCATTAGCGTTGCACTGAGTTCTAAAATTAATAAATATTTAATATATAAAAGGACAAATCTCTGTACAAAACCGAATCTAAACCGTGCCCGTGTAGGGGACGGCTAGAGAAGAAAAATAAGCCCAAGATCGAGGGGGTGGTTAAGGTTTTTGCTCTTCCTTCCGAGCGCCAAGAGTCGGTCTAATAATAAATTTACAACAAGTTTTCGAAATAATTCAAAGTGAGATGAGTTTTTTTCTTCCAATAGGATTAAATTTTTAATAGCATTAGGCGGCATTCATACTGCGAGCGAGACCGAGCCGATCAGTCTATTACCTACCAGTCCGCGACCAACCTTTTACAATGCATTTCGGCCGTCAAAAACGCTTAGCTAACAAAAACGCTCGAAAAAAACGCTCGGTCTCTCTCGAACCGATCTTGCTCGGCGTTTAATGAGAATAGCCCCATGCCTAATGCATGGTTTTTTCTCAAGCAGAATCGGCTTCGCTCGGTCTCACACGCAGTGTGAAAGCCGCCTTATATTATCGTTACCTTATACGATCATTATCGTTACACGTGTTTCACGAAATTATAAGTAAAAAAAAAATAAGCCGGTGAGTTTAAATTTATAACCCTCCAATAGATAGTAGTCCAGTCGACAGGTATAAAAAATAAGGGTCTACCTTGCAAAAGGTCATAAAAACTTTTTTCTTTTTTTTATTGTATGTACCTAGATATTAGTTAAAAACCCAAGTTTTCGACCTCCTAGACCCTGTGCTAACCCAGAGGGGGGCCAAAATACGCGAAATTTTAGTGTTTCTTCTAGTTTTTTCTTTATAACTCTTTACCTATATGTCCTGAAAAAAACTGATCGTATCTTTCTTGTAGAGCACTAAATTTGCAACAGTTTTTATATACCACATATTTTCCTAAACCCTATACTTTCCGATATATAGAGCTTCAAAGATGCAATATTTTTTTGAAAATATCAAAAATAACATCTTTTCTGAGGACGAAAGGGGTTATCACACTGCGGGTTATTTAAGAGGGTAAAGGGGTTATTTGTGTTATCCCACCCCTCCCAGTTAGATATTTTGGGTATATTCTACCTATGGAAGTACAAATAACTACAACTAACCACAACTACTAACCACTAGTAACCAATACTAACCGCAACTAACCAACAATAAACTAAATTTTCGGAGTTTTTGTTTATATAACTCTTTACCTATATGTCCTGAAAAAAAAGTGATCGTATCTTTCTTGTAGAGCACTAAAATTGGACCAATTTTTATATTTCACATTTTTTTCTAAAACCTTTATTTTCCGAAATATAGAGCTTCAAAGTTGCAATATTTTTTTGAAAATATCAAAAATAACATCTTTTCTATGAGGACGAAAGGGGTCTATGTTTGTTATCCCTCCCCCACACAGTGATTTTTTGGGTATATTCTACCTATGGAAGTACAAATGACCACCACTAACCTCCGCAACTTGGGTTTAGCAGTTATTAAAAAAAAATATTGCATCTTTGAAGCTCTATATTTCGGAAAGTATAGGGTTTAGGAAAAATGTGGTATATAAAAATTGTTCCCAATTTAGTGCTCTACAAGAAAGATACGATCAGTTTTTTTTTCAGGACATATAGGTAAAGAGTTATAAAGAAAAAACTAAAAGAAACGCTAAAATTTCGCGTATTTTGGCCCCCCTCTGGGTTAGCACAGGGTCTAGGAGGTCGAAAACTTGGGTTTTTAACTAATGTCTAGGTACATACAATAAAAAAAAGAAAAGAGTTTCTATGACCTTCTGCAAGGAAAAATATACTTGTCGACAGGACTATAGTGCAGATAGAGAGCACTTTTACAGAGTTTATATTCAAATACAAAAGTGGCTGGGAAATTAATTAAACCTTAATGTGTGGGGATGGATATTGAAAAACGATGTTGTATTAGAACCAAATAAAACTATGCAAGCTCCCGCTCCGCATTTTCTTTTAAATCTGATCTTCTGTATTTGCACCAAGGGCCAAAGGTTGTGGACCATTGTGTGGATGTAGAAAATTGGGGATTTAATGCTCGTCAATTTGTGGGTATTCAAACGGACAAATCGTGTTTAAATGCCAATACAATTGAAGATATCGTAGAAGACCAATTTGATGAAGGAGAGAATGAAAATCGGTTGGAGACATTTTCTACGGATTATCAGGAACAAAGCGACACAGAAGGAGAAGATGAAGATGCATAGCATAACTCTATTTTGACAGTTTAAAGAAATGTTGAGAGGATATTTTGACCGATTGAGACCGTGGAGTAGGCCTGAAAGGGGATACCACATTAAAAATAACAACTTGCCTACTGCTTAACCTTAAAGGTGGTGTGGAATCAGGGCCGCCGACAGGGGCCGGAGGGCAAGGGGGCAATTGCCCAGGGGCCCGGGCCTCTCTGGGGCGGCCCTGGTTATTTTACAACCAAAAAGGCAAGAAGGATATTGTGATCAGTGGCATAACTATGGGCCCGAAATGCGGGCGGGCCTCCGGTGCCAGGGGGTCCCAAATAAGAAAACAAACATGAAACTACTATCTTTGTACCAATGTCGATGGGGCCCCTTTAGAGCATGATAAAATCTTACTTGGAATTATACTTCAATACCATTGTCAGAGCCCCATTAAGTTCTGAACTCTTTTTTTTGCGATCTTTATCACTTCATAGGGGTGTCGCTGTTGGTTTTACTAAAACAAATTTTGTCCTATCGAATTGATGATAGAATCTTCTCCCGTCCTGAAATTCCAGTTTTACATTTGAACCTCTCGTTATGCGAGCGTTGCGCGCGAACTCTTGGATCACGCTGTCCAACGATCTTATCCTGAGCATTAGTGAAAAAATGTCAACCAAATCGTTCAACTTTTACTCAAGTTATCGTCGGACACGTAAACGTTACACACAGACAGACAGGATACATGTTTTGTTGAATGTAAGAAGTTCGCTTCAATTAGTTTAGAAATTTATAGTCAGCTTTCATAAAGCCATCGGTGTCGATTGTGGAAGAAAGAGTTCAATTATAAAGGTAAGGTACTATAAGTAGACCTAAATAGACTGATGATCTAGATGAAGTAGATTCTACTTAGACATGAAGTAGATTCTACTTTATGTCGGAAATCAACGCGAAACAACTAATTTATTACCTACAATGAATTTAAATTGGTTAAAGAATGTACATATAATTTCAGTAAAAAAATATATGACAAGTTACCAGTAGTGTTGGGGAGGTGAGGTTGTTTGTAAATCCAGTCTATAAGATGCTTCACTCCGTCTTGTAAAGATTTTTTATCTAAATTTATCTCTGACAGAACTTTACTTTCTAATTTTGTATCAGCCATTGTACCAAATTACCTAAAATGAAACATAATATAGTGTGTACAGATACTAGAATAGCATATATAGTTGACAATTCTCCAAGCTATTCAAACATTTATATTTGATAAAAATAAATTGTTTGGTCGAGATATCGTTGGGGTGTGCCATGTGTTACGAAAAGGGAGAATACCAAACTGTGCATTAACCGTGCATTGTGGGTTCAGTTTCCAGTCAAAAATAACGTGCAGGTAGTTTCAATTAAATGGTTAGTGAAATTAGATGTACATATTTATTATATACTAGTTGATTTGGTCCAGGCAGAATGATGTTCTGTGATACGTGTGGATGACTTTCTTCCGTTCTGACCTAGTTACACACCGTTACAAATGTCGCATTTAAGTTTGATTATTGTATTATGTCACTTATAAATGCTTTAGTTGTGGTTAGACAATAATATATTATTATTTTATATTAAACAAACACAGTTAAAAATTGGTTGTATTGGCTAATACAACCAATGTTTGGAATTATGGAAATAATTTCTCAAGATCTAGAGTCACTAGCGTAGAAATGAGTGACACAATTTAATAAGAACATTTTAATTTATATCTTTACCCTGCTGCCCAGTGGAGTTGACTTCGAAATATAACTACGTTAATATGTTTTTTTGTCTGTTAAAAGTTGTCGCGTTACTAATCGCTAATAACGTTTCCACGTTGTAGTTGCAAACATCCATCCAATAATTCTTAACATATACTTGCAGACTTATCCTTACTTACTTATATACTTATAGATACTTACAGCTTGTAGAGGTAAAGAACAAGAGGTTATGGCTCTACGGAATCCTCGACTACTCCTATATATGTTATAGTACCTACTATATAATTATTATAAAGAAAATTAAAATTATAATAAATACAGTAAATTAATATAAATTATTTATAATTTTGGTCATTTTATTCTTTATTGTTTTAAATTTCGAATTATTTTTATCGACCTTCAGATTATTTATATTATAACATTAATTAAAATAATAATACATTAATTAATGATACAATCCAGACAAATACAGGAAACGAATAGTTAAATTAGTTAAATTAAAATAGCCTTCCTGAAATAGTATTATCAAATTATAATTGTATTTAAATTATATTTAATATTTATTTAACTGAAATTCGTGACATCAACAGCCTGTGAACGAATTGAGGTCTGTAAAACATTAATTTGTGAATACAGTAATAAAAACATTAAATGAATGATTATGTTATTAAAACGGTTTTCTTCAAAGCACATTGTCCAATGAGTAAGAAAGAGTAGGATATATGCTTATCTAAACATCAAACTAAAAGGATGGGAGTGAAAGATAAGAATATAAATTAAATATATTAGATAGGCAATAAAAGGGGGTGGAGGGTTAATTGGGGGTTAACTGATGTTAAGAAAAAAGTTTTGTGTAATAAAATCACATTTATGAGACAGTTGCTTCCGTAACCCCGTGGTTGCTCGTACGCTTTAATTGGCAGGAGATCATAAGTTCGAATATGAGTGGCCGCACAAAATATTATATCCAAAATAAACAATAGCATTGGAAATTTTAATTCGACTTACACTAAACATTTTACATTCGTCTCTTGTAAATAAGTTGTTTAATATAGGGGGTAGGTAGTATAACTTAATAAATCTGACTGAAAATTTTTTATAAATCAAATAAGTTTCAAATTTCAGTGAATCACTATTTAGTTTAATGTAGGTAATAGGTTTAAATCTAAATTTAAAAAGTTATAAAGTTTTAGATAAATAAAGATTCTAATAACCTCGAGATATGATTTTTCTGTACATGTAGCATAATTTAATTGACATCGCTCCAGTAGTATAGGCTCCACGTGTCTACACAGACAACAGTCACTTATTAAAAATAACTTTTTTCCGTGGTAGGCTGTGAAATAGTAACTTTAGAGCCTAAAAAACATAGCTAAAATCCATTTTTTCATTACGTGGACTTAAAAAATCTTTTCATTACTCCTAGCTGTAGAGAAAAAATCTTTTACGTCCTAGGCACTAAAAGATTTTTTCTTTACAGCGGGTAGTTGTCAAAACTTCTGTTAGTAGTGCTGCAGTCTTTGTAGAAATGCTTCTAGTACGATAAAAATCCGCTAGATGTCAATGCGTTTTATTTATCTTTTCTTATAGTGTAACCTCATTTTAAGGTTTCTTTTTTTAAGTCTTACAAAAAAAATAAGTATGTACTAATATTTGTTATTATTATATATTGATTAGTGATTAATATTTAATGTTTTTTCATTGTCTGCTACCTCGGAAAAAATAGCATATGCTACGCGACTTTGAAGTGTTTTTTCTTTACCTTGGCAATATTTACTGTCTCGCTTCGCTCGACAGTAAATGTAATTGCCGCGGTAAAGAAAAAACTCACTTCACAGCCTTGTAACATAATATACTATTTTGGACTCAGGGTACCTTAAAATCTGTAAATTCATCAAAATCTTAAAATCGGATTGCCGGGCCATTTCTATACTTTCTCTTTATATCCTACGTAAATGAGAAAATAAAAAAGCGTAAACATAGTGCAACTTTATTGGAGAGAAGTAGTTATAGTCCAGGAGATAGCGTGCAAAAAAATGTCTGACTAACATCAAGCTTGAATTTTGTATACAAGTCAATCTTTTAGCGCCTTTCAAGAATATGTAGACGGCTAAGTTCGTTTGCGGGACATAGCTTGGCAATAGGCATTTGAAAAAAAAAAAAAAAAACCGATGGAGAGCGGCCATGTCTCACCAATTATGGTGGACAATGTGATTTTCATGATCCTGAGTACAGAATTAGTTAGTAGACCAAAAATCAAGTCGATGTTATTTTCACACTTGATAATTTAGTTATTCAAATATTACTAAAAATCAACGTGGTCACCTGTCAAGGGACAAACTAACATCAACTTGATTTTCGGTCTACTAACTAATTCTGTACTCAGGATCATGAAAATCACATTGTCCACCATAATTGGTGGGACATGGCCGCTCTCCACCGGTTTGTTTTTTTCAAACGCCTACTGCCAAGCTATGTCCCGCAGACGAACTTAGCCGACCACATATTCTTAAAAGGCGCTAAAAGATTGACTTGTATACAAAATTCTAGCTTGATGTTAGTCAGACACTTTTTTGCACGCTATCTCCTGGACTATAAAATTTATTACAGTTGTGCTAAAACTTTATTTTGTCGTATGTATTTATTTTTAATTTGAAAATCTACGAAGTTAAATTTTTTAAGATTATGTTGGTTCACAAAAATTGAACGACAGACCGACAGACAGACACGAAACCAAAAATGTTCCCTGATGTCTGAAACGGATTTATGTCTTGGAATTTTTAACATCGAAGACCTAAACATTTTTCGTTCTTCAGAACGATCACATAGCTTCCGTTAACTTCGGTAAGCTCGGAAGTAGAAACTTTTTTAAAAGTTAGATTTTTTGTTTAAAAGCGGCCCTGTCGTAAATATTGTTTTTCAGCGTTAGTGTAGAGTTGTCGTCTTTCTCCTTTCTTTTATTCCGAAAAATGCATACAGTCTTATAATTCATAAGCTCAATGTAATGTCCTACAACAGCTCTATAAGGGGTGTCCCCGACACTGATAAGGGGACAATGGGGGGCACATAGCATCCTAAAATATAGCGCCCTAGTAATAGCTTCCGAGGGTGACGTGCTAAGCATGCAGGGGCAGAACTCCCTTATTTTTTTATTTTTTATATTTGTCTTTAGTTTTATGTTTACCACTCTCCATATTTTACCAGGGTCCTTATTGCTGGTATATTTTGACTTATTAATTCGTTTCTGTAGTTTATTTCTGATATTTTGTTACGTGTGCTTTGAATTTAGTGATGAAAGGCTGTTTCGCAAGTTGGACTTTTTTTCCTATTAATACCATCTACGAGTATGCTTTAGTGATCCATGCTAAGGGGCTGAATTCTAATAGTTTCTTATATTTTGTCAGTATCTCAATAAATCTGTCTGTATTTTATATAATAAATTTGTTAGCACACTTTCCCATGTTCCAGTTTCCAATGTTTTATGTATTTGTTCATGATCAAATTACGTTGTCGTTATCTCAATCTATATTTCAGTTCTTAGTTTAGTATTGGAATAGAATCTGAGTATCTGAGTATAATCAGTTGATCAGTATAATCAGTTATTTTAGTTTCTAATATTATAGCATCAAAAATGCTGGTCATGTTAGTTCGAATAAAACTATGATCAATCAGTGCATGATTTGGTCGCGTGAGTTACTCTGGTCGGTGGGAATGCAAGATTTTAATTTATTTTGAATCATTATTGAAAAGTATTTATCGAATTCTCTATTTCTTCTTTTATCTAGTACTTTGACATTAATATCCTTAAGTAGTAGCTTTTGAAATGGAGTAAATAGAGGAAAACATAGTCCTGCAGGTCCTACGCATGCGCGAAGCACGTACAAAAATAGATTGTAAAAATTTAGTCTTCGTAAACATAGCTATAACTTGTCTTTTTATAGAATTACTGTAAAGAACTCGAAATTTGTTCTTTCTAAATAGCCTTATCCCTCATAAACCAAAATCAATAAATGTTGAAGGTTAAAAGTTAAAATTTTAAGTTATTAATTGTACTTGTTTTCTTCTTCACAAGTAGTTCCCGACTGCATATTGATGAACATTATTTATGTCTTAGAATTTAAAAATATCTAGAAAGAAATTTATTTCAGACAAAAGGGGACATTTAAGGTCTTGCGTCTGTTAGTCAATAGATTGCTCTTAAGAAATTACTTTTTTCAAGGTTTAAATTTCTTATTTAGCGTTGAATAGCTTATGTACACCGGCCATAACACTTAGGGTTTGAGATTTTAAGAGAGACGTCTTTTTTTATTATAAGAATATAGTTTCCTAGACAAGAAAAAAAAATCAGCTATTTTGTGCCACACAAAATGGAGAGTTTCTTCGGGTCTAGTGGACGTCATTGGGTCTGTTTCGATTTCCAGTGGGATCATATTTATTAAACTTTGAGAAATTTGCCTAAATTACAAACAATTCATGGAGTTTTAGTTCACTCTTATAAGAGCAGTGGTCATGAAAAATGAAGGATCTATTCAATTCTCAGCGAGTAGTGAACTTTTTATCAGTATAATTTCCAATTAATAGTCAAAACAACCAACTATTAGTATATTTCCCTTTTCTTCTTAGAAAAAAAGAAATTAATAAGGGAGGTTTCTTTATCTTATAGACACTTGGCAAAAAACAATTATCGCTAGTTACACTGATATAATGGATGATGAACGAGGATGGTTGCTAAAATAGTGCTGCCTGGCTCCACTCTGGCAATTAGTATCATAGAAATAAATTCCTCTTTCCCTGGAAATGCGCTGAGGCAAGAAAGCAAGGCAACTGTCTAAGATAAGGGAATCTCCCTTACATATGCTATTATATTTTTACGATTAAACATTTATGATAAGATGAGTAAGTATGAAATTTTACAGGTGTGTGACAAAATAAAATATACGCTTCAAGCCATATTAATTTCGAAACGTTTCGACCCTTCATAAGGTCATATTCAGTCTGTTTTAATTTTAATTTTAACTTCTAATTTTACTTTAATAAAACAGAATCACTTAAGACCTCACTAATGTATAAGTTAAATTTCCATACTGCTACTATTATTAATTATTACAACATCATTAATTCATCTTTTATATAAAAAAAAATAATAATAATAATTATAATAATAATAATAATGATATTTATTGAGAGAAGAGATTACTTTTGTCCATTTCCAGATGATTAAAATAAAAAAATGCTTGTAATTAATTTAAGAATAATTGGTTGTTCCAGCAATAAAACAGTAACAGACTGAAGAAGACCTTACAAAGGGTCAAAACGTTGTAAAATTCCATCCCTATTCAACTTATCATAATTACGACAAGGTGGTGTTAAACTCTACGTTAAATTTTCGATTAAACATTTATTAAAATATCTACATCAAACAAATTCATAATGAAGACATTCTACAAGGAGAAGGTAGTGTAGTTAAGTAAGATTTTTAGTTTAAGTAAGCTAGTTTAAGCAGTGGCTGTCCGTAGTTCAGTCTATGTCAAGTTTGGAGAAAGGAGCCTCAAGTTGTCGAGGGTTTTCAGTGGATTTCGGTCGTTTAGTTTCATCAGCTCCTGCTGATCCTTCACTAATGAACCAATTTCTCTCCGTTTCAAGAGCTGCCTTCACATCTTCTATAGAAATAGATATAAATTTGATTAAAATTACTAAATTTATCGTGTAATTAATTAGAATCATATGCATAATCAAGGTATTGTCAAGCCATCCCGTTACATACCTAAAAATAAACAAATAAAATAAATGCTAAATAAAGAAACTAACGAATCAGTAAAAACGTAAAAAACATAATCGAAAATTTAATTATTTATTGAAATATTTAATTTAATTACTTTGCCTAAATTATAATGCAATATTTATGTAGTTCTAGGAAATATTGCCTTGATTTTTTATCAGATCTCTAACCACCTTTTTATCAGAACTCTAACTCTTTTTTATCAGAACTCTAACCACCTCTAACCACCTCTTACACACAAAATTCTAGCTTGATGTTAGTCAGACACTTTTTTGCACGCTATCTCCTGAACTATGAGAAAATAGCTTTTAACTCAAAGAGTGAAAGGAGAAATCGGGTTGATTCCCCGCCGGGAAGGAGTTTTTTAAAAATAGGTAAATTTTGAATAAAATTATCAATATTAATTATATGAAAAACACTGGACCAAGTAATTATGTACTGGTATATGAGAAAGTTTAGTACTGTTTTTATTGGACAGAGTTTTAATTTCTTGGGTCTTTGAGAGATCAAAACTAACTTATTGTAATTGTATACATTATTTATGTTTCTAAATTCTCTGTATTTCTTTTATGTGTATTCAAGAATTGTATTCTTAGATTTGTTTATTTCAAATCCAAAGCTGTTGTTAGATTAGACTCTGATCCCTTAATGACCATATTTTTATCCTCGATTACCACTTTTGCTCTTTGATTCTCTATAAAGTTGGAAAGAACCTCGACAGAAACAACTTAATGTTCGTTACCAAAGATTTGATTCAATGGTGGTGCTTGGCCTCCGTATTCTTGAGGTAACATTTCCCTAGGTATCAAGTCCGGTATAACTTCGTCATCTTTAGTGCAAACGTAAATCTAACAGAAATAAAATAAATAAATTAATAAAATCTCAACATTTAATGTGAGGGATTCATCTAAAGAAAAACTGCTTTACCGCAGTGCTGAAAAGTTTGCACGGCTTCCTTTAATTTATGTAATTAGCCTGATCAACACAGCATTATAAAGTTAACATAGGATCGAGGACTTACAACATCTACTCTATGTCATGGTAATTGTAATAAAACATGAAATGCACTTCCAAGGATTAAAACCAAATACACTCTCCACATCTAAGTAGTTCAAACAAAAATAGCTGGAGATATTTTAATTTTTAAAAAAAATGAAGTTATATAGTCTTAATCAATGACGTGATTATTACCCTTTTTCTTAGTTTTTTGCTGAAAAATAATTTGACGACGGTATTGAAAAATGTTACTGCCAGTGTCGGTGTATTGATCAAAACCATTGCCTTTAATCTACCTGGCCACGCTTTCTAAAACATATATTATACAATGCAAAAAATCATAAAAGCAAGCAAATGTTAGAGAAAACATTAATATACATCTTATGAGGAAACGTCCGAAAAAAGCCTAACCAACAAAATTAGTTGCTATTATTTAATTTTATAATTTCGAATTGTTACAATACTTTAGGTCTGGATTTTGAGTATAATATATTACTTAACATTTCAGCACTTTCCATTCTGGTATTTCTGATTAATTTTAAATTTTCAATATATTATACATCAGGAATTTAAGTTGTAGCATTTACTATTGGAAGTTAACCTGGTAAACCAATAATTAGTCCAATGCTTTTTAAAACAACCATACTAAATGCTGAAAAGTACAACTACTACAAAATTAAGCAGACAAATTTTACTCCTCCATTTTTTCAACAACGTAGGTTCCACGAAATTTCGGTAAAAACAACAAAACTCCGTGTGTTACCATGATGAGATGTCACTTATTTTACCTGATATATATTTATTGAAGATGCAATGATGGTGGGTGTACACTTTAAGATGAATTTCAAATTAACTCCCTTACAGTCGATGATGAAGCAATGTCCTGCCACCACAGGTTCTTGACGCAGTTGATGATCTAATATCATGAAAGTCAATTTAATGTGCTCCGCCATGTTAAAGTCGTCCATTTCTTCTCTAGTAAACAAGAAACTAGTGCAAGACACTTTCCACCCTTCTGACGTTGTTCCAGGTAGGTATGCACACTTCCTGGAACAATCCAACAATACAATTTGCATCTTCATATTGCTTTATACTTTCTCTCTATAATATAATGTACTAGCATTCTATAATGCTCCTTGCATGAGCCCCGCCCGGGTTTCATGCTCGGAATCAGTGCCTAGTTCTCCTATTATCATGTAGGCCAAGCGGTAAAATGAAGCGCCTTAATAGATTCAACTTAAATAGTTTCACTGGCTTTAAAGAATAAAATACACAGTGAATCACAGTTAAGAGTCTATTTATTACATGCCAAACATCCTCCATTTCCATTTTAGGCATGATAAATAAAAAAACCAAAAAAATAAAAATATTCTTAATCTACTCCTCAAGAGTTTTCATATAAGATTTAAAAAAAATCGAACGCGGGTGCGGGGTCCAAGAATTTTTCCTCACCATATATTGTCCCATAAGGTATATTGGACTCGGTGGCGTACCAAGTTCTTGTGGCACCCGGGCAGGATATTGTCTTGTCACCCCCTCAGAAATGATGTTGGGGTGTTTTTTTTTCGAAATTCAATTTTTAAGTTTTTGGTAGTTTTCATACTACGGAAAGTTTAAATTTTAATTTAAATCAAATTATAATTATTATTAACTACAGGAAACAGACAGTGAAAAATACTCTCCAGCGCCGGGATTTGAACCACGGGTCTCCTGCATTTCCAGTACAGATGCTCTTACCAACTAAGCTACGCAGGAGAATGATTTGTCACTGCCGTAATCGATAACTAGTAACGAATCCAAGTGTCCCGTGGTTCAAATCCCGGCGCTGGAGTGTATTTTTCACTGTCTGTTTCCCGTAGTTAATAATTATTATAATTTGATTTTTTTTCTTTCCGCTACAATGACACCCCTTTGGCTCGTGGTACCCGAGGCGGCCCGCCCCCCACGCACCCGCCATGGTACGCCACTGATTGGACAAATTGTTCCTTTGTCTTAATATTTAGTAATTTAGACTAAGGAATATAATATATACTATTCTGTATATGTTCCTTTGACAAAATAACTATTAAGACAAAGGGATATAGCGGGGTGCTTTAAAAAAGAACCGAAGAAGGAACTAAATGATTGCGAAACGTCGGTAAATCCATAACTTTGATTTATACTTTTGACTGATCCTCAATTTATATTTTATTTACTGTGGATAAAGAACTGACCCTGTTCGGTGCCACTCTATGTCAGTAGGATCTCTGTTACTGAAGAAGTTCGGGTACTTGGTTCTTGAAGTGAAGTACTTATCTAGACGAGGCTTCGCTCTCTCTACAGACTTGCAACCAATGATAAAACCCTTCAGAAACGCCTCATCTATAAATAACTCACATAATCATAAATAAATGTAGTTTCAACTACGAAAACCCAAAATTTAGCTACTCAAAATCAATATTGTTCAAAATCTAAAGGTCAGCCAAGAAGTGGACAATCTGAGTAGTACCCTAATGTGGGTTTAGTCAGTTTTTAATAAAAATAAACACCCAAAAAACACTAGAAATTCGCTAATGATTAAAGATTACTTTTATTTTAATTAATTGTCGTGGGAAGCTGTCATTTTGAAAATAACAAATATTAGCCCCAGGCTATACCGACTTCGGCAATACTCGAGAGTTCCGATGTTAAACGAAGCTAAGTATACAGTATTTCCCGAGTGCCCACTTCTTGGTCGACACTTCTGAGCAGTGTTCCTGTTCCTTACACTTGCTACTTTTTAGTGATTGCTAAGTATCTTATTCTTCCTCCTTCATCTATTAACTTCATTCTCTTTTAATTAACCACCCCCGGACAAAGACCACCAAGACAACCGACAGTATTCGTAAACCTTCGGTTGGTTTAGCGGTCGTCCGGGACGTTTTCGACCACTGTTAATTCGGTTAGTAACAATAATATTACCTTCTGCTAAGCTATTTTATGTGATTTTTTATTTTTATTCAAGGTGGGTTCATAGCACGCGTTCCTAAAGAGCGTCAGATTAAGCTAAATCTGATATAAAATGACGAAACAAAAGTTGGTTTCGAACCAACTTTCTCGCGTTGACGCTAACATGAATAAACGCTGGAGGTTTTACTAAGAAAAAAAATTATCTATTAATAAAAAAATAATTGTCTTCTCTTAGAATAGATGAAGGTAGAATCCTCCTAAAATTCTTATTTTAAATTTCAAGCTCACGTTTACGCGAGCGTTGCATGAACGGATAAAGCTGTCCAACGAACTGAACCTTAGCATTGGTAAAACGAACATGTAATGTAGGTATACTAACTTTCAACTAAAGGAGTCATCTTTAATTCAAGCTATCGTCACATGCGTCGTTACTGACAGATAAACAAACAGACATGGTGCATATTTTGTTAAATAAATTATGCTTGCTACGTTCACTTCAATAATTATAAATATATTATATTTATAATTATATAAATATGTATTTAGTAAATTAGTAAAAAAAAAATAGTTGAAAACTTGAAAAATATATTTTTAACATTACCTGTAATGTTAGGCAGATGTGGCTGTTGACTGAGCCAGTCAATAAGATGTTTGACACCGTCTTCTAAACACGTCTTCGTCATGCTTAACTCTGACAGAACTTGCTCTTCCATTTTTATTATATTTATTCGATTAACGTTGTAAATTTTAAGTAAACTGCTTTAAGTAAAGTTTTAAATACTGTGTTTCCTGTTGATGATTTGAACTAAAATATAAATATGATGTAAATGTAAACTATGAAAAACTAATTGAACCTTTTATTATTTCAAAACTCAGTGTTTATCGGTTTATCGTCAGAAAAACAAAATTGCAAATGTTTGATACACACAGTTATCAATAATTGGTTATCCCCAGAGAACTGACAAATATTTTTAATGAATCTATGATTGAATGACAACACCATCGTTTAAATTTTATCAGTACGACAAACTCGTATACATATTAGTGTGAGCGAATTTCAGTGAAATATAAAATAATTATTTATAATTAATTATATTATAAATAATTATATTATAATAACAAGTGATTGTTTACATTTGATTTTAGATTTTCAGCATAATCAGATTTTTTGCTTCCGAACTTACCAAAGGTAACGGAAGCTATGGGATCCTTCTGAAGAACGAAAAAATGTTAGGTCTTCAATTTCAAAAATTCCCAAGACAGAAATCCGTTTCAGTCATCAGGGAATATTTTTTGTTCCGTGTTGCTCAATTTTTGCGAACCAACATATCTTAAAAACTACTCGTCTGATTCTGATTCTGTTGAAATTAGGATGTTACGTCAAAATTAACCCATTGTTGGTCCCATATTAGTATCATTCTTATGCGCCCATTTGTTTCTTTTCCACATGCGCGCAAACATACATTTATTAACATTTATATCTGTATTTAAATTATCTGATGTTTATGAAATTTGGATGGTTTGTCGATAGTAGCTCGCAGATAGCCCCCGATTAATTTCAACCGTCTGCGCTCTTTAAATTTTGCTAAATTGATACTTTTTTTGTAAAAAATCAGAACAATTTCGAAAGATTTAAAAAAAACGGGGGAAAATTAAATATATTGGATAATAATAAGTTTAAAAGCATAAAATCATTAAATTTTACGAAAATAGGACGCCTGGTAGCTATGTGCCACACTAATTGACAGAGTATTTTTTATCAATATCTCGGAAACTAGATTTTTCCCGGAAAAACAACTTATATGGTTATTTGTCATTAAATGGACTACAACATATTTTTTTATACCAAATCGTCAAATTCGTTTTCGAAAAATAATTTATTTTCACTTTTTTCAAATTTAAAGTTGAATTAATTTCTCTATTTTACCTGGGGGTATAATTTTTCTGAATAAGAAAATGATACAATAGTAATAAAATAAAAAAATCCTCCAACACGTTTCCCTTTGTTTTAAGCTGTTTTCTTTGAAAACAATTGAGAAATTGTTTGCAACCATACTATAATAAAAAGTAACGTCCTTGCTGAATTAAAGAAAATAAAAGATATTTTTAGAAGTTTTAATTGGTTAATTTATTTTTAAATGGTCACGAATGTGAATTAATTGAATTTTTCAAAAACAAATTTGCATTAAACAAACACGATTGTGTAATAGACTGATAAATTTCACTCTTTTTTTATTGTTATCGGAACTGTTTTGGAAAAACAAATTTATATCGACCACTAAAATACGCTCAAAATGAATAATTATTATTGGATAATAAGTACTAAAACTATACAAAACTGATAATTACTTGAAAACTTCAAACAAACACTTTGCTTGCTTTACTGCAACTTAAAGGTCAATTTACAGTGTAATACTGTTTGGTAAGTTTGTACAACAGATGGATGTAATTGCAGTTATATAAATAATATCTTATCACTTGACACTCGGATAAAATTATAATGTATAAATATCCCTTATCTATATCAAAAGTATGCAGTATTTATCTCCTTATCGACACAAAAATATTTTTGAAATATTTTTGGGATTTAAATAGAGTATGAATATCTATGATAAGCAGGTTTTGTTCTATTTATCGGACCGATTTTTAGTTATGAATGTTTGAAAAATTTTCAAACGACAGACCAACAGACACGAGACCAAATATTTTTCCTGTTGTCTGAAACAGATTTATGTTCAGAAATGAATTGGAGAAAAATATTCGTAATGAAAATCATAATGCTTCCATTACTTTCACGAAGTCATATTACGGATTGTCAGGATATATATACATGTTTTTTAAAAAAAAAAAAAAAAAATTAAAATATAATTTTTTTAATATCTATGACAATCAGATTTGTGAGCTAAGCTCTTATGCCAATGCTAAACTAAAACAAGAAAAAAAATATATAAACATTTAAACATAAACATATCTCGTTAACAAAGTTCTTAACGGCTCTTTTCCAAGAGCATCTGAGATAGTCAATCAATAAAAACCACTTAATTAATAAGCTGATTAACCAATGAAAAATGTATTCAAAGTTGCTAACAACTGCAACACAATAGTTATTTATGCACCTAGGGAGTAAAGTTAGCCATTATTCCCTGAGCGAAACAGTTAGTTCTTGAGGCGCAGCCGAGGGAATAACGCCAATTAGCTCCCGAGATGCAGCCGAGGGAGAAAATTATCGCGAGGGGAATAATGGCACTTTACTCCCGAGGTACATACAATATTTTATCTCTAGTAGGGAGAAAATACACATTTTCATCCACTGCTCAGTTTTTATATATTATTTGAATAAATAACAATAATTGTTAGCACTTTTAATAGCAGATATAAGAGATTCAATATTAATAACAAATAATAAAAAAAAGAAATATAATAACAAAAATATTAATAACAAAAAAATAAATAAATAAATAACAAATAATAATTGCTATTAAGCTCAAATAGAAGGGTATTTAGATGCAGGTTATAAACAATGATAACAAGGCCGAAAAAGCAGTGTCGCCAACCTGATTTCGACAATTTCATTACATTAGCCATTCATTCTCTTCTATTTATAAAATAATTAAGTTGGAAATCCTTCTTTTTCTCCATACTTTTGAGTGCAGGGAAGAAAGACTTACTTTAGTCCCTCTAAACAAATCCAAAATCATAACTTTTTATCCCTACTGGAGATAAAATAATAGACAGTTTAATGGTGGTTCAGTCAATATTTAGTTTTGTGAAAGTTCCGTGAAGTTGTTGGGAGTTCTTTTCAGATCTCGGTCTTCTGGATTCATCCGTTCCCAAAGATCCTTCGTTCAAAAACCAATCTTTGTCCGACGCAAGTGCTTTTTTCGTCTCTTCTGCAGAAATAGAGAAAATTAGAGAAAAAATTATAAAATTTATCGAGTAATTTATTAGAATCATAATAAGAACATAATTAAAATATTGTGAGGATGTATATATAACCACGCCGTTGAACAGCTATAATAAATACATAATCAAGAAATAAAGAATGAAGATAGCAGGAATAGCGGGATTCAGCCAATATTGTGGATTAGGAAAGGACACTCTAGAGACTATCTGTTGTCGGTACCCTAAAAAGGATTCGTTCCATGTTTATTAGGACGGATCAAACCAATCGACAACACGCAATGCTGGAGTGGGGTGTCTATAGTAGGGAGTTTTAACTATCTGCACGGGTTGGAAGAAGAAGCACAAATTTCGATGAAGATGTAAAATCTCCATGACGCCGACGAAGAAAAGGAAAACTCCCAGATGGCGCTTCATCGACTCTCACAGGCTGCAATTTTAATAATTTGCAGAATAGCATATTGCGACCAAGCGGAAATTGACGTAGGAAGAAAACGGGTAAATTACCCCTACCCCATAGAAAATGGAATTCGTGCCGTCTCCCAATAAGTCACGAAGCACTGTGACTAAGCTGGAATGCAATAATCCGATCCACTGCTTTCATACGGCTCTGTTAAAAGAATTATTAAAGCCCACTATAAAGTATAGAAATTAAGGAGTCACAGCTAAAATAGGCAGACGAAGCGGTAGCAGAATCTGGTGGAGAAGTCAACACTACATACGAGTAGCAAAGTAGAAGAGAAGCTGTAGCATGCTTTCGTTTAACGACGGGGCATGATTATCTCCAATGGCACCTGCAAAGGAAAGGTTTGGTCCGTTATGCCAAGTAGATGAGATGGATAGCCTGCATATTCCAGTATGCCAGTATGCACCGCATTGACAGATGTCGCCGCGAATGATGTAAATAGTAATACCGACCAGACAGAGCCACCGTGGAAAAACTTTATACTTACACCGTGATAACTTTAACTTGGACTGCCAGGCGCAAAAAAAATTGTTGCCGATCGCATATATAGGCGTTGGATGAAATAACATTTTTAAATTTACCAACGTTTCGTAATAATCTAATTCCTTAATCAAGCGATAACACTCCGCACATTGTGAGTTCATCATAAAAAAAAAAAAAAAAAAAAAAAAAAAAAAAAAAAAAATTGAGCCAGTTGCTGGCAATCTGTAGTCCAGAACAATTTAAAATAAAAATATCATTGTTATAAGTCCACATCTAAGCAAAATGGAAGGAAATGGCTATTATAGATGAAGTCAGGGTTGTAAATCCTATAAGCTATAACATGGTAATTGCTGACCGATTTTAATAACTAGTACTGATAGTCACCGACTTTGTGTCTTCCAGTGCACTCTGCTAATAGACCACTATAGCAAACGTTTCATGGATTGATCAATCAACAATACCACGTCTTTGCTATAATTTTTTTTGTGTTCTTATAATTAAGTGCACAATGGTGCCAACCACTGGCTCACTGCCAACAATTAGCTAAATTACCCTTTTTATGTTTTATAACTAGGGCAGTAATGTTAAGTTATATTAATATAACCTAACATAAGTAGATAACCTAATAAATAAGTAAATTAAGAAAATTAACCAAAAAGTTGATCTATTGATTTGTTGTAACCTCCGTAGTCCTTAGGTATAAGCTCCAGTGGTATATATTTTGTCAATATTGTGTGATCTTCAGAATGAATTATAATCTGTAACAATATATGTAATACATACAATTAATTTATTGTAAGAGTGATTTAAAGTGAATTCCAATTTAAGAATTGAGGGTAAAATGTTGGGATCAAGGACCAAATAAAGTAAAAATGATCATATATAAGTGTAGACCAGAAAATGCGCTTTGTTTTCCACATGGTTGTAATTCTTGAACAGGCTACTCTTTCTTATTATAAATCGGTTATAATATCTAGTGAAAATTATTTTAAGATACAGATTTTAAAAACCACCGTTACAACGACAAGAAAACGTTTACGTTTACTATAGTCTTTTTTGGTGTAAATGGTTTTAAGCCACTGGCCTACACGTTAGAATTAAAGAAATTGTGTTTTATAATGAGAAGTGTGAAGGTCGTCGTAAACTATTAATTTTTTTTCCTTGTACCAACTACGTGTTAATAGTAAATTATGTCGGAATTCTAACCATTACAGTCAATTTATCAATGCATCAAAATAAAACTAATTATAACTAATTGCAGTATATATAAATTATGACTGTCTAAAAGTGAGCCTGTGCAAATCAAATTAAATTACTTTATAGGTTAATAATTGTACATTTAACTTAATAAATTCAGCAGAGCGTCGATTATCCAAACGTTAGTAATCTGAACGTTCAATTATTTAAACTGGCTTCATGGAAAAAAAAAAAAACCACTGCTTCATTAATTCTTAAAAGAGCATTGTCAGCTGTATAATTATATTTTTGGAACGAAGTTCCTTATGGCACGTTCTGGAGCCCGGGAATGAATCTGAAAAAAACGACCAAAATCACCGTCACGCAAAATCCGTCACGAAATCTACAGATGGCGATAACTTGAGTAAAAGCTCACCGAGTTAGATGGAATTTGGTAAACATGTTCATTTTACCAATGCCCAGGCTGAGTTCGTCGGAAAACGTTATCCGCCCAAGCGTTCACGCGCAACGCTCGCGTAAACGTAAGCTTTAAAAGACGGGAAAAAGTGTTATTAAGGATGCCTGTTACTTGACTTGTTTTGATTATTTTTGTTATATATGTCAAAAAAAGTCACTGTTTTGTAAATAAATAAAATATAATCATGTAAAATTTCACCCTGATACAAGCAGAAGCTGTAGAGTAGGGAAGAGATATATTTTATAATATTTTAAATTAATTGGCCGGGTAGGTAGAAAACAGACCTATTTCAATCCAAACTCCTTTAACAAACATACTCTTTCACTATGAACTCATCATGATCAACCTTTTTCTTATATTTAATATATATTTATAGTGAGATGCTTGCTTTAATTATACAAATAATGATTTTCTTTTAATTTTGCCTTAACTCTGCCAGGTACAAACAGTTCGTTACTTTTAATTTTGTCTCTTTTTCTAACTCCGCCATGTATAAGTAGTTAGCAATGTATACGTACTTAGCAGTGTGATTTTATAATTTATATTTAATGAAAAATGTAAGGAACTTCGTTCCTACCGGGTGTCCCGCGACACCACACGTATTTTTTTCATTATGTACTATAGATAGGGTTACCATACGTCCAGATTTCGTCCGGACTGTCCGGATTTAAAACATCTGTCGGGTTTTGCGTCCGGATTTTAAGAAAAATCAGAAAGCTAAATTGGCTTCCCTACCAAAAGAAGAAACCCTAAAAACTACTGAGAAATGGAAATAAATATTAGAAGTATTTTCTAGAAGAAACGTCGCTTTTTTTTTAATATATTTAAAATAGTAGAATTCGTCATGTGTCTGTTCCCACTGAACGTATTTTTTCAATGATGGGGTCTATTTGGACGCGTGAAAGAGAAAGATTATCTTTGTCAGTTGTAAAAGAGCTTCTTAATATTAAAGCAAATTCTATTATCACATGCCCAGAATTCCACAACAAAATCAAAAATGACAAGCCTTTTCTAAGGAAAATTAATTCATCTGAAAAGTATGATGGACCCAGCAGATACTAGCTAAAGTTGAATATGATATTAATTAATTGATCAATATGATATTAATTAATTAATCAATTTCACAAAAAAATAATAATTCATCTTTTTTTGCAATTTTCCCTCTGACCAAGAACTTAAAGAAACTTAAAATGTTGTATATAGGTAGAGTTTAATGTACAAATTAAGGAAAGATTCAAAAAATTCTGTTTCTTTGCCCATCTAAAGGCTATTAGAAAATCCGCGTATTCAAAATTAATAAAGAAATTAAAACTTGCGCTACTAGCGCTACCTAGTAGAGATCTTTAAAACTAAAGAATTATTTTACTCTCATTTAAAGAATTTTTACATTGGAATGTTTTTGAGGTTGATGAGGTTGACACTGATTTGACCTTATTGCTCGAGATAATTATTTAGTTCAATTTGAACACCCACCGTGTTCCATGCCTTGTCTTTGTGTTTCAAGCCCTCTCTTCTAAACAATTCTTATTATTCCTACTACTCTTTATTTACTAATATTTTTTTCATTATCTTTCTATTATAAACTTACAAATAAAAGTGAAATCCTAAAAAAAACACTTATGTAAAAAAATAAGCCAAGTCTCACGTAAAAAGTTGTGAGATCATAGGTGTAGCCAAGTTTCCCTTCCAAGTATGTTCTACTAGGCCTGATTTATCCAGTACAAGAAAATGATGCGGCTGTACCCCCTTTCTATTCTTTGTCCCTCACAAACTTAAACGTTTTCTTTTCCATATTAATCTGCATGTTTAAATTTAAAAACATTTTCTGACTTGGCAAATACGCAGCACAAACTTATTAAACTGCAACAAATAAAATAATGTAATTTTTAATTTTAGTGTCTCAGCACGAGGATACAAAATTGTATAAGACACTGCATCTAATTTTGCGTATTTGCCAAGTCAGAAAATGTTTTTAAATTTAAACATGTAGATTAATATGGAAAATAAAATGTTTGTGTTTGTGAGGGACAAAGAATAGAGAGGGGGTACAGTCACATCATTTACTTGTACTGGATAAATCAGACCTAGTATAGAACTTACTTGGACGAGGGAAACTTGGCTACACCTATGATCTCACAACTTTTTAAGCGAGACTTGGCTTTTTTTACATAAGTGTTTTTGTTAGGATTTCTTTTACTTTAATGATTTTATGCTATTACAACCTATTATTGTCAAATTTATTTAATTTTCTCCTGTTTTTGGACATTTTTTTGAAATCGGAGACATCAATATTTTCACTTTTCACAATGATCAATAGCTTCCGTTGCCTTAGGTCGGAAGCAAAAGTCTTGCTCATTTAAGAATAATAGTCGGACATTTCTAAGGATTGCCCGTTTAGTGGTAAAATGTCATATAAAAACAGAACAAACAAAACTGTCTCGTTTGTTGGAACACTGAGCAATAAAACAGTTTTCTTTTCTGTGCAAAACACATATCAAGAGATTTTTTTATTTATTAAACAAATCTGCATAATACCTAAACTTGTCCGTTTTTTTAAAAAAGTAAGAGTTAGGGTAATTTTTAAATGTATTACATACCCTTTTTCTTAGTTTCTCATTGAAGAGATACTGCAAGAAGTTATTGAAGAAAGTGACAGCCAAAGATGGAGTGTTGATCCAGACCATCAACTTGGGCCTTAAAGGTAAAGCATTCTAAACATAGTCACACCACAAACAATAATATAAATCAAGTATATATAACGATATTTAATTATTTTACTATTTTTTGATGAACGCAGTATTAGAGTATTGCAGTACAAAGGGATTGGTATAAAAAATGTCTTACTTTTCTGGGATGACAAACTAGACTTACGGTGTTGATGAACTGCATGATAAGCGAGCCCGCGATTCTCTGTAGATTTTTTTTTTTCATTGTACGTACAATTAACTTTAATAGTTAAATTACTAAATGTTTATAATATTAAAATAATAATAAATCTATTATAATTCATACTCGTATAAAAGGAAAAACGTGCCATAATATCTAAAGGCTCGGTTGAACAAAAAGCGAGCTGCCCCGAAGACGGTATACTGATCAGTATAGAACGAGCACGTATGTAATCAAGTACTCTCTAATGTATTGTAGCTTACTCTTTTTTTTACGTATTACCCAATGAAGTCCCATACTGTAGGATAGAATTTGTCTCCTTTCTGTTTTGAAGAAAACCAGAACATGGGAGCAGGAAATAAATTGGTCAAGTAAGTGCATTCGGCACACACAAAAGATCCGTAAACAATTTATTACAAATAGGACGAGCATAATCGGCCTAGCCCTAGCCATATCAAGATAACGGCAATTTATAAATTTGCTTTAGCTATAACTTTTGATCCATTTATTAAAAAGACGTAAAAGAAACGCCATATTGGCATATTTATTATCTAAATGCAATGAAACTACTTCCATGTGTCTAGCTCAATCTACTCACGAGACAATATTTTAAGTTTCTTTTGGAGGGGGAGGGGCATTTTTTTCTCACTAAATATGCGATGAAGATAAAAAATTCCTTAAAAACCGTTTACATTTTTCGACAAAGAATGATTATAATTTTTTATTTATTTAGCCGTTGTCAAAAAATGGAGGGGGAAACACGATAAACGCAATTTTCAAGGACACATGGTGCAAAGATGAATTGGTACAAAAGCTAAACCAAATATATATATTTACACTCTTTCATTTAACAACCCACATGACACATTTCCGTTAAAAATTAGGTTTCAACCCCTAGTTTTTGAGGTGAGATTTTTTGGGGCTTCTCTATAATTTTGGTGTGATTGGGTTACATAGCATAACATAACTGACACGTTTCAAAATTTTGTGTTGGGTACTTTCGGAGATCAGGTGTGCTACAGACTGACAGAGAAGCGAAGGAATGTATAAGTCTCTAAAAAGAGAAGAATTTGGTAAATTTCTCCGCCTCTTCATTGTACTGAATTCGTATTCAGACCGTTTTATGAATTATTATCGTGTGTCTAGAGAACTGTTTGACGACTAACTGGAGGATACCCATCGGCCTTGACATTTTTAAGGTACATACATATTTAAGTAAAATGTTTAAGCAAAAAACTATTGACTTTAACAAAATACTGCCAGATTGAAAGGTGTTAAAATGTTAAAAGGGACAGTTTAAAAAAAAAGAAAAGAAAAGAAAAATCAATCGGACAATTAGAAATAAGTTGCTGGGCAAGTGTAAATTTACCATCTTTAATATTTCTTGTTCGTCAGCCATATTTTTAGTCCTGACCACCTCGGACTCTAGAAAAACACAACTATTATCCACCACGTCTTCCCGCGTTCTGCTTGGCAAAGTTTCGCTTTTTGTATGACCGAGCCTTAGTTGGATATTATACCTGGTAGATGTCTGCAGCAGAGGCTGTGAGAAGGGAGGTAAACTTGATAACCATCTCGATAGGGAAGTCCTTGCAGTCGTACATGACATAATTACCACACACAAAGGGCTGGTACCGCACTCTGTAGTCATTCAACATAAAAAAATATTTCAGTGTCTCCTCCAGGTTGAACAGCGCCACTTCTTCCTTGGTTGAAGGAATCTTAGCGAACGTCACCTTATAGTTCTCCTTCGTCAGTTCTGGTATATCTACAATCTTCCTGCAACCATAAATAAGCAAGAGAACTAGTGGGATTGTTTGACAAAAATGTATACCAATTATATTGTAACGTGAAGTCAACGTCAGATGTCAAGGAAGGGAGAAGGACGGTCAATTGCAAGGATAGAGGGAAACTTTAAAGAGCTGAAGGAAAGAGTAAATCTACCAACCAAAATTTGAAGGCAAGTTGCCATGGTCTGTCTTTATAAGATAATTTAAAATTGAGGCCGATATAAATGTGGGCAAAAGGAATAGAGTTGCAGCTCTACTTTTAGCATTAAAAGAAATAGCTCTGTAGGCCCTCGAAACAATACCAAATAAAATATAGAATAATTATGAAGTGGCAAGCTTGAATATACGTTTCGGTATCTCTAATTTAAAAACCCAGCCATGCCATGAAGTCAATCTCACGAACACAGAAAGCGGAGAAATCATTAAAAGGAAAATCGAGAGACTGATGCGAATCGAATTTGGCGAAGGTCTACCCGATAAAGTGTTCTAGCTTTTTGCTATACAGTTCTTTATCAATGGTATAAGGCATAAGGACTAAGGACTAGTGAAGTTCAGCAGCAAGCAAGCTAGTAAAGTTGTCCCGAGCATTAGAGGTAGTGGCAGCGAAGAAAGCCGCTAGATGCAACGTCGGTTTTAGGAGAGTAGATAAAAAACAGAACGAAGACGAAGGTAATAAACTGAGGGGGCCGGGGTTTTCTGTCAGCGTCTGCTGGAACTGGGGATGGGGACACCAGGAATATGGGAAATTTCCCGAAGCACCTCCAAGCCATTATAAAAAAAGAAAAATTGGTCCGACAAATCGAACAAAACTTTTTCTTATCTATATCCTATTGCATCAGTGTGGCACCAATGATACATCAGCATAATTTTCAGTTCTTAAAAGGTACCAAGCGTCTTCATGATGATATAGGTACTTCTCCCGCTCCTAGTGTATCAGTGAGGCATCAGAGCGCCTTCAGGATTAAGAAATAATAATAATAATGATTAGAAGAGTAAAAAATTCGATAATCGGGCGGCAGAAATTTGCCAGCAAGTTACTAAAAGGGTTTCTTCGCTCATAAAACTTCATAAATAGAAAATTATTTTTTGAAACTAAAATATATATAAAAATTTCAATTTTTAAAAACAAGATGTACAATGTACATAGATATTATCCTTTAGTATCTTAGGTATGCACTTGTTTGGTTCTTTTAGGGGTAAAATGGGCGCCATTTTGGATACGCGATATACATTTGTGAACCAAATTTCAATACCTTTAAAATGATACCTTCAAATTTTCGAAAAATAAAAGTTTTGGGTCTCCATAGTTACTGCTACCTAAAATTTCTTAAATTTAACTTTTTTATATCAACTCCCGGAAATATCATTGGACCACAGAGAAGTATATTTATGTCTTTTTGCCTTATTTTTAAGGCCGTTCCTAATCGGGTAGAGCGGATTTTTTTTTTTTTTTTTTGGTATTGTTTTAATTATTACGGGGGTAAATGGCCGCCATTTTGGAAACGTGATATATATTTGTAATCCAAATTTTAATACCTTTATAATGACACCCAACATAGAAATGACAAAAAATATAAATCTTGCGATCAAATCGCAAGATTTTGGCTTTTATAAAATTTTCGTTACAATACGGAAATTTCCCTTCATTTTTTCAATAAATAACGCGTAGCCTTCTTTTCGAATATGTTTATTGCAATATCTTTTATCTTTAATAACCCACAAAGGACGCTGGTCTCGATTTAGTTCTATAAATTCGGTCCAGAATTGTTTGTCCAAATAAAATACAACTGTTCACGACAGAACACGAGTCAGACTGAAGCAGTGACAGGCGAGCCGCCGCTCGACGGTTCACCATCCACGACCTAACACGTTGGACGTTGGGTTAGAGTTGGGGGGTGCTGTCGAACACAACGCCCAACCCAACAAAACAGTCCAACATGTTGGAATGGCACCCATCAACGATCGAATATGTTGGGCGAGCCGCTCGAACCCAACATGTTGGGCCAGCATGTTCGATCGTCGATGGGGAGCTTAAAAGGATCTGCTTAGTTTATTTCACATACAAAACCCAAAAATCATGATTATTAATAATGCTAAATTAACTCACTGTATACTGGGCCAAACTAACGTGGTCGGGTCTCTGATGCCGTATATAGTAGCTCTATATTTTGTTCTAATAGAAAAATATTTGTCAAGACGAACCTTGCATCTCTCTACCGACTTTGAACCAATTATGAACCCTTTCAAGAAATTCACATCTAGAAAAAAAAAAAGAAAAATACAATCATTCTAGAAGCTGAGTAAGCAGGTGTCAAATATCTGCGATAACATTGCTACAACACCTTCTTCTTCTTCTCTACGTAGCAACCGTTTTTAAGCTCACACGACTCAGAAAATTAGTACGGCATATATCATTTTCGTTGAATTAAAATATCGGATCAAAGGATCAAAAAAGCTTTTCTTTTCGGACGCCTATATCGTCAAAGAAACATACTTTAACTTTCGCTATTCTAACGTAAAAGACTTGCGATAATTAAAAAGAAGACCAAGGGAGTTTAGGTATTTAAAAAATTACTGCCCCATCTTGAATTTAAAAGTGTAAAATCCCTTTTTGGAACATTTTTATGTCACAATAAGTGAATAATTTCCAATTTTCAAGGGACTAGTTTAAATGGTTCTAAAGATATAGTAAAATGACACAAAATTGTCCGCCATATTGACTTATAATAGAGGAAAGAAAATCCCTGGATAGCGATCGTTTATAGCAACCGAGAAAACTCCCTAACGCAAGTTTAGGTGTAAATTCTAGCGCTTTAGTCTAGAGATTCAGTAATGCAAAGGTGGCATATAAATACTTTTTCATATAATATTATATTAGATATGGCCTCCATCTTTAATTAATACAGCAGATTAAAAATACCTTTTACAGGAAATTATTTCTAAATTTCAAGAGGGTAGAAATAATTTCTAAATTAAGGGATATGACAAGTAGTATGAGTGCCAAATTTGGTTCACATACATCAAAACACGAAAAAACCTATAAAGAACATACACACAAACACACCTATGTTGACTTTTAATAAATGTTAATTAAATGTCCGCAGACGGTTGAATTTCATTTGAGGGCTACTTTTGAAAAAAACATCCAAATGTCTTTTAAATCGGATAAGTACTTTTATAATACTTCAGATCGGATTATAATAATAGTAATAATAATAAAATAACCTGTACAAAGAGGAAGGTGAGGCTGCTTTTTGATCCAATCAATCAAGTGTTGGACACCATCGTCTAGCGTTTTCAGCGTCATGTTCAACTCAGACAGAACCTGTTCCTCCATTTCAGTAGTCTGTAAAACATTTAAAAAAAAGTACATCATTAATTACTTAATTTTTGTATTTTATAAAGCTAATAATCGACAGTTAATTTCTATACCTCAGAGGAAAATGATTATGCCACATTTTAGGATATTTACAAAAGAGCTATTTTCTACTCGCTAAAATCGGAAAATTGATCAGTCTTTTTGTAAAACATACATTGATTATCTCTTGATTTACTGACAAAGGAGTTATAATTCTTTACCACTAGTATCTTCCAGCGTAATGCAATAGGTAACAAACCAACTGTGGCTCAATAAAAAAAAAGCTATTAGTAAAAGTAGATAATACACAAATTATTTAAAAAAAAAAAATTACAATAATATACATATGAGGTACAGATTTAATGGATAAAAATGATAATATAATTTGTGACCTTGCGCTTTTGGGGATCTCAAATGTATTAAACTTTTCAAGTCAAGTTATGAATTTGAAATTATCGGAAATTCGTACCTATCACAAAGAGAAATATATATTTCTTTGAAACAAAATAAGAAGAAATTACTTTTTGAATTTGTTTGAATTTTTTAACTGGTGTAGTTAAAAGTAACACAATATCCTCCATAAAACTAAAAAAAGCCCCCCCCCCCCCCCCCCCCAAAATGTATTTGAGAATTTTTTAAGATGTCGCTGTTTTTAACTGTCGGAATATATACTTACAATTAGTATACTGATAAGAGAATGTATTTAGAAATGCTGATTTTTTTCTCAACGTTTAGTAAATTGATCCTGATAACCAATACAAATATTTTTCTAATATTTTTACTGATGGATATTATGTATACTTGCGTCGTAGCATTTTTTTCAGGGAGATTAATTTAATTTTATGTTTTAAAATAAATACTTATTAAAATAATCATAACTATTCGCTTCTAACACCCTGAAAAACTTAAAAAATTCTCCAAAAAAGGTTTTGCAAAATTAATTTTACCCCCAAAAATTTAACTAAGCCCCAAACCCAAGTGAAATTGTTTATCGAAAAATCAGTGTACCCATGTACCCATAATGTACCAAAATAATATTTCAAAAAAATAACCACTGAAAGACTTTAGCAGTTCTACTAAATGCATTAAAAAACTTTTTTTTACCTCTTAAACCTGATTGAGAACATACATTAGGTACCATTTCAACTCAAAGAACTAAAATGCATTCCTGGCTTAAATAATGGCCAACATTTTTTTTTTAAAAAATCTCATGTAGACTTCCTCATGTGACTTTCCTTTTGTTTTGAAGGTCAAGTGTGATTTAATTTTCATCAAAGTTAGATTTAGATACAGTCACTCTTCTTTATATTTATAGATTTGACATTTTTTAAGCCGTCTACAAGCTGTTGCGTATATACATAGTATAGAGTTAAGAAGAGATATACGATATGGTATAAAGGAGGTATTCAAATGGTGCAAAAATGTTAATACATTTACACGTTTTATAGACCCCTGAGTCCAAAAAATGTCCTCTTCTATTTAAAAAATGTCTGTCTGTCGTTAGTGCAAACGAACGTGCAACTACATAAAATTTTGCATATTATATATGTTCAAAAAAATCATACCTCGAGGTGAATTCGAGAAATTAATATTAGCTTTAAATTTAAGGGAACAGATAGACAAGGAAAAAATGTTTGATGGCCATGAAAAACTCTTTGGAATAAAAATAAAAATAATTAAAATAATCTTTCGATTGACAAAAAAAAAAAAAAAAGGAAAACAACCTATTAATCTTTATTTTTTATACGTGTCAATTAAACTATTTCTTTTATTTTCCTTTTTTTTGTCATGATTTTATTTTATATTATTAATATAAGTATTATTCTTTATTTATTATATTATCTTGTATGAGCCACTTTTTAAGATTACATAAAAATACTCGGTTTCTTTTGTTGTATTATTTACGTTTAATTTGTATATTACACAATAGTACCTACATTGTTATAAGTAATTATGATATATAAATGATATAGCTCATTGATATAAATGATATGGTACTCATGATACGAGAAACTGCCTAGTGACAGAACTCACAAATAATGAGATGAGTGCAATATGTTATCTAATTATGCATTATTTTATTTTATTTTATTTTTTATTAACAAATGTAATAATAATAGGATAAATTATTTTGGGTTTTCCCAAAAATAAAAATAAAAAAAAAAAAAATAAAATAAAAATCTAGGAAAAATAGCATTTTTTAAAATCTAGGAATTTTATTTTAATAATTAATTTTTGTACTCCATTTAAATACATACAAATTTAACCACATAAGTTCTTTTACCAAGGAATAATCTAGTTTCCAAGATATTGATGAAAATAAATTTGATTTATCAGAAACTTGAAAACGAAGTGTATACAACAACCTGTTTTGTATACATTTTTCATATGTTCAGAAAAGATGATTGACTAGCCGAATAACTTAATAAAATAATGTTAAGGATAGAATAAGAAATAATATTAAATATATGGTCACTTGCTTACTTCGAATCAACCAGCTCCAACTTAAACTTATCTCCATTTGCTGCCAAAGAAACTTGGTTCACACTTAATAACTTCACTTGGAAAGAAAGTTTAATTTTACAAAGAAAATTTAAATTTACCTTGGATCTAGAATAAATAAACTAAAACTGAAGGTCAGGGACAATTAGGACCATAAGGTTCGTAATTAGACAGTCGTGCTTACTTGCTGCCAATAAACAGACTGTTGCTTTTCTCCAAAGTAGGTACAGATAGGTTCATAGTGAATAACTGAACCTGGGTCACAGGTTAAGCTGCGTAGCAGGTATTTTGAAGAAACATACTACATAAACAATTTCGAAATGCACAAATAATAAATTAATAATTTCAAGATAAAAAGAACTTTTTATATACTACGTTTTTAAATTTTCTGTTGAATCGTATGTAATTTTGATAATATAATTGTTATTGTTCTATAATTTATCTTAAGTGTACCCTTTTATATATATTCATCAAGTAGGTAGGTAGATCCTTGTTAGGTTTTTTTTTTTTTTTTTTCCTAACAAGGATCCACCTACCTACTTGATGATTGTTATTGTTAATAATATATATATAATGTTAGTGAAAAAAAAAATAGTTCCGAATTTATTTACTTCACATAAATGACAACCATCCAGAGAGCTGATCTTAAACCTATAAAAGGATAAATCTTTTTACAACGGATCTCCCCAACACCAAATCTAAGCGTGCCATCGATATATTTGAAATAATATAATCGATAAATAATATAATCGATATTTCCTGTTTTGCTGTCATTCAATGTTTATCTATCACAAATTTGAGACCCGTCAAAATGAAGATTGCGTAAATATTGGATATGGCAAAACAAATAACGTGCGGATTTTTTCCGAACTAACTTTCCACACAGCAAAATTTGCTGAAAACTAATTAAATTCTGCTGAAAGATGGCTAAAAGTATTAAAATAATGCATTGTCATCGTGCTCTGAGCTATGCTAAAAATTTCAAATGTCTACCTATTCGGGAAGTTAGTTAGAAATCGATTGCCAGATTTGTACCGGACAAACAAACAAACAAGAATGCAAGCTAATAAAAACGTAGTAAAAAAGGAGTTTAGGTAGTCTTGAACAATATGGGACAGTTTTGTCGAGTTTTTATGTATGTGTATCTCGTAATTATATGTATATCTCCGATAAGATTTAAAAGTTTTAGACATAATATTATATTGCACATCACCTTGTTTGTACGGAGTGTGGTTAGAGAAAATACGGTGTGCACTTTTAAGCTCTGACAGGAGACTGGACTGTCTTCAGTAGGTGGGTAAAGCTTAATCTTCTTGTACCTGTAACCGAGTGGGAAGCAAAAGGAGAATGCTGACTTGTTTAAGAGATTCCAGTTAAAGCGCTAGATACTTAGTTGTACAACATGATAGTACTCATAATGACTCAACACTCACGATTGCAGTTTAGAAAATTATGAGCTCTCCAGAAAATTTAAGAATAAATTTATGTATAAATAAACATAAAAAAAAAATTATTTTCCGTGACATTCAAAATGAATAACAATTGCATTAATGTTACAATAGTTTGCAAGATAATTAAAGATTTATAGTTTTACAAGGAAGTGGGATTAATAAAAAGAAACAAGGGAGGGGGAGTGATTAGAGATGAATCTTGATGAGTAATCACGAAGAAATCTCGATTACTGTGTCTAATGGTTAGAGTGAATTATAATTATAATTATTAAATCTGAGAATACCCTAACTATTGCTTGTTATACATATTATAACAAGAAAAACTTATTATCATATATACGAATTGCCTACAGCATAGTTTGGCTTTGTTTAATTTACCTTTTATAGGTTAAAACAAACTGTAAAACACTAAAACCAAGTGGGGCCAACCTTGGCAAAATAAATTCCCCATATTATCCTTCCAGTCACAATCTGTCGTCAAGAAGGGGGTAATTGCAAAAAGTTCGGTAGAACTGATTTTTTTTAAATATTGTAGATGGATAGGTACACTAATTAAAAGGCTAAGTTTTCGACCTCGACGGAGCGCCACTGTCAGCAAAAAACCGCAAAAATCGCCTTGGTGTTTCCAACTTTTAAGTAGAATTATTATCCTATAATTTGAAATAAATATTAGATGCTTGTAAATAGCTTCCTAGATAAGGCTGCTTGAAGTTGGGATTTTCTTCTTTCTTTTTCTTTTTTTAGAAATTGGTATACGTAAAAGTATTTTTATAGTATATTTGCTCATAAACGTAATTCGTTGTTTATTCTTCAATTTATCCCTTTGATTATAATTTTTTTTTTTTGTTTGGTCTTTAGGGATTATTAATAATTTAAATAACTATTTTTTAATTATAGTTTTTTTTAAAATAGCTATATTTCGCCCAAACCTGGGCTTCTTCAGGCCTAAAAATAACAATATATAATATTCATTTTAACAATTTTTATTTATTACTAATTTCCATTAAGTTGATAACAGTTTAAAATACTAACACAAAAAACAAGTTTAAACTATTTATAAATCAACTATATTTTTTTTTTTAAAAAATATAAATTTAACAAATAAAAAATTATTAAAATTTTATTTTAAAAATTAAAAATATTAAATTAATTTACCATATCAGAATGTTACATTATTTGTGACATTAAATGAATGAAAACTAACACAATCATTGTTCATCAGTTACTAAATACTCAGTATTTTTGTCTTCCTAATCAAATGTTCATCTATCACAGCATTACTATTACAGAGATAAAGGTCAATTTACAGGTCTTTTATTTAAAAATATGTATTTAAAACGTCTATTTTATTAAAAACATGCTTATTCTTATATCTTTTATTTTATTTTTATTTTTTTGTTTTTTTTTTTTAATTATTTCATAATTTAAATATAAAGTTGTTATTTATTTTCCTTTACTTAAGAATTGTCATAAACTACATTTATTTATTGAAACTTTATTATCAATTATATATTTATTATTATATATTTATTTATTTATGATTACTATTTTTTATTTCATTTAATGACCTTTTTTTAATTTTTAAAAATACCTGAATAAAATATATTCAAATCTTTCATGTCGCTTTGTGGTTCATATTATTACTGTATATTGAGATAGAAAGATTCTTCCAAAATATTCTCTTTTTCTAGTCACTATTTCTTTATCCAAAATTTCTGTATTATCAAAATTTATCTTGTGATTTTCTATTCTGGCGTGAAGAGTAAGCGCGGTTTTATCGCCTTTTTTATCTACATTGTACTTATGTTGGCTTAATCGATTTTCTAACGTTTGTTTGCTTTATCCTATTTTGCTTTGTTACAATTTTGACATGGAATTTTATATGCAATGTCCATTTCTTTATTAGTTGGAATTTTATCTTTTAGATTAGTATGGTACATTTGATCGATTTTATTTACCGGTTTTAATCCAAATTTTATGTCATTGCAGTCAAATTTTCTAAAAGTCTCTTCTATTTTTTTCTATAAAATTGTATGTTTTTTATGGATTATTATTTCCATTTTCTATCGGGTTATTGTTTATTTTAAGGTTAACTCTTTAGTACCAAATTTTTTTAAGTTTTGAGGGTATACATTTTTTTAAAATTTCCAACTTAATGATTTCAAATACTTTTTATTACTCTTAATGTGACCGCTCTATTTATAAGATTATTAATTGCATTATGCTTTTGCGTTATTGGATGATTGCTTTTAAAATTTAAAATTTGTTGATCTTTTATTGTTTTTTCATACCATTTAGTTTTGATTTTGCCATCTTCTTCTCTAATTATAGTTAAGTCTAAAAATTAATTTTATTAAGATTTTCTTCTTCTATTGTAAATTTAATTTATTCATTTTGGTTATTTAATGTATTAATAAGAGTAGAAAGCTCAGGAATTTTGTGGTCGAATTTTATAAAATCCAAATTTTAAAATGTAACAGGACATAAAAGATGCTTAGCAGCTGATAATTTGGAAATAAATGAGTGATTCAGGAGGGTTTTTTATGCACATTAAAATTTTCCTGTAGCCCAATGCCCAATTTCTCTATCTCATTTAGTTTATGAGACTCAGCCAACATCAAGCAGCCGTATCTTGGAAGCTATTTACAATAGCCACGAATACTGCTCACAAATTACAGGACAATTATAATTCTACTTAAAAGTTGGTACTAATAAAATATTCTGAAAAAGTCAAGGATTTAAGGTGAAAAATGGGCAAATCCAACTAAAAACAATTATTTAAAATTTACTCGATTTTCGGAAGGACTGTAACTTGAGAAGTAAAAGCCAAAGCGTTACAAGATAGTTGTTTTCTTTGATAGTAAAAAATGTACTCTTTGATTAAACCACTCCTTCATAGAGAAAACTGGTGAGACTGAAAGTAAAGCGACTATTTTGCAGTTTTGCGCTTAGTAGGGCCTACCCACCCCTGCCCTCCCGATTGGCCACGTCTCACTCACCTCGCTTCTCGCTTCCACTCCAATAGTCGCTACCGAGCCCCAGCGCCCCCCCCCCCCCCCAACTTCTATTTACTGCTCCGCTTTGTATCGGATAAACGCCATAACCCTTGGAATTTTATTCCTTACATACATCAAATTTATTTTTTACATTATTATTTTTTATTTTGGTTAAACTATAATTTTTTACATGTATTATAAAAATATGGGTGAAAAAGCTAAAAGAGTATTTCTTAATAAACTGGAAAAGAAGAAAAGGACTTTCCTTCTTCGTGTACTGCATATATATGTGCGATTTAATTCCTAATTTACAAATGCAAGAATCTACACGCTCGATTTTTTTACTTTTTTATGTCTCTACTTTGGCACATAAACTCGAAAAGCGTTACCAAAAAAAGACAACAAAAAGCGTTACACAGGCGTTACCATAAACGACACCAAAAAGGGTTACATGAAAATGTTGTTGTGATTTAAATAATTTTGATTGATGGATGTCAATTGATAAATTGACAAGATTGTATTTATATTAAAAATATATTACTCTGCATTAAACCTCAGAAGAGTTTATTCTGTATTATCACAGGGGTTATGGGCTGTTAAAAAAGTGATAAGAATAAATAAAATAGAAGGTAAATAATTTAAATAACTTACAACTTAAAATAAAAATGACTGAATTAATTCAACATGCGGAAAAACTAAATGGGATAAATTATATCAATTGGAAGTATAGATTAGAAGCATTATTAGAAGCAAAGGGATTATGGGATCATTTACAAAGACCCATACCAGAAGATCCTGCAGTATTATTATTATGGAAAAGGACTGATGCACAAATAAGAGGAATGATAGCTATTTCAATGGAAAATAGCCAAGTTTCAATGATACTAACATGCAAAACAGCGAAAGAAATTTTGGACTCTTTGGATAGAAGATACGCCGGAGACATAGAAAAGATGAAATTTGATGCTAAAAATAATGTGGCTAGATTAACCATGAAAGAAAGCGAGACTTGGGAGGAATATCTACTAAGATCTGAGAAGGTATTAGAATGGGCAAGAACACTAGGTGCTGTAATAGATGACAGAGAATTTATAACAGGATTTATCAGAGGATTACCAGCAAAGTACAATAATTTAGTTATGCAATTCGATACCATTGAAGATTTAACTGTGATCAAATTAAGAAGATTTTTTCAAAAATTTCAGGAAAGACAAGACTTAGAGAAAGAAAATTCAAACAATGCATTTAATGCATCGCCATCAAGAGAGAGCAATAATAAATTAAAAATAATAAACATTTTGAATTTCAAAATAAATCATGTTACATATGTGGAAAAAATCATTTTGCAAAAGACTGTTGGTATAATACACAAAATAAAAATTATTCAGACAAGAAGAAAAATTATCCAAACAAAAATTATCAAAAGAAGAAAACAACCACTAATGTTCGCTATGTAAGAGAAAATTCTGACGATGAGATGAAATCAGAAAGAAATCAAGAAGAAACTAATGAGAAGTATGATTATGCATTTACAGCCAATATAAGAGACAAAAGAAACAGAATGGGTTCTAGACAGCGGTGCAACCAGTCATATGACGTCAAATAAAAATATATTAGAGTCAGAAAAACCTGAAGAAAGGAAAATAAAACTGGCAAATAAACACGTCATATACTCAGAATCAAGTGGAACATGTAAGATAAATACAATTAATAATTTGTGTTTTATTAACACCAATTTAATGTCTATTAATAAATTAACAGAAACTGAACTAGAAGTTAAATTTAATAAATTTGGAGCTATTATATATGACAAGCATGGAAACAAATTATTAACCACAAAACTTAGAAAAAACATTTATATTTTGAATCAACCAAATCATCAAGAACAAAGTCTGAAGATCGAACTCAAAAATGACAATGAAAATTTGAAAACCTGGCATCAACGTTTAGGACATTTAAACTTCAACTACATGAACATATTAAAAGACAAAAATATGGTACGAAATTTTGACTACACTAGTAATAAAACCGATTTTATTTGCACTAATTGCATTGAATCAAAATATTCTAGAAAACCATTTCGTAGAATTGAAAATGAGCAATCAAAAAGCATTTTAGATTTATTACATGTGGATTTGGTAGGACCTATACAAAAATGTTCAATAGGAGGATCAAAATATATATTAACTATAGTTGATGACTATTCTGGGAAAATATTTACTAAATTTTTAAAAACGAAATCAGAAACATTAGAAAAATTGCCACAGTTTATAAAACAAATAGAAAATAGTAGAGGAAAAACAGTTAAATGCATTCGTTCAGATAACGGAGGAGAATTTCTCAACAATGAAATGACTAAATTTTTTAACAATAAGGGAATTAAACATCAACTTACAACAAGTTTTTCACCTCAAAGTAATAGAAAAGCAGAAAGAGCTAATCGCACAATAGTAGAAAGTGCCACTGCTATGTTGCTAAAAGCGAAATTACCAATAGAATTCTGGGCGGAGGCAGTAGGAACGGCCGGCAGCTTACATTAAGAATAAAACACCATACAAATTACATGAGACGAAAACACCTGATGCCATCAGTGAGTCATTTAAAAATATTTGGTTGCAAAGCATATTATTGGATACCCAAAAACAAACATAAAAAGTTTGAATCGAAAATGAGAGAAGGAATATTTGTCGGCTACTCACCAAATCGAAGAGCTTATAGAATATACGATCCTAAGATAAAAAACATAATTGAATCGAGGGATGTAAAATTTTTGGAACAAGAAGATGGAAGTATACTCTTACAAAAAATTGAAGAGGAAGTAACTTATCAAAATTTATTTACTAAATTATATTTACATCCAAGTAGTCATGCTAATGAACATATAAATGAACATCCTGAAGAAATCCGAGGTGAACAAAATAACGATGTAAGAAACAATCAAAACAATCCTCATCGAGTAAGGTACAATCCTCGTCCAGCAAGAGCTTCAAGAGAAAATATTAATTATTGTGAATTATCTTCAGAAGATGAAGAAGGTGCTAACATTGCTGAAGAAGAAAACTTACCGATTACATTTCATGAACACGAAGTAAGGGAATTAGCTGATGCCCCACCAGAGGCAAAATCAATTAAATGCAGACGGGTTTATGCAAAGAAAAGAAAAAAAAGTCTTGCACAAACTAACATATTTTAACATTCATATTTAATTATCTAAATCTATTTAAACAAATATTTGCTTATTTTGAAACACTACACTATTTACAAAATTTAATATTTATTTAAACAACAAACATATTATTTATTTACAATATAACTTATATATACTTAACTTATAAAACATGTTACAAAATAAGATGATAGATATCCGATATCAAAATTAGGGGGGAATTTGTTGTGATTTAAATAATTTTGATTGATGCGGATGTCAATTGATAAATTGACAAGATTGTATTTATATGAAAAATATATTACTCTGCATTAAACCTCAGAAGAGTTTATTCTGTATTATCACAAATGTCTCATTGTCTTGCAGACTCCTATGCAAGCAATTTTTATTATTAATCTCCCCATTTCGTTTCTGTACCCTTTAATTTTAAATGCTGTTTTCTTTAATGCATCAGGGGTGTTAATAATAACGTTCTCTATACGCCATCCTTGGGTTAATATAGTTTGATTGGACTATTAATTTAGTGTTTCTTTAAATTTTAGTTTTGAATTATTTTTTCTGTGAATTTTGTTTTTTCTACTTTTTATTATCCTATATAACGTAGTAAAAGGTAAGAAGCAAAAATTATGAGATTTCATTGGATTTATACGGTTAAATGTCGACGACAAAATGGGTTTTAATAAATTTCTGTCCATAGTCTGTTCAAAAAAGTAAAGCCTTACTACTATGCCGAATTCGATAATATTTGGCATAAATGTGCACAAAAATCATACGCCGAGGTTAAACCAAGAAATGAACAGAGGTTTTAAATATGGAAGCGCATTCAGTATCACTATGAGCATAAAAAAAAAATTGTTTCAGAAAGATTTATTCTTCTATACCTATACCTATCATTATTGACAATTATTTCTCATATTTTGAAGGAAGCTGCAGAAAAGAGAGATAACAATAACGAAAATAAGGATACAAGAGATTAGTTCCAGCATATTATAATCACAAAGGTTTTCTCTGAAAATTTCTATATTAATAATTTAATATCGCCGACGTAAATGGTAAAGTAAATGTGACTGCATTCACTCGATGAATGACGTATAATGTTTACTTTATTATTTTCTTTCTTTGTTTTTTTTGCTCTAGATGTCAAATTTCGTATTATTGAGTTTTAGTTGTGCATAGCTTTTTCACGGGAATTAAAGACTATTAAGAAATTATGGTGTTTAGTGTTATTTTCTCAGTAAAAAAGGGCAACAAAGTATCTGACTGCCAAGAGTTATAGCGGCAGTCATAGTAAAAAAGCTATAATTGAAGAAACAGACTTCAGTTGAAGAAATAGTAAAAAAGCTATAATTGAAGAAACAGACTTCAGTTGAAGAAATAGTAAAAAAGCTGTATCAGAAGAAAATACTTCAGTTGGATAGTAAAAAAGTTAAATCAGAAGAGAAGACATCGGGGTAAATCTGCACTTGAGCACCCACTTATTTATAATTGTCCGATTGACTTCGGGTTTTTTTTAAACTGTTCCTTTTTACATTTTAACAACTATTTGCCATGTACCGTGTCGATAAAATCAATAGTTTATTTTTAAAAAAATATATAAAATATCCACTCACGTACATACGGGAAATGTTGGGAAAATAGGGGTTTTTAAGGGTGGGGGATTCACTCAAGATAGCTTAAAACATCCAAACTGGTGGTATAAACACGTAAAACAAAATAATAGCAACATAAAATTATAGAATAATATAAATAATTCAATGCATATTGTATAAATGTGATGGCGCGATGTTATAACTCATCATGTAAACAAAACAATTCTTCGGATTCTTCATTAAAAAGAAGAATAATTGGCGTTTTTTTAAATCCAGCAGACAAGAACACTCGCATACATACGCTATTCCCACACATTGTACAATTGATATGATTAATCGATTATTACTTGTAGATCGATATTTACATATCAATAAAGAGCACACTTTTATATACAAAAGTGTGATGTTCCTTAGTCCCAATGTACAGTAGACTAAATATCCCTTTGTCTTAATAGTCATTAAGACAAAGGAATATAAAGAGGAGAGTTTATTGCCCTTAATCATCAAACAATCTTTTAGACTAAGGATAATCCAGTTCTATGTGTTTTGGGACTAAGGAACATCACACTTTTGTATACAAAAGTGTGATGTTCCTTAGTCCCAATGTACATTAGGCTGAATATCCCTTTGTCTTAATAGTCATTAAGACAAAGGAATATAAAGAGGAGAGTTTATTGCCCTTAATCATCAAACAATCTTTTAGACTAAGGGATATCCAGTTCTATGTGTTTTGGGACTAAGGAACATCACACTTTTGTATACAAAAGTGTGATGTTCCTTAGTCCCTATGTACATTAGGCTGAATATCCCTTTGTCTTAATAGTCATTAAGACAAAGGAATTTAAATAGGAAAGTTTATTACCCTTAATCTAACAATACATTAGGACTAAGGGATATCTATTTATATGTGCTTTAGGACGAAGGAACATCACACTTTTGTATAAGAAAGTGCTGAAGATTTGAGCATAAGGACTGTGACAGAGCATAAAGAGAAACAGAAGGAGAATTCTTTGACGAGTCTTAAATGTACCGCTACAAACGTGATGACTCTTTGAACACACGTTTCGATATCGATATATATTCTCCTATTATATCGATAGTCACTGTTATCTTATCTACTAATAACATTTACTACGTTCATGTATATAATGGCCGACGAAGATTTTTTGAGTGTTTTAACGATGTATTTTTTTCATTATAAAACATTTATTTACGAAGAATACTGTCTTTTTTTATAATTGGCATCCAATTCCAAGGTTTTTAGCTATCCTGAGTGAATCCCCCACCCTTAAAAACCCCCATTTTCCCAACATTTCCCGTATGTACGTGAGTGGATATTTTATATATTTTTTTAAAAATAAACTATTGATTTTATCGACACGGTACATGGTAAATAGTTGTTAAAATGTAAAAAGGAACAGTTTAAAAAAAACCCGAAGTCAATCGGACAATTATAAATAAGTGGGTGCTCAAGTGCAGATTTACCGACATCGGTTGAAAGAATCATAGTAAAAAGAGCTTTCAACAGAAGAAACAGACATCGATTGAAGAAATCATGAGTAATCAAGACTTGAAAGAAAAGACGACTTTGCAGTGCGACGGCGAAGTACCCGTGGTGCGAGATGAAGAAGCCCCTAAAGAGTCCAGGTCACGAACTCCTACAGAAAAGGGTAAAATGTATCAAATTAATTTACTAGAGAAAAATCTCCGTGCGCTAGAGAATAAGTTAGATAGAAAGCAAGCGGAGGTTTTAAATATTTTTGGATTAATTAAGGATGACTCAACCCGAGCTGTAGCGAGTTTATCTTTGAGTGAGTTGACCATTTTAAAGATGGAGTTAAGGGATAACATAGAGCGCCTCACCACCCTTACCGATAAGGAAAATGCTTCTGTACTTAAGAGTCAAATCTTATTCGATAAATTAGATAGTTTCCTCGATGCTCATGTAAATTTGTTATCTACAGTACCGATTACCCTCCCTAGTAGCTATCTTTTGAAGAGAACTTCGAGTAGTTCCCATAGATCTAAAGTCAGTTCCGAAAAGTCCAAAGTCAGTGCAGTAAATTCTATGGTTAGTTCGCAGAAACCCAAAATTTCAAGTATGTCTAAGATATCGAGCACACATATTATGGTTCAAATAGAGATATTGCGTCGTAACGGCGAAATTCGGAAAAAACAAGTCGAGCTCGAAGAGCAACTTAAAGAAAACCAATTTATAGGATCAGTTTTACAGAATAAAACCCTGACGGAGGGAGACTTTGCGGTAATTTTAGGATCTTCCTTAAAAATTTCAGCACAGGTAATCGCTAGGAAGGGTGAAGCGTTGATACCTTCCCTACAAGAAGAACAGGTCTCTCCTTCAGTACCTACACTACCATCAGAGCCAGAGCCTAAGCCAATGACAAAGGAACTTCTGCCCCTTGCGTCGACCTGTGAAAGTAATCCCCAAATTAAGATAGATAGTAACCCACATGACGACCCTAATCGGAAAATAAATCAACCTGTAAGCGCAGATCCTAATGTTCTGATGTCAAAAGTGATGTCAAAAGGAAATAACTGTCCTCAAACTCTGTGCCCTCTGGAAGTATTTCGCGGGTGCGGACCCGAGCCATTCGGTGTAAGGACCGAGCTGGGTTGGGGAGTTATTGAACCAAAAGGAACATATAATAGTAAAGAGATCGGACGGCCCGCTTCGTCGGGTAAAATAACAGTAAAGAAAGTTTTAAACCTATTCGTAAAAAAGGAGAATCTAGAAAGTCTCAATTATGGGCTAGGGTGGTCGGTAAATGATCGTAAGTTCATTAGTAAAGTAGAGAAGAGTCCAATACACAGACCGGATAACCATTACGAAATGCCAGACCCTTTCAAATCAAAAGACCCGAAGGTGCCAAATAATAATAGGACAGCAGAGGCTAAATTGAGACGGTCAAAGAATAAATTTAAGAACGTGAAATTTAGAAAGGACTATAATACATTTGTGGGCGATATGTTGGCCAAAGGATATGAGGAAATGGCTACTGACCAGGATATTAAATCGGGAAGGATCTGGTTTCTACCCTACCACGGAGAGTACCAACCTAAAAAGTCAAACAGCGATCAGACCATCAAAAATTGCCCAGCGCCAAACGAATGGCATCACACTAAAGAGAAGGTCGCGAATTTAGCCTCTAGATCGGCCGAACAGATAAAGAGCTCTCGCTGGATTCTAGGTCCAGAATGTTTGTGGAAATTCGATGGCTTTATAGGTAACGATATTGAAGGAAGCTTCGAAATACCAAGCGAAGACCCAGAAGTAAGAAAAGATGTGGCTTGCCGAGCAAGGTCATGGCAATGGCAAAAAAGAAGGTGGTGTCATGTGCAACACCTAACTGACGAATTTTGGTGCTGCTGGAAGAACAAATTTCTTCAATCGCCTCAGCAGAGCAAGAAGTGGCAGCATAGTAGGACTGGTTCATCCCCACCGAGAAGCTTTATTAGCGATGACATTGCAAGCAATGGAGGAGCCATGTGACTGCATTCACTCGATGAATGACGTATAATGTTTACTTTATTATTTTCTTTCTTTGTTTTTTTTTGCTCTAGATGTCAAATTTCGTATTATTGAGTTTTAGTTGTGCATAGCTTTTTCACGGGAATTAAAGACTATTAAGAAATTATGGTGTTTAGTGTTATTTTCTCAGTAAAAAAGGGCAACAAAGTATCTGACTGCCAAGAGTTATAGCGGCAGTCATAGTAAAAGTACAAAACTATTTTTTTTTAAGTTACCTTTATTGGTGGAATGCACAAATAATTAATATTCCCTTTTAATAAAACCGAATACTATAATTTCTTAGCGTCACAAATGCCAATTTGTAGGTCTCAACAAAAAATAATGATCGATTATATTAGTGCAAATGGACTTACAATTTGATACAATAAGATGTATAGACGAACACAGGAGTAAATGAGAAGTGTGTCCGCGCCACTTGTACTCCGTACCTTGATTCACAATAACTATTACTACTCCTTAATTTGCAGAATAAGAAATAATTTACGGACATCATATAAAACAAGATTACACTTACATTGTATGTATATAAATGTATAATTTTAATTATATATTTATAAATGCGCATAGTATTACAATTTATAATTACGGATTAATTACAGTTTCTTGTTTTTATTTTATGTTCAATTATTGTATGTTGTTGCATACACAGTTATCATCAATTATAAGATTGAGTAAATCCACACAATATAATTGGCGTTGGTTTTATTTATTAATAAAGTTAATTGCAACACTTTTATTTAATTAGGTTTTGATTCGAGGAACATGGTAATTGTTAAAGCCTAGTCCACCCCAGTAGACACGTTGCGCAACATGTCTATATTATAGACGTCTTCTGAGATCGTCTATTGTTTAGGTCTAGCGTCCACACTTGAAGACACGTTGCGCAACATGACTACCGTTGCACCGTGTCTCGTGTCTACCATTTAGAATGGAAAACCATAGACATGCGATTTTTGGTCTAGCAACGAGACCGTAGACGCCGTTTGTCTAGCCAATGTCTATAGACAAATCGCTAGACATGGGCTAGACAAACGGCGTCTACGGTCTCGTTGCTAGACCAAAAATCGTATGTCTATGGTTTTCCATTCTAAATGGTAGACACGGTGCAACGGTAGTCATGTTGCGCAACGTGTGGACTACAAGTGTGGACGCTAGACCAAGACAATAGACGGTCTCAGCAGATGTCTATAGACACGTTGCGCAACGTGTCTACTGGTGTGGACTAGGCTTAAGACATCAAATAATGACTACAATTATTATTATTTACAACGGCAAGGTTTCAATTGAAGTGAAGGTAATTGCTATACATGAGGGCAATGTTATCCTCCTAAGTTAGTTTCTTTTTAACGAACGTTTTTGCTTTCGAGCATTCCGAAGGTAACGAAACGAATTGCTTTGTCTCCGAATTCAAATGAAGCACAATAAAAAAATTCGTTTTATACATCAGGAAATATGTTTGGCCTTATGTCGGTCTGTCGTTCAATGCGAACCTATATATAAACTCGTGGTCCAATGCGAACCTACATATTATCTTAAAACTAGTGGCCCAATGCGAACCTACATATTATTATCTTAAAACTAGTGGTCCAATGCGAACCTACGTATTATCTTAAAACTCGTGGTCCAATGCGAACCTACATATTTTCTTAAAGCTATTCGTCCAATTTTAATTAAATTTGGATGGTATATAAAAATTAGTCCCATATTAATCTGATTTTTTGCGTATATTGCTTTCTCTTTCACATGCGCACAAACTTTTTTTCTCAACACCTTTATTTTTATTTTAAAGGTATTCATCCAATTTTGAAGAATTTTGGATTTGTCGTAACCCACAGATAGTCCCTTATAAAAATTTAACAGACTGGCTGATCACTAATTCTCCTACTTCCCGTTGACATAGATATTTGAATACATGTTAGTGCACCATAAATAGAAAAGTGCGGTCATTTTGATTTCGACATTTGGCCGCCATCTTGGATTTTACCACCCTATTATCTTAGGATCCAGTGGCCTAGAGATCTCAAATTTGGTACATTGACTTATGACGCCTAAAAAAATGAAAGGGATCTTCACTTTAACAATGGCCAGCATATTGAATTGTACCCGTCACCTTGGATTTTAATGTTCTATATTTCAGCTTCCAGAGGACCTAGAGATCTGAAATTTTGTACATAGACTTATTTTGAAATTTAGGGAATAGAGTGGTGATGACTTGAATATAAAATTATTGCTACTTTCTTTTGATATATTTTAGCTATCTTGAATATATCTTTGCTCTATTTATTATTAGCTTCCAGGCCAGCATATACTTTAACTGCTGATTTAGGTACCTACATGGAATAATGGTACCTAAATCAGAAAATTGAAGCTAATTCTGTTTTGATTAATAGCCGCCATCTTAAATCGGCCACCCATTATATTGATTTCCAATTGATTTAGATATTTGAATTTTTTATGTCTAAGTATGATGTATGGCTTATTAGTTGTACTAACTTGTTTATAGACCTTTTTTATCAAGTGTGATAATTAAAGCGTTTTGCTTTAGCTATTGTAAAAAATAATATGTATTATTAGGAAATGAAGGTACCTATGACCTATATATTGAAAAAAAAAAATGCGTGAAAGTCACGTGGTTGAATTAAAACTTTATACGTCTAAAATTAGATTCGCGCAGATAGATCAGTTCGATACACACCGGGGACCAAAAATTTTAACTAAGGTGAAACCGTTCTTATACCGAGGATTCCATTAATGTCAACCGTTGATTCACCGATTAAATTCATTCAACAACTGCTTTAATTCATTGACAATAAATAATTCCCAGGAGCGAAAACTAAAAATGGTTTTATGTATATAGATTGTTCTAGAGTAAGCCAACTAATAATTTAGTTATCCTAACACAAAAAGTATACAACAAATATTGTCTACCCTGAAATATTAATGTATTTAGAATAATTATTTGTTAGTATATAAGTTTTTGGTAGTATTCATACTACGGAAAGATTAAATTTTACTTTAAATCAAATTATAATCATCAATAACTACTGGAGACATACAATCTTTCCGTAGTATGAATACTACCAAAAACTTAAAAATTTGAATTTCTAATAGATTGTACTAGGTACAGGTAATAATTGAGAACTTTATAATTATAAGCGTTAATTCTCAATCTAGTTCTATTGCCGTGAATATTTGGCTTGCTAGATTTGTAGAAAAGATTGAAAGCTTGGATTCGGGGAATTTGTATCGATAACGACAGAGAAAAATCATTCTCCCGTATAGCTCAGTTGGTAAGAGCACCTGTAACGGATTAATAGGAGGACCCGTGGTTCAATCCCGGGGGTCTATTTTTCTCTGTATGTCTCCCGTAGTTATTGATAATATAATTTGATTTAAAATAATTATTTGATAAATTAACATTCAGCATAAATACATGCTGTTGATGATAAAGAAAAGTGCTCCGTATGCAGGATTAACTATTAAACAAAATGCATGACTTAAATAAATAACTGCAAAGTAAATCAATTTTAAAAAAGTCGGTCCGAGACAACTCAGACAAACTTTCTTATATACGAGGTCATAATTATTTGGCCCAGTGTTTTCCATTTATTAGTTTTCGTATGTAAATTTAATTATTACTGAACATTTCATCAAAATTTATCATAAAAATAACATCTCCTGGGCAGGGAATCGAACCCGGGCTCTCTCCGTCCGCGTTTTAAGTTTATTTATCAGGAACTAGATTTTTCCCGGGAAAACGGCTTATGTCGTTGGATTCGTATTTACATGGACCACATTTTAGAATTTTTTAATCAAATTCGTCGGAACTGTTTTCGAGAATTTTTTTTTCACGTTTTTTTAGAGTTTTTGGGGGGCAGCAACCCCCAATTTGGAGCTAAAATTCATTTCTCGATTTCGCCTCGGGGTATGATTTTCCTGAACATGTATGCCAAATTTCGTCAAAATCGGCCCAGTAGTTTTGGCTTCAGGCGTCAGACATAGACATAGACGACAGACGACAGACGACGGACAGACATTTTTTAAAAACAACTTTTTGGACTCAGGGGATCTCAAAACGTATAAATCCATCAAAATCTCAAAATCGAATTTTCGCGCCATTACAATACTTTCTCTTTATATGAGAAAGTAAAAAATTGTCAAATTCATTTTTAATTAGAAATATTATTATATGAAGCACATACAAAGAACAGTTGTTCATATATATATATATATATATTGCATTTTAAAAATATGTATAACAAAATATATACTTTACTTGTACTTAAAGTAACACATAAGATATATTATTTATTATTATTTTTTTTCACACGGCACCACAACTCTAGAAGGCCAAGGCGCGCTATGCGCGAAGTCCGGCTAGTATCTATATATATATATGTAATAATAATAATAATATTTATTCCACAAAATAACGGTAACATAATTATCATAAAGCTATATGAAAAAAGATGATAAGATGATTTTATGATATAAAATTAAAGTTTTATATAATATGTGTGTGTTATATCTATATATATAAAATTAAAGTTTTGTCTGTACCTACATTGGTCAGAATTGAAAATTTGTTGGATACTTTTTCATTTTATACATCCCAAAAACTGAATCCGGCCATTACTTTTTTCGTGTATGTATGTGTGTCTGTCACCCCAGTCAGACTTTATAGGCGCAAAACTGGCAAAATGAAATCAATTAATTTTTTTTTCATAGGGGAGAGCAAACATGTTGCGCAATTTTTAGGCTTGGTTTCATCGAAAAATATTGAGTAGAACTAAAGTTATTAACAATTTTATAATAATAACCTAAAAAAATTTATGTTGACCCCCAGTATAACCAAAACCCACAGACTCGCTAATCAAAATGTTTGGGTACTTCTAGATCACCTAGAGACTCGCGGTTTTTTGCGTTTGGTCGGAATTTGGCCCAAACCGACTGGAAAAATCCGAAAAGTTAAAAAAAAAAGTTTTACCCCCCTTAAAAAATGAATGATGGCGGACGCAACTTTAAAATTTTTTTTGGAGGCTTATTGAAGCTAAACGGTAAGTCAGTCGCATCGAAAAGCAGATTGCACCAGCGGTAACTGATTTTAAGAGATCTACAACCTAGGATCTTGGTCCTATGACTTTTTGTCGTACCTCCATCGGTTCTACTTTAAATAGGGCTAAATTTGATTATTTTTTTTAAATTTATGAGTTTGAGCTCTAATGGAGTCCGCAATTGTTGACCGATTTAATTTCTGATTAGGGTGCTTAAACATCACACTAATTCTCTTTAAATTGAGTATTTATTATTTTATCATTTTTTTCTAAAACTAGAGTTATTAAATATTTACTGCGTGGCAAATACCATATCGAGAGAAGAGTATGGTAATTAAATTAATGCCCATCATGGCTGATGATTGTTCAATCACTTCCCAGTCTAATTGGTTTTGACAACGTTTATTTTGTCATTCATTTTATCCTTTTTTTAGCCTTGGTTTTTATTACTATATTACTTAGTTTCTATTAGCTATTTTTTAAATATGTGGAGACTCCTATATAAGATAGACATGGAGAGTATTATATTCTTACTAATGGAATGAATGATGTATAAAATAGTCCTGATTTTATTCCTAGATGGCATTGGAAACAAAACCATTTAGGCATTTCATTTAATTGCTAGGCCTACTTGACAATAGGAAACATAGCCACTAATTCCTAGCCTTAGAAGGCTAGTATTATTCATATGCAGTGAGTTTGTTTGCGTTAATAGAAATCTACGGTTTTATTTCGAGCTTGATGAAATGTTACGCACTTGATCTTCAAAACAAGAAGAGGCCACTATCTACTTGAGATTTCGAAAAAAAAACATTCCTGTCCCCCTTTTCCACCCCTTAAAGGAAAATTTTGGTATTTCTTGATGAAATTTTGCACACGACACCGACGTTCAAAATGGTAGGCAAATTACAACATCAGATTTCGAAACTTTACCGTTTCTTATCTAAAAAAAATTGTTCTCCCCTTATAACATCAAAGTTTTCCACAACTGACAGATGTGCAATGCGAAATGAAGCCTCTTTACTCTGCGTAATCCACAGGCAAAGATGATTACTGCTATTATTGAATAAAAAAATACTGTGGGAATCGAAACAGGTCTAACAGTGGAATGACAATAATTTATACTCAGGTGAGTAGTGTTTGTCTAATAATAGGATGTGAGGAAGCTCTGTGCCACACTAATTGGCAGACTATTTTGTATCTAATTATTGTTTTTACTACGATTTTTGTTTTTATTTATGTAAGTATTCACAAATTGGCTGATTATTATCTCTACTGCCCGACACTAATGCTAAGAAAGGACCAAAAGTTGTTAAAAAGAAATAAATCAACTATGGCAAAATGGGAACTACCACATAATGAGAAAGTTTGTCTGAATTGTCTCGTAGAATCAGGAGACAGCGTAGACAAAACGGTGACTGACTTGTTAGTCAGTAAACATTAAGTAATTAAAAATCATTAAAAATTCTAGCTTGATGTTTCAAGCTAGAATTTTTTGTATAAGTTAACCTTTTGGTGTCCTTTAAGAAGTTGTGGTCGGCTAAGTTCTTCAAAAGCAAAACAAACTCAATAGAGAGCGGCTCATTGAGAGTACCGAGTTGGCGGACGATGAGATATTCTTTGTACAAAATTAGTTGGCATAAGAAAAATCAATTTGATTTTAGTTTGAAACTTGCTAGATGACCACTTTGATTTGAAGAAATATTTCAATAATTATCCCATCATAGGTGACCCTGGACTATAAGATTTACCGAGTATCGTTAGAACCAAAACTTGGTCAAAGAAGCGAGTAAAATTAAATTTAATCTAATTTGAATATAATTTTGATTGATAACTGTTACGACTGGTGGATATAAACAATAAGGTATTATAAAAGCTATTTCTATTAAATCATCTGATATGGCTAAATATAACAATACATATAAATAAATATATTAAAATATTGGTAAGGTTCATTTGTGTTTAGAAAGATGAAGTACTCCCAATCATAGGTTAGTTCGATATACGAATTAATAAAGATAAAAATATATATTAAGATTATATTGTTATATCATATTGTTCGGTTTTTTGACTAAATCATAATTGATAACTTTATATGATTACATTGTTGGTAGTATCAAGTTTACTATTAATTTTATCGAAATATGTTTGGGTGCGGAATGTTTTGCTATATTAAGGCGATTGATTTCAAAAGTGCAAGGCAGAATAAAGTCCGAAGCTTGACCAGTTCACATGTGTTTCAAGAGAAAAAATCGAATTGGTTTTGTCTAATACATCTTTACCGTAGACTCGCTTGTAGCAAATTCTGCTTGCTTTGCTGTTGCTCATAGTTACTTGCTGCGTTCAGCCGAGGATGAATGTTGATACAGGAATTCTATTGCTGATTTTCATGCAAGTCTTCAGACAAACAATATCAGGTTAGTCAGAAGCCTGCATTTATTTATTCAAGGTTTATTCAAAGTAAATTATATCAAAACATTTCTCCAAAATTGGCCCAACAAACTCGAAAAAAACTTTCTCATACACATAGTGATACCGAATTTAAATTCCGTAAAGTCTAAATTAATTAATCTATTATTAAACATGTATGCCAAATTAAATCTAAATCGGTGTAGTAGTTTAGGCTCTAGGCGTCTGCACAGTCGACAGACGTCAATTGATGTAAATCTATCAAAATCAAATTTTCGTGCCATTACAATACCTTCCCTCAAAATGATAATTATAGTGCGCATATGGAAAAGTAAAAAGTTCTGAGATCTCGTAAAGAGCAAAGTCTATAGCGCCAGGCCACTTTACACATCAACTTGCGTCGATGCGTCGTTAAACATATCTCATCTCTCTGGTATTCAACCCATAACCAAATAGTATGTCGGAGATAAGTTTAGGCGAAAGCGTTAACCAATATATCTGTGCAGACATGCATGCAATGGTGTGATGTTATGCACCTGGATAAAGCTTGATTTATTAATATCTAGGCGCTTAATTATTTGCCTTTGACAACTAATTAACTTGTTGATAATAGGTATATTAAGCTTGATTTTGAAAGCTAAGTAGATAAATTGATTAGAGGTCTAGTTATTTGTGAAATAGAAATATTTTGTTCAAACTATTAGATCAAATAATGGTTTATTAGTCCTGGTGGTTTTGCTGTGTTGGGCAATTATATTTTTGTTCCTCCTTTAAATTTAATGTTTTAGCAAATTTTCGAAGAGAATTAAGCTATTGCCATATGGCTTCAATTTTTTTTTAAATGCTAATTTTTGAAAATGTTCTCCATGGAAATCCGTTTTAGATCATTCTGAATCGATTCCTAAAATTTAACACTATTTTTATGTATGTTTGTATGTATATATATATATATATATATATATATATAAATATATATATATATATATATATATATATATATATATATATATATATATATATATATATATAAATATATATATATATATATATATATATATATATATATATATATATATATATATATGTGTGTGTGTGTGTGTGTGTGTGTGTCACTCCAGACGATATCTCCCCTTAGGATGCACTTAAAAATTTCAAACAATTTTAAAATGTCAATAATATCAAAAGAAAGGATGAAAAGGTGTTTTTCCCCTTTTACCCCCATCTTATATGAAAATATGATAAAAGTGTACATAACAACAATTACTGTACTCTTAAAGAGCTTTCCAACGACATGTATCTTGAAGAGTAAATACTATTTTGACTTTTGTACCTCGTACTGCTGAGTACCAATTTTTTTTTTTTTTTTTTTTTTTTTTTCACTCATCCAAATTCTAAACCAAAATTTTCCTGTATTATCATAAGCCAATAATACGCAGATTTCTTTGAAAATTCGCTCAATAAGTCATGGTGCATGACTGGACTTTTTTTAAAAAAGAAAATGTGCTACATATATTTTTATATTAATTTATAAACAGGTAAATATGCCGTATCCAATTCTCTCACTTCTTTCCTCCGATTTTGATCGATTTCTTTATTTAATTGTTTCTCTATACATTCTAAGAATATCGGATACTTTGTTTTTGAGATAAAGTTTGAAACAAAACAATTATCCCTTTGAGACTAAAAACAAAGGATACTTACTCTTTAATATCCCGAAGAGTGATGTTCCTTTGCCCTAAAGTTATTTGGGCAAAGTAACATTACTGTTCAGCAAATATTCCTTAGTCTTAATAAAGTCGATCAAATATATAACGGCTTTTTTCGATTTTAGATAATTCCCTCCCCCTTTCCCAACGTTTAGTTAATATTTCATCCCGTCATCGTAAAATACATGTGCATCAAAATTGGAGGAAGACCAATTTAGAGGGTCGAATAAAACAAAACATATTTGTCAATTAAAAATTGAATACCAGTCTCTAACATCCTTTAAGCATAATTAATATTAATCTGTAACTAATGTGGAATGTTTTGTTTCTCAGTTGTGGTGGATCAAGGAAACCGGATATTCTTGATCGAAGCGGCCAAACAAAACAATGTCCCAGTGGCTAAATGGCTCCTGGAACAAAATGCCACGACCAACGTCAGGGACGAGAAGGGCCGGTCACCTCTGGTGCACGCTGCATCCACTAGAAACTCGACGGATCTCGTCAACGAGCTGTGTGAAGCCGGGGCCGATCCCTCGCTAGTTGACGCCTCGGGAATGGGGGCTGTGCATGTGGCCGCCAAGGAAGGACGTATGGAAACGTTAAGCTTCCTCGAGACGTGCGGTGCGGATTTCAACTTAAAGGACAAGAAAGGCAGGACTCCGTTGTATCTGGCTGCGGCCCACGGGTGGACTAAGGCGGTAGAGTTTCTAATGAGCCGCGGAGGAAATCCTCTAGAACAGAGTGACAACGGGTTGAGTGCTGTCCACGTGGCGGCCGTCAAAGGTGAAACAAAAGTTTTAAGGTTGTTCAAAATCAAGGGCTGCGATATCGACAGCAAAAGTGGAAAAAACGGCTCGACTCCTCTCTTCCTGGCAGTTCTCAATAGCCGAAGGGATACAGTGGAGTTCCTTATGTCTTCAGGAGCCAACATCGAGGAATGCAACAACGAGGGTTGGACGCCCCTTCACGCGGCCAGCTACGCCGGTAACCTCGATATGGTTAAACGGCTAATAGAAAAAAAAGCCGTAATTGATAAGCCGACCGTGAAAGGACAGACGCCGCTGTATATAGCGGTTGAAAACGGGTGCCTCACCGTAGCCCAGCATCTCGTCAAATGCGGATCCGCGGTAGCACGTAAAGATGAAAACGGTAACTCACTCACGCACGCTGCAGCTCATTCCGGTAATGAGAAGCTGGTCAGTTATATAATCAAAAAGGTTAGTTTGGACGAGAAGAATGACAACGGGAGTACGCCACTGATGATCGCCACGAGGGACGGTAACGTAGATGCGGTCAAAGTTTTAATGAAATCAGGAGCAGACGTGAAAACACGAGATGACCAAGGTTTCACACTGATGCACGCCGCCGCGTACTCTGGTAAACAGGAAATTGTCAGACTTCTTCTCGATAGAGGAGTCCCCGTAGACATCAAAGACTCCGAGGGCAACGCGCCTTTACATTACGCTGCGGCAGAAGGACATGAGATAGCCGTCGAGTCACTCCTGCAGGCTGGACTAGAAGCACAGTTGAACGAGACGAGTTCATTGACGAGAAAAAAGAAGAACGTCCCTTGTGACGTGAACGATTGTGTCGGGTGTTACGACGATGTTGTCAATATCAAAAACTGTGAAGGTAAAACGCCGATGTATCTGGCTGCGGAGAGAGGGTCTTTGGAGGCTCTGAAAGTCCTCACTGCTAAAGGAGGAAATTATACGTGGACCGACAACCACAAGACATCCCCTGTCCACGCTGCAGCTGCCAATGGAAGGGTCGACGTGTTAATGTATCTCATACATCAAAACGTCTACATCAATACAAGAGACGAAGACAACAAAACACCGCTATTCGTGGCGGTGGAAGCTGGTAAACTCCAAGCGGCTAAATGTATTATGGAGAACGGAGGAGACCCTCACCTCGTTGACTGTATGAGAAGAACCGTGCTTCATGTAGCCGTTCAAAAACATTTCAAGGACCTGGTAAAGATACTGGTCAAGTACAGAGACTTGATCAACAGCCACGACTCGCAAGGTAAGACGCCTACTTGGTACGCCGCCGTCAACGGAGACATGGACATATTGACCCTTTTAATAAAAAGTGGAGCTCGAAAAGATCCCGATGTGATGATGGCGGCTGTTGAATCTGAACAGTTCGAGGTCCTTAAGTACCTGGTAAAGAATGGAGGAAGCACCAGCACTGAGTACGGTGGATTCACTCTCCTCCAGAAAGCTGCATCTAAAGGTTACACGGAAATTGTGGAGTTCCTTCTAGATAGCGGAGAAAGTGTTGCCAATAGAAAGTACCAGTCTAATCTCTTACAGCTTTCTTTACTTGCTCCTACTCTATCTACCACGACATTGCTCATCAACAGGGGGATGGACGTGGAGGCCAAGGACGGCTCGGGAAACACTGCCCTGCACGCGGCGGCTCGCCTCAACAATGTCAAGGGCATCGAACTTCTTCTCAAGAGCGGAGCTAACCTCGCGGCAAAGAACAACAAGGGCATGACGGCCGCGGACGTGGCGTCGCAACACAACAAACTCGAAGCCCGCAAAATACTACTCAAGAAAGGAGCAACAGACACCACTAGCACATAATATATTTAAATACTTACAACGGATAAATAAAGTCATTATTAGGAAAACAAATGCTCTACTTAACTATCATTATGTCATAAATAAACTTTATTTTTTTAAATGTCTTTCTTATATCATATTTTTTGTAAGAGATTTTGGAGTCAAGTTGATTTTTTTTTCTCTGCCAAGTTCATTCCTGGTTCACCCAGAAAATAATAGTTTTTGTAAAATAATAAAAATAAATAAAGATAAAAACGTATTATTATTTACACAATCCCTTTGCATAATAAATCAATATTAACTTTCCAGGTATTATAAATTAAAATATTGAATACAGTTGATAACGATTGCAATACAAACTGTGTGTGTTTGGTAATTACATCTTATGCATTTTTTACTCTTTTTGTTTATCTGATGTGAACTTTAGTTTGACTTAAGCATCAAATAATGATGAGTACGTACATAATGTGAACAGATTTACTGGTGTTTTTTAAACAAAATATTAATTCAATGTTATTATATTATGTAAGTACTAATAGGGTTTTGTTTTTTACTTTCTCATATATGTAATATAATATCTAGAGAGAAAGTATTGTGATATCACGAAAATTTGATGTTGATAGGTTTGCACATTTTAATGTCGCATGAGTCCACATACGTCTGTCTATTGTTTGTGCAGACGCGTTAAGCCTATAGGACATAGGTAAACTTCTGGGCCGATATACATTTTTTGTTCGTACGAGAGGGAAGTTCTCCTGACCTGGCCACGAAATTGTACAAGTATGTAATAAAATAGAAGAATAAGAAGAATTGGAAAATTGGACTGTAGGTTTATTTAGTACGTAGATATGTACAAATAATGAGTAAATAACAATAATAATGGGCTAGTGAAATAAGCAAATAAGATATCTAAGTGGAGCAGTATGTGTGAGGGGCAGAGACCTAACCTGAAAAAGTAATAGAACTCCCAAGCTCTAAGCTTGATACCTGCAGCAAATTAATAATAATTGTACACCTGGATACCAGGATTATGAAATTTAAATGTTCAGCACAAAAAAACGGATTTCCACACTGTGTCACTCAGGTTCCACATACACTCATTTTATATGCAATTCTACTCTTCCCTCAAAATTTGGGCAAATAAATATTTAAAACAGAGACGGATCTAGGGGGAGGGGGAGGGGAGGCCGGTGAGCAACTTGCCCCGGGCACCGGGTTAGGGAGGGCGCAAAATTGACCAAAAGCCAATTTTTATTCATTATTATTATTATTTATAAATTATTTTTTTCTCTCATTATAATCAGATTGTACAAAAAGTAAAAAATGTAATAACTCAATGGTTCGCTATTTTGTCCTTTCTTAGTTGCAACAGTCAAATTTAATGACTCTTATATATGAGACTAAAATGAGTTTTAACCATAAAATTGAATAAAACCCTCTTTTTGGCTAAAATTCGTATGCTACATTTCGGCCAAATGTTAACCTTTTGTTGAAGAAAAAAAAAATTGCTTGTATATTTTCATGCTCTACAAATTTGAACTCTTTATATGTATTTCAATTCAAGGCTCTCATCAAGATCAGCAACAACCCAAAAAATTATCCAATGGCCCCAGGCCCCAGGTCCTATTGCCCCTATATGGGGATGTGTGTGTGTGGGAAAAAGGCATACTTTTAAGCAATAGAAAATATGAACCAACAAGGTTATAAAAATAAACCATTCTTTACCTTGGACATATCCTAGACAGTGCCTATCAATAGATATCAACGAAATTCGGTACACGGGTGTGTGATATCACGCAAAGCTTACGAGAACGTTGGCTCAAAACTATTAGTTGGAATGTTTGAACGGAAAACATTATAAAGTCATCTATCCAGTAAGTTAAACAAATTTCTCGGTTTAATTGATTATGATTATGGGCCAGCTATATCCCGTGGCCGAATTTTGCAAACCCTTATTATTAAAAAAGCAGTTTTATTATACAAAAGCTTACTTAAAAAGTTTAAGTGAGCTAGTTCTTTTTATATCCGAAATCTTTGATTATTTGATAAAAACCTTATCGAATTTAACAAAAAAAAATATAGATATGTATATTATTATTCAACAAATAAATTTAATTTCTACATTTAAAAGTTGTATTATTCCGAAGCATTGGTAACTCAATTTTTTTTTTTTTTTTTTTCTGATCCTCGCTATCCTCATTTGTACTTTTTCATATACGTTGAATGAAGAGAGGGAGAGAAAGGTTTTATAATGCCTAAGTAAAGGTGTGTGCATAAATTCAGCTTTATTGGATTTATTCGGCACAGAGCCTCTTTCTTAGCCTTATTTCACTGGGCTAGTTCACGGGTGTGGTGTTGCATGGGTTAGTATGGGACTATTCACGCACGTGCCGGGACCCAGCATCGGGTCGACTGCTCGGTGTCGGGTGGCTGTCGGCTATTCCCACAACGAAAATCCGATATCGTGTATCGGATAGTTTGTGGTGGGGGATGGAAGTGTACGGAAGGTGTCACACGAGCCGGGCCGACAACAACCGTCTTCCGGTAACAATTAAAGTGATATATTATTATTGTTTTTTTCAATATCTTTACGTATAATTTTATTTATATTATACAATATTAGCAATGACAGAAGCTTAAATTGACAGTGAATTATTTATAACTGCAATAGAATCTCGCCCCATCCTGTGGGACAAAACTCTGAATGATTGAGTGGACCCAATATATACGCCTGTTGTTCTTGCGATGCGATGGCGGCGATTCCGCTGGTACAGAAGCCATATTATCATGTTTTTTTACGATTCATTGTAAATATAGGATTATAATATTTACATAAAAACGATAAGAGATATAACTAGGCCAATCGCAGAAATTACACTGACTGAATTTGATCGGATCGGAAAGAAATTGTCCACGTGTGGCTGGGTGCGGACCCAATATTGGCCCAATCCATCCGATACGTGTGTTCTTAGCCTTTTACTGGAATGTTTTCTGTTTCAGTATGCCGGTACTCTCGCGTGTCAGTTAATCATCGTTTGTCCGCTAAAACTGTTTTTGTAAAAGTACATCGTCGGATTTACGTAGATGTAACGTTACGCGTAAAATATTGTTTGTAATTTTTACGAACCAGTACTAATTAAGGGCAAGTCGACTTTCGTATTAGGTGTACCATGTGTAGATATAATTAAGACTAACGAGTGACAGAATGTATAGTGATGTCGAAGAAATGTTTAATATTATAAGAGATATGTCTGACATTGAAACAAGTGATGCAGATGAAGACCATGTAGAGTTTTATCGAGATAGCGATTCAGACTTACCAGACGTTGTGTCTTCTGATAACGACTAATAACGTCATTGATGATTGATGATCCTGATTTCGACCCATTCGTTGAAATAGATGCTGAAACAATGGTGCTAAACGCCGCCATAGAAGTTTCAGAGGCCCAAATAAACCGTTTTAAAAAAACTAAACCCTCCCTGGATACAACAAAAAAAACAAAAGCTTCTTGTTGTCGTAAAAATGTTGTTACTAAAGATAGTCGTTATTTTAGTCATAAATATGGCTACTGGTCCAAAAATAAACCGGAACTTTATTTATTTATTATTATTATTTATTTTTTTTTTTTTTTTTTTTTTTTATCGCTTCATTTTGACGTTCTGAAAAATATATTGAAAATTGGCAGCGAGATCGTGGTCGCGTTAATAGATATTCCAGGCCAAGGTCAACAAATTCGTTTTTTGTGAATATCTCGCTTCCTATGACTCTAACACCCGACCAGCGCTAGTGGTCTTACACCTCTAGAATACTGGAGTTGGATACCCCTGGTCTATCCTATAGCTTTTCGTTTTGAATTAAATATATTTCATATTTCGAAAGGTTATTACTACAAAATTAGTAACAATAGTAAAGGGTCATTTTTGTGGAGTCCGCAATGACAAAATTAATAATTAAAGGGTTCCTCGAATAAAGGAAAGTTTAAGAACCCCTGGAATAAACAACCGTACGATATATCCGTAGCATTAGTGTTAGTGACAAGGCCGCAACACTGTCAAGTCGAGATAAACCAACAAATATGCAGCGGACGTTTATTGCAGTGTAGGAGGACAGGAAGCGCCAAGCTGCATTCTGGATTCTGGCCCCAGAGGACGGAAACCCTAGATTCGTGTCTGATTTAAAATTTAAGGAAGTTCTTCCAGAAGAGGAGGATCAGAGAGTCTGAAAAAAGATGTAGGCGCGCCCCTTCAGCTGATGGCAGGGCCAGTCTATCTGAATGAGCCTGGGCAGTTAGTAGACCAGACGAACGCTGTTGGTAGAGATCGTTGCATATTTTATTAACTGTTCAAACGTTCGAATATGGTCACAAAAATCATACCCCAAGGTGAAATCGATAAATTAGTGTTATTCCTAAATTTGGGGGCACTAATCTCAAAAAGTCTTAAAAGTACAACAGTCTGAAAGAAGAAACGTAAATAAAATATTTCTTGAAAACGATTCCGATGATTTGAATTAAAGCATTCATAAAGCGCTTTCCCGGGTAAAAATAGGTATAATTGCCGGGGTAAAATGGGTAAGGGTGAGGAATTATTTGTATGATAAACTTTTACAAAATTTTCATTATTTATTAAATAACCACAAAAACCCGAAATAACTAACAAATGCAAAACTCCACAAATTTAATGTTTTCATTTATGAGAAAGTTTAGTACGAGTTGTAGCTCTCAGGGGCAACTATTGAATTTCCAAATAGGTTTGTCTGAAGCCACGCCCACCTTACCTCTCATTGGCCAGCTGTTCCTAGCTTGCCTATTCCCGCCAGTATTTAAATTAAAATGTTACATCGTCTCTATAGCTAATTAACCTAACCTTTTAAATCTTTTTTACGTACAAATTAAAAGAGTTTCAATATTTCAAAAAATTCTTTCGTATTCCTTGTAGTCTAGTCAAATTAAACACTAAAAAGGGCTCGACTTTGTAAAAGGTCAAGTCGTTCTAATTTGTTTATTTGTTGCTAGGACCTAAGCCAATAGTAAGAACCCCAGTTTTTAAGAGCTATGCGAACAGATAAATATATTTACGCATGACGATGATTCAGTTCAGAGTAAAAATTGGCCGATTTAATTTGGTATACGTTGTAATGAACATGGATGTTATTATGTAAGGTAGTTTGACCCGCAATACACGAGAGATGAAACACGAAACTGGGTAAAAGCAAAGATGAGGAGAAGGAGAGAAGAGAACTTTTTTTTATTGTTATTTGTTATGTTTATTATGTAGAGACAGAGAGAAGCAAATGTGTTTTAAAGTATTGTATTTTACCAGTTAATAGAATTTGTGAATTTACAAAAATATGTTTTATTAGTTATTGAAAAAGTATTTATTTTTATTATTAAAAAAAACAAACATTAAGACGTATTCCTTTTATCAGTGCTAAGACTAAAGTTTTATTAGTGCTAAGACTGTTCGTTGGTGAAAGTTAATTAATCTATTGTTTGAGACAGACATATATCCAATTAATTTTTTTTCAGTAGAACCAAAGAATTTGCCTAAGAATGATGGAGAGAAGCATGATTGGTGTTAGTAGAAGAGATAACATAATATCAAATCTTTGGATTAGAAAAGAATCGGGAATGGATGATTAGGAGAACTAATGCTGAAGAGAAAATGGAAATGGGCTGGACATATTTCCATGTTCGGTTTAGAACTACCGAAGGTAGATGTTCCAAGAAACTTGAATTGGTTCCCTTGGGAGAAAAAGAGAAGCAAGGGAAGACCTCTGCGACAATTGGATGAAAAAGGTGTGCGGTGAAGAGGCTTGGCAGAGAGTTGCTCGAAACAGAATTGTGGGGAAAGAAATGGGATGTTTACCAAAATGTATGGCTAAAAGAATAATTAGCTATAACCAATACAATGAATCTTTAATAGTATACTATATTTTTACTTTATGTTTGGTACTTGTTACATGAAAATCATGTATGCTCAAAAGAAATAAAAGGCTAAACTCGGCAATAGCCCACCCCTTACGTGTAATCGATGTCTTTCGAAGTCGTACAGTTGGCTTCGACATATCAGTTCATCCCTTCCATTCATATATAATAATTATATATGTATGGTTTGTTCATAGGAGAGTTGATATCCCATTGTCAAAAAATACGTTGAAGTGAGAAGGGGTGGGCTAATTCCTAATATTAAATTTACTTCATATTCTGTTTGTGAAGCTTTGTTATACACAACAAACACTTCATCTTCTTGACCAACTAGTTGCAAATCTTTTATCTTTTTGGTGCATGGAAGATACCTCATGTGCCTGTATTTAGAATACCTTCCACTAATTATGTCTATTATTTTTCTTTTATAGTAACTTTTCATATCCACAGTCAAATAATGGAATAATTGTTTGATATTATAGGCTCTGTCGTATTTAAGATGCGCTCTTTTAGAACATTTATTGCAGACTCTACCATTTCCTCTAGTTAAAGTTCTTTTACATTGAGCCCAAATAGGATGGTATCCCTGGGAGAGAGTGAGGAAAAGAGGCAAAGCACCGGCTCAATGAGAGGAAGAGCTGTGGAGGAGACACGAGAGACTGGCCAGATTGTGGCAAGTCTGAGTAAGCAATGTATCAAAAATGTATATAAGAATATTAGGTTTTAGAAGCAATAAGAAAACAAATTATTATTATAGTAATTAACTATTTTTAGTAAATTAAATAATAAAATAAATGTATGCATGTGTGTGTAAGTGTATATAAAAAATAGTAAAGTTGTCAAAATGGTGTATATATATATATATATACTGACAATACATGAGTTAAATTAAATAACTAGTCACTATTTAAATACTTGAGAGTAGATGTTTTAAAATAATTATGATTTTAATAGAATATATTTTATCAATTTGTTTGGTAAACACTAGTGGGAGTAAAATCTAAAGAATTTAGTAGCCAATATATTTTTTGTTATAACGTTGTTTCTTTATTACCTCTATTTATAATTTTTGTTAGTTATAGAATAATTTATACACACATATATAGATTTAATTACATTGTTGTTAGATTATTGATAACTTGATGTATATATTTTTGTTTTATTGATTTATCTAATGATAAAATAAAGTAATGTACAAGTTTTATAAACCACTCAATTGGTCTTCTCAGAGCCTTCAACAAACTACTATGTAAGCCGAGTAGCCAGGAAGAAGGAAAAGAAATTAAAATTATAGTAGTGTATAGTATTTATTTATTATGTAAAAAATGTACATTTATTTGTTTTTGAAATTGCAATAAATGGTAATCAATCAATCATTGTATCACATCTTAATGATAAAAAAATGAACCTACCTTAAATGACTTTTTTTCCAGTACAGGGAGTCGTAGTCTGAACTCTGTATGTAACCCCTGATAACTGCTGATGATGCTTCAACCATTCCTTAAATTCGTCCACAGTCGCACATTTTAATCTAAAATTTGCCACATGACCATCTTCGGTTTCATTAGTTTTAAGAAATGAGGCGCTTGGATACAACTTACGAAATAAATAAATTATATAAAAAGCATTGACAAAAAACACTTCGCAAAGAAATATTTGTTAATATCATCAAACATAATGCGTAAAGACAACATCTCAGGGATAGAGGAAACCTAGGCTTTTGGAATGGTTGGCTCTCAGGCATCACTTATATTATATTACAAATTTAAAACTAAAACCAGTGAATGTTACAACCAAATATATATGTTGCACTATATATATACTTGTTATGATTAATTATTTATACATAGGCATTTACCTCATCGATCCTTTTAGTCATTAACTCTGTTAGACACATTTTGAATAACTTAAAACTATCTTAATATGTTTAATTAGATGATATAATAATATGATATTTTTTCTTAGGTCTTTAGGGATGTAAGAAAAAAATTAATATTTAATTATATTAATTTATTACATTTAATATAATTTATTGGCTTTACAATATTTCGCCATATCCTGGACATCATCAGGCCTATTTCTGCAGTCAATACTTTAGTATAAACATTTTTTCAAAGCAATTTAGAGGAATAACAATTGAAAAGATTTATAACACTAGTGTTCAACAGTTACTGAAGATTGACAAAAAGATAATATGTAATTTGTTTAATACCATAGTTATAAGTACTTACTTCAAATTTGTTATTCATTTTTTAGGATTATAAAGGTGTATAATGAATTCAACAAAAAAAATCGGATCAGACACAAAAACAACTGTAACGTCATAGAACTCATATAAGATACATTTCCATTTAAATATTGGCGGCAAAAGGCAAGCTAGGAACAGCTGGCCAATGAGAGGTAAGGTGGGCGTGGCTTCAGACAAACCTATTTGGAAATTCAATAGTTGCACTCTCAGGGGGCAGGTTTTTTGTAAAAAAGATAAATTTATCCAGTGTTGCACCATAGCAGTAGGATAACCAAACTTCTTTTTTTTTTCGTAAAACCCGCATTTGCTTAAACTGTCAGAAAAAGAAGAAGAATGCATGATCAAAAAGCAGAAAATGAAGAAGAATAGTTTCACTATTATATAAACAAACTGAAACCAACAATACATTTTTCCTACATATTTTTGTAATTTCTCTCACTTTTTTAAATATTATTTTAATTGTTCTTAATTTTCATTATTAGAAAAAGCCTTAACTCGGATTGATCTTTAAAAAAAAATTAATTAGCCGTATTACAAGATGGCTAAACATCATCCCGATTTGATTTTCTGCAGAAAACAACCGGGAGTAGGTAAGTTGGAGCAACTTTTTTTCGTTATACCTTACTTGATAGTTTATTTTTATATATTTTAGTTACAACGAAGTTTGCAATTATTATTTAAAGTTCTCTGGTTTTGATGTAGAAGCTTTTATTTCACTTCTTTCGAAATATAAGGTTATAAGTTCTGGGCCAAGCCGAGACTTTTATTCAAAAAATGTTTTATTTCATTTGTTTAAGTAGTTGAAACCGCGGCTCTGTAATGATCTAATTCTGCTACCCATCGGGATGTTATCAAACAAAAATAATCTAAAAAAATGTATCTTGGGTTAAGGATGGTTGGCTAAAGTGAATTGTATGGTGCCATCGAAACCTTAATTAATTTTGTATTTCGATTTGGACCTCTACCTGGTCTATATACATTAGGGTTGTTTTTCTTCAGAAAATGAGTGGAACACCGCACAGCCATTGAAAATTCTAGGCCAAAAAAGTTAATTTTATTATTTGATTCTGTAAACAGCACCTTACAATTAACGTTTATCAGATGGTTATGTATTTTAAGTCATGATATTTTTAAAGTTGAACGAAATGTCCTACTGCCGAAGGCCAGTTTCTTAATTGGCAAATAAAAGTCAAGGCGAATTTATCATAAACTAATTAAATGATCTAATAAGCGGAAACTTAAAAGCATAATAGAATAGACAGAAATCGCCTTCTTGCTTCTCATACTGCATTAATCTCTCAATTTAGAACCATTTTAGTCTAGTTCTGTCAATTTATCCATATCAGATTGGTGTTAATTGTTGTATAAAAATATTGATTTGTTTTGTTTGTTCAGCTATAGGTCGGTTGTGTGAGAAGTGTGATGGAAAATGTGTTATCTGTGACTCGTATGTACGCCCCTGTACACTGGTGAGGATCTGTGATGAGTGTAACTATGGTTCATATCAGGGTCGCTGTGTTATCTGTGGAGGTCCCGGAGTCTCAGACGCTTACTACTGCAAGGAGTGCACCGTCCAGGAGAAGGATGTTAGCATTTCATTTTATACTTACTTTATTTTGTTATAATCGGTGTTGGCTGTGGTGAAAATTAAATATTCTCAGGGTGTCTGACTGCTACGGTCATTTATTATTGTATTTCATTTTAAGATTATTAAATTATTCATTGTAACTAAAAAAAAATGCTACTCAGTTTTAATAACTCTAAAATAAGAGACAAATTAATATTATTTAAATAATATATATTGTATATTTTGAGCACTTCACTTGGAAGTACCAGTTTCAAGCACCAATCATGGCCAACTAACGTTATCCAACAAGTCGTTTAAATATACTTTATTTTTGTGTTTCAGCAATAAACTTGCTTTAAATGTTGCCTTTCAGTTTTTTCTTTATGTGTAGTGGGAGTCTACTGCTTTTTTCCACACTAATTGGCAGACTACTTTGAAAAAAAAAACGAATAAAACTTATTCGCCATGAACTGAGAGATTATTTTTGCCAAATTTGACAGAATTGAAAATACATTATTCCTTATAGAAATCGAGGATAGTGAGGATCCTTTTATCCTCCAGATTTACCAACGTTTTTATCTCCTCATTTTTATTTCCTTTCTATACTCAATCCATTTTACTTAGTAAATCTGACATCTCAGATTGGCCAACCTATGTGAGGAAAATAATAAAACCACTAGGCTGTTATCTTAAGGTGAACCAGTGATATTTTTGTTTACCTAGTTGGCCCGACCTACTACCCACCAAAATCTCGAGCTCTCATTGGCTCTCCCCATGTTTTTTTTTTTTTTTTTTTTTTCGACTGTCTGAATAACAAAGTATATTAGCATGAGTATAGGTATAATACAAGAATGAGGGTTCTCAATCTCACCATTCTTGTATTATACCTTGAATAAGTTGTAGTACAAGAACGTGTTTACTTATGTTTCGGTAGGTTTACAAAATATAAGTGAATCTAAAACTTTTATTCTTACTTTTGACTGATCTCGCTATCCCCAATTTCTATTTAATTCACAGTTTATACCCTCATAGATATTGTTCTTTTTGTTGATAGCAAAATGAGAAATTCTTTTTTTATTTGCAGAGGGATGGGTGTCCTAAGATTGTGAACCTTGGTAGCTCTAAAACGGATCTATTCTATGAAAGGAAGAAGTACGGCTTCAAGAAAAGGTAGGGTCCATTCACCAGGTAAAGCCTCAGCACGATTGTCTACAGTCGTCTCGCGGTGACATCTGCCTGGACTCATTACTTGTGTCTTTTCATCTTCTCTTTCATACTTCCTTCATCTTTGTATTTTTTTTTTAAACTGTATAATAGATAAATAAGTGTATATTTATAAATGTGCGGTGTTTATTATTATCTGGAATCCTAGATGAGTCAATAATATTGCTTTTGTTGGCGTATTGTTTCTTTTCAAAAACTGTGTGAAATACTTATGTAGAATTAAGTTATTAATATTTTTAATGTATGAATAAAATGACATGGATTTTAAAATTTACTTATCTAATTAATTTTGAATTTGTTTATCCTCTTATTCCTGTTGTCAAACATCATGTTGTGCAAACATCTAACAGCCCCATACACGGTCAAAATGTTTGTTCAAACATTTTGACCGTGTATGGGGGCCTTAAGAAAATATAACACATTCAGAACTAGCCAAGCTATAATAACTACCCCGACTAATTTAAGAAATTTCTTTAACCTTCGATCAGACGCAACTGATCTAATAGGCACAGCCATCACATTCATCTGCTCTCTCCCTTCCTACGTAACGACGTCATTTGCACTATTGATTTGGTCTTAAGGTTTCAATGACTTGACTTATGAATTTAGATGGTTGGTGATCGGATTCCCCCCTCCTTCTTCTGATTCGCTAGTTGGTTTTATTGATTGGTTTTATTCTAACTTATTGCAATTAACCTAATAAATTTCTCAATTAAATAAAAATTTGTGTATGGACTTAGGTATTAAACAATAAAAATTAGCACTACACACAAAGGGTCTGTAGGCAATTTAACAAATAGGACAAATTCGTTAATCAGCCCAGCAGTATCAAGATGGTAGGATTTAAAAGATTGTTTCAGCTATAACTTTTGATCCATTTATTATAATAACGTTAAACAAACGCCTTTATATGCATTTTTATTGCACAATAAAACTACTCTGAAGTTGCTAGCCTAATCTGGGGGGAAACACTCTCACATATTATGCTACGTATAAAAAAAGCATTAAAAACCTTTTTTTGACAAAGAATAACTGATTTTTTTGTGACGCAAATATGAATTGGTACAAAAACTAAATCAGATCTAACTTTGTACTCAGGGCATCCTCTTTCATTTAATACCCCACATGATGCATTTCTGTTAATAAAAAATAAAATAAAAAAGTGTTTTTGAGGCTTTTCTATAATTTCCCTGTGATTGGGTTATTACAAATAACAACTGAAAAAGTTTCGAATTTTTGTACTGCTAAGTAGTCTGGTTTGTTTCCTTTTATATGATTCTTATTGCAGTAGGGTCTGAAGGAAAAATTAAAAGCTCACTTTTGCGATATTTCGACCCCTCTTAGGGTCATCTTCAGGCTGAAAACCACATTTATTGCCGGTAACTCCAGTAAATTAGTTATATTTTTTAACATAATACATAATTAAAATGCTTCCTACATCTACTAGAAGATTATTATTTCATCCTATTGTTGCTAAAAAATTATTTTACTATAACCTAGGTGGCTATTGTCAATCTGAAATAATTAATTTCTGTTAGGGGTAATCCATGTTATATAATTCAGGTTCTTTTGGATATTTATTATTTTGTACTACAGTTTTAGTCCACAGGCCACCATAAGAAGTGAGTCGCTGATTGATAAAGTTTTCTTACCTTATGGAATCGCTTATTTATGCCTTGACCACCGATGAATTGGGTATATGGCAACTGGGCACTGGGCCATTTCTTTTTTGTTGACATGCCACACTAGCCCTTCTGCGGGAACATTGAAAAGAGATAGATAAAGTTTTGATTTTCACAGGATCGTTTAATTAAATTATTTCAAAAACAGTGGTACACGTGGCCACCGATAAGAGTGGGCCGTTTTCTTTTCAACGTCCCCGCAGAGCGATATGTTTGGGGCGGTGGCCACGTGTACCACTGTTTTTTAAATAATTTAATTAAACGATCCAGTGAAAATCAAAATTTTATCTATCTCTTTTCAATGTTCCCGCAGAAGGGCAAGTTTGGCATGTCAACAAAAAAGAAATGGCCCAGCGCCCAGTTGCCATATACCCAATTCATCGGTGGACAAGGCATAAATAAGCGATTCCATAAGGTAAGAAAACTTTATCAATCAGCGACTTACTTCTTATGGTGGCCTGGGGACTATTTGGAATATTTTTTTAAAAAAATTCCATAGCTATGCTAGGATTGTAACAATTGGTTTCTTTATTAAACTTCAAAACAAATGTTTAAAAAACTAATCAATTTTACTTTACCCAATAAAACTTTCTCAAGGCATGTCTGTGATAATTCAAATTGAGTACTTTCGGAGAACAGGTGCGTTAATGACAGACCAGGGCAGGAACGTATAAGGTTCCTTTATTTGGCTATGGACCTAAAAAGTATGAAGTCAAAAGAGGAAGTTGCTGATATTTAATTTGATGGGTCTGGCAGTGTTCTTCAAAACACTTTGGGCAAGTATCTCATTCAATTGCAAAATGTCTACTTTCTTTTTGTACTTCTTAATTTAGTTTTTCAACGAAAAATGAATTCAGCAAAACATTGAGACACCTTCGTTAACACCTTTCTATTTAAAATATAATTGAATTATTATTTAAGTTGATGGATGAAATGGCCGATTTCCGACCAAATACAAAAAAACTGTGAGTCTTTATGTGGTCTAGAAGGGAGCTAGCGTAGCCGTGTGAGTTAAACCACGTCTGCTCGGCCATCACTGAATCTCGAGTGGAACGAGACGGGGTTCGATTCCTCGCCGTGACACTCTGATTTATATGGCTCACTATTGATCACATCATACTCGCTTCGGCGGTACAAATGTACATATGTATGATGTGTGAAGTGGCTGGAACTCTCTACCGCGGGGCGTAAAAAGGGCCTGAATGATGGCCTAATTGCAAGGTTCGAACAAGTGGTTCGTCCTACCCGTTCTAGTAGGAAGTACTAGACTACTACTACTTATGTGGTCTAGAATTACCAAAACATTTTGATTAGCGAGTCTGTAGGTTTTGGTTATGGTGACTCAACAGAAACGGTAAATCATAATCTCCTTAACTGTCAACTAAGTTTCTTTGGTTATTATTTTTTATAAAATCGTTAATAACTTTTGTTCTACTCAATATTTTTCAATAAAAAACAAGCCTACAAATTGCGTAACATGTTTGAGCTTACCTCTGAAAAAAAATTAATCAATTTCGCTTAGCCAGTTTTGCACCTATAAAGTTTGACTGGGGCGACAGACACACATACACGAAAAAAGTTAAGCCCGGATTCGGTTTTCGGAATGTATAAAATGAAAAAGTATCCAACAAATTTTCAATTCTGACCAATGTACAGACAAAACTCTAATTTTATATATATAGATAAAAAAAAAAAAATAAAACACTTCGTAACTTAGATCACAAGTTTTTCATTCTTTTAAAAAAAAACCTTTAACTAATGTTGGTACTTTTTATGTCAACTAGTTTCCCTCCTTAACACTGAATAAAGCTGGTTTGATAAATAAACAAGTATTATTTTATGGGAAGAGACAGTTTCTTTGGATCCTTTAATTAAGATGAGCTAGACAGATGCTCCTATTGGTCACAAGTTTGTTGCTTTTTAGTTTGAACAAGTTGTTTATTTCAAAGTATTCCAGGACAATTTTAAACCTTAACATATGCTTCTGTCAAGTTATGACTGAATATCAAACTCATCTTTATCTTAGGAGTTCGGCTTTATTGATTCCTAATTATTAACAATTTAGAGAGGAAGACAACACCAGCTCTGGCGTAGTATGTTTTTGACCTGCCTACTTCTGTAAAAAGAGTTCATGGAATTATACCTGAGAAACTTTTTGGAATATAAGAATGTAATTGGGGAGTATTACAATTATACTTTAACCTGGGTTTGCTCAGTCCCATCCTCTACTGTTTTAATTAAAAAACTAACAGTTGTATACTTTCAAACCACTCTTAGATAGCAATAATATTGTAAAAATGCAAACAATTTTCTTGCCACAATAAAATATGATTTGGCTTGACTATAAACTCAGCTTTCGTTTAGCCAATAGTTCCATAAGAGAGTTTAAGGATTTTACTCTATACAAACATTGAACAATTTGCAAACCTTATAAGCTATCTCAATGAAGAAAAAAAGTGTGCCTGTATTAACTAAACTTTTTTTGCAGGTTTTCTGTAATTTTTATAAATATGCTAACACTGGCTGTTAAATATGGGTTAATTTGTCAAATTAATAATATATATTAATTAATAATATCTGACACTATTATTTTATCTGATTATGATAGTGTTTATGCTTCCGAGCTTACCGAAGGTAACAGCTACGAGATCATTCTGAAGAACAAAAACTTTTTGTCTACAATTTCAACAACTCGAAGACAGTAATCCAGTTCAGACATCAGGGAGCATTTTAGAACTCTGTCTGCTGCTTAATTTTTGCAAACCAACATATCTTAAAAACTACTCATCTGATTTTATTGAAATTTGGATGGTAGAGATCATAATTAGCCCATTCTTGGTCCCATATAAGTTTTAACCTTTTGAGTCCATTTGTTCCTCTTTCACATGCACACAAACATATATCTTCAAAAATACTCATCTGATTTTTAAGAAATTTGGATGGTTTGTCGAAAGTACTTAGCAGATAGCCCCATATTTACTTCTAACACGTGTGCACATTAAATATTTCTAAATTGATACTTTCACTCGTGTAAAAAAACAAAAACAATATGTACAGATTTTATTTTTTGAAAAAAAAAGAGAAACAATAAATAAATTAAACTGTAAAAGTTGTTAAAAGCATAATTAAAAGCTATGCACCACACTAATTGGCAGACTAAATTAATAATACTAGCTCATAAAAACACATGACTGATTTTGACGAAATTTGGCATACATGCTCAGAAAAATCATACCAAAGGCGAAATCGAGAAATTTGTAGCTCCAAATTTGGGGGGCGCTACTCCTCCAAAACCCTGAAAAAAGTGATGTCTCAAAAAACGGATCCAAGGGTTTTGATTAAAAATTCTAAAATGTATCCTTTTAAATACAAATCTAACGATATAAGTCTAACAATATAAGATTTTGTTGAAAATCGAAAACAAAACATAAACAACCACCTATTGGGCACTTTTTAAAAAAATCAATTAAATGAGATATAATGGAATATAAATACATTTATTTCAACAATATGAGAAAGACTTGTCTGAGTTGAGTCAAACCGATTTTTTTTTCTTATAAAACAATATAGGAAATTCAATAATGACTGAAACACCTGTATTTATGTCAGGTCAGTTATCGGAATCTTTATTTATTTAAAACTTTAAATAAATATGTACAATTAGCTTTAAACTCCTTACCATAATCTAAATAGTGATACACTGAAATTTGAAACTACTTCATTACAAAACATTTTAAATGAGGTCAGCTGAGTTGTATTACTTACCACATTGAAGAATCCAATGAGAAAATTTGATGTAGATCAAATTAAAATTCCCGAATTTGTGGGTTTTTCCCCAAAATTACCCCCTTTTATCCTCTATCATTTTCTAAGACAGTTTAATCACTCTTATTTTTCATCTAACCTTGTTTCACCCACAGTATATATTCTACCTCTTTGCTGGTTTACAAGGAACTAAAAAAAAAGTCCCTGACTATCTTAGAATGCAGAAGGGAACAATTTTTTTAAAAAGAATCAAAATTCAAAGGAAAAAAAATTAGAGGGTCTTTAGTTGTTTATAACGAGATTATGAGAAACTCAACCATAGAGTCCTCACCATGAGTAAGTTCATCTATTAATGCTATTGCAGTTCTTTGACTATTAACTCAATTAATTTAACAAAATTTGTGTCAAAAGCACAAAGTTTATCCAATGTTAAGATGTCTTGAGAAAAGCTGTAAACATTAGCTAGGACAGTGGCATACCAACAGTGATGGGGGCCTACACAGTATTCACAATTTATGCCATTCACATAGTCCAACACACATGTACCATTGTAGCTGCCTAATGCATTACATTTCTGAGGACCCTGAATTACATTTATTTACTCAGGTAGTAGGCGCTCTTAATTCTCTCAAACGAAGACTTGTCATTGGTTCAAAGCAGGCCCGGACGCCACTGGCTTGGTAGCCTTAATAGACCAACAAATCAGTTTATTTATTGAAAGAAGTCAACACATGGACATGGCTCTTTTTTTTGTTTATGTATTTTAGTTAAAAATTACATTTAAAAATTAAAAAAAAATTAAATAACATAGCGCCTCAAAAGTTTCTGAAACAAAAAAGAAGAAAAAAAAAATAAAATAATAAGTTTTTAATTTAAATTAATAAACATTTAAAAGATCTTTGCTTTAAAAAAACTATTTTATTGAAGCATTGTTGTTATAATTAAAATTTAGTAGAAAAAAGTGCGGAAGAATGACTATTTATTAGATTTATATCATTTTAATTACTGAAAAAGAAACACCCACTTAACAAATTAAGCCGAAGATATGCTTCAGTGACAAGTATTTGTAAAATAACAAAAATTAATTTGTTACATGAAAAACCCTAGTAAAATTCAAATAAAATGGTTTACATTTGGCAATAAAATATTATCACATATTAATGAAAACATTGTATCAACCCTTGAATTAGGAGAATGAGATTTTTGCTACCAATAATAAAAAAAACTCTTCAGGCAAGAAAACTACAAGTGCATTTAAGAGGTAGGACTAGCATCTTAAGGCTCTACCGCCTTTTGAGGTTAGAAAAATCATTAAAAAGAAGATTTTATTGGTTCTAAGCAAGATATCACAAATCTAAGTACAGGCTTCATTCCTAATTTTAATTCTGCACAATTTGATTCAACTCTCTACCACAATAAATACTACAACTATTTTAATACGAGTTGTATTGTTGTATTGAAATGGCGCCTGTACTATTATTTATCAAAGGAAGTTGAAATAGGACTCAAATTGTGCAGAATTAAAATTGGGAAAGAACCCTGTACTAAGATTTTTAATATCTTGCTAAGAACCAATAAAATTTAAATTTTACTGTCTTTTCTACCCTCAAAGGGCGGTAGAGCCTTAATTAAAAGTAGTGACAAGCCTTGATTTGCACATTTAGATTATTCCCGCAGCCTATTCATAAGTTGGATTACACTACTTCTGACCCCATTTACTTTTGTAATGTAGACAAAAAGGTAGTTTACTGACAGCTCAGTTCGGCCAATCTATGTGAGGGAAAAATTAAAGCCACCAGGCATTTAGAAGGCACTTGGCAAGTAACATTTTAGTTTGCCAAGTAGGCCCTACCTTCTAAACGTCAAACTCTCGAGCTCCCATTCTCCCCACGCCATTTTTATTGATTTTCCCATGCTTAGAGTAAACTCTAATTTTAAGACAAGAATAATTATGCAATTCTGCAAAAAAAAAAAAAAGAATCAGAATAAAAAATGTTATGTTCTGAAGTATTTATGTGTGCTTTCTCCGATTCGTTCAGTTTTCTCGAAAAAGGGCCCTAAAGCTCGGAAAAATTGTGTTTTTTCGCCTAATACATTTTGTCAAAAAAAGGAATAACGGGCAAACCATGCAGAACACTAATCTTAAGTAAAAAAAATTCAAAAAGTTGTAGTGGGATTTTTTTCTTAGTTAATAACACTCAATGATAGTCAAGCCACCAATTTTTTATGTTCATTTTATTCAAAATAATATCTTTATTAAAAATACATATATTTTGGTGTTCCTACGACTAAACTTTCCCATAAATTATCACTTTAACCAGTTTTTTTTATTTGTTAGTTGTAACAGGTTCCCATGGTTTAATTTAGAAAATATTGAACATTTAATTTATTTAACATTAAACATTATTTTTAAAAAAAGTCCTAACCCCCAGGACACCCTCATATTCCTATTTAACTATTTTCTCAGAAGCCAGATTGACCAAGTCCAACTTCAGATGACCAAACATCTTCAGTTAAAGCTGTACGTATTTCTCTTCTACTGACATTTCTATCACGTAGGTTTCCCAGACCTAAGTCTAATAAATCTAGACTTTTAATAAATAAATCTAGATCTTCCAGCAGAGGAGAATGCATTAGAGATTTTGTAAATCCCTCGGTTTCAGGGATTAATGGGGGGGACCCATTACAAGGATTATTCTTAAGGAAGTTATTCAGATTCATTATGTGTGCACCTGACACAAGAGCAACTCCCATAAGAATGATCCCTGTAATGGGTTCCAAGGGTCAAGTTTCCCAAAAATATCTGACAGCTTCCTCCAAAAATGTATTCAACCTACTCAGCAATCAATGATGCAGAATAAATGGGACAATTGTAATTAAAATGTCTACAAGAAAGATTGCCGGAGTTGCCTCTGACAAATTCAAATGTAAAGAAATGCTTTATTAAAAATTAACAGACATACATGATGAGCTCAGGATAAAATTGAAAAATCATGACAAACAATAAAATTTCAAGCTACTTTAGTTCGCTTTGCACTGGGTAATGTGTTCATGTTTAACAGCTCTCCATTATTTGTAGAAGATAAAAATAAAAACTTACTTAGGTAAGATGTTATCTCCCTTGGCTAGCCTATTGAGACAATCGTCTGATTCACCCTGCAAAACAAATAAAAAAATGATTATAATTGTATAAGAATTATTACAAAATAAAACCAGCAATAATAAGGAGGGTAAATCTTTAGAGACGGTCTACGCCGTTTGAGGTTAGATTTGCTACTAAGTTTTAAACTTTGTTAGCCCTAAAATTTTTAATGGCCGCTTCGCAGTGCTCTACTCATTTCCTGAAGAAAAACAACCCTCCTGCATATAGACCAGGTTGCAGCCCAACTCGAACAATGCAAATTTCAATCTAACCTTAAATGGCGTGGCCCCCGTCTCAAAAGATCAACCAATAGAATGTCATAAAAATGTTGTAGAGTTAGTCTATCATAACAAGAGATTTTAATGTATGCCTAAACCTAGATATTGTATCAAGGTATTGAGAAATATTATGGTGATTCTGAAACTTTAGGTAATACTAGATCTTAAAATTTAACTAGTGCAATAATTATAATACTCTAGGCTTCCGTGCTATGTGCAGTTAAAAGATTTGTGATATTAAAGGTTATTAATTTAAAAGAGATATTAACACATTTATACACAGGAGAGTGCTATTGGACTAACAATTCTAGCCTCTAGTTTTTAGACCCCCTACTTTTCTTAGCCCCTCTCCAAAACACTCCTTATACTGCAGTGTTACCTCAACCACAATCACAGAGGATTAATAAACAAATTAATTTATAACCTTTTCATAACACACAACTTAGTAACCTACAATATTTCTCATGACACAACATTTACGTGTAATTAAAATCTATTAAGTGATGTATATATTTATATTATAGAGAAGAACATTAAGACAAAGTGGCATTAGAAAAAATATTCCACAAAATTAAGCATAGCAGCTATAGAAAAAGGAATATTCTATATAATTCTATAGTAGCCCAACCAATGGAACCTTCCCTTCAATCTCGCATGGTTATATTAATTTAACAAACAATTAATAGCAGAGTACCGCGAAATAAGGCCTAAATGTGCAGATAGTGATAATAACGACAACTGTATCATAATGATTTATACTGCCAAAAATGTTAAAAACCATCTATGCATAGAAAACGTTCAATTCAAAACCATTAGTCTAAAATCAATAATTAGCCATAAGCAAGCACTCACCATACGCCTAATGCTGCCACAGATTGCGTAAATTTTAACATTTTCGGTCTGCTTGCCAGTAAGAGGATCAACTTCAGCGATATTCAGCTGGATGGAAGCATGATCCTTGGCGTGGATGATACGGTTACTAGCCGAACTGAAAAATAAACAACAAACAAATCGCTTGAAATAATCAACATCAACTAAACTAAAGATGATTACATAATTAGGCCGGACAATTAATTTATGTTGCAAAAACATAAGTAAAAGAAAAATTTGTATAAAAAAATATGTATCAGGTTAGAAATGTCGCAAAATCACTTACCATTTCCTTGGGCAGTACAAATCGACCAATTCACTAGCGTCGTTCTGCATGTTTGTAGAAAAGTGTGAGACTGTATTAAACAATAAATACAAAAAATAGTATAAGCAAAAGCTGCTTAACGTTTCACAGAAAAAACGTGGAAACCTTTGAGGCAAGTCAACAAGAAGAGGTCATGAAATTTAACTCACGTGCACGTAAACACGAGAAGCAGTAACGGCAAACCTGATCCAATAGTTAAAACTAAACGAAGATCTTTAAACTTATCTATATCATAGATCTACTAATTTTAGTAGATAAATTTAAAAAAAAGTAAAATTAATTTGTTTAATTAGATCGTAGTAAATATTAATATATTTATATATAATAAACTGATGAAAGTTTAATTCTGCAAGAATTTCAGAAAAATATAGGCAAAGTCAAAATCTTAGTAAAATTATTGAATTTAAAATTTATACATTTTAATGTATCTTTAATTATTTATAGTTAGCTTACATAACTTGTATCATTTACTGTTTTTACCGAAGCACCTAAATAAATTTGGAAATTATCGAAAACCTGGTTTATCCCGGAACAACAAATATTAACTGTGGGGGGGGGGAGGGTCAACAAAGAGTTCTACAATTAGTTTTGTCAATTTATGGCTCTCGTCAGAGGTATTTTTTCTTTTTGCACAATAAAGAATGGTAGATTTTATATATTATATTGTTTATAATAATTACACCGATTTCTACTATACTGAAAATACGCAAAGGCAAAGGAATAATATTGCAACCGACACCGACCCCTAAAAAAATAATAATAATATTATATTTGTCAAGACTCTTGATTTAGATCATAACCATTCAAAATATAGAGAATGCATACATACAAACATGAAATAATTAAATTTAGTTTTTCAATCATTATTAATTTATATTTTAAATATTAAATTATTTTTATTAATGAGTAAAATAGATTTAATTATTAAATCTTTGCTAAATGTGATTATGTTAAATTTATAGAGTTCAAATTATCTAATAATTTCTAGTTATGTTGGTACACCTAATATTCTCTTAGAAACAAGAAACAATATTTTTTTGTTTCGTCATGTGACTACACGGACTACACTACAGTATAAAAATCTTAAAAAATTAAAATTTTAGTTTCAAATAAAAGAGTATAATGTCTAGAAGAATACTACGGCCTAGGATTTTGAATCAAGGTATGATTTCTCATTGATTATAAATAACTATATAAAATAAGAAAATTATTTAATTTAAATGAGTTGGCAAATAATGCTTTTCTTTTGTATTTTGTTTTTTAGAGCTGACACAACATTCTGATTCTGGTCCATCTTCAGGGTTTCAAGCTAAAATTCCTGTTGGATTCACTCAAAGGTTAAACATATTATTTATTTTACTATTCAATTTTAATACAATAAACTAAATAAAATGACAATATTATCACATTGGCAGGAATAACTTATCACCATTAGACGTAACAAATAAAGTAAGAACTGCTACGATATTAAAGTCGCTAAGACTTAACATTGGCTAGAGATCACACACAACAGAGAGAACTATTTTCAACCCTAAAGGTGCATTTGGAAAGACTGGTGGTCTGTTGTGGTAAGTTTTATGGAGGCTTCCAAACAGGTTCGGTTGAGGGAAGCGGTTGACTGATAAGGCTGTAAACTTAAACTAGTTTGTTGTTTGTTTAGAGGGAGAAGCAATTATGCAAGTTCTAACATTTAAAAACTTTATTGTTTTAAGTTTCAGAGTAGCAAATAAAAATATCACAATATGTTGGATGAAAGAGGTTAAGTAATAGTAATGGTATAAAACTATGAAGGAATAGGTGTAATAAACAATGCTTTCAACTTTTAAATTAAGCCTCTCAGAAGGTAATGTTATAAGTAGTCTCTGACTAAACTAACGGTGATTCTGGGCTCTGTCAAAATGGTCATTACTGCCCCGGTTGACCACTAAAACAAATGATCGTTTATGAGAGTGGTCAGTTGTTTAGGTTGATCTTTTCATTCAACCTGGTTGGTCATTTGGAACACACCCTCAAGAATCAAACTAGAGGAGAATATAAAAATTACATTTTCACATATGTAATAAGGCACATAATACCTATAGGACAAACAGAATATTATGAAGCCTGGGCACTCAATTCAGATAAATCAAGTTCTAAAACGTTGTTATGTTGTTTCATCCTAATTATTCACACATGAGCTTAAATTAAATTAAAATTATGATATACAGTTATAACATTAAATTAATTCTTTTTTAAGGTTTGAAGCTAACTTTAGTGTTCGAGATGACTTCACTCCCAACTCTCCAGCTAGGTCTGTATACAGTACAACTTCGGAAGGAAACTCCGGCTGGCCTTACCCACAGTATCAGATACATCAAGAACAACAGTACAGGGTCCCGACGAGGAAGCCCACCCAGAACCCATCATCCACCTTCTCAAGAGCACCATTGTCAAGAGAACAACCATCTTACACAAGATACAGTCAAACTCCTCAACACATTCTAGAATCATCCGAATACATTCCACCTGAAGACATGCCAATACGTTACTCTAGAGATCCTGCCATTTCTAATAGTTGCTATGTAAGAGAGGCTTCAACTCATCCTAGGGACGGATACAGATCACTCCAGACCAACAGGGATCCTACTGAAGTGATGTCAAGAGACATTCCTAGCAGACAAGATAATATTTGTAACAGAGGCTATTCAGACAGAGATATAATGACATCCAGAGATCCTCATCAGACTTTCAGGTTTAACACTGAATATGACGACTTCAAACTCAATTCTGTAAGTATGTGTTATTCTTAGTGTTAAATAATATTGAAACCAATAAGAGAAACCAACTGACAGATGAAGTCTAAAGTACTTGATTGGCTTTAGCATTGAAGATTAAGCAAATAAAATTCAGCAACAAAAAAGTCACTTATGTAAAGAATTTTTTTTTTTTAATTTTTTGTGAATTTTGACCGAGTTTAAAAGGTTCATCATCACTGTCCTAGGAGTATCCAAGAGAGAATGGTGGTTGAGATGGTAGGATTTCCATAATAAGTAGAAGCAGCAATCAAAGATAAAGAATTTAGGACTAATAATTGCAATTAAATTGTCCACAAGAAAGATTGCTAGAGTTGCCTCAGACCAATTATTCAAATTATGTAAAGAAATGGTGAGACTGTTTGCAATAATAAATTTAACAGTACGAAAAACTTTTTAGTTGGAAGAAATTTTGTGTCAGGCAGTGTTGCATCTAACACATGATATATAGCTTTGAGGCAATCGTTTATTTCTGAAAGTCAGATTATTTATTTCTGCTAATATAGCAGAATTGTGTTATACCTTCAATATTCTGTCGTATTTCTGTCACTAAATCTCACGTTAATTTATTTCTAAATATTATTTAACTATATAATAACCATGTGTGAATAGATGCTGGGGTTTGAGAGAGTGTTCTATGGAGGAGTAGACCAGGTGCTAGCTTGGTATCACCTAATAAGAGATAGTCCCCATCCTGCTGTAGCTGTACTCTTCACTATCACTGGTAACCTTTATTACATACTTATTTTATTATTTTATACTTTGGTGAAGACCAGCGGTATCAATCTCATTTAAACCAATGTGTATGTGCATTATTATGTTGTATAGTTATAGTATTATGTGTAATAATGAATTATAATCCATGGTACAACAGCCCTTAAAGGTCTTAGGCCTGCCAAAGGACTTATACAACTAACTATATGTGTAATGGATGATACACAGGGTTGGCTTGTCGCTCCATCCAGCTGTACAAAACATATAATTGGCACTCATAACCTGAATTTTGTATCGGATAGGAACTGGCTTAGTTTTAAAACCTGGGAACCTCAACCAAGGCAGCTTGTACAAAATAAGTGGACTGTATTTTTTTAATTAATAATGAATTATAAACATAAAAGAGGTGGAAAATAATAATAAGTGAGGATTGAATTAATTAATTATAAATGATGGAGCATTACATTACAGTACTCAAGGGAGTTGAGTAAACATAGCCAATGATAAAGACTAAACAAATTAAAAAAGTAAAGTACCAATAAAATTTAATCTTTAGCCCTGCCAGTTTGAGAATGACCCAAGCAGGGATCAAAATGTCAAAAAAGTGAAGTCTCTTTCATTCGTTGTAGACCTAACTAAGCAAAAACAAGGAAAGAATGTCAATTTTTAAGTTTTAGGTAGTATTCATACTAGGGAAAGATTACATTTTTAATTTAAATCAAATTATAATTAGTATTAACTACGGGAGACATACAGAGAAAAATAGACTCCAGCACCGGGACTCGAACCACGGGCCTCCTATATATCCAGTACAGGCGCTCTGACCAGTGGCGTAGGAACAGGGGGCTATCAGGCTTGAGCCCCCCCCCCCCCCCCCCCCGTCAGATTGAAGGGGCTATAAAATTACAAATATATTAAAAATTAGTACATGGGTTTATGTCTAATTAAAATACTGTTTTTGAAGGTTTATTTTCCAAAAGTCCTCCCCCGGACCCCTCTCCTATAGCAGGGGGGGGGGAGTAGAGAGAGGGTAGGTTGTAGTCTGGCACTTAATTTCTACAAATCGAGGACTGATAAAGAGTATATACCCCCCCCCCCCCCCCCCTTAGTAGAGGTGCCGAGCCACCCCCGTCAAAAATTATTTCTTACTCCACTGGCTCTGACCAACTGAGCTATACTGGAGGATGATTTTCTCTGTCGTTACCGATACCTAGTCCCGAATCCAAGCTTTAAATTTTTCTACAAGTCTAGCAAGCCAATATTTACGGCAATAGAACTAAGAAAGAATGCCTATTTGTCCTACCAAATTAAAGTTGGAATCTTGCTGCTAAAGTCTATTTTAATGTCCTCTGAGATAAAATAATACACCTTTAGAGAAGTGGGGTTTATTTTTTTCCACTTCCCTCACCATTTTATAATGTTAGCTATTGCCCATTCTTCGTAATTGGCCAAGACACCTTAGATTGGTTTCTTTGACTACCTATCTATTGCAATGATTCAATAATCCAAATATTTTAAATACTTTAATTTCACATTTCCCTTATTGTTTTTTTTCGAACAACCTATTAAAAACAACCTTAATAAGTAAATCAGAGGTAAATTACTATGTTACATTTTAGCAGTACATATCTCAAAAAGTCAATATAAAGAAAAAAAAATTTACAACAATTTACCACTGAGGTACAAATATATTTAATTTGATTTATTCAAATGTTGTTGACAATGTCATTGAGCATTGCTATATTGTGTTGAATTGATGAATATAAGTTGTTTTTGATGTCAGGTTGTATAGAGAGCATGGTTACAAAAGAAGAATGTCAGGTAGTCCTGCTGAAAGGAGAGTCTCACGTGCTGCAGTGTATGTACCATGTTATAGACAGGAAGCTCCCTCAGCTACAGCCTTCGTCCCATGTAGTGTAAGTATCTACTTTAAAATGCTTCCAAAATAATACTGCTCGCTGCCAGGTATTCCTAGCTACTAGTTTTTGCAGGTTGTAGAACATAATCTACTCGGCACAATGCGTTTACACGTGAGGATGTTTTCCTACAGAGAGCATTGAGGGGATGTGATAAATAAGGTGACTGTTTAAGGATGAGTCTTGCATTTTACATCACATATTAGATATATTGACCGTGCTTAAGAAATATATTATTTTTTTAAAAAAGAAATCTTTGAAACACTCTTGGGCAACTTAACAAGCCCCCTTTAGTCCTATTGTTTGAAATATCTTTGTAAAATGCATCCAAGTTAAGGGCAGGAGGTGGTTAGAGCTATAACCAATTGCTGACCATTGATAATAACTAATAATAATAATAATAATAATTTTTATTCCTCACAATATTAAATTCGACAATTAAGATTTCACAATTTTTAAATTAATATCTTAGCTACATACTACATACTACATGCTAACTAGAACTGATTGACACTTTCTTGGTGTCTTCAAGTGCAATAAAAACGTTTTCAATTAAAAAAAAAAAAAAAAAAAAAAAAAAAAAAAAAAAAAAAACCTGTAATGCATTTATATGGTATTGTTTCAGGGTGACAGGGAATATGAAAGGTGCTAGGAAGTTAGCAATGCATGATATGTATCCGCTAGAGGGAGGATCAGGTAACCTTGAGAGAATGGGCTACCTCTCTGACAGGGCCCTAAGCCGCTATGTAGCAACCCTGTCAAGTAATATTTAATACTTTTGATTTATTATTATAATTGTATAATATGAGGGTTGTTCAATAAAGACCTGGAACTGGTCTTGGAGATTAGAACTGAGCGCTCACCGCACCATTTTTTCTGGTAACCATACCATCAGGAAGCACATCGCTGTATCTCAAACAAAGCGCTTTCAGCATCTATTTACTTTGGCACTGTTTTGTCGCCTCTAGTGCCTTAATTGCGTCCAGTTCATGTCAAAATGACGACCCTTTAGGTTCTTTTTTGCTGAAGTGACAAAACACTGTTACGTATTGAAATAGATGCCAACAGCACTGTGTTTGAGATACAGCGATGTGCTTTCTGATGGGTATTATTTTATTGGAGTCTTATGGTTACCAGAAAACTCTGGTTGAGGGTGCAGTGAGCCCTGTGTTCTAATCTCCAAGACCAGTCTCAGTCTTATTGAACAACCCTTATAATAATATATGTATAATATAGTGGTATCATATTTTCAACTTTTTAATACTCATATCAACTGCAGTAGAAAGGTCTCACTTTCATTTGTGAGTGTATCCGTTTTTTTTTTTAAAAAAAATAAATAAATAAATAAATAAATAAATACACATATATATATTGTGCTTCTTGTTATATTATTCTAAAATATTAATTTTTTTTATTATTATTATGTATATAGGAGTCTTGTATTTCCATGTTTTTTGCCACTCCACAAGAATTTTTTTTGTAATAATAAATATTATATTAGTTATATACATACTTATTTTTTTTATTTTATAAATTATATAAAATTTACGTAAATAAATAATTATTTTCTATTGAAGTGTAAATTTTTAAATGTTTAATTTTTAGGGTAAGTAGGCAAAATCGAGAACCCTTATATATTCCTGTGCTTGTCTGGAACGCACCTGATCTCCGAAAGTACCCAACAGTAAAATTTGAAATTTAACAGTTATGATAAATAACCCAAAAAAAGAAAAATTATAAGGAAACCCCTAAAAATCGGTACTTCTTTAGATTGTTACTCCCCTATGATTTTTTAGAATGTAAATTACTTTGACTAAATAACTATTAAGACAAAGTGATGTTTAGTCAAATGTACTTTGGGACAAAGGAATATTATACTTCTGTATCTATAAGGGGAGTAACAGTCTAAAGAAGAACATTCCTTTCACCTTCTTTAGATTTTTACTCCCCTGTGTTTTATTTATTAGGGGAGTAACGAGTAACAATCTAAATAAGTGCCAAAAAATCATCCCTTAAATTAAAAATAAGAGGTTGTAATTTTTTCGGAAATGTGTCCTGTTAAATGAAAGAGGAAGACATTCTGAGTGCAAATATATATGTACTTAGTTTGGTTTTTGTACCAATGCATCTTTGCACCATGCATCCTTAAAAATTATTTTTTACTTTCTCATATAAAGAGAAAGTATTGTGATCGATTTTGATGGATTTACACGTTTCGAGGTCCCCTGAGTCCAAAAAAGGGTTTTTAAAAAATGTCTGACTGTGCAGACGCCTGGAGCCTAAACTACTGGGCAGATTTTGACGAAATTTGGCACACAATACATGTTCAGAAAAATCATACCCCGAGGCGAAATCGAGAAACGAATTTTAGCTCCAAATTTGAGGGCGCTACCCCCCAAAAACCCTGTAAAAACGTGAAAAAAAAATTATTTCTCGAAAACGGTTCCGACGATTTTGATTAACAAATTCTATAATTTAGCCTATTTAAATACGAATCTAACGATATAAGCCGTTTTTCCGGGGAAAATCTAGTTCCTGAGAAAAAAGCTTAAAACGCTGACGGAGAGGACCCGGGTTCGATTCCCCGCCCAGGAGATGTTATTTTTATGATAAATTTTGATGAAATGTTCAATAATAATTAAATTTACATACGAAAACTAATAAATGGAAAACACTGGGCCAAATAATTATAACCTCGTATATGAGAAAGTTTATCTGAGTTGTCTCGGACCGATTTTTTTGTGTGTAATCAAAAGAGATAAAAACATGAAACATTCCAGTATTAAAGATCGTTTTGACGCGCACACAGGAAAAATGTAGCACAGGAAAAAAATATAACTCAAAATTATGAGGTGTATTTTTTTAAAATTTTGAGTGGGGTATCAAAGGAAAGGTATTGAAGAGTAGATTACAAATATATATATCACTTGTGGGTAGTGTTTAATTTTCCACGTCATTTTGTCCAAAAAATCAACATTTTGCGTCCCCCCCCCCCCCCCCCCCCTCTATACTGATTTCATGTTCACGATACCAACTAAATCCTTTTTACGTGAGACTTCATGCTCAACCAATTTATTTAATCATTATAATATATGGTTCAAAAGTTATAGCGATACAAACTTTTAAATGGGCGCTATCTTGATACTCGTTTTATTTGTTTAATTGCCTACTTACCCTTTGTGTTTGCCAAAACCACATACTTGGCCAATTTATTTTGTTATTATTTCAGAAATGAAGTCTATGTTATATTTTTTGTAAAAACAAAATTGTATTTGTATATTAATGGCAAATTATCCCTAGATTGTTAAACGATATTAATAAATACGTAGAAAAATGTGAAAAACAGATAAAAATGCACCAAATTCGGGTAGGTATTGATCACGGCATCCCTTGTTTTGGGGCCGAATTCTGGGGGAATGATTGCACTACTTGATGAAAATTCCAAAATTGAAATCATTCTTTTATCCATCATCGTATAAAAATCATAATGCTCCGGTGCAGCTGAGTATTTCTGGTATTTACATTGTACAATTTTGGGTATATTATTAATCTGGTTTTTTTTCTTTTTTTTTTTTTAAATAAAAAATAAATAAAGTTTAAGAATAATCTTTAAAATATTTAGTAAATATTTGTAAAATAAATGTATCACACCTAGGTACCTACAAATTCCATAATATCCTGTTTGAAATAATTAAAATGATCGAGTCTAAGGTGCATGATAGGTTTGTTCCAACCGAGCATTGTACCGTCCGCGGGATCGTCACGGGCATGCGCAGTAGATAAAAGCCGTTCCAAGCTGACTTAGGACAGTGTTTCGTACCGTACACGAAACTGTTCCAACCCCGGCACGGCAGGGATCGTTTGCGAACCGTTCACTGTACGATCCCAACGATCCTCTGACAATACCATGTACTGGTTTGTATGTCATGCGCAGTTATGTCAATAATTACAAATATCAACAGGAAGGTTTCCTAACTGTTAGGTTTCCTTTTTAATACAGTGCGAATTATAGTCCTAAACTCGTTCCAACCTGACAATGATTTTATTACAGTAAAATGTTAGCGCATGCGTATAAAACCTGTCCTAAACGATTCCCGAACGATCCGCGGGACGATACAAAGGACGGTACAAATAGGGGGGTTGGAACAAACCTATTGTTTCATGTTTATGTATTGATATTTCAAAGTAAATGGTGAAATCACCTACTTTGTTAGGAAGCGTTTGTTGACGTGAGTAAAATGTCTGACGTACCAACACAAAGTGTATTGCTTATTTCATTTGAAGTGATGCTGTGGGAATTCACGTGTCTTTATTTCCTCTAGATGATACATTAGTTTTACATTTATTAGTTGCGTTAATTACATAGAAGTTTGTTTAAATCAGTGTGTTTATTTTTAGCTGTATTGTAACCTGGTGCGATTGAATAATAAACAAAAACAAACGAGTGAGTCAATCACTCTATTTATAAAAATCTAGGGAGATAAAGTTTTTAGTTTGGTCCTTATTACCTTCATTGTCTGACTCAGATGAGAGTTACTGACGTCACAGAATAAATGATGAAACCTCAAAGACGTCAAATGTTTAGTGATATGACGTCATCCCTTGTACTAATGTGGGGTTAACCTACCCACATCCCTTCCTAACCTTGACTCACCTTTAAGTTTTTAACATTTTTTTAATCTTATTTAAATATAATTGAGTTAAAATATGATATTGTAAAATTGACCCTCTTGTTATTTAATTGTCATTCTCATATGCGTAATAGGTACATATAAACAGAAAGTATTTAATTGTGGTGGCCCAATTATTTTGATTTTAAGAGTTTTATGGATTTACAAATTTTAAGGTCCCCTATAAGCGCAAAAAAGTTATTTCTTTCTCATATAAGTAGCATATTTATACTTAGCTTAAGTAAGTAGCTTAACTTAAGATTGACTTAAGTAGCATATAGAGAGAAAGTATTGTTTAAAAAATCCGTCATAAAAATAATTCCTCCTTGGTGGAGAATCGAACCCGACTTCTCACCTATTGAAAACTCTGAAACAACGTTGAAAACTATTCTTGAAAAATGTTCCTGCCATTTTATCTACTTAAATACGAATCTCACTTATCTCACCTTATTACTAGTTTTCGAGGTATTAATATTAAAAAAATGGCATTAAATTGTTTTTAAATCAAAATGGCAGGAACTGTTTTCTTTAAAGAAAGTTTAATGCGAGTTATATTGGACAAATGATAATCCGTCGGCAGTCGGCATCCAACTAACTTAACCTTCCCTCCAATAAACCTGTTGATGAATTCGAATCTTAAAAAAATAACGGCAAAACCAAGTGAAATAACTATCGAGAAGAGATCCAGGGAGGAAAATACGAAAATCTCTCCAGAGAGTAAAAGAACTAGGCAAGAAGAATTAATGGCCCAAACAGTTGGAAGCATGGCCAAAGAGGAGTTAAGGGATATGATAGTCAATATAATGGACGAAAAACTAAAAAATACAGCTACTAAACAGGACGTCGAATATTTGGAGGAGTCGATTAAACAATTACGGGAAGAAAATAAAGCTTTAAAGAACCAACTGGAACAAATGTCGGAGTCGAACAAACTAACCGATAAGAAACTAGATGACCAAATTAACCGATCTCGCCGTAATAATTTGATATTTAGAAATGTTGAGGTAGCTGAAGGAGTTAACTGTGAAGATGGAATAACTGAGTTCTGTAGGGAAGTGCTGAATATCAAAAGGCAAATTAACATAAATCGAGCACACCCTTTAGGTAGAAGGCAAAATAAAATGTTGATCGCCCATATTCCGCAAGATAAGGACATAAACGAAATATTAGAAGCGGCTAGGAAATATTTACCTGGCACAATCTTCACAATCTCCAGAGATTTTTCGCAGCAGTGCAGAAAAGTGAGGTCCAAATGGTTTGCAATAAGAAAGGAGTTGAAGAAATGTGGCAAAGAAAGGAATGTGAAAATTGTTAAGGACAGTATTTTAGTGAGTGGGGAACTGTTTCAATGGTGTGACACTAGAGGAATAGTAAATAATGATAAGGAGGCTCTAGGTAAGTTGAATATTCTGTTAGACTACGACCTGACTGAAATAGTACAGCATCTCAAGCAAGAGGAGAGGGGGAGTAGTCAAGCACCCTTGCCTAAAAATCACAACTGACACATAGCAAAACCATCGCCACCGCCGCACTTAGCTTCAGAAAGACAGTTATTTTTATCCTTAGTATCTTATAATTTATGTGGGTTGAAAAATAAACTTAGAGATGAAGAATTTTTAAATTATATAGAAGTTTTTGATATTTTTATTTTTTATGAAACTTTTGTAATAGAGGGGGATATAGATGTTATTGATTTAGGTAAAAAGAAGTTTCATAGTTTTGATTTAAAATGGGCATTTGCAAAAAAAACGTTTATTTTGGGACGACCTAGTGGAGGTTGTCTTGTGGGTGTTAAAAGAAACTTAGTTCTAAAACGTTTAGTTAGTTTTGATCAGTCTGAAGAAGACAATTGCTTGATCTATATTATTAAGGAGAATAGGAGGATATGTGTTCTGCCAGTGTATTTGAGTTGCAGCTTGTGGGATTCGGATTTTAAAAAATTAAGAGAAAATATAATTAATAGAGAGAACTTAATAGTGATAGGGGATCAAAATGGAAGGATTGGAGAATTACAAACTATAGACGAGGAAGTGCTGGAGGGTGCAAATTTGAAAAGTAAAATATCAGAAAGTAGGAAAACTCGGGATAAAGAGATTAATAAAAAAGGGAAATTGTTGGTAGAATTATATGATGAAAGAGGTTTAATAGTTCTTAATGGACGGACAGTGGGAGATGAAGAGGGGCATGTCACGTACATAGGTCCCAGGGGACAATCGGTAATTGACATAGCAGCAGTGGATTTTGTTTGCCTGAAATACATTAGAAGGTTTAAAGTAGGCAAGCAGTTGTTCTCAGACCATATGCCGTTGGAGTTAGAATTAGACGTATCAACGTTTGACTCAGATCAGAGTTGTTTGAACCCCATACCGAAGTTAAGATGGATAAAGCAAAATGAAAATAATTTCAAACAGAATTTAGAAATTAAAGCAAATTTTGAAATTACAAAAAATAAATATGAAATTGTGAATTGTAATATTATCAAGGAATGGATTAGGGATGTTGCAAGTGGGGGAGAAGGTCCAAGTAGCTCTGGACATGGCTACCACCCAAAAATGAAAAAAAAAGAGTGGTACGATAACGAATGTTTTGCTGCTAGGAGGCATATGTTTAGTGTGTTAAAGTTGTACAGGAAAAGAAGCACATTGTATTTGAAAACAGTGCTCAGACATTGCACTACTGTATATAGGAGGTTATGTCAAATTAAGGAAAAAGAATATTACATAGAGGCGGCAAAAAAAATCGGAAGCGTAAAGGAGTCGAAAGAATTTTGGAGATTAGCGGGATTATTTAAATTAACAAAACAATCCTACAACAGCTCAATACAACCCACAGCTTGGATTAATTATTTTCAAATGCTATTAAACCCGGACTTAAAAGCAGGTCAGATGTCATATGCAGAGCCTAATTATAGGGATCCCCTGATGGATGCTGATTTTACTCTAGAAGAGCTACAGCTGGTACTGGCGAATATGAAGGAAGGAAAAGCACCAGGGGTAGATGGTATACCTGCTGAGTTTCTAAAAGCAATACCTCTCAATGTACAAAAAATGTTACTTGAGTATTTCAATCATATCTATAAGACGGGGGTGATAAATGAGGACTTTAGTGATGCTATTATTTTTCCGCTATTGAAGAAAGGAGATCCAAAGCTAGAACAAAATTATAGGGGTATCTCATTTTTAAATAGTCTGACAAAAACATATTCTGGATTACTGTTAAGGAGGCTCACAGATTGGGTAGACTATAGAAGCATTTTACACGAGGCGCAAGCTGGATTTAGAAAATCATATTCAACTACTGATAATTTATTTAACCTACGTTCAACCATTAATATTGCACTAAAAAGAGGGAGGAAAAAGGTATTTTGTTTGTTTGTTGACCTGAAAGCTGCTTTCGACACAATAGATCGGGAAGCTTTGTTTTACAAACTGAGTTGTGCAGGGATCACAAGAAAAACCATAAATGCGATAAAGAGTTTGTACAGGACGACTAAGTCATCCGTATGGACAAGACAGGGATTGACCCAGTCCTTTGCTTCTGGTATAGGACTGAGACAGGGATGTTTGCTTAGCCCGTTGCTGTTTTCCTTATTTATAAATGATGTGGTAGAATTTATACAGGGGGGTGTGAACATAGGTAACCTCAAAATAAATGTTTTGTTATATGCGGATGACTTGGTCATCCTGTCGGAAAACCCTATGATTTTTCAAAAGATGATAAACAACTTGGAGGTGTATTGTGATTTGTGGAACTTGCGGGTCAATTTGGAAAAATCAAAAATTATAATTTTTAGAAGAGGTGGCAAAGTTGGTAACTCATCCTGGACATTTAAAGGAAGTAAAATTGATATTGTGAATTCTTATAAGTATTTAGGTTTAACACTCACTTCCAAATTATCGTTTTCAGAGCATATTGAAGATAAGATTAAAACTGGTAGATTAGGAATCAACACATTATGGAGTAAATACATAAGTAACAGTACTGTACCGTTTAACGCGAAGCTACGTGTGTTCGAAGGTGTCACTCGTTCTATAATTACATACGGTGCTCAAATATGGGGAGGGAAGAAGTATGAGACATTGGAAAGATGTAAGAGATTATTTTTAAAAAGAGTTTTATTTGCACCAAACTATACACCCTGTTACATGCTAGAATCTGAGTTAAAAACTGAATACATGTTCGAGTACACTCTCTCGCTTAACATAAACTACATTAGGAAAGTTATAGAAATGGAGGAAGGGAGACTGCCCTATACACTTGCTTTTGAAGCTGTAAGAGCTAATGCCGGTTGGTATAAGGACTGGATAGAGTTTGGTGAGGAAATGGGTATAGAGCTGAGTAGAGGATGGGAAAATAGAGATTGCTGGGGAAAAGAGATGGTCCGGGCTTTGGAAGTGTGGAAGAGAAAAAAGGTGGAACAACGGGAGGAGGCAATCAGGAACGCATCTTTCTATCCGCTATACTCTGACTTACCTCCAATACCAGTGGAATGGTACATGTCACCACACACGGCCATCAATAATGTAAGAACCATGTTTAAGTTGAGATGCGGGTTGCTACCACTAAACTACAAACCATGGACTAAAGGGAAAGCAAATGGAAAATGTGAGTTATGTCATGTTGAGGATGAGACCACTTACCACCACATAGCCCTTTGTCCGAATTTAACAGAAATTAGATCCAAGTATTTGGGAAGGCAATTTTTGTCTTTATCCGAATTCCAGGCGCTTGTGGCTGATACTGGTAGAATACAAAAAGTTCAAAATTATTTAAAGGCAACACTTAAAGTCAGAAATTAATTATTATTTTCTATGATTCATATTGTTATTTTATATTATTTTTTTAATTTTACTTTATATTGTTTACTCTCAAAAAATTTAAGCATCAATCAAAATAATTCTATAATAAGAATCACATTTATTGTAAGAAGTAAGATGTAAGAGATAGACTCTCTCCCGACAGCAAATGCTAGGGAGTATTATGATTTGTTGGAAGATTTATGTATTTATAATTTAAAATAAAATCATTTTCATTCATTCATATATTGGACAAATGTTTAATATAATATCATATCAATTTTTTACTAAATTTCTCTATATCAATTCTTCTGGAGCTCTCGTATATTCATAGCATTTGTTCCTAACCACTTCCTATTAAAACACGTTCAATAGGTGGTTGCAGATAGAGCAGATAATTATTAAGAACAGTTGTTTCAAGTTTGGGTATTTAGAAGTTTCTTTTTGATTGTGTTGCTATAATATTCTGGCTTCTTTTACAAATGTTAGAGTTGTGAAACCCTTTTAAAGTTCTCGTATGCTGCCGAAGACCTATTTCATAATATTTACTGGAAGGGAAGGTTGGTGAGAGAGAGTTGGCGCAATATGAAGCTCCCACTCCGACCTTCTTTACCCCACCTCTGCTCTCTGTATATTTTCTATTTTTAATGTGACAGCGGGTCAGACTGCGTTGTGACTGTTGTGAGTAGTGAAATAGGGCGGTTCTTATTAAAGAAACACTTCCCTCTTTTATAGTTTAGTCGGCTCTCAGCTCTCAAACGTATCTGTAGTTCGGTCTAATATTTGTCCGGTGGCCGACAATCCGACGCCTCTTTTATTAGGATAACAACGCCCAGGTTTAGTACGCATGTCCCACTGAAAACATTCGTCTGCACTTGACTCTCTCAAAAGTTCTCTTCAAAGCATCTCAAGCCAACTTAGCGACTGCATACAACTTATCTAATCACAGCATTCGCCAAAACAATACTCTTCATCTACAACAAAATCTCAATAATTTCTCCTAGAATTATCTTCTTTTAAGGTAAAAACAAAAATATTATTTAATTTTATGAAACATATTTACAAATAAGTATATTTATTTATTCAAATATTTTCTGGGGGCAAGACTGTAATTGTTTTTTAGGCCCGGTACATTTAATTTTAACATTATAACAACAGTCAATATATCTTTTACTATTATAGGTATATGTATTCTATAAAGTATATAATTGTTTTATTGAAAAAAAAAAAGATTTATTTTATTTCTATCTATATTATTAAAAAAGTTTTGTGAACAAATAAATGTGTCAAATTGTAAAATGTCAAAATGTGCGAAGGCTCAAGGCAGCGGCCTCTTTTCGACAGGCGAAGCGAGTGCGAGTAGGGAGCAGAGCCCCCTAGTTTATTTTATTATTATTATTTTTTTTTTTTTTTAATTTGTCTGACAGCAAAGGTCATATTTATAAATTCTCAGTTTATTATATCTTGTAAATAATTTATGTTTACTCGCATGTGGAAGGGACAAATGGGCGTAGAAGGTTTAAACTTATACGAAATCAACAATGGTGAGAGACAAACCGAGTGAATAAACTTTAAATGGATAGTGAATAAAACTGGAAGAGAAATAATAATTTAACAGTTAATTGTTAAATATAAAAACCGCAATAGATAGGCAACGTTAAATATAGACCGGATTTGACTTAACTTTGGTCCTTTTCAAAATCATATTGCAATCAGTATTTAGTTTTGTAATTTTTTTTTATTTATCCCCCATGCAGTGGATTGTTGTTATTTATTTATTTTATTTTATTTTTTTATTCAATGGATTGTTTCTTTTCAAGACTTATACGCTCACAAAACATTGTCAACATAAGCGCTTGTTAAAAATCATTGCATAGTTGCAGTACTCAATTAAAATAAAATAGAGAAGAGCTTTTATTATGCAACTTATTTGAAGTGAACGATAAAACTGAACGAGAAACAATTCATCAAAAAATTATAACGATGCTGAATTTAAATCCAATAATATCTAATTTAATTAATATATATTATTTAACTTGTTTTAAAAGTGTTCAATAGGTGGTTGTTAACAGTACGTTTTGGTAATGACGTTTTCTATTGCCAGCTAAATCAAATTTATTTTCATCAATATCTCGAAAACTATATGTTTCCTGGAAAAACGACTTACTTTGACTCATTTACATTTTAGAATGTTTTAATATCGTCAAACCATTTTTCAAGAACTAATTTTTGTCACTTTTTTATCAGTTTTTCAAGATTGCACCCCAATATTTATAGATTTATATTACATATTTCATTGAAATCGGCCCTGTAGACTGTAGATTATAGGCTCCAGGAGTCTGCACAGAAGACAGACAAACAGAAATACAGTTTTTAAACTTTTTTTGGACTCAGGGGAACCTTCTTTCTAACATGGAAATTCGTCAACGTCCTAAAATCAAAAAATCTTATATTCTACAGAAATATAATAATAACTTATTGCACATATTTAATTCATTTATAATATTATAATCCAAAGACCACTTAACACTTAGCAACTTAGTATGGCAACAATGTAGACCGGCAACTTGACGGAACATATGTTGTCCTGGTTTGTAAAATATCGTTGTATTGGTGCAAAAAGTTGCTACTGCCACTATTTTTTATGTGTTAGTTAATTTTTTTTTTTCACTTAAAAATTTAAGCTTTATAAAAATTAAATATCATTATGTGTCTATAGTGTCTAGTTAAATTAGTTTTAAAGGGTTAAACAGTATTTGTAAAACACCATCAAGTATTTGCATGAAATAAAATCTAAAAATAAATTAAATATTGTGAAATTATTTCTGGAAAGTTGGTGAAAGTTCATTTTCTTTTTAGTAAGTTTTTCCTCAAATAAGACTATATAATTTAATACCAATAGCATTTCTGTAAGGAATATTTGCCTGATAAATAATCACAAAATTAACGAATACTGGTATTAGTATTCACTTAACGTGTATATAGCAAAACGTACTTACATAATATGTACAAATAACTTACATTGTTCAAGTTTAATACAGTCTCTAACGTCCAGAAATGCTTGAAACATATTATATAAATGTGTGAAAGTCCTAAATTAACTCAAATTATAAACTTCCTCTTTTCTGATGAATAAAAAGAATTACAAGAAAAAACATAAGAATGGGCTTGGATATATTTGACATTTGTATTAATAGAGGCATATTGTTGGCAACAATTTTAATTGAATCTTAAAATATTAATATCTTAGTTTGTTTTCATATCAGTTTATTGACTCTGCCGCCTTCACATTTATTTTCCACTTATTCTTTTGGTTTTTTTTTTTTTTTTTTAGTAAACATATATTATTTCTCAATTTCTCGATGTGTTATCGAATTGATTTTTATCGCTAATATCTTTATTACTCTTCCTCTTGTTTGCGTGATTCAACGAGTAACGAGAAGTTAATTTTTTCAAATTGTGAGAAGAATTAATAAAAAACCGGGTTTTCCTTTTCTTGCAACGTCTTTCGATTAATCGAGAAATTTAAGTTTCGCGTTTAGCTATTTCTTTATTATCTGTTATTTATAGCCCAACCCATAATTCTTAGTTGGCAAGTGATCATTAAGAATTGTTATAAAATAAACTTATTCCCTGATAACAAATACAGTATTTACTAACTTATAGCAGTTTAATATTTAACGTCGTTTATTATTGTAAGCTAAAAGATTATACAGGTAATAATTAGATAATGTTCTTCCGCATATATAAATCTAGTCAATTACTGTGATGGTGATGATATTGTCTGGATAGTATACAGTAGTACAGTTCAAGCCTGAAGATGCCCAGGTATGGGTGAAATATAGCTTAACAAAAAGAAAATTTTATATTTTCTTCATCCCTAGAGTGCTTGTATAATAAGAATATAATATTTATCTCAAAAACACTTAATTTGAAAATGCGAGGCGTCACTCACCACTGAGTTACCATCGAATTAAATTATTGCTTCTTTATTTTTGAAAACAAATAAACCTCTCTAATGCGAGTTTTAAGTTTATAAATGAAAGCATAAATTGTAGAAAACGTTCCAAAATGCAAATGTGTGAGAATTCCCGCGTATCTGTTTTAACCTATGGGTGAAAGCTGGGCCTTCACAAAAAAAATAATATTCAAATATTCACATCCATACTATATATATAGACTATCCTTCTCCCCCCGCGCGGGGCTCATGCTGAGTATTAATGGCTATGTTTCCTGTTATCATGAAAGCCTAGCAATTAAATGAAAGGCCTAAATAGTTGTGTTTCCAAACCCTTCTATAGGAATAGAATCAGGACTATATTATACATAATTTACTCCATTACTAAGAATTTAATACTCTCTAAATCGTAGTTTGGAGTCTATTTATATAAAACAACAAAAAAAAAATAGCGAATCGAAACTAAGTAATAAATAACAATGCTAAAACAAAATGAGAAAAGAAACGCAGTCAAAACCAATTAGACTGGGAAGTTATTGAGCAATCATCAACCATTGGTGCGTTAATTTCATTGCTAGTCACTTCGCAATACGCCAATTGCACCAGTAAATATTTAATTAATTTAGTTCTAGAACAAATTAATAAAATAATAAATGCTCGATTTAAAGAGCATTAGCGTGAGGTTTAAGCACCCCAATTAGAAATTAAATCGGTCAACAATTGCGGACGCCATAAGAGCTCAAAATCAAAAAGAAAATATAATTTAGCTCTATTTAAGGTAGAGCCGATGGAGGTTCGACAAAAAGTCATAAGACCGAAGTTGTAGATCTTTTAAAATCCGTTGCGCCATCTTTAATGTTTTAAGGAGGGTATACTTTTTTTAACTTTTCTGATTTTCCGAGTCAGCAGTGGCGTAAATAGAGCCCCCGCCAACCCCGCGGTGCGGGGGGGCGCCTGCTCTAGGGGGCGCCAAAAAAATGTGTAAACATAATATTTAATATTAAAAATTAAAAGAAACTCTATTTGGGCGGTGGGCCGGTGGGCGGAATTATTTTAATAACATTATTTTTGGGAGAAAAATAAATGATATAAAACAAATACAGTTTAAATCCGGGTGAGAATGTTATGATATGAGATGTTACGGTTTAGATCTTATTGATCTTATTTCTGTTTGGTTTTCAAGTTAAGTGTCAATATACCTATAATTATATGGGTAAGTGTATCGTATAGCTTCCATTAACTTCGATAATGGAAGCTATAAGCTATGTGATCGTTAAGTGAAAAACAAATCAATTTTATGCCTCAGATTTTCCAAAATTCCAAGATTTTTAAAATTTCCATTTTAGAAACCCGTTTCAGATAACAGGAAATATTTTTGTTTCCATGTCTGTCTGTCTGTCGTAAAAAACTACTCGTCCAATTTTATTGAAATTTGGATGGTGGGTCATTGTTGGTCCCATATAAGTCTAAACCGTTTTCTTCACATGCGTACAAATATACATTAATTTACACATAATATCTTCAAAAGTACTGAAGTAGTAGTACTGTAAACGAGCATTTAAAAAAAGAAATAATAATCTGTTTTAAAATTAAATAAATTATTTAGTTATTAACTTTTCTTTAGTTTTTTAGTTAAACGTTGTTTAAGTCAATTTAAGTAAATGTAAAGCCAGTTATAATTATAGAGTATAATTATAATTATGAGGGGGGAGTGGGGGCAAGGTAAATTTTGTAAGCTATTGGGGGGCGCATTTCCTAGAGTTGCGGGGGGGGCGCCGGATATCTTAGTTACGCCACTGGTCTCTAGGTGGTCTAGAAGTACCCAAACATTTTGATTAGCGAGTCATTGGGTTTTTGTCACTTAATATATACTTAGTTAACCTAATTTTTCTAGTTTTTTTTCATACTTTTTTGTATAATATTGTTAATAATTTCGTTTAGCCAGTTTTGCGCCTATAAAGTCGAACTGGTGACGACAGACACACATACATATATACACGAAAAAAAGTTAAGGCCGGATGCGGTTTTCGGAATGTATGAAATGAAAAAGTATCCTTTTTTTCAATTCTGACCAATGTTCAAACAAAACTTTTATTTTATATGTGTATATAGATGTATCCGAGTGCATATTGAACGTATCGGTTGATTGAACGAATTTACTCTTTTACTGAACAGTTGTTCTGTTACATAACTGGACCCTGAGAGGATCGATTTTTAAAGGCTCTTATTGAAAGAGAGTTAAAAGAGACATCGAGGTAGAAGAAGATCGACTTAAATATAATGTTAAAGTATAATCTTCAATAATTGTATGGTACAAAAAGCTTGGTGCGGGACATCGAATTTTGGAAATACACCAGCAATAGGAAGAGCACCTGAATTATAAGGGTAGCAGCAGTTATCTCACTTTATATTTGAATTATTTTCTCTGGACAGCAGATTCGTGTAAATTAGATACGAATGGTTATAACTCTTACCGCCTTATCAGTTCTGTTATTACTGTTACTGATTAAAACTAGATATTACTGTTTTTTGTTTATCTAGGAATGTTCGGCGATACTGAATTGTCTATAACGATGTTATTTCCCTGTCCTAATATTTACATCCTCTGGGCTCCCACTTATTTTTAAAACTCTGACTCAAATATTTGTTTACATTTCGCTAGTTCAAATGTGGAAACCTAATTCGTTTCCTCCTCCGTGGCTTTTCTTTCTCGTATTTTTTTTATCCGTTTCATTATGTCACTCAGTTTATCCTTTTTATTTTTTTATCATGTGAAAGTCTATTTTTCATCATTAGCAACGTTAGAGTAAGTTTAGGCGAAACTTAAAATACCACGATTATCTGTCACTTTCACTTTAGTATAGTATAATACCCTTACTGTACATTATTTAACTCTAGAATTTTGTCAATTGTTAATGGGGTCTCGTATAAAAACGCTAAGTTCTTATTTTTTCTAATTACGACCTGCCACCTAAATAAAAATTGTGGACTGATAGACAAACAAATATTCGGGAACGTTCTCATAGCTTCCTTTTTCGGTAATCTCGAAGAAAAATTTGCCAGTTTCCAGTACGTACCTAAGAAAGTAAATTTTCAAAAACAAATTGATTTGCCGCCATTTAAGATAATAGGATTGAGATAGAGACCTCTAGTTTGCGTTTTCCTTATTCTTTTATCATGAATCATGACCTTTAAAATGAGGTGTCATTATCGGTAGGGGAGGGGTTTACATTTAAAATTAATGAGATAGCCCCATAATCCCCAATTTATGGGAGGGGACAAAGGTGTCCCTTATACTAAAAATTACATATTTTATGCCTTATAAACATTTAATGAATTTGTCTTACATATACATAATATTTATATGTATATTTATATTCATTACATATTTTAATAAAAACATTGATAACAATTTCTAACGAAATATGATTATTGTTGTGAAATAAACTCCGATCGTGGTTTTTCCTGGACCATCATATAACTATTACGAACGGCGAGCTCTTCCAGAAAATATTACCTTGAACGACATAATTGTAATCGAGATTTAATGGTTCCACGTTTCTGCACACAGAATACGGATGACAGAACCACTAATTGATTCCGTAACCGGTCTTTACTATAATAAATTATCACTTTTTAAGTTTAATTTTATTCTGTGAATTTTATATTATTCAAATATTGTTAAAAGTAAACTGGTAAGAATAAATAAAATATTTGATTAAACTACAATAGGATATTAAGAGTGGGTTGCAAATGCTGTGTGTAAGATGATAGTTTGAATTGAATTCCTACGAGTACAGTTCAATTTGACTAATTTACCTCTCTGTATATTCAAGATATGTCTGGCTTGTGTCCAGTGCTTGTCTCTATATATATATAAATAACAGTTTGCCTCGCGCACCACTTAAAATTACTTAGTCCTCTATTAGGTTAAGGAAAAATGAATCATTATTGTCAAAGTTGGCAAGTTAAATTGAAGTTTAGTGTCATTACAAATTACTTGTAATGACAAGCAAAAATATAATTATTGTAAAAACGTTTATAAATACAGTGTCAAAGTTGGCAAGTTAAATTGAAGTTTAGTGTCATTACAAATTACTTGTAATGACAAGCAAAAATATAATTATTGTAAAAACGTTTATAAATACAGTTAGTTGTAGAACTGGATTGAGTGTTTGAATGTAGTGTTCGAACATTAGTGGCGACCGTGACAGTCAAAAAAAAAAAATTCAGTTCAATCAAGGAATATAATATTTGAAGTTAATATTATATTAAACTGAAGACAAAGACGTTGTGATGGAACAACTAAAGAAGTCTAGGAGTGCATTCAGAGCCAATCTTACAAGAGTCGTAACCAAGTTAGAACAGTTGGCCCAAGCCGAAGCACCGGATACAACTTCAATAAGATTAAATTTAACTCTTTTGGATGAGAGGTACGCATCAGTAAGAAGATTGGATGAAACCATATATGAACATCTGCTAAATGATAACGCTTCAGAAGAGGAACTGGAAAACGAGTTGACCTCTGCTGGTGATTACTTCGCGAAATACGAAAAAGTTAAGATAGACGTCGAAAAGTGTTTTCAAGCTAGCGGTCCTTTCTCAGTAGTGCAGTCGAGGATGGAAACTGCACATTCAGGTGAATTTCGAGGAGAACGTAAGAGATTTAAACTACCCAAAATTGAATTTGTGCGTTTCAATGGGGATGTGAAAGAATGGTTAATTTTTTGGGGACAATTCAAAAAAATTGATGAAGATAAAGAAATGAGTGACGATGATAAATTTCAATATCTACTATTAGCTACTGTTCCCCATTCGAGAGCTAGGGAGGTTGTTGAAAGTTTTCCACTCTGTGGGGAACATTACAAAAGTGCTATATCTAGTTTAAAAGATAGATTTGGGAGGGAAGATTTAATAATCGAATATTATATAAGAGATTTGCTTAAATTAGTTCTTCAACATTCTACAGGACAACAAACACTGTCATTAGGTTCCTTGTATGATAAGTTAAAATCACATCTTAGAGCCCTTGAAACTATGTGGGGAGATGCAAGTAAGTGTGGACCAATGTTATATCCTATGGTGGAGTCGTGCTTGCCTGAGGAAATGTTGAGGGCATGGCAAAGAGCTCCTAAAACAGGTCAAATTACACCTAAGGAACGACTTGACGAGCTAATGAAATTTTTGCTTTCAGAAGTGGAAGCAGAAGATAAGATAACATTAGCTATGTCTGGGTTTGGTATTAGTGACAGTAATAATAGTAAGAAAAATCAAATAGGAACTCTCCCAACATCTGCCAGTTTAGTCAGTACTAGAAATTCAGATAAAAGATCAAATTCCGTTGAAAATAATAAATGCGTTTTTTGTTCAAAGACACATAGAAGTGCAGAATGCTTTTTAGCACAAAAAATGTCGTTAGATACTAAGAAACAATTATTAATAGATAAGAAACGGTGTTTTACGTGTATGGGTAGTGCCCACATTGCTAGTAAATGCAAAGTGATGGTGCGTTGTATTGTGTGTGGAAAAAAACATATGACCTTAATGTGTCCTGATGTGCCAATAAATAGGTCCGATGAGGCTGAGAAAAAGGTGGTTGTAAAAAAAGATGTAAATTCTCGAGACACCTCCACATCTTGTGCGAGTGTTTCGGAGGTGCCGGAAGTATTTTTACAGACAATTTTAGTAAGGATTAATGGAAAAACCAAAAGTAAAATAGTTAGAGCCTTAATAGATACGGGATCACAAAGATCATATTTACTGTCTGAAATTATATCAGAGTTAGGATTTATACCAATTACGCAAGAAGAGATCAGTCATGCGTTATTTGGTGGTTACAAAACGGACAAGGTACGGTTATCTGGTTATAGGGTAAATATTACTAACATGGAACAATCATTTCAGTGTAATATTGATGTGTTAGAACAAGGAGTGATTTGTCAGAGTGTAACTCCAATAGTACATGGTCCATGGAATATGGAACTAGCTAGGTGTAAGATAAACCTCACAGATATAGGACATAAATCAACTTCGATAGGTCTACTAATAGGAGCTGATGTAGCTGGCAAGTTGTTCACAGGAAAGCGAAAGGTCCTCGATTGTGGACTTGTCGCTATGGAAACACTTTTAGGGTGGACCCTTATGGGAAAAACAGACAAATTTAGTTATAGTGGATTAACAGCTGTGCTAAGTTCATTAAATGACGATTTAAGAGTGACAGATCTGTGGGATCTGGATCTCATAGGAATCAAAGATCCAGTAGAAAAAAAATCAAAAGAAGAAGTAGAGATAGCTACTAAAAAACCATTTTTTAAGGACAATAGTGCAAAAAGAGGATGGGAGGTATGAGGTATGCTTTCCTTGGAATTACGAGAGTCCCCCCCCCCTACCAAAAAATAGGTTGTTGGCTGAAAAACGCCTTAATGCGACCACGTCAAAATTATTAAAAGACAATATTTTTCAGGAATACGAAAATGTATTATTAGAGTGGTTAAATTTGGGCATCATAGAGGAGGCTCCAGCTAAAGCATCAAAAGTGGGAGAACATTATCTCCCACATAGAGCAGTAATTAAAGTGGGCAGCTCAACACCTATTAGACCCGTTTTTGATGCTTCAGCAAAAGAGCGAAATCAGCCATCATTAAATCAATGTTTAGATAATGGACCCAATTTAATTGAATTAATCCCAGAAATTTTACTTCGTTTTAGACAACATGAAATAGGGGTAGTGGCTGATATTAAAAAGGCATTTCTTATGATAAGCATTAGGCCAGAGGATAGAGATCTTGTAAGGTTTCTTTGGTGGGAAAATCAAAAGGCAGGAAAAATTAAAATTTATAGACATTGCAGAGTAGTCTTTGGAGTTAAATGTAGTCCATTTCTATTAGGAGCCACTATTGAGTTTCATGTGAAAAAATATTTGGGGGATCACATGACAGAATATTCTGATTGGGTTGTAAGGAAACTTCTTGATTGCTTTTATGTCGACAACACAGTAACAAGTGTTGTATCTAAGGAAGCACTAAAAATATTTCACCAACAGTCGGTTAAACTCATGTCTGAAGGGTGTTTCGAATTAAGACAATGGGAAGCTTCAACAGGAAAATATTTTGAAAGGGAAAATCCAGATAAAACATCAGTTTTAGGGATTGGATGGCACAAAAAATTAGATGAGTTAAGTATCAATTTAGAGTGGGTCAGGAAAACAGATTTTAAAACAGTCATTATCACTAAAAAGGTTATTCTGTCATGTGCACATAAAATATTTGATCCAATAGGAGTACTTTCCCCAGTAGTTCTAAAGGCAAAAGCACTATTGCAAAAAACGTGGGCTGAGGATAAAAACTGGGAAGCGGAAGTAAGTGAAAGTGTTAAAAATGATTTTATAGAGTGGACAACAGATCTAGTTTTGTTAGAGGAGGTGCGAGTAAAACGTTGGATAGGGTTTACGGAAGGAAGTAATATTAGCATTCATGTGTTCTGCGATGCAAGCCAACTGGCGTATGCTACATGTATATTTTTCAGAGTAGAATCGGGAAACAGTGTTACGGTTAATCTCGTTGGGGCAAAAGCACGATTAGCGCCTATGAAGGGGTTGACTATACCGAGGCTTGAATTGCTTGCAGCTCTTATTGGGACTAGGTTATGTTGCACAGTTAAAAAAGCACTAAATTTGACTCAAGTAAAGGTTATCTATTATACAGATTCATCCACTGTCCTTTCGTGGATTAATAAGCAAGAACAGTGGGGTGTGTTTGTTTTTAATAGAGTAAAAGAAATAAGGATGTTGTCGAAAGGAGGCGAGTGGCGGTTGATCAGTACAAAATTAAATCCAGCAGACCTACCTTCCAGAGGTTGTTCAGGAAAGCATTTAATTAAATCAAAATGGTGGGAGGGGCCGGATTGGCTAAAAGGGCCATCCGACACCTGGCCAAAGCAGGAAGGAACGGGCTGGGAACCAGTAATTGAGAATGAAATAGAATATGTTAGTTTAGTTGTTACAAAAAAGAAAAGTGACTGGTATTATAAGCACTCACTTAATTTTAATAAAATTGTTAAATTAGTTGCTTGGGTAATAAGGTTCATAAGTAACTGTAGGTTAACAAAAGAGTCGCGTAGTTTTAGTCGTTTGCTCTCAGTTAAGGAATTAGAGGATTCAGAAAGGGCAATAATAAAAATGGTTCAAGAGGAATCATTTAAAGGAGTTAAGGATCCGACCATTCGTGAGTTAAATCCATACGCTGATCATGAAGGATTGATTAGGTTAAAATCTAAAGTAGCACTAAGGGAGGATAATCACAACTTTCGTTATCCATTGGTACTCCCCAAAAATCACGCAATGGTGGATTCATTGATTAGACAGGTTCACATTTCTGGGTGTCATCAAGGGGTGCAAATGTTACTTTGTGCTCTGAGAGAACATTATTGGATTTTAGGAGGGCGAAAGACTATTAAAAAAGCTATAAAGGGGTGTATTCCATGTCGGAGACATGGTTCAAAATCGTTAAAGCCTGTACCAGCGCCATTACCTTCTGATAGGGTTCAAGACTGTTCAGTGTTTGAAGTCACTGGGATAGATTTTGCTGGCCCATTGTATCTGAAAGGGGGAAGCAAAGCATGGATTGCGTTATTTACTTGTGCCGTATTTAGAGCGGTACATTTAGAGTTAGTACCAGGTCTCTCTACAGAGGTATTCTTGTTGGCATTTAGAAGGTTTATTGCGAGACGAGGTAGACCTAGGACTGTTTACAGTGATAATGGGACAAACTTTGTGGGGGCCAACAATGCCTTCAAAGCTGTAGATTGGGAGACAGTAGCTAAGGAAAGTGGAGATAAGAGGATTCAATGGGTATTCAATCCTCCCACTGCATCGTGGTGGGGAGGATGGTGGGAACGATTAATAGGGCTTGTAAAAAATCTCTTACGTCGCTCTCTCGGAAGAGCATCCCTGACAGCAGATGAAATCTCGACTGTACTCTGTGAGTGTGAAGCAGTTATCAATGCGCGACCTCTCACCTACATATCATCTGATTGTGAGGACTTAGCTCCATTATCACCAGACTTCTTCCTCCATGGACCAAGAAGCAATAAGACCACCGAATTTGAACAAATTGATACGAAGAACTTGAACCGGCGCCTTAGGCATAGGAACAACGTTATAGGTCAAATTAAACAGCGGTTTCGAACTGAATATCTTGGTCAACTTGTCCATCGGGGAAGAGAGGTTCCTAGTGAATTAGTGGCGACCGTGACAGTTAAAAAAAAAAAATAAATTCAGTTCAATCAAGGAATATAATATTTGAAGTTAATATTATATTAAACTGAAGACAAAGACGTTGTGATGGAACAACTAAAGAAGTCTAGGAGTGCATTCAGAGCCAATCTTACAAGAGTCGTAACCAAGTTAGAACAGTTGGCCCAAGCCGAAGCACCGGATACAACTTCAATAAGATTAAATTTAACTCTTTTGGATGAGAGGTACGCATCAGTAAGAAGATTGGATGAAACCATATATGAACATCTGCTAAATGATAACGCTTCAGAAGAGGAACTGGAAAACGAGTTGACCTCTGCTGGTGATTACTTCGCGAAATACGAAAAAGTTAAGATAGACGTCGAAAAGTGTTTTCAAGCTAGCGGTCCTTTCTCAGTAGTGCAGTCGAGGATGGAAACTGCACATTCAGGTGAATTTCGAGGAGAACGTAAGAGATTTAAACTACCAAAAATTGAATTTGTGCGTTTCAATGGGGATGTGAAAGAATGGTTAATTTTTTGGGGACAATTCAAAAAAATTGATGAAGATAAAGAAATGAGTGACGATGATAAATTTCAATATCTACTATTAGCTACTGTTCCCCATTCGAGAGCTAGGGAGGTTGTTGAAAGTTTTCCACTCTGTGGGGAACATTACAAAAGTGCTATATCTAGTTTAAAAGATAGATTTGGGAGGGAAGATTTAATAATCGAATATTATATAAGAGATTTGCTTAAATTAGTTCTTCAAAATTCTACAGGACAACAAACACTGTCATTAGGTTCCTTGTATGATAAGTTAAAATCACATCTTAGAGCCCTTGAAACTATGTGGGGAGATGCAAGTAAGTGTGGACCAATGTTATATCCTATGGTGGAGTCGTGCTTGCCTGAGGAAATGTTGAGGGCATGGCAAAGAGCTCCTAAAACAGGTCAAATTACACCTAAGGAACGACTTGACGAGCTAATGAAATTTTTGCTTTCAGAAGTAGAAGCAGAAGATAAGATAACATTAGCTATGTCTGGGTTTGGTATTACTGACAGTAATAATAGTAAGAAAAATCAAATAGGAACTCTCCCAACATCTGCCAGTTTAGTCAGTACTAGAAATTCAGATAAAAGATCAAATTCCGTTGAAAATAATAAATGCGTTTTTTGTTCAAAGACACATAGAAGTGCAGAATGCTTTTTAGCACAAAAAATGTCGTTAGATGCTAAGAAAAAATTATTAATAGATAAGAAACGGTGTTTTACGTGTATGGGTAGTGCCCACATTGCTAGTAAATGCAAAGTGATGGTGCGTTGTATTGTGTGTGGAAAAAAACATATGACCTTAATGTGTCCTGATGTGCCAGTAAATAGGTCCGATGAGGCTGGGAAAAAGTGGGTTGTAAAAAAAGATGTAAATTCTCGAGACACCTTCACATATTGTGCGAGTGTTTCGGAGGTGCCGGAAGTATTTTTACAGACAATTTTAGTAAGGATAAATGGAAAAAATAAAAGTACAATAGTTAGAGCCTTAATAGATACGGGATCACAAAGATCATATTTACTGTCTGAAATTATATCAGAGTTAGAATTTATACCAATTACGCAAGAGGAGATCAGTCATGCGTTATTTGGTGGTTACAAAACGGACAAGGTACGGTTATCTGGTTATAGGGTAAATATTACTAACATGGAACAATCATTTCAGTGTAATATTGATGTGTTAGAACAAGGAGTGATTTGTCAGAGTGTAACTCCAATAGTACGTGGTCCATGGAATATGGAACTAGCTAGGTGTAAGATAAAACTCACAGATATAGGACATAAATCAACTTCGATAGGTCTACTAATAGGAGCTGATGTAGCTGGCAAGTTGTTCACAGGAAAGCGAAAGGTCCTCGATTGTGGACTTGTCGCTATGGAAACACTTTTAGGGTGGACCCTTATGGGAAAAACAGAAAAATTTAGTTATAGTGGATTAACAGCTGTGCTGAGTTCATTAAATGACGATTTAAGAGTGACAGATCTGTGGGATCTGGATCTCATAGGAATCAAAGATCCAGTAGAAAAAAAATCAAAAGAAGAAGTAGAGATAGCTACTAAAAACCATTTTTTAAGGACAATAGTGCAAAAAGAGGATGGGAGGTATGAGGTATGCTTTCCTTGGAATTACGAGAGTCCCCCCCTACCAAAAAATAGGTTGTTGGCTGAAAAACGCCTTAATGCGACCACGTCAAAATTATTAAAAGACAATATTTTTCAGGAATACGAAAATGTATTATTAGAGTGGTTAAATTTGGGCATCATAGAGGAGGCTCCAGCTAAAGCATCAAAAGTGGGAGAACATTATCTCCCACATAGAGCAGTAATTAAAGTGGGCAGCTCAACACCTATTAGACCCGTTTTTGATGCTTCAGCAAAAGAGCGAAATCAGCCATCATTAAATCAATGTTTAGATAATGGACCCAATTTAATTGAATTAATCCCAGAAATTTTACTTCGTTTTAGACAACATGAAATAGGGGTAGTGGCTGATATTAAAAAGGCATTTCTTATGATAAGCATTAGGCCAGAGGATAGAGATCTTGTAAGGTTTCTTTGGTGGGAAAATCAAAAGGCAGGAAAAATTAAAATTTATAGACATTGCAGAGTAGTTTTTGGAGTTAAATGTAGTCCATTTCTATTAGGAGCCACTATTGAGTTTCATGTGAAAAAATATTTGGGGGATCACATGACAGAATATTCTGATTGGGTTGTAAGGAAACTTCTTGATTGCTTTTATGTCGACAACACAGTAACAAGTGTTGTATCTAAGGAAGCACTAAAAATATTTCACCAACAGTCGGTTAAACTCATGTCTGAAGGGTGTTTCGAATTAAGACAATGGGAAGCTTCAACAGGAAAATATTTTGAAAGGGAAAATCCAGATAAAACATCAGTTTTAGGGATTGGATGGCACAAAAAATTAGATGAGTTAAGTATCAATTTAGAGTGGGTCAGGAAAACAGATTTTAAAACAGTCATTATCACTAAAAAGGTTATTCTGTCATGTGCACATAAAATATTTGATCCAATAGGAGTACTTTCCCCAGTAGTTCTAAAGGCAAAAGCACTATTGCAAAAAACGTGGGCTGAGGATAAAAACTGGGAAGCGGAAGTAAGTGAAAGTGTTAAAAATGATTTTATAGAGTGGACAACAGATCTAGTTTTGTTAGAGGAGGTGCGAGTAAAACGTTGGATAGGGTTTACGGAAGGAAGTAATATTAGCATTCATGTGTTCTGCGATGCAAGCCAACTGGCGTATGCTACATGTATATTTTTCAGAGTAGAATCGGGAAACAGTGTTACGGTTAATCTCGTTGGGGCAAAAGCACGATTAGCGCCTATGAAGGGGTTGACTATACCGAGGCTTGAATTGCTTGCAGCTCTTATTGGGACTAGGTTATGTTGCACAGTTAAAAAAGCACTAAATTTGACTCAAGTAAAGGTTATCTATTATACAGATTCATCCACTGTCCTTTCGTGGATTAATAAGCAAGAACAGTGGGGTGTGTTTGTTTTTAATAGAGTAAAAGAAATAAGGATGTTGTCGAAAGGAGGCGAGTGGCGGTTGATCAGTACAAAATTAAATCCAGCAGACCTACCTTCCAGAGGTTGTTCAGGAAAGCATTTAATTAAATCAAAATGGTGGGAGGGGCCGGATTGGCTAAAAGGGCCATCCGACACCTGGCCAAAGCAGGAAGGAACGGGCTGGGAACCAGTAATTGAGAATGAAATAGAATATGTTAGTTTAGTTGTTACAAAAAAGAAAAGTGACTGGTATTATAAGCACTCACTTAATTTTAATAAAATTGTTAAATTAGTTGCTTGGGTAATAAGGTTCATAAGTAACTGTAGGTTAACAAAAGAGTCGCGTAGTTTTAGTCGTTTGCTCTCAGTTAAGGAATTAGAGGATTCAGAAAGGGCAATAATAAAAATGGTTCAAGAGGAATCATTTAAAGGAGTTAAGGATCCGACCATTCGTGAGTTAAATCCATACGCTGATCATGAAGGATTGATTAGGTTAAAATCTAAAGTAGCACTAAGGGAGGATAATCACAACTTTCGTTATCCATTGGTACTCCCCAAAAATCACGCAATGGTGGATTCATTGATTAGACAGGTTCACATTTCTGGGTGTCATCAAGGGGTGCAAATGTTACTTTGTGCTCTGAGAGAACATTATTGGATTTTAGGAGGGCGAAAGACTATTAAAAAAGCTATAAAGGGGTGTATTCCATGTCGGAGACATGGTTCAAAATCGTTAAAGCCTGTACCAGCGCCATTACCTTCTGATAGGGTTCAAGACTGTTCAGTGTTTGAAGTCACTGGGATAGATTTTGCTGGCCCATTGTATCTGAAAGGGGGAAGCAAAGCATGGATTGCGTTATTTACTTGTGCCGTATTTAGAGCGGTACATTTAGAGTTAGTACCAGGTCTCTCTACAGAGGTATTCTTGTTGGCATTTAGAAGGTTTATTGCGAGACGAGGTAGACCTAGGACTGTTTACAGTGATAATGGGACAAACTTTGTGGGGGCCAACAATGCCTTCAAAGCTGTAGATTGGGAGACAGTAGCTAAGGAAAGTGGAGATAAGAGGATTCAATGGGTATTCAATCCTCCCACTGCATCGTGGTGGGGAGGATGGTGGGAACGATTAATAGGGCTTGTAAAAAATCTCTTACGTCGCTCTCTCGGAAGAGCATCCCTGACAGCAGATGAAATCTCGACTGTACTCTGTGAGTGTGAAGCAGTTATCAATGCGCGACCTCTCACCTACATATCATCTGATTGTGAGGACTTAGCTCCATTATCACCAGACTTCTTCCTCCATGGACCAAGAAGCAATAAGACCACCGAATTTGAACAAATTGATACGAAGAACTTGAACCGGCGCCTTAGGCATAGGAACAACGTTATAGGTCAAATTAAACAGCGGTTTCGAACTGAATATCTTGGTCAACTTGTCCATCGGGGAAGAGAGGTTCCTAGTGACCAAGTAAAGGTTGGCGAGCTGTATTACATTGGCAGCGATGGGAAAAAGAGAGTGGAGTGGCCACTTGGACGTGTCATCTCTATGCTCCCAGGAGCTGATGGGGAAGTACGCTTGGTGCGGCTAAAGACAATGCAGGGCGAGTGTCTTCGGCCAATACAGCGACTCTACCCACTAGAAATAACACCAGAGGAAGAGCTCGGCGGAAACAAAGAAAATCAGAGAGTTTAAGACGCACTTCGTGCTTCAGCACTTCTTGGGGCTGGAGTGTCAAAGTTGGCAAGTTAAATTGAAGTTTAGTGTCATTACAAATTACTTGTAATGACAAGCAAAAATATAATTATTGTAAAAACGTTTATAAATACAGTTAGTTGTAGAACTGGATTGAGTGTTTGAATGTAGTGTTCGAACAATTATCTTATCCAAGTAATGAGTAACTAATCGTTTTCTTAAGCTCACAAATGAAATACGATAGTTTTCCATTCACAATACTACTCATTTTTTAGTGGTAGTGGTAAACAAATGTATCTACTAATGAGAATTTGAGCAAATTTCAAACCTACTCATTATTCATTTAATTGTTAATTTATTATTGTGCTTAACTAAATCATTGTGATGTACTAAATGTTTTTATAACTTCGAATTTAAAAATGCCTAGACAGATTTACGTTGTCTGCCATTTAACTTCTTTATGAACTACCATACCTTAAAAACTACTCATCCGATTTTAATAATATTTAAATGGTAGGTCGTAATTAGCGAATTGTTGGAACCATATTAATTTCAATCTTAATATTAATTATTAATTAATGTTGGATAAAAAATAAATGTGACCCCGCTAGAAATCGAAGCAGGTCCAATATCAATCACATTTTTAATTCTCACTGGGATCACATTATTTTAAACTCTTGTGCGACCATTCGTTAAATAATAAGGCGCGAGAAAGCTATGTGCAACATTACTGGCAATAATATAATTAGAAATAATGTTTATAGCAACTCCTTGTTATGGAAACATCTCCTTGTCGGAAGCTACAGTTTATTTTTCAAATAATGTTGTTTTGTATTTTTAAAAAAGTCTATCTCCATCTACAGCCCCACACTTAGTGGGGGGCTTAGACATCATCAAGCTAGACATCAACCATGCAAATAATTACTTATATACTGAACAATATACATGAAAAGAACACAGGCTATAATGGTAATAAAATTTAAAGAATATTTGAGGAGAATAGAAGGGAAGCGACATGTGGTTGAAGCTGAGAAGGTATCCGGTCTTAATTATAAAATGACTGAACGTAGAGTGGAGTTCTGTACTATTTTGTATTAGGAAGACCTACTGGTTTCTGGGAGACTGCCGTCGGCGATGTAGCCAGATCGAGCATTTCTTTTCGATCTGTGATTGATTCGGTAGAAAGATTTATAATCAAATCAAAGTAATCAGAATCGGAAATTAGAATGACCGAAACATTAAAACATTCCAGTTAAGTCTCTGATTCCGAAAACCGCATAAGCAAACAGCTGCCTACCCGCCTAAAATTCTCGCGTCTGTTTTCTGAATCGGAACCAGCGTGCATTCTGGCCGTATCCTTAAAGATACTAATAGAAGTATAGAAAATAAAGGAAGTCTATTCTGTAACTTCAGTTACAAAATCATGTAATAAGGGGTTGAGATAGGTATTGTGTTATTAGGTATCCTAGGTTTTCAGATTAGCAGTAATGACAAGCTAAAGTGTTCGGAGCAGGTGTTTCTATTAGATGTACGATTATCTGTATAGTGCTATATCGACAAACCCATTGCATTTTTCTTTTCGATTTATTTAAACTCCAAGGTAAATCAGTTTTTACTCGCTGTTATTTGACTGAACTTGTTGGTGAAGTACACTTTTTTGTAATAATTATGATTATATCATTCAGTGGCACACACACTAGGGGTAGTGTGAGTGCGCGAAGGCGAAGCATCCCCCCCCCCTCCACCCAAAAATAAATTATATGGACTATATATTATACATACCCCCTCCCTAGGGTGCACCACTGAATTAATTAAAAAAAGGTTTTATGATCAAGGTAATAACAAAAGCCTAAATTAAGAATTTTTTATTTTTATTGTTTAGTTGTTTCGTGAAAAAAGTCGTATTAAATGTATTTAATTATGAAGAATGTTGTTAAAATACGATATGTATGTATTCCGGTGGAAGGTTCCTCTATGTCGAGTCGAGTTTTAATTCACAGATATGAAGGTCATAGCCATTCATGTGACACGAAAACACTGCCGTCTCCTATGAATAGTCCCTAATTCATTCTGATTCATCATCTCACTTTTAATATTATTAAAAGTAACACAAAAAATAATTATCATTATTATAACCCAAATGGAGTTATCTTTCTCATTTAAATAATGAACTGGCTTGAAACACGAAATTTTTAAGCTAGGCCAACTAAGAACTGCCCAGCATGATCAGGGACATGATGCATGATTGATTGCAAGGTCCGTCTTTTATATAACTTAAATAATAAAAACTTTTCGCGTATATAAAAGAATAGTCTCCCAATTAGTGTGGCACATAGCTTCCTCGCGTCATTTTTTCTATACTTCGATGATTTCATCGAACAGTTTGAAACTAGTTTGGAACTGGAACTAGTTTGAGGCGTGGTTGGAACAAACCTATTACCTAGACAAATCAATAGAGCCACCAGTAAGATGAAAAATACAGCAGCTATGTAATTACTCCTACATGTTTGTCCTTCAACTTAAGTGAGATCAGTCTAACTTGAGCCTTGAATACTTAAGAATGCAGTAGATCACTTCTGTTAAGCATAAAAAACAAGGCAATCATTTAGTTTACTAAAAATTTATTTAGAGTTTTGTATCACATTTTTAAAATACTATAAAAGAAAGAAGAAATATTTATTGTTCTTATCAGATTTCACAGTTTTTATGTACGATGTATTATATTTTCTCAATGGCACTAAAGGAAAAATATTATTTTTACCCAAAAATATCCGGAACCGACATTTCAACGGAATTATCTATTTTGGGTGTTTCTAAGACGATTTAAGCTAGATGTCTGTTTGTCTGTCAGTCTGTCTGTCTATTTGTGACACGCATAATTCCTAAAGTTTTTAAGTGAAGTGAGAGAGTTGCGAAGCTTAATACGAAAATCAGTCCTTACATGTAGTGCTACCCGGAGAATCATAAATTTGATTTTTTCATAAAATCATTACCCATTTTGTTGACTCAGCCAAAATTTATACAAAATCGAAAAATCTTCTGATTGCCTTAAAATTTGCACCAATTATACCTTTTTACAATACAAATATTTCCGCTGAATTTTGCCGCTATTCTGAAGAAATCAACTTTTGAACTTTGAAACTTTAACGCAAAATAATTTTGTAACTGTTTCGCAATTTGATCTGAAATTTGTACCAATTATATCTTTTTAAAAAAGTAAATAAGTCCTCCATATAAATAAAATATCGACTTTGAATTTTTGTTCAGGACATTGTTTGTTTACATTTTTAAATACCTCATACACCTTAACTTTTAGCGGACAAACAGAAATACAATTCACGTAACAAACATATCTGCTTCCATTTACTACGTTCACACATCGTTTTGAAAGCGTTTCGGATCCAATTCGTTTTCAAAACGATACGCGTTCTTACAACAAAAAATACAGGTGATCGAAATATTTGTTTTCGAAATCTCGTAACGGTGACGTCACGAGTAAAACCTTCTTTCTTGTTACCCAATATGTCCGCGAATTTTTACATTTTATTTACAAGTTATTAAAAGTTTTTACAGGTTCTTTATAGTTTTAACTTTTGTTTAAAAACGTTTTTGCAGTTAAAAAAAAAGAAGCTCACGAAAACAAAGAACTTAAAAAGTGGAAAAGAGTAAAATAACCTGAAACCTCGATCCCCTCCACGACCTGTTCACACGAGCGTTTTGAATTCGATCCCCCGTTCCGATCACGTATTTTTGGTGGATCGGATCTAAACCGATACGATCCGTCGATCTCCGTTCGTACAGCGTTTTGAACTAGCGGATCGTTTTCAAAACCGTTTCCAAAACGATGTGTGAACGTAGTAATTTATAGGTTTATGTGTCGAAAGAAACAGTTCTGAGACTTGATACGCCGTGTGCCCGATTTTTTATATTGATATTACTGAAGTCTTAAACAATATATATAGGTATATTTATATAAATTATTATAATTATAAATATATTATTAATATTTTGAGTCAAGTTGAATCGCTAAATCGTGTAGTGACTTACATATTTTATTGCTACACATATAATCATATTTTAAGCAAGCTCTGTCACCCGCAAGCACACATGTCACACCGCAACACATACCACACAATTTTCACAGATGTATTCACATTTTCCTAACTAAGCCTGCTATGGAGGGGTTTTTCTAAATTCATCCCTAAAGAAAATGTTGTCGCATGCGCTAGACCGGCCCTAGTCAGCCCGGCTCGGCTTGGATTGTTGCTTATAGGATAAAATGCATTGAATTTAATAAGGTTGTGACTATTAAACCGACTCAGACCTCAGACGGCCGCCAGATTATGTCGATGGAATTGAATTACGGTGCGAGCATTACACCTGCCCGGAATTTTCGCTGTTAAATTAAATGCAAAATTGAATTACGGTGCGAGCATTACACCTGCCCGGAATTTTCGCTGTTAAATTTAATGCATGAATTGAATTAGGGTGTGAACATTAGACCAGACAGAATCAGTCCGGATTTTAGCCAATAACATAGAATATGTTGAATTGTATTAGAGAGAAAACATTACCCTGGCCCTGGCCGTTTTGAGCTAGACATATATATGTGTAGAACACTGTGTGCATTTTCAGCTGCGGCAATTCTGTGTCGACGGAAGATTCCCGGGCTAACTAAGGCCGGTTTAGTAAATTTCTTTCACATAATACATAAGCAATACTAAATTAACTAAATAATTCATCCAAAAGGATTCAGAAAACAGATAATTTTAAGTATTTTTAAGATGGAAATTGAATGATAGAGCCACACAATGCCTAGTTTTATTATTGGTTAAAATTTAAAATTTTTATATTTTGTCAAATGAACATTAAAATATAAGTACATATTGTTATTAGTGTCAAGGTCGACTCTTAAATAATATTTAATTTACCCAATGTAAATCATGTACTTTATATACATTAAAACAGAAACAAGATTAGAGTTATTCTTAGCATACTTTGTTAGTGAAGAGAAACATGCTGTCAAGGAGATATTGTCATGTTGTTACGTGTCAACCTTGTCGTAATATAGAGGTGAATCACTCGCTACAACTTCAACTTTGTAATACCAGCTTTAAGACGTCAATACTATCAAGCTAATAACAACAAGAACTGAAACGACAACCTTTTGATATTAAATCTATAAATTATCCTTAAAATTAGTGAGGTACGGTTTAAATAAAAAAACTACATAGTTTGACCAACTAGTTTCGTGTAATTTGTACACATCGTCAGGGTATAACTATAGATAATAAACAAAATATACAGAATTTAAAGTATATACATGTTGACGTTAGGAATAGGACTGAATTAAATCTATAGTTAATAGCTGATTCTACCGAGATTTTCTAGAACTTACTCATTGAAATTTAAGTAAATGCTAATCTAATAAGGATAACAAGCAATCTGTTTGTTGGCATAACCGGTTAGAATACAATAAAATTCTTAAAGGTTAGGTTGGAAATCGATGTTAAAACAAGTAATCCCCCTGTCAAATATGAATTCCTATGCCACAGGATGCCCTATCCTCCTCAAGGAGTGACTTGAATTAAGTCAAGTAAAGTTTTTAGGCACTGAAAACTAAAAAGGATTAATGTATATTATTCTTTATAATCAGTAAAAAATACATCATTTCCAACTTCGCTTTGAATAAAATTAAAAGGATAAAGGATTTTGTATTCGCTTTCCTCCAAAGTTGCAATTTTTGAGTTTCAACATCTTTATACTTTTCTGTACAAATGAAGAAGAAATTAAAAGGGACAGATCAAAATTTACCCGCCGACGGGAAACGAACCACAAGAGAAAAGTAAAGCTAGAATAAGCACCCTATATGTGTTGTATCTTTAAATTTGAGATTTATAATTTAATAACTTTCGGCGACGCACATCAACACATTATTGGCTGTTGGCTATACTCTAGCTAAATTTTCATATATGTATTTAGTGTTAGTCCTCGAAATTTTCTACTCCAATAGATATTATTTAAATATTTTCGCTAATATGTATGTATTGTCATGTATATACAACCTTATATTATATGAACATTAATTGTGTTTAATAACGCGTCCATAGTCTTTTGCTTTTTACTTAAATCTCTCATTAAACTCGCGGGGGGGGGGGGGGGGGGATTGCCCAGGGGCCCGGGTCTCCAGGGGGCCGGGGTATCCGGGGGACGGCCCTGGTTTTTTACAACCAAAAAGGCAAGAAGTATATTGTGATCAGTGGCATAACTATGGGCCTCAATTGCGGGCCAGGGGGCCCCCAAATCCAAAAAAACATGAAACTACTGATATTACTAAACTTAATGCGCATTATGAGTGGTGACTTTTGACAGCGCGGGAAAATCTGAAAAATTGGGGTGGGGAGCCAATGAGAGGTCAGGATTTTGAATTCTAGAAGGTCGGGCCAACCAGAGATAAAGGATATATATGGACAGGGGCCAACTAGGCAAACGAAAATGTCACTAGCCCAACCGCTCCCTCGGCCTAGGGGCTTTATATTTTTCCTCATTTAGGTTGGCCAATCTGAGTGTCAAAAGTCAGAACTCATAACGTGCATACTTATATTTATTATTACATATTTTTTAATAATGAAGTGTAACGGCTAACATGTCTATTTTATTTTCCGAATTTTATTTCTTACATTGATTTTGTGATAATTGAATCTATGTAGTTAATAAAATAACAAAACATAAATTCGTTATTTGTTTTTTCCACTCTGTATATTTGTTACATTTAGCGCTATTTAATGTTTAAATGTTGAGAAATTTGAATGTTAACAATTCAAGGTATTCGACCAATGGGTTTAATTGATTTTCTTTAATTACTTTGGCAATCATGCATTGTGTTTTGTGTTAACAATTATTATCAAATGAACTAATGAAAACATTGTTGTTTTCAGGTCTTGTGATAAGGATCCTCATATCAATATGGCTTATTACATGAGGGTATGTAATTTCACTTTTACTTTTTTATTTATGTATTAAGAACAATCAACTTTAAAACAATAGTTGACCCAAAATTATATTTGACTTTATCAAAAAATCGCATGGTTCAACGTTTTTAAATTGTTCAATTTATTTTTAAAATACCAAAATCGGTGAAAAAAAGTTGGATCGGTTAAGACATATTTGCCAAAATGTATTATTTGTGGTCGGTCTCTTGAGGCCACAGTTTAAAAACTGATAAAAGTTGAATAAAAAAAATAATAATAATAAAAATCCACGGCTAAATCGGATTGTACGTGCCCTGGAAATTTCTTCGAGTTGGACCTCTACCTGGTTTATACACAGGAGGGTTGTTTTTCTTCAGAAAATGAGCGGAGAACCGCGAAGCGGTGCGGAGCGGCTATAGAAAATTCAAGGGTACACAAAATTAAGGTTTATTTTAATATGCGGGATTTTATCACCTAACCTCAAAGTGGGGGCACGTACAATCCGATTTTACCAAAATCCACAAACGGTCTCTGCAAACTCAATTTTTTTGCACAGTATTTTATGCTTAATCCTAAGTGAAGTGGTTATACTTAATAAAACCAGGTTTCATTAAGTATACCTATGCTTTATGTTAATTTTTGGTTTTGGTTCTAGTGATATGTGGGCTTTTCGAAATGTAAATTTACCTAATAATATCATAAGTTGCTGTCCATAGAGTAGGGAGTAAATATGGTGCTGTCCTCATTATGACTCAGCCTTGTAAAGCAGATAAAGAGGCTAATTCGGATTGTACATGACCTCGAAATTTCTTTGAGTTTGACCTCTACCTGGTTTATATACAGGAGGGTTGTTTTTCTTCAGGAAATGAGCGGAGCACCACAAAGCGGTGCGGAGCGGCTATTGAAAATTCAAGGGCATACAAAATTAAGGTTTTTAATTTAATATGCTGGATTTTATCTCCTAACCTCAAAGTGCGTCACGTACAATCTGAATTTACCGATAAAGATAACATGGTTAAAACACAGTGACTACTTACCACCTAAATCAGTCTGGTAGGTTTAGGCTTGTGGGCTCTTGTGCTGTGGATTTTAGTTTGTTTGTGTCACCTATTTTATAATCATTTAAATCGAGTTATTTGCTCTTAGAATGCACAAGTAGTTAGAAGCATGCTAGTTATACAATGTATATATGATGATGTAACTAACAGGATATGGGTTGGTCTATGAAGGAGCCAACGGTGATGGACTACCCAGGATTCAACCCTCATGAGGATGCTGCAGCACTCAGAGCTGCTATGAAAGGCTTCGGAACCGACGAGAAGGCCATTATCAACATCCTATGCAACAGATCTAACATGCAGAGACAGGCAATATCTAAGGCTTTTAACGGAGAATTCAACAGGGTAAATTTAATTGCTAATCTTATAGTATATCATATTTCAGTAGTAACCATTATTTTGTAGAGTTAAATTTCCGGTTTTTGGGTAGGAAAGTTTAGAATGGGATAGTTTATAAAATCTGTCCAATACAATAATATTTTCCTAACTATACTTTACAACAAGTTCTACTTAACTTTCTCACGAACATAATTTCTTCGCCATGTGTTTTCCATTTGTAAGCTCTTTTTTATGGTTACGTTTAATAATTATTATTGAAGGTTTTTTATGGTTACATTTAATAATTATTATTATAATTATATTAAAATGTACCATACAAATAATTCCTTCCTGCCGAGAAATCAAACCCGACCTTTCCTCCTTCATGATTAAATTTAATTTCATCACTATCTTGGAAACTAAATTTTTCCCACGGAAATGATTTATACAACTAGCATTTTTTAAAATCAAAATTGTCGAGACCGCTTTTGAGAAGATTTTACCACAGGGTATGATTATTTAAGATCACAATCTGCCCAGTCGTTAAGGCTTTACCTGTGTGCAAAGACTACAGACTTTTTTGGACACAGAGGACTTTAAAATATCCATCACACCTCCAAAACATTAAAATAATAATCATTTATACTTATAAAGATAACAATGTAGACTTATTTCATGTGTGTTTTATACAGAGTTTTGTTAGTAGAGGATATTTATTTTCTACTAATAATATTTTATTTAATTGCATCATATAGCGATTAAAACTCAAAGAGTAATAATTAATATAAAAATGCCATTTTTCAAAACTGGTCTTATTTTCAACCTTTTTTTTTTTTTTTTGTTTCTGTATTCTTCACCTTAGTTGTATCTATGTGCAAAATTTGGGGAAGATTGAATCACGGGAAGTGGTTCAAAATTGGGGAAACGGAAATGTGCGATGAAACTTACAAAGCAAAGTAATGTAAGACCAGTTAAAAAAATGACCAGTTTATTTTCAAAACTATTTTAGCGTTCAATACGCTACTGTTTTAAAAATACAGACCTCATTATTATTTTAAGTCCATTGATTAAGATCAAATATCATGGTCAAATTTAGTTGGTAATAGATTTAAGTTGGTAGCTGTTTTTAAACTATTTCTTTAATTTAGGACCTGATAGCAGATCTGAAGAGTGAGTTGGGAGGTTGTTTTGAGGATGTCATAATTGCACTGATGTTGCCCCCCGTTCAATACATGTGTAAGCAACTCAACAAAGCTATGGCGGGTGCTGGAACTGACGACAAATCCCTTACTGAGATCCTCTGCTCTAGAGGAAAACGAGAAATTCAGGAGATCGTAACAACTTATGAACAAAGTAAGCAGAGTTTCATATACAAATTCTTTACCTCAGAGGTAAATTATTTTTACCTCACATTTTAACAATTATTGGAGAGATATTTTTTACATCCTAAAAACAGAAAATTAAGAAATCTTTCTTAAAAATGTACGTTTTATATTTATCACTTTATTTAGTTACAAAGGAGTTATAATTTACTATACTTAACCACAATTATTTGCCAGCAAATGCAGTATAAAGTTACTTTTTGAAGAACTTGTATCCAATAATTTTTTTTCTGAGGTACAGAATTGTTTAGGATAAAATGTATTATGCTAATAGTTATTAATTCAGCAGTTTTAATCCTAATTAAGCCCGAAGGAATAGACCATGAAAGTGGGTTGATTTAGCAAATCCAGCTACATCCTGTTTAAAACAGAACAGGAGGGAATAATCCGCTTCACTTATCCACATTTTGAATCATTACCTGGTTTATTGATAATAACCTTGGTTTCAGGCAAGCTTTCACAAGTACACTAGCTAATGAGCTACACCGATTCACCTTCGTGGTTTAAAAACTTTCTTTCTTAAATTCCTTTCAATTTTACTCAAGTGATATTTACAAAAAGTCCAATAAAATTTGTATTGAAAGCCCCTGATCACAATATCCTTCTTGCCTTTTTGGTTGTAAGAAAACCAGTGCCTATCCAACCTATCCTCAGACGATAAACACTGACTTCAGCATGGCATATTGACAACAAGGTTGACAACCATGTTGATCGTCAAAAGCGGCCTTTAGGAAATTACTTTTTTAACTGCAAACATCTTAAAAAAAGAAATGGAGTTATCAAGAAAAATTATAAGGGATCTTTAATTGTGTACCTATTGGTGGTGATAAAAATTGCCTTTTGGTAAATCTAATCTTTTTCTAGATATTTGTGAAAAACCGCCAAATATATAGGATAAAAATATAGGACAAAAATATTGCACTTATATTCCAAGATGGTGGTCATAGCTCCTCTTTCAAGCATCAAACAATAACTATGCTAAATCAAGAAACTTTCAAATTTAGTTCTGCAATTTTTCCTTGGTTGACTGGACTAATACACTTGTACCACAATTGTTACTATTATAACTAATGCCCTAAGACTGTAAATTTTGGAATTACCGTTACTTGTTATATTGGTAGGACTGCTTTTGTGTATTTTAACTGACAATTAGCAGAATAAACTAATTTATGTGTGGTTGTTTCGCAGTGTACAACAGGCCCCTGACAGAACATGTATGCAGTGAAACCTCAGGTGACTTCAGAAGATTACTCACTCTCATACTCACAGTAAGTTCTGCTCCTCTTAATTATATTTTGACAACTGAATTATTAAACAATAAATATATAATAATTATTCAAAATATATAAGGCACTAAATGCATTTGGACTCTCAAATAGTCTGTGTATATTTTGAAAAAATCTAAATCTGTTTTGATTGTATTGTTTATCTAGGGACACCAAATGCCCTAAATTACCCTAATTTTCCCAAGGAAGGAACTTATAATTATACTTTTACAATTTATTAAGGAGCTTTTACTAATGTATTATGGAATTACTGAGTTATTATCTATAATGATTTGTTTATTTATTATTTATCTAGGGAGTAAGGGATCATCCAGGACAGGTGAACCCTGGAAGGGCAGCAGAAATTGCTCAGGAACTTTTTAATGCAGGTAAATATTAATCTTACTAAATTAATGTGCACATTGTTTTCTATTCAGTTTAAATAAAACTTAAACAGAAAAAAATCCCTTTATTAAATCGCAATACCTAATTATTGTTTTTAACACCGTTGGTGTTGTACAGTAAGTAAAACATCTGTGGTTCAATTATCAGCAGAAGAGACACTTTTTATTTGTCTTACTTTATTATTACTTAACCCATTGAATGCGTAATCCAATTTATGAACCTACCTACCTTACTGAATAAAATTTACACAATTTCAAAAGTTAATTAAAAAATAGAAAAAACAAAAAAAATGGATCCACTGTGGATACAAACGTGAGCGGGCCTGACGGAGCCTTGCAATATGGTTCTACTCGAGACACGGAGAATAGAGCTACCGAGGGCTGAAATCGAGGGCTTGGATCCACTGTGGATCCACCCGCCAGGCGCGTTAGCACGGCATGGATCCACAGTGGATCCACCCGCATTGAATGGGTTAAGAATAAATTTGTTTGTGTTTTGTTTAGGTGAAGGAAAGATGGGTACATCCGAGGAAGTGTTTGTGAAAGTATTTGGTCACGAAAGCTTTGAGCAGCTTGCCCTTGTGTTCCAGGAGTACAAGAGAGTATCCGGCAAGAGTATTGAACAAGCTCTTAAATCTGAACTTTCCGGTGACTTCAAGAATGCACTCCTCACCATTGGTAAGCATCTATTTCAACAATGTTACTACTTTTGGTAGCCAGACATCAATTATAAGAATATTTACTCGTCCAAATTATCGAGTAAATTGTACCAAAAAACTTAACCAAGATAAATTTAAATTATTAAGAAAAAAAGCTTTATTAACCAACCCTGGTCATTATACTAGATTTAGATGATGTGAATGTTTTGGTTAGGACTTTATTTAGTTTAACTGCATTGTTAACTTCTATTTGAATTTATAGTTAACTCATTAAACAAATTCACCTATAAGTTTGTTTTATTCTTCTATTGTCTGGGCTCCAATCTAGAAAAGACGTTGGCAAATGTTAAATACAGTTTGCCATAAAGATAAGAAGAGATTAGTAATTTAAAACAAGATGCCTGTTTGAGTTTTAAATGTGTAGCCCATCTCAATATTATATAACAGGTTCACTGAGTTCACACTTATTGATAACCTTCAAATCAAATCTAACTAATTTTCTTTCTTCTTCATCTGGTCAATGTGCAGATGTGTATTAGATAAAATTGTTTCTATTGAGAAATTTCTGCTTTGATCCATTTATACAGAACATAATATGTATGTAGAAGTGCTCCTCCCAGCATCTTCAGGAGGGTACATGTTGTTCAGATGAAAGTGTCTATGTGGACAGATCAGAGCTACATGTACACATCTTAACATGCATCCAGTTCAGGAGGTGAACCATCTCAACCTACTGAGACAAGGGTCACTATGACACCTTAATACTTCATAATTTCACTATCCTTGGATGCCTAATCAAACTAAAAGCAGTATTTAGAAGTCAGGATGGAAATTTTAGTGGACAAATTAAATATAAACTTAGCTTTTATAAACCCTTGCTGACAGTTTTCAACAAAGGGAACAAAGCTCACAGAATATATTGTCTACCTCGTTACAATTGGGTCTGTATTTATTTTAGATTGTGGTTTGATTAACTGATTCTTTTACACAGGCACAACTTAAAATTATAATAATTCAGTACAACTAGACACAACCCTTAAGAATGAAACTAATAATATTGACCAAAGTTGCCTTCACCTTAAAATAAATAAATAAAAGAATAATTCTGGGTTTATTCGACAAAGCTTTTGAACATCCTTTAAAAACAAACAATTAGTATAGCCAAGTGATGTACGGTTCTAGCAACTCATCTGAAAACTTGTTCAAAATACCGAAATATGTATCTGGTTCCAACCCCAGAGAGGTGAGACATGTTTCACACTGATGTATCATATTTAGTGGATAAGTAAAGTGGTCAATATCCCTTCCTGCATTAACCTAATAGTGTGTTGATTTTGAAGCCAAAATACATAAAGAGAAACTTGACATAAGATATGCTTCAAGCATTGAACCCATCTTTTGTTTCTTTAGCAAATTAGCACCTTTGTGTTAAATTTATGAACTAACAGTACTAGGGATGCGTCAAATTTGGAACTCTTGTATTTAAGATGCAAGGGAGGGGGGGGGGGGGAATAATAATTATCTACTCAAAAAGACCTTTAATTTTATATACAACATGACATATGACAAATATTTGTGGTAGCCATTTTCAAAATAATGTCATAATTATTTATACTTTCTTTCTTTCTCATCAGGAAGTTTTAAAATGATATGCAACATACCATATAAGCTTAACATTTCTTTTTTTTTTTTTTTCAAAACTTTACATTTAGGCCATGTAAATAAATGTACATCATCAAGTGATACAAAATAAATGTACATGATCCCTGTAATTTTTGTGTTTTCAATATTTGTGGTAGCCATTTTTAAAATTTTATATTATTTATACTTTCTTTCTCTACTCAATCACAAAGTTTTAAAATGATATGCAACATACCATATAAGCTTAAAAAATATTTTCCAACACCCTCATTTCAGCCATGTTATTAAATTTACATTATCCCTGTTTATATAATAATAATATTGTAATAATAATATATAATAATATTATTGTATTTAGATAATAATAATACTCAAGATTTAGAATAACTTGTAATTAAGTAAGAGACATATTACAACAATCCCAATGTTTCGAATGGGGTATTTTTCGTTTAAAAATTAAACTTGAATACAAAACAAATATTTGTACTTATGTAAATTGACCATTGTTTTCAAATTCTGTCGTGTATATAAGTATTTCCATAAATTTACTCCTTTATTCCTGCCGCCCTACATTTCTATGGAACTATAAAAGATTTGTCGATGATCTAACTTATTCATAATTATTCTAAATCTCTTATTTTTAACAGAAATATCGGGTATTCCTTGGGCCAGAACGTAGGAATTAATAAACCTGTAAACTATAAACAATTTTTTAAATGTTAATAGATAATAAAGCAGAAACCCTGATAATCTGAACAATTCAGACATCCGTCCAGATTATTTATTTCCGGTAGATTGCTCCGTCCTATAACCTAATGTGGTGTAATCCTGATGTTAAATTGATCTATTCATTAAAGAAGGAGGAGACTGTGTAGAAGAATATAAATAATTCTAAGTTGTTGATTCTCCAAAAGTTTGGTGTATTTCTTGCAGTGAATAGATCTCCAAAAGCAAAATTCACCAGTTTAATGTCAAAATACCAATAGAAAATGCTTAATTAAAAGCAATGATGGCCATTATGAGCCATTAAGGTTTATTAAACTCTAATTTATCAACTCTGATTTATAACTTGTCTAGTTGAGTTGCTTGAAATCTTTATCACTCTGGATTTTTTTGAAAAAAATTGCCGATTATTAATATTATTTATCTATTTGGGGAAATGAAAATCATTGGTTCTTTTTAATTCATCTTTCTCCCTTCTTAATGCAAATAGGTATTACAATAATTATTTTTTATTTTACAGTTGAGTGTGTGCAAAGTGTGCCAGCATACTACGCCAAGATGATCCAAAAGGCAACTAATGGAATGGGTACTAACGACAACGCACTGATACGTATCATTGTCTCCAGATCTGAGATCGATCTTAAGGCTGTCAAAAGAGAGTTTGAAAGGATCTATGATAAAACAGTCGAGTCCATAATCAAGGTAAAATATTCACCTACAAACAAGTTTAAACAAGATAAACAGTTATCAACAAATTTAAACAAGATAAGATTGACGTGATCAATTTAGGAACATAATTACAAAAGAGGAGCTTAAAAATTACCTTAGTGTGGGGTCAAAATATAGCTGTAATGTGAGGAAGTAGTGTTTATATTAATATCTGAGTTCACCAAAGAATGTGCATACTATGTTTAATTATGGGATAACTCATATGCTGAACGTAAAAAATGGTTCGTGTTTCCAAATTTTAACCCTAAAATTTAAATTTTTATACTCCTTTGAGGAAACTGTAAAAAAAGGATTCTATAGAGAAAAAATGGAAACCTAATATTAGCGTTGGGACAACCGACTAGAAAAAACAACCGAATGAATAAGTCGATTCGGGAAAAAACAGTCCATTGAATTCAATCGAACTGAAAACAGTCTCATAGCGGGTATAGGATATACGAATAAAAATACAGACCGAGACTGAACCAGCAAGTCGAATTTTTCAATCGAATGGTTTTTTTTTTTATATAGGAGTAGTACGGTGGAGGCCACAAAGGCCTCAGAGCTGAGGGGGGGTGAGAGTGAGAAGGCGCTTGACACTCGTTATCTCGTCCCAAACTACAGCCTGCTACGACATCGTTTTCATTCGAATGAAAAAATATAGACTGAGACTGAATCCATTCGAATTTTTCATTCGAATGTTTCATTCGGATGTTTTTTGGTTTTGGGTAGGGGAAAGGAACGACGGTGAAGGGTTCAGAGCGGAGGAGGGGTGAGAAGGTGCATGACACTCGTTATCTCGTTATACACACGTCCACATATACACGTCCGAATTACAACTAATACAACTCCAAACTATAGACTGATATCATTCGAATGAAAACTAGATATCCACAACCGAATGAATGAATATTTCAAAACAACCGTTTAGTCGACTGTTTTCAATTGATTGGTTCCCAACGCTACCTAATATTGTGGACAGTCTTCTACCTATGGTAGATGTTGAGCAGTGATTCCAAACCTAGAGGGTTCCATCCTAGGGGTGTTACGTTTGAGGTTGGACATAAATCTGGTAAGCAAACACAAGATATACTGATGTGTATTTATCACGTTAAATACACAGTTCTTCTCTCCAGTCGTCAGTATATCTTGTGTTTGCTTCGAGTCAACATCACGATGACTTCAACCCCTTTGTGATGCAGATTTCACCGGAAAACTAAGTTATTGATAAATAAACATTGTTTATTATACTTTTTAACTTAGGGAAGCATATTTTTAATTGAAAAATGTTTAATTTTATTTCAGGGTGAAACATCTGGAGACTACAAGAAGGCTCTGATGGCCCTGCTTGGACCCCCTTAAACAATTATCTGAATCTGAAACCAGTTTAACTATGATGCCAACTTACAATTATCTAATATATGAAGAAAACGAGCATTTAAATATTATATATAATTAGTTTGTCTAAATTTGTTATTTTTTATTTTAAATGATATATTTGTTATTTTTCATAACTGCTGTAAAACTAAGATTGAAAATAAAATTGAACAAAAAAGAAACAAATTTTTAATTTTAATATTTTCTTAGGGGGGAAAAATGTAAATACATATGTTATTTTGAAAATAAGCTATCTTTTTTTGTGTCAATTATATTATTTATAAGAGTATATTAGCTTTTTAAATTTTTATCAGTTATAATAAAAAAAATATATTTATGTTTATTCAAGTTTGTTTTTTTAATCCTATTTTTTTATTTTAACATTCAGAGGCTCAACCTTTTGCAATTCTTTTGGCGGTCACGAAGGGGTGTTTACACTGCACTTCAATTAAACATTCTTTTCAGGGAGTATTTACCTTTTCATGGATTATAATGAGGAATTCATTGAAAAATGTACATAAGCACCTTAAACAAAAAAAAACTTTATTAATATATTAACCCATAAACATTACATTTATTGATTAATACACGGTAATGATCGCACCGTGGTGTTTACTCCGGTCAGCCATCCAAGCACAGTGATTGACACTTTGCAACTGAATGCTGAAGACACCGAGAGGAAAAAAATGTGTGACAAGTGCGATTGAAAAATGTGCGACATTGATGTATCGGACACCAAAAAGAAACATTGATAACGAATATCGGGAAAGAAGACGAAGGATTTTTTTTGGAACCAGGGACTTTTTTATTTTGCTCGTTAGGTTGGAAGATCGATGTATCGAAAATACTGATGTTTTCTTTCAATGTTTTGGCTAACATAAATGTTTGTTCTTTCGATGTCAATATATCAAAAACATCGATGTTTAGCTATCGAGGTCCCAACCCTAATTGCAAGGTGATACTCCGTGATAGTTTAGGTTTCTAGGTAGACAGGAAAGTGGGTTAATTAATTACAAAGTTTGTAACTCACGAATCAACTGAAGTTAAATAAAGTGTGGAAGAATAAATTAAATATAGACAATACAAGTGAAATAAATGTATATTTATAATTATTAGTTGAAGTAAACAGGTAACATATATAACTTTTATTTTAATTTTTTTTTTTTGCTCTCTCACAAAACAATCAACAAATATCTTGTTAATATAACTTAACTACATATCGACAAAAACATTGTACAAGTTAATTCCCTTACATCTATAACAAGGTACGCTCCAAGACTACAACATTGCTACATCAATCAAGCTCTTTTTATTTCCTTCATATTATAAAAACAACAATACTAATAAATAAAACAAATTATACAATTTTTTCCCCCTATATATTTTATACATAGGGGAGATTCCCTTATCTTGGCCACTTGCCCCCAGGACAATTCGAGGGTGAGAGGATCTTTTTCTCTGTGATACTAATTGTCAGCGGAGCCTGGCAACACTATTTTAGCAACCTTCACCAGCTATTGCAACAATGTTATCAGCGATAGTTGGTTTTTGTTGTGCCCAGAGTAAAGGAATCCCCTATACGTCTATGAGGGTGAATATATATATATATATATATATATATATCTCATAACGGATTAAAGCAATATATTATATATTGTTAAATCCATCACGATTTTGTTATTATATTTTTTATTTGTTGGAATAGTTTTGAAAAAATCAATTTGAATAAAATAATTAATTTAGTTTTCATTATAATCATCATTTAAAAATATTAAACTTCATATGAATCATATGATAAAATTAAAAATCTCAGAATTGAATTCTTCACCTTCACAATAGTTTCTCTCTATAAAAACAACATACACGAGAAAGTAAAAAAAAAAATAAGGATAAATAAAGGAAATTTAATTAACAACAAGAGTCTGGGAACATACCTTGATATATACATACACCTAGGCTTTATTTAATGCAATTTATTTTTTTTTTATATATATAATTTTTATTTATTTATTTCTTGTTAATTATATCACAATTACAATAAGTTATTATCATAGTATTAATTTTTTTCTTATATTATTATATTTTAATTGAAAATGGATTTAGACAGTTAGATTGTAAAGAGAAATCAAATCACAGAGAGGTGGGAAGGAAATTTTGGACACAATAAATACATTTTTCAAAGAAATAACTAAATGAAAGTCCACCAAAGTAAACATATTATTTTTAAATACCAATAATAAAGCACAATTAATTGGTAAATATAGTCAATTTAAATAGCAATGATAATGAATCATTGGTGTATGAAAGGATACCATTTCAGATTGGTTACTTTTCTAAGAAAAATCTAAGTTTCAGAGGTAAAGATAAAAATAGAACACATTAAAAGGTAGCAGAATAATATAAAGCCTCACTCCTTCATCAGTGTATCACCAACTTGGCATCGTAAAACACAGTATCACTATAACACGTTTTGATAATTAGGTGAAACCCTCATAACACACACAGCATCCTAGAACACGGTTTACAGAACCCTTGTACGTCCTTAAACAGGTTTTCACCTCCCATACATAATAAAGCTTTTAAGAGCAAAATATATCTCATTTGAAATCAGGAAAATCCCTGAACAAAAAGGAACAAGGTAAGAGTTTTTAAGTCGTGGGCTTGCTCAGAGATTAAAGAGGAAGCAAAAAAAAATGGTAAACTGGAATTTATTATAATAATGAGGATTTGTAAACTGCCATAATGTGTGTTTATTAGCATGTTATATAATGAGATTTTTTCTTTAGAAACTTCTGATAAATAATTCTCATGGCTACTAAGGCAGTTCAAGCACCCTGAGGGAAAGCTCTAATGAAATCAATATTTACTTCTAAAGCTTGAATTTATATTTCCAACCTAAATTCACATTATAAAAAATATACATATATATTTAGAAGTTAAATAAGTGTTAATTTGAGGAGTTTCTTTGTTAAAATTGTTTTTCCTTGAAATTAAAATTGATATTCTATTTTACTTAAAAAAAAAAATTATATAATCTTAATTTTTTTTAAAATTATATAATTTTAAAATTTCTGAAAATTGGGGCCAAGGAAAAATCTGACAGATATGACTTGAACTAAAGTCTCTCATATACATGAGAAATAAGAGCGTTGATGGAGGTCATCTTAATAAATAAAAAGAAACAGCCTCTCCACGGAAGATAATACTTGTTTGTTTATCAAAACAGCTTTGGGCTTTTATAAAGCCACCATCAGTGCCGATTTCAGCAGAACTAGAGATACATTAAAAAGAAAGTATGTAGTGGGCGAGTCATACGATGTCGGAGACTAACGTAAAACTCAAACTGAGGGAGACTGAGTCTTACGTGTCTCCAACATCGTATGACTCGCCCACTACATACTCTCTTATTAATGTATCTCTAGTTCTACTGAAATCGGCACTGACTTTTTTTAGACTCAAAATGTGTAAATCCATCAAAAGTGAATTTAGACACACTATGTATATGAGGAAATGAAAAAATCAATATAGATGGAAAATATTGTTGGTTTATATACTTATCTGCATGTTCCCTTTTATTGTACATTTTAATTGAATAAAGAATTCATTCATGCATGTAATCAGTTAGATTATGAACAAACCCTTTCCAACAATAAAATAATAATCAAACCAAAATTAAATAAAACTTGTCTGAGGTCAAAAAAGGAAAAAAAAAAAAAAAAAAAAAACATGAGATAAATTTAACTGAAAATAAATAAAAACATAAATGTAACATTGTTTCCACTCGATTAAATAAATTAGAATACACATTAAATAATAAAATATATTATTTTCTTTATACTCTCTTTCTCTATTAGAATCACATTAAATTAAATCACATTTTCAATTATTTGTAATTATAATTTATTTGTTTGTTTTATATAAGATCACATTCAGCAAGAAATTAAAAAATCTGGTTAATCAATATAATACAATTTAATAATAATATATATATATACTATAATACAAAATATATCTTCCATTTTTTTCATATATATATATCATAATCTTTATTTATTATTACTGTGTGAATATAAGTTTATTTATTTTTTCATCATCTACTTCCTAAACATATATAATCATGTATTTAATTTTATTTGCTTTTAAAACTTTTGACTTTTAAGTGTATCAGATTTCTTTAAAAAAAAAATTATGTACTTCTATTAAATTAATTTCTTATCTTGGACACATTTAAATTGTTTACATAATTTGTTTTACAAATTGCTTGGCTTTTTTCGTAAATGGTTTTATTTGATTACAATAAATCCCCTAACATTTAAAATAATAAGTTAAAAAGAATTTAAAAATAATAAGTTCTTCTTGACTTTCTGTCAGAATTAAAAAAAGAACCATACACCAAACCTTTAAAAAATAAAGATGAGTTTTACAATTAAATGATTTAATCAGGGGGACTAATAATTAACCTATAGTATTTTTTTAATTTTAATTTTCAAAATTTGGTTTGATTTGTTTTTTTGTTTTTACAGCATATAATTTTTTATTATAAAAATAAAACCTCACTTTGTTTTAGAGACAAACTATTAATTAAGAATTAAAATTAATTAAAGTTATTAATTTGAACACAAAAATAATTTGACATTTTGTTTTCTTGTCAATATATTTTTTTTTTTTTCTAAAGAAGATTGGTGTTATTGAAGAAAGTCTATTTACTTTAATTTTTTTGTTACACCAAATACTAATATTTATGATATTTTGAAAATTTATAATAGCGTTTGTTTAAATTTATTATATTTTTTTTCAAAACTTGATTATCTTTTTAAAATTGATCAATTTAATGGTACAATTAATATCATTATAATTAAGGAAAAGAGAAAAATGCACTCTGCTGCCTGGAATTGAACTTGGGACCTATGTCCCAGCAATGCTCTGAATAGCTGACAAAAGAATGATTTTTACCTGCCCGAGTGCATTTGCTAAGTATGTGCTAGAGCTCTAACAACCAGGCTACTGAGAATGATTTTTTTCAAACCCTCAACATACTGTTCAGTTATCACAGCACTACAGCATTAACCCTGGGATTCAGATTCTATTCCTGGCAGGGGTTTGCTTTAATAATAATTACCATTAATTCTAACTCAATTAATCAATGTAATTTTTTCTTTCCCTCTAATATTTATTTATTTATTTTGTAAAAAATACAAAGATTACACGGAAATAATTAATTCTGATAATCAAGTAAACTCTAATAATATTATTCTTAATAATTCAATAGTCGATTAGAAGGTTTGAAAAAATACAGCAAGAATTAAAAATGTGTTAAAAAAAATTAAAAACAGTCACAAAAGTTAATTTAATGTGACATGAAAATGCTATTTGCCTTAGTTATCAAATTCAAATATTTTGCATGAAAATCATTAATAAATAAACAATATTGAATGATCTGCAATATAATTTGTTATTTGCTCAAGCGCTGATAACTCTATTTCTAATTTGTGGGAATATATATATATATATATATATATATATATATATATATATATATATATATATATATATATATATATATATATATATATTATATATATATATAATTTTTTGTTTTTATTAAAAAAAGTATATATGTATATAAAAATTAGTGGTTTATTTTTTTTCTATTTGACAAATGTATAATTTTACAAGGATAAATAATAGTTTGTATGTTTTAAAATGGGGGGGGGGGGGGGATTTCAACTTCAATTTCATCAGTTCTGATAGAATGAACTAGAATGAAAATAAGTGAGAAAGAACCTGCAGTGCAGCTAACAGAAATATGGCTGAACAAATGTTATGCCTAGTCTGGCCAGTAGACAACCAAACACCTGCTGGTGCTAATATCAAGCTGATAACAATGACTCCTGCAAATTCATGTAGTATTAAGATCAACATCTATTTCAACATCTATTTCTTGAATGCAAGTAGGACTTAGCCATTAAAATACATAGATAATTCTTGAATTTTACACCTATTTAAAAGCAAAATATAAAATTATTATAGAAAAGACACTGAATTTATTTTCTTGCTGTTTTTCTATACGGGTCAAAAGAATGGCAATCTGTCAACTTAGATAAAAAAACAACTATTTGTTCACAGGTAATGTACACGAATGTGAAGACTAATATCATTTATAGACATAACATTACAAACATACACGTGTTAGTGTATATATATAAAATGATATCAGGTTATTTTTATATTGTCCTCACAATTTTTTTGAAACCATGATGAGACAAATACAAAAATATTAGGGAAGACTTGATACTCACAATTAATGTTCAATATTTCAAAATACTGTATTATAAGATACATCTGTTTTGGGCAAAACTTGATTGTGTTACATAATTTGATTATAGAGTTTTAATTTATGTCACATCCAGAGATTCTACCTTCAAATGTAATATGAAGTTAACACCTTCCTTAATCAGCTCTATAAAATAGATACCTTGAATTTACCAAAATATAACATCAACCAATCCAACATTAGACGAAACCAAAAAATAAATCTCAATTCACATTTGATTTATACCCAAAAACAAGGAACGGTTTGAAAACAATTAGTATTTCTTCAAATAAAACTGTAAATATTGTTGAGTATCTAAGCCCTATTTAAAATGTAAAAATATTGGCATTTTTGAGCAGCCAATATTTATGATTGTTATTTTTTTTAACCTTTAATCCAAGTATGATTTTACTCATAAATTTAAAATTCACAATTTTTTTAAAATAATAATAACTAATTATAGCAAAAAAAAAAAACAACAATAAAAAACAAAAGCAACAAAACAAGTGAACTGCAGCACTTTAAGTCAAAAATGCTAAAAAAAAAAAAAAAAAAAAAAATAGAAATAAAAAACCAAAGTTGATAGAATAAAAAATAACAACAACAACAACAATAATAATAATATAAAAAACAAAATGACTGTGAATGATTTTTCCACAAAATGAAAATAAAGTGCTGCTTATTTTCCCCCCATTTTTTTTTAATTGTTGACAGACAATACATATATTCCTATTATCAAATTATTAGGGAACTAGACATATAATAATGCTCCCGGGAACTGAACCACAGATCAACAAATTGAGCCTCTAATCATTTTTCTGCAATACATTAATTTAAATTTTCACTTCTTACAAACATTTTCCATTTATTTTCTACTGATTTTATAGAAAATATTGCTTGATATGTATATCATGTATATCAGGCTTGGTAGAAGAACTTATTAAGTCAAAAATTGCTGTTTATGAGAAAATGTTTATACCAATTTCTTGTTGAAAAGAGATATTTACAATTTTAAATACGTTCACTACTTTTGTAATAATTCACAGAAAACATACCTAAAATTAATGACAATGTTTCTGCAAAGCAAAATCTCAATATTGCAAAAAAAATTACATATTTAGTTCTTACACCAAGCTCACAATATATGTGTATACACAATATATACAATACATATATATTTTTTGTTGTGGTATCGAAAATTTATTTTATTTTTTATCGTCTAATTTTATTCCCTTTAAATAATATGGTTAGAAGAAATTATAATAAAAAAAGTTTATGGATCCCTCCCAATATTTATTAATTTTCAGAAAGCTTTTTGACAGTATTTACATGTCCAAAAGTAAAACTTTAGTAAATAAAAAAAAACCTTGATGAAAAACAAAAAAAATTGTTTTTCAAATTTTAACTTAAAATCTACTTAATCTTACATTATTATCGAAGAAATAAAAAATACATTTAAATTGGCCTTGGGACATAATAAATTAAATCTACACAAAAATAATAGTTATAAATAATGATTTTTTCTTTATTTAAATCTATTTATATGTATAATATAATATATATTGTTATGTCTAGTAATGTAAATATATATAGTTTTAATAAAGATATCTATGTATAATATATAAATATATTGATATAATTGAAAGACGTAGAACAGTGTGTTCCAAATATTTAAAAAATAATAAATCACAATGTCGATTTTATTTGATTAAAAAAGATTGTTAATAATAAAACCTTGATTTAAATGAATCAACAAGAAAACCTCTAAATTTATAAGCAGTTAATATCAATTTTTTTATTATACTCCAAAAAAAAATTAAGAGAAATCGATTATTGTGAAAGAAATTGTCAAGTTGAATTGTTAAACTAATTTGATTTTCAACAATACAATTTTTTGTTTTTTTTAGTCTATGAGTTGAACAGAAATTTAAGTTGAAGCAACATCATCTTAATCAATTTCATTCTGCAATAGATCAATAACTACCTGTACCATTTTGATATATTACATTGTTAGGTAATGCAACATCTATTTAGATGTTGCATCAATCTAAATATATTTAGTATAAATCAATATGTAGTATTTACTACATTCATTATTGCACCAAAAGCAATAACAACAAACAAAAAAAAAAAACACTCATTAAATGTAAAAATAATAAGTTCACATATTGCTGTAAGGTGTACTGTAATGTTTTAAAGTATTTCTAAGTTTTTATTTGCTCGTTACAAGAAAAATTTGTTTGTTTATTACAGGTAAACCGTCCATTTTGTTATCCAGCCATAGGTTCAGTCCTAAGGTGGCCGTTAAGAGGATTCCACTGAAATTATTTATGATTTTACACAAATAATCAAGAAACTTTAATCAAAATGTTAAAAAATGTAAATAGATTCTATTAGCTCATTCAAGCTTATTTTTTATTGAAAGAATAAATATTTATATTAAAGAAGTTTGTTCTCTTATTCCCTTTTTATAATTAGCATTACATAACTAAAATTTAATTATGACACGCACGTCAAAGATATTTATCAAATGTTAAGAGGCAAAAGCATTGTTAGTTTTTGTGATAAAATTTACAATATCTAAATTGTTCAGAACATCTTGTTAATTCAAAAAATGCAAGTTCTTTTTTTTAGATTTTAATGGTACAGCGGAACACACTGGCAATAGAAAAAAATAATAATTCATAAACAAGAATAATAATAAAGAAAATGAAGGATGAATTAAAAATAATGTTATAATTCAAAGACAAAGCAGGTACTGTCAACAGAGGTGCCCATGATAGGCAAGTACAAAACTTCCTTCAATAAATTTTAAAATAAACCAGGAGACTTGTTCCCTCAAACGCAAACTGCTAACATTATCAGTACCCACCTCTTTATATACCTTCACTATCAGTACCCATAACACTTTGCACTGCATTATACATGACTGAAACAGTACCCACCAATCAGAAAATCTTGATTTTCCAGACATCCTGATACACAAACATAACGGAATCAGTAAACACTGTGATTTTTAATACATACATTCACTATAAATATTCTCACACCCAGACTCAATACCTACCAGTCTGAATGCATCGAACCTCTACACATTCCGAAACCAAAACAACTTATAGAGTACCTTCCACTAAAACATCCATTTCTATCAGAGCCTCAACATAATACATAGCTGAAATACCATCTTGGCTGATATTGACATAATATTTTTATTAATGATAGTAATGTACATTGTTAAGGACCCAGCAATTGTAAAATCAAAGTGGGAATTCTTTACTCTAGTACCATCTGCTAATTCCATTAATTTGATCAGTACCTAGAAAATTAGGCACTTTGAAAAGTACTTATTATTCCATTAGAAGGCGAAAAGCAAGTGATGTACACGTAAAATTAGATTGCTATTTTATTGTTAGTTTATAATTTGAAATTAACATGTTTTCATTCTTCTAATCATTATTTTATGCACACGGACACTCAGTAAACTTCTACTACTCAAGACCCAACATTAACCACCTCTGCACTCACATTCCACTAGGTAATTACCACTTTATACACAAAGGACAATCAGAACCCAACAGCTTATACACTCTCTCCACTCAACACCTCAATATTTAACAAACACTCAGTACAACCAATATCACCCAACAATAAAATCCCAAGTTAGAGCAAGTGTACTCGTAATTAATTGTATAATTATCAATATCAGCCAAAATAACTTTAATTTGATTAATTAAAGTGGCTCAAAATTATTATTATCGAGAGTGGTAGTTAAAACAACCAATCTATACAAAGTAACTCTTTGAATTTGAATTTTAGTTTACGTAAGTTTCCAAAAATAAAAAAAAATAAAAAATAAAATTTGCTGAGGCAAACTAAGTTAATCCCAACGTTGAAATAACTATATAAAACATATGTTTAGCTCTGTGATAAGATCCTTATCGATATAATAAACCATGACTACAACTAATCAGCAACAATCACAAGTAAACTGTACACGACTACGATACATCTCCCAAATAAACATAATAAGGGCTGGAAACAAATCTTCAGCTTGAAACATCTTAAATCTAGACCTTTTAACGCATCCTCCTACAGTACAAATGTATATAACCTCTCTAGACACCCTTTTAAAACTCCTCTAAATGAAAATATTTAATTAATCAAAGACATCCCATTTTCTTACAAAAACTACAAACCAAACTTCACCGCCACAACTTTTTCCTTGTATGAAATGAACACAAAAATAAATATATTTCTAGAAGCAACAATTATTTATTATTGTTTTTATTTATTTATTTATTTATTTAGACTATCTATCAAAGAAGAAGGAAAACATGAAAAAAATGTCCCCAATTCAGAGAAGCTTTCTAAAAACAGATATCAAATTTTGATCCCAATTTGATAATTGATTCTAAAAGAAAAACCAAATTGCAACTGTTTATTCAATCACCGCTGGAAATAAAATGAAGAAAATAAAGAAAGTTTGTAAACTTGTTAGGAAAAAAGTACAATTTAAAACCATTTTTAACACATTTTTTCCATATCAATTGAAATTATAGAAAGATTAGAACAATTTGTGCCCTTCATAAACAGGAGAGAAAATTTATTTAATCAGAAAGGTAGTTTTGTGAACTTTGACGATATAATATTGTGGAGGTTTTGGTTGCAAATAAAAGTTTAAGTTTTTAAGATTTAGAATACATGACATCCTGTCCTGGGATTTCAAGAATTGTACAAGCTAAGACTAATGAACCAACAATGATAACTACCAAAAGTGTTGAGAATGGGGATTATTGGTAATAAGTGGTGAGATTTTTCCTAATTTGGTTGTACTTGCATTAAGCAGTAGAAATAAAATACTCGTTAACATCCCTGAAGTATATAGTGTACCTCCACAGTAATCTATTTCCCTCACACATTATCCATCAATATTTCTATGTAAAGATTTACAGCCATATCAGGATAAAACTTACTACTTGCTCGACTTATTGGTTATAATAGTGTTTGACTTGGCCCGATATATACATAATCCCACTCCGGGATCCACACATTCTCAGGCTCAAAAATCAAAATATAAATTCTTTGTCTTTAAAAACTCAGACATCTATTTCCAACTGAGGCCCCCACAAAAAACACATATTACTTAAAATTAACAATATTAAAATTACTACAAACTGGTACTGACAATACCTTTGCAAAAATCACAGTATATTTTTTCTCCTTGCTCACTTTGTCACATCAGAAACAACCAAATTATAGTCCATGACACACTGTTTTTTGTCACTTATAAATTTAAAATTCATAAAAGAAAAACTTGAGTATTTTGATGAAATAAAGAGAAAAAGGGAGATATTTTATTAAAAAAGATTATTTTCAAATAACTCACTCGTAGCTTTTCCATTGAAGCTTACATCTACATTATTAGTGCAATTATTATTTATTATTTTGGAAAAAACGAAAACAAATTAATTGGACATGCTACTCTATTTAATACATAAAAACAGTTTAGAGTGATTTTAACAAAGTTTTCCCCAATATATAATATACGAAACACCCAGTAACGCCAACAATATACAACAAGGTAAAAACAAATTTTGTAATCTACGAGATACAATACAACAGTGTTTTTCGAAACTGCATCCTTTAGCATTTTTTTTATTTCAGAGAAACAGACAAGCTATTTACAACATTGACTCATTTTAACCCTTTAGGTACACAACTCACTGTCCGTAAAGATTAAATATAAAATAAATTTATAATGAAAGAAAATACCGAGGTAAAGAGAAGTAAGTCATCTTCTCATAATTTTTATTAAGGCAAACAGTCATTATCAAACAGAATCTGTTAGTGGTAAAGTGAATATATCAGGCAAAAATATTTACTGACCAAACTTTAGTTTGGTAAAAACTTGGTCCACCGTCATCAATTGACTCTGATTTCCTTTCCCTCAATTGATCTGTAGTACTGATGATAAAAATTTTGATTCACATTATTTAAGCCAATATAATAGTTTTACCTTAATAATTAAGTTATTAAATGATCGTTTTTAACTTCTTACCTTAGTTTTAATTGATTGCAAAAAAAAAAATGCATAAACCTATGTAAACTTTAAGAAACCAACCACCTTGTTTCCTTTTTATTTTTCAAATTAAAAAAATAAAAATCATGATTAACTGATAATATAGTTTTTATATAAAATACAATCTATCAATCCAATCTCAATTGGATCCAATAGTAAAAGAAATAAATATTGGACTTAACATAATCTGAGACACACGGTTTCATTTGAAAAGAAACCATGATTATAATAATGACTGCAGCGGCGGAAGCCTAAGCAGAATAACAAAAGACAGTATTATAGTTTGTTACAAGGAACAGTTAAAGGGCTAAAAGACCGAATGACCGATACTGAGTGAGGTGGCAGCTTAACAAGTAAATGTTTCTTGTCGAGGATCAAGGGTGGAAGCTGAGAAAGACAGGTGAGTGAGTGTAGGTTACTTCCTGGACGAGTACTTAGGGTTGTCTGGATAGACGATGACAGAGCTAAGGTGAGAGTTGGAGTCAAGGGGGTCCAGTCCTAGTGTGGCATCAGCATCATACTGACGACACACCACCATCGAGATCTCACCTTCCAGGTAGATACGACCAGACTTTGAACTAGAGAATCTACAACACATTTACAATCTAATCATTCATTTGTTCTGTTGTAAAAGTTTCAAATTAAGTTGTTTCTACAACACCTTACCAACCTTGTTACTATTAAAAAAATCTGACTTTTTACATTATTATTATTAACTATTAGGTTTTCCTTTAATTCAACTTTTAAATCAATATTTTTAATGCTTTAAATCAACCCACATTTGTCGTAAATTTCAAGTTTCAAAAAGGGGATGAATTATATTGAGACAAAAACATAAATATTTTTTAAAAAAAGTTTTATGATAAAAGGAAATTTAATATCGAGATTAGAATAATTAGAAGGGGGGGGGGGGGGGGGGAGAGATAAATATTATAATTTCATCTTCTTATGTGTTAACAAGGTTACTTGATGCAAAAACCAAGATATTATTAATTAGATTGACTTATGGACACAGAGCAGTGTTGGGTTAGTTACCTGAGGTGAATGAGGTAGCGAAGGAGAGGTTTTGATAGGCCCTGTGCAGCGGACGTGGTGATTCTCTGCCGCATGAAGGTAGTGGAGTTGGGAGGCATGTCCTCCAGGTGGTAAGGTACTACAAACATCTTGACCACGGTACCGTGAGGATTCAACAGAGTGGCCTGGATGGTACCTGATCTCGGCACCGAGTAACCCTTCTTACCGACTACTAAGCAACCCTACAGCACACAATGCACAGTCCAATTCAAATTCAGGTCAAAATATAATGGACACTACTACTGCCTCCCAATTAATTATATTTTATTTAAGGATGCTAAACCTTTAACTAAATTTCACAAAAAATTACAGAAATTCATCAAAAACATGAATGTACAATAATACATAAGTGTGGTTGGTGTAATAGCCCCAACCAGATCACTCATAGAGCCAACACTTCAACTTTAAGTACTTGCAATATGCCTACTATGATCCCTTAGTCCCAAATCAACCCTGAGAGTTATTATCATTTCTGCGGCAAAACAACTTTCAAGGAATAATCATTTCCCAATCTAATAATGCACTAAATCAGGAAATACTCCCAATCTAAGCCTCAGGAAGCCAGATGAACAAGAACACTAAACTACCATGATTAACTTTGTTTGAAATAACTTGTTTTATACATTTATATGTTGGTTGCTTTTAAATTTTGTAGTTATAATGCATTGTAGTGATATAAAATATTGTATTTATATGAGAGACACTATTTTAATTCAACTGAGATTTACTCTATTTATTAATTTCCCCAAGTTCTTTCTTGGAGTACAAAAGGAACAATAAATCACAAAACTGTCTACAAATAATAAATAATCTCAAAATAAAACAGAATCAGTCCAACTGATATATAGAGGGTGATGTAGAGTTGTAGTTACCATAAGAGGAGTGGACAGTCCGACAGGAGGGTAGAACTGGACGGTGACTGGAAGAGTGAGGTGTTTAGGACAGAACGAACCTGAAGCTCCCAGATCTGCTGTGTAACCCTCGGTGACCACACGATCCGGACGGAGTCTTCTCTTGAGAAGTGATTCTTCTAGGCTGCCCAGCAGCGGTCCAGAGAAACGTGGTACTGGGGGAGGACCAGGGAACCTCAGCATAGGACGGTGGTGTACGGCCACGCTAGGCCTTGAGTCCAGCCGAGAAGGAGATTCGCTCTCAGTGTCTTCACTACTTGAGTCACTCCAACCACTGATAAGACAAATACTCACATTACTAAAGTATTCAAAGAAACATCTCAACATAACCCACACACTACTTACTTTAAGGATACAATAAAAGACACTTGGTCAAAAAAATATTTCTATGAGAAGTATGTAGATACGTACTTCTTCTTGTTGGGTGATGGTGATGATAGTAAAGGGGAGGTAGCCAATGGTGAGGGAGTTAAGAGTGGCGAGTCTGTGAGAGGTGAACAGGCAAGAGGCGATACTGACGCGCTTGGGCTGCCTACTACTGACAAGACTTCCACACCCTTACCACTGACATCCTGAAATTGTAATTTAGTAAATTTTTGTTTTAATATTATCTTTACACAGTCAAGAAATAATTATGACAACAATAATTTCCATTCAAAATATTATCATTTAAAATGCCTATTAAATTGGGAACATTTGCCGGATGGTAAACACATTCCAGATTTGCTTTATTGTCTTTTTCTAAAGTGATTTTCCATTAACGATAACTATAATAATGATGTACCTTATTTAAACCACTTCAAGAGGTTCTTGTCCAAACTACCAGTGTTATTTCCTGCTTCACTTTCCACCTTACTAAATATTATTACTTTGGTTTTCTTTAGGTCAATCCTCATCTCCCTTCCAAGACAATATTCTTCGTTTATTTGACATATAGAAGAATTTTAGGCTTGCAATTAGATGGTAAATAAGACAATGACGTCTGATTACAGTAACATTTTAATATTCCAATTTTTTAATCCAAAGACCTCCTCCTTCCTCCTCCTAAATAACTCATGAATATTATGCAAGAATAACGCGAACAAAAGAGGGCTATCATAATAAAGTCATCTATTCTATAATTTAAATTTTAATAACTACTTAATTATGACTAGAGAGATTGGTAGAAAGTAACACAACTACTAATCATGGCAAACATTGAGAACATAAACCCAAATAAATCAGTTTGAGAAATTCTAGCTCAAATCTGATATCTTTTTGAATTTGAAATACCTCTCTGTTCTGATAGGTTTATCTGTAAAAATTGTGCTAGCACAAATAAAAGATTCAGCCTGTACAATAGCTTCTTATTTTGTGTTAAAAACACTCAAGAGTAAAACTACTTCAGCTAGAATCTTAGAACCAAGGTATCAACAATAAAAAATAAAATAAGATTTGTAAAGATGCGCCAACCTGTTTGGAAGGAGGGTCAGAGGAACGGATATCAAGTCTTCTGAATATGTCGACCAACTGCTGACTGGTGAGTGAGTGTAGGTCGGGTGTCTTGTCAGACAGCATCTTCTTACTATTGGACATCTCTTGCTGTCTCTTACGTTTCAGAGGGTTGGGCTGGCACTGCGTGGCAGGGGTCAATATTATCTGGGGGGCGGTGTCCCGTGTGGGTGCGCTTCCGTCCAGCGGTGCGCCACAGTGATGGGCATTCGCTCTGTTCAGCTCCCTCTCTCTACAGTTACCGCTGCAAACAAAACAAATTACCAGTCAATACAAACACTAGCTCATTTTGATACATCACTTACTTGAAATTACAAATAAGCTTGCCAGGATCGTCTGTAAATCAAATGAATCCGTTTCACATTGTTTTAAAGAAACCAGTAATTAGAGACAATCTAAGTAATCTCATATAAGCAATGTTTTGTTTACTATAATAAAATCAATTTATTAAATAAATTTAATAAAGAATAATTCTACTACAGTTTCAACAATTAAGGCCATGTAACATAGTATTAAAAAATTTGGACTTACAGAGGGTCACAAAGTCATATGATTTTAGTGGCCTCAAAATGTAAAACAATTATCAACAAATATGTAATCCAGAATAAAATACCATAGCTCCTCCTCTATGCTGCACAGGTTGCAAAACTTTTCTCCATAACCAAAAAATATGAATAATAATCAGTTTGTGGTTATATTTTCATTTATAATTTTTCCTTTTGATGTATATTCAATTTTAATAAATTTTTAACGAATCTAGTATTAATTAAAATATCTTTTTATACTACAAATATTTGTATTCTTCTGTGGCATAAGTACTAGAGTTCAACAATCAAAGACTGGTTGATTTACAAACTGAAATTGTTCCTTTAAGTCAAGATTTTGTGCTACCTACTAATAGTGAATACTAATTGTTGAATACTAAAAGGTAGAAGTTAATCAACAGGGGGAAAAGTTATCACCTTTTGGTGTTGAGAATGTCACAGAGGAACTGATGGGATTAATTCTTCCACTAAGATAATAACATATAATAGTGTCCGTACCTAATCCAGTTGTCATTTAACACTTAGACCGCTCCCTGACTTGTCGGTACAGTATCGGTGAGCTCGTAGCTCGGTAACGAATCGGTACAGATTCTTTACTGAGCGCCTATATGTTAATGAGTGCTCCATGACTAGGGCGGTATGCGTGGGAGCGGGGCGGTAAGGAATCGGTATACCGAGAGTCAGTACAAGCAAGCAGTAAAAACAGAAGCGGTAAAGTACTTTCTTCTTCTGATGATGACATAATCACGCCACGACACTACCGTTACTGCAAGATTCTACCGAAAGTATACTGACAAGTGGGGAGATGAAGTCAGTCTCAGTAAGCTATCGGTCAAGCAGAAAATACCGATACCGTACCGACAAGTCAGGGAGCGGCCTTATTATTAATTGGACGCTTTTGGCTCTTTGAGTTTCTGCCCTGTGCAGTTTAACAATAAATTTGAGGAAACTATACAGAAAAAAACTGAGATTAAATGCAATTTGGTGATATTGCTGTACGAAAGATAGACTAGAACATATTTACTTTGTTCCATCTACTTGTGTGTGGTTGTGACACCGGGGGGCAGCACTACTGTGTACTCTCTATTTCCAACACTCTGCTCTTCTCAGGGCTTTGCTTTCCAGAAGTTTATTACGTCAGATTCGTCCAGGGGTATCATGTCCCTGACATGTGTCCTCCTCACATCTCAAAACAACTCTTCTACATTATTTTTTGGCTAGGCAAACATCCCCTGCTTGTCTTATAGCAGGCAGAACTCTTCTCTTTGCTGACACAGGACTTAACACGCTTTTATCTAAAGCATGCTGACTGAACGGATTAGCTTGCTGAACTTGCGTTCTGCTCCGAGTTTGAAGCAAAGGTTCTACAAGAAAGACATTTATATTAAGAATATTTTTTCATCACATTTTCATGTTTAAAAAAAACAAACTAATATTCAAATTTCAACAAATGAAAATTTGAAAAATGGAGTAAATAAATACTCTAAATTTGGTTCTTGACATGCTAAAAAAAATTCAATAACTGATATTGTCTATATAATATCTCATTATTTCAAAATAAACTAAAAATTTTGTCAAAAACTAGGACTAGAAAAGTATCTTACAATTGTTTTATGAAATAGGTTTATTTATAATTAAATATAAAAAGGAGAGGCTGACAGTGCAGTTAGCTCTCGTAAAGGTGGAATAGTTACCAGTGAGCGTGTGTTTGGTTGGTGGTTCTGGTATTGTTGAGATCATTCAAACAGGGAGGAGGAGGTGAACAAGTACTCTTCCTTCTCTCCTTATTATCACAGCCTGATAACAAATACAACATGTTTAAATGAATTAGGTATTCTGGACAATAGAGTTAATCCTCATAAAATAAAAACACCTTCTCTCTACTGATATCTTTATGTTCATTAGAACCAGCTTTCAACACAAATGATTGACAAGAAATTAACCAACATTATCTCTTTACGAGGAAATGGAGCCTGGACTCGACCAAGAGTCCCTAGAAAGATAGATTAAATAGGACTTCTATTTAGCACTAACACAGGTCAAGAGAAGGAAAATGGGCCAAAGTTTAAAGTTTAATTAGTGGTGAGGTGGTTTGTTTCCATATAATAATAATGATGTCAACTCCACTTTTATTATTACATTCTTCATAAGATTCTTTTCCTTTGGCAACATTATCCAGAATTGTCCAAAACGTTGCCTTAATTATTGTTTCAACCTAGATTTCATACAATTTTTTTAACAAAACTCAGCAGCAATTAATTTACGGACCAAATCCGCACACTACATTGATACTAGATTTTTGGGCTGCATAGCATCACAAAAATCTATCTTGGACATGGTTAATACATTTTATATGAAATAGTGCACACTGTTGACGGTGTGGGTCAGGCTGCATCATCACTTTCTAAGCGAATTTTGACCCCGCACACTTCCCCCAACACAGTGTGTGTAAGGCGCAAGCAATAAGGGGCAGTGAGACAATATTTGAATACATAAATATTAATTATCAATAAATTATTAACTATGTCAATTTATATATTTATATTATTATACTACTATATTGTATCTATTAATGCAATGTATGTTATATATTAGTTTTCAATGGATAAGATTATATTTATAAATAAAAAAAAAACATTTTTGGTTAAGATAAGATTATATTTAGTATGGTAATGCATACAAAGTTATTAACACTGATTTCAAGCTGCAGATTAATTAACAAACTATATTTTATTAATCAATAATAAATGTTATTTTTAGTTATCCATTAAAGCTAGGCGCACACTGGGGACAAGACAGTTTGCAGGCAGTGTGCGGAGACTGTCTTCCGGTGCAAAAGACTGTCGCCCACCAACAATCTTTTGCACCGGGACACAGTCTCCGCAGACAGTCTGCAGACTGTATTGTCTCCAGTGTGCGCCTAGCCTAAATGTTTAATTCAGTGGACTCCAAATATTGTCAGAATCAAAATAATATGTAGTTTTGTAATATAAATATTATGTGCATTTTATCTTTTTTATAGTCTTTTGAGCTATTCCTATTTATTCATAGTATTTGAGCTATTTCTATTCAGCTATAGTGTGGCAATTTTGCAGGGTGATGCGGCCCACTCCGCCTCTAGTGTGGCTTATTTCACACGAAGATACTCCAGTTATAAATTGGTTAGAATGAAATGAGTTACAGTAAGAGGTAAGAGGTTAAATTACCTGAGTTATAGTTGATTTGTTGTTCGGAGGTCGGTTCCTGCTCAGTATCCAGTGGCTCCTCACAGTGATGTTTACCTATGTGTTTACATCCACACTGCATTCTGTCATCCACCATACCTATGAACATCCAGCACAAAGTTAAATACTTTTATCTTAGTATCAGGTAATCAATTAAAATTAATATCTTGAATCTTGACACCTATAACACCAATTCAGTATAAAAAAAAAAAAAAAAAAAAATCAAGATATTTTAAAATCATTCCAAAACCTGTTAACTCTTCCCTCAGTTTAAACTTTATTCTGCCTCGATTAAATCTATACACACAAGGACCTTTCATTTAGATAATTAGGCATTATTTAAACCTATTTCAACAACCCAGGTTTTCCAATGAAAAATTCCAATAAAAAACTCAAGACCCTTCCTCTCATTTTTTAAAAAAAAAAAAATATATATATATATAATATGACAAGTTATTAGAAAAAAATACATAGCAGTTTTTATAAAAATAAATATTTGGTTTTTTTGCCAGTTCCTTTAACATCATTAGGTTATTACAGGACAGGGGATCGGGCCACATAACTCAATTACTGGATGTGATCATAAGTTTGAAATGTCTCACCACTCTGAGATTCCAATTAACCAAATATGTCAGCATTTAGACCTTGATTTTAGGAAGAGTTGAGAATATCACTCGGCTACACCAGTCCCCTGCACTTAGTTGTTTTTGAATTTAAGACCAATTATTCAGCAGGATGTTGGGTTGAAACCAAGTAATTGTTTTAATTACATTCTAAGAGTTTTATATTATCAGTAGGGTGTAATGATTAGGGAGAACACCACTAGATGGTTCAGCAGGTAGTTTTCCCTACAATAGTCTACAGTCCCTCATACTAGTCGTCATTATCTCCCAATATTTTTTATTTGACTAAATAAATATAAAATTCAATTTTTATTATTATTGTAATATTTTAGGCATCCTCCTGACTTAGCATCACAACATGTTTTCTTTTCCACAAAAATTCTAGATTTAACTTTTAATTTTGAATAATTGATTAGATAGGCCAGTCAAAACGCACATAAAAAAAATCTAAATTCGCAAAGTGTGAAGTAGTACTGATTTTTTTTTCATATATATATGTTGTTAGGACCCGTTAGGGTAGTGTGTCTTCCAAAAACCTGTGCTTGCTGTGTAAAACGTAAAAAACTGAAAAATGTTCGGACTTTTTACAGTTGTTGCCTTATAATTCGTAAACTATGAATTGTAAGTCGTTATTTATATTTTTAAAATGCATTAAATTTGCAATAGGTTATGCTCAACTTCAGCTCTGTACAACTTATAGTTTTCGAGATATGAGACAGATTTTCCAAAAAAAATTGATATTTTAAGTGTTGCTCTCGTTTCGGGCCGAATATCGGCATATAACTGCTCACCTGCGAGAAAGGCCATGTGAAATAAAGTTGTAGTTCAATTTAAGCTGGTTGCCCAGAAGATTAATTTGTGATAGGGTATCATACAGATTCTCGTCATTTCCCCTGATTTAAGGTAATGTTAATTTTACTTGTTTTGTATACATTGCTTAGTTTGTTCCTAACCACTACCTATTAAAAAATGTTCAACAGGTGGTTGCAAATGTTTTATAAGAAACTTGGTTTATATATTTTGTTTTTGGAAGTTTAGTTTTGTTGTTATTTTCTGGCTTAACCACTCCACATTTTGTGATGTTTGAGATGGCAACCCCCTATTTAGACAATATACCCTGTGAATGGCAGGAAATTTGCAAAGTCAGTCAAATAATGAGTTCAAAGTGAGTTACCTATGGACGATGGTTTAGTTGAGGTAGAAGAGATGTGAACCGTAGACTGAGCTGTGCTTCTACTCTGAGGCTGACTAGACACCACCTGACTTCTTCTCTCTCTCCAGGCTAGGAAACCTAACAATATAAATACAAACCATATATAAACTGCTGTTAACTAAAGTTCATTCTCTTATCCCATATCTTTACATCTGTTTACCATCTTTACACAGTGTTTAATGGAAATGGACAGTACCTTGTTTGAGAGGAGGGATCCTGGAGGGGGGGTCAAGAAGACAATGGCCGAGCTCTGCAAACACTGTTCTGAATGCTGTGATGGTTGCTTGAGCAGCCTGTGTAGCTGTGGGAGCTGCACTCGCAATAGAAGCCTGCATCGATACTACCGGCCTCGGTGCAGGCCCTGTGCTCCCTCCACTCTCACCTGAACAACAACCATATTACTTAACATTTATGGAATGTAATAAAGATTAATTTATAAAGACTCTCACAAGAGGAACTTAGTGGGGTCTTATGGGTAGATTGCAAGATTTGGATTCTGCTCGTTGTTATCTGGATTATATAGAGATATTTTTAGTTTTAACTAAACTTGAACACTTTGATAGCTGAAAATTTTTGATTAAAAATCAACACCGAAGACCGAAACTATGAGATTCGGTGCCAGAAAGAAGAATTCTAAACTTCTAAAAAAACGAAGCCCTAAATGATTAAAACTTTAATTGTCCAGTAGGATTCTGGTCAGAGAATCAAAGAAACTTCCTTTAAACAGCCTTATCCGATTTGGGAAATTAAAGTTATAATAAAAACAAAGTTGATGAAGATTTTCAACTACAATGTCCAATCAGAATTTTGATGGTTTCTACAACTTATTTGTATGTCGAATGTTGGTAAGTTAAGTTGAGGTTTTTCTATATATAATACAATACTATTGTATCGGGGATAGTATTTGTAACCTCTCCTTAAGGGTTTAACCAAATTTTAAGACTCCTAGTGTTAAACTAAATTTTAGATTATAAGTTAAATCCATGATTTTGGCTACATACCAAGTGTAATTGGGTGTGAGTTGGAAGGCTTGGGATAGAGGTGAGTCCTCTGTTTAGTAGGAGTGGTTCTGACAGGTTGAGGAGGAGGTACTAGGGGTGGTATAGTGGTGGTGGCAGTACTCTTTTCCGGCTTCAGTCCATGAGCCGGACACAGTACATGTGGTATATTGTCCAGACGAGGAAGTGCCTTCATGCTCACCTGAAACAATACAAAAAATAAACATCAGTATCAATAAATGGTTCCACTGTAAATTAATAATCATAAGAGGCCCTGTGTAACTTATTGAACACGGAGATATACATAGACATATTGAAAGTCAGAATAATAAGTTGTATTTAGTGGAGTGCAGTGGGAAGCTACCGACCAATTATCTATCAGGGACCATATCAACATGAGAAAGTGGAGGTTGATGCGTTATGTCTAACACCAGAAAGCATGCCACAACTTCCTCACAGTTGGCCGCATTGAAGGAGGAAAGAGGTGGAGAGTGGTGGTAGTGGCTGGAATTTTTGGCGCATTCACCAAATTAGATTAAATCCACCAAATAAAGATTAGAAAAAACTAGAGCCAGCAAAAGGATGGTATCTTTAGGTTGACTATTGACCCAAAATAGTGACCAGGTTCAACCTAAATAGAAGGTGTGGCGGTCGATGTTGTGGTTAAAGAGTTGAACTGATTGATAGATTCTCCTTCAGATGGCCTCTGCGGTCTGGTAAGGCAGGTCAATAGAGTTGACTTGATAAGTGTGAGAGCAAAAATGCTTCAACACCAAGTTGGATTAAAGGTTCATCACCCTTAAGTGCCATGCAGAGCCAGAAGCATGGCCTGATCTGCAAGGTCAATACTTATTGTGTGACTCTAGACCAGCTAATCAGCTTCGAGGTGCACCAGGAGTAACCTCCAGGTACTGAGGAACCCCTCGAGGAACAGATCATCCAACACGCACAGCCCATCAGCCCTCCACGGCACTGCCAATAAACACTGTCACTATTCGACACAACCACTGCTAGTTGAGTTAAAATTGTTTACAAGGGATCCCCTCTTAGGACATTTTTATTGGTAGTGAGTAATGAAATGATTTTATATGCCCTGTCAGCACCTTAACATATTTATTAATTCAGTTACACAGTTTATTTATACATTTAATTCATTTATTATTTTTGGGTACAATTTGCCCATTGTGAGTTGTGCAGTGAATTTGTAAATACAGTATATATTTATTTATTTTAGGGTATTTAAAGTGTGTCTATCTAATCTTTACTTGTCAATAAAATAAAGATAACCAAATTCATTTTTGATTAATTTAAGAAAAATGTGAATAAAAGCAAGAGAAATAAACCATCAACATATAAGAAAAAATAAAATAATAATAATGTTATCAATTCCTAACTTATTTTATCAATTATTACTTTTTTTGTAATATTAGATACATTTTTTTATATGCATGATAACATTGTGCACTCTCTAATCTAAAGAATTATCTTCAAAACATTATTCAAATAAAAAAGTAAATTAAAATTCAGATTAATGGACCAACACAACATAATAGTTAATAATCTATAATTAAATTCAACAAATATTATTAATTACAATAATAAATACTGAGTGATAAAGCAAATAAAATCATATTTTATAAATGTTCACTATAAACTCATTGGACAGAGAATTAGAAAAATAAAAAATAAATAAATAAAGCAAATAGTAACAGATAAAAAGAATCAGTACATACAAATATTTAACTAGTTAATAACACTTCAACGTGCATTATATTATCAGTTAGGCATCATGAATAAACATTATTTAAAATTTAACATTGCGGAAATACATTATGTGTCTTTGATTTTTCAACAAATTTGAGTCTGAGAATATGAACAAGTGTGAAATTAAAAAAGTATAATTTTGTAGGAATGATATGTGTCCATAATATTAATAATACATATTTATTATAGTTACAGATTCAAAACCTGTTGAAAATAATATTTTTAATCATTCTTCTGGGCCCATAATGAGTTATATTATGGGTACCATGTAAAGATGTATTGTATTGTACTTGACCTTGCTTATGTATGTATGCATAAAGTAGTTGTACGTTTTACTTTTTTTTAAGCTATATTAGGTATTTATTAAGAATAAAATAAAATCATAAATATAAGATATAAGTACTGAAGATTAATGATTTAGAAAAGACTCAATTTGGTTATGCAAAAGTTGAATTTAAAGTATTAAATAAACAAAAATAAAATCTCATGAGGATTCTTGGGTTTACACCGAGCAATTATTTTCATACATCCAAATAAATATATAAATTCCTAATTATTAGCAAAATTATATCTCCAATATCTAACGGACCCTAACCCTTAGGAAAGAGTATTTATACATAGAATAGTAGTACATAAAATATGGTTTAATGTAGCTTCTTTCGACTAAAAAATAAACAGGTCAAGTGTGTGCTAGTCAGCACACAGCGAGGGTCCGTAGGCAACCCTGTATAGTTTAAGTAGTACCCTATTGATCGTGTTTATTAAAATGCTAAAATGCTTACTTTGAACTATCCTATGGGTCTGATATTCTCAAAACACCGAATATTATATTTTTGTAATCAGCTCGACGTACCCTTTCATATGATACCCCAACCGCAGTCAAATTAAATTAATTAATGGTAATTCTACCATGCCTAGAAAATGTTTAGTTTTATTGTTTCTTTTAGAAGCGGAACTACACATGAGTTAATGAACTTGAGGGAGATACTGCCTCAAAGGTATATCAGCCCCTTACTCAAACAACAATCTAGATTTCACTTATAATAATAATATTATTATTATACTAGTATTTAACTTGCTTATATCTTCAGTAAAGGATATATTTAATTTTAAGGTATAGATAATAAAATATTGTCTGATATGGTTGATAGCTAGTCTTAACTTAATAAAGTTATCTTGGAGAGACAATATTCTTACTCCTTCAACTCAACAATATGCCTGAATATAATTATTTTTATTTTTTGACAGTTTACCTTGAGGCAGTCATTAGAGTGTACACGGACAGTGGGGAAGACATGTTCGACAGGTGGTCTATGGAAGGGTGGAGCTGGGGGCGCCGGGGCGGGATGACTTAGTCTGTAGCAGACAGGAGGTACGGCCGTACCTCCTAGACGTGAGTACCAGGCTGATAGCTGGGAGAAGTGAAGCTGGGACCTGATGGCTGCCATCAGACCCTTACCGTCCACCTCTATTCCTCCTGCACCACCCTGCTGACCACCGCACCTAAACACACACATTAACAACCAATATTTAATACAAACAGTCAATATATCATAAGTCAGCACTACACTAACTTGGTAGAAACAAAAAAAAAAAAACACTGCCAAACAAAGTATACTCTCTCATTTCGTCATTCTCTCACTAGGTCCATTCTCTTATCTAGCAATGTCCAGAGATTTTTTTATCCTTAAAAAAATACAAGTTTATAAGGTCCGAGTCTCAGTCTCTTCCATTGACATGCTGACAGGATCCTGAGAATGATGGACCCCACTTCTATCAAGTTTACCTCACTAACATGGCCCAACACCAAACAGGCAACATTTAATTTAATAAGTAATGAAGTCCCAATGCTTTATAAGATGTATCCTATACAACATTTTTAAGTTTCAAAATTATGTCTCAAATCACCATATCGAGAATTTCCAGTTTATTAATCCTCATTATTCTTATACTACTATTTCAATTCTTGCTCTAGTATTGGATTAATCTGCAAACTGTGGTCAACAAGCATCTTGTGTCATTGCCAAGAAAGCTAATTAACCAGGTTGTTTATCATTGCTTCGACCCAGTTCAAACAGACTCAGGACCATCCGAAAGTAAGAATGTGCCATAAAAGGCGGAAAAACCTGAAAATGGCAGAAGTACCTGCTCTTAAAATGTTATAAGTTAATTACAATTTGGACAATGGACGACCAGGTTCAAATAAAAATATTTATTAGGATCCAGGAAGCACAACTTGTACAAACTAATAAACTTTACTCGTCATTTGTTAATGCATTTTTCTTTTTATATTATAATTGTGACACACAGATAATAATAAAACGACTATACATTACGTTGAGTGCCCATATCTGACACTTCAAGAGACATGTTTATTTCCTCACAGTGCCGAAACACCACTGATTTATTGATTGATGTTCTTCAAAGTTATAGACGGGATCTTGAATTAAGGGTAGATAAAAGTTTGTAACTCCATTAGGGACGGCTCTAGTTCTACCTAGAGAGGCCAAGACCTCGCTTTCCTTAGTGGAGACACTGGATAAGCAGGCTCGGCAGTTACGAGAATTCGACACCTCCACCAAGATATGGTGCAGTAGACCAATCTTTTACACATCAGAAAACAAATTATTAAAACAAGGCAGGCTACAGTAACCTTACAACAGATTAGGAAACAGTTCAGGTTTTAGCAGGCTACTCATAAAATTCCTTGAGGATGAAAGGAACTTTCATCAGGAAAATCAGTTTCTACTTATATTTTGTGGAAACCACTTGCAGTGTTTAGATGTCATTACCTGATGACTATGTAATATATTGATAATGAAAAAAAAAAAAAAATAGTTTTTAGGTAATATTTACTAGGTCGTCATTACTCAACTGAAATTGAAATGTGGTTGACTATTAAATAAAAAGCTACAATATCTGATTTAAAAAAAAAACAGTAATCTGATGTTGACCAACTAAAATGGTCAAAACCAGTTAATATTACGTATTGACAAATGTCGTTTTTTTAACAATAAAATACTCAAATATGCTCTTTATATAGTTATATCTACAATTTTGAAGTTGCATCTTGGGTGGAAGAGGTATGAATGAATGGGAAAGTAAGAATCAGTATGGGGAAACTAAAAGGTTAAAAATAAAAAGTGGTTGCATAGGCACAAGGTAAGATTGAAATACTGTTCGACAAGTCTAAAGTATACAGGAGTAGCCTTTCTTTCTAACAAAAACACACAAGTCCAGCGTCCAATAGAGAATTGGGCTTTGAAAATAGACATAATTTTCACTTAAGGCTTCTACAACAAGTTATTTAACATAAAATACTAACTTAAAAACATGATAACACAACAGGTTGGGCCATTTTTAAATAACCAACAAGGATATAAAGATAGACCTTAAACAACATCTATCAAGCTAAGATATGGGTGGACAATATCCAAGAAAGAGCAACAGATGACAATAACTATAAGATTTTCAGGCAACAAGTAGACAAGCAAGTCTTCCTTCGGAAAAAGCGAGGCATATATCAATCAACATGTCTGGTTCAGGAGTGGAAATTGTTAGAGTACTTGTCATATAGTTTAAGGGTAGATAAAAGTTTGTAATTCCATTACAGCTCAAGTTCTACATAGAGAGGTACAACAATTATTCAGGAAGTTGGCCACAAAAGCTATGACGCCATTTATCATTGCCTGCTAAAATAAGAGCTGGTTAAAAGCAAAAGGACCACCTCTGGGGTTGAGGAAAAGATCAAATATGAAAGGGTTAAAAAAGGTCGACCAAGAGATTATTGATAAAAGGATTATATTTAACAGAGGGATCTTGAAAAATTATATCATTTGAAATGATTAAAATGGTGGAAAAAAATAACAAAATATTAATTCAAGTAAATAACAGAAAAATATATATAGGGCCATAAGAAACTAAACAAGGTTAGGTATGCAAGTCCACATTTTAGAGAAGATATGTTTAATACACAACAGCTTTGCTTAATCATTATTAAAGTAAAATTTTTGTAGAAAAAATAATAACATTGTAATTTAAGGATATGGATAATGTTCTGGAAGATTTAGACTTGGCACAGAACCTCTTCCCTTCTTGTCAAAACAAACAAATATTATAAACAAGCAAGAAAAAACACGAAGAAGTGGTGGAACAAAGGAGAAAAGATTAATCACAAGGAAACTCAACACACTAAAACTCACAAGGCAATAGAGAGGTTGACCGAGGATAACTTGGAGATAAAATATTCCAGCAAAAACAGCCACTCAAAGTCATGGAGTCAGGTTAAAACCCTGCTCCAAGACAAAGTTGGCAAAAGAGGATGTTGGGAACCTATGCTCTCACATTGAGTAACAGGGTGTCAAATCAAGATAATGCACAAGTTATCGGAGTAAAAGCAGCAAATAAGTCATAATCTCTAAAACTCTGACTCTTATTTTAAACCCAACCTCCTAAATGGTGAGCCACCCAACCTCCTATAGTGAAGTCTTACAATATGTAATAAGAAGTAAAAAAAACTGTCTTTAAAATAACAAAGTTAGTTTCATCTGAAAAAAAAAAAAAATATATATATATTTTCAATTTTCTTTTCTTCTATTTTCTTAATTTTTTGGAGTAGGAGGGACTCCTTTTCTTAAGTTTTATTTTCATTGAATTTATACCCTTACAAGGGTAATTCAGAGTTAGGGAGAGGAGGAAGGTTACAAGCAAAGGTTAGGAAACATTAGTGTGGTGTTTGTCTTTTTGTGAAAGAATTTAAAAGAGCTTTGGTCAAGTAGTAGTTCACACATAAATTAATGGATTGGTCAAAGAGCTGAGCACCTATGGTGGATTCCACGCCTCTACCACTCCTACATGTCACTTATAACGCTAAGGATCTTCTCTGATATAAGGAGTTTCGAAAATAGCCAAACGAGGCGCGTTGGAGTATGGACCTTTGTTCATGCGAGTAAGAGTGAACACTAATGTCCACCTCATTATTATAGTGAAAGATAAAGTAAAAGGTAAAAAGATAAGGAACTAACTTGAGGAAGGCGATGGTCCACTGTTCGAGGAGTAGATCGGACGAGGCTGGCTGGGAAGCTGCCGCTCTAGAGCGACCGCAGGTACAGTCAGCACACAGGTAGACATCTATACACATAGGAACACGGCTCTCACTCAGCAGAGTCATGTGCCTCCGCAGTGCTTCCGCCCTTGCACACTAAACAAACATCATACATATTATAATAATATAGTAAACTCTACACTTCATTATCTCACATAAATATTATCAAACTGGAATAAAATAGTAAAGCTAATAAAAATATACCAATTTCAGACAGTTGGTGTATTATATATAATTTAAAAAGGAATATAAATTGAGCTAGTGTCAAGGCATCCGCAGCTTGAGTTTTCATGTAAAGTTTCAAAATTTCGCTTCCACAGCTAGAAGCACTGCCATGTTGACATCGTTATTGTTTTAAGACAACATCACATGCTCAATCAATACCCATAGGATTCCCTCAGCATTAATATGTACACTTATTAGATGGAAATCCGCACTTATTAGATTAAAAATAATATCTCAGAGGTAAAAATATTGTAGGTAAAATTTGAGAGCTATGTTCTACTCCCTAAAACAGAAAATTAAGCAGAGTTACTCCAAAATAAACAAAAAAAATTACATACTAGTAGAGTGCTTTTTATATATTTTAATTCAATAAAATTATAATTATTATTAACAATGGGAAATAGGCAGAGAAAAATAGACCCCAGCACCGGGACTCGAACCACAGGCCTCTATATTTCCGTTACAGTGCTCTGACCAACTAAGCTATACTGGGGAACAATTTTCCTCTGTCTATAACGATATCTAGTCCCGAATTAAGCTTTCAATTTTCTACGAATCTAGAAGTCGAAATTTACGACAATAGAACTAGACCGAGAATTAACGCTTATAATTATAAAGTACCCAATTAGTACCTGTACCTTGTAAAGGTACTAATCGGGTACTAATCAGGTACTACGTCAATGCTTTACCACAATTATCTACCAGTGTGATCACTACATACCACAAAATAGTATTTTTTTTTTAATGCAATTGACTTACAATAATTTACCTCTGAGATGACCCTAAGCAAAAGCTCAAAGCTAATCATAATCAATTCAGAGTTTAGGTCTAGGTTCCATTTTATTTATAAATAGTATGAACAGAACATATTATGCTTATCAAAACCCTATAAAATAGATTTAGCTTCACTACTTTGAATAAATAAATGTAAATCAAATCTAAGCAATTGTATGTAAATATTAAAGAAAAATAAGTAGGTATTCATTTATTTTGTAATTGTACCTATCTTTTCACTATCGTACCTATATTTAACACGGTGTCCAGCAATATTAAAATTTAAAATTCAAGCATATTTCAAGGTTTTCAAGGCTCAATTTTATAAAATTCAAGGCTGTGTTTATTAACATTAGTTATTAAAATAGTGATGTATTCACAATTTCTTGGAATTATAGAAAACAAATATGAGAAAAATAGTATGAGTTCAGCAAAATAATACTAATTCCTTTTATAATAGAAGAGATTTTATTTTTTGGACTTGTAGAATATTATAGTAGGCTGAAGGGTTTATTTGGAATGAAAGTCCTTCGAGTATGTATTTTTATTTCATCAAAGCTTTCACCAGGAGAACCTGAGCTTCTTGAGTGATCACTAAGCCCTGATGAAATAAAAATAAATATCTTCGAAGGAGTGTCATTCCAAATAAACCCTCCAGCCTACTAAAATATTAATTCACCCTAATTACAGCAGTAGTACCCAAGAGAAGTGGAATACAATATACAGTAGCGCATCAATTATCCGAACTAATGTTGTTTAGGGTTCAGTGGCGCACTTAGAAAGGGGGAAAGCGATGTAATGTGGGCTTAGCATAATCACGCAGACAATTAAGCAGTCTGGTTTTAAATTACTACATATCAAGGGTGGATCCAGCCAATTTTATAGGGGGGCTGGGCTCCCTTTTACGGGGGGTCCGGGGGTCCTCCCCCGGGAAAATTTTTTTAGTTTACGTTACTTGTAAACGTCTTTATAGCCTATTCCAAGAGCATCTAAAATGTTATTTTATATAAATAAATTTGTTTTTTATGTACGGGTCATGAAGACCTGGGTATTTTATTTAAACAAAATTATATTTGAATAATATTTTATTATTAAAAGTTGTACATTATATAATTGATTAATGTTTTATTTTAGTACCTAGCCAGAAAAATGAATTGGTACATTTTAAAAATATTTTAGTTACGTGAATTAACAAAAAAAAATAAGTACACCAAATGTTTTGAGTTCAACATGAATTAGCTGATAGTATTAGGTAGGCATGTGCCCCTGTGCCCCCCTGGGTGCGCCACTGTTAGGATTGGTCGGATAATAAAAAAATCAAAATGTATTGGTACTTCTAGAAAACCTAGGCTCTTTAAAATTCCCGATTTCTTAAAAATTCAAGCATATTTTAAGTTTTTCTGTTATTTTTTCAAAATTCAAGCACATTTCAAGGTTTTTTCAAGCATCCTACAAATTCAAGCATAATTCCAGGAGTTCAAGGAATTCAAGGCTGCTGGACACCCTGTTTAACTATCTAACTTTGTGGGTTTTGTACTGAATATTAAAATAAAACTGACTAGTTAAAATAAAAATATTTTTTATTCTTAATATGGGATCCTCAAAATAAAAACTTTTTCCTTACATATTTGCATAAGTTTAATAAAACCTCTGAAAGTAAATTAAACTACAATTAAAGATCTTTTTGCAAAAAAGAAGTCCAAAAATTACATTTTACAGGACAAACAAAAAACTGTCTGTGGCCTCTTGTAACCAAATTGTGTTGGTTAATGAACCATTTATTAATTTACTTTGAACCCAACATAGCATTTTTACCCAAATAAAATATGTCTAAAATATTGAAAAAAAACCACCTCGGACATTGACTGTATTTTATTTATTTATTAATAATACTATAAAAAGACAGCAAATATGAATAAAATACTCTTCCAATTAGTGTGGCACATAGCTTCCTCGTGTTCAATTTTGTAAACTTTATTTATTTCATTTTTCCCCCGTTTTCTAAATCTGTCAAAATTGTTTTAATTTTTACATCTATTAAAGTATTAATTTAGCAAAATTAAAAGCAAACAGTTGAAATTAATCTGGGGCTATCAGCGGACTACTTTCCTCGAACCATCAAAATTTCATAAAAATCAGATGAGTTCTTTTGAAGATATAGGTGTAAATAAACGTATGTTTGTGCACATGTGGAAGAGAAACAATCAGAAACAAATCAGATGAGTACTTTTGAAGATATAGGTGTAAATAAACGTATGTTTGTGCACATGTGGAAGAGAAACAATCAGAAACAAATCAGATGAGTACTTTTGAAGATATAGGTGTAAGTAAACGTATGTTTGTGCACATGTGGAAGAGAAACAAATGGGCGCATAAGGTTGAAACTTATATCAGACCAACAATGGGCTAATTATGACCTACCATCCAAATTTTAATAAAATCGGACGAGTAGTTTTTAAGATATGTTAATTCGCAAATATTGAGCGACAGACTGACAGATAGACACGGAACCAATAATGTTCCCTGAGGTCTGAAATGGATTTCTGTCTTGGAATTTTTGATATCAGAGGCATAACAATGTTTTGTTCACATAGCTTCCGTTACCTTCGGTAAGCTCAGAAGCAAAAATCCTGTTTATACATATATTACAATACAGTTACAGGGAGCAAAATTAGTTAGGATCTTGTTTTGTACCCAGTTATTTGTTAGTTGTTTTTAATAAGAACTGTATTTCTAAATATCTATGGGATATTAATAGATTTTTCAAAAAAAAAAAACAAAAAAAAACAAACTAGTTCTAATATTGGCCACTAGGTCAAAGATTAAATATCTATGGGTGCATGTTGATTTTTGAAAATTGTAACTACTTCTTGTTTTTTCCACCAGGTCAGAAATTCAATTGTTATCATTAAACGAGAAAAAAAAAATCTTAGTGAATAACAGCTAAAGAGCAAGAATTTAATTCACTATAAATTCTTCAAAATCTAGATACTTATATTAGGTATTATTCTACAGTATTATACTGCCTAATTATTTTTATTTTATGTAACAAATAATAATAGTAATTAAGGCAACCCACATAGATTATAGATAATACAAACAATAGAGTAATAATTTGATCATTTATTAGACACATTGGAACAAACACTTAATTTACAGTTCTACTTCTAATAGTAACTGATTATTATATTTATTTTACATGAAAGCTGTTTAGTTGACCTTTTCAATAATTACAAATCTCGTAATCTACAATTGCTGTTTCAAGTGCTTTACAATTATACAGCAGTTTTAAAACATTTTTTACTCGTTAAAATTAATTTTGATAGATTTTGTAAATTTCAATTAATTGTCGTCAAAAATAAAGGAGAATACTTTTATTTGGGGTTGTTTTAATTTCAAAATGTTTTCAAGGTTTAACAAACTGAACTAAATAATTTCTAACATTTAGTTACCATTCCTTCTCCCTTTATTTATAAATAAATGAGAATGACATAACGGCGTCCCTCAGCATGTATTTACAATCTGGTTGAGAAAACCTATGCAATTGTCTTACATCAGTCTCGACATATTGTAAACAGTAACTTCCTGTAATTCATTTTTATTATACTGCAATGCTATTACTTCAGTAGATCACATTGATGATGCACCAAGGGATGTATGTAGTAGCAGTAGTAAGGTCCGGGTAGGACGAACCACTTGGTTGAACGAAGTTGTTGTGGTAGAGAGTTCCAGCCACTTCACACCATCATACCTCTCTACATTGTACCGCCGAAGCGAGTATGCATTAGTGAGCCATGTAAATCAGAGAATCACGGCGAGGGATTGAACCCCGACCTCCTGATCCATTGATGGCTGAGCAGACGTGGTTTAACCCACACAGCCACGCTAGCTCCCTAGGTATGTAAGCCAGTTGCTGTCTCTACAAATATCAACTCACATGGACAACAATCTAACATTCTTTAAGACCTTTAGAGCATACAGAGCTTCTTTAATGGGATAATTGCAATACAAAAGATCTTAAGCACAACTAGATCAGAGAATTCAGCTAAATTAGCACAGCTGTGTAGATCTTATCACTAATATACTTACATTTATCTCTCTCACTTTTACAGCTTCAAATATAAATTTAAAATTGATTTTCTTTGCTTCTTTTTGTAAATTGATTTTCTTTATTAGAAATACAATTGTTTTTCTTCATAAGTCAAAATATCTTAGAGGTTATGTATAATTGAAGATTGGATACTTACAAGATGATTAGATTGATTGCAGAGATGGGTGGACTGGGCAGCGGGTGGCAGCTGGGGGCAGTGTGGTCCAGGTCTAGGAGGACCGGGGGTGGTTCCTGCAACCCTCCCCTCCACCAGCATCATACCCACTTCGACAAACAGACCTCCTACAGCCATCTCCCCCTTCCTGTAACAAAGAAACAACCTGGTTAGTTAGTCCAACTTAATCAAGCATCGTAGCATATAATAGGGTGTTACCAGAAAGCCCTTTATTCTAATTTGAAATAATTATTCAGTTATACACACCTTATCTCCTGTCTGATCAAAAACCCATTTAACATGCATGATCTTTAAAATAGTCTTGGGTTTTTAATATTGGAGTAGCCAAATCTAAGAAATATTCTGTTCTGGTGCAAGTACTAACATAGAGGCACTAGTGTCAGTTCGAGGGGTTGGGCTTTTTCACCCCTCCCAGGTAAATAAATAGTGTAACCACTTATAGATGAAAAATAGGTTCCATTATAATGTTTACTGTTCCTCTGCTTCCTTATGAAGGTTTTTGCTTTGGGTTTTAATAAATTAACTGCTCCAGACAGAACAATAACTGTTACTTAAGCGACTACAATTGTGGTTTTCAGCAAATACAGAAAAAGAGCACAATCGGACAGAGCAATAATTGAAATTAAAGAACAATTATTGCTCCCCAATACATGTGTTTTGGTTTTCCAAAAATATTTAGAGAAACAAGGAATAGATGCAACTAAGATTAGCTAATGGACATCGCTTCACTGAGATTTCAAGTCAAGCCTAGCTTATTTTCAGTTTATGCCCGGAGCTTGGTTCAATACAGCTTTACACAAGGATATTACATAATTACTTAAATCTCTACAACTTGGCCTTGTTACTTATACTTATGCTGTAATATGTTCTGTAACATTGTAACATTAATACTGGAAATCCCTCATATTCATCCTTAATGCAAACAACATTATTACTAGACCAGGAATTTGACCACTGAAGATCATGCTGCAAAACTCATGCTTACACAAAATGGCGCAAGATCATGCTTACACACTCACTTATTGTTTGCCTCGTCGATACAAGCCTTTGATTCGTCCCAAAAAAAAACATTCCTAGTGCAAGCACCACAAGCGGTGAGGCTATTAACAAGGCCAATGACGAGTGAACTGACTACAAATTCGCATCGCCACTCGTCTTAAGGACTTACTGCTATTAAATTGCACTACATCAAAATCGTGTTTTGATAATAGTATTTGGTGGGTAACTACCACCAACCAAAATTTAAGTGAAATTTTATTGTGAGGTGCGGACCCTACTGAGAATATTTAAACAAAATCAATTTAATTGTTCAGGTTCCCCGCTTTTGCACAACACGTTTTTGGACTCAAGCGCCTGAAAACGAATCCTTAAAAAAAGTATTTAAGGTTCTCCCTAGAATTGGAGCACTATCACACATATATTATTTTTATACATGAAAGAGAAACAAATTTAAAGTAGTTTTATTTAAATGTTACTAAACTAAAACTACATTTGAATGGTTATTTAAATTACTTTTGGCTGAAAGACTTGCAGTAAACTCAAACGAAAATAAAAATCTCATGGCTTTACTTTTATCAAATTTGTAAGGAGAAAGGTCGTTAAAAGTTTGGTTTTTGTTGTTTGGTAGCCTTTATACTAGGTTAAAGGACTCGGCTGAAACCACTATCTCAACCTTAACACCAACATGTCTGCTTAATGCTAATAAGAGGTGAGACATGTTTTGTTTCACACTATCCCATTGAGAAGATGTCTACAATACAACGCCAATCCCTTCTCCGCTCTGTAACGACCTCATGTTCATGTTGTATTGATCGAAGCATACTAAAGTCTTTACCCTTTCACTATCAGATCATCAGTAGGACAGAACACGAGTAGATTCTGACGGAAGAGAATTAAGTGAAATTCTTGTTTTCTATTTCAGCGGGAGAAGGCTGCTTCTTGGTCAGAGAGTTATCTGCAGCTGCAGCACTACAATACAAAGTACTGCGCATTTCTGGTTGACCCAAGCCAGACTATTTAGTTGATATGGAAGCGTGCAGTGTTTTGTGTAAACAGGTGGGGACACATGATGGACGAATGTCAGGGGATATTTGCATGGGTTTATCTTTCTGCGGGACCAGGACCTGGAGGGGATGACCTTCTCATCCCTCTGCTACAGTATAATGAATGACCATATCCCAGCTGTAGCACACTGCACCAGACTCTAATCCAACATAACAACCGACCAAACCACTCCATTTAATAGTTTAATGCACTCCTTTTTAAAGTTTTAGGTTAGCTAGGGGTATAGAGACTCTAGGTCCCTAAACCTTGGTTCGCAATAGTAATAGTTGTAGATGATTAAGGCAGGGGCTAGAGACGTCTTATGTTTTATATGTTATTCTCTAATTACATTGAAAGAAAACATAAGGACGACGTGGGCTGCAGATACTCAAAGAGGTGAATATGGGTAATAATAACGAAATTAGAATGAAAGGAACTTAAAATTCTGACTTGAAAGAAAGAATCTGGTTTCACAACTTAAGAAATTAACAAATGTCTGTCCATTCTTATTTTCTATTAGTCAGTTGATGAGGTTGCAACCCCGAACAATCGACGATAAACAAAAACTTCAAAGCTATCACTCTGCTACTTAACCAAGGTGCAGACTAGGGTTCGAAGCTACCAAGGGTCGATTGTTCTTAACCCCGTTAAAATTAAATTGGATTTTCTTTTATAGGGATGAAAATGTTATATCTATATAACAAAATATATTATATATATATAGTGAATAGTGAAAAAAAAAAAAAAAAAAAAAAATATATATATATATATATATATATATATATATATATATATATATATATATATATATATATATATATACATATTTAATTCATAAGTTGACTATATTTCGCCATTTTTTTAAACATTTTAATCCCTAAAACTAACCAAAAGAAGAAGAAAATCCATTAAAATATAAAGAATAAACTGAAGAAAATAGTTAATATTAACTTTAAAACATTAAAGCGGGTCTTATTCAAGGACCGTAAGCCAATTTAGGTAAAACAAAAAGTGTAACACTTCCCCGAGTAAAAACTTGTTGTTTCCACCGGAGAATGAATCGATAACCTCACCAATTTTTCATTGTGAGTTATAGAATTCACAATTGTAACTGTAACATGAGATCGAACTAACTGAGAACGGCATTGTTTCAAACTTACACCAACCTTCATATTAATATATTTCTCGATGAAATTGAGTTGGACACCTGTACCGGAGAGAACCATAAATACTATGTGATACGAAAGCAAGTAAGTTACAAGGAGGGGACGAAACCTTGGAGCCGGAGTATCTATCGTTCGGTACATTGCAGCACCATTTATAGAAGTAGGGGGTCGGCGAAGTTCGACTGAGGGCGACACCAACCACTGCTACCATTTATAGAAGCAACGGGGATAACAAAGTTCAGACATTGCTACTAATAGACAAATCAACTAAGCACAACTAAAAACTCGACTTCTCTTACAATTTTTAAAAAGCACAAAGTTGGAAAAAAATTAACATCCAATGAATTCGGACAATGAAATAAGATCTACATACAAACGATCGTAAACTCAATAGAAACCAAAATAGTAGTAAATTACGAGTTGCTATTGTCATATAAACTATTGTACGTAGTAGTAATATTTCATTATTATAACGTTGTATTTCATATTTTTAAAATACCAAAATAACTCCGCAAGAGCACATGGTCTAGAAATTAATGTCTCTGACTCCGAAAACTACGCGCGCGCTAACAGCTGCCTGCTTCCCCTACGGCCACCATACTCTATCTAAACTGCTTAATTCTTGTTCCTGTTTTCGGAATATGAATTGGGAACCAGCGCTGCCTCGCCTAATTCAGTACAAAACTAGGCGAGGTAGTCCCTATATGACCCTACCCCTGTACTATATATACTAAATTTTATCAAAATGGGTTCATGAGTTTAGGTTCTAAGCGTCGTTAGTGAAACTGTCAAAATTATTAAATTGAAAACTTGCGTCATCACAAATCCTACGTCTTGTCTTCATAAATACTAGGTATATGGACAAAGAAATACTTAAAACTGCTTTCTGAAAATATAAATACATCTACCCGTGGTTATATAGAAAAACAAACAATGATAAATAAATTAATATAAAAACGCTTTTATGACAGCTGGAAAAATAGGAAATCATATCATAAAATAAATACACGAACACGACCAATAATTGTCTACTGATAACGAATTTATATTTACGTAATTTTATTTGAGGAAATAAAACCCCGTTTGTTTCCATCCATATACACTTTTATATTTTATTATTCAATTAATCTCAAAGGCGTTTAAAAGAAGTAAAGAGTGGGGGGATTCAGTGCACTAATTAGCGAGATGTTTGCGAAGGTTTTATTGTTATACAGATCAGCTGAGCGTGACCGAGCACGCACTTTGTTATTTACACAACCCCAGTAATCATTAATCACAAATACATTTCAATTTATTTCTACATACCTTGCAATATAACTGATATCTAAATGTCTCTGAACTAAATAGTCTGCCAATTAGTGTGGCACATAGCTTCCTCGAGTCCTATTATGTATACTTTAATGATATTATGCTTTTACAACTTATTATTGTCAAATTTATTTAATTTTTCCCCGCTTATTAAACTGTCACCATTTTGTTAACTTTTTACATGAATTAAAGTATCAATTTAGCAAAATGTAAAGAGTGCAGCCGGTTAAAATTAATCTGGGGCTAACTGCGGGCTACTTTCGATGAACCATCCCAATTTCATAAAAATCAGACGAGTATGTTTGAAGATATAGGGGTAAATAAACGTATATGTTTGTGCGCATAAGGATTAGAAACAAATGGGCGCAACAATAGGCAAATTGAGCGACAGACTGACACGGAACCAAAAATGTTCCTTGATGTCTGAAGCGGATTTCTGTCTTGGAATTTTTGAAATCAGAGACATAAAACTGTTTCGTTCTTCAGAACGATTACATAGCTTCCGTTACCTTCGTTAAGCTCGGAAGCAATATATTATCATTATTATTGGACTACTCATTACTCATTACATTACAAGTCATACAAATGTCAAATACCTATAATTAGGATAAATTACCCCTTTACCTAAGGCCACTGCTGAATGGCAAGTTGAGAGTGGATGTTTATTCGCCCTAACAACGGATTACGGATTGCAGTACAATCAGGTCCAAATTTAGGTATAGGCGATAGAGGCAGCCGCCTAATAGCCCGCACCACAAACCAAGATTTTTTTTCAGAATGCTTCTTCCATTGACATCGGTAATCACGGAAATTGGAAGCAAATCCTACTTATTTACAAAATACCAGCTCACATTAATGACAATTTTCAATTTGATTCCTTTTTTTTCAACCATTTTTTCCTTTTTACTTTCCTATACACATAGAAAAGGTATTGTGATGGCTCAAAAATTCTATTTTATTATTTTAATGGATATACATGTTTTGAAGTCCCTTGAATCCAAAAAATGGTTTTTAATAAATGTCTCCCTAGTCTTCTTCAAGGTCTCTTATCTGGGGTCTCCATTCTTTCAGAGTTAAAAGATTCCGGGATTAATTGGGAACAGTGTGATAGTGATGAATCTTCGCAGCAATAATAAAGTAATAAAGAATTGCAATATATAAATTAGTTTTACGGTATTTATTTCACTTATATCATAAGTAAATATGATTTAGCGAATTTGTCTATATTATAATATTTTCAGCGAATTTATATATATTTGTTTTATATGCATGAATAAATCTCACTGAATATTCATTTTTATTTATTTTTTAGCTTTTATTGAAAGATAACGGATGGTAATAAATAAGCTAGTTAACAATATTTTATCGTCATTTTAGTTTTAAACAGCCTAAAATTACGTGATAATTTTGTCGTAGTTTTTAATTGTTTTATATTGTGCCCTAAATAACTAACTTAGTGATTGGAAGTTAAAGAGCAAGTTGTTGTAAGAGCATTGCTGCTGTGAACCGCTTGGCTTTGGATCAGTAAAACTGGAACTCGATTTTGATTCTGTTGCCTTATTTTTAAAGACTATTGTTTTACAAGGTTTCTTTTCTTCCATTTTTGGTGGTAAAATGGGGGGGGGGGGGAAGGTATATAAACCTGGGGTACAAATATATCCTATAGACTTGACTCGTAAAGGATGCGTTAGGACAATCGCGATCCCATAAGGTGCTGATAGAGCGGCACCCAGACCTCGCGAGTAGGGTTTCAGTGCCAATATTATCTATAAAGGAACGTCGGTGACCTCGGCACGGCATACCGATTAGACTGATCCCGCCGCTATAGCGGCACACAGTCTGGAAGGAGTTCAATAAATTAATTACAATAGATATTATGGTATTTAAAATTACGCAAATCAAGCAATATTTTGATTTTGGATATATCGAAATAAGGCGTCATTACAAAAATCGATAGTAGGGATTTGCGATATCTAGTAATAGTAGGGGCCCCATATACTGTAGTTCTACCAAATGTAGTATCTCTATTTGCATAAGTGCTTTGTACGTGTTTTTCGGACCGATTTATTTTTTTTTAATTACTAGTATTTAGAGCACTGTTAAACAGTGGCGAACAGAGAGAGAGAGGGGGGCATGCCCCCTTCGAAATGATTACATAACTATTGGATCCGCAATATATTAACGGCTGGGCCCAGATTTTTGCAGGTGGAAATAAAGCAAAAAATATCTTATTGACCCATGGTCTCTCGACCTTAGTTTTCGAGATATCGATTATTTGTTCTTAGATTTTTTCGATTATTAAAATTATTTTGCATACATTGCGTAATATCTCGTCAACTATAAAATATTAAGATTTGCGGTTTACGGCATTCGAAAAGGGAGAGATTGTAAAGTAAATTTCTCCCCTTTTTACGCTATTGCTCCGGTCAGGCTCCTAGAGCCTAGAGCCAAAGCTCTGACAATACAAATTATTATTATTATCTCTAAATCAGGGAGTTATATTACCAAATCTAACCTTCAGAATATAATAATATTATTTAAAATGTATTTAATTATTGTTAGATCTATATTTGTTCCATTAAGGAATTCAACGTTGTTTCACAAGAACACTTTAAATAATAATTCTAAATATTTTTTAAATGAAAAAAAACAAAAAAAAACAAAAAAAAAAACGAAAAAACAACTATCTATGTGACCTTTTTAATAAACCAAAGAAAACAATTTAATTATTGAAAAAAATTATTCAAAGTTGGTACTATCGCTAAATGAAAATAAAACGATACATTTATTGTTTTGACGAAATTAAACACGGAGAGAAAAGAATATAAATAATAAGCAGTGGAAAAGACAGTGTTGCCAAAATAACAACGAGTTGTGGAACAGCTGTTTAGATCCGAAATGTGTTAATATTGTTATTCCGACTATATTATTGTATTTACGCAACTCGAAGAGTTGGGTGCGCACGTTCAAGGTCTGCCAGCTTTAGATAAACAGAATGGAACCGATAGAAACACAGAGAGACTTACTGTCGTGATACCGCCATGTCAGTACAACAGCTGACAGGGTTACACACTGCGTGATAATATATGCCAACAAGGCGGGGAACACGTTGCACTTCAGATGCATTTCCACAATACTTGATCCAAAAAACAACTAAACTAACTCAATAAATACTATTCAATGTACATGTAAATACTATTCAATGTACACGAAATACTATTCAATATAACACTATTCAACACAATAAATACTTTTCAATATTAATACGTATTATTTAAAACTAATTTAAATCAATTTTTAAACTTATTCATTTTGTCGGAGAAATAAACAATGGAAAGACATTTTAGATCATCGAGTAACTCGGTTTAAACCGAGTTTAAGGTCAACAGATACTTAATCTGGGTTTAAACGGAGATTATTAAATCTAGGTTTAAACGGAGATTATTAAATCTAGGTTTAAATTTAAAAAAAAAAAATCTCCAAACATGTTCAAATGTAAAACAGGGTTGTCTGAGTGTAGTCTTAAACTTAGTAGTTTAATCTAGTACGGGTACAATAGGTAAGAAAAACATCGGTCCGAGACAACTTAGACAAACTTTCTTATAAACGAGTTCATAATTATTTAGCCCAGTGTTTTCCATTTATTAGTTTTTGTATGTACATTTGATTATTGTTGAACATTTCATCAAAATTTATCATAAAAATAACATCTCCTGGGCGGGGAATCAAACCCGGGCTCTCTATATCCGCTTTTTAAACTTTTTTGTCAGGAACTCAATTTTTCCCGGGAAAACAGCTTATATCATTAGATTCGTATTTAAATGGGCTACATTTTAGAATTTTTTAATAAAAATCGTCGGAACTGTTTTCGAGAAATAATTTTTTTCATCGTTTTTTCAGAGTTATTGAGGGGTAGCGCCCCCAAATTTGGAGCTAAAATTCGTTTCTCGATTTCGCCTCGGGGAATGATTTTTCTGAACATGTATGCCAAATTTCGTCAAAATCGGCCCAGTAGTTTAGGCTCCAGGCGTCTGCACAGACGACAGACAAACATTTTTTAAAAACCACTTTTTTGGACTCCCCACACTTTTGGGGAGCTCAAAACGTGTAAATCCATCAAAATCTTAAAATCGAATTTCCGCGCCATCACAGTACTTTCTCTTTATATGAGAAAGTAAAAAGACATACAACTTGGTTCATGACACTTCGTTTTGGCAGTAAAATTGAATATCTTAAGCCCCCAGAATTTTAGGGGTGGATTATTTTTTTTTGGGAAGGGAAGGGAGGGGGGCATATATTTATTTAATGTGATGGAAAGGGGAGGGGTGAACAAGGGAAATGCCTCTACTTTAATGGTAACTTTTAAGTCAGTATACTTCTAAATTAAATACGTCTGTAGGGGAGCACGGGTAATCACCTAGTAAAAAATAAATTAAAATAGATACTATGGTATTTTTTAAAATCAGTATCACTATTCCAATGAGAGTCGAATCTGTCACACCGATTTATTTTTTATTTCCTTTCATAAAAACCATTACTTATTTAAATTCAACAATTAACAATTATTATTAAATACATGTACCTAAATAATGCCACATGCTACGTAAACTATCAATATAATTTTTTATTAAATATAAATCAAATTACTAACACCCCCCCCCCCCCTAATAAAAGGTTTTTAGTAGCTTGCTTTCTTGTTTGTTTGTTTGTTCAGGACAAATCTTGCAATCGATTTTTAACTAACTTCCCGAGTAGTTAGACATTTGAAACAGAATAAATAGCTCAGAACACGATGACAATGCATTATTTAAATACTTTAAGTCATCTTTCAGCAGTATTTAATTCGTTTTTAGCAAATTTTGCTGTATGGAAAGTTAGTTCGGAATATTTTTTTTTTGTTTTGACATGTCCCATATTTACAATTTTCAATTTGACAAGTTTCATATTGATTTTGTATTCAGTCAATAGAAAATTTAAAAACGTAGTATATAAAAAAATATTTTTATCTTGTAATTATTAAATACTAATAACGCAATAATATAAGCCAGCGATGATACACGGTTACGCAAGACGCAGGTTTCAAAACAAAAACCATGAGAGAAGCAAGTCCACCTGGGGGGTGCTGATAGCAGCGGGGGGGGGGGGGGGGGGGGGGAATGACGTCGCCATGTCTTAAAATAGCACGTTTCCTAATCCTAGGAAATTCACTGACGTACCTCCTATTTCGACTCAGAGATGGCTGAATTTACTTTCTAACCCTACCTTTCTCTAGCAGTACTAATAAGGAAATGGACATTTCAAGAGAGAATATAACCCAAGAAAACGCGTCTCCGTGCTTTTCTCTAACTTGTCAGATATGACACAACGCAAACTCAACAGCTAGTTCAAAATTGTTATGGGATCATTTTTAAGTTTGACTGCATTTTAATTTGCATGGCGGTAATAGCTGCGAGTACAGAAAAAGCAAATGAAAAAAAGAAGAAACATGCGGGTAAAAAATTGGCTACAAAAAGGACCAACATTTACACACACAAATTTTCCAACCCATACACGTTGAGACGTGTTGTACAACCAAACCAAGTTGTTTGTGTAAGAGGTCCCCTCTCATTTTCCAATTAATGTTTAACTATTGGTTTACACAGAAAATGTTCGCCATTAATTTTCAGTTTCGGAGCAGGAAACGGCGTTTCAAATTAAATTAAATAATTTAAAAAAAATAATTAAAATTATAATAAGTGTCGACACGGAATCCAGAAACCAAATGAGAACACCTTAACAACTCTAATAGACGTTTAGGAAATAGTTGCGTCGAGAACATGCATTTCCTTAAGCAATGAGTAAGAGAGGAAAGTGGGTTCAGAAGAATCTTAATTACATCTTTGGATAAGATTTAGTCAAGCGGCAGAAGTAGACGGTAGGTAATGGTCGTGTGTGTCGTGTGGCATGGTATAGATGAGATGCTGCGAGCAGTGTCCGGCCAAGAAGTGGTGCAACGAGTCACTCGGTGACGAAACTCCAATATTGGAAGGGTTCGACCTAATTACCCAGAGAAGAACATTTCTCGAGTTCGGTTTCTCGAGGACAAAACCCACTCCATGGCTGACTACTGCGAAATAACGGGAACTGTCCAAATATAACATCAACCATAGTTCCCTTTAACTTCTTCCATTAGATGGAAGGTGCAGAGGCAATTTACTGAGGAAATGCAATTTATTAATAAATGAAGTAACGAGGATCAAAGGGAGTTTAATGACTCGAGTAGATAAGAAGCACAAGGGCTTAAAGTATTGTAACAATGTCAACAAAAATTATTAGAATTAATACATTCTTACATGTATCATGCTGTTGTATAGCTTCATCAGTTCACAGTCAACTCATGATGACCCCCTTAACATGGCTTAAACCAGTTCTAATTTAGACGATTTAACGTCGTTAAAGTAAGTTTTCCCCAATTGTGGTTTGACGATCAAAGATAATTTTTAATTTAGTGTTTTACTCTCTGAACAATAGACACCGTCTTTAATTATAACGATAACTATCTGCTAACTCTATCGCATGTTGAGACTAAATAAATCAGTCAGCTAAAATATGCTAAACATTCCCTTCAGTTCAGCAAGTTTCAAAATTGTAAATTAAACTCACAGAGACAAATTTATGTTTTTTTATTGCCTTTAAATCATAATAGGTAATTGGCTAATTATGTCAGTTAAATACTGTGTGAATAACTAACAGATCTATATTATATACCAGCATATTGACTAATGGGATTTTTTTACATTAAAATAGTTAATCCTTAAAAATAAAACTGATTTTCATATTGGAGTGTTTATTCACTAAGAGTAAGTAGTACAAAACAACTAATTTTGTAGGTAGACAAATAAATCAAATGTACTTCATATTCAGGTTGAAGAGACAGGTGAAAAAACATTTGTTTTTATTTTTTGTCGAAACCCATTAGAGAGCTAGGTAGAAAGACTTGTTACTCAACTGCGCCGAGACGAGAAGACAGTGAGATAAGCCAACTATATGCTGATAAGACAAGATAATAGACAAGTAGACCTGACAAGCCTGCACCTCTCTACTGATAACAGGCCGAGCCACGCTCCTTTATCTTCTATCTGCACAGATATCTATTAATAAAAACATGTCGACAATCCTTTCAATTCTTATAGAGTAAAAAAAACTACATACTAATCATAATAACACAAAACGATGCTGTTATCACTATTTTTGATTGCTTTGTAAAAATGCTCTCTTCAAAAATTTCGTATTTATAATTTCATCAGTTAATTTGGCACGGGGCGGTCAAATAATGATATAATTGGCAACAAAAGAGAATCCCCAGTAATAGAATATAAAAACATTTCCCCAGACAAAATGCACCCTGATAAATATTATAATCGATTTCATCTAAAAATAATTATTCAATTGTACTACATACAACTTATTGTTGTGTTATCGAGGAATGTGTATATAACAAATAACAATCTTTATTTTTTTCTTATTTAAATATGCCTACAGTTCTAACAGTTTCAGATCGACCAATAGAAGTCGATCTTGGCCAGCACGGCCTATGTGATGGCTTTCAATTGGTAAGTGTGGTCCATAATGTAATACCTACTATAAAATAAGAATCTAGGCAAACCATAACATGTAAAAAATATATTTGAAAAAGACCTAATTTGAAGATACTCCAAACTTTGCATTTCACATCTTCTTTCGACTTGACATTCTTCAAAATTAATAACTGATTTCATTGTTACTATGATGATTGCAACTACGAACGTTGAGGTACCAGATTTACGCCGTAAGATTGTAAGTAGTTTATGTCGACTAGCTTCCAGTCGAAGATAAAAGTGTTACTTCAATACAATGCAATTAACATTAGAATTGAAATAGATTAAGAATACGAAGTACGACATTACCATGCATAAGTAGGAGAATGGGAGCACGTAGTAATCATTAGTTGACACGGTTTTGTGTTTAGCTTGTTGATAACACAGAAGAGAGGGGGAAGCCTTCCATGTCAACTCTCTGCAGAGCAACTAATTCAGTTCGATTTGATCAAGGTATGGAGGGCAAAACAAGTTCGTTCACCTCAGGGTTATTCCACTGAAGCCAAGTCCACGGCCCTTCGACTTCACCTCGGCCAACGTAGTCTCCAAGCCTTTTAACTCGAACGTCCTCAATATGTAACTACGAATCGCACTACTATGATATAATCCGAAGCTATGATAGAAGAATCACGTCTCTAGAAATGACATCGTTTTGCTAAAATGTTTAAGTTGTTGACAATATACGCCTATAATTAGTAACAATTAATATTATCATAAAGTGGAAGAAATAAAATAACCCCCACGAACGCCAGGAATGGTTCACACATCACAGCTTTCAAGCCGCGATGGTTTAACTTTAAACTTAAGTTATTTTTACAACAGTCCAGTTTTCTAAAACTTTGAAGACATGATTATCAGTAAAAACAAACTTTACAAACTTAAAAATTTAGCTGAGGGTACAGGACAGACCGGATTTTAAATCAGTGATCAGTCATTACCTGTTAACTGATAGACATTGTTTTTTGACAAAACATTTATTTTGTTTACTTTCAGAGCTTAATTTAATACTTAAAAACTTTCTTATGGGCACATTAATTTGTCAAGGTTTCTTTTCCTTTCATTCGCGTAACACAGTATAGTTGTGTATGTTTTCCAAAAAAACAAAATAATATTATACGGAATGTTTAAAATTATTAGATCTAGAATGAGACTAAGCGACGGGGGTTTCTCAACTCTTTACACGGTGGGTTGTTAGGCAACAGCCCCGCGGCGAATCGCTAATGGAACAAATACTACAGACAGTGTAAAATAAATTAAAATCATATTAGGCATTCGCCAGTTGATCACCGCTATGTAACCTGTCTCTCTCACATTAAATTACCGATGGCTTTATTATTTTGTTTTCCGGCCAATTTTAGACTAGCAAGGGGTAAAGAAGACTCTAGGTCCCTCATAAAACCTTGATTCTTAATGGCGCTAGAGTCAGAGCTAGGTTTCTATAAAACCATGGCCAAACTACATCTCAAGGGCCTCAACGAATTGCTAATATACGTTTTACGAACCCATTATTATCTCGAGTGTATTCCACACTACAAGTTATATTACGTAAATATGATTTAAAAAGCAAATAGATTTTATAGTTGAAGCTATTTCCACGAAATGATTGTAATTTAGTAAGTTCTCTGACAGCTAGTCTAATGAGCAGTGCTAAGCGGTAAAACTATTAATTAATAAATCTTCAGAGAATTGGTAATGACTAAATGCGCAAGCTAGCTTAGATTAAGTTTCTTGTTTAAACAAGTTTAAAGATATGCTCTAGCTAGAGTAGAGAACTGAAAGAAACTGACGTCTCAGTGGCAATAGGCAATACCGGCTCTCTGTTTAAAACTTAATTATCTTCCTCCTCTAACCTCTCTAGTCAATGGTTTGACAGACGCTTTGAAAAAAAAACTACGTCACTAGTAGTATGAACAGCTGATCAGCTGATGTGTAAAAATTTACAATACTTTAGGTTTTTACTAGGGTTGTCAGCCATTGTTAAAAAAAAAAAGAAAACATACCGCCCCAAGTCTTTTTCTAAAGTTTAAAAACCAAACTTGTACGCCAGTTTGGTTTTTCTATAGAGCAAGGTAGTTAGTTGTTAGTTTACTACCCTTAACAATGAGTAAAAGATAATGAAGGGCTCAAAGCTGTACAAACCGTTGACCTGAAACTTGTCAGCTGATTTAAGTATTTAGGGGGCTTGACCAGAGAAATCAGGTAGTTAAGGTCACTGCCCCTTAAAAAAATATCCCCTTATAAAAACTAAGTGGTTTGTTAGGCAACAACCCCGCAGTGAATCGCTAATGGAACAAATACTACGGACAGTGTAAAATAAATTAAAATCATTATATGCATTTGCCGCTGCTATGTAACCGTAACCAGTTCTCTTTAATAAACCATTTATCCTATTAAATAATTACCCTTTAATTTTTCAGTCGGATTTGATTACGTATTAAGTTTCGGTTAAGAGTAGACCACAAGGAATTCATAAAAAGGTGTGAAATTAGGAAAGTTGAGTTTCCACAATTCATGCCTAGATATGGATATCGAAAGTGAATATAATTGATGATAGCGAGGATCGGTCAAAAGTTAAAAATAAAAGTTTTGAATTACCAACGTTTCGGAAAACAAAAGGGCAATTTATTTTTCCAAAGCTTAAATTTACTTTTATTTTTGACTGATTCTCCCTATTTCTATTAATATCATTAATCGTGTTTCAAGTTCCAAAAAAAATTTACAAATATATGACAACGGTCTCAAGTCTCAATGAACATACGATTCGAGGTCTTTCTCAACAACTACTAACATTTTGATAATATAGTGGTAGAGATAGACAGTGTTGGTGAGCCAATGCCGCCCTCTATCAGGGCTTTATCAACAAATATTTCATTATCACCTTAAAATATTCCCACAAACTTTTCAAACAATTATTATTATTATGGTAAACTTGTCATTATCACCGACCTTTTTTATGGTTAATCTCTACATCGTTTTTTTATATATATATAAACATAAAATTATGAAGATAACTACTTTAACAAAAAACCGAAGATAATTATTCCTTATTGGGGTTTAGATAACTATAAGGAGTTTCAGTTATTATTTGTTTCTCAACCAGGATGGCTAACTGATAAGAATAATTAATCAAAACAACTAATAACCATTTAACCATTGTAATTGCATAAAGTTGGCCTAGTTTGGCTTTACTCAAGCCATGAAGGAAGTAAGTACCTAGACAGTGGCGTATCCAGGGGGGGCACAGGGGGCACGTGCCCCCCCCCCCCCCCCCCCCACCCAATAGGGTAAAAAAAGAATACCACCGTATTTTTTTTTTTTTAATCCATATTTTGGATATTTACCTTATATTCAATTTCACCTCAGAAATGCATAAAAGCGCTGTTTTGAGAGGTCATATTTTCAAAAATTTCCCCGGCTCCGGACCCTCCACCATAAATCCCCCACCCAATAATTAACTGCAGACTACGCCCATGACTTACAGTATGATATTGTACTGCAGTAAGCATCAGCAGAACATTTTCTAACGAATACGTTCAAAAACAGTTGTTATTACTTGGGCGGGGAGATTTTTTTTTGTTTATTTGTTGTACACTCTTTTGCAGGGGGGGGGGGGGGGGGGGGAGCTGCTTTGTTGAATAAGTATTTCCCTTTTCTTGTTACCCCTACGAATACCCCCCCCCCCCCCCATCTTAACTGACTTTGAATGTCCCCCCCCCCAGACCTAGCCGTTGGATACGCCACTGTAACTAGATATAGTTATAAGAATTCTAGATCCTAAGCGGGTTAGTTATTATTACTATTACTATCTACAACTATTAATTAATCCCACACCTTAGTTTGTCTGATTGGGTTGCATCCGCGCACACCAGACAAACTGAACTTATATTTTATTTTAACTAACTATAATTATAATTATCATATGTTTCGATCCTTGAAGGGGAGGAAGAAGAAGAAAACTAGTGCTGTTTCATGCTAGATGGCAACGTCTCGGCTACTTGAGCCATTTTCGAGCCTGACATTTTGAGAGCGCGCGTATTGTTCAAAAAATTGGCACTGAGATATTTAGGGATTTTGAGTCGATGGTTGCAAGAATTCATTGTTGCACTTGTTTTGGATTGGTAGACAGATTGGCTATCAAATTGAAAGCAAGGAGTCAAGGCTGTCTTTTATGAAGGAGATGCTTCATAGTTCACTATAGTTTTACGGATAATTTACCATTTACCATCAATAAAATATCAAGGATTTTTAGTTACAATTAATTCGTACCGACTAGTGACCCTAATAATAATTAATAGCTTAAAGATGCCTTATACGTTATAACATGTGTGTTCCTCAATAGAGCAATTGAAGGGTTTTCGAGAAAAAGATTTTATATAAAACTCCTTCTTGAACCACTAAAACCACTACAAATTATAGATTTATCTTGTTTTTACAGGGTATTCATTTTATTAATAATTTTATTTAAAAAAAAAAGTTAAAACAAGCTTTTATTCGTATTTTTTTCAGCAAACCATATCATTTGATAGCCCATATCATGGGCGTGCAAACTAAACGTGTATGCAAAATTTTATTTAATCGGTTGAGGATAACTACTTTAAAATTCAGTTGCAAGATTTGACCCGAGTATACACAAACATTGCAAGTTAAATAAAAGCTTGTAAAAACAATATAAATGAACCAAGAGTTAAGAGTTATTTTTGACAGTATCAATAAATATTATTTAGAAATATGGTTCAGAATAATTGCAAAGTAGATGCACGTAAATTTCATTTAATTTTACTACGTTTTTATTAGCTTGCTTGTTTTTCATTTTACTAGGTTGTTTGTTTGTTTGTTTGTCCAGTACAAATCTTGTAATCGATTTTTAACTAACTTCCCGAGTAGCTAGACATTTGAAACTTTTAGAATAGCTCAGAACACGATGACAATACATTATCTTAATACTTTTAGCTATCTTTCAGCAGAATTTAATTCGTTTTCAGCAAACTTTGCTATCCCATATTTACAATCTTCATTTTGACGTGTTTCAAATTTATGATTTATGACAGCAAATTTAAAAACGTATCTTGTAATTTTTATTCTGAAATATTATTAAATATTATTTTAAACAATAATTTAACACCAACAAAAATAGTTCACACGAAATTTTAATAATAATAAAATATGATAGAACGCCAATATAATAGCTTAGATAAGCTGAAGGAAAGAATTACACAGGTCATTGCCGATATTAACCTTCAGCACGTTAAAACGCTTGTAAAGAATTTAAAAATAGAGTTGCAATTTGCGCAGATGTATAGTAGGAATTGTAGGAAAATGCAACTGTAGGAAGCAAGAGGCAATAAATTTGAATTCTCTATTATTTAGGTTTTTTTTTTCAATACAAAAAAGGGTTGTGATAGTTGGTTCCTAATTACATAGGTGTACATATTAGTATTATAAATTACTTGCAGTGAAATTTAGTAGAAACGTCGTTATTTTTTTATTACTACGTTCACACATCGTTTTGAAAATCGATCTGCTAGTTCAAAACGCCATGTGAACGGAGAACGAAGGATCGTATCGGTTTAAATCCGCTCCACCAAAAATACCTGATCGGAACGGGGGATCGAAAACAAAACGCTCGTATGAACAGGTCGTAGAGGGGATCGAGATGTTAGGTTATTTTACTCTTTTCCTCTTTATTAATTGTTTGTTTTCGTGAGCTTCCGCTTCTTTTTAGGGTTTCGTTGGTAAAACCAAAAAAAGAAACCCTTATAGTTTCGTTCATGTGTCTATCTGTCTGTCTGTCACTCTGTACGGTTCCAATAACTTTGGAATCAAAAGGGATAAAAACATGAAACTTTCCAGTATTAAAGATTGTTTTGACGCACAAATAGGAAAAATATAGCGTACTCAAAATGATCAACTGGTCAAATTCAAAATGGCGGAAAATTCTCGTACGCGAAAATATTATTTTTTTTAAAGTTTTGCGTGGGGTATCAAATGAAAGGTATTGAAGAGTAGATTACAAAAATATAGTTATATATTTTTTATATTTTAACAAGTGTTAACTTATGGATAGTGTTTAATTTTCCGCGCCATTTTGTCAAAAACATTAAAATTTTGCGTGTCCCCCTCCCCCCTCGTTATACTAATTTCACCAACGAAACCCATTTTCACGTGGGACTTCACGCACAACCAATTTCTTTTTTAAACTGCAAAAATGTTTTTAAACAAAAGTTAATACTATAAAGAACCTGTAAAAACTTTTAACAACTTGTAAAAAAAATGTAAAAATTCGCGGACATATTAGGCATCAAAAAAGAAAGTTTTACTCGTGACGTCACCGTTAAGAAATATCGAAAACAAATATTTCGATCACCTGGATTTTTGTTGTGTGAACGTGAACATGTATCGTTTTAAAAACGAATCGGATCCCGAAACGCTTTCATAACGATGTGTGAACGTAGTATAATGTCAGCTGGATATTTGATGAAGCTTTTTATTTTATTTTAAAAAAATAAATATTTTTTTCCCTGTACAATATATATAGTTTATATATATACAGGGTGTCCCGGGTCAGGACCGACAAACATTGGGATGTGATAGTACAGTTAATTTGGAGTAAAAAAAGTTCTATGAACCATGGTCCTATTCTCATTTGTTTTCTAGCTATCTTATTTTTAACTTTTTTTTGTAAAACGTGACTTTGACTTAATAAATTGGCAATATCATTGGAAGTAATTAAGCTAGAATGATAAATGATATACTACCTGAAAGAGCATGAAAAATTCTTAAAGATAAACATCATTTCAGCTATTAAATTTCATTTTTAGTCACACGTTATTACGTTAGAACTTGAAAATAATAAAATTTAATAAAAAAAAGAAAATGTTAGAGCTTGTATAACTACTGTATTGTATTAGATAACTATGGGTGCAAAACTCTTTAAAGTTGGCGCATTTACTAAGCTACAAAACGATATTATTAAATTTAAAATATTGCATCTTAAAGTATCCGAAATAGTGATAAAATTCCAAAAAAACATGTCCTACTGTAAGCTGAGATAGGGTTAGGGGAATGGGAAGTGCCCTGAAAATGCAAATGTCGGGTGATTTTTTTTCTTTTTCTTTTAAGTTGCTTCAGTATAATAAATGGTTAAAGTCAGAGTTTAATCATACTACCCGTGTGGTACCAGTCATGGTACCAATGATACTACAGTCATTGTAAAGTCATAGCACCTGATGAATCTTATAATTATTAAGGGTGTAATAATTTATTTTTATTAGATAATTAATTATTTTTATAATAATAATATTCTTTGTACCATAACCAAAATTGTACTGTATTTATTGAATTATCTTATTACTTTGTTAAAAAAAAAAAAAAAAAAAAAAAAAAAAAAAAAAAAAAAAAAAACATTAAAGATATAGAAAAGTGTAATAATAAAATAAACTGACCTTTTTTTTATTTATAATTAACACTTCTGTAATTACTATAATAAATGTTCAAAATGGTGCCCTCCTTCATTCATACACATCCACAATTTTTAAGCCGAGATTTGCTGCATTTTATGGGAGTCGCTTTTTGGTCATTTATTTGATGAGCTGCTGCTTGTATCCTGTTTATTAGCTCCTCTTAACTGTTAACCGGTATTCTAAACACCAAATCTTTCATCCATCCCCCCCCCCCCCCAAACAGAAATCTAAAGGTGTAATGGCTGGTGACCTGGGTGGCCAAGCAACCGGTTCTCCTCTTCCAATGCACCAATTAGGGTAGTGTTGAATGCAGCAAATTTGTACTTAAAAAATGTCGGATGTGTATTATTAATGAAGAAGGGCACCATTTTGAACATTTATTATAGTAATTACAGAAGTGTTAATTGTAAGTAAAGAAGGTCGGTTTATTATATTATTACACTTTTCTATTTTATTCTTTAATGATTTTTTTTTTTTTTTAACTAAGTAATAAGATAATTCAATTAATAGAGTACAATTTTAGATTAGTTACAAAGATCATTATTATAAAAATAATTAATTATCGTAATAAAAATAAATTATCACACCCTTAATAATAAGATAAGACCCCTTATAAGACTTTATAAGATTCATCAGGTGCTGTACAATGACTGTACTGTAGTATCATTGGTACCATGACTGGTACCACACAGGTACTATGACTAAACTCTGACCTTAACGTATTACATATTATACTGGAGCAACTTAAAAGAAAAAGAAAAAAAATCACCCGACGTTTGCATTTTCAGGGCACTTCCCATTCCCCCAACCCTATCTCAGCTTACAGTATGACATGTTTTTTTTGAATTTCATCACTATTTCGGATACTTCAAGTTGCAATATTTTAAATTTAATAGTATAATTTTGAAGCTTAGTAAATTCGCCAACTTTAAGGAATTTTGCACCCATAGTTATCTAATACAATACAGTAGTTATACAAGCTCTAACATTTTCTTTTTTTTATTAAATCTTATTATTTTCAAGTTCTAACGTATTAACGTGTGACTAAAAATGAAATTTAATAGCTGAAATGATGTTTATCTTTAAGAATTTTTCATGCTCTTTCAGGTGGTATTTCATTTATCATTCTAGCCTAATTACTTTCAATGATATTTCTAATTTATTAAGTCAAAGTCACGTTTTACAAAAAAAAGTTAAAAATAAGATAGCTAGAAAACAAATGAGAATAGGAGCATGCTTCATAGAACTTTTTTTACTCCAAATTAACTGCACTATCACATCCCAAAGTTTGTCGGTCCTGACCCGGGACACCCTGTATATATATATATATATATATATATATATATATATATATATATATATATATATATATATATATATATATATATAAATTTTTAATAGTTTCAGAACAAGCAGGAGGTTCCATACAGAATGACCGTTTTTTCGAAAACCTACAAATAAAGAAATATTTCCCCTTCAATACTCAATAATTATTGTATGAACACACTGAATATGTATCATCTATCTATATCTATCCATTAAAATAAATAAAATAAGTACATAGTATAGCACCAGCTACGATTTAAGAAGTGGGAGAGTTATAAATACTAAAATCATAAAATACCCTAGTAAATACAAGTATGTTTTACTTAAGTTGGCCATACTCATGATGAACAGATAATGATTCACTTCATATAATGGTTCTCTTAAGTTAGTCATACTCATAATGATCATTGTGATAAGAGTCACACAATGACTATCATGATAACTGACCCGTTATCATTCTCCGACGATGATAAACTAGAGTGATCCAAACCAGTCGTAATCACTTATTGCAACAATAAACTGCATGTTGAACAACATTCTACTACAAACAATTAATTTTGTAAAAATAAGTTAGTTTTTATAATATTAAGGTAATCATAAATTGAATTACCCATCATTGACATATAGGCCAGAAATAAAAATGATCAGTCCAACAAACTTGGTCAAAAGATAGTGCATTCCCATCATATCTAATTTATTATTAAACATATTTAAAAATATTTAACAGGTTATTTATTATTTACGCATTTTGTTTTTGATTTCCAGCTAAATGGAGCATTGCAGAGTTGATATTGGTGGAGTTTTAGTTTAACTGTGGGAAACAGAGATAAGAAAGGAAGGCAACATAATGTTTTAATTACAACCAGGTTAAGGAAGTAAAACGTTTATAAATAACTCATAAACAATGCCATGTTTTGACACACCAGTCAATAATGTTGTTATTGTGCTCTGTTGTGTTGTTCTAATTATGTTGTTTATTTTATGTTTGTTTATAACTAACTAACACTGTGGAGCAACTGTAATTCTCGAGTATCTCTGCGTGCTATTGTATAAGTGTATGTATGTTATTCATAGGCTCTTCCATTGTTATAGTTATAGAAATCTGGGCCAATCTTAGTCAAAATGTTTACTCCCCCTGGTCAAAATACTGGAATTGTTTCATCTCACAAAACTCACTCATTTTCAAGATAGCAGTCATTTATAAGGCCGTTATCTTGAAAATGAGCGTATGAGTCACTTATGTGTTACTATTAAAGACCAATTTCCAATTAACCGCTACATATCGGGAAGCGCCCCCAAATTTGGAGTAAAAATTCATTTCTTTCGCCTCGGGGTATGATTTTTCTGAACATGAGTACCAAATTTCGTCAAAATCGGCCCAGTAGTTTAGGCTCCACTCGTCTGCGCAGAAGTCAGACAGACATATTTTAAAAAACAATTTTTTGGACTCAGGGGACCTCAAAACATGTCAATCCAACAAAATCGAATGTTCGCACCAACACAATACTGTCTCTTTATATAAAAAAGTAAAAAGCTGATCAATTTTGTTGTTTTAATTCGCTTCTGGTACGGTGGAGCGAGTTAAGGTCATTGAAACAAATCTAATTATATATTATGAGAAATAGTTGACTTGCTTTAGAGATGCATTCACTATAATGGATTGGATTCAATAGAGCAGAGTTAAATTTAAATACAGATTATACCATCGTCCAATCTATTATGTCCAAGTAGTCTATCTATTCTATACACCGTTCTATCTTTCTTCGGCCTCAACTCCAAATGATATTATGAATAAAAACCATAAGTATATAGTCAAAATATAGATAGAATAGACGTTAACTACGGTTCGGTCTATTTAAGTTGTTCAAATAATATGTTCTATCAAATATTGTTTGGATAGTAAATAATAGTCAGATGTTTGGGCCAGTCTAGTTCAGTTTATCACTCAGCCTATGAATATTCAAGTCAGACCAAACTGCAATTACCAACTGTTTATTGTGTTAAATATACGTGTAAAAGGGGTAGAAGAAAATTGGGTTAGGGTCAGTGCTGGTTATTTGTTGAGTCAAGTCGGTCGGAATCTGGTGCGGACCTAATGGTTAAACAATATTGATTGTGGGTGATATGGTAAGGGCGCTCGATGCTAAAAGAGCCTACCACAGACACAAATCGGTTACCTCAATCTAAAACATTTCAATAAAAGTCTAGCCACTCTATCAATTATTCGCTTGCTTTCTGTCGACCATCTATCCAACTACATATTTTCTTATAATGCGACTGATTTATGTTAAACTTTTACACAAATTTATTTATAATCGCTTACCCTTACCTATTGATTAAGATTAGGTATCTGTAAAAGCGACCGGACTTACCATATGTGAGTATAATAGTGTAAAGAGGAGTTGGAGGTGTGTCGGTGCTTGCTAGAGGGACCACGTGTACAGGAGGGGGCCAGTCCGTCTACAGACTCCGATGGTTGCCAATGGGGAAGGCGAAATAGGAAAGTGGATTTTTTTCGGTAAGGTCGAGACTCGAATTGAGCAATACTTGAGGCACCAGCTGAGCCCCAAACACCTTGACTCTGTTAAAACGCGAGAGGCTACGATTAGCCAACTCCTGGCTGCACCCAGTCACACCGTAACTCTATCTACGGCCGACCGTAATCCGCACACAAACCGTGACCTGAACTAAAGCATTATAAACAGAACTTCGGTGGCGACATCCCTCCAACAACTGCCACCAGCATCCCTGTCAACCTCCACGATTTCTACGGGGGACCACTAGAGATTAACGTTGGATGATCGATTCTTCAGACATTGAATCGGCAAATTTGGCAGAATGGTAAAAGAAATAAGGATAACTAGAGTAGAGTTTAGCTTTACGGTTCAATAAGACTAGTCTTGCAACACTTTACACAAGTAATGATGTTTCCTATTGAACTGCAGCGGGTCTGCACATTCAAGGATGATGTCGAGGATATGTGAGGTAATAATTAGACCAGGCTCCTCCACATACAGCTTGATGCAGTCAAAATAAACTTAATTATTCCCAGAAGGAATTTGAAGAAGTGTTGTTGAATAAAACTCTAGTGTAAACCAAGCGTCGCGCATAGTTTTAATGCACTTACCTTAAGATCTCAGTAAGTATCTAGTAATCTTGGTGCACTTATTAATACCATATTCTGCTTCTTAGTTCAAAAGAAACTCATTAAAAACATAATTTATTATCAGAGTTTTCGCCATGGCAGTAAGATCGAGACTATACAATTAATGTGTCAAGATGTGATGAGGTGCAGTTTTAATCTTAATTACATATTCTTTTTGCATTATGCCACTTGCATTTTGGTCAAAGACAGGTCACTGTCAATTGATCGAATAAAATATATTAAACTTTCAGCTTGAGAATGAGCCAAGGTGAGACGGAAATATCAGCTAAGTAAAATGTTTTTGATTCGACTACTCTCGGATTGTAAGCATGTAATACGATATTCAATTCTAACATTATATAATCTTTGATTACCCTTAAGCACTTAAAATTGTAAATTAAATTGATCAAATAAAGTTTATGGTTAAAGCTGAAGTGGTGTAAAAATCATCTATTAAACATAAACTATTGTGCTGTTTGAGTTTATATGGGCCATACATAGTCAAATCTACAAAGATTGGCAGAAGATCTCAGTGGCGGTAACCTGAGTGACGCAGAAAACAATTATACTGCTGTTAAAGTTATGACTGATTAACTGCAGATTGGCTCCCACTATCGACGTCAATTGTGAATTAAAGCTTCGCTTGATGATGGGCAAGGAAAGAGTCCAGACATTGAGGTGCCGTGGGCACTTACACTTATAATTCGAAGGGGTAGCAGGCCCCACCTCCAGGTGAAAGTATCTCATGGGCCTCGGCCTATCCCCAGAACCTTGCTCTGCCAGTTCCACAAACCACACGATCAGATGTAATAACCCTCTCACACTCGAATTAAGTAGACAGACAATCCCTCAAAAAGAGAGCATTTAATAAGCCGTATCTTTCGGTCCAACCGACAAACACGAAACCCCAGAGGTCACACCATGCTCTCAATAAGTAAGGTCAAATTAGTTCCACATACAAATAAATTCCACAGTGACCATATATACAAGTAAGCAAAAGATAATGGCGTTAAAAATTAAACATTTTCCACAAGGGTTATATATTTTTGTAATCTACTCTTTAATACCTTTCATTTGATACACCACGTAACATTTCTTTTTCTTTAAAAAAAATTGAGTTCGCTATATTTTTCCTGTGTGCGCGTCAAATAGATCTTTAAAAGTGGTAAGTTTCATGTTTTTATCTCTTTAGATTCAAAAGTTACTCAAATTTTTAAGTTGTAGGTAGTATTACAAAACTACGGAAAGATTAAATTTTACTTTAAATCAAATTCTAATTATCAATAACTACGGGAGACATACAGAGAAAAATAGACCCCCGCACCGGGACCCGGCCCCCACTCCACTACCCTCTATTAAACTTATCGTCTTCAACTTCAACTATGACACTCATCATGATTTTCCTAATAATCAATATTTGTTGAAATTCGCTCACTTCTATGATAGAGCCACGCGATGCCTAGTTTTAATGAAGTTCAAGCCTAAGCCCTAGACACAATGTGGTTATTATTTCTGCTTATAATTATAAGCTCCACACAGAAAATATTTAAACCATGAAAAATGGACTTTTATTACCGAACAATAACCTAAAGAATAATGAGTCCCAAACATAATTCATTTTTAGTAACACATATCACATATACATAATACATTGCCAACAATTTTGCAATAGTATTAGAAGTAAGACAATATTTTGATTGAGGCCTTGCACCCTAATAATTCCCAGAATCTGGAGTCAAGCGTTTCGGTTGGCTAATTGAAGGAAGCACGCAGATCAGGCAACTTGAACAACCAACACGTCATGCCATATTATTTAAAAAAGGATCGACGTGGTAAAGAGAGGTGACTCCGTGTTATAAGGTCCGAATAGACAATTTATTGAAGAGGACGGCTGCGAGGGTATGAATTCGACAAACTCAACCTAACCCACTGCCAATACTTCATTCATTTCAATTTAGAGCATATCTAAACTAAAATAAATCCTGTAAAAAACTATGTACCATGACATCAACATTGTCGAGAACATCGTCGTTTTATACGTATTATAATAATAATATATCAGGCTCAACCCTGCTAAATGGCTTAAACAACTTATATGTAACTTAAGTCGCTCTCAGCTGTATAAACAGTATAATTGGCATAATATGTCACATCACTGAGGCAGCTGACCTAGTTGTTTTTATATGGCGATGCTGGGCGAACACCGAGTGAGAATTGAACCCTGACATCCTGCGTGAGAAGCTCAACCGGCAGTAATGAACTACCGGGGACCCCGAGCCTTTTGTAATACGGAATTATTTGTATTTAATTGTCCCGTTTGGCAGTATCCTTTTCTTTGGACATATGTATTTGAATTATTTTACATCTTTAGACGCCAGTATCTTCTGGACTAAAATGTCCCCGAGAAATTTACTTTGAAGTTTTGCTTTTAAAATTAAATTAAATTAAAAATGAGAATCAAATTATAATTATTATTACCTACAGTGAAAAATACACTCCAGCGCCGGGATGTATTTTTCACTGTCTGTTTCCCGTAGTTAATAATAATTATAATTTGATTTAAATTAAAATTTAAACTTTTAAAACTAAAAACTCTTTTTTCCGTAGTATGAAAACTACCAAAAACGTAAAAATTAAAAATGAGGTTACCTAAGCGACTGCTCTCACTCTCACGATAAAGCCTCAGTGCCTAAATTTCTGACTTATATTTCTAACTTAACCACAAGAATACTTCCAATACCCCAACTCCATGTCAGTAATGGTGCCTGGATCCCTTAGCATCAGCTGATGAAGCGTCAGTACTTAAACAGAATTTAGTAACAATAAATAAATAGTAAACAGATAATTTTTCGCTCACTAAGTTCCAAAAAATAATCGTAGAAACTATTAACTTAGTCTGATAGAAACTGCAAAATTAGTCCCAACCGAGAATTTGAAAACCCTTACACAAAACGAAGAAAAACCATGAGAGCAAACATAAATTCAGTTTATAATGGAAAAAAATCGGTTCGAGACAACTCAGACAAACTTTCACATATACGAGTTCATAAATACTTAGCCCCTTGTTTTCCAATTATTAGTTTTCGTCGGTACATATGATTATTATTGAATATTTTATCAAAATAATATCATAAAAATAACTTCTCCTCGGCGGGCGATTGAAGCCGGCCTCTCTCCGTCCGCGTTTAAAGCTATTTTCTCAGGAACTAGATTTTTCCGGGAAAACAGCTTATATAGTTTGACTCGTATTTAAATAGAAAACATTTTTTTTATCAAAATCGTCGGAACGGGTTTCAAGATTTTTTTTTCACGTTTTTTCAGTTTTTGGGAAATTTCAGAGAATTTTAGGGGAAAACGCCCTAGATTTAGAGCTAAAATTCTTTTTAAGATTTCGCCTCGGAGTATGATTTTTTTTGAACATGTATGCCAAATTTCGTCAAAATCGGCCCAGTAGTTTAGGCTCTAAGCGTTTCCACGACAGAGAGACATTTTTTAAAAACCACTTTTTTGGACTCAAGGGACCTCAACACTTGTAAATCCATCAAAATCGAATTTTTGCCTCATCACAAAACTTTCTCTTTATATGAGAAATAAAAAATACAATATTTTTTGCAGACTGGTTTCCAACACCTTATCACATAATAATTGGACCATGATATCTAAATAATTGTAAGCCTTATCACAATAAAACATACGCTCCGAATACAAAGCCGATTGAAAATACTGGCGACACGCAGTAGATTATAATTCAAGATAATATAGCAGACATATTTCTATACAACAAGTCGAATTAATAACGTCTATGCTATTTTTTTATTATAATGTGGTAGATTTAATCGAAAATAAATACAAATATATCGAATTAAACGTCCATATTGATTGGATTGAATGACTAAGCGAGGGTTCATCTCTTCCTCAACTTTGAGCGAAATATTAAAATACTTCAAAGGAAATAATAAGTATGTGTATGCATTTGTTTGGTTTTAGTTTCATAATATTGTTTTTGAAGCTACTATTCGTGTTTATGTGAGAGAAGTGTATAAATTGGAGACGAGAAAATGTACAAATGTAAGAACAGAAAGAAATAAGAGACATCTGGAAACCAAAGAGTTCCTTCTCGCTACAGTTTGCTCTTTTATTTCTACTAATAACGATAACGAAACAAAGAAATATGGAGGAGATGAAAACGACACTGGTAAACTGGTAGCAAAGTGGAGGGGGCAGCCTCTCAATAACGACAGTCAGAGTGCCGAGTCTGTAATGAAAACCTAGAACGAGGTATATTTAACTGTGTGAGGTTGGCAATAAGCTTCGGAGCATTCTTTGTTTGTTTACAGGCTGGCACAGCTGTGAGAGAGACGCGTGTGTGTGTGAGGGGTATTTAAAAAAAGGTCGAGATGGAGGGGGGCGTGTGCGTGTGGTTGTATCGGCAGGGGGTGCGCAGGCTTTTAAAGGAGTGCGCGCTGTGGGTGTGTGGGTCGTTGAGCGCACTCTGTCCCACATACACCTCTACTTGGATGTAAGCACTCCGTCAGCAGTGTGAGTGTGTCGGATGTATATAAGGTCAGCTGATTGGATGTGTGTGTGCGAGGTCGATACAGAGGAGCCCGCTCTCTCTCGTCAGCTGACTGTATAGCCGGATCAGCTGGGTCCGAGCGTGACGTCACGCTGCCATGCAGGCTAGGCATACCCTTCACAGCTACTTAAGGCCCTCCCCACTTATATACATACATATATATATAGCTGTTCTTACAAACTTTTTTACTTTCCCAAGAAGCCAAAACACAATCCTAAACTAGGTTATAGCCTACAAAGAGCAAAACTACCGTAATAAAAATAAGTTCATGTATTAACTATCAACAACACTACAATATATTTAACTAAAAACCAAAACATTTTTACACTATAATGATATAACTATACTTTGTACGCCTTCTCTTTCTTCCTCAAGCAATACCTCTATTTCACCTTTTAACAAAATCGATTGGATAAAATTAGACCTGTTTTCATTATTAAGGTGCTCCATGTGAAATTGATATATGATATACTTACGGCCATTAAGCCTAAGCCTGGTTTACACAAGTATACTTGGTCCAAGTAACCGATCAAATCCACTTGGTCCAAGTGATTGTGGAACTTTGATACACTATCAAGATCAAGTAAATAATCTGTTCAAATACAGGTTAAGATAGATTGTGTGAAATAATTTTCCCTCAAGAACTTTCCACTTTTTTTAAGTTTAAAATATATATGAGTACTCTTAAACTGAAATTGGTGATGATATATTATAACCTTCTTGTAAAAAAAAACCAGCACAACCTCACCTCTTTGTCATTTTCAGCTCATTCTCATAATTTGTCAGGTTGGAACAATTTTAGTATTTGTAAAATCTCTACTTAGTGCATTTGAAATCCCTGACCAGGATGACCGAGAAGTAACCGGTGTGTCTGGAAAGACCAACCTAAACAACTAACCACGTTCGTTGATTTTGTGGTAGACCTGAGCCGTTGCTTCGAACGAGTCCAGAATATGGTTAGTTCGCTTAGTTTACCATAACGTTACCTTCGTAGCAATTAATTCACAATTTGAAAGCATTTTTACTAGCCACCATGCCACCAAATTCACCATGACACAAACCATTTACCAACGGCCGGTCGACCAGTTATTGATTCTGAATGGACCCTTAGATAAAAAAAAGTTGGGCTCTGTAAAACTCAAGTTGGACGTCCAAGTGGACTTAGATACCCTGTTTACACAGTCCAAGAAGCGTCAAAATTGAGTCCAAGCATACTTTGACCAAGTAAACCTAGCTTTATCAGTAAACAGCAATGGCCAACGTAGAGTAATAAATAAGTTGTTCTTACCATGAAACAAAATACATTTTTAAAGTGTGAGTATCTGATGGAGTTGTCAATATCTCACATTATTGACATACACAATAATTGTCAACTGTGCTTAAAAAAAACTCATAGTGTGCTTTGAGTTTTATGGTTAAAAGTAAAAACAATTATGCAGTTGTTTCTACTGAGAACTTTACTACTTTATCGAAAATCACCACTGCATTATTACTCATTAGGTCTTGTGCTTTTTTGGTATTTTTTTTTACAATAAACTGATAAATTTAAACACACCATCCTTACTTCAGTTTTCTACAGCATTAAATTTGCATTAAAATAAAATTATGGTCAAAAGATTTTAAATACTTAGGTTTAAACAAAAGAGAAAACATGTTTGTCAAGAGGTCACAGAAAATTAATTATGAAGATTATATTAATATTTAATGCTTACATCCTTACTTTAAAAAAAGTAATTTTGTACATACATTAAAAATAACAAAAACATGAAGTGTCAATTTTATAAATGTAAGTAAGTACACTTTATACTATAAAAAATGCCCTTTTGTAAGGAAAAAGATATATTTAGCTATAAGTGTTTATTTATAAATATTGAGTGTAAAATGTTAACGAAGAGGAAGGGAGAGGTTCAAGAGTAGAGCACTCTCCAACTCTTGGTTCGATTTTCCCTTTAATTAAGCTCCATGACACTGCTCCTCTTGCTTCGCTCCTCTTAAAACTTCTAATTGGAAAAGCACAGCCGATTTAATACTGACTTGTTTCAGCCAAAATATTCTACGTCTGGTTTATACCAAGTAAAAAGTATTTTTAACTGCAAAGATTACATTTTAATCGTCAAAACACAATGAAAATGTTTCGACAAGGAATTTAACTTTAAATAACCCCACTTAGAGTAAGTATAGTTCGTAGGCTTCCGTGGTTAGAATTATAATGAAGTTCTAGGTCTTTCGGTGGTAACCGCATCTCGAAGGGTGTTCGTCCCAATGTTTTGCTCCTAATACTAGAAGCATCTTAAGGGTTGTTCATGGTGTCCTAGATGTAAGACAGATGTGAACTGGATAAATAGATGAACAGGGAACAGATGTGACAGTTCACATCTCTCTGGTATCTTACACCTAGGACACCATGAACACCACTGAAGATGTGTAGGTGAAGGAATTAAGGCCATCTTTTAGACCCATTTTACGCCCCGTGGTGGAGAGTTCCCGTTACTTCACAAATCGTACATTTGTACATTGTACCACCGAAGCGAGTATGGTGTGATCATTAGTAAGCTAAATAAGTGTGCGTCAAAGCGTGGGGGAAGAGTGCCCCATAGGGGGTGTTCCTGGCCCTACACTGTCCGCGATTCATAGATGCAATTTAGAGTATCACGGCACGGGATCGAACCCACGACCTTAAGTCGCCTCGACTTATTGATAGCTGGGCGAGCGCCTTAAGCCCCTTGGCCACGCTGCCTCCCCTCTTTATTACTAAATACACACTTATAATTCTATTTTATGTCTGTCAATTTAATATTATTTTTTTATCATCTACATATTACTGCAATAGTGCTACTGAAACTGAATATACTCAGTACACTACACACAAATTTCACATTATAAGGGATGTTCCCTTCCCTTAGGTACTTGCCCCCAGCACAATTCCAGGGAAAGAGGACATTGTTTCTGTGATAATACTCATCAGGATGGAGCCTAGCAACACTATTTTAGAAACAATCCCGCCCTCACTAGCTACTGCATCAGTGATAGTTGATCTTTGTTAAGTGGCCAAGGTAGGGAACCTTCCCTACATGAATTTTCATGTTACTAAATTTTTTAACATTTTGAGGTGCAGTATATTCTAAGGACAAGTGATTTAAAATGTTTGAAAATTGGAAAAAAATAAGAGAGGGAGGATATGAGACTAGAATACTCAGTGCATTCATCAACTAAATTATACTTGAGTGAGGTCCAAGCTACACAGTAACACTAGAATAGTAAGAACAGACAAACTAACAACAGTGAGCGACCTTGCCTCGTGACATCACCTTAATTACCAACCAACCTAATTGATAACACTGCACCAACCACATACTGCTATTTTACCTAACAATAGTTCCGTTATCTACAACTGTCCTACCATTTATATTTATCTGATAACCTGCATTACCCACGACACTCTCTGTTACACAATTTCTGTTAGCCATCAAAATAGAAAATTTCAAATTTCTAGCTCATATAGTTTACCCATGAAACAAACTCTGAAGCTCAGCACTTCATCTTTAAGCTTTAAAGATGAAAGCTTAAAGCTAAAGGATAAAAATATTAATTTTACTCTCTCACTCCTAATATTATTTGAAAAGAAACAGTGTCTACTACCTACCTAGCTGCACATAAAATTGACCGAACAATATTTAATCTACAGTAACTGAGTAAATCATCAATTTATTGAAGGTAGTAGTACACTTTGTTCACATCTACACAATATCATAAAAATAATTCCTGCTCAACTGAATGATAGCCTGTAGTAAACCTAGTAACTATATTCTGCTGCCTTATTATCTTCCATTACTTTTAATTCAGTATTAAGATTATCAATAAAACCTCTTGAAAAACAAAACTGATCAGTGTATCTAAAAAATAAATCAAAAACACAATAGCCAATCTTTGTTACAGATGACTTGTTTAGGCCACTATAACGTCTAATTATGACCACTAAAACTTGAGATAAGTTTACTAGTAGAGTCCCGCTAATCCGGGTTTAACGGGACCGATCCCAGTCCGGATTACCGAAAGTCCGGATTAAATGGAATCAGTTTTAATGTGTCTGTAGAACAAGCTTTAGTAGAGTAAAACTATTAAAATCGAGGTTTTTATCGTAAAAATTACTTCTATTAGTCTCCAAAACATGCTTGTACAATGTAGGTCCACTATTTAAGTTAAGAGCTGTTCTGTCACAGTCATGTCAAATATCAAATGAATTAAAATAAAATGACAATCTATTACGCAGGTGGCAGGTATAGAAGGGACTTCCTGAGAAACAGGCTGAGTTCCGATATGAAATTCGAGGAGCGATAATCATTTCACAAAAAGTTGAGACATTAGACATTGTTGGCTTGGCAAAATTTCATGGAACTGGGTTGAGCCGCCACTACATGTTTCTTAAAACCCTTCCCCGTCTGTCACATATAATTGTACTTCCTGGAATACACTTCCTTTATATCTTCCGCCCCTACATTTCTATGGAACCGAAACAGATTTATCCATGTTCTTACTTATTCTTAAATCTGTTAATTTTTAACAAAATACCGGGTATTCCCCGTGTTAGAACGTTGGAATATACACCTGTAAACTATACTTGGAACAATTTTATACATTTTAATAGACAATAAAAGCAGAAACTCCAATTATCTTAACAATTAATAAATCTTAATAGGCCCTGGTTCCAATTTATACATAGTTTTTGGTCTGTCCGGATTATACGGATGTCCGGACAACGGGGTCCGGATAAACGAGACTCTACTGTAGTTACATAGTTGAGTTACTAACGTAGTTAAATAATTGAATGTAAGCAATTATGGCTTAAAGTTGAAGGAGTTCTGGTAGTGACTGCATAATGAAGAGAAATGAGAGTGCCGACATCTCACACCCAATGTTAGGAATGTCTTTTGTTCTAAGAAAGTAACAATGTTAACTGTTATAAGTGAAGAAAAACATGTACTCCACTGTAGGCGTTTCCAACACTAGGAGCAAAACGTCAGGACCTAAACCCTTCATTACACGGTCACTACTGGAACAAGTAAACATCAAATTGAAACCAACAACAAAATCCTATGTAGTAATATACTATTATAAACAAATCGAATTCACTGTATTGTTTTAATTATTAAATTGGTATGGAGCATGTATTGTTTCTTTAAGAATCTAACCCTGTGTTCAAGTTCGGTTCCATACCCTTTGGGCTTCTCAAATGCACAGTTGTTTGTCTAAATGAGTTTAATTATAAGTAAATGAGATTAAGAAAACATCAGTGAAGACAAATAAATTAGGTAAAAAAAAGTTGGAGTTAAGATGTAGATGGTTACCTGTTAAGATGCAGAGGCTATGAAAAGAGATTCATAACTGAACAGTGGAATAGTTTGGTCTCAAGGCGACCCGGCAGGCAGCAACTCTCACTCACCCGATTATCTTCCTTTCTACAAACAAACAAAAATCACAGTGTTATCACACAAACAACTATATATATTACGTTTTTTTTTACTGGGATTGCCATTAAAATCCGGAGGATTGTGATGGCAATCCCAGGAATATAGGCAAGTTAGGAGCACAAAAATTTGAGATTACTGCAGGGTTTAAAAGTAGGATATGAGATTGTAGGGATCCTGGAAGGATCTTTGACTTCCCCAGGAGATTCCTTCTCGGGCATTCCTTACTTATTACCCTTTGATATTACAATGATTTAAAGCTGGCAAGGTTTTGATGCAATTAAGGAAGCCCTTCTTCTAGGAAATCACCTTTTCAGCACATATTTGGATGAAAAAAGTATTAGAATAGGGAATAAGGCATAGTAAACAGAACAGAGGGATGCTAGAAGGCTGGAAATTGGTGACAAAATGCTAACAAGGAACTGCAGAAAATATAGGAAGTAAGTTCAGTTGAAATAACCTGACGGGAATTTATCTACAAGCTTAAGACGGATACATAAAAATTTAGAGAAGATAAATAGAAAAAATTATAAGGCTGTGAATGAGGGGAGGGGGAGTTAAATGTATAGGCTATTTAAGTATTATTCAATAAGCGAAAGTTAAAACAGGTAGTTAGTTCAAATTCGCACATCACAAGAAGAAGTGTGATTTTATTATTCACTATCATTGAGTTATCCAAAAACTTTTATACAGCTTTTAAAAGTTTTAACTTATTTCTTCTTCTGAACTTACCGAAGGTAACAGAAGCTATGTGATCGTCCTGAAGAACAAACATTTTTTATGTCTCCCGTTTCAAAAATTTCAAGGCAGAAATCAGTTTCAGAAATGAGGGAACATTTTTAGTTCCGTGACGACTGTCTGTCGCTCAATTTTTGCGAAACTACTCGTCGTCGATTTTATTAAAATTTGGATGGTAGGTCATAATTAGCCCATTTGTCTCTTCCACATGGGCACACACATACATTTATTTACACCTATATCTTCCAAAGTAGATGCATGATTTGCACTCTTAAAATATTGCTAAATTGATACTTTAATTCATGTAAAAAGTCAAAACAATTTTTACAGTTTTAAAAAAATTGGGGGGAAAGTTAAATAAATATGTCGAGGGGAGCCAGCGTGGCAGAGGCGCTCGCCCAGCTATCAATTAATTGAGGGAAATCAATATTGAGGGTTCGATCCCGTGCCATGATGCTCAGATTTAAATAGCTCACTGATGACCACACCATACCTGCTTTGGTGGTACAATGTACAGGTATGATGTGGGAAGTGGCTGGAACTCTCCACCACAGGGTTAGTAAAATGGGCCCACTGTGGCCTGACTGCTAGGTTCAAACAAGTAGTTCCTCCTACTCGTCTAACCACTACTACTACTCGATAACAAGTGTCTCACGGGGAATAGGGAAACAGTCTTGTTATCGAGGTGCCCTTTTTGTTGAGGGTCGTGTTATCAAGGTTATTTTGGCTATCAGTCGTGTTATCGAGGTTAATGGGAGGGGTTTTCAAGTCTAGAATTGTTCAAGGTCGACCCATTCCTGTATAGAGACGCGTTATAGAGGTTGACTTCTTAAAACGACTTGTTATACAGGTTCTGAGTTACGTTGTGAATTGGAAAAAATCCGTGTTATAGAGGTCGTTTGGATAATAATAGTCGTGTTATAGAGGTTAATTTAACATTATGTGTTATGGCAATCGCAAGGGGAATTGAAAATTGCACTTATAATTGAGGTTGTCATGTTATTGAGGGTCATGTAAGCGAGGTTCTACTGTATAGGTTGTAAGAGCATAAAATCAATAACATAACGAAAAAATTTAGGAAAAGTAGTTAATAAGAAAAGGAGTTACAATGATAGTAGTATTACAATTAGAATTGTTTCTAACAGTGTGGGAAAAGCAAAACAAAAAAAGTTGAGGACAGCCAGTGAGAGCTCGAGGTTTTGACATCTAGAAGATAGAAATAAGTAGGCAAACAAAAATGTCACTGAATAACTGCCAAGTAGAATTAGAATTAGAATAGATTGGCCAACCTGAGCTGTCAGAATCAATTCAAATTGTAATACTACTGTGTTGGAGGAGTGTGAAATCGGAGGTTATAAAAAAGACAGAGAATCAACTTTACCAAGCTCAATTCCTCCCTCCTCTACTAACAACTATCCAACTCTACTTCCACATCTATCTAACTCCTATCAATTTACAAACAACTTAATTAATTTTTTAAGGCCCCCTGATTTAAAGCATAAGCTAAACTTAGCCTTATGACCTCCTAAAGCCCTCCTCCTGGTAATGTTCAACAAATGGGGACTCCAAACTATGGGCCATGTGCCGGATCCGTACCATGAGACATTTTTATCCGGCCCACCGCACCACAAAAGAAGGTAACAAATGAACCTAAACGATGCAAATTTGTAAGTTATCCATAGTCAAATGTCATTTCAAACATTAACCGGCCCTTCAACCATAAAGATTGGAGAGCCCTCTTCTACAAATTAGAGACCTAGGTATTGATCAGAAAAGCGGTTAGTAAAATCAAATTGGCTAAAAAAAAAAAAAAGGAATGGATCTATAGATGTAGCATTATATATTTTAGCATATATAAATATGAAGACAAGCAAGCAAATAAGTAAGAGCAAACACAACATTGGAAGATACCAAGAAAAAAAATAAGAGTAAGAAAGAGTGGAAGAGGGTAGGTCCCATAACTCAAGAAAGATGATGATAGGGCAGTATCTTTGAGAGAAGGCAAGGAAAACTACCGGCTTGAAGAGATAAAAAAATGAACAAGTGTTGAGAAGGGAAATCAGCCAAAGAATGCTATGCTGTTATTTATAATATTCATTTTATTAAGAAAGGACTCAGAGAGGTTTAAAATCAACCCTTGCATCACAACAAGAGCACCAACCAACAATTCATAATGGTTGTGTTTTCGGCTTGAAGAGATATAGAAATGAACAAGTATTGAGAAGGGAAATCAGGCAAAGAATGTTATTCTGTTATGTACACTATTATTTTATTGAGAGAGGTCCGCAATCAATTCTAGCAGTAAAACAAGAGCCAACCAACAATTCAAAATGGTTGCTTTCACCTTATGCAAATGTGAAATTCTCATGTTTATTGTTTATTTGAACTACAATAAATGGAAAATAGACTGCCCACATACCTGATAATTAGCTGTTATTAGTACAGTAGAGTCTCGCTTATCCGGACATCCGTATAATCCGGACGGGCCAAAAACTATGTACAAATTGGAACCAGAGCCTGTTCAGATTTATGAATAATTAAGATAATTGGAGTTTCTACTTTTATTGTCTATTAAAAATGTATAAAATTGTTCCTAGTATAGTTTACAGGTGTATATTCCAACGTACTAACACGAGGAATACCCGGTATTTTTGTTAAAAATAAACAGATTTAGAATAATTAGGAATAAGTAAGAACATCGATAAATCTGTTTCGGTTCCATAGAAATGTAAGGGGTGGAAGATATAAAGGTAGTGTATTCCAATAAATACAATTTTATGTGACTGAGATGGGGAGAGGGTTTTGAAACATATAGCGGCGGCTCAACGCAGTTCCAAGAAATTTCGTCAAGCCGCCAATGTCTAATGTCTCGTAATGATTATCGTTCCTCGAATTTCATATCGGAACACAGGAAGTTCTTCTCAGGAAGTCCCTTCTATACCTGACACCTGCGTAATAGTTGTCGTTTTATTTTAATTCATTTGATATTCGGACTGGTGACAGAACAGCTCTTAACTTAAATAGTCGACCTACGTTGTACAAGCATGTTTTGGAGACTAATAAAAGTAATTTTTACGATAAAAACATCGATTTTAATAGTTTTACCCTACTAAAACTTGTTTTACAGACATTTTAAAACTGGTTCCGTTTAATCCGGACTTTCGGTAATCCGGACTGGGTCCGGTCCCGTCAAACCCGGATTAGCGAGACTCTACTGTACTTTAACTTTGCCTAATAGCTAAGAAACCCACTTAAGTGGATTAATACTAATCAGCTCATCAAGGTCTGAATTTAATATATTTGTGCTTTCTTTAGCAATAATAGATTTACTCTTCCAGTCAAATTAATTATTTAAATTTGTAAGTAATTTTAATTGTTTAAACACTTGGTAGTTGAAAGGTTGATCCCAACCAAGAGGCTTGTATGTTAAAATCCCGATTTACTGATCTCATATACTAACTTATCAGTAGTTTAGTAAGATATTCTATCTGATATTCTTGAGGTTAGATTTGTAATAAATTTTATATAATAAATATTTTATATCTGAAAACTAAAGACTTTTACTTCCAACCTAAACTTCATAATAAAAATACTTCTGACTTGGGTTATTCGGATGATTCCAAAGAACGGGCAAGGATGAAAACTCTTGGAGACACGAGAGGAAGGTCTCTTAAACATGCCCTGAATGGAAATTATTTTGGTTAACCTCTACGCATAGCAGTAAACAAGGATACAACTAAATAAATAAGTAAGATTGATTATCAGTGAATTAAATATAAAACAGAGAAAGATCAAATTCTAGAGATAAAAAATACCAAGTTAAAATTAAAAGAAACAACAATAACAACACTTGCAACAAATAAGCATGTTATTGTCCAAGTTGTTTATCGTTTGCTTAATGATCTGCAATAAAGGAATAGTCTTCGGCACATGTATCTCTAACTTGGCTCAATACCATGGTATTTAGATAAATGCATTACCATCTTAAACTACCTATTAAAAAGTTAAAATTAGTAATTTAAAAGATAATTGACAACTGAAATGCTTCATGCTTCACTCAATTTGGCCAGGATTCACAAAATCTCTGACACTGTCTCATCTGGAAGAACTCTCTAGATTAATTATAGCGCACTCATAGCAGGATAAACAGTCAGGGTTTCAGTTTAGGTCTCATTTGACAAAATGGCTTCTACACGGGATGCGATCAATAGCAGTGGTCGGTTTGTTACTTGCTAGAAACAAGCATAAATAAAGAAATATCTTGATGTCATAGAGTTCATCCCTCCTCTTATTTGGTATTTTTCTTTTGTTTGTGAAATAAAAGAAAGCTAACTTCAAAATTTGTAGGTTCTAGTGCGATTGGTTCCAGAGATATGGTCATGTCCAAATTTACATATAAACAGCCCCAGATTGAAAAAATATTTGTAATAAAAGCCTAGAAACGAAGAGGAAGCTACCAAAAAATTGCAATGTTCTAGTGAAACAGAACACCTAGTGGACAGGCTCCAGAGGTATCACTTTCATAGCCGCCATCATGAATCAAGATGGCAGATTGTAGTGAGCACCTAGAGGGTAAGAGAAACTTCCATGCAAAATTTAAATTTTAAGTGTTTTCAAAACCTTTTTAGCCCGTGGCACACCATAAGAAAGTAGCTATTTGTCGCAGCACACCTATTATATTTTAATCAGGTCTGGCGACAGCCATTTTGGGCCCCATGTCTCTAGGTCTCCCCCTTTAAACGAGGGTAGAGGGGGGTTCAACAGCTGTTCTCTGCAGATGACACACTAAAGTGTAGGTAACATTCAACAATTTTGAAGTAAAGCCAAAAGAGAAATTCGTTTTATGATAATGTGAATAGTTTGGATTTTAATCTGGATTCCGCGGCACACCTAGCCAGTCTCACGGCACACAGTTTAGGAAACCCTGCTTTATCTATTGCTCTTCAAGAGACACGGTGAAAGATGTCAGTTAAAAAGTGGTATCTTTAGCTTTTATATATGTACCTAGCAAAATATATAAATCATAGATAGACAATAATTATTTATAATATGATAATTATAATTAGATAGGTATATTATAAATAGCTCCGGTTTACCTGTACAGGTCCACCTGTCAAGTATACCGGAATGTGTATGGCCGGCTTTAGACTGACTGAAACCTAAGCTACTGATGACTACTGACTACACAATATGAGATTTCAGATAGAGTTGGCAAAAGACCAAAGGTTGACTTAAGTTTTCTCTTATCTTAGACCAATTTCTCAACTTTCAGACTAGTTAATGAGTGGCCATAATAAATTAACTAATCAATATCACTTGAGTAAATCCCACATAAAAACAAATGACAACTTATGAGTCCTGCAATTTCCCCATCTGCTAATGAGCCATTGACAATAAATTTGCAAAAATGTAAATTTCATATCATACAACAATTTGTTTAACAGAACTAAATTGTGTTTTGTGTTGGCATATAATATATGTGTACATCAATACATTACATCAGGCAAGATTGATTCTAATCACTCAAAAAAAGCTTACATGCACAAAAAAAAGTAAAAGAGTAAGACTAGAAAAAGAAACAAGATGACAGACTGTGACTGAGTCACTCACTTGATGAGGTCATTGCCTTTCAAATCATCACCTCACAAACCGATGATCAAACAGGTCTTAATTAAAAATTAGATAGGTACCTTCAGTTGACAATAAAACCAATTAAAATGATACAATAAACCACATACAATAATTTTTATTCAGGGTAAGTTGCTTAACATGTCGGTTGCACCAACTCAGGTTTATTTATACAGTTCATGAAAGAACTATTTATAAGACTTAGGTTAAAATAAAAAGAGAAATGTGACCGGGGGAGGAGAGGTGAGTTTGTGCAGAGAAGTACTTCAAGGACAGGCTACAAGGTCAGTGAAAGAGGTTTCTTCCCAACAGGTATCCTTCCACAAACCTAACCCTTCTACCTGCACAACTTTAACTTGCAAGACAAAATCCAAATCTCTTGCCATACAAATATCTAGTTCTACAATAGACAATTGGTTTACAAAGAATTTTGTAAAAAAAATATTTTGGCAACATGAGCTTATATGATTATCATCACCTTCTGATGGGCATCAGAAAGTTATAAGTTATAATATATAAAAAATCGGTCCGAGGCAACTCAGATAAACTTTCTCATATACGAGTTCATTATTATTTAGCCCAGTGTTTTCCATTTATTAGTTTTCGTATGTACATTTAATTATTATTGAACATTTCATCAAAATGTATCATAAAAATAACATCTCCTGGGCAGGGAATCGAACCCGGGCTCTCTCCATCCGTGTTGTAAGCTTTTTACTCAGGAACTAGTTTTTCCCGGAAAAACGGCTTATATTGTTAGATTCATATTTAAATGGGCTATATTTTAGAATTTTTTAATCAAAATTGTCGGAACCGTTTTTGGGGGGTAACGCCCCCAAATTTGGAGCTAAAATTCGTTTCTCGATTTCACCTTAGGGTATGATTTTTCTGAACATGTGTGCCAACTTTCGTCAAAATCGGCCCAGTAGTTTAGGCTCCAGGCGTCTGCACAGACAGACGACAGACAGACAGACATTTTTTAAAAACCACTTTTTTGGACTCAAGGGACCTCAAAACATGTAAATCTATCAAAATCTCAAAATAGAATTTTTGCGCCATCACAATACTTTCTCTTTATATGAGAAAGTAAAAAGCAGAATATAATAAGAAACCATTCTATACGCAAGTTAAATCTTATCCGTTACAAAATAAGATACTAACTAAAACACTATATAATTACATCCAACATTTTGTATTGAGAGGAAACAATTATGATTGGACTCATTGAGCAAAGTGTTAGGCAGAAATAACTTTAGCAGCCAACACTGAGAGATGGGGTTAAAGGAGGTTAACAAACAGGCAGATGAGCTAGCCAGGCCGGGTGGCAGTGTAACTGCTGCTGCCCTAAGCAACAACAACACAAACTAGAACAACAAACGGTACTTGTTAATTAAGCGCCCTCCCCCTGAAAATCGCCACCACTTCTAACCACCTCTCTTTTCATTGGGAAAGTGGTTGGCTGGTGGCGATTTTCAACGGGAGGGCGCTTAATTAACAAGTGCCCAACAAACTTTTAGAACTTAACATGTGGTCTTGTAATATTAACACTAGATCTGTAACCTCTCATGGTTGGTGAGTAGCTGAGTGGAATTACAAACTCTTGCCGCCTGAAACAAAGGAGGAAATACTAAAGGTAATGGTTGGAATACCAGGGAGGTGGAGTTTCAAGCTGATGATCATATCAAATAGTTGAGAAATTACTGATTCCCTCCCATCCTGTATTAAACAAGACGAAGTCAGGTTTGCTCAATGGATCGACCTATATGGTATATGTCTTTGGATTAAGCCCAAAGATCCTTCAGGCTAAATTTAGGTTTAACTATCTCAGATATTAGAAAAAAAGTAGCACTGCTAGGTTTGATTCAAACTTCTACTCATCAGCTATAAGTTCAGCATCAGCATAATTCTTGAAAGGCACACCTTTGCAATGTGATTATTCACTTAGGAATAAAAAAGGAATAAAATAATAAAGGGACTTTAATAAGGGACTTTTAATAATATTAAAGGGACTCCAATTAAGCTGTTGGTATTTTGAGAATGCTTAGGGAATAGAAGGGCTGGTAGGGGACAAGTTCAAAGAAAACAAACCTGCAATCAACTGTCAAATGGCAAGGATGAGCAGGGTGTATAAGAGCAATTGGTAGGGAATGAAAATATTTTATTCAAATAGCAATGACCAGTGATGAGGATCTCTTGCAACAATTCACCCCCTCTTTTACCCCATTACCTAAGCTTCAAGTTTTTGTAATTAGATGAAAGTATTTACAAATGGTATCTAATAAGTGTGCATACTTAAAGGTAAATAATATGTCAGCATGTCACCATTCTCAGAGCTATATCCCCCCCCCCCAACTCTAGTCTCTGCAATGATACTATCTCAACTGATATCGCAAGTTAAGACATAACAGAACACTGAACAAAGGAGATGTATATCCACTTCGATTACTTATACATGGTGGAGTTAGAAAAGAGACAAAATTAAAAGAAATTCTTTTTAGATTTTGGATTAGTTTAGAGGGACTAAAGTAAGTCTTTTCTTCCCTGAAGTCAAAAGTAGGGAGAAAAAGTAAAAGTAGGGCGAAAAAGAAGGATTGCCAACTTAATTATTTTATAAATAGTAGAGAATGAATGGCTAATATAATGAACTTGTTTAAATCAGGTGGGCAACACTGCTTTTTCGACCTTGTTTATCATTGTTTATAACCTGCATCTAAATAACCTTCTATTTGAGTTTAATTCCAATTCTTGTTTGGTTTAATATTGAATCTCCTATATCTGCTAAAAAAGTTCTAACAATTATTGTTATTTATTCGTTGTTATCTCCCTCGGCTGCACCTCGGGAGCTAATTAGCGTTATTCCCATGGCTGTGCCTCAGGATTTAGGAACCATGGTTCCTTTGGCTTCGCCTCAAGGACCAACTTTTTTCGGTCCGGAAATAATGGCTTACTTTACTCCTTAAGTGCATAACATAAATAACTATTTTGTATTATTAAAGCGGGTGTCTTGCAATAAATATGTATTGAATATTGAAAAAATGTTAATCATGATGAGTTGATAGTTAAAGAGGATGGTTGTAGAGTAGTAGAGTGAGGGAGCAGGACTGTTCCTTAACCCTCATAACCCCGGCCTATTCAATTTAAAATATTATAAAATACGTCACTTCAATACACAAAAACTTCTGCTTGTATCAGGTTGAAATTTTACATGCCTGTTTCAATTGTACTATGGATGATGTGTATGAAGTTTTATTAAAATCGTTACCTTAGAATGTAAGATATCAGTAAAAATGTTTTCTCTATTTATAAAGTTTAGGTACGCTTTAATAAATTTATCGATCTTTAACACTTCATAGGGGTGTCATTGTGTAATTATTTAAATAGCTGTTTGTCTCTTTAAAATAGATGAAGTTAGAATTTTTTCCGTCCTAAAATTCTAATTTTACATTTGAAGCTTACATTTACGGGAGGCTTAGGAGGATAACGTTGTCCAACAGACTCGTCCTAGGCATTGGTGAAATTAACATGTGTACCAAATTTCAACTAAATTGGTCACATTTTACTCAGGTTATCGTTATTGGTCGGTTTTTGTGACGGTCGTTTTTTCTGTCGGATTCACTCCCAGGCTCCAGACACCGTAACGTGCCATTAGGAAATTTGTTCCATAGTACGTATATTTTGTACTTAGAGTCCCTGTTAACTCATTGCTATCATTCATGCTTTAGAAGCAGGAAGTTACAGGTTTAATTTCCAAGTCTGGGAAGGGGCCACACACTCAGTGTTCATCTCACATCACATTATATGGTTAACTATTTTGGTAAAGTGGTGTTTAAGGTTGAACATGCCAACACTGAGTCATTCATTTCATATAGGTTCTAAAAACTCTTGGACAGGCCTAAGCACTCTCTGGGCTGTTGCCCCAAGAATCATTATTAGGTATTATATGCTGAATTAAAATTTTAGAGTAACAAAAAAAAACTTTAAAAGTTTAAAGATTACATTATACTGTAAACAACAAGTCTATAAAAAAGTATAATTAACAATAGTTCTTATCTAAAAGGAAGCAAGATTGCATTTAATCACCTTATTTATTCAACATGTGACAATTTTTACTTTGTTCTATTTTCTTTTCTTAATTCTGAAAGAAATATTTCTTAAAAAACAATGCAATATTCATTAAGTGAAAAACGTTATTATAAAATAAAATATAGTAGTAACAAATTCCACTTAAATGTACTAACTGGAACCAAGTTGACAGCTGTGGACTAGACAACAACCCTGCTCTGATTACAAGTGGAAATACTGTCCAACATATCTCACATTTTATATTTCTTTGCTTATAATTAATTCCTAAAAGTTTTGTATTTATTTTCTTACTATTAATTCCTACCAGATTTATTCATATTTTCTTACAATCACTTTCTAATTGTGCACAGAACATGGACAAAGTATGCCAAAAAAAACCTATGATGGTTTAAATAAGTAATATATCTAACAACAATAATAATAAGCAATGAATAAACCTCGAAAAATAAACTTGTTCAGTAAATTATCAACCAAAAAGCAAATTTAATTGTTCCCATAAATGTTTAGTTAAATTTGCTATAATTGATCAAATTCAAAATGAAAATTTACTTATGATTTCATGATCAACAATGGTAACTGGTTGTTTATTGATTCTCATTGTTTCAATCGACCATAAAACTGATCAACTTTGCCTAATTAGTTTATTCACTAATTATAGCAAAAGTTTAATAAATACTTCTACAATTAAACTTTTAACATTTTCTACCATTACAACCTGATCAATTCTACACTAAGTTTTATTCAGTGAATATTGGAAAAAACAGACAGACTAGGAATATTGAACTAAAATGGATGGATCGGGACGGACAAAAATTCAAATTATTCGTTAAATACTAATATACTTGAAATAGTATTAAAAAAAAAATTAAGACAATGATACTATTAAAAGAAATAACCACAATTATTAAAATATACGAACTCTCTCATTCAATAACAGTGTTAAATAATTGTACGAGATGAGAATTATAAAAATTGGTGCAAGAGAGATCTAAGGCAAAGCAGTTACAAATGCATTTATAAACAAAAATAAGTAAAACTAATAACAAGAGACAATTACAACTAGGTTTCAAATTGTTAGAATAACATTTTACTTGCAAAGGAAAATAAATCATTATATTCTTAAAAGTTAGATTGCTCCTTGTAATAATAAACTTCACTGCAGTGCTAGAAAATTCTACCCAATAATACGAATATTAGATAAAATGGAAATTATCATCGGTTCGTAACGAGGACTGAGATTAAATGTAAAGGAGACTAAAATCTTTCAGAATATGTCGAAATAGTCACGGACTATGAAATAATATACAAAAAAAGTGGCACAAAGCCACAACAAGATGTCAGCTGATTGGATCATGCAACGGGTCGAGATTCGGTTCCCCTCGGCCGATATTATCGTCTTTCTATAAAGCTAACACGGTCCGGAATATCCGTAGTCCCACCTTCACAGGTAATATAAATAGAGAAAGACGTGTAAAATAGATAAAGACGATGGATATGGAGTGCAGAACCGATTTGACGGGAGTTGGAAGTCGAGAAAGGCTTACCAGCTCCGAGACCCATGACCTATTTCCCATACCAGGTGGAAACCGGAGACTTCGGCCCCACCGAATCCTATCGATCAGCAAAAGAATTGAGTTTAATATTCATTAAATAAACTTGCATAACATTAGAATAGGGTTTAAAAGTGTTAAAAGACTCTGTAGGAAGGTACTAAGAATAGATCCGAGGTGAGAAAAATAAAACAAAAAACTTACATAGAAGTAAAAATAAAACTGTTGTCATACAGGGGACGGGGTGAATAGTTCGAACTCGCTTCGCTTCCTCACCAACTGGTGCTGTACTATAAACACGGGGTCCATGGCGAAGACGAGTATATCTGAAATTGGCCCGGGTTTAGAGGCGGATTAGGAGCTGTTTTGAACAGGGCGACAGAAACGGACGAGAGGACACTACGCACGGTCACTTGCATGGTTCAGTCACAACTGAGCAAGAGCAGGGTTCGTACCTCAGTCTGGAAGAAAAAAACAACAGCAGCCTCCCACTTCTGCCAACGTACCTCTTGCTAATTTACCACATTCGATAGAGAAACGAATAAAAACACATTTAATTGATAATAACAAATATCATTTGGACAGCTTACATAAAATAAGAAACAAATATAAAAACAATAATAAATAAAACGGCAATTAAATAACAGTAAATATAAGTTACGAACCATCAATATATTACTAATGTAGGGGAAATATTAGCCAAGGTTGGCAAGAGATGCATAACAGCTGATGTGACACAGATCAGCTGACTAACAACAACACTGCCCTAGCAGCTCAGCTATCCTTCATATCTATTTGAACTTCTGAACAATTTACTATTCTTAATCAAATATAATTTTATTAATCATATATATGAAATAATTATGTAGTGCCAACAATTCTTAACAAGCACGACAAAGAAACATCGACGAAGAATTAAATAAATGGTTTAATAAAAATAAAAGTTCAAGACAAAAAAAAAAAAAAAACAACAAGACTCAAATAGTAGATAATGTGAGGTTGAAACGTTATATTATCATCAAACGACAAAAAAATAAGAGATTTTAAGAGAGAAGAAACATTTTAAGACAAAGACAAATAGCCATGATTAAAGGGAATATTCGCTTACACTCAGCTGTGAAGAGGTTTCATTTTCGTTAAATAACAAGAGTAGGAATTGATTAACTCCGTCAAAATGGCATAATTATACTAGTTTAATCACGCATCGAACCTAAGTAAGTAAACTAAGTAGAAATTAATTGATAACTTTAAAAGAAAATGGTCCGCGATAGTCATTTCACATCGAATAGGAAATCTTAGTTAGTGTTAGTGAGGGCCGAAGCTGACCCGATCGTTGAATGTTAAACTAGTAGTGAGAAAATTCACTAATTTGCTCGATTGAAATCCCCTATTTGAAGTATTCGATGCAACACTGCAGTAACATTCAGCAACACTATTTCATTTTTATTTATTTTTTATTTAAAGAACAAAAACAACTATTTACAGATAAAAAACTAATGACTATTTTAGTTTGTACAATAATTATTCATTCTTGCATTTAAGAAAGCAAATTAATGAACAGTCATGATTCAGAGACGTTGGGTACAGATTTAAAAGAGCCCCCCCCCCCCCTCCTAACAAACAACATCTTATAAATGAATGGCGTTCTCGTTAAGTTATAAGCTCATGCATAAACTTATATCTATCTGTACACTTAACTTAATCCATAAATTAATAATATCCTATACAACCTATCTATAATCTTTAGAATCAACACATACAGGAGGCCAGTAAATTCAGAGATAAGTAATATAAAGAGAAATAAATATCCATGTTAATTAACCATAAAGAAATAGCCTTTCTTTTCTAGCGAATCTTATATTAAGCCAATTTGATAGCAAATCATTTTCTGAATATATTATATATTATATTCTTAAAAACATTTTGTGCTTCCCTTCATCAACAGAATTCTAATAAAAATTTAGCCCTTTAACTATTACTAGATCTCTACTTAGATTTTATTATGATTTAATTTGACACACCTCTACAAACTTCTATCTAACCAAACACTGTTCAGTTAACTTCAAGACAAGGATCTTATATAAAGGGGATAGAGGGTTGAGGCAAAAAAGTGACCCCATGAAGATATGTAAAATATTAGCTCCAATGGGACAAATTACCTTCCTCTTGGTTATAGGTTTCCAAGAATTTGTTTATAAGTGTCAGGTTATAACCTGTTAAGAAAGGTAATTTGTCCCAGTCCAAAGGTCGTGGAGCATGCGCAGTATGATTTTTTCTCCAATTTCTCTTACCTTCATGGGGTCACTTTTTTGCCTTAAACCCCTTCTTAACATTACATCCGCTTTATATAAGATCCTTGCTTCAAGATCGGTAATTTTAAAAAACCTCATTTTCAGGTTCCTGTAGTGCTAAATTTCATTGCTTTGTTGATTTTATAATTATTTTGCTAGGTTCTTCCTAAGTTTGTAGCTGAGAAATAATAGTCTACAAGGTAAAACTATATATATGATTTATTTATTTTTTAAAAAAGAGTATTCTCAGAAAAATTTGGTTGTTCTCCTCTGTTAGCTAGGTGTGGGGCCGCCACGCTTCCTACTACGATTTTCTTGTTTTATTCTATTAAATTGTTTTATAAGGACGTAAAGTAAGTTTTATATTTGTAATTATAAATACAGTTTATATATTTAATTTGTAATTTTTTTGGAACTTGTGGGCTGAATTAAAGTGGTCTTAAACTCTTTTATGACCCTATGTGATAATTGGTTTGAGATTATGCGTACTTTATGCCATATATCTATTTTATTAAGAGTAAACAAGTGGAGCAAAATTCTCTTTAAAATTGAACGAATATCTTACGAGTTGTGCATAGCCTGTGATCAATTATTTGAATCTCTTTTAATTTAAAATTTCTTACAGTAAATTGCCTAATATACTTAAGAGTCGGCGTTTATCTTGAGTGTGAAAATGTTTCATCATGTGTGCAAAGTTTAAATTACACCATATAAATCAATTGACTTACATACACCAGCTGTTTCTTTTTTAAATAAATAAAGTTTTATCACCTTATTACGCTATTGGTGGGTTACTATACATTTATAATAAATCTTATGAAAACGGCCATGTATTATTATTCATATTTTCTATTTCTAATATTTTTTATGTGATATTTAATAAAATGTTCGGCCAAGTATATATTACAGTAGAACCTCTGTTAACCGAAATCAAAGGGCCATAAAAAGGCCCATAGAGTTGGTAAAAGATGGATGCATAAGTTGAAAACAGAAAGAGGAACAGTGACAGACAGAGATAATATATGGGTAATTTAAAAAAAAAAGTGACACTGACAATTCTGAGCAAACCTTTATGCCCAAAATTTATTTTTCAGATTTTGATACAGCTAGTGCTTTATTTTGATGCTGAACATCTATACAACAAGATTATGTATGTGGGTCGCGGGATTTTTAAGTTTTACTATTTTTTTTATCAATTTTTAAATTAAAAAAGTCGTTTTAGTCACAATAGTTACCGGAATTTTCTTCAACTTACCGATTTGCAAAATGATATTTACCACCTGGAAATAGTCGCACAGACTCAAACCAATATTATTGTCTACTCAGGACATTTCTTACATTGGTTTTAATTTGTGAAAAAATTAATTAATTATAATATTGTCACGATAGTTACCGTTCAAGTTCCTGGTCATTGATATTTTTGTCTGCTAATTTGATTTAATTTCCTAAATAAGTCATTGTACACTCAACTCTATGATGAGGACGAAGTTTTTTCATTTGAAAAAATAACCTATTTAAATTCTATTTTTTTAGTAACTATCGTGACATGTAGTACGCTGGGTAACTAATGTGACATCTATCTTGTTCCTGGGTAACTATTGTGGCAAGTGTGGTGTTCCTCTAAAGTTGGGAATGATAAAATAGTTAAAGGGAAGGGACATTTTCAAAAAAAAGTGACACTTTGACAATTCTGAACCAACTAGTGCTTTATTTTGACGCTGAACATCTATACAACAAGAATATGTATGTGAAAAGTAACTATCGGGATAAGTAACTATTGTGAATAAACTAAATCATGGCTGCCAAGCCACCCTAATGTATTAATGCTTTCAAAGGAAAGCATAAGTTTTCTGTATACTACTGGGGTATTCCCAAAAAATATTAAAAAGTTTAAAATGCACTTTTAAGTACTAAAATGTATGGTAACTATTGTGACTTTGAATAAACATACGCCCCATGATTTTTTAAGAGAATTGTTGTGTGACCGATGCTTTCTTCAGAAGACGCGGAGACGAACTTTAGGTTAAAAAGGAATGATTCTTTTATCTGTAAAACCCTGAAATCCCGCCCTTAGTCAAACAGTGCAGCCAATTTCTTGGTAACTATTGTGATGTAACTATCGTGACCGATTGCTGGGACAAGCCTTTTTATTAAATTCCTTACAAGTTACACCAAAATAAGAAAGAAATTATATTTAGTATCACAAACTACATTATATTTCCTATCTAGGATCATAGTTAGAAAGTCAAAGAAAAATATGTTTTGAACATTTTTGAGCATGGTAACTTAGGTTAAAAGGGGCTGGGACATAACTATCGTGACCTTTTATTATATGTAAATTTAAATTTCTCCTCCCTAAAAAGGATATTCAAGACTCTGACTACACCAAAATGACGAATTTACTCTATAGAAAAATGTTTGTGGGGTTGTAGATTTTTTAATTATGAGGAGTGTAAGTAATTAATTTGTTTAACTCGCGGATAGTGAAAGTGTCACTTTTTTTAAAATGACCCATATTAGTTGAAGCTACAGTATATTACAAGGAAATATATAGTAGCCAAATGCAGAGGGAATATGAAGTAAAGGAAACTGTATGTTTGGAAGAGCCAGAGATAATGAAAAGCGAAATAGTAGAAGCAGTAAGAAGATTGAAGACCAAGAAAGCACCCGGGGAAGATAATATATGCAACGAGATTATAATATATGGCAAGGATGCCTTGATTGAACCTCTACTCGTGATTCTGAGCAGCTGGAAAGTAAGTAAAATTATATTAATTAATTATATTATTAATTATATTAAATAAAAGAAAGGAGGAAAAGAAGAGAGAAAATAACTACAGACCTATAAGTCTAACTTCTGTGTTCTAAGTTATTTGCAAGAATAGTACTGCAAAGGATTATTAGAGATATATACGAATCACCTTCAACAGAACAAGCAGGATGTAGGCCAGGCTTTTCAGCACAAGATCAGTTGCATACTTTTAGCCAAATTATAGAGAAATGTAAATAATATAGTTTGCCTAGTTAACTTGTTTATTTGTAACTTGTCCCTGAAGGTTTGGTTTATTATTCGATCTCTCCTAGTCTTTCCTTCTACTTTCCGGAGATATCTCATTTCTGCTGTTTGCAATCTTTGGCATTGTTTTTCTGAGAAGAGCCCAGCTTTCAGAAGCGTAGGTAAGAACAGGTACATACGTATTCTTATATATAAGCATTTTTGTCTGTTTATAAATTTCTTGTTCAAGGCTCCAAACAGTTTTCCAGCTAAAGATGTCCAAGCATTAATTTCATTATTAATTTTCCCATCTGAACTGAATATGGTGCCAAGCAGATTTAGCTATAATAATTAAATCATCAGCATAGGTTATTGTCTTTATCCTTATTTCTTTTAACTGCCAGTTGCCGATCTTATACCCTGATCCTTTTTCACAAACTCGGATTGCGTCATCCAGTTTTAGGATAAAGAGAAGTTGGCTCAATATATCGCCTTGTCTAACTCCGCATGTGGTTGGAACTCTTTTGATTCTGAGTTTCCAGTTCTAACATAATTTCTGCACACTTTATACATACTTTTAATTTTCATAATTAAATGCTCAGGAACTTTATGGTTTCTTCGAGTGGCCCAAATTTTCCATGGTACTTTATCAAAGGCCTTTTCTAGATCGATAAAACAAAGATGCTCCTCTTCATCGTATTCAATAGCTTTCTCGGTTATCTGTCTCAGTGTGAATATGTGGTCCTGTACACTTCGGTTTCTCCTAAATCCAGCCTGCGATTCATGCAGTAATGGCTCTACTATATTCCTAAGCCTCATCTCTAATACTGTATAGTTTTCCTGGGACGCTTAATAAAGAAATTCCTCTATGGTCACTGCAGTCCCTGTTGTTGCCTTTTTTTAAAATAGGGAGGATCACTGAGACTTCCCAGTCTTTTGGAATTCTTTCCTGCTCCCACGCACGCTGCATTACTTTATGAAGTAGCTTCTCACCCTCAGGACCCATGTACTTTATCATTTCTGGGGAGATAGCATCATGTCTAGCGAAGTATTATTGAAAGATCCAATAATACTAGAGGAGGGTTCAGTAGAGAATGTAACTGAGTATATTTATCTAGATCAGTTAGTGTCTTTTGATAATGTTTTATTTAGCGAGGTGAATAGAAGCATTAGACTTAGATGGAAGAAGTATTGGGCACTAAGCAAAATATTTAAAGGAAACGTCTCTCTAAGTATCAAGGGTAAAACGTTTCAGAGTTGTGTTTTCCCTACTGCACTGTATGGCTGTCAGACTTGGTCCCTTACCTAGAAAATGGATCAAAGGTTGGTATCAGCTCAGGGAAGCATGATCAGATCGATGAAAGGAATAAGCAGGAAAGAAAGAATTAGAAACAGGAAGATAATTATTAAGAGTGGAACGATAATACAAGGACATAAATTGAAATAAAATGGGCTCTGGCATGTGTATAGAATGAAGACAGACAGGTGGACAAGGATGGCAACAGAATGGACTCTGTATAGCTGTAAGAGAAACACAGATGGTAGAGTTCGTGGAAAGAATGGGAGGATTATGACACAGAACAGCCATGGAAAGGCAAGCGTGGAAGAAGACAATATCTTTGCGTTTGCGTGTAAATTAAATTAAACTATTAACCCCTAATAATGAAGGCTTTTGTTTCAAAACAAAGTGTCAATAAAGCTATTATTATACAATAGAACCTCCATCCAGAAATCCAAACTAATTGGATCTCACCTCATTATGTGGTTTGGATTACCAAATATTTAATTAATATTTAGCTCTTAAATCATATTAATGAAACATGTGTGCTAAAGAGAATAAATAATAAATATTATTATTATTATAATAAAAAGTCCATTACAGTGTAAAACATTGTTATCTGTAGTATATTATTTATTAAGATCAGAAACTAATAGAAATTAATTAAAACAATCACTAATTTTCTAGTTATTATCGATGACGTCGTTTTTAGGTTTCTGTGCGAAAATAAACCTTATATAACGGCTCTGTCTGTCTGTTGGCATGTTTCAATTCATAAACTACTATAGCTAGGAACATGAAATTCGACACACTAGGGATGATTAACAAGGTTCTACTGTATTATCTTGACTGGCAAGAGTCAGTTCTACTGACTAAAGTATGTATTGGACACTCCAGATTAACTCCTACCTTATTATTTCCTTCCTTTTGTGACTGCCAGTTTCTCCAACTAATCAATATGCAAAATATAGTATTACAATATAACTAAAACTGCTCCAAGAGACTGCTTATGGACTTAGCTAAACAAATTTACAATTAAAAGCCCAATAGTCTGAATATATTTTGTCTTTACATACTAAATATGACTTCTGATCTACGATCCGTGTATGATTATTTATAAAAGGGTTTATGTTGTGCAGGATGTCAGGACGTGAAGGAGGTAAGAAGAAGCCCCTGAAGGCTCCCAAGAAGGACTCTAAAGACATGGATGAAGATGATGTTGCCCTCAAACAGAAGCAGAAAGAACAACAGAAAGCGCTGGCTGACGCCAAGGCTAGAGCGGCTCAAAAAGGACCCCTGGTGGGGGGCGGCATCAAGAAATCAGGCAAAAAGTAGTGAACAACAGTTGATAGTTTATCAACACATCTTCTCACTGCCTCCCTGACCTGGTTACAATCATCTTGTTTCTTTCATACTTAATAATAATGTTTTATAATTATTTGAATAAAATGTAAGTTGACTTATGTTTTCTTATAATATTTTGACGGATGGCCAATCTCAATGTAATGTCTTATGTTTTCTTGTGTCATGAGTTACACTAGTTCAGTTTCTTGAAAAAATTAATTAAAAACTGTAAACTTCTCTTGATAACATTATATATATTTATTTTATTTTTTAAAATTGGTTTTTCTTGGGTAATGGGTTTTTTTCTGAAGTTCTCTGACCAGTCCAATATTTAATCTTTTTTAACCCATTAGTGCCCAGCGCAGTCATATGGCATCACTAAACTGCTATTTACATTTATTTGTTTATTATTATTTACCAGAGGGCGTTTATCTAAATCATTACCTCTTTAGGAAGGTTTATTTTATGTAATTACTTTCTTATTTGTGACCTAGTTCATACTGAATTGGCATATGAGAGAGAAAAAAATGAGAAAATTTATTGTCATCGACCACCTTTCAAATTGATTAGAATAAGTATCGAAATTGATTAAATGTTTATTTTATTGTTATTTATTTTTAATCTAGAATGTTGAAAGATGAGTTTAAACCATTTTTTATTCAGAAATGTTGGATTTAGGCTAGAAGTACTCGTTTATCTCAGTGAAGCCATATGGCTACGCTAGGCACATAACGACATAAAAAAGAAAGAAAATCAGCTAAGTTATGCATTAGTGGAAATGGCTAATGGCACTTATTTTACAACTTATTTTGTATTAAAAATTGATTAATAAAATTATAAAAAAAAAAAATAATAATTCTAGACCAGGTATAACCATTCAAGATGTAATACATCTACCATATCCTGCACCTATATCCCCTGAAAATTCTGGGAATAAGGATGATGAAGAGGGAGACTTCTTACATTAATCAGATAGTAAACTTTTAGCTCATGCTGAAATTTCAGTAGGAAAATCAGATCGGATAGAGGGTTATTCAAACGAAAATGTCGAGTATCTCATTACTACTGCAATCCCTACAACTGCTGCTTTTCCTGCTTCAGTAGCAACAGCAAGTTCCTGGCACTTAAAACTCTATGATGTTTGGATAAAAAATTGAGCAAAATGGCTAGAGGGAGATTTCGAACAACCCCAGTAATATGATTTAAATAAATCAATTAATTGATTTTGACTTATATCAAGGGAGACATGCAATTACAAAGTATGATTATGGGGTGGGAGGAACAGATCTCAGGGACCAAAATGTTAATCCTTGCAGGATTAACGTTTTCAATTAGTTTTTAATAAGAAATGGTGGTGTGCCATCTTCACATGGATGTCAGACGTATTATTACAAAATTCTTGGACTGCTTACAGTTAGCTTTAAGAAGAGCTTTAGCACAAGCATATCTCACAAGATATGCAGTAGCAAGAAGAAATTCGGGACCATCAGGAAAGTATATCGTCTCTTTAAGAGTATCTGATAAAATTCGCTTTGATCCTCGAGATCATTACGTAACACACACCAGATAAAAAATTAAGATGTGCAGGAAATACAATGACGGGCTCTGTACAGACTGCTTTGCAGTATTCCATTCAACATTTTATTGACATATTTTTCCAAATAAAATTACATTTTTATTCTGAGGTGTTTTTGTGTAAAAATATTAAATATTTGACAATTAATTAATTAAATATCGACAAAACTAATTTTTAGATTAAATTAATTACTTATTATTGTTAATTTTGCAGTATTCCATTCAACATTTTATTGACATATTTTTCCAAATAAAATTACATTTTTATTCTGAGGTGTTTTTGTGTAAAAATATTAAATATTTGACAATTAATTAATTAAATATCGACAAAACTAATTTTTAGATTAAATTAATTACTTATTATTGTTAATTTTAGTCTACATAATATTATTTAACATCATAACTGTTGGCTTTGATTAGAATATGCTTTAAAAGTAAGGCTCCTAAGGATTAGCACTCAAGTGCCCAGCACAGCCATATGGATACAGCAATTTATGCAAATTTGGTTATGCATGGAACTTTTATTTTATTTTTCCTGTAATCGGAGGGTCAATCTGACCCTATTCACAAAATTTCATCAAAATATCTCGACAAAAATAATTACGGGCACTAATGGGTTAAAGCTGCTATGTCTAGAGGGTTCACTGTTGTTTTTTCTTTTCCACACACTTTTCAAAGACAGGTAAACCTGCACAATTAGCTAATACTGCCGCTTCTGTATACATCGGTATTCAAACTAGAAGGATGAAGTGTGGATAACAAATTGAATCCCTCAAGAGGCAGAGGCATGCATAAGGTATGTTGAAAAGGGAAGAGGAAGCACAAGTTGAAGAGGAAGAGGAAAGCACCCAAGTGTGGACATACCTTAATACAATATTTAACAAAAATAATTATACAAATACGTTTTTAATGAAATAAACTTCTTTCAATGTACAGCCCTAATAATATAAGATTAAGAGTAATAGGCAGTTTATTTTAGGCACTAAATGTACATTGTTGATACAAATAATAATTACAATTTACAATAATTTTAAAAAATCCACAATCTTAAAATAAATTTAAATCAAATTATAATTATCATTAACCACGGGAGACATACAGAGAACAAAATTTTCTCTGTATGTCTCCCGTAGATGATAATTATAATTTGATTTATATTAAAATTCAATCTTTCCGTAGTAAGAATACTACCTAAAACTTAAAATAAATTGTTAAATATATGTATCTACATATATTAACCCAAAATTATTACAAAAGCTGACCATGAACACTAAATTTTTTATAATTTGATGAATAATTAACGTTATATTTAAAATGTTAACTCCCCTCCCCATATTTTTAAATCTTCTAAAAAAGGGGGGATTTTTTTTTTTTAATTTTTTTATGGATCATATTTAAGGATTCAGTAAGTAATCAAAAATTGGGGGGGGGGGGGGGTGTTGAAAACAGTTCTCGTATTATTGCAGGAACTCGACGAGAACTACTAATACTAATAGATGGAGGTGTGTAGGTTACACTACTGTTCAACTATAACCTTATTTGTTTTCCGGTTTGTTTCTTGAATTGATACCTGTTTTCGGCGTGTTTTGTTCCTCTCTCCATAGTTTATACTACTTCTTTGGAATAATAAAATTTCCTCATGATAGTTAAAATTCCTCATAGCGACTTTGAGTCTTATAAGAATCACCTCATCCGATGATGATAAATAGGACATGTATTTCGTATAATTATGTACAGACAAAAACAGATAAATTGTTGTTATAATTTTCTATTTTTTAAATTAGGATTTCTTTTTTAATAAGCTAAAATAAAATTAACATTCTTCCAAAAAGTTTCTCGCAAGCAGTCAATAGGGGAGATTAATTAAATGATGTATCTAATAATTTTTTTTAAAAACATTAAGTGTACAATTTTTAAAAAAACAAATACAGTAAAACCTGCTAAAGTGACCATGAGTATATTGACCCCCAGGTCAATGTGACCACTTTTTCAAGGTCCCTTCAGAATTGCAATACTTCCTCTATTGGTTCTGTTGGGGATATTTTGGGTCCGAAATAGCTGGTTCACCATGTTACATTTCCAAAAATTCAAAAACTCCTCCATTAGACCACTCTATTCTCCAATTAAAAAAAAGTAATTACAAAAAAAGTGATTAAGAGAAGGGCTTGTTGTGAAATGAACAGTGAGTGTGTAAACACATAGCTCGCCTCGCGTTGCAACCCTTTGACTCGTGCCAGGAAACCGCTCCAGACATGAGTGACGAGGCGAATGACGAGTGAGTCATTTATACATTCGCCTCGCCTCGTCACTTTTGTGAATGTGTAGATGCGGCTTAAGAGTACATAATTTCTCTGTATTTTTTTCTGTTTCACTTCATTCTCATTTCTTTGGAATATCGCCTTCTTTTCTGTTAGCAAACTATTTCTTGCTCAGCTGTTAGTTTGATTTAGAAGGTGAAAGGTGTATTTTTTTTAATTTTCGTGTTTTTACATGCATTGTGTATTTCGTGCTGAAATTACATCAAACATTTTTAGATTTTACTATTAAACGTAAGTAAAATATTTTTATAGAAAAATGTCTAACCTTGCTTTTGCCTAAATTGTAAAAACATAGCTAATCATATTTTGGGAAGGTTTTATTTTTTACACAAAAGAGAAAGTATTGTGACGGCGCGGAAATTCTATTTTGAGATTTTGATGGAATTACTCGTTTTAAGGTTCCCTGAGTCCAAAAAAGTGGTTTTTAAAAATTGTCTGTATATCATCTATTTAGTCGAGTGGAGCCTAAACTACTGGGCCGATTTTACATCATACCCTGAGGTGAAATTGAGAAATGAATTTTAGCTCCTAATTTAAGGGCCCTACCCCCCAAAAACGGTTCCGACGATTTTGTAAATTCAATTTAAATACAAATCTAATGACATAAGCCGTTTTCTTGGGAAAAAAATCTAGTTCCCGAGAAAATAGCTTTAAACACGGACAAAGAGAGGCCGGGTTCGATTCCCCGCCGAGGAAAAGTTATTTTATGATACACTTTGATAAAATGTTCAATAATAATTAAATGTACCTACAAAAACTTTTAAATGGAAAACACTGGGCTAAGTAATTACGAACTCGTATATGAGAAAGTTTGTCTGAATTGTCCCTGACAGATTTTTTTTTAAACGTTCCTTTTCACTTTCACCCTTTACGTGTGTAACATTTTAGAAAACTAAGAATAAGTACTTTTTTTTTTTTAACTCATTTTGGGTATGTTGACCACATGCCTAAGGTGACCATTTTTGGTCGGTGGTCAATTTATCCAGGTTTTACGTACTTATTTTAATATAATCTATCCTACTGGCGACTGGAGAGAGACTTGGAAGTCTTTACCAAGCAATCAATAGCATGTATTTAATAATTATGTGTCTATATTTTTTATATAATTTTACAGTTAATGTTTAAAAACATTACTATTTATACAAACAAATTTTTAATTGGCAACTGAAACTAAAAGACAGGATTGTTACGAGCTTGACAAATCCCAAATATGAGAGCGAAGTCAATTATTCAGAAAAGAAAGTGTGACAAATTTTTAACTTTGAAAAAAATTTGCCCTAATGTACATTCTTATAAATTTGTTAAGTTTAACAATAGAATATTTTAATTCACGTAAGTAATCCATTGCTGAGTGAACATTAACAAAACAAGTGGAGAAATGAGAAGATGAAAACAAGAGATAGAGAGGTAACTTAAAGGTTGCAGTTCTGAAAGAGTTCTTACAATCGTTCCAACAGGCTCCTCTTTTTGAATCAGTTCTGAACCAGTCCTCATAGACGCATGCGCATTAAAAAATTCTGAACTGGGTCTAGAACTGTTCTCGAATTGGCTGTTGGAACAAACCTATTGATTTCTAAAATACATAGAATAATTCCTTAAATATAATTTTTTATAGTTTTTCTCTGTTTTTATTTGTTTGTTACAAGACAAATTTGGTCTATCCGGCCATGGATTTGGTCTCAAGATAGCCATTTAAGAGGAGTTCCACAATATTGCACTTTTGTTTAAGATGCTTTCAATTATTGTTATCAGGATTAATTGACTTGTGGTGTAGTTAGCTTTCTCCCAGAAAGGTCTTATACTCTCGTGGATTCTTTAGGTGGTGTTTCTATTAAAAAAATTATAACACTGTACACTTTAAACCACTGTACAATTCTGATACCTGCTGGTTTTGTCGGTATAATTTTGAATATCAAGTTTTTGTGGTGATATTCAATGTATATATCTTCTGTTTAGAACCATTTTCTAGTCTCCAATGTACAAACTATGAGAGATTGACTGTTTATTTATTCTAAGGGGCAAGTTGTTATGTGTAAAAACCTTAAAATCCCCTACATATTGTTGCCTTAATTTCAAGTGGAAATAGTGATTGTTTTTGTTTTTTCATTTCCTTAACATTCATTCATTTCCTTAACATTGTAGAGGCAGAGAGCCACCTAAAAAGTAGTAAAAGAGACAGGTTTGAATCATCTTCAATCAATTCCAAAGTTAAACTCAGAAAGAATAGTCATTACATGTGGGGCAAGTTTGTCAAGAGTGAAGTGGAGGAACATAATAAGTTGGTGGCTAGTTTGCGTCCCTCTGTTTCAATAAATGGCAGCTTGAAAGAATAAGACTAATCCCCATGTACCAGGTTGACATGTATCTTGAGGTTGGATTTGTTGCTTGCAGTGTGTCCACAGCGGTGACACTGATAAAGCCCAATCACTTTGCCGTGAACCTGGCCCACGTGGTTCTTAAGTTCAGTTCTGTTTTCTGCAACGTGACCGCATTTAACGCACTGTAATGACTTGTCTTCGCTGTGAACCAGGTTAATATGTATTTTCAAATTGGATTTGTTACTGGCACCATGTCCACAATAGTGGCATTGGAAAGGGCGTATCTTCTTGTGGACAGTATTGACATGTCTCTTGAGGTGGTGGTTGGAACTGGCTGAGTGTCCGCAAAGCTGGCACTGGAATGGTCTCTCTCTCTTGTGCACGGCATTTATATGCTTGTCTAAGTAGTATTTCTTGTCCGTTTTGTATTTGCAGTGAGGACAAGATATGTTTTTTTCTTTCAAATGGACAGTGACAACATGGGCCTTGAGACTGTACATCCTACCTGTTCTGTAAGGACACTGAGAACAGGCAAATGGCCTCTCTCCATTATGTACCGCACTAACATGCTCAGCCAGTTTAGTCCTGGCTGCAGTCTTGTAGGGGCAGTGAGGGCAAGCAAAGGGTTTGTCACCATGGACAGTATCACGGTGGTTCTTGACTTCCGTCCTGATAGGGGCAGTGAAAGGACAGATGAAACACTTGAACATCTCTCCATTCTTATGGACTTTTTTTATGTGCTTCTTGAGATGGCTGACGTATGTCACCCTGTAAGGACAGTGAGGGCACTGGTAAGGCTTGATACCCAGATGTTGTGAGTTTATATGGTTCCTCAAAGCAGTTTTTCGTGTGGTCTTTTGTGAACAGTAGAAACACTCAAATTTCTTCTCTCCTCTAAGTGACATTTCGTCTTTATGTTCCGAGTTCAAGTGTACAGCAATGGAAGGTTTGTACCTTGAGGTAAAAGAACAGCCCTTCTGAGGACAGTTGAAAAGCATCTCTGTGCGGTGAATGACTCCCATGTGAAGCCTCATAGAGCTCCTTCTCCCAGCACTGTACTCGCACTGAGGACACTGGTAAGGCTTAACTGCGACATGGCAACAATTGATGTGATCTTTAAGCTTGGCTTTAGTAGTGGAGCTGTATAAACATTCTGTACACAGGAATGGCTTCTCTTCACCATGGGTAGACCTAATGTGGGCCCACAACTCGTTCTGATCGTTAGAGCTGAATGGACACAGGTTGCATTTATACGTTTTGTTAGTGTAGTGAACACGCTTCACATGTTTCCTCAGATAATTTTTGTCTCTACAGGAGTAGGGACACAGAGAGCATTGCATGGACTTCTTCCTCCCTCGCACCTTGTCTTTAGCACACTGGTCCGCTTTCACTCCTACAAAATACCACAAACATTTAAATTTTCTATTACAAAATATAATCTTTAATTATAAAAAGGAAAGTTTGAGGCAAATAAACAGTTGGGTAAACAAAACTCATGATCAAATAAGCAATAGCATACACTCAACTAGGTTAACTGTTCCAAATGGGTACATTATGATAACACTCAAAGAGGAAACAAAAAAACAATTACATGTTATATTAAATGCAATTACAAATATTTTAATAAAGACTAGTTCCTATGACTTTTGTATGTCAGCAAAGACAAGCAATTAATATCTCATACTTAGACAGTTATTTTTTGGGGGGTCTTAAATTAGACCAATATATAGGTAACCTGAAAGGGGTCCAGCTTGCATTAATTAGGGTAAAATTTTTTTTTTTTTTTTTTTAGGATTGTTTTGTACAGTAAGAGGAGCATGAAACCAAGTTTGCGACCTCGAAAGCCCTGGGGACAACTTTTGGTAGGCGAAAAACCTCGCACTTTTTCAGTTTTTTTAATATAACTCATAAACGACGCCGAAATCAGGAAATTGTATTCTCTCCGAAATAAAAGTAGACAAAAGTCTCTACAAAATGCACTAGCCAAACTTAATTTTATGTTATCCTAAACCATTTCTACAGGGCTTTAAAGTTTGACAAAATTATGTAAAAAAAAAAAATATATATATATATATATATATATATATATATATATATATATATATATATATATATATATATATATATATATATATATTTACTCATTTTTTTGACATTTATATAGTCGTTTATGGTACCCATTATATATTTGTATGTTATATTGATGATATGTATATATATACATACATATATATATATATGTATAATGGGCACCATAAACGACTATATAAATGTCAAAAAAATGAGTAAAATCCAGATTTTTTTTTTAAAATAATTTTGTCAAACTTCAAAGCCCTGTAGAAATGGTTTAGGATAACATAAAATTAAGTTTGACTAGTGTTGTAGTTTATTTTGGAGAGAATACAATTTCCTGATTTCGTTTATGAGTAATATTAAAAAAACTGAAAAAGTGCGAGGTTTTTCGCATGCCAAAAGTTGTCCCCAGGGCTTTCGAGGTCGCAAACTTGGTTTCATGCTGTACATTCCTTACTGTACAAAACAATCCTAAAAAAATAAATTGTTTACCCTAATTAATGCAAGCTCGAATGTATATGTAGTTTAGACACTGTTGTGAAGTAATTCTGATGAAAAATGAAGCCAGAATTGTTATTATTAAAACTAAGAGCCTTTTTTTGTAATTATTAAGTTATTTTACTTAATCTAAACTACCTGTCTCAATCAGACTTTATATCACAACTTATTATTCTGGTTTTTATTGTAATGAAAGTTTATCTTATCTTTCCTTGGGTTTATGTTGCTGTCAAATATAGTATACTATAAGACAGAGAGAGACATCCAATTACAAAAACATTATCAATGTATCGATACATCTAGATGTTGCAGAGATCATTTGAGATGATTTTACAGAGAGGCTTTGAACCCATTGTAGCGATTATTCATAGAGGAGTTCTCATAGTTGATTTCTGCAGGTCCAAAATGTCAGAATTTTCAAAATCTCAGATACGATCCTCTTAAAAGATCTAGACTTTACAGAAGCCAAAGATAATTAGTGTTCAAATCAACAGCCACTAAGAGCCCAGTTAAAGTTGGCAAAAACCCCAACATTTATTTCTAGCATTTTCGTCTGGCCCAAACCTAAGAGTCAAAGAGAGAATTACCTGATACAAGTATGACATCAGGGATCATCATGTTCCTCAAGTAGGAGGAAGAAGTCACTTGGTTCTTATCCAAGCGGTCCTGCACAAGCTTGACATTAGGCATAGGTTCCACGGTGCACTCCTCCATCAGAATCTTCTTAGTTTTAATGTCAAATTCCTCCTTTATTTTCTTCTTCACAGGCGAAGATATTAAAGAAGACACAGTTTGTTCTTCTAACTCCTGTTTAATGTTAATCGAAGACCAACATGGTGTTGACTGCTGTGCATTCCTAATAGTTATAGAAACATCATCTCTAATACCCAACATTTTGTTTATTTTACAAGGTGATGCTGAAGTCAAACTTGTAATAATATTCCTCTGTTGGCTTGGTAAGTCCTTGGCTTGATAACTGTGCACCTGCTGAGTACTATTTGTGCTCTTCAGCACAGTAGTGCTAGGACAGTCATCAGATCGTGAAGTCTCTTTAATATTTCCATCACTTTGAGAAGATATAGCTACAATTATATCACCCACACCTGGAAACAATCACATTATTTCGTTAATAAGTTGTGATAACATTAACACAACATTGATGTTTGTACATCAAAACTTAGTCTATAACTTTTTAGAACTCATAGGGTTGTATTTTCAACCGAGAGTTAAACTGAGTTTAATTAAACTTTAATCCTTAGTTAAAACTGTTAGACAATTCAGTCAGAAGAGTTTATCATAGTAAAAATGGATATTTACCTGTTTTATCATCTGATTTTGACCCAGAATTTTCATAGTCAAGTTTGTTATCTTCCATGAGTAAGAGAATTTACTGAGGTCTTAGTCAATTACCATCAACTTTTTAAATTTTAACGTTTTTCAGGATCAACATAACCACTGCTACTTTACATGAGGCTCTTTAACTTCAACCCGAGCAAAACATTAACCAGCTTAACAATATTACACTTCTAATTAGAATTAAAAGACGATCAAGATAATTCCTATACGAATTTTTAAAAACAACCTTAATGGATTTCTTCAGATATTATTTAAGCAGTGCTAATGCAGTCAGAAGTTTTGATTGGTAACTACTTCTTACTGTTTTAATGGTTGATTTTCATGCTCAGAGCCAAAAAAATAAAAGCGACGAATAGAGCCCAACAAAAATATACTATCACAAATGAGTTCAAATATCAAATATACACGAAACTACTTATAAAATAAACATTGTTATCGATACAGACGGAGATAAATTAAGTCGATAGGAACAACTCGATTGTTATTAGCCCGATTCTAAACAATCGATGATTTTAGCTATGTACTTAAAAGCTGCAATCGCTCCCACACCAGTCCACAGTCCACAATAGCGTAGGGATGGGGGGGGGGCTACCAGGCTCGAGCTCCCCCTCCCCCATCTGATATATGCGAGGACTATAGAAAAAAATGATAAAATAATAATAAATAACTTCAAGGTAAACTCGGATTGTACGTGCCACCACTTTGAGGTTAGGTGATAAAATCCCGCATATTAAATTTAAAACCTTAATTTTGTGTACCCTTGAATTTTCAATAGCCACTCCGCACCGCTTCGCGATGCTCATTTCCTGAAGAAAAACAACAATTCCTGTATATTAACCAGGTAGAGGTCCAACTCGAAGAAATTTCGATGGCACGTACTAATCGTACTATCCGATTTAAACAATCACCTGTAGAATATCATTATTTATAAATAAATTAAAGTAGGTATGGGATTAAAATTTTTTTTTTTTTATAAAATAATATGTCAATATTGTTATAGTTATAACAATACTTGTTATTCATATAGAAAATAGTTATGATACTACGTAGGGTGCCACAACCCCTACCCCCCCTCCCCCCCATGAGGAGATGCTGAGCCATCGATATATAAATAATGAGCCACCTCGTAAAATAGAGAGTGATTGTGCGTAACAATCGAGTACTAATCGATACTCATAATCGATCCTTTAATGTCATGAAATTTAAGATTAAACCTAAACAATCAGCTGTTGTTGTTTATATTGCCATATTATCATATCCTCATCTAACTATAAACTATTTAGAAATAGAAATAAAGGTTTTATTCGAAGTATTTACAGGTTTTTTTTATTCATAATTTCTGTTTCAATCTCGTTTTGTGTCTTTATTAAGGTGTTAATTTTCATTTATTCGTCAGCCTTGAGCCACTGTCGTAGGTATTACCTGATTCTAGAAGATGTCGACTATGACATTTGGTCAAAAGGTGTTCCAACCGACGGCGCCAGACAAGGGTAGTTTTCCGTTGGATCACGAGGGAGTGTGTAAAGTGCCGATGCTGAAGTACATGCTCTGCTTAAGGGGTAGTAACAACGACAATAGCAAGTGCCGCGACTTAGCCAAAGACTACCTCGCATGTCGAATGGACCGTAATTTGATGGCCAAAGAGGACTGGGAGTACCTTGGATTCCCCGATGAAACAGTCAACGAAAAACAAACATCCGCCTAATTTTTACACTTGTTGAGTCTATTGTTTCAATTAAAAACTGTTTAAAAATCTAGTATATTTTTTGTACCTAAAGACTAACTTTACTTTTATCTTAATAAAGTAATAGATTTTTATCTGTATTTTTAAATTTTATATTTTTAATTGTAGCGCGATTTTATAAAACTTTAAAATAATAATTGTTAGAATATTTTGATTGCAGTAAATTTCTGTGAATATTTTAAGTTCTGTGTTATTGTTTACCTAATTAGTTAGTTGAAGGAGACATGGAAGGAGATAAGTGTTTCAAAGTGTTACTCTGTGCTACTGGGAGTGTGGCTGCTATCAAACTCCCACTTCTCGTCCAGTCTCTGGAACAGAAAGCTCGAGGTAATACTTTAAACTTAAATCATCAGCCAACTTTTTTATGATATTTATTCGTTGATTAAATTTGTTACATTCTCAGTAGAAACAAGTTATTTTGAACTGAGTGTGTTGAATTGTTGCAGAAAGAGGTGCCAGAGTAATTGTGAAAGTGTGTCTGACCCCGAGTTCAGTTCATTTCTGTCCGGTAGATGATTTGAGTGACCTCTGTGACAAAGTGTACCAAGACAAGGATGAGTGGAATGCCTGGAAGCAGAGGGGAGACCCTGTACTACATATAGACCTTGCTAAGTGGGCTCATCTCCTACTTTTAGCGCCTCTAGACGCTAACTCACTCGCCAAGATAGCGAATGTAACATTACTCTATCCATCACTTCTTTTGCATTTATTAAAAATAATTTTATATTAATGCTGTTACACATTGTGCATATTTTTACTTTTTCTGATTATATCAAATAGGTAAATGTCATAATTAACATTTAAATGATTTGAATCTGAATTAGAGAATTTTCCATTGAAGTTGGTGGTTTCTACTGATAGTTATGATGGACAAATTAATAAAAAGTAACTCAACAATATTGTCACCCCAATTTTATATTGATTATTAACAAATGCGTTTTGGCATTTTATCTCATCATCAATGTTAAGTGTTAGCATAATTAGAGTTAAGATTATACTAGCTATAAATTTACTTTACAAGCTTTAGTGGCTTAAAATAACTGTACAAAGTAGGAGTAGACTAGGGCTACAAAAGCATCAAGGAACTAAAGGTAAGGGTAAATCTGAGATATACGGTGCTGTGAGGGGAAGAGGTTAGAAGAGTGTGAACTTACTGGAATATATTATTTTGACAAAGGGATATCAACTCTCCTATGTACAAATCATTCATATATAATTATTCAAATGGATAAATCGTACAAATGTACTGTTTGGCAAAGGGATATAATCTCTTAAGTGTACAAATAAAGCGAAATAGTGCCGCCAAGCGATTCTCGAACGCACCGTCTTCTTCAGTTTAGCCAAGGTAAAGGATATGTAGGGTGGGCTCAGGTATAACATTATTTTTTAACTGCTTAAAGCTATACAATAAATTCCTTATTTTACTATAACTAAAATGTTATTTTTATAAAAGGATTTTTTATAGGTTTACCAAGGTAGAGTTTTTAAGGTTAGATCTTTCATTAATAACATTCCATATTTATGTTTTGGATAGCTCTTTGAATTTCTAAGTTTTTTTAAAAAGTATAGTTTCCTATTATTTGACATGTGTGTAGTAATACTTAATTATTGACATCAAATGTATGATTGGTTTCTTGTACATGGTTAGCAAAACTGGATATATTTAGATGCTTTTGATGCCTGTCTTTCGATATATTTTGCCATGATTAATAGTGCGGTTGGACTAGCCTATATGGGGCATCATGTGTGGAAATGCATAAACTAACAAATATAATGCATACATAATTAAAGTGTTTCTTGTATATAATGATATAAATTGCATTATTTGTGTATTCTTTTTTATTTCATACTCTCTTGAAAAACTAAATACGCTACATCGAAGCCCAGGTAATCTACAACAGATACATACGCCCAAGATTCCCAAAATCGACATGTATACAGCTGTGTCTAAAAATAGAGGACTGAAGATGGAAATTGTATTAAGAGAAAACTTATGAAATGAAGAAGAATCCATAATTGGTTTATTTTTTTTTATCAATATATGGAAAAGACTTTAATTAACTTTAAACATGTGTCTGTTTTTTTCATTTCTATACATGATGCCCCTTATAGGCTAGTTCAACCGTTTATATACTCTGCATTTATCTTTTGTTTCGATTGGTTGTTTGACTGAGCCCAGAATTATGACTGATATTGTGTAGGACTTAAAAAAAACCTGTTGTTTAAGAGCTTACTTAATTTGCTACTATTGTAGTAACAGTGGTGAAATTCTATAGCATAGATTTCAGTAGCTGCAATATAATAATTCTAGATCTTCCTAAGATTAAGATTTTAAAGATTGAAATTAAAATAATTTAGTATTTATGTTGATAGGGCTTGTGTGATAACCTGGTGCTTTGCTGCGTTAGAGCGTGGGACCTAAAGAAACCTCTTCTCTATTGTCCTGCCATGAATACCAAGATGTGGATACACCCTGTAACATCTACTCACACCACGCTTCTTGCTTCCTGGGGTTACACTCAGCTAGAACCGATATCCAAGACTCTCATGTGTGGAGATACCGGGGTCGGTGCTATGATGGAACCCAAAGATATAGCTGACAAGGTTGTCACCACTCTCCTTTCTATTACACCCTTGTAACTCTACCCCGGTTGGTTACTGCCAATGGTTAAATTCACAATTAAATGTATCTTATTGGGTTTAGATATTAAGAACAGATAGACATCTATATGTATGGAGAATTTGTAATAATACTTTTATTGATGTTAAATATAAAAATTAATTAAGGTTTTAATTCTGCTAAGCATCAAGCTATTAAGTAAAATTTCTAAACATAAAAGTTAACCAAGTAATAAATAAAATTGATAAGAAGCAATAATATTTTACATTATTTAAAAAGTAGCCTAAATAAAAAGATACAAGTAAATATGTTAATTGGTTTTTAATCAAAATATTGTATGTACTTTTTTAGTCTTTTTAATTTCTGGTGTGTATTTGAGAAATTATATTAAAAGAGAAAAAGAAACGTTACTGATCTGTAGTTTAGACTTTTTAACGTAGTCACTTTGTTTATTAAAAGCACTTCCTTGAACATTTAGCAACCTTGTGAGTATGGTGCTACATAATTGAGAACCTGATTAAATAAAGTATAAAATTAGTTAACTGTTGTTGTAGTTTTCAATTCTTGAATAGTTGGGCCTATTAAGGAATTTAAAAGGCTGAACTTTTGCAATATATATTTCGACCCCTACTTTGGTCATTCTCAAGCTGACTGACTAGAAGATAAAATGTTTTTTTTTTTTTTTTTTTAAATATATATATTTATTTAAATCTTACTTATTCTATTCTACTAGTTATTTTAACCTGAATTTAGGTAATCTTAATTTCACTACTTTGTATAAATTCGTCCTGCTTATAGGTACCAACAATAGGGACACGTAAGACTAAAAAATAGCTGAAACCTAGGTCCAAACACCGACAAGTCTGGTAAGTTAGAATCCCGGGGAGGTAAGACATGTTTCACACTGAGTAGATGAGTAAATCAAAATATTCCTTGGAAGAAACTCAAACAAGGAATAAGTCTTAAAATACTCAGAGCATACAAAGCTTTGTACAATCAAGCTACTTTTTGTGTAAAAGGTAGCACATGTTTTCCGAGAATATACAAATAACCTAAGGATTGTCACAAGGTGAATAGCCCTCAGCAGTTTTATTTAGCATATTTATTGCAGATATGATTGAAATTTTCAAATCCAAAGGTTATAAGGGTGTCAAACTTCAAAAAGTTTTCTACTTTTGTACGTTACTGATGTCGATTTTGTCACATACTGTCGAGCAGATGCTCAAGAGATTCTTGACCTAGTTAAACTAATAAAGAAAAAAAGTATATAATTTTTTAAAGCTGAAACAGAACCCGAAAGATATAACCTTTGACATAAAGAAGAAATTGAATCAAATATGTAAAAAATTTCAAGTATCAAAACACTTCTTAACCCATTCAATGCGTAATCCAATTCATGAACCTACCTAAGTTACCGTATATATCTAAACGATTTTAAAAGTTAATTTAAAAATAAATAATAAAAAAAAAGAAAAAAAAGTTTGGATCCACTGTGGATACAAACGTGAGCGGGCCTGACGGAGCCTTGCAAGATGGTTCTACTCGAGGCACGGAGAATAGAGCTACAGAGGGCTGAAATGAAGGGCTTGGATCCACCCGCCAGGCGCGTTAGCACGGCATGGATCCACAGTGGATCCACCCGCATTGAATGGGTTAAGCAAAGGCTCAATCCCAGCATACTCTTGACATCGAGTCTACTTGCTGTACAACCATACTCACCCTATTTAATGCTCTGGTTCTCTACTCTATTATATTACTGTGAAATCTGGTCACCCAGGTACATAGACAATTGTATAGTTTATATAACTGATGACGTGACAGACTATCCCCATGTAATCAATTACATATATTATAGTTGTATAAGTCCTTTGGAAGGCCTAGGTCTTCCATGGGCAGTTGCAATAAGGAGTTACTTTTCTTTATACCTCACTACATGCTTCGAACTGAGTGCGGAGTTCTCACCATTAAGTTGAAAATATTCAAATCCATGTCTGCATTTTGGTTTTAAGTACTTTCAATGGATGCTAATGGCCTATAGTCTCTCTCAAGAGACTACATGAACTTGAAACCAGTAATAAAAACACAATAGAACTGAACTGGGCTTCAGTATAAAATCATGCTGCATCAAATTAATTGTCCTGATGCATTGCACAACAGGCTTGGATCCCTTCAAAACCAGCTACAACTCTCTTATGATCACATACAATAACCAAAAATTCTTATTCGAAAAAAGCACTTACTCTCCACTTTACTGAGTAACTTTAATGTTATGTGTTCTGTAGCTCACAATATCTACACTACAGAGTAAATATTAAAATGACATGTGCTCAACTAAGGCACACTTCTCCTAAATTAATAAGGCTTTACATATGAAAAAAAGTACACTTTGAACCCTCCTGAGATCTGTTCTGATTCTGAACCCATTGCCTGTTCCTGATTTTACTCAACTTAGCTATGAGATAACTCAAACCAAATTAAACAATATGTACCAATATAACATTTAATCATAGTAAAAAAGAGGCACAAGAACTTGTTATCTGAATTGGTTATTGTTATTGAAGAGGCACTTCTTATGGTCAACAACAAGAAGATTAAAAAAAAGCAGAAAATTCAAAATAAATAACAGGATGTAAAAAAACATATTTTATTGACAAAAATGATAAATGTTATTAACACCACACTGCATCGGTTATAATTAACTAATATTCAACAATAATTAATATTATATTCATTACCACTACTTGAGCAAAACAAATCACCAGCTCATTAAAATATAATATTTAAATATTCAATAAAACCATCATTATAATTATTTATTTTTTAAATATATAAATGAATTAAAACTTTTTAACCACAAACAATTAAATAATTAAGATAAATTACATTTTCATACAATTAGTACTAGTATATACATAGCCATGCCCCCCCCCCCCCCTTGAGAAATAAACATAATTTCTCTACCCAAAAACATCTGCTTCTATCAAGTTAAATTTTACACACATGTTTTGAGAGTGCATTATTATTTTAAATATGAAGTTTCACTAAAATCAATACCTTATAATGTAAGTTGTTGGTGAAGACAATGTTTTCTCTCTTTAAATTGATTACATCTGATTTAAAAAAAAAAATGCAATCTTTACCACTTCATTGCTGTGTTGCTGTCAGTTTATAAAAAAAAATTATCTTGTAGAATAGATGATATTAGAATCTTTTTCCTTCCTAATATTCCACTTTTTAGTTAGAAGCTTATGTTTATGTGAGCTTATGGATATCACTTAAGCAATTTTACACGGCGTTCAACTAAATCATTCATCTTTAATTCAAGTTATCGTCACATGCATGAACGTTACAGACAGTAAATGTTTATTTTCGCTTCCAATATCTAAACTAGGAGTATTAATATTTTTAGAATATAATTACATTTACACTTAATTAAGACACTTGGTGATTTATAATTGTTTTACAAATATCACTATAATATTTTCACCTCACGGAAACATAGAAAAATATAGATTTACCTTTACAAACAAAATCAATATAACAATAATACTAAAACTACAAGAATGAATTTTAAAACCAAAGCCATCTAACTTAACAAGTAACTTTGTGCTCATAAAAAAAGAATAATAAGTAATATATTGAATGTAAAATTTATAGTCCCAACATAGTGGCAAATATAGGATGGCCCATAATTGAGGTGCCTAGAAGAAAAATAGCCTACCCCCATAATATTTTGAGGTACATTAATAATAAGTTAAGGCGCGTTTAGACGGTTCAATTTCATTGCTCATCATAATCAAGAGACAATCTAATTGAACGCTTCTAAAATGTTTAGACGAAGCAATCAAATTAAATCAGTCATTATAATCAAAACCTTGCAAAAACCATAAACATAACTTATGGAGCTGAAACCTTTCATTCAATAAAAAAGAAAATGAGTTGTTCACACATTTGTTTCCATAAAGCCATTTTTAATCAGATAGCTTAAAAAGTTGAACTACAATAGTTTAACTTCTTTTCCATCGACAATTGCAATGAGCTATTTCATTGAATTGGTGTTTACATATTTTAATTTCATTGATTCAGTCGTGTTTCAATCATCTTGAGCAATGAAATTAAACCGTCTAAATGCACCTTAAAGTAAACCTCTTCACTATAACGTAATTTAAACTCTTTAGTAGGTAATTGTAGAGAGGAGTGAACGTTATTACAAGGGTTGCATAACAGTATATAATATGTAGGTCAAAACTGGCATGTTTTAAAGGTATATTATTATATACTGATAATTCCTTACTCTTTAATGAAAGATAATTTTTTCTTTTTGTTCAATCCATCCCGAAACTGTAAATGACAAATTAAAATCAGTAAAAACTAAGATCACAAAAGGTTTCTAAAAAGAAGATCAGCTTTGGAAAATCAATTGTAAATTAATACCACTTAAACAAACAAGCAGTAACATAAATGATCAAAAATATCACAGATATTCACAGTGTATTGGTTGCACGTTGTAAGTTTGTACTAAGTATAGGTCAAGCTCTCTGAATAGAAGCCACCCCTTAGTGTAGAGCTGCAATAAGAAGACTTGATCACTATCTTTGGATACAGTTGCCAGAGGATTGAGTATGAAGTACATCTCAAAATTGTAGTTGGAAAGTTTTTTTCTAATCTAAATATTTGTTTATGACTTAAATAGGTTGCAATCCGACCACCCAAACTGTATTCCTGTAAAAAGAAATTCTGATTTATTATTTTATACAAAACAATAGGTTGGCAATAAAATTATAACTTTAAGAGTTAAACATTTAATTTTGATTTGAATTTTCACTGAGTATCCTCAAGCTATGAATATGCACAGTAAAATCTCACATAATAATAAGCAGGCTGAAATTTCACGAAAATTAAAAATTTGCATAAAATAAGCACCTGAAATTCGGGGATAATTTTATGCTTGTGTACATGATTCCAATTTTTAAGGTATTTTTATGAGGAAAAAAACCACATTATTTAGATTTATGTATTTATTAGCGGCACTATAATACCATTTTTGGAATTATTTTGCTCTAGGTAATGAAAACACTATTTAAATAATGCAGGCAGAAACCCAAAAAACGAATTAATAATAACAATCTAAAACACAGAACTGATAGATGAATGGTAATTCGAGTAAAAACTAAAAACTCTAGCAGTAAATAATTTAGCAACTAGCATCAGCACCAATCTAATATTCTAATGAAAATTTAAATAACATTATCCTTCAAAATATTCCTATCTTTGAGGAACGTAGAAATGCATGAAATTAGAATAATTTATAGAAGAGACCATTAAATTGATCTATAACATGTCATGATGACTGCCAGCCATATTGGCCGCCATCTTGAAAATTAAGAGTGAAATTTTAATCGACGCATATTTTTTTTCTACACTTCAAGACCTTTAATTTGATGTATAACATGTCATGGTGACCAAACACCTTTTTTTTAGTCGCCCGCCATCTTGGAAATATTAAGTGTGAAAACTCCAAAAAGTGTATAGTTGTCACAAATGCCGAGATGCACCTGTGTGCCGAATTTCATGTTCCTAGCTATAGTAGTTTATGAATTGAAACATGCCAACGGACAGATAGACAGAGCTGTTATATAAGGTTTCTTTTGGTACTTCGTACAGAAACCTAATACTAATAATAAGATGAAATAGATTGTGAAGAGTCATTTCTTTTGTTTACATTTCTGTTGCTTGTCATTTTTTTGTTAGAAACATTTATAACATTATTATTATTAAAGGTCGACCAAGAAGTCATGGAAATCTGAGGAGTGCGCTAGTGTCGTTGATTTGGTGTCAGATATAGTCAGTTTTTAATAAAATAGACCACTGTCAAAAAACACAGTGTTGTTCTTTTGTTATTAATAATTTTATTTTTCATAACTTCTATATTTTTTGCAACAGGCAACACTGTACCTGATAATAAATCACTACAGTCTATAAGATTAGAGTTGGCACAATCGAAGGCGGGAAAATTTTGAGAGGGAAACGATTCTATTGGTCCGCCATCTTGAATGCAACTTTAGAAAAATAATGCCCTACTCTACCCCTGTTCCACAAAAAAATATAACATGGCAACACTGATTTTCCCTTTTTATAACCACAAAACTACTTCCACGTTTGTTGTTTCCCGCCTTCGATTGTGCTAACTCTAATCTTATAGACTGTAGTAATAATATACGATAATATCTTTATATTATTATTTATTGATTATTCATAATAATATTCTTTAAATCTAAATCGATTTTCTTCTTTCTTAATCTATTTTTTTTTTCTTCCTCTTTATTTCAGAGGATTTGGATTTAGGACAGTTGTGACTATAATTCGTACTGTTTATAAACAAACAAAACAGGAAAACCAACAGATTGGAAACCTTCCTGTTGTTATTCGTGAGATTTGACATAACTGCGCATGCCATACAAACTAGAAATGGGTATTGTCTTAGCACCCGACTGTACTGACTTCGGCAATACTCGGAAGTTCCGAATTTAAATGAAGCTAAGCTTTCAGTTTCTCCCGTGTTCACGACTTCTTGGTCGACCTTTAACATTCATATTTTCTTACATAGCAAGTAGTTGTATTACGGTTATTTTTCAATTATCTGATTAAAATGGCAAAAAGTCAAGTTGGAAAAATTGGTAAGTAATTGTGTTCACTCTCAATTAATACGAATTCCTATTTAGAAGAAAAAAATAGATAAATTGGGATACATTAACATTCAAATTTTGTCTGTCCATTGATAGGATTTACAAAAAATTCCAGGTAACTTTACATTTCACAAGTTTCAAAATCCAAAACCATCTTTCAATCAATCCTGCCTCTACACACGTGAGACTATACCTATTAAATCTATTTTTTTTGTAGGTCCTCCTACAAAAACTAATCCCCCTACCTAACTATCTGACTGTCCAGCTTTTCTATTTTTTATCACTTGCTTTGTTTACATTTGCATTGTTTCATTGTCATTTATATACAGTTTATATTATCATAGGTTTTACTTAGTTTCGGTTTGGCCTTCTTTTTTAATTCTGAATAACTAATCTAATGATAAAATAGATAACAATTTTTCATACAGTAAATAGCCTTCTTATTAATTATGAATGTTTTTTTGAAGGAGGGAAAAGAAACAATTAAGGTATTAGCTCTAGGAAACCGGTTCTGGTGAAAACCAAGCTAACCAACATAAACCTGGTTCCTGGTTCAAGCTGTTTATTACGAGTCTAGCCACGGAAGCCTACGCACCAAGCTAAGGTTTAGTTTGACTTTACAATATAAGAGTTACAAGAGGTAAGTATTCTTGCCTGTATCCTAAACATTATTTGTAATATTAGTCTGCTACTTTATGCAATCAGCTCTTAATATTATTACTACTTCTGTATTCTAATAATTATTCTAATAATGGCTGAAGATGCCTAGACTCCTCCTAACAATAAGGATGTTGTATTTTAGAATTTTATTACTGGAGCTGTGCACAAGAGTTCTTCTTAATAGTAATTTCATAATTAGTAAAAAAACAAAATTGATAGTTACTTGTAATGTGAGAATTGATGTAAGTGGACTCGTTACAAAGTTCCACTTCTGCCTCGGAGAAGTCTACATCTATATTTCCACACGTCCTAAACATAACAAACACCACACATAAGTCATTCAAATTATAATCGATTATAGTAACAGCCTTGTCTTTCAATAAAGTGAAAAGGAATAGCCTTACTGCATTACTAACAGGCAATAATTGTAAAAACTCTAAAGTAATATTTAGAAAATAGTATGGGGTTGACAAGCCATGTTCAATGTCATTTGTATGTTTGATTATTCAGTGTTTGTTTCCATTTTGAGATATTAAATAAATAAAGATGTGATAAGGGTCTAACTTGTGAATTAATTCTAGTATGGTTTAGGTATATTACAAAGGGTTACCTTAAGTTATTTTTTTTAAATCAATGATGATGATGCTCGTCACTGATAAGCAAAAGCTCTGATTAAAATAAATTCTTAATCTTCAAAACTCAGAATTTCAATTCCAACCAAAAAATCCATTTTTTGCTGAGCCATAGACCAGTTCTGCAGGACTTGCTTTGATGTCCACCTTCAGGGTGGCTAGTAAACCGAGTAAAACAGTTGGCTGCACATCAAGCCATTATAGTGTTCTGGCATTTGATGGGTACTTTTAGCTGTCTGTGCAATCTCTCGACCAAGTCATTAGAGGCCGGGTGAAATGTGGCCCCCCCCCCCCCTAGCTCTCAGAAAAAAATATATTACCGTAGTCAAGTCAGGTGTTTTGTGCTTTCAATAAACCTACACCCCCCCCCCCCCTTACAAAAAATGCATATAGGTGCTCATGGCCAGTCACTTAGTATTCTTGGCCATATGTAGCGTTGTGTCTCAATTTTGCTTGTAGCTCGTATTCCAGGATGAGCTAAATAGTGTATATATACTATTAAATACTAATATCCTATGCAATTTTGGTACGTAAAGTCGAATATTGTTTTTTGTAGAACGTCGTAGTAGAGGGTGAGGTCAGAACCCGGTAATTCTACATGCTTGAGCATTAGACTTGAATCCACTTAGAAGAATTGCTACTTTTTTTTTTAATTCTTCAAAGAGCTGTTGTGAATCGATAATTTTTCCTATGTCTACACTCAGAGTTTTAACAGTAGCTTCTACTCTTGACAGAGTGTCTGCGACTATATTGTTCTTTCCTGACAAGTGCAGAATATTTGTAAAGAATTGGGAAAGAAATCAAGTTGTCGGGGAGAAGCTTTATTGGCTTTCTAATTGAATGCAAAGGTAAGAGGTTTGTGATCTGTACAGACAACAAATTCTCTTCCTTCTAAAAGGTGTCTGAAATGTTTTATTGCTTTGTGGATTGCTAACAGTTCTCTCTCGTAGGTACTGTAACTTTGCTCTGATTTAGTCATTTTTTAAAAAGAATGAAATGGGTCTAGGTGTTGTTCCATCTTCCAATATATGGTTAAGTACCGCACCAAGGGCGTCAGATACATCTGTCATCAATGTGAGTTGGCCTTCGTTGCTCGGGTAAGAGAGATTAGCAGCGTTAGCTAGTCCTTCTTAGCATTTTTGAAAGCCATTTTCTGTCTCCTAATTTTCATCATAATTTCTGATACTTGGGTTAAAATGTCTCCTTCAATAGCTCAGACTACGGTATGATATTTTGTCAAATCACTTCGTCTTTCCATTTGCTTCAAATTGGCTTTCAATTTGGCAATACCATAAGCGAGGGTTGGCTTTTAAAACGGTGGTGGTCTAATGACTTGGATTTTACTTACAGCATCGTTTTCTAGAGCAGGCTTATTTATTATTTCACTTCACTGAAGTTCTTTAGTTTAAATGTCTTCGTCGGGGTCACCAATGAGGGAGCCGTAACTCACTACAATAAATGGTGAACTGTTATTTATTACAAATAAAACCTTTTGTTGTTTAACGAGAAAAAAATATACTATTCACAAGGGTATTTTTTTATACTTTTTTTTTTCTACACACACACACATATATATAAATGTAAATTTATATTTTTGTCCCTCCTTCGTTGTGGGCTATTGCACCAGAAATTATTTTATTTTTTATGTATGAATTAGTAATGGTTGAGATTTAATTGTTACCACAATGTCGAGGGTGATTCCTCTCATCTTGGCCATACCCTCGATCTCTTTAGCCACGGACTCCTGAACAGTTCCCTTCACATCTATATAGTAACAGTCTGATGAGGCAAAGTGGCAGGATATAGCCTTACGATAACCCTACAAACATGAACAACCAACATTAGTTACAGTAAACAAATTATTCATAAGTAAGTCTGAAGTAGAACTTCATATTATATTAGTATCATATCGATATAAATGCAGAGTTAGTAATGAAGTCAAGGCAACCATTCTACTTAACCCTTTGAACTAGCTGTTGGAAGAATTGGCCTTACACATGTACACTAGATACGCTGCAGAAACAACTATTATCTGCGATTACTCAAAATAAAATTTGATATGCGTTTTTCCACCACCTCACCTCTTCTATTACACTTTATGTGTTTGACCAGCCCTCAGCAGTAATGCTAAATTATTTGTTACAGTTAATAAAGGACTGAAGATGACCTTAATAAGGGTCGAAACGTTTCCGATGAAAAAATTATTTTTATTCTTTTCACCTTATAGCCATCTTACACTGCATTTATTTGCATTACAAGGGTGTATATATTAAATTATCTGAATAATTTAAAGAAATTAAAAGACCTAATTTTCTATTATTAGCTTTTAGTTTTAAAATTATAAAAAAACAATTTTTTTTGCAGGAGTAAAGTTGAATTAAAAAAAAACTGCTTCGTAGTCAATTCTCACACTAAAAAAAATTGGACAGTTTACTCATAAACAATATAACTACAATCATAGTAAAGATAAATAAATACATAATTATAAATGTAAATAAGAAAGATGTAGGATGTAGGTAAATAGAACAACTTCATCTTTAGTATGTAAAATAATAAATAATACTAATAAATATAACACATATTGATAACTGGAATCAAACATAGATCCCTGGGTTTATACCTCACTCCAATAGAAATAATATCTCATTGTTGGGATTATATATTTGCGAGGGTTTATACAAATCATGGCTCTGTTGAAGCTTGGTAGTACTAAGGTCTTATCCAGAGATTTCCAGAAAAATATTTTCCTGTTTACCTCACTTCTTCTTTTAATATAAAACAACGGGTAAAATTGCAGTTATCAAGCCACCTTAGGAAAAGAGGTTAGAAAATTGGGGGTGGAGGGGGGCCTCACTCGAATGTACTATTTAGACAAAGGGATATCATCTCTAAAATGTATTAAATAAATAGATATAAGCTTTCAAATGTATAAATCTTAAAAATAAACTGTTTTGACAAAGGGATATAATCTCTTAAGTGTATAAATCAAGCGAAATTGTGCTGCCAAGTGATTCTCGACTGTATCGAATACTACAAATTAGCCATAACTTGATTTGGAAAAAAAAGAAATTATAATAATTATATTGAAAATAAAAGTTTTACCTTAGTGGTGTTGTAACCAGAACCGTGGATAAGAAGAGGATGGAAAAAAACAGTTTCTCCTTTCTCCATAGGAAGGTAAGTCTTAGGATGGTCGTCTTTGAAAGGGATGCCGTGGAAAGCTTTGTTCACTCCACCCTGCAAAAACCACACAACAATCACTACTTGCTTCCTTAACACTTTACTTCATTAACAATAAACAATCATCACTCCCACCAAGACACTTAAACTAGTAGACTGACCCAGGCACCAAATCTATTTGTAAAGACAATGTTCTAAAAATAATCTGCCAATTGGTGTGGCACGTAGCTACCTCAGTCCTATTTCGTATACATTAATAATTTTATGCTTTTACTACCAATTATTGTCAAATTTATTCAAATTCCCCCGTTTTTTCTGGGCAATCTGCGGGCTACTTTCGAAAAAACATCCAAATTTCAAATAAAAATCTGAAGAGTACTATTGAAGATATAGGTGTAAATAAATGTGGAAGAAAAACAAATGGGAGCAGAAGGTTGAAACTATATAGGTCCAAGAATGGGCTAATTGTTACCTACCATCCAAATTTTATTAAAATTTAACGAGTAGTTTTTAAGATATGATGGTTCTCAAAAAATGAGTCGGCATGACAGACACGGAACCAAAAATGTTCCATGATGTCTGAAACAGATTTCAGTCTTGGAATTTTGAAATTGGAAAATAAAATATTTTCGTTCTTCAGAACAATCACATAGCTTCCATTAACTTTGGCAAGCTCAGAAGCAATATTAAGGAAAAATAACAAAATAGTAATAGAGTTATTGCGTAGTAAAGTCTATTCCATATAATTAACAATTAAAATAACGGATACTTAGTAAGTGCATCACCTTCCACTTCTCACACACAACTGGCAGATCTAAGCCCCCCGTTAATTTTTTAACCACGGATTATGAATGATTCACAATACACCGAGTCGTGGTTGACAAAAAGCTCGGTCAATAAAGGACTATCTACTGATGTGTCACTGGAGCCATTTACATTACAACGGGCCGGGAACAGTGGTTTCCGTGCCCCTGGTGTACTTGGACATACTTGGTCGGCGAGGGCATATACCTTTATGCCTGGTTGCAGCAGGGAGTGGCAAATGTGCGCAAAGATTTACAGTCATATTTTCCCTTCACTGTTGATGAATGTAAACTAAAAGCTTGGTGATGGCTTGCCCCTGACACAGTCTTCACTCACATTTGTTCTCTAGTTTGCATCTATTGTTTAAATGAGATAAAGCTAATTACAACTACCTGACCTTTACAAGAGCATAATACAATACCTGTAAGCTTACTGGTCATAAAACTCAATACAAGAACAACTGCAGCCAAGCTAGTCAAGTTGGCAACTAGTCTCATTTTACCAAAACTTGTTTGTTTTAGGAGTAAAAAAATGTCATACCTCCCAGTTGGGATATTCGTGTTGGAAAAGCACTCCTTTGTGAGTGCCTGGGAGAACAAATAGGCAGCCGTTAGATTCGTCAACATGCTCCATGGCCGTCCAAGCAGCAACTATACGATCGGCAGGTCTGAACGGGAAGTAGTAGAGGTCCTGATGGAGAGGATGACGTGAGGACTGTGTGCCTGTGTCCGGAGGCTTGTTGATCAGCATCGAGTGCATGCCCATCACATTGGGACCGATAAAACATTCCGCCAAGTCTAGCAACTAAACATACAATTATGGTTAAGCAAACACAAATACTTCATCAGGTCAGAACTACCTACTTGCCCATCAGAACAATTCAAGCTCCTTTTCCCAGAGTTTTCCTGCTTCTAAGATCTGGAAGCATTAACTCCTGCTCCCTACACACACACACACCCATAAAGTAATAGGCTGTCTCCCCCTCCTTATCACACACTCAGGAGTCATCATCAAGGGTGATTTCCTAATTTTATCATTGCCCTTATATTGTGTCTACTTAGCACTAAAAACCATCCACCATAATTAGTATTTAGTTTTCTGGGCTCATAAATTATTAGAAAACATAATTTACAGACAAAACATCTGCAACAAAGAACATCATTTTTAGATGAAGGGATTCTGGGGATTTAGTGGTTTGAGAATTTTAAAGCATCATTGGGTTCAAATGGTTTGAAAGGAATCTTCCCAAAGGATGGTTGTTATAAGGTTTTATAAGTTCATGGTTATTACGGTACATCACAGCATATACAATACCTACATACTAGCCTTCTACCAAAAATCTATATGACTAGAACTTGTAAAATAAAAACAATGGAACTGCCTACAACTGCAACTTGGAAATGTTTGTTACGAGAGGGCCTATGTATGAAATTCAAAGTGTTAAGGTTTCAGATGTGCTTGAGGGGAAGTAATCAGTGGAGTACCAAGGTCTTTTGGCACCCAGGGCGGAATATTATCTTGTCACCCCCTCAGAAATGAGGTTGGGTGTTTTGTTTTTTCTTTCAGTGAGACCCCCCCAAGGCTCATGGCACCCGGGGCGGCCCGCCCCCTCCACACCCGCCTTGGTACGCCACTGGAAGTAATGAGCTGAATCAGAAGTAAACAAGATTACCTTGTTGCTGGTGAAGTAATTTTGGAAGACTTCATCATACAAAATGTCTTGTGCCTTGTAGTAGAGAGCTTCTCCCTTAGGCGGGTTCTTGCTTTTAGCTACACTTACATCCTTCATCAGGGTGATGTTGCCTTTTTCAATTTTACCTTCGCAGAGATCGACAAACCTCTGCCTGAAAATAAACAGAGATATTTATTACAATAATATTCAAATGATTTTCTAATTTATAAGATATAAAGTGAAGATATAAATTAGAAAAAAAAACTTGATAAAGGAAGAAAGCTACAAACTTGCACAAGTCAATGATTTGATTTGAGATGAGGTCAGGCACGACAATGAATCCATTCTTATCGTAGAATCGACGCTGCTCATTAGTTAACAGACCTCCTCCATCAGACAGTGTGTACTGCGATGCTTCAGAGTACTGCCCTGTTGACGCTGATGTTTTTTTCTAAAACAGTAAATGGTAGATAAATAAATGTCTTAAATTCGATAAAGCAGAATTCATAAATACACAGCTGGTTGCAGTTTTGCTGGCTCTTCCTATTACAAAATTAGATGTTTCTAACAAGATTTTGTCAAACTAACTCTAAAGTCAGCCTAACAGTTCTGCTGGAGTATTCTTATCTTTTTATTATCTCTTATTTTAAGACAAATAGAAGTCTGGGCTGTAGACTAAAAATATTAGATTATATAGAAATTTTTATTAACTCTGTATAATTTGACTAAATCTGATTTAAAATTTATTTTTAAAAAATCTAAAGGAAGATCAAATAAATATCAGGATAATAAAACCCGAAGTTTCAAGAATAAAACAAGTAAGGCGTGCTTCACGTAAGTATGTGAGGCGATAATCACCGGTTTCTGTATAATTAAGTTAAAATTATTAAGTGTAAAATTTTAATAGTTGCATAATCTTTTTCTACACTTCATGACCTTTAAATTGATGTATAACATGTCATGGTAACTAAAAACTTTTTTTTAGTCGCCCACCATATTGGCTGCCATTTTGAAAATATTAAGTGTTAAATGAAAACTCCAAAAAGTGTACAGTTGTCACAAATGCCGAGATGCACCTGTGTGCCGAATTTCATGTTCCTACCTATAGAAGTTTATGAATTGAAACATGCCAACGGACAGACAGGCAGAGCCGATATATAAGGTTTCTTTTCGTACTTCGTACAGCAACCAAAAATCAAGGTCAGAGTAAAGGCTGGACACAACACATGTCACATGACAAGTGTTGAAAATTAATTTGACCTGTGTTGAAATTCATGACAAAAGCAATGGAATAGACATGTTAAAAAAGTCTTGAAATGCAAAGCAATCTCAATAACTTCAAACCTATCCAGAAATGCAAACAATAAAATGTTAGTTTTTCTTATGTTTTAACATCAGTAGGATTTGAGACAGAATAAAAAATATCATTTAGAGTTTAATTTATCTCTGATAAGGAATGAAGGGAAAAGTGATATGTACTTTCGCAAAATATATACACAACATTCAAATCATTAAAAGTAAGAGGAATCTGTTCCAGTTAACACCGCATTATTTCAGTAGTTCCCTTAGACGGTACCAGTTGTAAAGCAAATATTAGGGGTAAAACTGAAGAATATGAGGCGGCCTATAGAAAAAATGGCGGAGCCTCACTCCAACGTATTTTTTTGACAAAGGGATATAAACTCTCCTGTGAACAAATCATACATATATAATTTCTCAAAAGTTTAAATCATACAAGTGTACTAATTAACAAAGGAATATTAGCTCTCAAGTGTATAAATTAAGCAAAGTTGAGCCGCCAAGCGATTCTCGACCGTATCATCTCGTTCAGTTCATCCATATTAGGATCTCCAATCCTTTGTCACGTAGATTTCTCTGTTAAACCTATATTGTTCTCACAAGCCTTGCCAAAGAGTCTAACACACAGAACAGGGTTTGTGATTAGACAATAAACTTATAAAATTTATCCTTCCAGTTTTATTCCATACAAGTAAGATGCGCATTCATGTGATTATATTGGCATTGTGAGGTGGCCTAGAATTCAATTTTGATAAAAACCCACTGCAAACCAGAGTAGATAGTAGCAACCATAAGACACATATATATATAGATTATTGCAAGTTATTAAAACATTATTTTTGATAGAGAAATCATACCCATAAGTGACTGTTGATAACACCAAGCCTCGTATCACCCATATTGACTCGACGCTCCGACTCCTAAACACAAGTTCAACAAAACAACACAATAACCAAACTGTTTCTTCCACACCAAAGTATCAATTAAAGTAATCAATTATCAAGGTCTTCTCCCAAAATAGAAATAAAAGAAAAAATTATAAAATAAAGATAAACTCCTTATCGTCAGAGATAACAATAAATAATAAACTACTTACGTACAAGAGAGAGAGATAAAATCACTCAACGGCACTTTCTTAACAAATAAAAAGGAATTTGATTTATTACTTTCCAATGATATACAAATTAATTTAAGGATTACAAGAACAATAAATAATACATTAATACATCATGTATGGGAAAAAACATCAAATTAAGCTATTACAAAAGAAAAACAGAAAACATTATTTAAAAATTAAATCGCAAAATAGTTAGTTAAATAAAATACATAAATTTAATAAATAACAGAGAGGACAGTTGCCAAATGATAAGGTTATCACTATCACTTGTTTCTGTTTCATATTTAATCAGGGCAGAGCGCAATTAAACCAATATTTTGTTGTACCCAACTATTACATTTATCTGTTTCGCGTTATAAATATTTACAAGTTTTTAGAAACCACTAGTTGCTCCCAAATTTAAAATGATAAAAAAATAATATAATAAAACTGCCTCGATTATGTAATTTGAAGTGGAACGCGTAATATGTGTTTATAAAAATATGTGTTATCTTCACAACTCTCGAAGGTGAATTTCGGCACCTTTTTGTGAGCAAAACAAAAACAGCGCTCAGTCAGAGTTTGGTTCTCATTCTCGTTCTCCAGTTCAGTTATTTGTTATTTTGTTACGTAGATCCTGGATGCTGGGCTTTCCGATATGCTGCGAATTTTAAATTTGGATCTATATTCGTTTCATTAAATTAGCAAATTTTTACCCTTGTAACTATTTATAAAGGTTAGTAGTTATATTTGCTGTCTTCAGATGTTTTATCCTAGTTTATAAATTATTATTGACTTATACTTAACTTACCACTTACCTTATTTTACTTCTTTAATTGTTTTTTTTTTTTTTGTTTTTTTGTTTAATTTCAAGTTTTACCTACACTTCATAGTCGTTTAACAATTGCTTAAAGGTATATTTGATTCCTGAAATAGTTATAAATTTGAATAAAGCACTGTTATGTAGAAAGAGTAGTCTGTTTATTGTAGAGTTGCATAATTCATCATTTTTAATCGTGGGAATTTTTAATGAACTCATTAATAATTAACTATACAGTCTTTAATGATTGAGGTGCAATTATAATTATCAAGGTAGCTGAAAAGATGGATTAGTAATTTGCAAAACTTCGTTGACCCATTAGGATTTCAATATACCTATTGTAAGTAAAGTTTAAGTTAATATAATACATAATAACTCAAGACAGACAATGCGAAATCAGCCAAAGAACCTCATTCTGTCTCGAGCTTAATAATTTATTAATAAAATTATTTACCATTTAAATGGTACTTGAAACCTTGATTTCTGCGTCATTTTATTACTTAAAGGGAAAATTTAAGAAATCTACTGAATGATAGTTTTATTTTAATACTTTACTCACCATGTTGGCTGATATTTAAAACAGAAAAAATCCAAGTCATAATATATTGCCAAACATCAGATAAAATGTATAAAAGTTAAATTTAAAATACTGAAGTGTCAGGCACTGTAAACAATTTCAAGTACCTTGTCTCTTTTGACCTTTAAATACTTGAATCAAACGACAGTCTTACAGTCTAGGAGCTTTTTAACTCTCAACTCTTTTCAATTACAAAAGACAAGTTCTGCTATTAATTATTGTAAACAGGGGGGTTTTATTTAAACATTCTAAATTTAGACTAGATTCTAGGGCCTTTTTATTGAATAAGATATTCACGAACAGCCTATGAATGATTTGGTCTTGCTAAATTTCTCGGTAAATACTACCTCATACAATTACAGTAGGATCAAGAACAGAGTTAATTTTTACAGAGTGGGAAGAAACGTGAATGGAGCCAACAAGCTTCTAGAATCTATCTAGAAATGGCCTCCGCCAATTTTTTTGTTTGCCTAGTTGGCCCTCAGGATTACCGCCGTGCTGCTTTGTTTTTTCCCCTAACGTAGGTTGGCCAACTTGAATTTAAAAAATTAACTCTCTTTTTGATTCTAATTTAGTCTCTTCTTCTGACAATTTTTGTGGAACTATTAAGTAGAAAAAACTCAATGAGCAAAACTTTATGAACTAAAATGTTGGAAATTGGTCTGTAATATTAACTATAGTTTTTTTTTTTTTTTTTTTTTTTTCAATTAACCAATGAATTTTGCTCTTTGTGTTTTATTTACTAACTTCTGTTACATTCATTCAAACAACTTATTGCCAACACCTAAATCGATGTAAAAAAATTAATTTCTTTACCCTAACAAGGATCCACCTACCTACAGATATCAACTTATTAAGTTATTTTATGAGTTGAATATTGAGTTATTATTTCCTCTAGGATTTTGCAGAACTTATACTTAGTAAATATCTTACATACTTAGTGGAGCCCTCTTCTGCCTGTGTCGAGAAATTAATAGGATGTAAATTTTAAATGTTTTTGGTAAGGTGATTTTAGTTTAAAACTCCCTCTGAATCTCCTACAATAATTGCTTTTCATTGCATCGTTTTCCTTCTTTATTGTTTTGGTTTACTATTTTTACAGTATTTGAGTGAGCACTTATAATCTTGCCACTTTCAGTCTTATGTTTGTTATGTTGTAGAGTATTATGGTGAGAGAAGGACATGTTGACGGAGGTAAAATTCAGGTAGATGCAGTTCATCCACTCTTTAAGAAATATAACCTTCCTGAGGAAAAAGAAACTTCTACAGATGATGATCTAAGATACCACTGTAACCAGTGTCAACAGTACTTTCCTAAACACATCAGGTTAACCCTCTACTCTAAATCATCAAATTAATTTATCAATACTTTTTGATTACCCAGGGGTCCCCCCCCCCCCCTAAGCTCTATGACGCACCCCCCCCCCCCCCCAACTTTTTGAGGTATGTTAATACATACACATCTTCTTCGGTTTACGTTATGTTGGTAAAATATAAATACTTTACCTGACTTATATTTGGCAGTATTTATAATGTACAGTATTTATACTGTACAAATAGTTACATTTTAGAATAAAATGAAATAAAACTCCTTTTATAGTTAACTCCCCCGGAGAATTTTTGAAAATTGAAGTGCAAAAAGATGAGTTTTAAGGATTTCTGAGGGCAAGATTGTCCTTGCAGGAAAAGAACTAAGAAAAATATTTATTATTCCCCCCCCCCTCCAAAGAGGAAAAAAGTGTTATTTACTAACCCCCCCCCAAGAATTTTAACGACGCAGTCTGCGTCATAACCCCCCTCTGTGGGCACCCCTGGATTACCATGCTTCATGCATCGTAGATTTTGGGTGAATATTAGAATTTAAGTAAACCCACACAAGCATAATAGCTTGCATTCATTCACCAAATTTACTAAAGAGTTAATTATCATTAAAGTATTGAGGATTTTATATTATTTAGAGATGACACAAATTCTTATATTTTTTTTAGAACACCCTGAGTCTGGCAAAGGTGATAAGTAATTCAATACCCACTCCCAGTTTTATTTTTATGGCAATCATTTTTGAAGTGTGTGGATTGCAAGGTTTTATCTTATTAACTTGTTAATTGTAAAATAAATAATTGTAAGTAGTGTTTTAAGACCTAGTAAAAAGTTACGTCTGAAATCCCATAAATCTTATAGTTATTTTAACTAACTCTGTAGCCCAACAAACCGTGGAGGGCTTAGGTCTTCCAAAGGATTTTACAACTATATATGTGATGGATGACGTCGCTCTATCAGGTATATAATCCTTACTATTGGCATTCACAACCAGTTAGTCGCTACTACCATTTATATGATGATGCTGCTTAAATTTATTGGTAGGACAGGTTACGCTCTCCCATCCGAGCTACCAATTGTTATTATATGAAAAGAATTGTAGGTGTAGCAAAGATATTGTTGTTTAGTGAAGTAAAATGGGTATTCATACTTGTTTTGTACCTTTATGTAACAACTTATTTTTATATCAATTGTATTGTTTCTTCTATTTTATTTGTTAAGAGATAATTAAACAGTTATCTGTATAATTTATTGTTTTTATTAAACATGGAATTTAGTAAATGAAAGCCTTTATCATATAATATAAAAAGAGAATGTATTAATATTATCAGAATAAAAAGAAAGATACTTAAATGAATTAGCTGAGTTATGAGTGGAGTTTGAGGTACTTAAAGAAAAATGTAGAAAAAAATAATTTATTGAAACAAAAGTGATGTGAGGCCCCTTGCAAATTTTTGTGCACCAGCTATGTTCACAATAATTATCATACAAATTATTAAACACGACATTTTTTAACCTTATTGAATGTAAAATGAAGGGAAAAATTGAGGTAAAAAAGTAACATTTGCTCTAATACTGATTAGACCAGTTTTAAATATAGGATGTTTCATTAAGTTTGTTGGTTTTAAAAATGCAATAAATCAGGCAAAGTTGCATAAAACTAATTCAAATTATTGTTTCATTTCCTTCTATATTCACTTCAATTTAATAGTGAGAAACAATAACTGGCATATGTCTAGCTCCATTTTCTAGGCAGGCAGCTACTCAAATTTACACTCTCTTCGTCTCGCACTACTGCTATGTTTTGTATGATTTCTCCCGAGTTAATTTAAGGTATAAACTGACCCTTTTTTCTGATTCTTTTAATATATAAAATTAAATTGTTATAAGTTGCACCTTGAGTGTTATTGTATTAGTTATTTTATAACTATAGACAGTTCTGAGATGCAGTGGCTTCAGCCAGCTGTGTAAAAGAAATGAAAGCTGCATTCTTGTTGAAGTCAATTTGGGTTGACTGAAGTCTTAAATTTTAAAAAATCTGTTCAAACCATGAATCATTTCTAAAAATTGAAGAAGCTTTAGCATTCAAGTTTTAGAGATCCTTATTTAACTATATTGGATTCGACTATATTGGTTTATTATTTTTCTCTAAATATTGATGTGCTTAAGTAATTTGTTGATGTTTATGTATGACAGGTTTGTGAGAAGACACCTGAGGTCAGTACCCCACACACCTCTAGACTCGTGTGTGTACTGTGGTGGACCTGTATATGAGTACTGGAACAACTCGGAGAGACTTATATACCACTCGTGTGCCGAGACACATCATGCCTCGTATGAGCCGACCTGATACTTCCTTCTTGACACTCTCATCTCCATCTTCTACGATGCATTCCCCTGGTCTCACTTCTTTTATTTATTTATTGGTGTAGGTCACCATCCATAATGGTGGTTGACTGATGAATACTAAAAAATATTTTAGAATGTCAAGGTTCAAGGCTAGATTTGTCACTAGAAATTTGCTCCACAGGATACAAATCAATTTTGAAGGAACCTATTCTACATTGGTGAAAGCTACTATTATAAGAACATTACTCTAAATTGTTATTTAAAAGAACATAAGATAAAATAGTCTGCCAATTAGTGTGGCTCATAGTTTCCTCACGTCCTATAACTGGACGAATAATCACATGAGAATTTAATATATGGTTGTTTGGACCTGTTTCGATTCCCAGGAGGGGGGGGGGGTCACACTTTTTTTATTTATGTATCAGTTAAGGTTAATATGAGACAATTTGTGGGCTACTTCTGACTAAACACAAACTGCAAATTCAAAATCAGATGAGCACTTTTTTCATTATTATAGATATTAATGAAAAAAGTTTTTACTGACAATTTTTCACCACAAAGGATCTAGAAATACAGACAGTCCAGTCTGGATCTGTTTTTCCTTTCATTTTTAATGGATCATCTATGGGAAATTGGGCCTTAGAGGTCACTCAACTATCTTTTTCTCCAATGTGTAATAGTGACTCATGAAAGTGTTGTAGTTCAATAACCAAATAACATCTTCACACAAAAAATTGCAATAAACAATTGACCGATTTCGGCTGCTTTAGAACAGCCAAAACTCGAAACCAGTGAATTGTTTATTACAATTTTTTGTGTGAAGACGTTTGATTATTCTAAATTACAATAGCTTTGGTCTGTTTGTTTGGGTGAAGTTGGTGACAAATTTTCTTTACCTGAGGTTTTTAAAAAGAAAAATTCATTGTTCTAAAAGGAAGAAATTAGATGCAATAGAAACCCAGATATCTGCCATATATTTTATCTGCCTCTAGACCTCTCACGCTTTTATTTATTCAACCTATTTTCTTTTAAATAGAAATGTTGATTTTATTTTTTGTTATGAAAGATGTTTATTGTTCAGGTAAACAGTGTGTTGTGACTGAAAGTGGTGAAGTAGGAGTGCATTTGTTCAGTTACAGCCTGTCTAACAGTCAGACAAAGAGAGCTTCTCATATTGTAAGGTAAATTTGATCAGTTTACTGTTAAACAACTATTACACATACTTTTAAATAAAGGCCGAATTTGTTCAAATAATCAATTGAAACATGATAACAAATATGTTGTATAAAACATATTTTATTTGTGGATGCCTGACTGCTGTGGTCACTACATATACTTCCAGTATATTATTATAAATCTATTTGATATTACTTATTATTTGTTAAAAGCGATTAATCTGAAACAATTAAATCACAATGTGTATTTATCAAAACTAAAGTGAGAAAGTACTTGAAAGATAACATTATTATTATTTCTTTTGTGAATAATTTCCAACAGTTCAAATTCCATGTTCTAGAGTATTAGCGATATATATATATGTGTGTGTGTGTGTGTGTGTGTGTACAGTACAGTGAAAACTGTTTATCATGAAATCGCTTAACATGAAAAATAGGTTAACACGAAATAATACTGCAGTCCTGAAAAAATACTAGGTATTTTCATGCATTTTTTTTTTAACATGAAACAATCAAAGAAATTTTTGTATGCAATGTGTATAGTATGTAAAAATATTAAGTTTAGCACTGAAGATAATACAATAGTTCTAAATTTGTTGACTGATAACAACTGAAAATGTTGAAACTAATCTCCAATTTTTGTTTACTATAAAGTTATGTGATCTTTGATTAATAATTTTTTCCCTTTCTTTCCTGTTCTCTTGAAGTAGTTTATTTAGAGATGATATCAGTTAAAATGAAAAAAACTTATTTGATAATATGGAGTTGTTAATTGTAATATAATGTTGGTTGTTTCAGAAGTGGGTGGTGTTTGTCTGATTTTTTACCCGGTTATCAAGCTGTTGGGCAGTGAAATGCTTGTACTATTAACTCACCACTACTTGCCCTAACCTGGGTAACTACTATTTTATAAATATCTTTGCTTGTCTAGGTGTGGACTGCCTGCCATCATTTCAACTGTTTCAATTAAATATAATTTTGAATACAGAAAGATGGATAATATTGGACACCATTAGTAGAAATTGACCTTACACTTCTCTACTACCCAGTAGAATTATCTTCTCTTCTTGATAAGGGATAAAATTTAAGCAAATCAAACAAAAACATTTTTTTCTTACTTAATTTGTAGGGATGTTAGATGATCTTTAGACAATCCCCTAAAGACCAAATGAAATAAGAAAAAAATCATATTAAAGGGATTAACTGAAAAATGAACAATTTTTTTATTTTTCAAAGCAGTTTTTGGCCTCCATAAAGCCATTATCATTGCCAGTCATAAAATAATTAGTTGCAATTTACTTATTAATACTAATGAAAATACTGAGAAATTAATCATATTCCCTGTCACTCATATTGATTAATATAAATCAAATTATAATTATTATTTACTACGGGAAACAGACAGTGAAAAATACACTCCCGGCGCGGGAGTGTATTTTTCACTGTCTGTTTCCCGTAGTAAATAATAATTATAATTTGATTTAAATTAAAATTTAAACTTTCCGTAGTATGAAAACTACCAAAAACTTAAAATTGAATTGATTAATATTTGTATCTGTAATTAATTTACGAATTGTTTTAATTTTTGTATACACTTATACAAGTTTTGATGGTATGTTTGTTACACATTGATTGGGCAAGGTTGGAAAACAACTTGTTGAGTGGTTACTCTTGCAGCGAGAGATTTGTTCACATAGATCATCACAAAGAAGTGTCAAAAAAACAACATACACAACATAATCACAGGCGCCACTTTATTGAATCAAGATATCTAACATCTTTCTGGGTACTACAAAGTACCTAACTCAGTTAGATAAGGTCACGCCGCTCTCACCCCAATTATTTTAAATAATAATAAGCGTGAGTGGCACCAGATTAATAAAATAATTTTAGAGCAGGGAGACAAATTTAAGACTCAGTCTCTGTCATAATGTAGACTCACCACTAAGAATTATTTTATTAATGTAACTATTTCTTCAATGTCAGCACTAATAATGATGACCTTATTGTATGAAAGAAGATTATTCTACAATACACAGCTCCAATACTCATGCCACTATACTTTGTAAATCTGACAGCTCAGATTAGCAAACCTATGAAACCACTAGGCGGTTATCTTAAGGTTATCCAATGATATTTTTGTTTGCCTAGTTCCTTCTACCCCCCAAAATCTCAATCTCTCATTGGCTCCCCTCCTGTTTTTTTTTTTTTTTTTTTTTTTTTCCGATTTTCCCACGCTGTCAGAATAACAAAGTATAGTGGCATGAGTATAATTCTGAATGGCATTCCTGTGATACAGAATGGCCGTTCTAAATGCTCATATTATATGCACACAACTTAGTACTTAGATTAAGTCTGTTATTGAAAAACATAACTAACTTTTTGTTTTTATTTGTTTGTTTTAGCTGTGAAAAAAATGAAGCCAAATGATAGCAAGTTAAGAAGCCATTGATTAGTTTTACATTCCCAAATATTCTCACATTCCTTCTACCTCATTTACGTTTCATATTAGTAAATGTGTTCAACTTGATTATTAGTATTATTAATTATGTATTTATTGTTATAATAAAGTGAGGTAATCATCTTGTTAGTATTAGTTATTAGGTTGCACTTATTTATAAGCTTAACTCTGTGTTTTCTCTGTGTCAGGGTAGAACAATTAAGTGATACTACAGAATAGTTATGTTATTATCAAGTACATGTGAATCTTTCATCCACTAAGATAGATAAAGAGACCCAATGTATAGATTATAGCCCAGGAGATAGCGTGCAAAAAGTGTCTGACTAACATCAAGCTAGAATTTTGTGTACAAGTTAATATTTTAGTGCCTTTTAAGAATAAATGGTGGCCTAAGTTCGTCTGCGGGACATAGCTTGGCAATAGGCATTTGAAAAAAACAAACCAGTGGAGAACGGCTATTTCCCACCCATTACAGTGGACAATGTGATTTTCATAATCTAAGTACAAAATTAGTTTGTAGACAAAATATCAAGTTAATGTTAGTTTGTCCCTTGATAGGTTAGTTATTCAAATATTACTCCTAATCAAAGTGGTCACATAGCTAGGGACAAATTAACATCAACTTGATTTTTGTTGTTCTATTTTTTTTACTCAGGATGATGAAAATCACATTGTTCACTATAATTGGCCGCTCTCCACCATTTTGTTTTTTTCAAATGCCTGTTACTGTCCCGCAAATGAACTTACCAACCACATATTCTTAAAACGCACTAAAATATTCACTTATACACAAAATTTTAGCTTGATGTTACTCAGACACTTTTTTGCACGCCATCTCCAGGACTGTTAGTTGTTTTCAATATTTTGTAGTACCCTAGAGTCTAGAGTATCAACATATCGGTCATTCAAAATAATTCCATGCATAGATTACATTATTTATTTTTAATTGTATAAATTTACCTTATATTAGGCAGAAGATACACACTTTTCTTAAATAAATAAAAATTCAAAATATTGCCCTAAATTTTATTGAAGAGTCTTTTGTTTTTGATCATTCACATCCGAGTAGGCTCAATTAATCTTATCCTTCATTTTTATGGTGTAGGCTCCAACGAGTAGTACCTGGTAGCTCATTGCTATCATTGAGTAATGCACTAACCCTGTGCCATCTAATACAAATATATAGTTGTATAAGCCCTTTGGCAGGCCTAGGATCTCCATCTGCTGTTGCATCATGGATTATTTTTTATTATTAGTCTCTCTTTCCGACTGCCAGTTACTTGTGACTTGCGGGGCACTATAGCCCAGGGGGGCCTGGGCTCCCCTTGACACAAGCCTTAATTCATCTCATCTTCTTCTCCTTTTTCTAAATATTCTATCTAACATTTTCTCCGCCTTCCTCTTTTTGAGTTCTGAGTGGTTGAATACTTAGAAGTCCTTTCTGACTGCCACATCCTCCATAACTTTGGAACAGCAGCAAATTTCCAGATAATTGTAAAAATATGAGACTTTGTTTGTGCTGGATTTTTTAATAATGGGAGCATTGATATAGTGTTAAATTAAAATACTTGGATATCCCCGAACCTCCTAAAATGTAGGGGAGCCTGAGACAAGGTCTTTCAACACGACTAGGTATCTCTTGTAAGACAATACAGCTTCTACTTTTATTTTTTTTCGCATCCATCTTTATGGACTTTAGTACCCTCATTTTAATCACTATTGGAGTATCAATTTTTATTACTTGAGAATTGAGCGTCCTTTGGGTATCATTTTTTAAATTATATTAGAATTACAGAAGGGACACAGAACAGCAAAAAATGCAATCCCGGCTGTTGAGTGTATTTTTCGCTGATCTGTCTCTGTTTAATTCATTCTCTATAATTCTAATACAATTCTTTAATTCATTCTCTATAATTATTTATATTTTATCCTGACATATATATATTTTTTTTTTAATTTATTGTACTATACATTTATTTTTACATATAACAATCTACATAAGGTAACTAAATTATTTTATTCATTAAGTATTACTATGTACAACTAGGAAATATTTAGAAACAAATTTAATTCTACACTATAAGTCTGATATTATTTTGCACACATGAATAATAAACTAATGTGCTTGAATCTATGAAAACATATTTGTTTATTTTGTGTATTTATTTATTGTTTAATTTATTGTTGATTATTTTTTAAAATAAATCTTTTTAGCTTGGTTTTTTTAGTTCTTTTTTTTTTTTTTTTTACAAGGTTTTAATTAATTTATTTTGTGGTGAGGTGTAAATATTGGGCTACATTTTTTTAATCTAAACTAACTTTATCTTATTAATGATTAAATGTTTAAAATATTAATATAAGATTGTCAACTATCTTAAAATTGTCAAAGGCTTATGCCCTATGCCCCAGGACTACTAAAAAAAAACTGATCACAGATATATTAATGATTATAATATATATTTCATATTTTTTATTTGCACTAATTTTAGATAACTGTCTTTACAAGTACAATACAACGTTAAAAATTTGTTATCTGAAAGTTCGAGTTCTTTTGCAGCAACGAATATTCAGCAGTTGAAATTATTTTTTAAGATATGAATGACCCAATATTTAATTTGTATTAATTCTCTTCTGTAATAATCGTAATTTATTTCATCAATTGTGTAAACTGGAATGATTCCATGGCACAATTTTGATGTTTCACCTTCCGAAATATAGATTAGAAAGTAACAATTTTGATCACTTCTAAGTAGGCCCCGTGTACCGAAATGCATCACTTTTGATTTTTTAATCGTGAGTAATTTAAATCACAAACCAGTACCGTTTCTTTTGAATAACTCCATGTGTGTGGGGCCTTAAATTTACAAGTATGTAATAACTTATTCTGTTTTAAATTGCTCCATTATAATTTCTAGTTAATCAATAATAAATCATGTTAAATTGGCAGTATCAACAAGTAATAGTTGATTATATCAAGAAAAGAAAAAGGTTAATCAACAATTCCTTAAAACAGTAAACTAGGTCAGTTGTTTTCACCAAGAATTGGCAGAATATATAGTGATTGAAACTTAGAGAGTTAAATTGATGAGTTAAAAAACCCCAATACTATAGAAGCCCTCAATAACTCACTCCTTGTATAGCACTGTGTGACTGACCTTTCTCATCTGGTATATAAAAAGAAATGTTTAACACAAGAATAATTTGGTTTAACTGGTCATGGGTTTTGGTCCCTAGGTGGCTAGTTATGAGGGCTTCTACTGTACTAATAATTTCCCCCTGAGGTAACGACTTCATTCTGTCATGCAGCTTCTGCTGGCCGGCTAGTATCGAGAGGGTTCATAATGTAGTTGGTGATGTAGGAGGTCAGGTCCATGAACATCTGACGAGGAGAGTTATGTGTACATAAAAGTCTCGCAGCTAAATCCACCGTGATTTTAGGTCTCTATTTTTTTTTCTGTAGTATTTCTTTCTTTCTATAGTATTTCTTTTCTATAGTAAAGTGTTGGAAGTAGCTAGCCAGCTAGTAGGTCCTAGCCATGAGTTTAAGGTACAAGTCGGGTTTTGCGTTGGAGAAGACATGTTCCCCCTCTACGACGATATCATTGTACTTGATGTTGTAGACAGTGTCAAACCCTGCCTTGGCAGCAAGATGTTGGGATATGTGTCCTGTGAACACTGTAGCACTGCAAGTCAGTCCGAGCTGCTTACACAGCTGTTCCCTTGCCTTCAATAACTCCAGACCTAAACCTAGTCCAAGATACCTGCAAACAGTAGCATAGCCTTTAGAAATTGTTCAGATTTTGCAAATTATGAATGTTTTGAAATTGTTGGTTATTCGTACTCCAGTATTTCAGTATATTATGCTTAGTTATACTTGATTCATTATTAATATATATATATATATATATATATATATATATATATATATATATATATATATATATATATATATATATATATATATATATATATATATATATATATATATATGCTAGCAGATGGTTACAAAATAATCAATAAATAGCCTTAAAAATTGTATTTTTTAATATTATTATTAGTCAAAGCTGGAGCAACTGTATGTCAGAACTAAGTTTATACTTATAAAATAATAAAACAAAACTAATAAAATTTAAAAGTTAAAACAATTAGAAAAAGGGGTCAGTTGCAACTGTAAATTTGCCTGGGTGAAATCATCCAAACACTGCGGTAAATCGAGACTTCTATTTTAAACCTATATTATAAATATTTTTTTGATTAGCTAAGATTAATAATACAGTAACCAAGCCAGCACTCAGTGTTTTGACTATAATACACTTCGCAATTTAGATATATAGAAGAGATTATGCCCCTTCGTCTTTAAAGTTTATGTACAAGAGCAGGGGGGGTTTGATGGTGCATGTTGCGCCATCAGAATTGTTGGGGGGGGGGGGGGGAATCAAATTTGGGGTATTTTTCAGAGATTGGGGGGGGGGGGGGTACATATTCCAAGTAATTCAGGCAGTTTTTGAGGGTTTACGCCATGGGCCTTGGGTGGGATGGGCATCCCTGTACAAGAGTGATTATGTGTCTTTGTCACAATATTAATAAGAATAGAATATAAATTAATAGTAAAAAAAACATTTTTATAAACAAGCTTTTATTCGTATTCTTCTCAGCAAACCCTTTCATTTGATACCCATATCATGTGCGTGCTTAAAAAATAACTAGTCCGCCATCTTGGGCTGTCCACCATATTGGATTTAGAATGACGTCACTTAACTAACCATGCATTGTCATCCAAACTAAACTGTATGCAAAATTTCAATTAAATCGGTTGAGGATAACTGCATTCAAATTCAGTTGCAAGATTTGACCCAAACATACATACAAACATTGCAAGTTAAATAAAAGCTTGTAACAATAGTTGGGTTTAACTTAGTTGTTAAATCTGTATGATTGAGTTGGTTTATGAGTGCTAAGTAAGAAGATGTACTGACTGTGAGTTGACTCCTAGTCCCATAGCACTGAGGTATGAATCCACATTGTACTTGGTACAGATGTTACATTCCTCGCTGATATGTTTCAGAGCGTGCCCGATGACCCTCAGTGCTCGTCCTCCAGACTGCAACAACAAACTATACAGTTACAAATGCAAATTTCATCTAATGACCTAGTAAATATAAATGTTAAAATGAAATGTACCCTGTGTAAATGTTCTCAGCAGCATAAAAAATTAATTAGACGGATAATGAAAAATATAAGTTGCTTAGATCTCTTGCCTTCTTTTTGTCCAAATATATTTGAGACATCCATCTCCTCATTTAAGTATAATGACTGCTATACAGGCCTTAGATAGCCAATGCCAAAAATAGTCTAATGAATTGCTTTGCATAAATTTAAAATTTTCTCTTGTCTTATGTGTTCACACAATATTAAGCTCTCTTGATTTAGTTGAAAAACTTGCTATCTGGTACTGTATATCTATTTGGAGTGGTGAGAATCATGTTACATGATTAAATAAAACAGAGATAAAGGACCTAAGGCATTTTATTTTTTATCTACATTTTTACAAATGTTGGTAAAAAACTAATTTATAAGAAAAACATGTGTAGTAACTAAACTGAAATAAGTATCAGGGAGGTTTAAGGTCCCATTCATTGTCTAAGTCAAATTATCTAAAATAAATGGAAATGCTTGTTTCTTTATTTGCTTTCATTTAACTTCACTTGTTTGTGAGGTAAAATTTTTGTAATCAATTCCTTCTTTCCGACTGACCTAGAAAGCTGAAACTTTCACAGAATATGTATTTCTAATGGTAATGCGCAAGTTAAATCGCAATTGTTGTTATCTAAAAAAAATTTAATAACTTATTTCTTCAAATAATAAATGATTATTTGACTATGAGTGATCATTAATGAATCACTAGGAATGGATTTAAATTTTGACATATGTAGTTAATTTAAAACTAGGTCAACGTAGAGCTAATTTCTCTTTTTTTGTGTTGTTAGTGCTCAAAATCTAGAGTCCACTAGATATTATTCCACTAATAATTGAAATATACAGTTAGGAGATTTTGACATCTGGAAGGTCAAATATCAGAATCTCAAGATTTTATTGGCACCTCTTTCCTCCCCTTGACGTTAGAATTAAAACTACTACTGCATATATCTTTTGCGGCCCTTTTGGGTTTAATGCCTGGTGGTGGGGCCCTTTTTTAACTGCCTTTCTTCTTTTCTCTTTAATAATAATAATTATGGCATAGATTGCCATTAATTTCAAAAAAATTTTATCATTAAGTTGTATGAAAGAGTAAAATATATTTATATTTTTAGGGTTCGTAGGCAAAACCAAGGACCCTTATATTTTCCTGCGTGTGTTTGTCCGTCCGTCCTCTCGCGTGCTCTCACGGCTACACCTTTCATCCGATCACTTTGAAATTTGGCATGTATGTGTCTTGTACCAACCCACATATTTTAAAAATATAGCGACAAAAAAAATATTTTTCAAAAAACTTAAGGGTAAAAAATTTTTATTTTTTTTCGACACCATGAGGGGTATCATATGAAAGGGTACGTAGAGCTGATTACAAAAATATATAATTCTTTGGATATAACTTTGATAGGGCGAGCGTAGGCAAGTTTGAAGTGGGTGTGAAACCTGCCCCCCCCCCCTATCTCGCTTATGTTAAGTGCAAAAAATCTGAAAAAATTCCTGAACATTCTTCGACCAAAAGTAAAGATACCACTTTTTGGAAATTTCGAAAAAAATATTATTGTATTTTTTATTGACAAAATACGTTTTTTTATAACTATGGTCTTTTCGATGTTATTTATACGGCTGTAGTCCAGTTCAGTGGCAAAAAAATACTTTATCAGAGTGTGTTATGAGAATATCAGACCCTTAGAATGGTTCAAAGTAAGTTTTTAGCATTTAAAAAAAACAATGTTTATACACTTTACAGTTAAACACTATATAGTGTGGCCTACGGACCCTCGCTGTGTGCTGACTAGCACACACTTGACCTGTTTATTTTTTATCAGTTAAGTGACGATATTTGTGAAATGAATAAATTTTTCGGTACAATTAAATTCTAGGAAGTGCAACAATAAAAAATACAAACAATATTTGATTAACTTGGTGCACAGGCTTCCGGGTATTTAATAAACAACTTGATTTTGATAAGAAGTTTAGTTCAGACAAGTCAACTTCTCTGATGTTAATAACAAATCAGTTTACTTGTGTTTTGCCTCTAGCAAACCCTTTAAATTATTTCAATATACGATTATAGTAACATGCTAATATCAAAGGCGGACTAGAGGTGATTAGATTAAAAATGGTTACTAATAGTATGATAACAGAACTAATTAAGCAAGTGTTGTGGTCACTTATCTGTGGTTTCTTATTTACAAATAACCCAGGTGGCCTCAAAATCATCACCTCGTCTACCTGTTTCATTATATAGGTATGTGTAACCATGTTACCCACACATTTTTTTAAAAATATTGTTTCCCAAATTTCAAAGAATTTTTTATTAGTGATGAGTAGCACATTATAGGCTCAATTTGGGATATATACTCATTCTAAGAAATGGATTTCTCCATAAGATTTTGATATATTGGATTTGTACAGACTAGTTGCTATACTCTCAAGTCGATCATAAAAAATTAAAATAATTATAAATAAGGAGCTCCACCTACTTGCTTCTCACGTCAACCTCTGGAAGGTCGCAGCTACCTAGTTCACTGCTCAATTTTGGGGTGTTGTGCCCTCCCTTTATGTGTCAGGTTTAAACCTGATTTAGGGCTTTAGGTACTTGCTTGAACTTATAAATTAAAAGACAAATGAATTTATCATGGAATGAATACATTATCATTTTAATTTTAAAAATAAAAAAGTATGTCAAACCTACTCTAAGGCTCAAAAACAATATTCGGTATTAGAACGTGGGCTCCTTGTTCTCCATTCTTTTCCTCCAATCATGATGTTAATGTGTTCTTCTTATAAAACCATTTAGGTTTCCAACAATTGGTAAACGTCAGGTCATTTATTGGAAAAAAATTGTTTCCCAAATGGTATATTTCAAAGAATATTTAGTTTGTGATGTGAAAAAGTTTTGGATACAAACACTAGCGCATTATAAGCTTAATTTGGGATTTTCCAATTCTAATCTTTATTTATCTAAAACATTTTTACAATTAGCTTTAATCATATCACCTTAAATTAAATTGTTATACACTGAAATTTGAAACCTCTTTTTTAATTAAAAATTATTTTGAGTTAAGTTAGTTGGGCTCTAAAACTAACCATACTAAACATCTATTAGTCAAATGAAAAAAAATTGTCATGTAAATCAAATTAAAATTCCTAAAGTTAAGGGTTTTTTGGATTAAAAAAAATAGTACAACCTCTCTTATTAAAATTGAAACAACCTCTTGCTTATTAAGTGTGCTTGCAACCACAGAGCTACAGAAGCATCTGTCTCATAAAGGTGATTTGTAATGTGTAAAACTATTTTTATTTATTAAAAAAACAAACAAATATTCATAAGTAAGCATGAATGCATGAGTCATGACTGTGTTAGTTAGTTTTGTAATGCTGATTAACACTCGTTGAGTATTTATACTACTCTTTCTTACACACTGGACATGTGTTTGGAATAAAACTTTTTTAATAATATAGAACGATCGTAAAAAGTGTCTCCACAAATAAGTGCTTAAAACCTATTATTAAGTCATTTTTGGTATCATTAGTAAACTTGCCAAGTCTAAATTAAGCGAATAGCTTGGATAAGGGTGTAAGTCACTCCTGCATCCTAATCAGGCGCATTGACATCTGGTGAGAGGAAACATGCAAATTCTCGGCCAGTTGGCTTGTTACAGGTAGGAAAATCTACTGTATACTGCATGTTAATTTATTTATTAAATAGATGGTTACCTTTAGGTCAAAATCTTCTTCATGTTTGTCGACAATATAAGTGATATTTGCTGCTATGACTACAGGTTGTTTGTCTTGGCCGTAACTATCAGCCAGGACTGCAGCCAGACTGTTACCGAGAGCTATCTTACTTCTCCATCCCTCCTCCAGTCCTTTCCTGTTCTCATCATCCGACATGAAGCCTTAAATACACAAAAATTGTAACATAATAGTATTCAGTTACTTATTATGTTGGGCAACTTGGGCCTTATACACCCAATTTCATTCTTTAGGGTTGTTTCTGCAGAATTATTGTTTCTTTATAATAGAATAAATTTTAAGAGTAAATTTTGTTCCTCAGTAGCTACCCGGTGTCTTATGAATTTGCCTAATTTTACTTAGACCATTTGGCCCTCCAATAAACTGTTTCCTGAAAAAGCCCCACTTCTTTACATAAGGCTACCAGTCACGCCACCACAGGATCTGGCAGCGCCGCCCACCAAACTGTCTGACAAGAATGAAGAAAAAAAAACAACAGTTGTTTAAAGGTAAGAGACGAAATGGCTTGGTGGGTCTCGTGTGAAGAGAAGAGAGACCTCCAAGACTGTATCCCTGTAAGAAAGAACCCTTTTGATTTAGTTTGCTGACCTGGTGGCATGAACCACCACCATGGTGGCCCTGTGTGAAAGGGGCCGACACACATATAAGTGAATAAGACAAGTTGACTGACTAGAGTGAGGTATCAAAGTTACCCATATAAACACTCTTCTTACTACAGCACGTCTTGAATAAAATAACAAATTAAACCTGCAATGGAGCTCAACCAAGTTATACAATTGTTTACTTGTAAGTACTTGTTAAATACATTTATTTTGTTTGACAGCAGTAATTTAAACGTTGTATTGGTAAAGTTATTTAGCAAAAATAACTCAGTAAAAACAACAAATGCAAGAAGAACAGCTTTTTCGTCTTGGGCAAATGGTAGTATGATGCAAAGATACCCCACAAGGTGATAATGTCGTTTACTAAAGGGTAGACTGTAAACAACTTGACTATGGTAGTTGTAAGCAAAAAGTGCTTAACGTAGTAACAAATAAATGTCAAGGAGAAACAACTAAATACAAAAGCGTAGAAAAATAATTTAAACATTATAATTCTGTAATAGACAACAACTGGCATTGCTTTATATAAATAATTAAAAAATATCGATACAATTGTCGACGGTCTGTCGGCAGGGAATATCTTAGCTCCTGGTCTTGCTGGGGTGAGACTCTGGCGAGCGTCGACGGGGTTCGTCAACCGACCCGAACGTCCATTTCATGTGAGTTAGCAATGATATACGGCAGGGACGGAGAGCGAGACACTTTTTACGCGAGGCCCTAATGTCAGTGTGCTTCTCCCTTCTTGCCGGCGACGCGCTTAAAGTCGCCCATGTTGGTTGTGAGGATGGGTGAGCCGATGAGCTGTAGATGGTCGATCCTGGTGGTCTCCGCCCCCGTCTGGTTGTCCCTTACGAACAGCTGGATGTTCTGGACGTTTTGAAACTTTACGTAGCGGAGGTTCACCACCTCCCCTTCTAGTTCCTTCTCGCTCAGTTGGATTTCCTGGACGGCGCTGTTGGAGGCGGCCGAATCGAAGTCCAGCGTATTGGTCTGGTTGATGAACAGTCTGATGTTCTTGGGTCCGGTCTCCAAAGGGGCCTTGATCCTGAGCGAGTGGATCTTGACCGCTTGGTTGAAAGCCAAGTTGATGATGAGTTGTTCGTCACAGTCCGACTCGAGGTAGCCCGCGTCAGGAGTAAGGCAGTGGTGTAAGGTGTGTTCGTCCGACTCGTTGAGGGCTTCACAGTCCGACTTGAGTATAAAAGTATTGAGGTCCATATGTCCGGCAACTCCTACGTCCTCCTCGCTCCCTTCGCCGTCACCGTATAACTTCTTGATCTTCTCCTCCAGTTTATTCTGGTCAGCACCTTGCAGAGAGTCCACCTTCACTTTGTTCTTAAAAAAATAGAAGGTAGGCATGACGGACACCCGCTGGTTGGCCGCCACTTCCTGGCATTTGTCCACGTCAATTTTTAGGAACGAAGCTTTGGGGTATTTTAGAGCGAGCTGTTCGTATATAGGGGCCATCCTCTGGCATGGGCCGCACCACACCGCCGTGAAGTCCACTATCACCAGTTTAGAACTGGAAGCGGCCAATTCCTCCTGGAATTGGGCCTCGTCTTTGATTTCTTTCACCACGCCCATTCCGACGAAAACTCAGAACACTAGATTCTCCAAATCACGACTTTATCTCCTTATTTATAATAAAAATCAACAACTCAACGCGAAAATAATATCTCTGTATCAATAAAAAACAACTCAGGAAACAAACAACCACAATCAGTTAAGTGACTCAGGAAAACAACAGTCTTAATATAACCTGACTCGAGGAAGGTTACCTGACTCAATTCAGTGTAGCCAACTCTAACATTCAACTTGAGACAATAAATCTAAATAAAGAATTTTAATTTTTTTCTTGCTATTCTCTTTTTTGTTTCTTAAATTGAATAGCTATTTAAAACCTATAATTTGATAAGTGAAAAAGCATTGTTCTATTATTAACACCAAGTTGTTGTCAGAGTTGAAATAACTTCATTCTGACTGTAAAGGATAAGTGTAGGTATAGGGGACCTCGTGATTGAAGTCATGAGTCTGACTGTTCATTCAGACTATCATTCCTGACCCTGACTGTTCGTGTCATGTCCGCTTCGAGTCATAACTGTTTTCAAGGGCCCCATACACAGCGCGATTTTTGATACATCCAAGTTGAACCAGTAAACAATAAACTAAAAATCGGTCAGAGACAACTCAGACAAACTTTTTCATATACGAGTTCATAATTACTTGGCCCAATGTCTTCCATTTATTAGTTTTCGTTGGTATAATTGAATATTTTATCTGTAACAAAATATATCATAAAAATAACTTCTCCTCGGCGGGGAATCGAACCAGGCCTCTCTCCCTCTATTTTCTCAGGAACTAAATTTTTCCCGGGAAAACGGTTTACATCGTTAGATTCGTATTAAAATGGACTAAATGTTAGACTTTTTTAATCAAAATCGTCTGAACCGTTTTCGAGAAATATTTTTTTTCAGAGTTTTTGGGGGGTAGCGCCCCCAAATTTGGAGCTAAAATTCATTTATTGATTTCGCCTCGGGGTATGATTTTTCTGAACATGTATGCCAAATTTCGTCAAAATTGGCCCAGTAGTTTAGGTTCCAGGCATCTGCACAGACAAACATTTTTTTTAAACTACTTTTTTGAACTCAGAGGACCTCAAAGCGTGTAGTACATCAAAATCGAATTTTCGCGCCATCACAATACTTTCTCTTTATATGAGAAAGTAAAAACAGGGTTGACAAAATTAGTTTCAAACTTGGAAATACTTTGATGACAGGACAGTGTTGCCCCAAAAAAAAATGAATGTATAAATCATAAATATAAATATAGATTTACAAATCTTAGGACTGATACAAACTAATTTTGGTATCACGGCCATTCACAGATAAACAGAATTGTAAAACATATTATAGCCATGCGCCATGCCCACAAAAATCTACAGCGTTTAGATTTTATCAAGAAGTTTTTCAAACCTGAATATTGGTTGGAAGACCAGCCCACATGCGTTGAGACATCATATTGGACAACTTACCCAAGTTGTACAATAAATTCCACTGTGTTTAATATGATTAACATAATGCGGGCCCCTAATGGTTGTCCTCGAAATTTTATTTAGTTTCTGTACTATATAAACTTGAGTTGTTGGTTGTTAAAGTACTTTTTAATGCTTCAATATATACCATGAATGATTATTTTACTACGAATGCAATAAAGGGTATTTTACATCAAAGTTTTGTCATGTCATATAGTCATATTGAGGAAAGGAAAAATCGAAGCTCTCTATAACGATAAAGATTTAGTACAATTTAGTTTTATACCTAGATGAGAGTTCATGGTTTCTCTGGGAATAAAGTCTTGCACCATGAGCTCTATTGTGGGTTCTACAAGACGTCCTCCAGGTAAGATTCTTCTGATACTGACTTGGTACTGCCGAGAACCGTCCTTACTTCTCACTGTCACCGCCACCACTTCCTCGTCTTCTCCCATCTAACAACACAAACAAAGTCATAATATCAGCAACAGGTATCTGAAACGTGTGCTGGACGGAGTCTTAAACACGAGATAAAGTCTAACTACAAGATAACTTACCCACAACAATAAGGCTTACATTTTATTTTCACTGAAAGGTATGTTTTTCTAATAGACACAACTCCAGCGATAATTGCTCAGAATCTATTCACTGATTCCTTTACCTTAGTGCTACCTCTACCAGTAATTAGAGTTGTACAAATTAATATCAATATCTTTTTGAATTATCAATTGCTGTAGGTACAAAATATCTAAAATTAGAAAAAAAAATATCTATCTTATAATAATAATAACCATTTATTTTCTAGATTAATCACATGCTTTTATCCTTTTTTTAAAAAATATTTAACTATTCATGCAAATTCAGCTCTTGGCTGTGGTTGCCTACAATGGCGGAGTTTCCTCTTTAAATCTTGTATACATAATAATAATAATTATCTTATCTATTTTAACTTTTGTTTTAATCTCTTAATATATTCTAAATATTTACTGCTTAAAAATCACATTAAGGGGCAAAACTAACTTTAAGATTTCCAGAAAAATTTAACTTCCCAAGTCCACCTTACACCTAACAAGCATCTTAAGAACAAGTTGTTAGCTACGTGACAAATGCGAGTTCAAGGTGGTGATAAGTCCTGATTCCAGTAAATTTTAAATTACTTAAACACAAAATTAATTCTCAAATATGACGAAGAAATAAAATAATTAAATACATTTATTGAAAATTTCCGTCTTGGTTATCTGGGAGTTAGTGATAAAAATTTCGAGTACATATTACCGCAGCATTAATTGACCACTCAGCTGTTTAAATAAGCAATAAAAAATTATATTCATATACTTGTAGTGATAACTAAGTTAGTAATGTTTAAATTAATTTTTTTTTTTTTTTTTTTTTTTTTTTTTTTTTTTTTTATCACAAACTATTATAAATACCTGTTCTTTTTTTAATAGTTTTTCTTTTCCAAATACACAACCATAGCTTTGGAATTGACAGCTGACTAATGCTTAATCGACCAAATATTTCCATCCTATCATTCACTGATAAGCATAATTTACTACTCACCTCTGCCTATTAATCTACTGATTTATCTAACTCTGCTATACAAAATAGGCACTTTTGACTCGGTTCGGAATATCGAATTTGCGGTGTTTTACATTTTAAAATAAATAAGCGACAAATTTTAGGTGGATGGTTTACAGTTTGGGTTCTACTTAATAAGCTTAGATTCTGTGCTAGCTATACAAGTACAGGAGCCTATATATTTTTATCTTGCTGGGACAGAAGTAAGAAAACATATCGCCTTTATTACTTTTCTTCATAACTATTGGTACTGGAGAAAAACAGTGCAGTCATATAAGTGAGGCATTGAAAGGTCGTGTCGTGAAGCCAGACAAGTAACCCTTCTACTCGTGAAAAACATAAATTGACTTTCCACGTAACGCGTAAATTGAAATGGGTTTATCACAAGTGTTCTACACGTGTTTACTTCAATACAATAACAACCGTAAATAAACCAATTTACCAACGAAACTGTTTTCAAAAAGCCCTCAATCAAATAATATTAAAATATAACATTCTAGTATACATATTTAATTGAACATATATATATTATTTATTATTACTGGATTCAATTTTCGCAGCCCAACGCCCTACGGCCGTCTACACATCTCTTCACTACTACTCTAGTATAGGTGCTTATGCGTATCAGCCCTTCTGCCTAGTATTAGTTCAAGTCTGGAGCGTTGTTTTTATTTAACGATGTCCCGGGACATTTGTTCTTCATGTCATGTTAATTCAATCTGGGATTAAAAAAGATAAAAACTTTTATTGTTGCACACGATATCCGACAGATAAAATTATATTCTAGCCTTAATAGCCTCAAGTAACAGAATTACACGGTATGAAACAAATCACAAAAAACAAAATTAAAAATTGGTCCATGTGCAGTTTATCAGATTAAGTATTTAACGGATTAAGTTAAGAAAACGGATTTTAGTTAAGGCTCCGGGAAAGACAACGACACTGCTTTTTAGGGTCCGTAGGCAAAACTAAGGACCCTTATATTTTCCTGCATGTGTCCGTCTGTCCGTCCGTCCGTGAGTCGCCTGCTCTCACTGCTACACCTTTCGTCCGGTCACTTGAAATTTGGCATATATGTGTGTTGTACCTACCCACACATTTTAAAAATATAGCGACTTAAAAAAATATTTAAAAAAAAAATTAGGGTAAAAAACTTAGGGTTAATTGTTTTTTTGGTACGTTGAGCTGATTACAAAACTATATAATGTTTGGTTATATAAGCTTGTATAGGGCTAGCGAAGGCGAGTTTGAAGTGGGTAGGAAAAGTGTCCCTCCCCCCTCTATCTCGCTTATGTAAAGTGCAAAAAATATGCAAAAATTCCTGAACATTCTTCGACCAAAAGTAAAGATACGCACTTTTTGGAAATTTAAAAAAAAAAAAAAAAAAAAAAAAAAAAAAAAAAATTATTGTGACAAAATACTTTTTTCTTACAATTATGGTATTTTCGGTGTATTTATATTATGTTTTTAGTCCGGTTAAGTGGCAAAAAATACTTTATAAAAAGTTTGTTTGTTGAGAATATCAGACCCATAGGATAGTTCAAAGTAAGCTTTTTAGCATTTTAAAAAACACCATCAATAGGGTACTGGTACTAACAATACAGTGTTGCCTACGGACCTCCGCTATGTGCTGACCAGCACACACTTGACCTGTTTATTAAAGTATTGAGATGTCGATGGCGCAAAAATCGATTTAGACAGATTTACGCTTGACCTTAAAACATGCAATACCGTAGTTTTAAAGAAAGGTTACCTGTGGTTGTCGTCTGCATAGTCTGTGTAGACGTGCTGGGTCAATTTTAATAAAATTTGCCGGATATTTTCAGAAAAATCATAACCCGCAGTGAAACCAAAAATAAATTTTAGCTCTGGTTATAAGCTCTGGATAAAATGGTTTGGACGATTGTTATTAATAATTTCTAAAATGTACCTATTACCTATTTCATTCAAATAAACGAATTAAACCATTTAAATTTTGTCCCTGAAAAAAATCAAGTCCCCGAGATATCAAAATCGAAATTTAAAACGAATGGCGAAATTGCGAAATAATTTTTTCCTCTAAATTTAAGGATTGAGACCCCCCCCCCTTTTTAATTTATTTCTTCAGGGTATGATTTGTTTGAACATGTACGCCGAATTCCGTCGAAATCAGTTCAGCAGTTTAGTCAGACAATTTTTAGAAAATCACTTTTTTTTTTTTTTTTGAATCAGGGGACCTTCAAACGTTGTAAAATCTCAAAATCGAATTTGAAGACTTCACAATATCATCACAATTTTTTTTTATTTATTCTACGTATATGAAAAAAAAAAAAAAAACTTTTCGCCTGTTTAAGTTCGATGAGTAATTACAACCACAGTAAATAAACAGGTCAAGTGTGTGCTGGTCAGCACACAGCGAGGGTCCGTAGGCCACACTATATAGTGTTTAACAGTGAAGTGTATAAACAGTGTTTTTTAAAATGTTAAAAAGCTTACTTTGAACCATCCTAAGGGTCTGATATTCTCAAAACACACTCTGATGAAGTATTTTTTTTACCACTGAACCGAACTACAACCATATAAATACATCGAAAAGACCATAATGATAAAAAAAACGTATTTTGTAAAAAAAAAAATGAAATAATATTTTTTTCGAAATTTCCAAAAAGTAGTATCTTTACTTTCGGTCGAAGAATGTTCAGGCATTGTTTCAGATTTTTTGCACTTCGCATAAGCGAGATAGAAGGGGGGGGGGGGGGGGGCACATTTCACACCCACTTCAAACTTGCCTACGCTGGCCCTATCAAAGTTATATCCAAAGAATTATATATTATTGTAATCAGCTCGATGTACCCTTTCATATGATACCCCTCACGGTGTCGAAAAAAAATAAAATAATTTAACCCTTAAGTTTTATTACCCTAATTTTTTTGAAAAATATTTTTTTTAAGTCGCTATATTTTTAAAATATGTGGGTAGGTACAAGACACATACATGCCAAATTTCAAAGTGATCGGACGAAAGGTGTAGCCGTGAGCACACGCGAGAGGACGGACGGACAGACACACGCAGGAAAATATAAGGGTCCTTGGTTTTGCCTACGGACCCTAATTAAAATGATAAATACAAAGATAATGCAAAAGCAGTTGCTACCTGTGAGAGGGACAGGGGCATACAGGGAGGATTAATTTTAATTTTTGTTAATGCTATTTATTAAATTAAATAAAGAAAAGTTTGACGAAGTTTTTTGTGTTCGTTATTTGGTTTTATTTTTATTTATAAAAAAACATAAAGAAGCGGAATTTAAAAATTGTTTCTAAAAAACTAATAAAAACTAAACCATGTTACCAGCCTGAAAAAGCTGGTATCGAAAGAAAAAAATAAGAAATTATTTAATTTAACCCTAAAGATAAGAACATAAATATATTATTCATAATTAATTTTTTTTTTTATGTAAAAAAGAAAGTGTAATATTCAACGAGGTAAATTGATGTGTTTACTGTCAAGAAAAACCAAAGTCCCTGGATATTTAATATAATACCTAAAATGTAATATAATACCTTATATTTAATATAGCTATATTTAATATAGCACCTTATATTTAATATAATACTTAATGATGGTCGGTGGTAGTATTCTTTTATTTCCAATGAACATAGGCGGATTCTCTTAAGGGTAAATAATTTCAACCAGTTACTTAGGTGACAATGTTTCGACCTATCCGGTCATTATCAAGCCTGAAAACAATATATTTATTTAAGCATTACACATAATAATGCACATAACATTGAACTAGTAATCCAGGAGCAAAAAAACTATATAAACTACAATAATGAAACATTATACCTTGAATCACAAACATTATTTTATCAGAACTTATTGTTGTCATATATAATTATAATATATATAAAATGCTTGAAGCTCTAAGTATAGCTATTAAAATTGATAAAACGGTGAAAATAAAAACTCAGATCCCAGATCTCTCAACAAATATTACAGTGGAATCTACTGCTCTAATTCCAATTCATATTTTCCCCCAATATTGCCATAATTAATTAATCAAAATACTACGGTACTTGTACACACTGTTACGTTAGATTTTAAGAATTTATTTTTACTAGAATAAAATTAAAAACTAAACATATATTTAAGTAAATAATAAATATCAAACTGATATGATAAGAGGTAGGAGAATACAGCGATCAAACTGTTACAATGTTTTAGGAATTTGATGTTATTAATTAATTTTTTGTGTGTTCTTGTTACAATTTGTGTTTGTTTTAAAATTGAGAAAACTTTATAAAATAATGTATTCAAATGTTAATAATTACAATTCATGTTTGAAATGCGATTACACCATTTAGAGAAGGTAAACCTTTTGAAACAGTCATAAATATGCATGGTGTTTTGACATCACCAATTGAGATTTAAATGAATAAATTTACCATTTGATGATGTCTCTTAATAGTTCATTTTTTTTTTTTTACTTTTCCTCACCTTCTCCGAAGGGTATATATAGGAAAAGTATTGTTTCCACCCAAAAAATCCAAAACCGAGATTTCAACGGAATTATCCGTTTTGGGCGTTTTTAAGACCTCCTGAGTGGTTTTCAGCATGACGTCTGTATGTATGTATGTATGTGTGTATGTATGTGTATGTTATCATTGTAGTGCCCAAGGTATTTAAGCTAGAGAGTTGAAACTTGCAGAAAAATCAGTCCTTACCTGCAGTGGTGCCGCCCGAAAAATCAACTCGTTCGGAAAAAATTAAAGAACAAATATAAAAAACCCAATAAAATTCCATTGATTAGTTTAAAAGTTATACGCAAATATAATCATTTATTAGTGCGATAATTTTGATGACATCAAAGTTTGTTTACATCTGTCAAAATACCGTCTAACTTCAAATAATTAAATAAAATATTATTAAAAATAATGTTTTTTTTTTTTTTTTTTTTTGAAGAATGACAATAAATCAGTTAGTTCAAAACGGTCACCCATTCAAGTACTGACCACGTCCAATGCTGCTTGCACTTTAGTGGCGTCCGAAGTGAGGAAAAGTTCCGAGGTACCCCGTACCCGATTTTTTTTTATTTCTAGAATGGGGATGATTGATGCCGATAGATGTATATTTATTACAGATAATAAAATATAATAACAGAACAATAAGTTCAGACAAAATATTGAAATTAGTGTTACTTACCTCTATGATTATAGCTCCATAGATTACAAGGTACAATGTTTCATTATTGTAGATTATATATAGCTGTTTTTCCTCCTGGATTACTAGGACAATGTTATATGTATTATTCTATGTAATGCTTGTATAAATACATTGTTTTCAGGCTTGATAATGACCGGATAGGTCGAAACATCGTCACCTAATTAACTCGTTCAAATTATTTACCCTTAAGAGGATCTAATATATATTCAACTTAATATAATACTTAATATACAATGTAATACCTAAGAATTGAAATTAACTCCCTTATAATTAAGATAATTTTGTAAATGATCGATATAGTGGGTTTCATGAATATAAGAAATTAATTGTTATTACCTAATATTACACATAACCATCTATTATTTCCAAAATTGTCTAATATTCAATGTAATACAGATTTAATATATTCCTAATATTCAATAAAATACCTGATATGTGTTAAGAATAATATTGAGTTAATTTTACAATAACTGATAGAAAAGTTATTCTTTGAGATTCAGTAAACGTAATTAAAAAAATAACATAAAGTATTGCATTTAAAGTAAAGGGAATGAAGGTAGTGGTGTGCACAAGTTGGTAGATACTAAGCCGGGTACATCACCCATGTATGTTTGGGCTAAGTTAAACATTTTCTACTGGAATGATGTCTAACAACTCGTACAAAATTATGTCTAACTTAACCCCCCCCCCCCCCCCAAAAAAAAATATATGGTCGAATTATGTCAGAAAATATTGTAACCCAAAAAAACCAATTTCGACTGTGAATTGAATATAATTTGAGGATAGCGGGGATCAGTGAACCATAAAATCTACAGTTTCTTTTTTACCGACGTTTCGGAAAATTCAATGCGCAAACTTTAGAATTTATAAATAATTTTTAAAATGAAACACACGATCAGATAATGCGTAAAAATCAATCAGTTGACCGGTAATGACCTTCTAAACTTGTACAAACTGCTCTATATTAGCACGTGCTATTTTCATTTTACTTTGCCATGTTCGTAGTGTCATACAAAGTATTTAATTAGTTATCACCGAACAGAACTTGCATTTCCGATAGCCCAGTACAACCTTGTGTTTAGATATTAGGGGAGGTTTCAATTGTAGCGGGATTTGTGTTCGGAGGAGGTTAGAGATCTAAGGTGTTAAGAGATCTGAGGTAGTAAGATGTCTGAGGTGGTTAGAGATATGAGTGGATAGAAGCATGAAGGGGTTAGAAGTCTGAAGTGGCTAAAGATCAGATGTATTTAGAGATTTGAGGTGCGTAGTAAGTAAGTGTTAAGATATATTATGAAGTGGTTATTGATCTGAGGTGGTTAGAGATATTAAGTGGTGGATACAGTGCCGGAACTAGCCGTGTGCATGGGGTCGGTCGCACACGGGCCTCAGGGTAAGGGGGGCCTCACTTCCGCTTGGCCAGTTATAAAAAATAATAAAATAAAAATAAATGTATAAAAAAATAAATAATAATTTTACTAAAAAGGGGCTGAGGTAGCGTATCTGGGGCATCATGTATAGAAATGAAAAAAATTGGCACCTATAATTAAAGTCTTTTCTGTATATTGATAAATAATGCACCAATTATGGATTCTTCTTCATTTCATAAGTTTTCTCTTAATACATTTTCCATCTTCAGTCCTCTATTTTAAGGCACACCTATATATAGGTCGATTTTGCGAATCTTGGGTGAAGGTATCTGTCGTAGATTAACTGGGCTTCGATGTAGCGTATTTGGTTATTCGAGAGAGTATGAAATGAAAAAGAATACATAAATTATGCAATTTATATCAATATACAGGAAACACTTTAATTATGTATGCATTATATTTGTTTCTTTTTTCATTTCTATACATGATGCCCCAGTTACGCTACCTCAACCAGACGCGGTTTGCTTGGTCCTATATGTTAACTTAAAATGCGCTTACAGAAAAAATGCTAAGCACTTAGAGTGCTAAAATGCTCTGCAGCTGTACTTAAAATATGAAAAAGTTAATAGAAGACATATTTTTAAGGCTAAAGTTAGATTCAATGGCTTAAAATAAGAACTTTTTACACTTGGCATTTTTTCTCCAAGAATTAAAGTTTCAAAATATGAGTATTCAACTCAAGTCTAACAGCTAAAATAATGGATATAATAAAAAACATTTAAAATACAGAGTTCTCAATTTGAGCCATAAACTCGTAATCCATTCTTTTGTATTAATTACAAGGGCTCTTTTTTACTTTAGTAAAAAAGAGGTTCTAAACGCAATGGTCTGCCCTACAAAAGTCAAAAAGGTTTGTATGTTTGTCTTCCCAAGTCATTGAGACTCCTGGGCCAGTTTTATATTTAATATTCCTTCTATTTATATCCTAATAGTTGATTAGGATTAGACTAAGGGATATGATCACATTTATAAACTCAAGTGTGATATTCCTTTGTCCCAAGGTACATTAGAATAAATATATCCCTTCGTCTTAACAGTCATTTAGACTAAGAATGTATGCTACTCTGTATAATGTATTTGGCGAAAAAACTATTAACATAGAGGGATATAGGAGGATGCTAAAGTAAAAAAAACAAAACATTACAGGCAACATTTTTGCTCTTTTTACTTTCCATATAAAAAAGTATTGTAATGGCGCGAAAATTCGATTTTGATGAATTTACACGTTTTGAGGTCCCCTGAATCCAAAAAGTAGTTTTTTAAAAGAATGACTGTCGCGTGTCTGGTGCAGACACCTGGAGCCTCTGAAAAATCATACCCCGAGGAGAAATTAATTTTACCTTTAAACTTGGGGGCGCTACTCCTTAAAAACTATGAAAAAAAGTGAAAAAAGTATTTTTCACGTCGATTCTGTCGAATTTGATTGAAATATTAAAAAATGTAGTCCATTTAAATACGAATTTAAATAATTTTGTTCTTTTTTTATCATAATATAATGTTTTTCGTTGCAATTTATTACAAATCTTATGTGTATCCTGAAAAATGAGGCGACAAAAATATTTGGTCATCTTGACCAAATATTTAAAGAGAGGGGGGGGGGGTGGGGGGGGAGGGGCCTCAAAAACAATCTTGCACACGGGCCCCAGCAGGTCTAGTTCCGTCTCTGGGTGGATATATGAAATGGTTAGAGATCTAAGATGTTTAGAGATTTGAGGTATTTAGAGATCTTAGGTGATTAGATGTATGAAGGAGTTAGAACTCTGAGGTGGTTAAAGATACGAAGTGGTTAGAGATATGGAAGGGTGGAGGGGTTAGTGATTTGATGTTGTTACAGGTATGAAGTGTTTAAATATATTTTGTGGTTAGTAATCTGAGATATAAAGATATGAAAGATTAAAATAATTAAGGATTCGACTTGATCTATGGGAGTTTTTAGAAGATAATGTATGGATATTTTTGTAGCTTAGATAATATTTTATTGTGTTCGTATATTAGAATTTATTTATAATTTTCCGTCTTTGCTTAACTTAATTAAATTGGAAACCTGTTTAATTAGAGTAATGGTCCCTCCCCTTAAGGTTTAATAAGTATTAAAATACGAAGTTTGTGGGTAGTCTGGCCAGAGGGTGAAAAAGGTAACACTTAAACCCTTAGTTCAACATTTCATTATTCAATATTAAAGTCATTAACTCTGGCCGTCTCTCACCTTGGCTGGAAACTTGTTCTTTTCTTTTATATTTAAACTGTTTTAAAAATAAACAGAGTTTTTACGAACTATACTCACCTTCTCAGAAGTACATAATTGCAACTCACAATGTTTTTAAATCCATCTCCTTTCTTTATATCCTATATTTGCTGTAAGTTTTTCTAACAGAAATATTATAAGGGAAGTACCTAGTTTGAACTATCAAGTCCCCCCCCCCCCTCCCTCTCTAACCCACATTAAGTCGTTCTCTCTTTCTCGGTATTCAGTTATGTTCCACTTCAAAACAATTACTTGTTTTTTTTTATTAAATTATTATTTGCTTGTTCTGTGCAATTAGACGAAGCTCTATTAATCTTATAGAATTCGATGATTATCTAAAATTGTGACGAGGGTGTTTTGTTAAATTAGAGAAGGAGGAGAAGTTTAAATAGGAAGGACAATCCTTGTACATCTCAACTAGTTGAAACGAAACTACTCACCTGTTAAACATTTCAGTTAAATAGTTAATCATCAACAAGAATAATTTTGTCACCTGCATAGATATCCTCTTTCTCTTTTTTTCACTAACTAGTGCATCGATTTTTATAAGAACGCTACTAGGATGGGCAATTTTTACTTTCTAATGTACGTAGTATTTATAGGGAAAGTATAGTAATGGTGCGGAAATTCTATTTTGAGATTTGGATTTACACGTTTTAAAGTCCAATAAGTTATAAAAAAGTGCTTTTTAAAAAATACCTGTCGTGCTGACGCATGGAGTCTAAACTACTGGACCGATTTCGATGAAATTTGGCCTATATGTTCAGAAAAATCATACCCCGAGTCGAAATCGAGAAATATTTTTGCTCTAAATTTATGGTGCTTCCGAAAACTCAAAAAGAAGAAGAAACAAAAATAAATGTACTAAGATGTGCTTGAAATGAACAATTGACTGGGCTCTTTCATAAGAGTCGCTTTCACACATTGGAGAAAAAAAAATAGTTTTTAATGTGTTTTATGAGCAGCCTTATCTGAAAACAATTGGCATAACAATCTCAAAGAATATATCATTATCACAATTTTATTGCCACCCACTTCAGCACCAGTTTCGACTGTATACAGGGTAACTGGCGTTATATGTGAAAAAATGAAGTAGGTTGTTCTACGTCTCAGGGGCTACAAAAAACACTATATAAACCATGGGTCAAATATTAACCATTCTCCCATAAGTTCAAATTTTATGTTTTTTTTTTTAAATCGCATGCCTTTGCTCATAAAAACACTAATTGCTCCAAAAGTATAAAAGCTAGAACAAAATTTTTGGTTTCGTTGTAAAGCTGACAAAATTTCCTATAAGGAAAGTGTAAATTTCATTTATATTCTCTCAAATTACATGACAAAAAATGTATGCAAATGTTATTTTTAAGAAAAAATAAAAAAAAAAATTTTCTTTGAGGTTCCATAACTTAGAATAGAACCGAGATTAAACTGTTCGGACTTCAGAAAAAACTGCCTTATTTCCTAAATTTTCTATCAATATTAATATTAATACCTATTCACAGGGCGGAATTTTTAGTAAACTTCGCTGAAAGTAAAACAAGAAACATGTTTATTGTTGAAATATTGGTGAGTATACTAAACCAGTCTTTTTTTTAATATGTTTTTAATTATTTACTCACCTGTTAGTCAAAAATAGCAACAATAAACATGTTTCTTTTTTACTTTCAGCGAAGTTTTCAAAAAATTCCGCCCTATGAATAGGTATTAATATTAATATTGATAGAAAATTTAGGAAATAAGGAAGTTTTTCCTGAAGTCCGAACAGTTTAATCTCGGTTCTATTTTAAGTTATGGAACCTCAAAGAAAAAAGATTTTTTTTTATTTTTTCTTAAAAACAACATTTGTATACATTTTTTGTCATGTAATTTGGGGGAATGAAAATGAAAATTGCACTTTCCTTATAGGAAATTTTGTCAGCTTTACAACGAAACCAAAAATTTTGTTCAAGCTTTTATACTATTGGAGCAATTAGTGTTTTTATGAGCAAAGGCATGCCATCTTAAAAAAAATCATAAAATTTGAATTTATGGGAGAATGGTTAATATTTGACCCATGGTGTATATAGTGTTTTTTGTAGCCCCTGAGGCGTAGAACAACCTACTTCATTTTTTCACATATAACGCCAGTCACCCTGTATATAAAAAGAGGAAATTTCACTCATCCATTGAAATGCAGAGTCAGTGTGAACTACTTTTGCTGTTAGCTTATTGTTTATTTTTAGAAAACAAACTAAAATCTGAGCGCACGGCAATGAGCAAGGGCAAGTTCTAGTAAGCATACAGTGTACCTTTACTTGAACCAATTCACCCTTAGTTTTTTTACCCTCATACCCCTACTTCCTCTTAAGCTGGGGTTTTGAAATTTGAAACATAGATTAAACTTAAGTAGCTTTAGACACTATAAAAAATGTAGCCCTTAATATTTACTCTTTTTTCAAAAGTGGAGAGTTTCAAAGTATGCATTTTTTTACTCTTTGACTGACCCACTAACTCATTATAAAAATAAGTGACTCAGAAAAGCTAGGAACATGAACTTTGACATATTTGTAGTTATATCTGTGTACCACAGGAAATTATAAGGGTCCTCGGTTTCGGACCCTAAAATTAAAAATATTTCTCGAAAACAGTTTCATGGATTTTGATTTTTTAAAAAATGAATTTTGTATGTATAATACATTTACATGCGAATTTAATAATATAAGTTGTCCCAGGAAAAATCTAGTATGGTCGAGCGATACTCGGACGAGTGAGGGAGTCAATAAGAAATCTTTTTGTGGCCTTATGGTATTCCACCTAAGGAATGTAGAGGACTTTTATAAGTATTTTATATAAACCCTCATTATAAAATTCAAAATAAATTATAATAATAATTCTACTTTTATAGATCTATAAAATATAAAACTTTATTTTAGTAAAATTATTAAATTATTATTAGTGCTAATTTCAATAAAACTATTATCTTTTAAACTTTAAATTATTTTATTATAACTATTTATTAACTAATTTATTAATATCGGTGAATAATAAATATTTTTAATTGTAGGTAATATAAATATTTAACATTTTTACATAACAGAATATAATTTAGACAAAAAATAACCTATAAAATATTGTTATAGGCTTTAAATATAAAAACAATATTAGAACAATAAATTAGAACCATAAATATAAATACCTTAAAAATAGGCGCATTTGCGGAGAAGATCGCATATAAAATAACCACTGTTATATTATGATTACTTAATATTACTTAATATTATGATTATTATGATTACTTACTTATACGAAATTATAGATGACCGAGAAGGTTTCATTCACAGAATCATATTTTTTTTTAAAATTATTTATTCATTATGAAAAAGTAAGAATAAATCTCTGAGGTGTATGATATATGAGGTGTGTAAGTACCTACATACTCCTAAACTTATATCAACCGATATTCAAGTTCAGTAGCTTGTAAAATAAGTTATGCAGTACGTCTATGCATTAAACATGGAAATGTAAAATTTTCCACTGGAAGAACACTTGGAGCTGTGTAGAATTTGTAAGTCTTCATGACAAACGGGACCCATTGAATTATAAATGTGTAACTACATGAAACTTTAAATTCTCTCTCCGATTTGTTTAATGCTATCTTTAATAAGCATATTCCGGTCGTTATCGCTGGAAAATAATCATTGAGAAGGAATAAAAACGAATTAATAATGAAAAAATAATAAGTAAGGAATTAAAAGCCTTATTAATGGATTTTTTAAAAACATTTTTAAGTAAAAGGTTGCCGGGTGAGGAGTTCAAGAAGCTATATAGGGGAATTTTAGCGAGACACGGATTACCTAATTGTTTCGACATTTTCTCGGGCATTATCCAAGGAAGAGAAGGGAGGGGGGTGAAATCAGTCCCAAAACTTTTTATATAATAAAGATTTGGGGAAAAATTGAAAATTCTTCTTTTTTACTTGAATTAATGTTGCCAGGCCTGATTGAAGCCGCAGTCTAATAGTTTTTTCTACTATTTGTCAACGAAGACAACATTGATTTTCCTATACCTATAAATATCTAAAAGTGAAAAGCAGATGAATAAAACAAATAAGTATTTATTTAAAAACTAATCTACACATATTATATGAACCATTTTTTTTTATCTGTCCGACACAACTCGTAATAAACTTTCTCGTACCTATACACAATTTATTCCAATTTTAGCAGTTACGGGATTTCACGGGTTAAATAGATTTATTATTCAACATTTTATAAAAAAAAAAAAATACTATAAAATTAATTCATCCCTGGTGTGGAATCGAACCCGACCTCTTGCCCTTTGCAATTAACATTATTTTTTACATCCGGCTGGACAGACGACAGATAGGCAGTTCTTAAAAACCAATTATTTGGACTTAGTGGGGACCACTTTCTCTAATAATCTAGACCTAGACCAGTGTTTCCCGAAATTTTTTAGCCCGCAGCACACAATGAATAGAATACTTTATAGCCGCAGCAAATGACAGCCTTTTTTGACCCCATGTCGATAAGTCTAGTGGTTCCTCCATTTACCGGGTGGCCCAGGGGCCCAACCCCGGAAAAATTTTGAAAATGACATGTCTGGAAATCACTTTTTACAGAATTTGGCTTTTACTATCATAAACAGTTACCATGATTTTTATGGAAACATTAAAAAGTTAGTAAATACTGGATAGAAGGTATTTATTATTTAACTTCGACGCTGTTTATTTCAATACTTTTTCTGTACCTTAATCAGACCAAACATGAACAAATAACAATTTTAGTTTAAGTATACAATTTTTGTTACTTTTCTATTTAGTTATTCTTAATTTTGTAACTTAAATTACTATAAGTAGAGGTGCCAGACCAGGGTTGGGGTTAGGGAAGGACGTGCTTTATGAGATGAAGCGTTGTTTTATCTGATAAAACATTCTCTCATAATAAATAATACAGATCCAGTAGGGGGGAAAAAAGCTATTCCGTTTTAAACTAGTGAACTTATACAGGCAGGCATTATTTTGTTCTGATTAGTTCGGATTTTGATTATTTTTAATTCTAGATCCCGCGGCTCACTGGCCAAACCCGTGACACTCAGTTTGGGAAACCCTGATCTAGACTCTAAAGACACTAGAATTATTTCACTCTACTTATAATATCCATATAAAAAAATCAATATTTATAATAATAATATATTTAATTTTTTTTTCTGGCATTTAGTATAAACAGATATTCCCGATACTCTAAGAAAAACTAGATTGTCGTTGACTTTGTGAGTGTTTAATTTTCATTGTACATACAAACAAATTAAAATGTTCGTAACATGTCTCTTACAATTGTAAATTATAATGAAACAAGTAAAAAAATAATTATTTCCGTTTTAATTATTATGTTAAAACAAAAGACTTCATTTCCTCTTCATTTTTAAATGTATGTTTTGCACGATGAATAATAACAATTAAATATTTGAATTTGGTTTTGGATTCGTTGAAACCGGTGGTGATGTGGCGCTCAGCGGAGTCCAACTGTCCGTCGAGGTATTTATTGTTCCGATTTATTTATTTTAAAGCATACCCCCCCCCCCCCCTCCCTGGTGTGGTATATTATATTAATGAGATGGAGGGAATATTTCGGGGTGTTGGAGGCCCCGAGGGCATCCTGGTGTGGCTTCAAACCTAGTTTAATTACAAACCACGGTGGTACAATAAAATACCTGGCTTTTATTTCGTATATAATTGAAAAATTGTGTATTGGTAATTATTTAAATAACAATCTCTACATACTAACTGATAAATACAGTCCCTTTTCTTTGAAAAGAGAAACAAATTAATATAAATTAACAATAAAATGTTTCAAGCACACGACTTTATTTATTTCTTAATTCGAGACAACTCGGAAAAACATTTTCATAAAGCGTTGAGATCCTTGTAGTAGTGAAACATCAAATTTTAGGCCCCTCCACAAAATATCATTTTTTGGAGGGGCATATAAGCCACCTTATACAATAGTGGGGTATTTTGTGTTGTTCCACCCCCCCCCCCATTCCTACCGGGGGCTTATTCGCATATACAGGGTTGCACCCTTCAACTTTTATGGGGTTTTCGGATTTCCCAAGGCTGTCTAGAAAACAAAAAGCTAAAAAAATTACGCGTTAGGTTAATCACCTCATTGTTTATTGATATATATGTACATATATATATATATATATGTACATATATATGTGTATATATGATATAGTTGTGTTATCTCATTAGAGTTTTAAGGAAAATTCAATCAGTCTACTAGGTATTAGTGCAATAGATGTGTCTAGATTAGTGTAATAGTTTGCAGCAACCAACTATAAAATATGTCTGTTTTAACAAACTCTAATGGACATTGTATCATATGGGCCTCCAGGTCAATAAAGTTTGAGTGTTATTGTTTTTTATTAAAAATATGAGTTTATTATAATAAATTTTGAGTTTTTTTAACCTTTCACATTCTACACAGTTGTCTGCTAAGGCATACAGCCATAAAAGTTGAAGGGTGCAACCCTGTATACGCGAAAACGCGCTCGGTAGGAATGGGGGGAAGGGAATAACAGAAAAGACGTCAATAGTGATCCCACAAGCTTCTATTGTTTACGATAGTTACAAAAAAAAGAAAAATCAGTTATACAAAATATCTTCTAAATAAATACAATAGTTAATATTAACTATAAGTCTAACGAATAATTAAATACAATCCAGTAACAAATTTTTAAAGTATTAAGTATTTATTAATATTTATATCTTATTAATAGAGTTACTAACATCACATTCGATAAAAGAAAATAATATTAGGTAATCTTTTAAAATGTAAAATTGCTTTTTATAGATTTTAAATTGGTAAAAATCTTGAATTATATCTATTCTTTTTCCACATCGTTAGCAATTTTTGCACCTATTGCAAAAAGAATTAAATTTTGCAGTCACTCTTATCACGTAGAATTAATTAAACACTTTTTTTTTTATAATGGAGAAAGACATTTCTCCGCTGTTGCCCTGGTTACAATAAATTTAAAAATAAAATCAATGCGTTAAGTACTGATACCAAACTTGAAGTCATTGTAGCATTTCTAACCAGTAATAGCTCCGCAAACTCTTTTATACTTGAAATATTATAACAATTTCTGCCATTAGTAAGTCAAATCATCTTGTTAATTTGATTGGAGCATCTTAGTAGATTTTAAAAATTCTGCCTTACTTAATTCTACTAATTTTGCTGGGAGATTGATGGAACATAAGTTTATCACTTCATTTGCATTTACTCCTTTTTAAGGTTTGTTAGTAAAACCAAAAAAAAGATACCCTTATAGCTTCGTTCTTGTGTTTGTCTGTCTGTCTGCCTCTCACTCTGTACGGTTCCAATAATTTTTTAATCAAAAGAGATAAAAAAACATGGTACTTTCCAGTATTAGATCCTTTTGACGCGCACACAGGAAAAATATGAGAGGATATCAAATGAAAGGTGTGTAAGAGTAGATTACAAAAATATATAACACTTTTAAAAAACATCAAAATGTTGCGTTTCTGCTATTACTAAAAATATAAAAAATATGCAAAATGTGCGGTCTGCTGTGCCATAGAAAAAATAAGAATGATCTGACACCCTACTTTGTCAAAAAAATCTTAATTTTGGTGCACCCCCTCCCTCCCCCCTAAAACTAGATTTTTGCTGTAAGTCTGGTCTGCTGGGACATATAAAAAATAAGAATAGCAATTTGTGTGCCTCTCCCCCCCCCCCCCTTATATACTAATTTCATGTTCTAATTCACAATACCAACGAAACCCTTTCTACGTGAGACTTCACGCACAACCAATTTAATTTATTTGATTGATAACTACGGGAAAGGCCATCCATTATCTAATTGATGAACGTTTGTCATTTTGTCAAATGTTTTAATTACTACTATTTGTCGTTCCCAAAAGAAATTGCTGTGTTAAAAAAAAAAGTTTTTTTTTTTTTTTTTTTTTTTTTTTACTTTTGAAGAACCGAACATATTGCTAATATTGTTGATTGTTCTAATTTTTAGTTTGTAAATATTTTGTTGCCGTAGAAAGGTTGCACTTTTTGATTGTAATAACTTAGAAGCTATGTCTGTTTCACTCAATAGAATTATAAAATTACGAAGAGGAAAATAAATTCACATCTTTTCAATTATTTATAAGCCCAGTTGCATCCTCTCGTTCCTATTTTTCTCACTTTTCAGACATATCTCAGAAAGAGTCTCTATTAATAAAACGTAGTTGTAAAATTCTCTAATTAAAAATAATTAACATTTATTTCATTTTCAAAGATTTTAAAGAAAGCTAACAATAAAATTCCTTATTTACTTTAAATTTATATAACACAAAGGACTCTAATTTACAACTCACTTTTTACTAAAATTATTCTGATCCATATAAAATTGCAATTCTTCCAGGTGAAAATAAATATGCATATTTATATTTATATGTAAATGTAAATACACAATACACATTGAGTATTTACTTTAACTGTTTCTCTTTGTAAGTGGATGAGGAACCCTATAAAATAATGTTTTTTTTTAATCAGTAAATCAAACATTTCTGGGCCACCTTTGACTACGCCCTCCGCCCCCCCCCCCGCACATTGCGTGGTCATACACTGTTGTAGTTCAACCCCTGGATTCATTGTGCGGCTTATTTTACCGAATAGATACAAAAAATTGATGAAGAGACAACCCCGCAAACTTGACATACTACTTGATACATACTAACTTAATATTTGAAGACATAATGAATGTATTGAGCAGCCGATTCGAGATAATCGTTCTGTGTGGCACATTTTGTTTTTATAATTCCAAGAAATTAAATACAATTGATAAAAATTGTATCATATACGAGTACAATAAAATTGCAATATATACAATAACGTCGTTCTTCCACCGGATGAGACGTATATCCTATACATTACATATATTGTATCATAATAATGCATTATTTAATGAATAGATACAACGACGTAACTGTATACAAAGCAATTTTACGGTAGAGCCAAAAATCTGAATAAATTTTTAAAAGAAAAGTCAAATAAATTCTTGACTTTTATATAAATTAGGGGAAAAAATTGGTGTTATGGCGTACAAGATGCAAACTATCATTCCAATATTGTTACAGTTGAAGTATTAATTAGTACACTTTTGACGTTTTTCACAAAAGCGATATTATACTGTTTGAAATGTATTTGTTTTACAATAGAAGTTTGAATAAGTTGGAGCCACAAAGTTAAAGCAGCTGATTTAAAGGAAATTTGAAACTATGTAAAAGAAAAGTAAATATATGTAAACAATTATTGCATCTATGTTTCATATTGGCTATTCAATTGCGTTGAGTGGGTCCAAGTGACTTCTGTTTCACTCAGTTGATAATTAAACGTCTATAAATAAAGTTAATTAATTAGATGTAAGAAAACAGTATAGAATGACAGAAACCAGAGTATTATGGGTGTCAAGTTGAATTTACCACCTCTAGGACTCGACATTACTTTTACCGGCACCGTGTGTGTTATCAGTTATCATATTTCAGATTAATTTCTGTTAAGGAAAACAAGATTACAAGGTGCAGCACGTGTTAGACTCTGCGAGGAAATTACTCAGTGTCGTCTTACAAACATTAGATAACTGTTTGTTCTTTTTTATTTTTGCCTTGCCCTATGTTATTTACAACTATGTAACAATAAATAAGAAATCCTCCAGGTAAAATTGAATTTATTTATTTAAGTCTAATATAACACAGCTTTGAAACTCAAATCAAACCTCCTCGTTCACTTAATGATAAATTTGTTATTAATAATATTTAAAAAGTATTCAACGTGATTTTCTGATAATTCAAATTTATTTTCATCAAAATGTATTCCCGGAAAATGACTGAATACGGTTAAATTTGAATTTAAATGGAAGAATTTTAGAATTTTTTAATCAAAATCATTGGGACGGTTTTCGGGAGACACGTTTTTTCATTTTTTAGGAGGGGGGGGGAGGGGAGTATCGCTCCCGAACAGATTTGGCTTCTGTATAGATATGTATATTTTCCTTTATCACAAGTAAAGTAGATATCTATATACCCACTGCAAAAATCCGAAAAGTTTAAAAAAAAAATTATCCCCCTTTAAAAATTAAAGATGTCGGATGCAACTTTTAAGTTTTTTTTGGAGGCTTATTGCGGCTAAATGGAAAGTTGTATCGAAAAGCAGATTGCACCAGCGGTAACTGATTTTGAAAAAATATACAACTTTGGTCCTATGACTTTTTGTCGTACCTCCATCGGTTCTACCTTAAATAGAGCTAGATTTTTTTTTTTTTTAATTTTTGCCTTTGAGTTCTTATGGCGTCCGCAATTGTTGACCGATGACCGGGGTTCTTAACCCTTACACTAATGCTCTATAAATCGAGTTTTTATTTTTTTGTTATTAATTTTTCCTAGAACTAGAGCTATTAAATATTTACTAGTCAACAGCCGTATTTTGGGAAGAGACTGGTAATCAAATTAATGCATCATCATGGTTGATGATTGTTCAATGACTTCCTAGTCAGTAGCGGCAATAAGAGCCCCGCAGACCCCGCGGCGCGGGGGACCCCGGAAATCTGGGGGCCCATGAAAGGCAAATAGAGTAAAAGTTTGCAGGGGGGCCCCCAAAACTTTTTTTTTTAAACCGGGGGGAACTTAATCCTGAAAACATAGACCCTTATGCGTGGGTCCTTTGAACAAACCCGGGGTGCAGAAGGTGCTCCCTCTATTAATCTGTGCACCCTCTACTCCTTCAACAGTCTGATGCCTTGACAGAATGCTAACACCTTGTTGATGGATATATCTTTTAGTTTCCTTATCGGAATGGTTGCCTCCCCGAAGGTAAGCCATCTGTGCTTTAGCAGCCCGGGGCAGCGGCTAATTAGATGTAAGGGAGTTTCTTCATCCTCCCCGCACAGTCTACAGATTGATTCATTTCCCAGTCCATGTAGCTGTCAGTGCCTGGTTAGTCTGTAGTGACCTGTTAAGAAGCCCGTCACTTTGTGGCATGATTTCTCGTTTAGACTCACTATGCTACTCGTGAGTCTTGAAGAAGGTCCATTTATAACTAGTTTGGATTGTCTCATCCTGGGTGACTTATCCCAGGTTTCCTGAAATTCTCTAAGGAGGGAGTTTTTCAGCGCCGTTTTTACGTTGCCCACAAAGGGTTCTGGAGCCAAGGGGGTTGAGCCAGAGCCAAGGGGGTTGAGCCAGAGCCCTGTCTAGCTAGACGATCTGCCTGTTCATTGCCCTCGATTCCTTTGTGTCCTGGAACCCAAACCAGCTGTACCTTGTTCGTTTCAGAAATAACCTCTAGTGTTTGTTTACATTCTGAGACTAGTTTGGAGATGCATTTGGGGGACGTCAGTCCTCTGATTGCTGCCTGACTGTCATAGGTCTCGTAGTTCTCCAATATCCATAGACCTTGTCCAGCTCCTTCACTTTTATTTGACTCTAATGTGTGCGGGAATAAACAGTTTAGAGAATCCTTCCTTAGGGACCGTACAAAAAGTCATGAAATCTGACCAAAAACCACTTACGTGGTAAAAAAACACCCCGCCAAGTCTGTGGTCCAAAAAAGTTGTGAAATCAACTTTCTGTCCCGCCAAGTGATGTTGGCACTTGCTCCTGACCCAACACTGTCAACTTAGATATTTATCAGCTTATTCTCCTTGGCGGTGTGCCTGCAGTACTACTCAAAGTTAAGTAGTAGTTGCATGGGGTCATTCCTTGAAAGCTTAATCAGAATATTACTTATTTCTATTTTATTTGCTTTTTGATAATGGGAAAGATTTACAGCGATGATCATTGTGGCATCGAGAAGAGCCTTCAACAACTCTGTTAAAAGGCTTTCCTCACAGCGAGAATTAACGCTTATAATTATAAAGTACTCAATTAGTACCTGTACCTAGTACAATCAATTAGAAATTCAAATTTGTAAGTTTTAGGTAGTATTCATACTACGGAAAGATTTAATTTTAATTTAAATCAAATTATAATTATCATGTATGTCACCCGTAGTTAATGATAATTATAATTTGATTTAAAAAAAAAAAAATATATATATATATATTATTTTGACCCCCCTAAATTCTGGACTGTGGGCGATATTGTGGGACATTTTGAGTTTTTAGGAGTATTTTCGTTGTTTTTTTTTTTTTATTTTAAATATTATTACATGGTATGTTATATTGAGACTAACTGTTAAAATGATAAATATAATGAAGGCTAGTCTTATCACAAAATATTACTTTTATAATGTTATATTAAAACGTAATTTTCTTCCTATTAATTAATTTTGGTTGACCAATACGTGTACACATAGCTTAACTTTAAAAACGTCTAGTAATAATTTTTTTCTTTCATGAGGGATGCGCCCAAAGTAATACAATAATATTGTAAGTTTATAAAAATGTATACATAAAATAGAAAAATAAATTTTAGCTCTAAAAATGTATTAAACTCTATAACTTATTTCTTTAAAAGTATGAAAAGAGCACATACTTGTAAAAATGTTATTTTTGGTCGGTTAAAATTGAGTGATTATTCTAAAGTTATTACGTCTGAAGAATGTGAGCCTGCGACGATTCTCATGAAATCTAATTATAATCTACGCATTGAAGCTACATTTATGCATAATCACGACTTCCCGGTTTACATGAAATTTACTCTATCACAGCATAACTTGTAATCTACAAATTATTAAGTTAGACATAAACATTAGTGGATATCAAATGGAGGAAAATATTGCTTTATAATATTATCATCTTTGTTTTATTATCTTTGTTATTTTTACACTGTTTTAGCATTTGGCGTGGGCAGGGCACCAGTGTATAATACCTTCTTCAAGTCAAACTTGAACTTAAAATTTAATTTCTTAACTTTTAAAAAACTAAATTTTATTTATTTTATGGACTTTATAGTTTATAAATGAGTATAAATGGTCTATTTCAGTGGTTCTCAAACTTTCTCAACCCACGTACCCCTTTTTTGTATAATTAACTGTGCGTACCCCCTAAAAACAACCCCTTATTTTTATAAAAATACTTTTTATATTAAATGAAGTGTTGTTTAACTACTGTTAATCATAAAAACAGCTGTAAATAGGTAATTTTAATTCAAAACATGATTTTTTAATTGACATTTTACTAAAAAGTTTTTATTTATTAGATAGAAAAGTAAACAACCTTTTTTTAATTCACCGTGTACCCCTTACACATTTTCGCGTACCCCCAAGGGGTACGCGTACCACAGGTTTTCCACTTTACCTAAGTTTATTTTGCACAAAAGTTTCAACCTATCTATAAAGAAAACAAACAATGACCCACTACTGAGGCAAGTGAGACTATCTACGTAAATGTTTACGGTTTTAGTAGAACAGTTATATTGCGATAAATTAAACACAAGTACAAGAAACAACTTTGACACCACGAATATAAATTCACACACGATAACGTAAATTTATTTAATTTTTAAAAACGTAAAAGTTTGTTATAAGAACTCACCTTGGTCGGGTAGACTGTGATTTGGTGTACTGCCAGTAGGTTTGGGGGTTATGGAACTGAAACGCCTCTCTCTCCGATCTATTAATATTTTTTCTTTTTAGACGTAAACGGAAATATATAAAAAAAGTTGTTTAAAGTTATTTTCTTTTAGCGGGAAATGAAGGCGGGGCTGAGACGAGTAACTAGGCACGGGATCCCTTATCAAACTGTCGTTGTGTAACACTAAATGCTGTTATCACTCTACTTGGAATCAAGTGGCTTGTACAACGACCACAAACATAACGACTTGAATGCCAAACACTTACTCACTATTATTAAATTAGTATTTTTTAACAGTAGGAACTTTTTAGATAAAACAAAGCCATTCATTTTAATCGTATTTTTTTAAAATTTAGTTTGTACATTAGTCTTATCTTTTAATAGTTGAATATAAAATATTCATAATATGACATGTGATTCGGATAATTGAGCCGTTAATTTCTCTATCAAGTAGGAATGAGACAATGTTACATATATATTTGAGTATAACTAATCCACTACTTAGATAACATACTTTAACCTTGCTGCACTAGTCTTGTCTTACTTACACTTGTCTTACTGCACTAGTTTTACTACGGTAGTCTTATTACTTGTAAGTCTTACTACAAAAAGAAATTAAATTGCTTGCATACAGGTCTGCAAGACAGTGAGACATTTTTATGTAATGCTTTTTGGTGTCGTTTTTTGGCATATCGAGGTGAATCAGAAAAACAAATTTTTACTCTGAATTTCAATGGCGGCGCTAGGCCTATGCATGGGTTTCGTCGCCCGGGGCCCCGCGCTGCAATAGGAAAGTGTGTAAAAAGCCTCCTTCAGACCCCCTGGTTTAGGGCCCCACAATATCAGTTCGCACAAAGCCCTGCAGTGAATTTGGCTGCGCCACAAATCAAAACTAAACGTCAAAACATTTACTTACACCGTTCCGACGATTTTGATTAAATAAATTCTAAAAAGTAATTTTAAATGTATTTAAAAAAAAAAAATATATATAATAAATGAGAAAATAAACGTAGTCCAAGCCAATGAGATTGGGAAGTCATTGAACAATCATGAACCATGTGCATTAATTTATTACCAGTCTCTTCTCTCAGTACAGCACTTGCACCAGTAAATATTTAATAACTCTAGTTCTAGACAAATTAATCAAATAATAAATACTCCATTCAGAGAGCATTAGTGTGAGGTTTAAGCACTCCGATCAGAAATTAAATCGATCCACAATTACGGATGCCATAAGAGATCAATGTCAACATTTTTATTAAAATGAACAATAATTTTAGCTCTATTTAAGGTAGAAGCAATGTAGTTACGACAATAAGTCATAGGAGTTGTAGATTGTAGATCTTTAAAAAAAAATCAGTTAACGCTGGTGCAAACTACGTACGATACGACTTACCATTTAGCCGCAATAAGCCTCCAAAAAGTTAAAAGGTGAGTCCGCCATCTTTAATTTTTTAAGGGGATAAAGAATAGATATGAATAGCAATTTTATCTGATTAACTGGGAACAAATAAACAGGTCAAGTGTGTGCTAGTCAGCACACATCGAGGGTCCGTACGCCACACTGTATAGTTTAAGTAGTACCCTATTGATGGTGTTTTTTAAAATGCTAAAAAGCTTACTTTGAACTATCCTGTGGGGCCAAAATTTTGCGTATTTTGGCCCCCCTCTGGGTTAGCACAGGGTCTAGGAGGTCGAAAACTTGGGTTTTTAACTAATGTCTAGGTACATACAATAAAAAAAAAAAAGAAGTTTTTATGACCTTTTGCAAGGTAAAATGTACTTGTCGACTGGACTATTAATAATTTAAAACAAATTGACGAACCAAATTGAAGAACCAAAATGATTGGAAATGGTTAAAAATACTGGTAGTCGCATATTAATAATAATATTTGCTTATAAGTGTTACTTTCTGCTTTTAAGTTTAATAGTTTGTTTTTAGTTGCGAGTTTAAACCAAAATGTTTGTTTGGGACAAAAACAGATAAATATTCTACCAAGAGACTACCAAGTTCAGCTTAAACTTAACATCTAACTTAAACCAACTTAAATTAAACTTAGTTTATCTATAAATTGAAAATACCCCTAAACACATTAATGTCAATGTTTAGTCTATAAACATTTTTGTATTAACCTCTATTATATTTAAGTACTCATCCAATTTTAAAGAAATTTTGATGGTTTATCATAACTAGCCCACAGATTTTCCCATGTTAATTTAAACTGAATGCGCACAATTGATATTGAATAAAAATAAGTGTGACTCTACTGGGAATCGAAACAGGCCAAAACAAACACACTTTCGATTCTCATGTGAATATTCGTCCAATGATAAGGCTCGAGGAAGCTATACTCCACTCAAATTGGAAGACTATTGTTCATTATATCTTTTACGTAGCACTCAACAATCACATTATTTGGTTATTACAGGAGGGTGTACAGGGTGATTATATCATGTAATTGATGTGGTCAACAGTGTGACTCCTATGTCACCTATCTGGACAAACAATCTGGTTAAACAAGATATGTAGGTTTTAATTTAGGTTTCTAGTTAGCGAGCACGCTAACCATTCTTACTCGGCTAATCTAATATCCTCTAATAATTTAAATGTAAAGGAAAAGATTGCAATAAGTGGAAAGATAGCCACGTGTGTCTAAGTATAAATCAAGCTAATGAATCCAGAGATAAAGTTGGAGTTGACACAGTGTCAATTTATAGCATATATCAAATGAAATTTCACGTGCCAGAAAAAGGTGAACGTTATCGCGTTTTTTGTGATTTGATAGTTAAAGTTTTGAAGTTAGACAAAGGTTTTTTGCATTGTATAACATACACCACGTGAATTCCGAGCGCGTGATGCACTTCTTCGTTTCAAGCCTTACTTACACACCCAGCTAATCGTGTTTGGTATGTTGAGGAAGAAGCACACAATATAAGGGCCTAAGGGAACTAAATATGTAACATTATAGTAAACGACGGCGACGCTTTAACTAAGTGAATCATTGAAAGGCTAAACATCGTATATATAATTTTTAATAATCAATAATATAATATTAACTGTTACTTAATAATTTAAAGCCAAGTTGATAAGATAAATTACAAATTAATACAAGGTGAAGTAGGATCTTATCCCTGGTTTAAAGGAATTGATGAACATAGGAGAATGATAACAACAATTAACCGTCTCAGAGCTAATCACGGCATTTGTAAGGCATATTTACATAAGATTGGAAAAGAAAACTCTGCTATTTGTACCTATTGTAATGAGGAAGAAGATTTAGAGCATATCATAATGTGTTGTGTAAAGTTTTCAACGCAAAGAGAAATATTTCTTAGAATATTACACACTACCAATATAACACAGCCCTTCTGTTATTTATCTTTATTATCATCTCGGTCGATTTCCATTTACAAGCATTTATTTCAATTCCTTGTATCGTCAAAAATAGAAATATAATTAATTTAAGTAATTAAATTAAGAACCTATTAAATGGTTGTAATAGAATTATGGCTGTATGGTTCCACAAGCCAATGCCAAAAAAAAAAAAAAAAAAAAAAAAAAAAAAAAAAGTTGATAAGAACCAAACTTATTGGAAATAGTTAAAAATACTGGTAGTCGCATATTAATAATAATATTTGCTTATAAGTGTTACTTTTTGCTTTTAAGTTTAATAGTTTGTTTTTAAAACAATGTTTTATCTTCCAAAAAGAAAATATATAAACACATAATGGAGCTTCAAAAGCACGAGCATGTTCAAAATGAATAATTGCTTAATAAACAAAAAAATTGTTTTAATATACTTTCTCAAGTTTATTAAAACTCAAACAGTTGATCGGTTATTATTAATTGATTAGTTAATATTTAATACCAACCGATTTTCTTTATGGTATTTGGTCATCATAAATAAGTGTTTAATTTTGCTTCATATTAATATTATAATACTATATTGCTTCATTATTTATTAACTTCTTTGCATTTCAGTGGAAGAAAATTTATCTGAAGGATTCAACTAGCATTATACAAAATAAATAAAAATATAAAATTTTATATGTATGCCACGATTTATTAGCGGAATTTTCTTGCAGGTCAATATCTGGAAAAGTGCCCTGTCTTTATATGATTTGGACAATTTCATATTAGGTATCGCTGGATAAAGATATGTCCAGGCAAGTAGATTACCTAGAATCACCATTCCTCAAGATGTGGAAGAAAATCTTAAGGTGGTGGTCCAACTGGACAATAATCCCTTCGAGCAATGATTCGGACGAATTCGTAGATTGTTTGTATATTACTAGTACGAATTCGTCATATTACACAATGGATATAGAAAGTCGTGTATAGTAGGAGCTTGAAGTTCCAATGAAGCGATCCAAAACCACAAACTCGTACTAGTTCGTACGAACAGTTTCTGAGCAATGCAATCTTACAACACACAAACATACATACATACATTACAAACATTACAATTCCTCTATCTGTCTACATCGGATACATCCGTAAGATTATGTAGGAATATTTGGCTAGTGTACCACCGCCTTAAGGGATTATTTTTTATAAACAGGATGGAAGTCAAGGGTAAACATCTCTTTATGTATTACAGTTAATAAGGGTTCTTTCAATATATAATTAATTCAGAAAGGTTTGTGGTAGATGCGTCTTCTAGATTCTAGCTATGAAGTATTTACAGTAACCTTCTAACTCTATTTTTTTATTGGTTTTGTTGCTCGAACATCATTTTGTAGTTATTGTTTTTTTTGTTTCATAACTGAACTTTAAATCTCAGCCTCGTAAAATTAAACGACGCTCGTATAACTGCCCGGCCAAGCAAAGGCTTCACTGCATTTTAATAGGAAATCCAGACTACAATTTTAACAGCCCGACTCAGATTAGCACTTCAATATTAAAAGCTACGACCTTTAACGTATATCTGTTGATAAACACAATAATAACACACTGATAACTACTTACAGCTGCTCTAATCACACTGACAACTACTTACAGCTGCTCTGATAAGACAATATGGAGCCATTCCATCCTTATAAATCATAATTGCATTATGATTATAAGATAAAGTCTGCTCTCTGTTGGTTAGTCTCATTAGTAATTTACTCATTGTTGTTTACCGTGCCTTTAAGCGCTATTATAAAATATAGTTTTCTGTTAGTTTTGTATGTACATACGCGGAAGGGGTTAATTCTATGGGTTATTACAAGGCTAACAATTCATAAAGACATAGGTCCGCCAATGCTTCATTACAGATCTACAGGATGTTAAAATTTCAAGATTTTTTAGTTTTTTCATTATAGCTCCTATGTTTTTGCTGAGATATTTTTTTCCTGTTCTTGAGAGCTCAAATTTGATATATAGGTTACGCTGTAGGGCTTTCATCATTGGGCATTGGGTATGCCAAATGGTTGTGAGAATCTACAGGGAGATTTTATTTGTATGTACATGATATTTAGGAACACCCTGTAGTTTATGGTAACTAAGATCACCATGTAGTTTAAACATGATGCAACTAGCCACGATTTATTTGAATGCCGTAAAAAACAACAAATAAACAAGAAAAAAAGCGAAGCGCAAACGTGTGTATGTTTATATTAACAAGCCTGGGTAGCATTGCTTTCAATTATACTTCTATGAAATAATTAATTATTCGTTTAAAGTTGGCCGTTTGAATGTTGAATAGCGAAGATAAAAATATAAAATTATGCAATATGGACAATGCACTTATACAATATGGAATATGTCTTTAACATGAAGACAAAAATAAGATATACCAATTGTTTACGGAATAACGTAGCAGAACTGAAACGTATAACCTAAAATAAAAAATAAAACAAATGCTTGCCCAATATTATGTAAACTAAAATGTCACAACATTTGACAAGGTAAGTTCAATTGGGGCAATTTGATGTAATTTCAATTTGAAGCCCAGAGTGTGCACTAAAATATATTGTTTATTTTCAAGTACTGAATATTTACGGCTCGCCATGAGGAATCACATTCTCATTCTCAATCCAATTGCCCAAGTCAGCGTGACCACTTTGTTACCTTTCTATAGAAAGATAACATTAGAATAACTTTTTAGGATAAATACGGACTTGATGGGCTGAATTGTCCTAGTAAAGCAGGAACTTTCTAGTTTTAGAGGCAAACTCCCGAACGAACAAAACAACACGAGCGTCCATCCACAATCACCTATAAATGCGCATGTGTTATAGAAAGATACCTCGACCTCGACAAGCGATATTAATTCATTTATTTGAAATCATTATATTTACATAATCGATTAGTGTCCCGACGACGACGTACCTCGAAATTAGTTTGTTATACCTACGCTAAGGCAACCACATTTCTTCCAATAAAAATAAATGTTTGTTTTGATTTGTTGGTCTTCAAATAGATATAATAACTTATTTAAAAGATATCTAAATTAAATTACTTAATTTTACTTTATTTTTCTAAATATAAAATTAAGGGCCTAAGGGCTCGTATCCTATCTGATAGCTGGTCTGAGAGATAAAATCTAAGCTCCTGGTTCATTGATTATTTGTGAGGTAACATTTTTTTTTTTTACTGAAAATAAAATGTTGAAGAAGGCCCGGAATATATTTTCAAAAGCTTTTATACGCATTATATCGTGAGCCGTAAATTATGCATAGGCTATTCTTTTGATAACTAATTTGTAATAATCTCATATATTATTTATTTTCTAAATATACATTTTTATAAATAACCACAACTCTTATAAATATATAATTTCATTTATATTTTCATTCATACTTCAATTACTATCAACATTTTGTATATTTCATTGGTAGGTATATTATTTTATTTCTGCCAATTTATAATCTTAGTTTCTCATATTTAATTCATATTCTCTTTTAAAGTTGTGTTTCCCACTTCATCTATGAGTTTTATTTTACTTATATAATCCATCATTTTGTTTTACTTATAGTGTCATTTGAATTAATTAATTTAAAAATTTATAAATCTATTACAAATTTATTTTATAACATCATTATTAAAAAACGAGCGTAGCAAGTTTCTCTTTCACGGAGACTTCGTGTGTTAGTTATCTAACCGTAACAAATATTCTACTGGTCTATTCTTACTGGCGTAAGAACAGGCCGATTTGAACGAAATATGACACAAAGGTGCATCTCAGCATTTGTAACAACTGTATAGTTTTTGGTAATTCCACACTTAATATTATGTTCAAGATGGTGGACGACTGGACGACTAAAAAAAAGTATTTAGTCACCATGACCTGTTACACATCAATTTAAACGTCTTGAAGAGTAGGAAAAAAAAGACGTAACTATAATTACATACTTTTCATTCTTTTTCGGCATTTTTAATCAAATAATGTCGATTTGTAAATCAAATCGTAAAATGTGGATGTTGAAAAGAAGTTTGTACTTATACGTCGCGTCGTGTCATATACATATAATTTTAAAGCATTGTTCAGTTAAATTGAGAATATATAATTCCCCCCCCCCCCAAATAATGTTTCCTGGTAGCTGTGTTGAAAAAAAATATGACATACTCGTATATATTGAAGTTCGATATAAATATTATAGGCTATTACTTTTTTTTATGTAAATGGTACATAAAATATTATTTATATCTTATATTTTAAAATTAGTATTTTTAATATCTTCGAATCATTGGTAATAATTTATTATTTAATCTATGTAAAAAATTCGTGTTTCTTTTGGATATATGTAGAAAGAATGTACACGAATTAGATTATTAAATTCCCCAATTTAATTTATTTATTGTTTATTTATTTATTTATTATTCCCGTCTAAAAATTTCCCATCTCCAGAGTTAATTTCATTTTACACTATTAATAACATTAACGGTGCTTTACAAATACATTTGCAGTTAAATTAATTCAAATAAATATTAAAAAGTTATTAATACAATAGGTATAAGAATATTAATAAAAGAATATTAATATAATATAATAATAATAATAATATATAAATAATCTACTACAATAATCACAATGTTGGGATATTATTAATTTTATCTGCTTTTTGTAAATGATTGATTTAGAAGGTACATTTTTATTTTATTTTTTATGAATGAATATTTGGTATTTTCTTTAGAACTGCTGGTAGCTGATTATATAAACGGGTCCAAGATTTAAGACCTTTGTTTTTTCACTGTATTACTCTGAGGAACTTGTACTGTTAAAATGTATTTGTGATCTAGTTTCCAGTTGAATACGGTCAGAGAAGTTATATTATTGTTTTTTGAAGAAATGTAATAAAATTGCTGTTTTTCTTTGTAAAGGGATTGTACTGGAAAGACTTTAAATTCAGAGAAAATAAGCTCGGATAAACTTAAGTTATTAACACGTATTAAAACATTTGTGACTGCTTTTTATGTTGTATGTGTAACAGTTATTTTAAATAAACTTTTTTTCTTATTTTTAAAAGTACTGAAAGAAGAGCGAACAAAATCTTGTTTACTAACTTCCAGACTAAGTTGTAGCAAGATGCAGTTTCCACGAGTCTGCTGAGAGATATACCTGCAGCTGTCGACTAGGATCTTATCAGGTGAAGCTTGTTGGTTCTGGATACGAACTGTAAGACAGGGGCGATATTCGCCTCCCTGGTTCAGATATCACAGAGTCTAAATAGGATAATGCACTTGTGATACTACGTGATCACCTATTTATAGGACACAATCAACACTGAATAGCGTGTTGATCAGTCTTCTCCCGCTACACCAGTCAAGTTACACCTTACACCTACTCATCTCTCCTACTAATCATTACCTTATCATTCATGGAAAATACCTACTTGCATTCCAAAATATTGATCAACACCTGTCTTCTTTCTTCACTCATTATTATAATTTATTATGACAATATTCACACTAACCACATAATACCTCCAGTTGACCAGATTAGTGATTCCGAACGCACCTTTACCTGCTTGTTGACTTTCTGACTCATTGACTACTGAGGTTTGACTTAGTTTTGAGTATTGGGTTCACTCATTGACTACTGAGGTTTGACTACTGGGTTCACTCATCATAATCGGGCGTGGTCACAACTTGAATACCCATTCATTGATGCTCGACCACAGATCTGATCATTTCCCGGACCGGCCCCTCGCTCTATGTCCACTCACTATTGCTTAAGAAAAATGGGGATCTTCTCGAATGTGATAGCGTCGGCGTTCGGCCATTATAACGACGATCAGTAACTCTCATCATGGTACCATAAATAACCGATGATCCCAAAGAGCGGAAACCTGGTTAAATGAAGTTGGTCGTCCAACGGGTTTGTGTGTACTGGTGTGTGGACAAACGTATGGCCTATATCTTTAGGTGTAAGCCCCATAGGAAAAAAAAGAAAATAAAACAGTTTAAGCTATAAGGAACCAAAAAAAAAATTTGGAATATAAAATAAAATTTAATGTTTTACAAATAAGAATTTGCCGAAATTTTAAGATTTATGAGTCTCTTATATATGCGCTTGATATTTCATTTGCCGAAATATAAATCGGTGTTTTAATAAATCGAAAAGAATTCAGACGGACTTTATACGGCTAATCCAATAACCCTCATGTGAACCCAAAAGCAATTTTTATCAGTTGGTTTATAAAGTGGGAAGTGTTAATTTTCAATGTCAAATTAATAGATTAATTACCAAGGCAAGGGTCGATAGTTGAATGCGTGCAAATAACTCCATGAAGATAGAGTTACAACTCGTAATTATGAATTAAGCAAATTATAAGGGAAATGTCAACGCGAGCCTTTAAGTGGACGATGAATCATTCACAAGAGTTCACTATATTCCACTTGTTTTTAACTGAGGTTTTGAGAACGAGTGTTTCAGACACTGAGATTAATTATAATAGGGTTGGGGGTTAGCGAACTCGCAACTCGTCGGATACGATGAGGATAAGCTAGATCAACGACGTGAAAGGAAATTTAGAAATGGAGATCAGTAGCAAATAAAAGGAATTATTGGAGACAAATGATGGGACAAGTTAAAGTCTACACCAGGCTGTAGAGCTACACTATAGTAAGTTATCAGGTGGTATATTGAGTCAAGAAAAGAGTTGGGCTGTTTGAGTGTATTAAAGCACGGTTTACACGATCAAGCCATTTGCACAAACTGGTTTGCGCAAGCCAGTTTGTGCAAATGGCTTGAATGAAATAGACATTCAGTTTGGCTTGAGTAAATCTGTCCCGGACAGAAAATCGGCTTGAGGTCGGCATGAGCGTGTAAATGATACTCAAGCCTCAGCTCCAACCTTGGGCATGCGCATTGGTGATGGTGACGTTCGACCACCTGTTCCCCCGACCTTATTATTTGATAGATATTTTAAGTAATAGAATATTATTATTATGATAATTTAATTTTTTTACAATGACACTTATATATATTATGATGACATAACTTATTTATGAATGATAATAACGGGTACTGATTATGATTAACTACTTGAAATTCCAAACAATGGATAGAATTTCGTTTCTTCACATTCAATGTTATCCTACATAAAGATATAATTATTTCACCTCTAAAGGCTCTTAATGTTGATAGTGATTTAGAAAATATTGGATTGGGCTCTTCTAAAATATTATAAAGACTTATAATACCTATAACAGTATATGTTCCAGTGTCTTCTTCCAGCGCCATCTTCTTTAAACCCCTTATAGCTCAAGTTCTGACTAACATGTCTTTCAATAGACTACTTGATGATTTATTTGAACTAATATTTAATACCTCTTAGGCCCAATTCACACACGAGTGGTGTATGGCACTGGCGTGGCGATGGCGTGGGACTGGCGAGGATCGGTCATGGTGGACCCCCTCTGCCACGCCAGTGCCACGCACATTAGGCCATAAGTTAACATAGAGGTGGCACAAACCAGCGCCAAGTCAGAGCCACGCCATTGCCACTTCAGTCCCATACGCCACTCGTGTGTGAATTGGGCCTTACGCTCACTGCTCACTGCGTAATTCAGCTATTAAATTGGTATGAAAAAACAATTCCCTTGTTAGCAACCAAGGTGTAGGTGTAGAGCATTTCCTTTTAATTCGCCTTCAATTTTATCTTTTTTTCATAATGCAAACCGTAGCCGTTGCAAGGAATTAGTTCTTCGTCAAAATTCTCCATTATGAACACTGCAAAAACTACAATTTTCAGGGTTCCTCACTTCACAATTGTGCAAGCCTAACTGAACGTCTAAACGGCAATATTTCATTCAAGCCATTTGTTCAAACAAATGGTTTGAGCGTGTAAACCGTGCTTAAATGAGTAGGTTGCACTAGATTTCGGTAGAATGAACTGATTTGACAAATTAATAGCGCAACCCACAGATATGAAATTTGTAGCACAGACCCAAACATTACATATTTAGAAACGATAGTTACGAACACCAACAAACTAACTACTATCCAACCTAATTACGACCCACATTAAATTTGATATTGATAATTGTATCTGTTCCAGCTTACTGATTAGAGACCTGCAAGAAAGTTGAAGTTAAAGCTAAAAAAAAAAAAAACCGGTCCCTTTCTCATGTACATTGAAGTGAATTGATTTTTAATCTAATAATATCCATTTAATCCATTTTATTACTATACATAATAAGTGTTCAACAGGCGATTGTTTAGATTTCGTTTTCAATTTTCTGTCAAATCAGATTTATTTTCATCATATTTCGGAAAAATTACTGATTAGATTACACTTAAAATTTTTAATCGAAATCGTTGAAACCGTTTTCAAGAAAATTTTATCCTCGTTTTAGAATTTTTGAATATGTATGCCAAATTTTTATTGTAATCGGTCCATTATTTAAAACTTCTCGCGTCTGCACAGATGAAAGACTACACAACACCGGGTTCGATCCCTGGCATAAACCTGCATTTTTGATTTGTCTTACTCCTCTCTTATTATATCAAAATATCAATATTTTTATTCCTCCAAAACTTTAATAATGCGCTTACTAAGAAATTTTTTTGATAAACAATATGTTTGGTTCTAGCACCAAGTTCGTGTTTAGATCTGTGCAAACATTAGCCTCTTAAACATAGTAGAACACTTTTCCGATGATTGGGATAAGCAACAGGGTCCACCATGTTGATTCCCTATGCAAGAGTGGTTACTCACTTCCCATTCTTCACTATAATTATATTTACACTCGACTTCTGAACACGAAAGATTCAACCGTACAATATAATCAAACATTATTTATTTTTTAGCACTTAATGAAAGTTTTTTCTTAGTTGGATAGCTAAATGGAATATTATCAGTTGTATTATATCTGTCATTAATCTTAAATTATATTAATTAAATAAAATCCATTACATTTCAATTATCGATGATTCGGATTTGGCCGTGCTCTACAATTATACATTGATATATACATAGTTAATGCTGACGAACATGTTTGCATTGCCTGTTAATTAAGCATGCTGTGCATTTAGCGATAGATGCCAATTAAAAATGTTCATAACTAAAATTAATTTATCGATTTCGCTTCGAGCTATGAAGCTACTAAATATCGTAGAAAACAATATGAAAATCGGTTTAGAAGCTTAGGCTTCATGCTTTTTTGTCACATACTTCTAATCTGTCGTAAATTTTCTTCAAAATTTCTTTGTATTTTATTATAATATTCAATATCTTTCATAAATAGTAATAAAAAATAGACTGCCAATTGGTGTGGCACATAGCTTCCTCGCATCCTATTACGTACTTTATTGATTTTATGGTTCTACAAGCCATTATTGTCTAATTTGTTTCATTGTTTCCCCCGTTTTTTTAATCTGTCAAAATTGTTTTAATTTTTTACATACATCAAAGTATTAATTTAGCAAAAATTAAAGAGAATTAAAGAGCAGATGATTCAAATTAATGAGAGACTATCTATCACTTTCGATAAACTATAAAAGTTTCTTAAAAATCGGAAAAGTACTTTTGAAGCTATAGGTGGAAATAAATGTATGTTTGTGCGCATGTGGAAGAGAAACAAGTAGGCGCAGAAGAACAATAGGCTAATCATGACCTACAATCCAAATTTCATTAAAATCGGACGTGTAGTTTTTTAGATATGTTTGTTCGCAGAAAAAGAACGGCAGACAGACACGGAAACAAAAATGTTCCCTGATGTGTGAAACGGATTTCTGTCTTGGAATTTTTGTAATCGGAGATAAAAAATATTTTCGTACATCAGAACGATCACATAGCTTCCGTTACCTTCGTTAAGCTTGGAAGCAATATACACTTAATAAAAACAAATGTAACAGACGAAGTAAACTTCTTTTAAAAAAAAGTGGTATTAAAAAACGACTACTAACAAAACAAAAGTAAATTACAATGATACAAATTTATAAATATTATTTGTTTAACCCATGAAAAAATAATATGTTTTGGTTATTTTTTTATTGAATAATTTAATAAAATTTTCAATATTCATTTATAAAACGTTAAGAAATTTTCGCTTTTTATAAAGATATATAAGAAACAAGAAACTTTAATTCAACGGGCTTTATTACATTAATCCTATAATACAACCAAATTTATATTTGTGACGTTAACTAAATGTAGGGTGTCACACAGAGAACGCAACTTTAAAAAGTGAATAAACCAGTCAAATGTTAACGAAAATGTTCACCTATTTATATATTCACAATAAGCAACTTCTCCTATTTAATAATGCAAAACAACATATGGCATGCACATGACCACCCCCATTGAGTCAGCATGCATGAACGCACTCAACAAAATTTCTAATAACCCACTCACAGACATCTGGATTGATGTCGGAGATTATGCGAACGATTTCTCACTTCAGTTGTTCAATTGTACGTGGTTTGTCGGCATACACTTAACAACTTAACATATCCCCACAAAAAGAAGTCGCAGGGTGTAAGGTCACAGGACCTTGAAAGCCACTCCTGGTAATGGTCACCACGGCGGAAGATCACTCGTCCTGAGAATGCTTTTCGTAATACACGATTGTTTCAATGGGAGTGGTCAAATGCCAGATATTGTTTTTATAATATATAAATATGTATATACATTTTCGTTAAAATTTGACTGGTTAATTCACATTTTAAAAGTTGCGTTCTTTATGGGACACCCTATATATACTTATCTTAGTAACCTACACTTCGCATATACTGCGTGCATGCGTAGGTCATGTAGGTATGTTATTGAATCTATCGTCTCATTTTCAAGCCTACTCCCGTTATTCAGTAAATATAATTGTTTTTAAATATTTTATTTATGTCTAATTCCCTATATTCACTTGCATCTTAACTATTATATAAAGAGGTAAGTGTATTTGTTTTGTTTATTTGTATATGTTGACTGTTGACGCTAATCTCCAAAACTATCGGATCGATTTGGATAACATTTTCGCCAAGTATTCCTTGATTCGACAGGATTGCCACTTTTCTATAGACACTTTTTCAAGGAAGGATCAAGCAACTTTTGTATGTTTTTATTATAAATCAAGTGCACTAGGGTGCCAACAACTGGCTTACCGCAGACAATTGTTGGCAGTGAAGCCAGAAAATGACTTCAATTATGTATATATAAATAACTTCTTAAATAACAATATTTCAATTTTGCATTGACATTAATGTAATACATATATGATCAAGTCAAATTTGAAGTCATTTTCTGGCTTCATGATAGATTGACTCGACGTCTCATATCGGTAGGGGAGTTGAGAGGCTAATAAATCGATATAAGGGTTGGGTGGAGGACAGGTTGTAATTGGTTTAGGAGAAACGTGTTATCAGTTCCTTACCTCTCCAATCACCTGATAAATTACGTCGTGAGAAGCCAAGCAAACTCCGCACTCTGCCGCCAAATTAACTCTCAGTACAAATAATTGATTCTTCATTCTAATTAAACTGTATCTTAACATTGTTATCAATCCGAGTAACTAAGAACGTCTACTCTCTTGCCAAGTCACTTTTAACAGCATAACGTTAACATGCAACTTTTTCCTTTACAATGAACCTTTCAACAAGTTACATTATCACAAGAGAATACAAAATAGTCAACTAAGTATGAATGAACAAGTCAATAGGCTTCTACTGCAACGTTAACATAACATTCTTAAAATTTATATTTTAAGAACGAACCACCGGGTGAAGGTGGTTCACTACGAACCACCTTCACCCTCTACTATCCTTTGTCAACTTCACTATGATTTGTGAAGTTCCAAGTCTACTAAAGGTCCAACTAAATATTAACGGATCAAGGTTTTTATTCTTCGGATAACCTTTTATAGATTTGGATATTCGTTAATAAAGTGTTCTGAGCTCAACATGATAATAAAAATGTAGGGGTCATGGAGAGATTCCAGGTAACAATAAGGCTGACGAGATCGTCAAAATAGTAGCTTCCATCAGTTTGTGGAACCGTTTATATTGCTACGTGTGATCTAAATGTTTGGTGTGTGGTCAAAGGTTTAAAGTTAATAAATAAATACATTTAAAAAATTATTATTATATTTAAATTTGAATTCCGCTAACTTTGTGTAATGTTTAACAATATACATATTTATTCAAAAATAAAAATGACAAAAACAGATAAAAAGAAAAAAATAAACTAACATAATCAAATCACTATTAAAAATTATTACCAATGAAACTAATCATTTACTAAATTTAGTAATACTATAAAATAATGTAATATTATCATACAATGAAAACTTATAAAATATTAAAAAAGTTTTATGTTTCTTTATATTAATAAAATACTGTACAAATAGATAACATCTTCTAAATACAACTTGTATTAAATGTTATTTATTGTGGACTAAATTTTTAAAATAATAGTAAGTTTGTAAGAAATAAATACAGACTTGTTAGCTAATCAAGTGAATCCACTGCTCATGATTTAAATCATGAGTTGACTAATGATGAGCTACTAAAGTGGTTGAAATAATTTTATAAATAATATTGGCTATTGTAGAGTTTTGACTTTAAACAGTTAAATTTCTTATTTGAGTTACACAATAACAACAATAAATAACAACAAAAGTGACTCAATTTTTAAAACTATGTACAGTGACAAAATTTGATAAACTATTACAAAAGCTTCATCAAACGACTAGTTTTACGGTAACACTTCAATTTAAAATTAGTTAAAGAATTTTAACATATTTTTAAAGGTTTTTTCAGGTTTTTGGCGTAGAACCGGGCCATTTTGAAAAACTTATGAACCAAACCACCCAATATTAAATACACTCGTTGAGCACAAACTATTAGATCATTGGAAACAGCATCAGCCTATGTTTAAAATATTTACAATTTTTTGTTTGTTGGGAATTTTAAAATTGATTTTTGGAGTTTATATGCATATTAAACGCAATAAATATTATCTTCAAAATCTGTTCCTACAATTTATAATGTCATTATATCTTAGGTTTTTGAAATTTTAAGGTAGCCATACACGTATAGGAAATTCTCAAGGGAAAAGCATCCGGGATTTTTTCTCCTGCAAACCCCCGCCTTTCACAACACAAGCTTTAAAAATTCTCTAAGTCGGCAACGCTCATACGCGTATTATGAGCATCTGACTGCGTAGTCCCGGCCCCAAGGCAGAAAAAAATTGTTCTTTATTTGGAATTTTTGGGGACAGCAGTCCACAGGTGTTAATGGCTGCCAGGAATTCCTCTAGGACTAGAATGCCTAGTCCAAACCTCAAGGATTTCCTATACGTGTAAGGTTACTTTTAGGCAATAGATTGACATTAATTTCAACTTATTGGAGTTAAAAGGTCCAACTTTCAATATGAATTGAAATGAATACTTATATGACTGTTGGCAGTCTTATTTAAAGTGCATTAATTAAATAATACAAATTGAATAGGATGATTTAAGTGGTTGTGCGGATAGAACCGAGGAGCTGTATAGCGCTCATGATCATAGTTCGTCTCTGTGTGGCGAGGCAGTGGATCTGCGAGACAAGTCGCTCAAACCCAGGCTAGTCCAGAATGCTTGCTTCCCTAGATCAGGTTCTGTTAGCAGGCTGGTCTTACCCCCCTGGCCTATATCCAGGAACGGGATAGGTTCGTCTGATCTACTCACTCTGGGAAGAGCTTGTCCTCGGAACACCGGCAACCTGCAAAGGATACCGTAAACAATTATTATTATTAATTTTACCGACAAGGTGATCAACTCAATCAGAGAGCCCAATAGTTGAAATGAAGATATGCTTTTGTTTTAAATGTTTATAAATATCAACGCAATTGAGGTGTTATCTCCAGGCTCTATGTCCATGTCCATATATCATTAACTCGTACTGACTCAATTGCAAATGAATTTCAATATGATAAACTACCTTGAGAATGATCCCCTAAAATGGGTTCAAAACGTCAGGATTCACTAAATGTCTGACGCGGTTTCCCCCGGAAGAACTAGATTTATTAGGCTCGGGGAGTGGAAACCTACGCTATATACTATTGAATAATAACTCTAGTTTAGATCGATTTGCAAATGTTGATTGTAAATGTTGATTCGCAAAAGGCACGATCGGCACTGCTGACAGCGTTATATTATTAGTAGAGATCGATTAATTTGTTTTGTCGCATCTTATATGGTTGTACATTGGAACGTCAAATAAAAAAATACTCCCCGGGGAGAATCGAATATTTTCCCTATGATATCAATTTATATCAGTTAAAACAGCATTTTTATGGATGCATTTATCAAAACCACTATAGCTGTCTTAGGAAGCCAGCTGCCTAAAGGAAAATTAAGTTAGCGTTGGTAAAAATACCCAACATGGCACTCAAATGGGGCTAAACTTTACATAAGAATTACTCGAATTTGATCTAGATATTTTTAGTACTAGACACATTAATGTCACTAAATTATAGTTTCTCTATGAAGGCTTAAAAAAGGCTTCTGGAAGATAAATGGAAACTACGAGGCTTTATAAAACTCATTAATAGAATTTCGAACTTCAGTGATTAAAAACCTGCGGGCCAAGATTTTAGTCCGGGGTTAGTCTTCATAAACATTTGTTTCAAAGGGAATTTGAAATACAGGTTGGGGTTTATCAAACAAACAACCTAAAACATCGAGTAATTAAAAATATCAAACTAGTATTTCTCATTTTACTACGGTGAAAAGTGAAATCATTTTCATTATACAGTGAAAACTCCCATAATCTAAATCAGGCTTCAAAAAGGTTAACAGTTCCTTGGAACATAGCCATGCGAGAGTGAGAGAGCTTTACAAACCGTATCAATTACAAGATGTTTATACATATGTATATCAAAATACAAAGAGAATCTCAATTTGAATGTGTACACCAACGAATAGGCACAGTAAATATAGTCAAATTCTTGAGACTATAAATATATTAATACTCTCTTGTTGAGGATTTTATTCGATTCCCATGGTCAGCGAGAGAGCAATCATTACATTGATTCTACGTATTGAAGCTCTTCGTTTCATACAATCATTTGATCTCTGACAGAATACCAATAACTAGAGGGCGTATCTAGGGCGTTTTGATGTCAGGAACGAGTCAGGACGTGACAGATTGATGGAGTCAGATCGAGTCGAGTGGAGCACGAGGCGACACTGACCGTGAATCGTATTTAACTCGAGCAATCAACCCGGACACTCGCTACTCATAATGCCAATACTAACAGCTGTAACTCTGCACATTACATGTATTCGCCAACTCGTCTTTAGTACACCGCTTTATTTCTCTCCTTAGATTTTTAGCAGTTCTAACCTTTGAAATGAAACGGTCTGGTCTGCATGACTAAAGTTCCTAAGTACTTCACTCTACGGAGACCAAGAGGTACTTCTTTAGATTGTTACTCCCCAATGTTTATATTAGAATATAATAAATGATGTTGACTAAATCACTATTAAGAAAAGGAATGTTTAGCCGAAATGTACTTTGGGACAAAGTACATTTGATTCTGTTTTTATAAGGGGTGTAACTGTCTAAAGAAGAACATAGCGTACATCTTCTTTGGATTGTTACTACCCCCTTTTTTATAAGGGGATTAACAATCTAAAGAAGTGCCGACGAAGCATTCCAAAGCAAAAAAATTTAGTATAGAAAGAAATTAGTCTTGACATATTTGTGATACGGAAGTCCACCTTAACGGAACACTGAACTAAACATTTACAAAAGAGGGTTTTTAAAAATTTGACCTTTTTATATTATATTATAATTATGGTATGCATTATATTTATAATGCCCATTAGGAAATGATAAGAAGTAGTCAAATGAGAGTATGTAAAGGTTTAATGTAGAAGTGCTGACAATATGGTATTGTGTGTTTTTGGGCAGTTAACCCAATAATTTAATTTTTTTACTTTATCATATGAAGAGAAAATATTGTGATGGCGCGAAAATTCGATTTTGATGGATTTAGTCGTTTTGAGGTCCCCTGAGTCCAAATAAATTGGTAATACGTGAAGTCTCACGTAAAAATTGTAACATGAAATTAGCATAGGGGGGGGGGGGGGGGGGGGATGTTTTTTTGAAAAATTTGGACAAAATGGCGTGGAAAATTAAACGCTTTCCACAAGTGTTATATTTTTGTAATCGACTCTTCAATACTTTTCATTTGATACCCCACTTAAAATTTAAAAAATAAAAATTTCGCGTGACGTGAGTTATCCGCCATTTTGAATTTAAATAGCTAATAATATTGAGTTCACTATATTTTTCCTGTGAGGGCGTCAAAACGATCTTTAATACTGGAAAGTTTCAATTTGTGTCTGACAGACAGACACATGAACGAAACTATAAGGGTGTCTTTTTTTGGTTTCACCAACGAAACCCTAAAAATATAATAAAACTACAAACGTATCTCTTCTTACCAACTCTCTACACTATGTATTATACTTAGCAATAATAATTCGTATATTTTAAGTTAGAAATAAAGTATCCAAGAAAATATTATTTATATTTCACATAAAACAGGTCAAATAAAAATATCATAATCTTAATAGTATAGTAACGTATGTTTTTGTTTGTTTAAACATTTATTCAACCTTATATGTGATCTCAGAGGGCAGTTAACGTAAAAAAATCAATAAATTTGATAAAAATTAATAAAATGTTAATATATTTGTATAGATGCTATTAGAAAGGGTATAGCTTGGGTCGCCGAGTGACGTCACACAGCCTCGCGACTTACAAAGATTGTCAAAGAAACCCGAACCTTCAGTTCTTAGGAATGAGCCCACCTATCTATTCTACCATCTTGGAGCAGACTGGGATTCCCCGCCGAGGAGAAGTTATTTTTATGATAAATTTTGTTGATAAAAAATTAAATGAACTCGAACTAAATATTCTCATATCCGTATAATTTATTCATCCAGTGTTTTCCATTTGTTAGTTGTTTCGGGTTTTCCTCAGAGTATGGAAGGGGTAGAGGAAGCAATGCGATTAGAAAAGTGGTTCATTACCCATATACTAAAGGTTTGTTCCAACAGAGCCTCGGACGGTTCTAGAACTGCCGGGAGCATGCGCAGTATCGAAAGACCGTTCCTACACGCTTCTCGGACGGTTCTGGAACTTTTAGTCCCGTGTTCCAACAGAAAGACGAACGGTTCTGGGACAGTCCTAGAACCGTGAAAACAGTTCCCGGACTGAAGCAGGAACTCGACCAGAACTACTAATACTAATATACGGAGGCGTGTAGGTTACACTACTACTACTGTTCAACTATAACCTAACATTTGTTTTCGTTTCTTTTCTTGATATTTCTGTTTCCTAGCGTGTTTTGTTTCTCTCTCCACAGTTAATATATTATACTACTTCTTTCTTCTTTACGTTTTATTTTTTATCATGATAGAATATTGGAATAATAAAATATAATTTATATATTTTATATTATTTATTCCTCTTGATAATTAAAATTTCTCATAGCGACTTTGAGTCCTTTATAAGAATTACCTCCGATCTTTTTGTGTGTACATCCGCCGATGATTTACAGACTAGAAAAAAAACCCAGATAAATAATTGTTCTTATAATTTTCTTTTTTGTAGTTTTGAACCCTTTATTTGTAAATATGTAGAGAAAAATCTGATGTGATTGCTTTAGAAGACGATTTTGTTTTATATAAGATTGCTTTTTGTTATCTAGAAACTATTACATATTAAATATGTAATAGTTTTTCAAATTCAATCCGCACTATATCGTACACGCCCAATGTATTAAATATTTTTTTGCGCCATTTTTTATAATTATTGAATATAAATTAATATGTAGAATTATTTTTAAGGTTTGTTTACTAATTAATTAATTTTGTGGACATTAGCCCTTCAGAAAAGCATTTTCTAATGGACATAGGCCCTTAACAACAGCGGTTGCAAGGGACAAAAAATAAAAAAATGTAAGACAAAATAAAGGAAGGAATACTTTGTGATGTTTTTTAAGTAACGTAATTAACTTTAAAATACAAAATTTTAAAATTAAAAATAAACTTGAGTCAAAAAATAATAAATCTACTCTTCGTCGTCTTCTGTCCTATGGGGAAATATGTCGGTATCAATCTCTTTTGAAGATAATAAAGTACAATAAAATGGTTTATAATCACTCAACTACATTTTTGTAGATCCCTCAATTATTTTAATTTTGCCTTGATTGTGGGCAGAATTTGAGTGTTTATTGGTTTAAGATTATGGATAAAGTATCTCGCCTTAAATCTACTTTCTTTAAGCCCATGGTATACCTAACCTTTACCGTCTAATTATTTTCTGTGAGCCAGAGAAGATGACAATAAAGAACTAAAATTTTAAAATGTAAATAGGGAAAATGTAAATGTGGTGTGGTTCAATGTGGAAGCTATCAGTTTCATAGTGGAACCGGCCTATATTCCTGTAAAAATAAGGCAACATAGGGCCTATGTCCGGACTTAGGTCCTTTTCTGTAACTTAGCAAACAGTAAAAAGGCCTATGTGCGCACATTGGTCTTTTTACTTATAAGTAGTATACCACATTGGCCCATTTTAATAAACTCTAACTCAGAGGGGGAAGTAGGTGGAAGATTGGCGTTTTTTCAACTTATAGAACTCATGTAGATTAGATCATTGATGTACATAACTCCAAAACGCAAAATTTGGACATAGGCCCTTTTACTTCCAAGGTACAGTATTAACAACGTAACTGCCTTTAGAAAATTAATACGGTTAACAACAAACATTGAAGTACATATTATGTGTTTTTTGTTTTTTTTTGAGTGGTGGGAAACACACGACGGCGCCGACAGGGCAAAAGTTTTATACTCCAGTGTGTATATGAAGCTGTGCTAAGCCACCATATGTATTTATAAAGAAAACTGTATTAAAATATTAAATGACGTAAGAAAATATTACATTATTCTTATCCTTATCAGCTGACATCAGATAAATTTCGAGTTTTTATCGAGATATCGATACTGTTTCACCAAACTGCCACTTGGGAGGTTTAGTATAGGGGTGTAGCATAATGAACCACTTTTTGAGACCCCGATTCTATAGTATTGTTCCCTCTACCCCTTCCTTACTCTGAGGGGTTTTCACATTTAAATTAATTTTACTATTCAAAATATAATCAAAATTTACTGTAAAAACAATTGCCACCTCGGCGGAAAATCGAATTCTAACCTCTCACACTTTACAATTAAATATATATTAGATCAATACCTCGGAAACTACATTTTTCCGGGAATCAAACTAATATGGTTTAATTGACATACTTTCCAACGATTGACGACCAACACCAACTACAATCCAACCATATATTTAATTTAAACTGGTTAGAACGCTGGTTAATACAAACAAAATAGATTGCCAATTGGTGTGGCACATACATAGCTTTCTCGCATCCTATCACGTACTTAATTGATTTTATGCTTTCACAAACTATTGTTGTCTAATTTGTTTAATTGTTTCCCCCATTTTTTTAATCTGAAAAAATTGTTTTGATATTTACATTAATTAAAGTATAAATTTAATTGATACTTTAATCATATAAGCAAAAGTTAAAGAGCGCAGTCGGTTCGAATTAATCTGGGGCTATCTGCGGGTAACTTTCGATAAACTATAAAAGTTTCATACAAATCAGATAAGTACTTTTGAAGCTATAGGTGAAAATAAATTTATGTTTGTGCGCATGCCAAAGAGAAACAAATGAGCGCAGAAGGTTGAAACTTACATAGGACCAACAATGAGCTATTATAACCATGACCTACCGTACAAATTTCATTAAAATCGGACGGGTAGTTATTAAGATATATTATTAATTGAGCGACAGAGCGATTCAGATCTTCATTTTTGATTCTCAGAAAAATCAGATTCTTTTCATAAATATATCGGAACCTAGATAATGAAAAAACAACTTATTTAAATGGTCTATACTTTATAATTTGTTAATCAAAATCATCTAAACCGTTTTTTATAAATATTTCTTTCACGAAATTGTTGACGGGAAGCATCCCTAAATATAGACCTAACATTAATTTATCGATTTCAGGATATGATTTTCCTAAACGTGTATGACAAATTTTATTGAAATCGGCTCAATAGTTCAGGCTCTATACGTTCCCACATAAGACAGAATAGACTACAGACGACAAGATATTTTCTAAAATCCACTTTCTTCATGAGATAGAGTAAAGAGATTTTAAAATGTGTAAATTTATCTAATTAGAATATTTGAGCCACACTTTCTTCCTATATATAGAAAGTAAAAAATATTACATCTTAAATAAACTGATCTCCAATCTTTTTATGATGACCCTCACTTATACTATACAATGTTTTCGTATTTTTATTATTATACTTTTAACATTATATTAATGAAAGAAAAATCAATGGTCTTAAAAATGTATAGCTTTTTGTTCATACGCTTGAAGAAATGAGATGAACTAATAATTTAAAAGGTTTTATCCGATGTGTAATAATATATTTTACAGGCACTTAGAAAAACAACTCGTAATGATAAGCAAGTTCAAAAATATAACCATAAAATTTAGTTTTATATCCTGCCCCTAGTAAAACGTTTTTGTGGAGGTTGAAAATTTTAAGGATGGGAGAAAACATTACGAGTACGTTTGGTTAGGAGAGAATACGTGATAAAGATAATAAGGCTTAGTTAAGTCCTCCCTTAAAGGTATACCGTAGATAACAGGCAATATATAAGCTTCACAATACGAACGCTAGGTGTGTCTCAATATCTCCTTGCGGGACTTAAGTTTATAACCCGTCTTAAAAAATGACACTTCTTAAATGGAAGCTATATTATAGATTAAACCTGCGTGCCGTATTTCTTTTATTCCATTTTGTAATCAATTTAATGTTCTTTTTATTCATTCTAATTTTTTTTATGTATTTGCAATTTTTTTACGCTTTTACAAACTATTATTGTCTAATGTATTTAATCCCCCCCCCCCTTTCTTTTAAATGTGTGAATTTTGTTTTTGTTATTTATTGTTTAACATGATTAAAAATGGGCGGCATTCGACAAACCTCCAAATATCTAACAAATCAGATGACTAGAGCAACAGACAGACATGAGACTAATATTTGTTTTAAAGATATGTGTTAAAAACAACTTTTTGGGCATAGCCAAGAGAAATAAATAGGGCTAGTTGTGATCTAACTCTAACATCCAAATTTCATCAAAATCAGACGAGTAGGTCGACAGACAGAAAATATATTTGAGTATGAGGAAAATTACAATTAAAAAGTAAAATTTTCTTATGTACTTAGTGGTACTAAATTTAAATTGCATAATACCTAATTTATAATTATTATTAATCATATTTAAAAATTATTCAAAAGCTGGTAATTTAAATTTTGTTTTGATTTTTAGCTAAATCAATTTATTACCTAGAATTAAAATAATACCTCGAAAACTAGATTTATTTTCTTAAGAAAACGAATTATATAGTTCGATTCATATATAAAGTAGACTGTTAATTAGTGTGGCTATCATATACTATATAGATTTAATGCTTTTAAAATCTATTAAGGAACATTATTATTATTATTATTATTATTATTATTGTAACTAGAGTTATTATTGTTTGTAATATTATTTAAATTTGTAACCATTCGCATTTTGTGTAATGAAAAGATAATAAAGGCTTTATTATTATTATTATTTTATTATCTCATATTATTTTCCCCGATTCTTTAATATGTAAAAATTGTTTTGATTTTTCACATGAATTAAAGTATCAATTAAGCAAAGGTTAAAGAGCGTAGACGGCTGAAATTAATCTGGTGATCTGTGATCTACTTTCGACAAACCACTTAAAGTTTATAAAAATCAGATGAATACTTTTGAAGATTGGTGTAAATAAATGTTTGTACGCATGTTAAAGAGAAACAAACGGGCGCAGAAGGTTGAAACTTATATGGGACCAACAACGAGATAATTATGTCGGACGAGTAGTTTTTAAGATATGTTGGTTTGCAAAATCTGTCACTCAATTTCGCTTCAATCAGACAGACACGGGACCAAAATTGTTCCCTGATGTCTGAAACGGATTTCTGTCTTGGAATTTTTGAAATTAGAGACATAAAATATTTTCGTTCTTCAGAACGAACACATAGGTTCCGTTACCTTCGGTAAGCTCGGAAGCAAAGTACTATATTTTAAATAAAAACCGCCCCAACCCTTACTTCATGGTTGAAATAAAATAACAAAGTACAAGGTGTAGTGCCTTGTATACCTCAAATCATCTAACCAGAGTAACAATTTGTAAAACTATTATATTAAAAATTATTCATTATTTTAATAAAAGTCACAAATATAAAGAAATAAATTAAACCAAAAATTGGTGTGATTAATCACAAAGACAATGGACTCTGCAGTGCAGCGAAGGGGCTGGAGAATAATTAGTGACCAACTTAATATAGCCTCCCGAGGGGCGCAGAGACGAATACTGGCACATAATCATGAAAACTTGTGTCCCTAGATACATCACCGTGGACTACCAAACATATTTTCCATGTAAAACATACATGAGAAGATTTCTCGTTAAAAAAATGGCCCGAAAACCTAAACAACACTTTTTATCACATCGAAATAGTGTATATGTTACAGCTTGCAGCCAAAGTTATTAATGTGGTCGTTATGAATAATTGCCAGCCATTATGTATAATAACAATTGAATTTGGTCAAAGTGATTAATAAAGCTTAATTAATCACTTTATCTAGTCATTATGCATAATATCTGACCCATAGGCGTCGTCGGCAGTGCATTATTGAGAGGACACCCCGGAAAATTGTGAAAATAAGACCTCTCAAAACAGCGTTTTTATATGCATTTCTTAGGTGAAATTTGATTTTAAAACTTTGTATAAAGTAAACTTATGGTGTAGTTCGTTTGGACAAAAGTATGAACACAAGTATTTTTATAAAAAATTTAATACAAACTTAAAAATAGTAATTGTAACATAATAAAAGTTGTGCGCCTAACCATTGTAGATTAAATATATCAGTCAATAGACATTAGGCAATATTACTTAAACTCTATGATAAACTAAATATCATTTAATATAGTTATAAAAGTAATAACAACATGTTTCCTTAGGGTGACCATAATATAAAGTTTAGTCCAAAAAAAAGACAAAGTGATATCTAGCCATTATTCAAAATGACAGATTTATTACTTTGGCTGTAACATATATATGTACACAATTTGTGTTAGTGAGAGACACCAAGGGATGTGCCACGCAAGCGTGACACATAGGAACTGTTCCAACATTAGACTATACGTCACAAAGCTGTTGGCTCGGCATTACGCCATGTCCTGCATCGTTTTGGTATAGGTCCAGAGTTGGGTGGGCATCGTCGGGCCCCTGATGAGTCGGACGCGACGAAACGATGCAGGACATGGCGTAATGCCGAGCCAACAGCTTTGTGACGTATAGTCTAATGTTGGAACAGTTCCTATGTGTCATGCTTGCGTGGCACATCCCTTGGTGTCTCTCACTAACCCAAATTGTGTACCTTATTGCAGTGTGCAAAAACACGGTATTACATTGCTGATTTGTTTTGCCAGCCAAGCAAGAATGGCGGTGTGAGAGCACGCTCGTCTCTGGTAAAGCCCTATATCTGATCTTCTTGATTTGGTATAGGTCCAGAGTTGGGTGGGCATCGTCGGGCCCCTGATGAGTCGGACGCGACGAAACGATGCAGGACATGGCGTAATGCCGAGCCAACAGCTTTGTGACGTATAGTCTAATGTTAGAACAGTTCCTATGTGTCACGCTTGCGTGGCACATCCCTTGGTGTCTCTCACTAACACAAATTGTGTACCTTATTGCAGTGTGCAAAAACACGGTATTTCATTGCTGATTTGTTTTGCCAGCCAAGCAAGAATGGCGGTGTGAGAGCACGCTCGTCTCTGGTAAAGCCCTATATCTGATCTTCTTGATTTGGTATAGGTCCAGAGTTGGGTGGGCATCGTCGGGCCCCTGATGAGTCGGACGCGACGAAACGATGCAGGACATGGCGTAATGCCGAGCCAACAGCTTTGTGACGTATAGTCTAATGTTGGAACAGTTCCTATGTGTCACGCTTGCGTGGCACATCCCTTGGTGTCTCTCACTAACACAAATTGTGTACCTTATTGCAGTGTGCAAAAACACGGTATTACATTGCTGATATATATGTAATATATATATTATAATGTATACAGATACAGTAAATTTAAATCCTTATAAGATTATTCTTTACCACTGAAGGCTCATGCTAGCATAGCATACACTGATTGGCGCCAAGCGATTGACATGATAATGACTAAATAGTTTCGTTTACAAAGCCTTCATAGAAAAGAAATATAACCGTATGCATCATTCATTCCATTAATAAGAATCACAAATTTCTGTTTAAGAATTTTTGAATTTGGAGTCATAAAAATTGTTCGTTCTTCAGAACGATCACATTGCTTCGGTAAACTCCGAAGCAGTATCTATATATAAATGATATAAAATCCAACTGCCATCCAATCTGACTGACTGACTCGTCACGATATCTCTAGAGCCATAATTTTTTTTTTTATGTAGGTTCCTCTTAGCACCTAGATGCTCACCAAAAACTCAAGTTGCATTTTCTTTATCTGATTTTTCTTGTTCTGTTAATTCCATGATTTTTTTATTTATTTTTATTATCTAGTTTTTTATAAAGTGCTTGGCAGCAGAAGAACCTCTGGACGGATCCATGTCGTTGTTGGTAATATTTAACACAGCCCAGCTTTCTTAAACGAAATTTTTATAATAAGCTTTTAAATTGCATACCAGTCTCCCTTCAACAACCCTACACCTCCACAAACCACTCCACCCAAAACCTACAGGACTCTCCATCCCTTATACTAAATCATAGAAAGTTGGTTTTATACATAAAAGATTTAAATTTAAATTTGTGAATTTTGATGGTAAGCAACTGATGTAGACACCGGTGGTCTGTTTCAAACAAGGTATTGTGGTGTTATTTAACTATAAACTTATAGATTTTTCTCTAAGAGTTGTATTTACTTATAAATTTGTTTATTTAAGCTTCTTTTAAGAGAGATCAGGTCTGCCTCGATGGGTGTATGACACGCTGAGACGTTTCGCTTCTATCACTAGATGCAGTTTTAGGGGAATTCATGACTTACCATTACTTGATAACCATTGTTACTTATCTCTGTTAAATCCAGTCAATAGTTATATATTAACATCTAACTTAAGAATATTTCTCAAAGGAAAAACTAGTCTTAAGGTTCAGGCCAGTAGCGCACCCAGGATTTTTTTTTGGGAGGGGCACAGATTAAAAAAAAAAGGGGGGGGGGGGGGGGGGGGAGAGAGAGGATGTAATGTGGGCTTAGCATAATCACAGACAATTAATAAGTCTAGTTTTCTTTGTTCCTAAATTACTTATCAAGGGCGGATCTAGCCAATTTTTAAGGGAGGGGTGGGCTCTCTTTTAGGGGGGTCCGGGGGGTCCTCCCCCGGGAAAATGTTTATAGTTTAAGTTACTTGAAAACGCCATTTTTGCCTATTCTAAGAGCATCTAAAATGTTATTTTATACAAATAAATTTAAGATTTTTATGAACGGGACTTGAAGACCGGGGTATTTTATTTTTAAAAAAAATTATATACGAATAATATTTTATTATTAAAAGTTGTACAATTGAACCCGTTTCTAAATTAATTAATATTAATTATTCGATAATTAAAAACTATTAAAATGGCTGCTACTAACTATTCTTTTTAAACGCTAAAAAAAAACAATATGTCAGGCAAAACTAGGTATGTAATTACTTATTATATTTATTACCCTACCATGTGCTGCGGAATTGCATACTTTAATGTTAGGTCTTGGGCTTTGGGGGGGGGGGGGGGGGGGCACGTTTTTTTAGACACCAAAAAAAATATTTCTGGAAAAACTAGGTATATAATTACTTATATACTGATTTTTTTTACTATAACAACACTATTACTATAAAATGTGCTGCGGAATTGCATACTTAAATTTCAGGTCATGGGCTTTGGGGGGGCACGTGCCCCCCGTGCCCCCCCCTGGGTGCGCCACTGGTTCAGGCAGCTTTTTCACCAGAACGAACTAAACGTCGTTATCACTTTTAACAGCTTTTCGACTTTTACTGACTCACTCCCGTGAAAATCGGTTTTGCATAATTAAGAGTGTGAAAATATATTATTATATCTCAGTTCTGCATTATTTTATTATTTTTGCTAGCTAGGTGCTACCAAGCTATTAGGTGCTACCAATTAGCTATGCCATGTATCCCATATCTTCTGGATACATAAAAAGATGACATTGGAGTTGTCAGTATGTTTATGATGACCCCAAATGATTTTGAAGTACTTCAAAACATGGTTGGGGCAAGATTGGCAAGATCAGTAAACAAAATCGGACTTTTAGAAATTCAGTTTCACCTACCGTGAGGCTTGCAACCACCCTCCGAACCTTGCTGCTGGAGATTTATTTACAAGTCTCATGTATACTTTGAAGTTATCTTAACAAGGTTTATGTTTATTTATCTAAGTGTAAGCCACCATTCTACACACAGGGGACTTGTCGCGGCTCTGAATCGAAATAGCGCCGATTCAGCCCTGCGAAAAAGATGAGCAACATTGAGTCCCAATGAGGACAAAGCCTAACTATGTATTTATAGATTACAGATGGATAAGACTATAAAAATCCTAGTAAACTAAATAATCTATAGAAACGTAACATGTACAACCTTTCTGCAGGGAATTGAAATAAGGCATTATGATACTAAAGAATTTGTATACTTGAAATGAAACACTGTGATTAGCATAAGAAGTGTGAAGATTAACAGATCTTTCTAAATGTCGACTTCAATATTTCTTTGAATCTTTACGGAGAATGGGACAAACTCATGCATTGAGGATTTATTGCTTGGTGCCTAGTTTAATTTGACTCGTTGTAAGTGTTTGTGTGGAAGTGCCACTTAAAACCTTGAGTGGAATACATCGTTGTCCCGATGTGAGTGGAAAAGTTTGACCAAGTTTTCAGAGGGTGGTTTAGAGCGAGGGAAAGTCCTCCCTTCCCCCTGTTCTTATCACAGCCCTCCCTGTGAGTGATTGTTTTCCACCTGGCTGCCTTTTATAAAAATGAGATGCAATATTTTTTGAAATTAACAAAAAGAAAAAAAAAGTTGTTTCCTTTTTTTTTTAGGGCAAGTATAATTATTCTTCGTCAATGATACGGACAAGGCTCATACCTTCCGGTAGATCGCTACCAACATAAAATATTCTCTAAATTAAATTCGGATGAGAAATTTAATTGGAAAATAATTCCTCATGTTCATATAATATTGATTTTAAATATCTTATTCGATTAATTTATATTATTAACAATTGTATTTCTATAAAAATAATGTGACCTCGCTAGACATTGAAAGGTGAAAAGTGTTTTTTTGCATTTTTTTGTTTATTTAAATTCAGATATTTGTGAGGAAAAAATTTGATAATACTTTTTAACCCACTTTCCATACTACCTAGAAAACTGAAACACAATGAAAGTTAACCAAAACCTCGAAAATCTAAAAAAAAAAAAAAATATTCGATATCTCAAAAACTAGATTCTTCCGGGATATATATGCGTAAATTAACATTTAAGAAGGCTATATTTATTTTTTAAATTAAATAATCGGAACGGCTTTCGAGGGGCAACACACCTCCAAATTAAGAGAGACAATTAATTTACCGAGCATAATAGAGAGGTCTATGTTTAAACTCCAGATTAGACCGTTAGGCATTTCGCCTGCCTGTCAGTAAATATGTTTGTTACGCAGTCATGAAGAAACGCGTTGTTCAATTTTCTTCAAATTATTCATGGATATTCAGGATATTCCTTGAAGTCATAAAAATCGATATTTATGGTTTATTGCTTCCGAGCTTACCGAAGGTAACGGAAGCATTGTGTTCACTTTTGAGAACGAAAAAATGTTATGTCTCCGATTTTAAAAATTCCAAGACAGAAATCCGTTTCAGAAATCAGGAGCATTTTTGGTCTCGTGTCTGTGTGTCAGTCTGTCGGTCTGTGTGTCCGTGACCCCCTGTCTGAAACGTGTGACGATAACTTGAGTAAAAGATGACTGATTTTGATGAAATGTGGTAGACATGTTCATTTTACCATTGGCCAGGATGAGTTCGTTGGACAACGTTATCCGCCTAAGCGTTCGCGTGCAACGCTTAGGCGGAAAATTTAAGCTTCAAATTTAAAATTGGAATTTTAGATCGGGAAAAAAAATCTAACTTCATCTATTTAATGAGACAAGCATTTTTTTTCATCACCTCTCTATTTGACCTACCTCTTCTATAACACAGCGTCCTTAGGGACCTCGAGACTAGGCGACCAGGCTTCAATCGGAGGGAAATTAAATAAATTAGACAGTAATAGATTTTAAAAACCTAAAATCATTCAAGTATACGCGATAGGACGCGACGAAGCTATGTGTCACTGTAGTAATTGGCAGTGTATTTTTTATTTTTTTATTAACTTCCCTTTTGTTTTTTTGTTTGTCAGTGCCTGTCGTTAAAATCATTAGAGGGCTTGTTAACCATCTCAACCAACTCTTCCAGTAATCCAATCAAATTTCTTTTTCATTAAATATGGCTTGGATGTTTCTTGAAGTCATTAATTTAATTACATGGTTTTAAAACAAAGTTTACTGTAAGTCGACAGAGTGTAAGTACTAAAATATTGAGTTTCTTATTTCTTGCGGTAAATGTTGTTATCTTAACCATAAATTCAAAATATCGATAGCTCCAAAATATTGAATAATCTTCACTTTCTGAAAATCGGTTAATAGAATACTTATCTAGTTCAATAGATTGTTGAACTTAAATCTGGCGATTACATTAAAGATATAAGTATGCGTTTTTTTAGCGAATTTTCAAAGAAAATTACGCTATTGCAATGGCTTCAAAATTTTTGTAATGCGAATTTTTGAAAATTTTTTCCATGGAAATCCGTTTTAGACCATTCTGAATCGATTCCTAAAATTTAACACTTTTTTTTATGTATGTATGTATATATGTATGTATATATGTATGTATATATGTGTCACTCCAGACGATATCTCCTCTTAGCATGCACTTAAAAATTTCAAACAAATTTTAAAATGTCAATAATATCAAAAGAAAGGATGAGTTCGTTGGCCAGAATTTTTGGAGTCCATTTAGGGGTCAAATTTTGACCATTTAGGGTCAAAAAACGTGTTTTTTCCACTTTACCCCCCTTTTATGTGAAAATATGATAAAAGTGTACATAACAACAATTACTGTACTCTTAAAGAGCTTTCCAACGACATGCATCTTGAAGGGTAAATACGATTTTGACTTTTGTACCTCGTACCCCTGTGTACCAAATTTTTTTTTCACCCATGCAAATTCTAAACCAAAATTTTCCTATATTATCATAAGCTAATAATCCGCAGATTTCTTTGAAAATTCGCTTATTAAGTCATGGTGCATGACTGGACTTTTAGAATTTAAATAGTTTTTATTACATCAGTGCTTTGAGCAATAATAAAAGTAATAAAATGCTATCGGGGTAACTTGAGAATTCAGTAGTGACTACTAAATTACGACCGAAGCAGTATCTCTTACTTATATCTCTTACTTATTCTTCAGCGCTAACTTATTTTGTAGAGCTAACATCAATGCAAAAGATCAAGTAAAGAGCCTACAAATATTAGCCCTAAATTTCCCACCACCTACCTACCTACAGATTATATAACAAGACATGCCAAGTTACCCTGTGGTTATGAAAGAGTGCCAGAGACCGACCATATCCTTACTGAGCTGGAAGTCTTCAGGTGTGCTTAAAACTGGGGACATGGCTTCCAGCAGGTAACCCACGTCGTCCGCATGACACGCTCCGTCTGACAACAAAACAAAATACCTCATTACAATAGTTTCAATAAATCTATTCTCACAAACATTATGAGACGTTTCGACTTTATTTTAAAATCATCTTCAGTCATTACAAACTTTTTCTATAGCTACAAAATAAGAATAAAAATACAATTAGTTATGGAATTCTAGTAATATTTTCTATTTGTAATATCAGTTCCTTTTTTATATTTTTTAACAAAATCTGGGTCGCACATAAATTAAACCAAAAAACCAGATTTTAATCAAATTCTTAATAAAAACGTTTATACTCATTAAATGATGATTTACTTACAAATGCAGCTTGTAGTCGGTAATACAATTTAAAATTTTTTTCCTCCATTGGAGAGAGTCAAAAAGAAGTTAATATTTGTCATTACAATATAAAATTGAAATTCGTTCAAACAATATAACATTAATATAAATATAACATTGACAACACTTACGATAAATAAATAAAATTAAATAAATAAAGTGACTGTAACAGTGAATTGGAAATAAAATGTTTAACAATGACTATAAAAATATGCTAAGATCTATAACCGAGAACATTCATTGACATAACTTTGATTAACATTAAAATTAATTAGTTTATAACTATAAATTAAATTACATTTAAATTATTTTAGATAAATAGTTAGTGTATTAAGCATAATAACCAGTTATGAAGGTAATTTACTGTTATTTTTATTATGTTGAACCAGTGAGTTATTAATTTAAGAAGGAAAATGAACACCAGCGCTCCTAGGAGAGAGCTGTTCAATTAAACTTTAAAGGAATTGGAAGTTACCTTCCTCAGTTCCAATATAATTATAGAATAATCGAATTAACTTGAAATAATCCTGTTTTTTTAACCTACTTTCTATAATTTAATTAATTAATATAATTTTAAATTGATTAATTGAGTTAAATCTAATTTAATAATGATATTATTAATAGATAGTTCATACCTCTTGATTTAAATCATAAGACAGGACATTTATAATAATTACTATTATGATTATTTTATTTAAAATCTTTGTTTATTATTATTTTTATTTATAATAATTTTAATTTTTAATTTTTTCATAAATTTTGTTTTAAAGATAATTATTCTTACTTATTAATGTAAACGTTTCTCTAAAATATTCTAAGTATTCTTGTTCCGATTTAATGAATAAATGTTCAAATTAGAGATTTAAGATTGATTACAAACAAACTCGTAAGATCAACGTGGAGCATATAATATAGAATTAATGTCAAGGTATGAACACAATTATATACACATAAACACACAATGTGATTAAACTGAATATATAATTTAAGATTTAGTAAAAAAGTATACACAATAGATAAAGGTATGTTGGATTGATTATAAAAAACACATGCAATAGATGTGGAGAACTGAACTCTTATAGATATTGAGACAGACTGACTTGATATCAAGTCTCACAAGGGGGCTAGGAAAGAGAGGGGGCTAAGGTACCACAGCACTATCCAGAGTCGACATCTGTTGGGTACAATAACAACTAAATACATTTAACTTTACTAACATAACGCCCGCCTTGAAACGATGTTTCAAATTTCTCTCAAATTAAATACAATAAGTACAAGGAGTAAGTTAAAGTCAAAACAAAGTTAAAAAAAAATAAGGGATTAAACATTTAAAAAAAAAAAATATACATATAAATAAAAATGATTAATGAAAATGAAATTTAAAATTTTTGAGATTCGTCGCTAGGTCCATCAGGTAGATCGTTTGGAACCTTCACCTCCACAGGTAAGGGGCAGATCTTTGATATGGACCGCTTGAAGATTCCTCTAGCTGTTTTGACGGAGACCACGCGACACAGCTTGTCTGAACCAGTGTGTAGCTCGACTATACGACCCATTTCCCAGGATAAGGGTGGTCGGAAATCTTCTTTGATTATGACAAGAGCTCCAACCTTCAGATTAGGTGAAGGGGTCTTCCACTTGAAGCGTTGTTGTAATGTAGAAAGGTATTCAGAAGACCACCTTTTCCAAAACGACTGCTTCATACGCTCGATTAATTGCCATCTATGAAGTCGATTCAGGGGCACATTCAATAGGCTAGGACTAGGAATAGAGGTTAGGGATTCTCCTAAATAAAAATGAGAGGGAGTTAATGGTTCTAATTCGGAAGGATCGTCACTAATAGGAGTAATTGGGCGCGAATTGGCACATGCCTCTATTTCTGTTAACAAAGTAGTAAGTTCCTCAAAGTTGAGAACAGTATTGCCTATCGTTCTTTTAAGATGAGACTTAACAGTCTTTACAGAAGCCTCCCACAAACCCCCAAAATTTGGTGATCGTGGAGGAATATACATAAAATTTATACGTTTTGAGTTACAATAATTATTTACAGTTTCATCAAAAAATTTGTTAAAGTCATTGTCTAGATTTTTCTTAGCTCCGATAAACGTCGTTCCGTTATCACAATATATGGTATGAGGGACTCCTCTTCTGCTGGTAAACCGTTTTAGACAAGCTATGAATTTGTCTGATTGGAGGCCGGACACTAACTCAACGTGAATTGCCTTAGTGGTAAAGCACACGAAGATGGCTATGTAACACTTGAAGGTAGACGAACCACGTTGGAGAATTTTCTTTACCTGTACAGGGCCGGCAAAGTCGACACCACAGTGTAAGAACGGACGTCCAGGATTTACTCTTGCTTTAGGAAGGTTGCCCATGAGCTGTACCAAAGGTTTAGGATTTACCTTGTAGCATTTTAGGCAGGATTGAACGGTTTTCCTCGATAAGATTTTACCCTTTAAAGGCCAGAATTGTTGCCTAATATAAGCTAAGAGAGATAGAGGCCCTGGATGATGAGCTTCTTGATGTTTGTCTCTAGCGATCAAAAGAGTGAAATGATTTGGATAAGGCAAAACAATGGGACACTTCTGCCTATAATCTATATCACTGTTCTGGAGACGACCACCGACTCTGATCATATCGTTGGCGTCAACAAATGGATTTAGTGTAGACAATTTACTCGATTTAGAGACAGGTAAATGAATGCGAAGAGCTCTTAACTCTTCTTTAAAGTTTTGTTCTTGAATAAATTTAATAATATGGTTCTGAGCTTCATTTAATTCATCGGGTGATAAGCTTTCAGAATAATCATTTCTAGATTTTTTGTGTAGCCAGATATTTACAGAACGTCGGAAATAAGCGAAGATGCGTAGTAACTTATTTAAATTACTATATCTTGGTATAAGATATTCGATTATTGAAGTCTGATTAGTAATAGTAGGCATGGCTATACTTTGAGTTTTAGCTTCTTGCATAACATCAGAGTGTTGATCGGTTTCGTTGTCCAAAGTATGAGGTAAAACTTCAATTTTAAGATAAGTTGGACCGTGCCACCAAAGATCATTGGATATTAGTAAAAGAGGATCACATCCACGAGATAAGATATCCGCCGGATTCATTTCTGATGAAACATGGTGCCAAGGATGATTATCACATAAACGCTGGATTTCGGCTACGCGATTAGCAACGAATGTTTTCCACGTACTTGGTTCTCTTCTAATCCAGTGTAGGACGACAGTCGAATCTGTGTAAAAAAATACTTTGTCGAATTCCACCTTTAAGTTTTCTATAGTCTTACGATATAGCTTGGCTAATAATGTGGCTGCACAGAGCTCTAAGCGAGGGAGGGTTAATTTCTTAAGCGGGGCTACTCGAGATTTGGAGCACAACAACGTGATGGTCACGTCATTATTAGATATACATTTAATGTACAAGCAACAACCGTAAGCTTCTTCCGAAGCATCGGCGAAGCCATGAAGTTCAATGCGTTGATAGCATTCGAGATTTGTTATTCTTCTCGGAATTTGAAGATCATTGAGATAATGAAGATTATTTTTTATACTATTCCAAGAAGAAAGTATATCTGAAGGAACTTCCTCGTCCCACGAGCACTTTAATTGCCAAAGTCTTTGAAGAAGAATCTTTGATTTTACAACAATAGGTGAAACAAAACCTAATGGGTCAAACAACTTGGCAACGTCTGATAAAATAGTTCGTTTAGTTTCAGTAGGACGATCAGGAAATTTGGGTGCTTTGAATAGAAATACGTCCTTTCGAGGCTCCCAAACAATTCCTAAAGTTTTTATAACATGTTCGTTGTCGTCTAAACGAAGAACGTAGTGTTCATTTTCACTTTGATTTTGAACATTCTTGAGAAGATCAGGATGATTTGCCATCCATTTATGTAATCTATAAGATCCGAGATTACACATTTCAATTAGCTGCGATTGAGCTTCAACAGCTTCTTCCAAGGAATCCTTTCCACTGATAACGTCGTCTACATAGAAGTCCTCTTCTACAATTCTGGCAGCGAGCGGAAAATTATTCTTCTCTTCGATAGCAAGCTGTTTTAATGGTCTGATAGCCAAATAAGAGCCACAGGCTGTTCCGTAGGTTACGGTTGTCAAGCGATAGATCTTAAGGGGTTCTGATGGATGATTTCTCCATATAATTCGAAGAAGATCACAATCCTTTTTTGTAAGCCATACTTGCCGAAACATTTGACGACAGTCGGCGATAAATACGAAGCGATGAAACCTAAAAGATAATATTATGGAAGTAAGGTCACGCTGTATAGTCGGCCCAACCATTAGTATGTCATTAAGGGATAGATTTGATGATGACTTGGCCGACGCATCGAAAACAACGCGAAGCTTTGTTGTAGCACTTGATTCTTTTAGTACGGGGTGGTGAGGCAGATAATAAGTAGGATTAACGGTATCAGTTTCATTGTCAGGGACTTCCTCCATATGATCCTGTTGAAGGTAATCATCAAGGAATTCAATATATTTAGATTTTAGATCTGGGTTATGGTTAAGTCTCCTTTCAAGCTTTAGAAATCGAGATATAGCATTTTGTTTAGAATCTCCAAGAAGAAATGGATCATCGCTAAACGGCATTGATACAAAAAATCTGTTTTTTTCTTTATCTCTAACATGCGTTTCAATGAAATGAGATTCGCAAGCTTCTTCTAAAGGGGAGAGAGTCTTGTGTTTCTCTATCTCCTCAGTCTCCCAGAACTTTGATACCAATTGATTTAAGGATTCTTCGCTACATAGATGAGGATTGTCAAGGGACAGATTACATAATATTCGATTAGATTTGCGTTGTGAAGAACAGTTTCCAGATACTACCCACCCTAACTTCGTTTTCTGAAGCATAGGCAGGTCAGAGCCTAAACTAATCTGTTCAGGCAGTAAGAGATTGTAAAAAACTCCTGCTCCTAAGAGAGCGTCGATTTTGTGAGGCTTGTTAAACTTTGGATCAGAAAGATTTACAGAAATATTCCATTGAGAGGAGTCAACATCGTAAAGTGGAATATCTCCCGTAATTTTCGGAGTGACTAAGAAAGAAAGATTATCTTCGTAGTCTGATGATATTGATTTAATAGTTCCTCGAACACAGAAAGATACAGATGACAAGTTTCCTTGAATTCCGGAAATAGAAGTTTCACATTTGGATTTACGGAGTCCAAGGGCTCTAGCAAGGTCTTCAGTGATAAAATTAGAAGTGGATGCAGAATCTAAAAGGACTCTACACTGGCGGGGTTGATGTCGATAATCAAGAATATTAATGACCGCTGTGCCTAAAATCACATTAGTATTATAATTATCACTTGATGAAGAGCTAGAAGTACAGTTAACGGATGTAGATTTAGCAGCAGAGGTACTTGATGTGGATTCTTTAGAGTCAGGAGGAGTAGAAGTTATGGATACTAAGTGGAGCATCGTATGATGACGCTTGCCACACGTGGAACACGAACGTTTCGATTTGCATTGAATCGTTTTGTGGTTTTTCATTAAACAGTTTTTACATAGGTTCTGTTTATGAACCAAGCTTATCCGTTCTGCAATAGGTAGTTTGGTGAAGTTTTCACATGTAAATGTTAAATGTGCTTCATTACAGAACTGGCACTTAATAGTGTTTTGATTCGATAATCCAGAAACTTCCTTGTTAGAAGCAACAAGAGTAATAGAATTAGTATTATATTTATTATTTTTAGTAGGAGGAGATTTAGGATGTGTAGCTTTAGGATGCTGAACACCCTGACAGGCTTCAAGTACCCTCGCGCGTTTTTTAAGGAAGTTTTCGAGGTCAGAAAAGGTAGGTATTTCATCTTTTAATGCCGCTTCAGCTTCCCACGCACGACGACAGCTTTGATCTAATTTATTTGCAATTATGTTAACAATCAAGGTGTCCCATTGATCTGTGGGCTGACCTAGAGTTTTCAGGGCCCTTAAGTGTTTCCTGACTGTATCGGTTAATTGATTTAGGGTTGAACTAGATTCGCGTTCAATCCTTATAAGATTTAGAATTGCTTGAACATGCTTTTGGATTATTATTCTTTTATTTTCATACTTGGCCTTAAGAAGTCCTAGGGCCTTAGTATAATTTGATTCATTAAGCTCTAGGCAATCCAAGAGAGAAAGTGGTTCTTTGGATAAGGAATTTTTTAGATAATAAAATTTTCTTATCGCTGGCATGTCCGTAGAATCTATAATAGATTTAAAAAGTTCAAAATACGATGGAAAGTCATCGTAGTTTCCACTGAATCGTGGGACTTGAATAGGTGTAATGGTTTGATCCCATGTACGCGATTGAGCTACTGAGTATTCACTTTGCTTTATAGGGGGTTTGACATTAATGTCGTTTATCATTCGTGAGATTTTTGAGTAGACACGATAATATGTGTCTTCAAAATCTGCCCTAATGGTGTTGTTTGTATCATCGTCAAGATATTTAGCACTTGCTTCTATTTTGTCCTGAATTTCATTAAATTCTTTCCAGGCTTCCTTCAGGGTAGAAATTCGTATTTGAAGAGGTGTATCATCATTGTCTTCTATTATAAAATCATTTAAATATATTTCGATCCTATCAACCCGCTTAATAATATTGCTTCTTTGATTAAAGAGAGGAGATTTTGGAGGCATTGTCGGAGTCGAACAAAATAACAAATAAATCAAGACAAAAAAGAATGAAAATAATTTAAGATCTACAATGAATTATATAAAGCAATTAAGGAATATGGAAATTAACATAAATTATTAATAATAAAAGCGGTAACAACGATTTTTATTTATATAATTAAAAAATATAATTATTTGGGAAGGATAAATTAAAATTATATAGAAGCATGTACCAATTTAAAAGCGGTAACAACGATTTTTACTTATATAATTAAAAAATATAATTATTTGGGAAGGATAAATTATAATTATAAAGAAGCATGTACCAATGTATATTAATTGTAAAAAAGAAATATATATTAAGATAAGTGCATAAATACGATTTAATAATGAAAGAATTATAAAAAAAGATTCATAAGAAGTATAAATGATAAGATTTAAAGTCAGTAAAAGAAACAGCTGATTGCTTTTAAGACATAAATTATTTTAAGCATGTAAAAAAAAGATAAAAAAAATGATAATAAAGAAGTGGAGTTGAAAGAGATAAGGAATAGGAATTCGATAAGGATAGAGCCTACTTGAATGTCGAAGCGGAGATTATAGATGAACGGTGTCGAGCGGCAACCGCGAGCTTTGTAGAAGGCAGAGAAGTGGGGATGTTCCAAACATCTAACGTAGCCAACAACACTACAACTCCATGCATTCACGATAGTTCACTTCTTACTTCACGCCATATAATCTAATGTCCAGATTCAATTTGACGTATACGCATTGATTTACAAAAGTTATGATTCTATTTGATTAAACGTGATCAACTTAAACAGCGCTAAGATAACGGCCGATCACGTCGGAGGGTCACCATAAATGTTCCGATTTAATGAATAAATGTTCAAATTAGAGATTTAAGATTGATTACAAACAAACTCGTAAGATCAACGTGGAGCATATAATATAGAATTAATGTCAAGGTATGAACACAATTATATACACATAAACACACAATGTGATTAAACTGAATATATAATTTAAGATTTAGTAAAAAAGTATACACAATAGATAAAGGTATGTTGGATTGATTATAAAAAACACATGCAATAGATGTGGAGAACTGAACTCTTATAGATATTGAGACAGACTGACTTGATATCAAGTCTCACAAGGGGGCTAGGAAAGAGAGGGGGCTAAGGTACCACAGCACTATCCAGAGTCGACATCTGTTGGGTACAATAACAACTAAATACATTTAACTTTACTAACATAACGCCCGCCTTGAAACGATGTTTCAAATTTCTCTCAAATTAAATACAATAAGTACAAGGAGTAAGTTAAAGTCAAAACAAAGTTAAAAAAAAATAAGGGATTAAACATTTAAAAAAAAAAAATATACATATAAATAAAAATGATTAATGAAAATGAAATTTAAAATTTTTGAGATTCGTCGCTAGGTCCATCAGGTAGATCGTTTGGAACCTTCACCTCCACAGGTAAGGGGCAGATCTTTGATATGGACCGCTTGAAGATTCCTCTAGCTGTTTTGACGGAGACCACGCGACACAGCTTGTCTGAACCAGTGTGTAGCTCGACTATACGACCCATTTCCCAGGATAAGGGTGGTCGGAAATCTTCTTTGATTATGACAAGAGCTCCAACCTTCAGATTAGGTGAAGGGGTCTTCCACTTGAAGCGTTGTTGTAATGTAGAAAGGTATTCAGAAGACCACCTTTTCCAAAACGACTGCTTCATACGCTCGATTAATTGCCATCTATGAAGTCGATTCAGGGGCACATTCAATAGGCTAGGACTAGGAATAGAGGTTAGGGATTCTCCTAAATAAAAATGAGAGGGAGTTAATGGTTCTAATTCGGAAGGATCGTCACTAATAGGAGTAATTGGGCGCGAATTGGCACATGCCTCTATTTCTGTTAACAAAGTAGTAAGTTCCTCAAAGTTGAGAACAGTATTGCCTATCGTTCTTTTAAGATGAGACTTAACAGTCTTTACAGAAGCCTCCCACAAACCCCCAAAATTTGGTGATCGTGGAGGAATATACATAAAATTTATACGTTTTGAGTTACAATAATTATTTACAGTTTCATCAAAAAATTTGTTAAAGTCATTGTCTAGATTTTTCTTAGCTCCGATAAACGTCGTTCCGTTATCACAATATATGGTATGAGGGACTCCTCTTCTGCTGGTAAACCGTTTTAGACAAGCTATGAATTTGTCTGATTGGAGGCCGGACACTAACTCAACGTGAATTGCCTTAGTGGTAAAGCACACGAAGATGGCTATGTAACACTTGAAGGTAGACGAACCACGTTGGAGAATTTTCTTTACCTGTACAGGGCCGGCAAAGTCGACACCACAGTGTAAGAACGGACGTCCAGGATTTACTCTTGCTTTAGGAAGGTTGCCCATGAGCTGTACCAAAGGTTTAGGATTTACCTTGTAGCATTTTAGGCAGGATTGAACGGTTTTCCTCGATAAGATTTTACCCTTTAAAGGCCAGAATTGTTGCCTAATATAAGCTAAGAGAGATAGAGGCCCTGGATGATGAGCTTCTTGATGTTTGTCTCTAGCGATCAAAAGACTAAAAAACTAAATACATTTAACTTTACTAACAATTCTTTAATTTATACTAATTGAGTTAAATTGAATCACGTTTATTAATCTTTAAAACCTTTAAAAATAGCGTTGTAATTTTTATTAATATTTCCAGAGTCAGTTTTAAAATTAACAGTTTTTTTACTTCTGAATATATGGAAAGCCTCCATAATACGTCGTTTTTTAATATTATTTTCATAGGCCATGACTTTAGTGTTATCAAATGCGAAATTATGTCCTGTATTGCTCGAGTGTAAACTCAGCGCTGTCTTAGTGCTTTTGTTTTTGACATCATTAGAATGCTGGTATGTTCTATTTTTTAATTTTTGCGATGTTTCGCCTATGTAGGAATTATCACAATTATTGCAATCTATTTTATATACTAACCCTGATCTATTTTCTTTAGTTATTTTGTCTTTCATATTGCTATAAAATAATGACATTTTATCCATGGGTTTATAAGCTACATTAATCTGGTCGCAATCATTTGTTTTCATTATTTTTTGAATTTTCTCGGATAATCCTTTGATATAGGTGAGACTTGTGAAGTAGTTTATTTTTTTATTAGGTTCTGGTCTGTTTTCTGATTGAATCAATTGTAATTTGTTTTCTTGTTTATGCCATAAAGATTTTATTAATTTCTTGGGATATAAGTTCTCAGATAATTTAGAAAAAATTATAAATTTTGTTTCTTTGATATATTCATCATCTGTTATTTTGAGAGCTCTTAATATCATGTTGCCTGCCGAATTTATTATGGTGTGTTTAGGATGATTTGATTTGAAATTTAAAATTCTATTACTCTTGAGATCTTTAATTAACAGTAAATTACCTTCATAACTGGTTATTATGCTTAATACACTAACTATTTATCTAAAATAATTTAAATGTAATTTAATTTATAGTTATAAACTAATTAATTTTAATGTTAATCAAAGTTATGTCAATGAATGTTCTCGGTTATAGATCTTAGCATATTTTTATAGTCATTGTTAAACATTTTATTTCCAATTCACTGTTACAGTCACTTTATTTATTTAATTTTATTTATTTATCGTAAGTGTTGTCAATGTTATATTTATATTAATGTTATATTGTTTGAACGAATTTCAATTTTATATTGTAATGACAAATATTAACTTCTTTTTGACTCTCTCCAATGGAGGAAAAAAATTTTAAATTGTATTACCGACTACAAGCTGCATTTGTAAGTAAATCATCATTTAATGAGTATAAACGTTTTTATTAAGAATTTGATTAAAATCTGGTTTTTTGGTTTAATTTATGTGCGACCCAGATTTTGTTAAAAAATATAAAAAAGGAACTGATATTACAAATAGAAAATATTACTAGAATTCCATAACTAATTGTATTTTTATTCTTATTTTGTAGCTATTGAAAAAGTTTGTAATGACTGAAGATGATTTTAAAATAAAGTCGAAACGTCTCATAATGTTTGTGTGATTTAGGCATTATTTCTACACCTCTACAGCCATCCAATTATTATCTTCATATAATTTATAAGGGTGTATCACTAGTAAATTATTAGTTATATATTTAAATTTATAAATCTATTCTGTACTTAAGACAATAAAAAATAAGCTACCATGTAAATATAAACAATATTTCGTAAGTTAGTTCATTATTAGCATGGGTTAAAAAATTTATGGTAACTTCAGCTATTTAAAAATATTGATTATAAATGGGCTTTAACAAAATTATAGGTAATTTTGTTGCTAAAGTGGCTGCGGCCGATTTTTTTTGAGCCTACCTAGAATTTGTTTTGTTGATTTAAGCAAACCGTAAAAAACTTAAATCAGGTTGGACTGGGGTCCTTTCTGAGGTGAGGTTGTAAACCTTACATATAACATTTAACAATTTAACTTATTACGATGAAGTACGTATAATTAAGGTTTGTGTTGAAAGTCTATTATTAGTTATGATTAATATTTTCAGGGTTAAGCAATATTAAACCGATAAAAGAAACCAGCTGACAGGTGAAGTTAGAAGCGCTTGCTTGGGCTTCAAATGTACGCAATACCAACCTTCAATTAATGATTTAGCAAATGAAATTAAGAAACACAAAAGTCACTAATTAAATTATGCAATTATTTGTTTTTGCTTTTTTAATAAATAAATATAACTTCTTTTTCTAGAGTTCCAATATCACTGAATTATGTGTATTTCTAAACGTGAAACTGCATCCGAGTTAAGCTAGTCTTACTATGTATACATGAGGCATTATTTCGAGTTTGTCGTGCCGAGGATTGAACTTACTCACAGTTAATTAAACTTCACTGAGCAAAATATTAACAGGTTTAATAAAAGACTAGACCACACCACAATAGGGAATATCTCATTAAATATTAATCCATATTTAATCATATATGTACTTAGATAATATCAGGGGCGGATTTAGCATCAAGTTTGGGTGGGGGTCACTACCGGGGGGGGGGGGGGGGGGGTCCTGGCATACCCCCAGGTGCGCGAGAGGGAGTTCTCCTCAGGGTTTTGTATTTTTTTTTAATTTCACCATCTTAAAAATACGTTTTTACGGATTTCTAAGCCTAAAATTTCCATTTCTATAATGTTACAACACACAAATGGAACAATTTTAAGAAATTTAAAAATTCTAAGACATTTAAGAATGGGGAATAGATTACTGCCTGGCAATTTGAAATTTAAAAGAATTTTATATCATAATAAAAATATGAAAATAATTTATTGGTAAAGGTTTACTTACAGTATCTTAGGGGCTTACTAAATAAGTTATTAATTAATATAGGTACTATGTTGGGGTGCTCATTTGGGCGTATCAGTGTCATGTAAGAAAATAATTTAGAATTAATAAACTCACTATCAAATTTATTAAATTATGAGAGGGGGAAAATCAAGAAAAGAATTACATACTATACATTAGTTTAATTTAGAAGGGGGGTCCGGGGGCCCTCCCCCGGAAAATTTTAAAATATGACCTCTCTAAACAGCGTATTTATGCATCTCTGAGGTGAACTTTGATTTTAATACTTTGTCATCAAATAAATTAAACTTATGGTGTAATTCGATGGCACAAAAGTATGGACATTAAGTATTTTTAAAAGAATTTTAATACCCACTTAAAAATAGTAATTTTTTTTTTTTTTTTTTTTCTTTGGTTATACCGCTTCGACAGCACGTGGGTCATTAGCGGTTGCTATATTATATTATATAATTAATTATTATTATATTATTTTTCCTGGCATTTATTATTCTTATACTAGTCATAAATCATAGAAAAACAAAACGAGATAAAATCAAAAACATCACAGATTATAATAATAATCACTTTCTTTCAGGAAACTCTTTAGTCTCTCAATCCCCTCTGCGGATGAGAAGAGGTGCGATAGAGGCTCCTGGATTTTGTAACGGGCCCTCGCTACCCGAAGGAAAGGACACTCGTTCACTATGTGCACTATGGTGAGTGGGACTTTTCTACATTTGGGACATCTCGGCCTCGGACCACCCGCGAGCAAGTGGTTGTGCGTCAGAAAAGTATGTCCCGTCGCGATTCTCTGCATTCTCGAAACCTCCTGACGCTTAAAATTGGTTGGCCAGGGGACAGGATCCAAGTGGGGTAGAACACGGCAAAGCTGAGTCTCCCCACCCGCCCATGTCTCCTGCCAGACGCGGCAGATGGCCGCAGCGTCGTCTCGCAATTGATCTTCTATGCGGACCGGTTGGAGGTCGAGGGCAAGAGAGACCGCCTCGCGGGCAGCCTCGTCGGCCTTCTCATTCCCAGAGATACCAACGTGGCTCGGGACCCACATTATTACTACTTTTTTCCCTTGCTGGCGGATCCTGGCCAGGCTTTCGAGGAAAGACCTAACCAACGGATCCGAGGCAAAGATGTCCTGAATGGCCACTACACTACTGGCAGAGTCAGTGCACAGCAGCCACCGGTCTCCTTCTTTCAGATTCACCACCAAGTCCAGGGCCTTCTTAAGCGCCCACATCTCAGCTGTAAAGATGCTTGCGCAAAGGGGAAGGCGAAAAAGATGAATTTCATTTCCATATATAACTGAAAAAGCAACTCCTTGGTCCGTTTTGGACCCATCAGTGTATACGTGGTTCCAGCCCGCATACCGAGCATCTCTTTCTAGAAAGAGGCTCTTAAGAACGGAAGGGTCAGTTTCCTTCTTCCCGTGTCTAAGCAGGGAGAGGTCGACCTCCGTTCCTGACAGTGTCCAGGCTGGTATGGCTGGGACCACGTATTCAATGATCGCATGGCGCATCATGCCTAGGTCCGCTCGACGGTTCGCAAGCCGCACACTCAAAGGTCTCGTCCGGGTTGGGAGCCTTCCGTAGTCCTCCAATCTCGTCGGGTTAATCACCAGCCCTTGAGCTGGATGAGATGGGAAGGCTCTCAATCTTTCTCCGTATCTGACCATCACTTGGGTTCTCCTGAGAGATAGTGGTGGAACACCCGCGAGTCTGCATAGCGCAAGACTCGGCGTGGTGAAATGTGCTCCAGTCACTATCCTCAGGCCCTTATTGAAGACAATATCTAATTTTTTAAGGTGCGACTTACGGGCAGAGGAAAAAACCTGGGAGGCGTATTCCAGCCTCGTGCGGACCAGGGCGCAAAGCAATCTTACCAGGAGGTCCTGGTCTGCTCCCCAACGATGCTGGGCAACCACCCTCAAGGCGTTCAGGCTCCTTGTCGCCGTTTCGACAAGATAACCAATGTGTTGAACCCATCTTAGTTCTTGGTCAAGGATCACCCCCAAAAAACGAGCGCTTTCCCTGAGTGGGATGGCCACATTATTCAGAGTTAGTTCTGGCAGGTTCAGGCTCCGCTGCGCCCGCGAAAAGAGCACGCACGCGGTTTTGGTGGCGGAGAAGCGGAAACCCCTCATCTCTGCTTCATCTGCGATGACATTGATCGCGGTTTGGATCAACTCGCCTGTCGAGACAGGATCGCTCCCCCTGAGGAGGATGCTGAGATCATCCACAAAGAGTGATGGAAGAATCTCAGGGGTTAAGCGATCGGCGATGCCGTTGATCGCAACCGCAAAAAGGGTCACGCTAAGTACAGATCCCTGAGGGATCCCGTTCTCCTGAACACGTCTACCGGACAGCGCATCACCCACGCGGACGCGGAAGCACCTGTCCTGAAGGAAGCAGTTTATTAATTTGAGCAGTCGACCCCTTAAACCCCAGGACCTTAATTTTAGGAGAATGCCATGACGCCAAGTGGTGTCATAAGCGCTCTCAAGGTCAAAAAACACCCCGAGCGCGTGCTCTCCGTCAAGGAAAGCGTCCTGGATGAGGTTTTCAAGCCTCACGAGGTGGTCGACTGTCGAAAACTTTTTTCTGAACCCTGCTTGATAAGAGCTAATATGGCCACCGCGCTCAAGGAACCACACCAGCCTGGCATTAATGACAGATTCTAGCACCTTTCCCAAACAGCTGAGTAAGCTGATCGGGCGGTAACTAGAAGAGTGATGGGGGTCCTTGCCTTCCTTTTTAATGGGGATCACAGTAGCTTCTTTCCATGACTGGGGGTAGTTGCCCTGCTCAAGGGAGCAGTTATAAAGCTCAAGGAGTTGCTTTTTCACTCTCATGGGGAGGTTCCTGATGAGGGCATAGGGAATGTCATCTCCCCCGGGTGCGGAGTCCTTGGCACTCCTCAGGGCCTCATCCACCTCTCCCAGAGATATCGGCCGGTTATATGGTTCTCTATGGTCACCCGAGAAATCTACATCACGCTCACACTCGATTTTGTATTCAAGGAAGCGGGGGGAGTAATTTCCGCTTCCCGATACGGCCTCGTAGTGTGAGGCGAGAATGTTTGCAACCTCTAGGGGTTCCGTCACAGGAACACCTCGTTCTCCTTCCAACAGTGGAATGGATCGACTTGGATCCCTCCCTGACATTCTCTTTATTCTTCGCCAGAGCTCGGAAGAGGTAACCTCCCCCTCCAGTGACGACACATAGTTGGAGAAGTATTCCTTCTCCAACCTCCTTTTAAGGCGCCGCTCTTGGGCCCTTGCCTGTTTAAAAATGACATGGTTCTCCTCTGTCGGGTATCTATGCCATTTATTGAAAGCTCGCCGGGTTTTCCTGTGAGCAGTGTCTACCTGTGCCGTCCACCAAGGGACAGAGCTGGCAGGTAGGGCTCCGCTAGAACGAGGAATCGATTCCACGGCGGCATTCAATATGGAGGTAGTAATGTTAGATACATCGGCATCTAGGTTTCCCGACAGATGGATGTCCTGAAAGCCCGCAGCGTATGCTGCCCAATCGGCTTTTGGCAAGAGCCACCTGCGGACTCCCTTTTCTATTGGTAGTTTAACTTGCGTCGTCACTAGGATGGGGAAGTGATCACTTCCAAGGAGATCCTTTGATTTTAATACTTTGTCATCAAATAAATTAAACTTATGGTGTAATTCGATGGCACAAAAGTATGGACATTAAGTATTTTTAAAAGAATTTTAATACCTACTTAAAAATAGTAATTGTAAAAAAAATTGTGCACCTACTAAAGTAATCATTATAGATTAAATAAATCATTCAATAGCCATTGTGCAATATTACTTAAAATCTATAATTAACGATGCCATTTAATCAATAGCTATGATGGGGGCCCTAGGAAAATGTATGGAATTTTAAGGAAAAATTTGCATTTTTCATATAAAATTTTATAGTTATATAAATTTATAAAGTAGGTTTTGGCTACTTAATAGCCATTTCAGATTCTAAATTAGTTGTTCACTATTCACAGTAACATGGTATCAAAGAGACACACAATGGATAATCAATTATTAATGATAAAATATATGTAGTCAAATAAAATAAGGTTGGATATTTTAAACATTTTTTAGGTTAAATTCTACATTATATCTCGAATATTGGGGGGGACACGACCCCCAAGGCGATGACACTCATGATATTCCGTACTTTCATCCCAAAATACAAATACAGTTATCTTACTGAGTGGTTACTGCAAAATGGAGACAAATATTATATTATATTTAATTTTTAAATGTGTAAAAATCAATTAACCCAAATCCTTGCCAACGCTTCTTTGTAACAAATCTGAAAATTTGAGGGGGGGTCATGACCCCTGTGACCCCCCCTCTAAATCCGCCACTGGATAATATAAAATATAATTCAATTTCGTTTTATAAATCCCACAAGTGAGAATTAAAACCACCTGTTGAAATACCAAGACGTAGCAGATAGAATGGCGGTGGGATTTTAGGTGTAAATTTTATTGTGTAATGTGTAATGGATCTTCAATACTTAAATTTAAATAAATTTGATAACAAAGGTAGTTTTACAGTGGTAGTCTGTACATCTGTAAGTACCATTATTTATAAAGTTTCAATGGTATTCAAAAAGACTAAATTATTTAAATTTCTTTTGCTTTTAAGTGAACTTTAAACGTGAAATTAGTTTATCGATTATACCTAGAGATATGATTTTGCTTTAGAGCTCACCTAATGTAGTGGAATAGATCAGTGGTTCTTAACCGGGGGGCCGCGGCCCCCCAGGGGGTCTCGAAAGGTATTTAGGTACTATATATATTATAATTGGGGATTTTAAGGGGGCCGTGGTTACCAAAAGGTTAAGAACCACTGGAATAGATTGTGCTCATTCTCGCGAATTTTAGTTTCCAAACTCAAAATTTCCTTAAAATATTTTTTTTATCTGGTGTCTGTAAGTCAGTCAATATTCTTATAAATACCAAATATTTTGAAATTTACTGGTCCAATTTCGATGACATTTGGTTGATATGTCCAACATATAGTCCCTTATTAATAGGAACCTTCTACAAACATTGCTTTCTCTGCGTACCAACCTAATAGCTAAGTGCCGCTGATGAGGTAAGGAAGGTATGCGCGCACGTTGATTGGAATACTGTTTGGTTTGCTTATTTGTAGCGTCGAGTCATGGCGGCTTCCCGTTGTAAATAAACGTTAAATGAATTTAATATTTTATTCAGAGATTTTTGTTGTCAGTGATAGGTGCAAATATTTGTGGAGAACTTCAGTTCTTTTAATAAATTTAAATGTCAAATGTCCTTTTTTCGTAATCGGTCTTTGAACCAGATTTTCTGCTTTATGCACACCATCAAAAATAACACATACCGACGTAGAGCAATGTCTGTTGAATCTATGATCCTTCGATTACTAATAATCATAAAATGTAAATATTTATAATAATTTCATCCGTGGTGAACCAAGCGGTGACATCCTACTTTACGTCGGCCTCTCCGGCAAACAAAATTGATTGAAATTAAGAATATGGTTACGCCTAATGCTAAGTATATTCTGGCCACATAAATTTTAAAATATTTTGTTAAGATGGAAATCCGCAGAAGAAAAATAGTAACGGATTAGGCTCACTCGATAAAGATGCTCGAGTCGGAATCCATTCCGACGCTCGAACACTTACGAGACCCAGGTCGGCCTAAGAATCCGAAGTCGCAAAATTAAAGTAGGAGGCCAAAGCAGAAGAAAAGTGCAAGGGAGGGCTGAAGATGAGGTTGCACAGCGGTATAAGACGGCGCTATTCCGTCGACGCCCTACGCTCCAACCCAGAGGGACAGGAACTAAGAAGAGCAATTTCCGACAAACTTCCAATGTAGTACATATTCTTAGTATTACATGTCACTAAATTTAAATGGAAACAAGTTATATTGGAAATTCAATATTAAAAGTGGCAAAGTTTGTCAAAGCTTGGTATTGGACTGAACAACTTGTCGAGGAAGAAAGCCAAATTGTTGGCATGTAAAATAAAATAATTGCTTGAATGCTCTTGTTTGGTTGCGAGGCTTTGTTCTTCCAGAAAGCTATTTGAGTCTTTGTATTGCTCTAAAAGTCACTACACAAGTCCCGGCAATTTCTCTTCACTTGCCCGTGTTCCTCTTACTGCACCATTTAACATTACTCCGAATTACAGAAGCCGATTTTAGATATCTTTAGCATCTCCCTTTTGAAGTTTTATTTTAACGAAGTATAGTGATGAAATTCAATTTTGAGATTTCGATAGATTTGAACGTTTTAAGGTCCCCTGAATTCAAAAGAGCGTTGTTTGAAAAATGTATTTCTAAGAAAACTTTACTAATAAATACCGTGTTTTTTTATAAATGGGTTTGTAATCCTCGTTGACAGCTGTGATTAGTATTGGTAAGTAAAATAATTGTCTTACACTGGATGGAAAAGAAGAAGTGATTTTGAATTCACCAGTTTAAATTTTAATGATTTATTTCTTGTTCTTGTAAAATAAATTTATGTAACATAGGAACCAACGTCATGGAAAAGAAAACGCTCTAAAGAAGAGACAATTTTGTTTCGCAGAAAATGGGAATACCTTTATTTACGTTGTGATCCAAATGAAGCTACATAGCTTGTTGTAATAGAGTTTGTAATTCCTTATAAAAATATGAATTTGTTTGTTTACCCAGAGTGCGGTTACAGTGGCACATAGCTTTGGACACCGAGTCTTGTCCGACGTGAGAGAACCTGTAGGTATAAATGGGCGAGTCGTACTTATCTACGTGGCCTTTGATTGCCTCCGCTATCCCTTCCAGAAACAGACGATCACTCCCCATCTGCAACAAGGTATCGTTTATTATCAATATGAGACCATTATCACAACAAAGCGACCTCTCAATCAAGGGAATGACTGAGTCTAAGTCTGAATTACCGCGTCGACAGATTGAATAGTGTGTATACAATCTGCAGCATCAGTTTTGCCTTACTTAGCGACCATTCCAGCGACTTATATTGTTGTAGGTGCCTCTACAGATGAACTTAAAATAAGTTGTTTCATTTCAACTGAGATTCGATGCGACTTTCTCTCGGTGTATAATTCTCAAACTGCCAAATCCATTGGTTTATCGTCAAAAAACCACAGCAATTTGTTAATTATCACAAAGCTATATTGTGTTATTTAACAAATATTCTCTTTGGGTTTTGTTAACTATAGGGCAAAATTAAAAACTTCATGTTAAATGTCAATTAAAACATGTTACTTAAACAATAAATTTACTAGTTGGATAAAATAATGGGCATTTGTACTAAATCAAGCAGCGTTTTAAATAAAAGCCCGGATGAGGATCCACTCAGAGCCTCGCGGACAATTCATTAAACACTCAGTTCCTCCATTTCCAATATTTAACTCCACTCCCGCACCCGGTCTTTATTACATTTTTACAAATGAACAATGAAGACAACCAGCGTGTCACTCGTTTAAATGACACTTGTGCCCAAATTGCAGAGGAAATTACAGCAAAACACGTGTTGCATTTGAGCTCTACCCCTAATTAGTTGAAAGCCAGCAGAAATCATATAAAAATCTAATAATAGTTTTTAACTATTTTACTTGAGTAAATAACAATTAAAAACAACAAAATTGATCAGTTTATTGTCAAAAAAGGATAACCCAATTTGTCGGATACAATCCGTACCTAACTTTTTTTTTAGTTTTTACTACTTTTTTGTTAATTTGAATTAATATTGAATATAATGCCAAATTTTACTTTAAAAACATTCTTACCCTGCGGAGACCGAACTCACGTCTTTACAAATTTTTGTTATTATCTCCAAAACTACTAGTAGATTTTACCCGGGTATGTTTGTATTGCAACAATATGGTGGTCCCCAGTTGCACACTTAATAATGTTGTTTCACATGTTGTGTGTAAAAACATTAATACACTGCACTTATTTAGCTATTTTACATTTTACTTTTCTTAAGTGACTATTAACGCAGTTAATCTCTAATATAAGCTGCAAGGTCCTGATCCTGATTGACTGACTGACATAGAATCAACGTACAGAAAAATCATACTTGTTCTTTGTAAGTGAAGTGCACAAGTAATAGAGTTTGGAAAAATAACTAACCTCTATGACGGAGGCGGCGAACTGAGGATGGGTTGGAGGTTTTCTGTCGAGGTAGAACTGTTTAATCTTGAGAGAGATTTGGTCGCGGTTTTCCGGTGGGGCCGTGTGGTTATACTCAAGGAGATGAGGAGCCAGTGACAACCAGTTCTTATCTAGATGATCCAGCAGCGACTCTTCGAATACGAACTCTACCACAGAAAAACCAATTAGTTAGTACTTTAAAAAAAAAGTCCAGTCATGAACCATGACTTAATGAGCGAATTTTCAAAGAAATCTGCGGATTATTGGCTTATGATAATATAGGAAAATTTTGGTTTAGAATTTGCATGGGTGAAAAAAAAATTTGGTACACAGGGTACGAGGTACAAAAGTCAAAATCGTATTTACCTTTCAAGATGCATGTCGTTGGAAAGATCTTTAAGAGTACAGTAATTGTTGTTATGTACACTTTTATCATATTTTCACATAAAAGGGGGGTAAAATGGAAAAAACACGTTTTTTGACCCTAAATGGTCAAAATTTGACCCCTAAATGGACTCCAAAAATTCTGGCCAACGAACTCATCCTTTCTTTTGATATTATTGACATTTTAAAATTTGTTTGAAATTTTTAAGTGCATCCTAAGGGGAGATATCGTCTGGAGTGACACATATATACATATATACATACATATATACATACATATATACATACATATATACATACATACATAAAAAAAAGTGTTAAATTTTAGGAATCGATTCAGAATGGTCTAAAACGGATTTCCATGGAAAAAATTTTCAAAAATTCGCATTATAAACATTTTGAAGCCATTGCAATAGCGTAATTTTCTTTGAAAATTCGCTAAAAGAAAGAAAGAAAAAAAAAAAAAAAAAAAAAAAATTGAATTTCGGTCAAGTATGAAACGTTGTAAAGGTAGAGGCTCGTCTCTTGAAGGTGACAAGGCGAAATAGGCTACTCTACTAATTAGCTTATTTACCTCTACTTTTTACTACAACTTGACTTATTTACTTCTCCAGAGCTTAAGCTTTGATGTAATACATAATATTTATCTCTAAAACTGGTGCTTTTTGCAAATAAATAGAATAATATGTCGACAAGATTTCCTTCAACAATAACAACTGACATCTTTAAACAACAACAACTATGCACTCTCAAGGCAAATTATGCAATCTTATGCAATCAAATTATGCAATCTTAAGGCCGAGCGGCCACCAGAAGCGGAGCGGAGTAGAGTTGAGTCCAAGGGGTATGGCAACCGAAAGCGGAGCGGAGTCTAGCTGACTCCGCTCTGGTTTCGGTTGCGTGAACTAAGCTTGTCCACCCAAAATGTCGACCCAACGAAAGCTATTCTATTTGTGTTCAAATTCAGAAACCTAGTTTTATCTTGCGACTTGTGTCGCTTCACCAGCTTATAGGACAGAGTGGGAAAGTCTCTGTCTTAGAAAAAGGGTGATTTCGGGGCATTTAACAACCCATTTGTATATTTTTTGTATTAAGTATACGTCTCCCCATAAATGTAAAATCCTCTTCCTAGTGGATATAAATCGGTTTGCAAGAGCACTAAAAAGGTTAAAGATCTGCTAGGCATTTACAATGCATCACCCAGTGCGTAGCTATGGCATTGAGGGCCCCCCGCAAGAAATTTTTGTGGGCCCCTCGCAGAAAATTGATGAGCAAAAAAAGGGGGATGACATTGACATTGGTATAGAAGTATGATTGAAAGTAGCTAGATTTTATTATGCTCTAAAGGAGCCCCCATCGACATTGGTACATTGGATTTTGGGGCCCCCTGGCAACCCTAGCCCTTTGGAATGTCAAACAAAACGTCGTACGTGGAATTACTATGTCTAAAAAAAAGAGATGAATTGTTACCTGCTCCAGGGTAGCCTCCCTCCTGGTTGGTCCACGAGACGAGCCATGGCATGTGCTGTGACTTTCCGTCTAGGATGATGTTGATAGGAGAGTCAGGTAGGAAAGGGTTGGAAGCTGTCTTGGGTTCCGGGCTAGGAGCCCACGGACTGATGGGGTTGTACTGCCACACCTATAAAATGATCAACAAAAATCACAATGTAAATCAAGAAGATGTAAGGAAAAATATTTGGTAGTGAGAAAATAGAGAAGATGACTTGGTTAAATAACTTGTTTTCGTCCATAAAATGAGCAAAATACATTAGATTCTTGCGGAGTGACACACCGAAGTTACTTTATAACTTCTCTTTGTGTTGCACTCATTTATTTACCCCTGGTATAAATTACTCATTTTGTAAATTGGTTTATATAGTATAATATTATCTACTCATCCTAAATGTATCAGTTTATAATTAAGGACCTACTTAACAAATGGAAAATACATGTAGGTTTATACAAATCTAATTTCCCATCGTAAACTTTTCTGTTTTATTGTTTTGTTTTCATTAGGTAATATGACAACATTTTTAACTGTATTTGACGAAAAGTGTAAATGTACAAGGTGATTCTAAAAGAATCAAGTTAATTAAAAGATACTTCTTTTTGGATTCTAATTATAATGTTAGAATCATAGATACTCTAGTTTATAAATGTGTTAGGTGAGACAAGGCAGTTAGTGGCAAGATGATGCCACTAATAATATAAAATAATAATCAATAGCACAATCGCTTACTATAATTTTTCACAATCGGTTTATATAATAGCGTATGTATTGGATGACAGCTGTACAACCCGAATCAAGATGCTGCTGGTTAAGGCCGCTCCTGACTTGTCGGTACGATATCGGTGCGGTATCGGTAAGCTAGTATGGTAAGCGGTATGCTAGTAGTGCGCCGACTCTCGGTATACCGATTCCTTACCGTTCGGTAAAGAATCTGTACCGAATCGGTAAGATATAGGCGCTCGGTAAAGAATCTTACCGCATCGGCATACTAGCTTACCGATACCGTACCGACAAGTCAGGAAGCGGCCTAAGAAGGAAACTAGATTGCTTCTAATACTGAGCTGACAACATTTTTAGATTCAACTCATCTCATCCATCTAGCATCTAGCTCTTATAAAAAAAAACAGCTTGACCCGTTGTGTCCAGTTAGTGGAGGTAAAGAGGAGACATATTTCAAACCGAGATATGCTTTTCAGATCTTATGAGCAATAGACTTGGGGAGGAGCAATTTTAATCAGTAAGATAAAATATCTCCTTTTCTTGGAATCCGGATTCAGAGGTTTGACAGAATGACTGTTTTAGTTGTAGTTTAGTAGTGGATGGATGATTACGAGGTGTGCAAAAAGGGCCCAAAGAGTGTTTTATTTACTGGGCTCTGCCTCCCCGACCCTTGCTACAGGGAGTATCATATCCATTGTAGAGGTATTAAATTAACATTTAATGACAGTGATTGTTTGGTATGGTGTGTAACTTATATTGTGATAACTGTCAATTGAAAAAGCAACGTTTTACTAATAAATATTTCACAGCCGTGGTTATTTAAGGTAATTTAATGCAATTGTTTTGTATTACGTTGAAGGAAATAGTATATTATGTTACAAGGCTGTGAAGTGAGTTTTTTCTTTACCGCGGCAATTACATTTACTGTCGAGCGAAGCGAGACAGTAAATATTGCCAAGGTAAAGAAAAAACACTTCAAAGTCGCGTAGCATATGCTATTTTTTCCGAGGTAGCAGACAATGAAAAAACATTAAATATTAATCACTAATCAATATATAATAATAACAAATATTAGTACATACTTAAGACTTAAAAAAAGAAACCTTAAAAAGAGGTTACACAATAAGAAAAGATAAATAAAACGCATTGACATCTAGCGGATTTTAATCGTACTAGAAGCATTTCTACAAAGACTGCAGCGGTACTAACGGAAGTTTTGACAACTACCCGCCGGACATAAAAAATCTTTTAGTTCCTAGGACGTAAAAGATTTTTTCTTTACAGCTAGGAGTAATGAAACGATTTTTTTAGTCCACGTAATGAAAAAATGGATTTTAGCTATGTCTTTTAGGCTCTAAAGTTACTATTTCACAGCCTACCACGGAAAAATATTATTTCGAGTTGGAAAATATGTGACACAGTTGACTGTGTATTTATAAAATCAGTTTATTAATATTGCACTAAATTTGGAAGAATGCTGGGACCGGAGGAATCCGAGTGGACAACTCAACTGTTTTTGATTTCAGTGCGGGCGAATAAGTTTCACCCTGGTCGGCCGAATATAAAAGTTTGAGGTTTCAAACCCCAACTATTGATTGACGAGAGTTGGGAAACTGAGCCTTCGATGTTTCAGACCAAACATTTAAAACGCTTTAACAAAATACTTTTCAATACACCGAATACTCCTCACTTAAATGACTTTTTTTCCTATTTTAACAATATAAGTTAAAAAAAAAAAAATAGATAAAAAAAAATAGAGTAGTTTAAATGAAGTAGATCAAAATTCAGAACTAATATGTTTTTCCAGTACTTATTTTGGAAAGTTTCTCGACTCACCTTTCAAGAAATCATTTCCAAATACCCTTTTAACGTTCTCGTCAAAAATAATACTTATTTTATTTATCACAGCAGCTTTCGGCCTTTATGTCAGGTCAAGTCAGATCAACGTAAAGTGTAACGTCGGTCTAGGATCGACTTAATTATAAGACATAGTGCAAATTAATTTATTTATGTTATTTTTGTTCTTCCATAATTGGAACTGTTGACGTTCTTAACATAGCCTTGAAGCTGCTTGGACAAAAGTTTATATTATGAACCTAGCCAATATATTATATTGGATAGTTGCTTCGAATCCTATATGAGCTTCACCAACTTTCCTCTTGTCATCTCCAAATCCTTTGGTTTCGAGGCTTAGGTTTGAGTTAGTTTATCGTTATCTCTTGGACACATTACTTTCTTGTGGTTAATAAATCTCAAAGAGAATTTTTGACTAGTTTCTTGCCATAAAATAACAATAACTAAAATAAGGATAACCCAAATTTCCACTATGTTTAATTATTTACAATATAATATACAAACAATTCATTCTACCTCTTCCCTTCGTCTTATTATTTATTTACACGCTTTTATTTAACTTTACTTGTTTGCAAGGTAATAATTTTGTAATACAGTTTTAACCCACTTTCCGACTACCTAGAAAACTGAAACATTCACAGATTATGTATTTCCGATGACATTGCAAATTAATAAAAAAAAACACTCGTATTAGTCTTAATGAAAAAAATCAAGAACTGCCAGTTATTAACATTTTTAAAGCGTGTTCAAAATTTTCGTATATGTAGTATACAATATACATAGAGGGAAGTATTGTGATGACAGATCGAGAATTTTATGAATTGAAAACTTTAAGGAAAATGTGTATCTTTAAGGAAAAGATGAATATGCTTTTTTAGGAGGAGTAAAGTTGGAACCTACATCCAGTGAGACACAGGTCACCACCGCATAACCAACATCTATTATTTGCTATTAAATAGTTCACAAAAGTTCGTAAAACCTGTAGTTTTGAGGTCCCCTGCGTCCAAAAAAGTGGTTTCTAAAAAATGTCTGTTCGCAGTCTATGCAGACGCGAGTAGCCTAAGCTTCAGGTCATATTTCGGCAAGGAAATAAAATAGGGATAAAATTCAGCAAGGAAGAAACACCCTGAGATGAATCCAAAAAATTAACTTTAACTCTAAATTCGGGGCGCTACTACAAAAATCTGATACTTTAATGATTTTATACAATTAAAACCTATTATTGCCAAATTTATTTAATTTTCCCCCGATTTTTAAAACTGTCAAAACTGTTTTGAATTTTACATTCATTAAAGTTCATCAATTTAGCAAAATTTTAAGAGCGCAGACGGTTGAAATTAATCTGGAGCAATCTGCGGGCTACTTCCGACGAACCATCAAAATTTCATAAAAATCAGATGTCTTTTAAAGATAAAGGTGTAAATAAATGTATGTTTTGTGCATGTGGAAGAGAAACAAATGGGTGCGTAAGGTAGAAACTTATATAGGACGGGACCAACAATGGGCTAATTATGACCTACCATCCATATTCTCGAAAATGGTATTGACGATTTTGATTAAAAAAATTCTAACATTTAATTTACTTAAAAACGAATCTTATCATGCCTATGAGTCGTTTTGCCAGGGAAAAAATAGTACTAGAAGCGTGAAAAGTTAAGTATACGGAAGTCTGCAGTCAGCCATTTTTTAAAAATATATATTTTAGAAAGTGACCTTAAAACGTCTAAATCAATTGAAATCACATAATAAAATTTTCGCTCCATCAACATACTTTCTCTCTAAACACACTGCGTGTATGAGAAACAGAAAGAATCAAAGATTTGGATTTGTCTCCTGACGTTTCGGAAAATTTATTTTCTAAATAAATAATAAGACTTGTAATACTAAGACGAAAAAGGGATTCTAAATTCTAAAACAATAATTTAAAGAAGGAAATACATTTCCAGGAATATCGGTTAATATGAAACTGTTTTGTTCTTCTTTCGACTGATCCTACCTATCCTTAATTTCCAAATACATTCTTGATCAATACCCGTTTTTTAATTGGTTATTTGTAAATCTTCCACACTTCCATAATATATCGATCCAAACAACTGAGATATACTGACAATGCATTGGGTGATTTGTGTACTCACTAATAATATTTGCAAACAGTATGAAAACAAATCATGATATTGATATTTTTTTATCCGTTCTATACAAAATGACGGGGTTATTGAGAAAAGGGAGGAGATGACGAAAAATTTGTGGGTTAAACAGTGTAGGGTTACTAAAAGGGACCAAGGTTTGTCATTAGACGCCCGACACACCCGTGTTGACAACAGATAGGTCGCAATAGATGTTTAGCTATTGGTTAATCAATTAGAAATGACTCGTTGTGTATCACCATAGTACCTAAACCCAAGCGAAACAATGAGTATATCTCAGGTTCAGGTTTACCACATGTGTTAACACTGTGAAATGGCCATTGTTGTCCTAATGGTTTGGAATCACCTTTACTTTGTTTTACATTCTTTGTTATTTCATCTCACCCTCTGTTTATTCGGACAGTTTGATATTTAGATATTATTTTTGACCGGTCCAAAGAAAAAGAAATATGCCATAGGGAAAACATGCAAAGTTAGTGGTAAAAGAAAAATATATGTGTATATATATATATATATATATATATATATATATATATATATATATATATATATATATATATATATATATATATATATATATATATATATATATATATATATATATATATATATATATATATATATATATATAATCTATAATATAAGTGGCAATGTCCTGATTGACTGACTGACTGACATAGAATCAACGCACAGCAAAATCTGCTTAACCGAGAGACTTGAAATTTTGAGGATATACTCGGTTCATATCATAGGCATCCACTAAGATAGGATTTTGCGAAATTTTTATTTTTGTACCCAGGGGTACGGGGTACAAATGTCAAAGTAATGAATACTTTTAATGATGCATATCGTTGAAAAGCTCATTAAAAGTACAGTAATTGTTGTTATGAACAGTTTTGTCATATTTTCATTGAGGAGGGGGTAAAATGGAAAAATGTGTATAACTACATCTTATATAAATGAAGAGTGTATAAGTGTCTTTTATCTTACATAAATGAAGTGTCAATGAGTGTACTGCTTACATGAGATTATAAAGTTAAAATGTTGGTACACAGGAGTACGTGGTACAAATGTCAAAGTAATTGATAGGTACCCTTTATGATGCATATCGTTGAAAGGCTCTGTAAGAGAAAAATAATTGTAATGTACGTTTTCGTCATTTTTTTCATTTTGGAGAGGGGTAAAAAGGAAATGTCAACGCAAGTGTGTGTGCGCGCGCGCGCGAACGGGCGCGTGTGTGTGTGTTCTTTATTCGAATCTACGGTTTTATTCCGATTTCAATGACAATTTGCACACTTGACCTTCAAAGCAAGGGGAAAAGGGGAAGGTCACTGGCTTATGATAATATAGGAAAATTTTGGTTTAGAATTGGGATGGTTGAAAAAACAAAATTGGTACACAGGGGTACGGGGTACAAATGTCAAAGCAATGAAAACCCTTCACGATGCATACCGTTGAATAGCTCTTTAAGAGTGCTGTACAATTATTGTTATGTACATTTAGGGGGATAAAATGGAAAAATATATCTATATCTATGTATAAAAAACTAATAATTGTTGTGTCTGTACATTTATCCGATTGGGCTAAAATTTTTTGTATTTATTCATTTATTTATTTACTTTTATTTTTTTTATTATTATTATTATATTTTTAAAAATACCTTTATTGAATAAAACATATTAATACATAAATAATATTTTAGTATATCAATTTATCTTTTTTATTGATTTTACATTTTAGCTCTACATAAGGTTATCTCTCCACTAGAGAACATGGAGGCCCGAGCTGTGGAGAGAGAATATGGGGTATTTCCACTGAATGAGTAGTCCTGACAACGAATTTAAGTTTAAAAAATTTTATATTTGTCTGTCTGTGCTTCAATCACGTCCAAATGGCTGAATAGATTTTGGAGGTTCTTGGGTACAATTTTAAGCTTAATTCTGCGGGTGATAAAGGATATAAAACGATTTGGTAGCTTTATATGGAGCTGAGAACGGCGCTTCTAAATAGATTTCAAAATTCTTATTTCATTTTTCATAAAAAAATGTATTTAACCAAAATTACAGAAGAAACTACTGACCATATTTTATGTTTTGTGGAAATTTCTGTCGGAAGAACTGTTAAAGAAATTACTTTTCAATCACTGTCAAAAAATATTTAGATTTATTTTTAGATATTAAGGCAATAATTAATAAATCACGCCTTACTGTGCCTAAACCTTTACTAACTTAATCATGATCACTTCTTTAAAATTCTAAAATAAAATCTACGAGTGTATACGTAGTATAATAATTTCTAAATTATATTGATATCTTGCTAATAGAGATTTTCTAAAATTTTATCCCTAAGGGTAACATAAGGACAGAGTAAGAAAAGAAGGGGAATTGAGCCCCGACCGATCTTCAAAAGTTAGGAAGTTAATACTTGAGAAAGAGCTCTTATTTTGGATGTAAGCATGTATATTAATAAATGATAATTCCAATTTCAACCAAGGGATGTAAAATGACACGGGAAAGGGGGGGGGGGGGTACAGAAGGAAAATACCACTGCTTTTCCTTTTTAAAAATTTAGTCGGAATGAATTACTAATTTGGAATATCAGCAAATTATCTTATCAAAGGGGAGGGAGTATAGAAATAAGTGGGAGGGATAGAATCTAGATATTCTCGCTTTGTAAAATAATTTAAATGTTTCTTGAGAGTAGTTTATAAATCCATTAAATTGGAAATTAAACACCCCGTAGCGAAGCACGGGTATTCAGCTAGTATATATATAAATCATTCGTTTGTCTGTACATATCTCAGATTCACCTAACATTTTGTGTTTTCCCGTTTCAAATAGTTTTATGACGAAGCCAAAATATCCATTTCTGCTCTGTCTGTCCGGCAGGAGTGATTTAAATGAAATTTAGCATTTAGGTAAATTTGTTATCCGTCGATAAACATTGATGATTTTTAAAGAGTACCGAAGAAAAATTAAAACACTACAAGTTTGGCATCAAAAAATGAAAGCCCTTGAAATAATTGTGTTGTCAAATACACTTTTGTCGTTATTTTGAGGGCATACAGAGTGAAAACCTGTTTACTTATCTGTTATTACGAGTTTATGCTATTATTAGGTAGTTTAAGAACATTTATTTTTTATATTTTTTGCTGTTTTAATAAAAGAGTATGCAACTTACAATAGTACATTACGCGTCGAGTGCGGAAAGTAGCATTGAAAGTAGCATTGAAAGTAGCATGCGAGCGTGGAGTTTGCACCCGAGCGACAGCGAGGGTAGTAAAACCACACGAGCAATGCAAAATGCCGTTTTTGCACGAGTTGCGTACCGTACTTTATCTACGAGTGTTAGATTTAAATAATAAATACAGAAAAAAATAAACTTGCTGTATGTAAGTTCGTATCTATCTCTTGATAAAGATGGCATTAATTCTTGAGTTGTATTTTTTGCCGAATTAATTATTTCTGGAGGAGTATTATTCTCCACATTTTCGTCAGTCATTTGATTCACTCATTGTTTTTCACTAAACACTCGATATAACTAGTTACTTTAATATAAGAACAGCAAATTAGTTTTGTTAAATGTAAACAAACTCGTGCGTAAAGCTGAAGAATTCTCCTCACGCCTTCTTTGCCTCTTCTTTACCACGCTAGCGCGGTAAAGAAGAGGAATTCTTCAGAACTGTAAGACGCGCATGCGCAATGAATACAAGTACGTAAAGAATCACTTTCTACGCATCTAAACAGAAATACAATGTTTATATTTCGTATCAATCGTAGATAAATATATTTTATATGTTATCTAAGAAAATATCTCGAAATTCTTTACTTCTTGGAAATATATTACTAGTGTAATTTTTTGATATAAATTTATGTACTACATAAAATGTTTTTGTAAACTACCTACTTCCTTTTTTTTTTTTTTTTTACTTTCTCGTATAAAGAGAGAATCAATATAGAGTTGGTGCACATCCACATTGAAATCGTAACTTTTTTCTCGGATTAGACTGACCAAGAAGTTTTTAGTTTTTTACTCCCTCATATAAAGAGAAAGTATTGTAATGGCACCAATATTCGATTTTGAGATTTTTATTTACACGTTTTGAGGTCCCATTTCATGAATTGGCCAACATGATATAAGTAGTTTTTTGATATATAGTTTTTCTGTTTGGAATTAAATTATAACGATAGGTACATAAAATTATATTTTAAGAATATATAAAATTATTATAATAATATAAAATTTATTTATCACACGATATATATTATTATTTTATTTTATTGTTATTTTTTCTCACAACATAGCAATGTTTAATATATACATTTATATAAAATTATAATTATTATTAACTATGGGAAACAGACAGAGAAAAATACACTCCAGCGCCGGGATTTGAACCACGGGCCTCTTTTTAATATTTCCGTAGTATGAATACTACCAAAATCGTAAGATATACATTTATTAGACAATGTTCTGATGTTTTCTCTGTATAATTATAATTTACTTTTTTTTAATTCACAAATGTTATGCTTATTGCATACACCCGTAACACGTCAGGTACTTCAGCTAGTATGGATATCAGAAGTGTTCATGATGTTTTTTTTATTCAAATTTTTATAGTTTTATTCCAAGCTTAATTTTGTTCACTTGACCCTTAAAATAAAGGAAGGCCGCTGTCTAAAGATTTCGAACGCCTCCCCCTCCCCCGGGCAACACCGGGTACTTCAGCAAGTAAATTATAACATTTAGAACTAACTAAAACAAACGTTTTGAGCGTGAAGCTATACGTCATATGTGATGATTATTTCGAACTAACCAAATTTTGTTTAAGAAATTAATAAACTGTATGGAAAATAAAAGGATTGAAGTTTTAATACCATGGATTATGTAAAAACGTGATTGATTCGGTGCCACCTGCGCAATTAGGATATGTAAACGACTCCCACAACCCCATTCATGAAACACTTTTTTTGGAACGTAGTTCCTTATGGCACGTTACAGCGTCTGGAGCCCGGGAGTGAATCTGAAAATAACGACCGTCACAAAACCGACCGTCGCGTAATCGACTGATGACGATAACAAGTAAAATATGTCCAATTTAGTTGAAATTTGGTACACATGTTCATTTTATCATTGCCAAGGACGAGTTGGTTGGACAACGTTATCCGCTTATGCGTTCGCGCGCAACACTCGCGTAAATGTGAGCTTTAAATGTAAAATTGTAATTTTTTGACGGGAAAAAATTCTAACTTCATATATATTCAATGAGACAAACAACTTTTTATTTTTTTATTTATTTATTTTTTAATATTTTTTTTTCTTTAGTAAAACCAACTCCGACAAGTGTTAAAGATCGTTAATTTATTAAAGTGGACCTAAACGTTTAAAATAAAGAAATCAACGTTTTTACCGATATCTTACGTTCTAAGGTAATGAGATTAATAAAATTTAATCCACATTGTCTAAAGTGCAATTGAAACAGATATGCACAATTTCAACCTGATACAAACAGAAGTTTTTGTGTAGTGAAATGACATATTTTATAATATTTTAAATGGAGTAGACGTAAGTCGTAAGTGTTAAGAAGGTGCGGGAACAGGACTGCTCCTTTACTATACTACAACCATCATCTTTAACTTTCAGCTAAGGGAGCCAGCGTGGCCGAGGTGCTCTAGCCACTCGCTCAGCTATCACTGAATCGAGACGAATCAATGTCGGGGGTTCGATCCCGTGCCATGATGCTCCGATTTAAATAGCTCACTGACGACCACATCATAACCCGCTTCGGCGGTACAATGTAAAGGTATGATGTGGGAAGTGGCTGGGACTCTCTACCACGGGGCTAGTAAAATGTGCCTAAACGATGGACTAATTGCATGGTTCGAACAAGTGGTTCGTCCTACCCGTCTAGTACTTGTACAAGGACCTTATTACCACTACTAACTATCAACTCATTACGACAGACTTTTTTCTCCATATTCAATAGATATTTATTGCAAGACGCTCGCTTCAATTCGATAAAAAATGCTTTTCGATAAAAAATGTTTTTCTTTACAAATAGTTAGTTTAATTTTCTCTCTTTTCAAAATCCACCATGTATAAGTAGTTAGTATCGTATACTTAGCAGTGTATTTTTTTTTTTTTTTTTTTTTTTTTTTTTACTCACGATAATGTAGTCCTTACTTATCACCGTAAAGGTCTTACTAAATAAAATATTGGTTAATCACCGAGAGCTACCTGATATTTTCATATAGGTTGAGAGTTTACCTGCATGTGTTTGCAAGTGGCGACTATTTTCTCAGCGGGGCGGCTCCTTAGACAGGAAACCATCTCCTCGTTCGTCGGAGCTTCACATCCCATCCTACGAATTAGGTCCATCGACTTGTCCTCCACAGATTCGGCCTCTGCCCAAGGGTTCAGCGCTGTTCCACTGATGGAGATGGCCTTGCTAAACAAACCTGAGCAAATAGACAATAGACTCAAAATCTTCATGTTGAATAAATTAATTAAAGAGAAGAAATAATAATTTTATTGCTTTACAACCAAAGCCCCATTAGCCAATCACCAGGTGAAGTTAACATATTTCAAAACTTTTGAGTTCTAGGTCACAACAGCAAATTTTTGGTTTAGTATTAAAACTGTTTTGAAAAAATAGCATGGAAACGGGTATTGAATTGACTTCACGCCTTGAGATCGGTCATCTGATCAGATCTACCCGTTAGTGGTATAAATCTGCCAGATTGAGGTCTGTCAGCGACGTAGATCTGACAGATGCAAATTTAAATGAAAAGATTTGCATTCTTAGATCGACTGCAGTTTTGTAGGTCCAAGACCTATCAATGTGTCTCATCCACTCCACTCTGAGGCGTCCAACTTCTTCTGCTCTTTTCTAAAACAAGTATGGAGGTTCTGAATTTCCCTTTGACGAGAGCACAAGCTTCTTCTGGAATAGCTTCTTCTTTTCTTTATTGGTAATTTCTTCAAATCGTTTGGATTTTTAGAATTTAATTAATGTAATCTGGATAATGTAGTTTCTAAAGAGAGGATTATTTTCTATACAACTTCATTTGGCTCCTCTTTCTTTCCCATATTAATAATCAATCATGTTATTCAGGTACATCATTTAGAAATGCACGGAAGAGAAAACTCAAAAGGAGAAAAACTAAAATATACAACACTCCTAATCTCACAAACTCTACAAAAATCTGTTGTTATCCACTGCCTGTTAAGGGGAGACTACGGACCTCGGACTGACAGATGCGTGAATTAACAGAATCTCTTTCAAGAAATCGGTTCGTTAGGGGGAACGGGTGGATAGTTCAGCCAGATTTCTGGTCCCGACCGATATCTTTCAACCAATAACGATTCATCTAGCCCCTTAATGCACAAATATTTCACGTGGAGAAACCTCATATCTGGCGCCGATATCTGCTCGTGTATGACCACCTAATGAAACGGAACAAAATATCCCAGAGTGCGCTAGGCTTCATAGGTCTTGTTTGCCTTGTTTTCCTTTCAATAAATTAATAGACCTCCGGGCTGTTGAAAAAAAAATTGTTCCCTAAATCAAACTTACTATATTGACTTATTATCTGAAAATGCTTCTATATTTGTACGAGATCTATAATTTAAAACTAAATTCATATTATTAAGACAGCAACAATTATTATTTTGATCCTCCGTGGTATGGAACTAGGTGATAATACCTTTAGAGAGAGGAGAGAGGAGATGATAGTGGACGGAAGCTCCCCCAGCCGACATGCCAGATAGAGTGACTCTCTGAGGGTCTCCTCCGAACGACTTGATGTTGAGCTGGATCCACTTGAGAGCCGTCATTTGGTCCCTCAGTCCTAGGTTACCTGCCACCGTGTCGTCTCCCAGAGAAAAGAAACCTGTAACAAGTATACGTCCCACAATTACCGACTACATAATTTTAGTTTTTCCTGAACTTTATGTGTCTTTAAAGATATTATTTTATATTATAGAGTGCTTTGGTTTTTATGTATTTTTGTATATTAACTGTGAGTTAAGATGCTATGTACCCAAAGACGATGCAATATATTAAAATATTTCTTGTAAACAACTCACATAGTAATATTATTTTGTTTTGATTACATAAAAATGACAAAATTGAGATAACTTTTTTTTTCAGTGAAATAACAAGGATTTATTTATTTTTACAAAATATTATTTTATTTAAATGACTAATATTTTATACGGAGGAAACTGTCGAGGCCTGGAGTGTTTCTGCCTCTCTGAATCATTTCATTTTATTTTCATATAATTTCGTGCAGAGATCTTAAAAAACTTTATTTTGAAAAAAAAGGCAGTTAAAAGAAGTAATTCAAAAAGTACTTTAAAAGTAATTTGAGAGAAATTACGAGTGAGATTGTAAATATGAGTAAAGTTTCCAAGTTTTATTTCAACTTTGTAAAATGTTTTTCTTTGGTTTGTTATTATTTGTGTTGTATGTAAATATAAAGGTAAGTTTGAGATCAAAGGTTGGAATTTGGTTTTGACAAGGTAGACACAGCGGGTATTTACTAAGACGACCCAACGTCCCAGGTAATTACATCTGTAGATACACCGAAAGGCTGGTGTGAATGTATTACTGAGCACCTCATTTCTTACATTTGCACACTTAAATAAAATAACCTTTCTGCTTTATTTATTCATTTATCACTGTTGTCTAAAAGTAATATTAGTTTTGCCCTTTATAATATTTATGTTTGAGATACAGTTATTAAACACATACTTTGTTATTATTTAACATAAAATGCTGTTTTATTTTCATGGAGAAGCTTTATGTTGAGATTCTTATTTTTAATAGGGATTATTGTTAAACTGAAATATTAGTTTAAAAATTATTTATAGTTCAATTGTTTTTGTGTATATAAATGACAATCCTTGTCTACGATTAAATTACTTATTATTGCTTTAATGAAGAAAGAAGAACAGGTAAAAATTCATTTTTATCTGTTATTAAAGTATGTGCATTAATCCATAATAATGATAAATATCTGAGAGAATTCGGTTTTAAAACTTTAATCGGTCATTACCACTTTTATCGGTATCTCTAGTTGGTAACTCGAGTGAGCCACTAAACTGCAGGGATGATATTGCAATGATTATTATACAGCCAACTTAAACCGTCCTCAAGAATAACCCGTAGTTAACCTGATTAAGGCAGAGGTACCTGCTCCGAATAACCTCGAAAGCCAAAAAACAACTTTCAAATAAAAATAAAATATAAGGATGCACCGCACTCTGGCAAAACATTTGAAACAGTGGCGTAACTAGGGCATTGTAGCCCCGCAAGAACTTTTCGGGGGCCCCTCGACAAACAAAATTGATAAGCAAAAAAAAAAAACCGCCTTGCGTTTAGAACTGGGGCCCCCCTGACGGTGGGGGCCCCCCGCAATGCGTGCCCATGCGGATTATTATCAATAGTACTTTTATTATCAATAGTTACACCACTGATTAAAAATGGTTGATAGTTGGTAGGAGTACAATACTCCTACTCCCGCATGACCCGTCTTAAAAATACATAGTTCAGTACAAAACAATTAGTTTTTATTATATCATCATAAAATCGTATTTTAAAGTTTTATTGGCAAATTTTAGTTTTTCCAACCCAAAGATTTTTCCTCTAAGTAAAATCATCTGAATTCGGGTCGAAACAAGTGCGTGATTCGAATTAAATCGAACTCATCGAGCAATATTCATCAGTTTAAATAACAATTAAAAAAAAAAAAAAACCAAAAAGGACCGGAAGATGGTTTCTATCTCTTTAGTTGGTCGTCGTTTGTGAACTGATAGTAGTTCAACAAAATCTCCCTAGAACCAACGATTTTAGTTTAAAAATATTTTTAAACTAAACAAGAGGTTAATCTGATTTTATTGTAACACGGAATAACTGCTGTAGAATACGTCAGTAGAGTAATGTTTGTACTTCTCGTCAAATACAGTCACTATGAGTAAAGAGCCCCCCATACACGTCGAGACATGTTGTTCAACCATGTCCTGCAACAAACCACACACAGTACACAGTCCAACTGATATCTATGACGTCTATAACCCAGTTAGAAGACATACATACAGTAAAACTGAACCAACGTGTACGGTGCCCTTCAGTTAAACCACATCTCGATTAGAATAACTATAAGTTCTATACGAGTATATTGATTATTTTCTCATTAAACTAAGAAAGTTTGAAAATAATTTCTCTGTATTATGTCTCTGTTTACAATTGTTTATATTTTTTATTATCAGTGAACTGATGCGGTTAGTTCGGTCTCAAGTCCCAATCAACTTTAATTATGCAATATAAAAGATTTTGATATAACCTAGAGGTCCAAGTCTGTAGTTCAGGGTGACCAGCACTAAGTCCTCGTCCAGCAGGTAACGAGGTCCACCCAGAGCAGAAGAGAAGAACATGAAGGCGCCACCGTGAATATAAACCACTACGGGCAACAGCTCCTCGTCTCCGCCATTCTTCTTCGGCAACTGATACAAAATATAAAAATAAAATAATAAAAGGCACAATCACAAATTAGCAGATCTATCACTTAATTTTTTAATAGCTCACCATTGATGTGTATAGAACTCGGTGTAAGGAATAAAAGTTAATTCATTAATATGTGGCGCAACAGCCCGTAATGGGATTAGGCCTGCCAAAAGGCTTACATAAATATATATATATATATATATATATATATATATATATATATATATATATATATATATATATATATATATATATATATATTGGATGACGCGGGGTCGGTGAATCACTCCATCAGCTGTATAAAACGTAGTATTAGCGTAGTATTAAGTTTGTAAGGCGATAGTGGAGCCCCTTGCCGGAGTCGTGAACCGTAGCCGTAGCCTCCAGAATCCAGAGGAAAGATGATAGCAATGAGCTACCAGGGGACCCTTGATAAAAGTTTAATATAGATTTAAAAAAATATGAGTAAGAATAATTAAAACTTATAAGCTAGAAAGTAAATTTCCGATGTCGGGAATGCACCTAAATATTAACACCTTTCTCTGACATCTATATTTACCTTACACAATTACATCCCTACTCAGTTATATTCTTCAAGTTATATATTACCACTATCTTATCCACAACTATATAATATATAGTTGTGGATAAGATATTATGTTTTATTCAATATGTCTGCCATGTTAGTAAATCAGTGTGAACTAAATCGTCTATATATCTTATGTGAACGAGCCCTATAAAATTACTCGTACACTACGTCTGCGTTTTGACGACAATGCTTTTGTTTAACAAATTTCTTATTGTTATTTTTCTAGTTGATGGTTTCTCGAAAATTTTATATAACAATTTCTTTCTCGAATTACTTTATCATATCTGATTTTAAAAAGTGTATTTATTCGACGGACGATTCCTGTGATTTACTTGGTAAGAATTACGGAAAAGATGAACATTGATAATAATTGACAATAGGACCTAGATCAAATGAGGGGTAAAGCGTACGCCGAATTGTACCGCACATGCTCATTATTATTCCCTACGTCGGCTGACGTTGATTTAGCCCCAGCATGGAACCAACTGGGAAAATCCACTCGACTGAAAGGAAGACCCCGTCTCAACCACATTTATTTAGAAAAACCTGAGTTTTGTCCAAATTTCTTGGAATTGTCTCTGTGGACTCGTTTTTTACTCGAATTGTCCCTAAAGGAAATGCCCGATGTAATCAATATTCTCCTACATATTTATATGTTGTTCAAGAGCCGTTAAGCTCGGGGCAACAGGCTTGATTTTATACTTAGAAAAACAAGTATAATATTAAGCAAAGTAATTTAGATATATTAGATCTAATTGAAGACCAATTGTAATTTAGAATATCCTACATAAATACAGAATTCTAGGTTAGTAAATCTATTATCGCGAGAACAAGTATGGTAGAGGGGCAAGTAAAGTAAAGAGGAGGGAGTAAGTAAGGGACGCGGAATCACCATAGATCTTGTGGGGGGGGGGGGGGACCTCTGATTGTAGGTGATTATAACATGTTTCCGTTGCTGATCAATTCCTAGGCAAGTTTAAATAATAACTTACCTCTTTTCCAGACCAGTTAATTTTTAGGGTTTCGAGGTCATCCTAGAAACCCTTATGCTTTTGGTAATTCGTCCGTCCATCCGTCGCATAAAAAATCACACCACCCGACCTATTGTAGCTAGAGATTTGAAATTTGGTATACAAGTTAAACTTTTTTGCCCAAAAACAGGAAACATGTTGCGAACTTCACAACTCAAAATTTCTTCCATCAGCGAGCAATTGCGAGCCACCCGCTACCCCATAAGAAAAAAATACATAAATATACTTCTCTATAGGCCAAAGATATTTCCGGGAGTTCATATAAATAAGTCATTTTTTTTTTATAAATTTTAGGTGACCGTAACTATGGTGACCCAAAATTTTTATTTTTTAAAAATGTTTAGTGGGGTATCATAGTAAAGGTATTGAAATGTAGATTACAAATATAAATCGCATTTTCAAAATGGTGGTTATTTTAGCCCCAAAAGATCCAAATAAGTGCATACCTATGATGCTAAAGGATAATATGCAAAACTTGTTCCTCTCCAAAGTGCAACTGTTTAAACAATATTTACGTAAGAAAAAAAAATGTAGGACATTTTAAGACCGAAGAAACCCTTTTAGTAACTTGCTGGCAAGTACTTGACGGAACTTTATTTACCATATTTTTCATCTGTATAAAAAAAGCTTTCTTATTTCCTTACATTTTACAAATAATGTATTATACACTACACATACACCCTTTTTAATACCTTATCGATTTTCCTACTAGGGTATAGGTATAGGAGTCGGTTCCTTGAACAAGCACTTAACCATAAGCTCGGAATTAGAGTTGCTAAATCTCTAGCCTTCATCCGGCCTAATTCTAGATATATATCAGCTTTTTATGAGATTGGGAACTATTATACGTAATTAAATGTTGTAATGTACCTATACGAAAGTTTGTGCGAGTTCGCGAAGAACAAGTTGTTCAAGAAGAGGTTGTTTTGCATCATTAATATTATGTAGCGTATTTAATATGCATTTTTGCTATTTTTCCGTTTAATTATTAATACAATGTTATATTTTTGAAGAGGGAAATGTTTAATTGGAGGCGTTTAGTTAAAGAGAGTGTAAAGAGGAGCGTATTGTTATCAGAGAGGCCTCATGTTATCAGGCCAAGTTGAGATGTAGTTAAGTGTTCCACCTTTACTCCACAGCTCCTTATCTTATCTCTCACTGTTTACTTCAGATTACACATTAATATTAATAAGACATATTTTCATATCTTCTATCTTTCTTTAAACATTTTGTATAATCTCTTACCATTCCATTTAACGTATTGAAATTAATTATTTGATATTTTATGAGAAAAAAAACACAATAAAAAGGTCAAACACTAATTGTGGGCTCCCTTAAAGAGCAAATTTCACTTTTAAAAAACTACATTTTGTTTCGAAATATATCTTAAACTATTTCTTTAGCACTTGTCAACCAAAATATTTGCTCACAAGTTATTTTATTTAGAATAATTAACAAAATGAATAATGAGTGAAATAATATCGCTTGAGCCAGTTGTTTACACTCTTCAGTCCAGTATAGTTCAAACTAAGATATGATTACTTAATGCACCCAAACATATATAATATAAATACCCAAACATATAACACAGCTATAATGTGCTTAATGTCGCCCGCATGTTAATAACTAGAACTGATTGACGCCTTCTTAATTTCTTCCAGTTCTATTAATAAACTACTGTAACACACTTTTTAGGAATGGATCAAGGTAACATGTCACGTAAATAAAGCTGCAATAACTTTTGTTATTATTATAATGCAGGGAGAAATTATTTTGATGGTGCATAAAATCAATGTCGAAATGTTGATTTATTTACACTTTTTAAGTCCCTCTGAGTCTAACAAATGCCTGTGTGATTCTGTTGTCTGTGCAGAGCCTAAACTACTGGGCCGATTTTGATTAACTTTAACAAGTACCTATGCTCAAAAGAGCGTTTTTCTTTTAGCTTTAAAATTAGGGCCACTACCTGCCAAAAACTTAGAAAAAATTGAAAAGAAATTATTTTTCAAACATGGTTCCGACAAAGTTTATTAAACAATTGTAAAATGGAGTCCATTCATATACGAATCTAACCATATAAGTAGTTTTCCCGGGGCAAAATCTAGTTTTCGAGATATAATGAGAAAAAATCAAAAACTGATAATGAAATTTAATAAATTTTATTACAATAGGCCGGGTTCCACTCTCCACCAAAGATTAAATTTTTTTAATGTAAATTTTGATAAAATGTTGAATAATAAATTACAACATTTAAAATAACAAATAAAATTTAGAAAACACTGGAAATCAGATAAATTACCTATACAAAGTTTAGTTACCGATTCTATCGGCAATTTTTTTCGTTCTTATAATTATAAGAAAAGTGCCCTAAGGTGTCAATACTTATTTAGTTTATCCTATTTATAATTATTGTAACTATTCACGAAACTCGTTTAAATTATAGACATTTGAAGCATTTTCAATACAGCATAATATCACAGAGCAATCGGTTCCGTATACAATCCCAATAGTTTGGAGACTTCAAATTTTAAAAAGAGGAAGAAAACCAGGAATAAATTTCATTACTCAAGACTTTATGGTAGAGATCTGTAGAGAATTTTTGTGGGAGCAGAGAAGATGGAGTTAAAATTGAAGGCTGCTATGTTGAATAAAACAGAAGGATATCGAGTCCAACATTTTAAGCTCTCATATCACACCACTCTCATAGCTTAGCGCTTTAAACTTTCCTGGCTTAAATCCACAGCTTCACTTCGCTCCAAAATTTCAAATCTCTAGCTCTTTTAGTTTCCGCTTTTAAAATTGTTCCAACAAAGATATATAGCCCCAGCCAAATCTGTTGATTTTATATATATATATATATATATATATATATATATATATATATATATATATATATATATATTTATATATATATATATGTATATTATACAGTGGTAAACCACGTAGTGTGGTCAAAATTGCTTGGAACGGGCCCACCCAAAACCAATGCATTAAAAAATTTCCATTTATTGTGATCAACTGTCAAGATCGTTGGATGTATTTTTATCATTTTCGTGGAAACGACTTGTGCTTTGGCACTGGAGTTTCGGTGAACATAATTTTCTTCTTAGAAGGATGATGCTCTTACCAGAGAGTCTCAAGACAACAATAATGTGCAACTATCGAAACAGCTAAGTAAACCCTAATTACCGGCGAAATCATTTTTCACTATATCCAATTAGCTGAACATTTCGATCACCAAAAAACTAGATTAGAGAATTTATCTACAATAGTACGCAATGCGCGTGAAATAAGGAGGGTAAAATGTACAACAGTCCACACTTTGACTCCATTCTTCTTTAAAGCATCTTGACCAAACTAGGCAAATATTATACTTGTCATTCCCCAGGTCAAAGTACTGATCAGTTATGGTAGTTTCATACCAATTAACACACCATGTCATCATAAATTTTTATAATGTGTTATTATGGCCAAATTTACCGTTTCATAATGTGTTATTATGGCCAAATGTACTACTTATGTACTCATAATGGCCGTTTCATAATGTGTTATTATGGCCAAATGTACTACTTTTAAAGATTTCCATTTTGGAGCAAGATTTTGCGATTTATTTTTTTTTAAATCTTTAAACATTGAAAACAAATAGAAATATGTAAGTGAGATGGAATATTATGGAGCTGGAAGGTTTCAAAGTCTAAAAAATAATAATTCTCATAAATATAAGAACGTTTACTTTCTTAACCCTTCATTTCTACGAAAACACGCTACCTAAAAACATTTGTTTTAATTTTATTTAGAATAAAATTTAAGACCTCGTTGTTATTATTTTTATATTAAATTTAAATAAATTTATACTAAACCAAAACATAAGAAAAAATCAAATTGTATACCCTTAAACTCCGCTGAAGTTCTTTAAAGCTTTAGTAAGTGCTCTTCATAATAATTAATAAAATTCTTTAAAATCTTTAATAAATGATCATCTAATATTCTTTATTATAAAATTATCTTAAATTGAAGAATTATCTTGAGAGAAAGAAAAATTACTTAGAAATTGAAATTAATTTATAAAAAGGCGCAATAAAAATATGGACGCCGAACTTCAACTATACGAAAACAAACAAATGCGTTTACACAACTACCTAATATGCGCAACCAACACAACAAAATGAAGACAACCTAAAATTAATAATAATTGTATATCCATTTTGTTTTTCCTTTGCTGCCCCCTTTACATTTATTAATCTATTTTTATTTTAGTCTTCATAGTCGGTTGATTTGGTAAAAAAGATTTTTAACAAAAAAGAAGAAACATCATGACTTGATAACAAAGGTATTCCAATTAAGGAAGAGAAAAAATTTAAAAAAGTGTTCATAATTATCACCCCTGAAGACTCAAATAAAAATAGACTAATAATTATAAATGATTATACAAATGTTTAATTATTTAATTACATATTTAGTATACTGTTTGTGTTATTTGAATAACCTCTTTGCACAGTTATAAGAGAAGAAAAATGTCATGGTTTATACTAATTAAAATGAATAAATGAGTTTGATTATTTTGCTAACAAGTTAAATCTAAAAATAATAAGCGAAAAAGTGGGTTTATAATTTTAAACCGAGTAGACACCTGCATATAATTATTTAATAACAATATGATTAAATATATACTAACTTATTTGGAAGATTAAAATTATAACAAGCTTTACGTAAACCATTTTTAAGTCCTTTAAATTAATCCAATAATCAATAATATAGCAATATATAATGGAGGGTTTTTCACCGGCAGGGATTTTAGTGGGGTAGGGGCTACCAGCGTCTGTCTCGGTGTCGGCTGAGCAGTCGGGAAGTAGCTCAATCCCCACACTCAGGGATCCCGGGATCCTGCGATAGGTCTCGTTATCGAGAGTAGGATAGCGAGGCTCCAGGGTGGCTTAGCTTAGCTTCATACACCCTGGGGCATAAAACTTTTGCCCTGCAGGAGCCGTTGTCTTTTCCCGCCAGTCAAAAAAAAATAAATAAATAAAATAATAATAATATAGCCAAAGTAATTTATAGTAATGATAATATTCGAAATTACTGGACCGGGCCGATTTGAATGAACATTTTACCAAATATGGTGGAGCTTGGTTCGTATTTCACAAAATATGGAGGAGCTTGGCTCATCAGGATTGTCAAATGATATGCATAATCACGTATTATAGAAAAAGAGCTGAGGAGTGAATTCCTCAGCTCAGGGCCGTCCCTAGGGGTTAAGGCATCTGGTTCAAAGACACAGCTGAGGCGCACTCCTCACTGCCAAATTCATCAACTAGTGTAAATATTGATATTTGGGTGTCAAAGGGAATAAAGTATAAAAGAGACTCGAGACACCTGACGCGGTGCCCAGGTCAGCTTGACCCCTCCTAAGGACGGCCCTGGGCGTGACGACAAAAATAAAAACGAAGAGACGATTACGTACAGTACTACAACGTCGCTATTATCACTGTTTATAGAAACTAAGCACTGCTCGTCTTTTACCAACAAATAATTAGTAACCAACATAGTTTATCGCTATTGTTTGGCACCAATAATTAATAATCAATCGTTTGGCTACCATAGACTCTACGCACCTTTATAAAATGAACCTGGGTATGTTTAAAACAGACCGGTTTAAAAGTTTATAATGTTCAGCACAGATAACCGAATAATGATGTCGAAACCATGCCGTATGAAATATAAAATAACATATTTTTAATGACAGTGCAATGTTCTTATAGAAAGTTTAGGATATGCAGGCCATGATAAGAGAAATGCAATATTTGGCGTCACGTTGTTCCAGAGGCGTAGTAAGTATAAAGCACGTGATTTCTTTTTCATTTATGGTTTAATAATTTGATTATGAGCAGAAAATGATAAGACTTAAAGCATTATATTTATATATATACCTATATATAATTTGATATGATAAAGTGTGATAGTTACATTACTCTAGGAAAAGTTGAGTGCATCAAGTACAAGAATTGGAAACCTTACCTCATTCTCACGTTTATTATGTTCTTTATACACCCTCTAATTATTATTACTTTATCTATTTTTAACAATATAATATACTTACTTAAGTATTAAAAAACAGAATTTTACTTGTTTATTTCATTATCACCTGCATTATCATAGACAGCAAATAAGATAAAATATATATACGACTTGACGTTTTGAAATCAATCTAGTGTTTTGCAATGAATATTCCATCACTATTAGATAACCTTGCATATAAATACCACGTTAAATGTAAACGACAATTCAAATTAAAAACAAAAATAAAACAAAAACTTAATAGTTATTTATGTTACTAGGCAGCGAAATAGAATTTTGCTGACAAGTGTTTTTTTCATCCTAGCCGAAGGCGAGGATAGGCTAAACAAATTTACTGCAGAGGCGAAGCCGAGGCAGGAAAATGTTAATTACTTGCTAAGAAGCAGGTAGTCTTTAAACGAGTCTGGAATGTTTCCTTTGCTGCATAGTTACATACAATATTTTATCTACTAACGGCAGAAAAATTACACTAAAGATACCTGATAGTATAGTACCAGATTTAATTTAGAGGGCAATAAACTTTCTTTGGATTGATGTTGCAATATCTGCAATTTCGGGTGGTGTGTTATAAAACAATTCTTCAACATCTTGCACAATATTATCATTAATATTTTTATTTAAACTTCTTTTTAATTAACTATTTTTTAATAATCACTGTAAAATAATAAAATTTGTTTTATTGTTATAATTATTAAAGGTATTTTCAAAAAATAAATAAATATTTAGCAGAATATTACGCTTTAATAATATATAACAAACAGGTCAAGTGTGTGCTAGTCAACACACAACGAGGGTCCGTAGGCCACACTGTATAGTGTTTAACTGTAAAGTGTATAAACAGTGTTTTTTTTTAAAATGCTAAAAAGCTTACTTTAAACAATTCTAAGGGTCTGATATTCTCAAAACACACTCTGATAAAGTATTTTTTTGCCACTGAACCGGACTACAACCATATAAATACATCGAAAAGACCATAATTATAAAAAAACGTATTTTGTCAATAAAAAATAAAATAATATTTTTTTCGAAATTTCTAAAAAGTCTTTTGGAATTTCCAAATCTTTACTTTTGGTCGAAGAATGTTCAGGAATTGTTTCAGATTTTTTGCACTTCCACCCACTTCAAACTTGCCTACGCTCGCCCTATCAAAGTTATATCCAAAGAAATATATATTTTTGTAATCAGCTCGACGTACCCTTTCATATGATACCCCTCACGGTGTCGAAAAAAAAAAAAAAAAAAAATTAAACCTTAAGTTTTTTTACCCTAATTTTTTTTTGAAAAATATTTTTTTTAAGTCGCTATATTTTTAAAATATGTGGAATATATACATGCCAATGATCGAACGAAAGATGAGAGCACGCGAGAGGACGGACGGACAGACACACGCAGGAAAATATAAGGGTCCTTGGTTTTGCCTACAGGCCCTAAAAATTAACAATGTGGGAGAGTTTATAACCTGCGATGTAGTAACCTTATCTTAAAATTTTGCAGCCTGTTTGTTATTTTGCTGACACTTTATTATTTTGCTGCGAGTTTTTTTGACATGTTACAAAAGAATCAAGAAAAATTACATTTTGCAGATTGATACAGTTCAACAAAAAACGGTTTGCTGCCGATAGTAGATAAAATATTTTACTGTTAAATTATTATTAAGATAAATGCATAGAAGTAGAGGTATATTATTTGATTTGAGGAAACAACTAATCTGTTAAAGTATGCTATGATCTGTTATTTTTTTTTATTACGGTTAAATGTAGGTAAAGGATAAAGGGGTGAATTTGGGTGGATACGTGGTAGATAGGTTTGTTTACATGAATGTTCGAAGTTTGCCAATATTTGAAGAAGCCTTAGCTCGGGTCTGTAGTCTGTACCCAACCCAAACAATGACCAAGTAGATTTCACTTATCTGAAACGTTTACAATCCAGGCCTATGCAGAGTGTAAAGTACCTACCCACACAAACAGTCTCGGCTCTGCCGTTAGTTTGACCCTCACTTTTACGCACACGACGTTATTAAAATGTGAATTATTATCGGACAACTAGTACTTGTTATCTATGGCATAATACTTCACTTAATATAAAAATATTTATTTTAAACTAGGACATGTTACATGTTGCTCCTTCGATATTTAATTTTAAACAACTACTAACTACGTCAAGTAAACAAATAATAATGATTATAGAAGGCAAACAAAACCATGAAAAATACAATCCACCGCCTGACATATTATATAATTAGTCACTTATAAAATATAATTAGTTGATGTATCAGAAGGATAATAAAATGTTTTGTAAAAATAGTTGTGTTAATTTTTAAGTTGTTACAAGAAGATTTATTAATGTCGACGATTGCAGAAACGTGAGCTCTAGTACGGCGGCAGAAATTAAGATACTAGATCTTAGTAAATTTCGAACAATAAAGGGAACGGTGAAGGGAAAATTAACCAGACTGGTATCCTGTGAAAAAAAAAAAGTAGATTGGACATCCCCTAAACTAGGACACTCCCTAAGTTAAGAGAAAGAAATAGAAGTACAATAAGTTCACCCATCAGACACAAGATGGAATTGAACTGTTTCTCCATCAACGAACAACTCGAGGAAACGGAGTAGCAGTGCAGGTATAATATAGACGATGTTTACATTGAATTAAAAATTTATTGCACACAATTAAAGCTAAATTAGAGATTTACATAATGGAGGAGGTGTGCAGGCCTCTACTATTTCTAACATCAATTTTCGCCTCTTCAACAATAAAGCGATTTGAATAATTTTATAAAACGATTTGAAGTTTACGCTAAATTAAAAAAAAAAGATTCGGATGCTAAGGTCTATTTACCTTTACACGCATTGACATCTCAAAGATATGCAAAATTTACCGATCTGTGCGCCCCGGAGGATCAGGTAGACAAAAATTATGAGGGTCTAATTAAAATGTTAATGTTATTTATGTAACTATAGGCAGCAAAATGGAATTTTACTGACGAGTGATTGAGTTATATAAAAATTACCTATTTGACAATACATATAAGAGGCAGAAATATTTCCTTTGCTGCCTTGTTAGATAAAAAGCTTAGATGGAAGCTTAGGTAAACATATTAATACATTAATAATATATCGTCGCTTTGTAATAGAACAAGTATAAAAATAAATTAATATAACACTAATTAAAATAAAACTAAACAAAACAAAAACAGATATTATGACACGCACTGATAAATACTGTCCTTTTCCTGCCTAGGCAGGGAAATATTTCCTTGACTGTTTCAATTACTTTCCTGGTTTTTAATATTTCAATGACAAATCAGTGAAATAGTATTTTCCAGCCTAAAAACAGTTAAGTAATGCATAATTTTGCTGCCGTGAGTAGATAAGATTTTTTTGAACCACAACAGAGTGTTTGGGCAATAGAGCATAAGTTCATGAGCTGGGTCCAACAAGAAGAGGAATCTATATCGGAATATTTTAGCAATTTAAAAAAGAATTAATCTAAATATGAATGTAACTGAGTGTGTTAGGTCAGTGGCAAATATGAAACATGTTCATGCGTTTATTTTATTTGAGGAATTTTAAAAAGAAGAGTTTTAAAGTAAATACACATTGGACATGTAGGGAAAGTCAAATTGACATTGTTAGGGAGAAGCTACTGCTATTGGAAAGGAATGGATAGACGGACCGAAGAACTAGCTAAAGAATGCAAAAATGGGCAGCTTAAAACAAAATGGACCAGCTCAAGAACGTTTGCATACATGGGAGCCACCAGTGGGATCATGACAGAGAATCCATATTATAGACTTCGCAGGACCAGCTTATGGTTACTATATTTTAATAATTGTTGATGTATTCTCTAAGTCGGCTGAGGTACTCTCAACGAAGATTATACAGTCAGAATGGTGCGTAAAGACAAAAAGAGTCTAAAAACAAGGACAAAGGAGAAGACATACATGCAAAGCTCTGTAGCATTCTAATGCAACTATGGAAAACTACAAATTCTACTCTGGGAACAACGCGTACAACTTCATGTTAAACAGGAGTGTTAGGACACGGATTGATATGATTCTAAGCGATACCTTACCATGAAGTAACTTTCATGAGACGAAGGAGTTTTAAGGAGGGAGAGAGAGTACAGGTGAGATACACTAAGGCAAAATGGAACTTTGGACATGTGATAAGATCAGAGCGAGCGCTACACTACATAGTCAGACTGGACAACGGGCAAGAAAGTAAAAGACACCTCAACAATATGAGATCATACAACTTTACCAGGGAGGACTATCATTATTTGTCATCTGTCACTTAAAAAAATATAGTTAGGTGATGTATTAGGAGAATAATAAAATGTTAAAAAAAAGTTAAATGTCTCCGAGTTTACCAAAGGTAATGGAAGCATTGAAATTTTTATTTTTTTAACGCATTTTTTATATGTATCTCCGAATTAAAATATTCTGGGACAGAGATCCGTTCCTGACTTCAGGGAACATTTTTAGACTCGAGTCTGCCTGTCTGTCGTCACCACTGTCGTTTCAAAGGTAAACAGTTTATTTGTTAGTTATTTTATTTTATTTTTGTACATAGTCCTATTGTATTGACAAATAAACAGATAAATAATAGCTTATTTTTGCTATATTTTTCCACATTTATCATAATCGCTGCAAAATAAAATGAAAAGTGATATCAAATTATATAAAATATGCAGGCTAAATAAAAACTATTGCACAGTAAAACATAAATATACATTTTTGTTACAAATTCTAGAAAGTATCTAATATTAATATCCTGGACGCAATCTCATTTCAATTAATAATTCATCTAAACAACTGCATGTTTTAAATTCTAAGACCAATTTTACTCCTAGAATATAAAACGTTTGCTTTGATTCTATCGTGTGGCTTCAAACTACTTATCAAAAAGTTTTGGTTTTTAACGTGTAATTGATACTTTTTATCTCGTCACATTTTTTAAAATTGCAAAAATGCAGAGCACTCTCAGTTATTTACATGAAACTATCCTCTTAATATCTTGTTTATACAAAACCTTCAATATTAAATGTTTAGCTTGGAATCGATGTGAATGTTGAAAATGTTGAATCCCTGTTCAACCAATGTATATTTGAGGAAGGAATCGAAATCTATTTTCCGAATATTTGATGTGTATTAACGGAAACTAAGAGCTGAGAATTGGGATATGATACGCTGGTAGACCCTCGCCTCGGGCCATCTCGCAGCCCGCACCATTCAGAGCAGTTCTTCGACTAAGACCAGGTCCGCGTTTAGACTTTGCCTGTTTACTTTGTTCTCCTCAAATAGCAATATCAATTTTATTTGTTGTTTTTTTTAAGTGTTTTATTGTATATTTCAATATTTCCTGATTACAACTATTTGGATGGTTCACTACGTTTTGAAATATAAAGTTTAGCGAGCAATTGTCACAATTTTGGATTTACTGACGTTTCGGAATAATCCTTCCTTTTTCGAGGTGAACCAAAAGTGGCAAGAAAAACAAAACTTGAGCGCAAGGCAGTGCTCAAGGCCAAGTTCCAATAAGCAGACAGTGTATCTTTATACTTGAACAACTTTATACTCTTATCTTATTTAAATTTAATCTTATTAACTTTATACTCATATCTATGCTTTCTCTTACGATGGAATTTTGAAATTGGACAATGGTTTAAGCTTAATTAGCTAAGGATAATGTAAAATATCGAGCCCTTAATATTCAGCCTTTTCAACAGGGCAGAGTTTGAAGTTTGACATTTTTGTTACTGAGTCACACATCATCAAAATTATAAGCGACCTCCAGAATAGCTCACACTTGAAATTTGGCATACTTGTAGCTATACACGCGTGACTGACAGGAAAAATCCAAAAAGTTGAAATTTTTAATTTTTACCCTACCAAAAAAAATTATAAATGGCTGATGAAACGTGAAGAATTTTTTACGAATTAACGGTAAGTCGTATGGAAAAACTGATTGCATAAATTAATATAGACTATGATTTTCCCCTCTTACCTGCATCCTTAGTTGAATTAGATTAATATTTTTTAATTTATAGCTTTGATTTCTCATTGCGTCCGCAATTTTTAATTTATTTCTTATTGGATGACCAAATCTCACTCTAATGCTCTTTAAATCAAGTATTTATTTTTTTATAAATTCGTCTTTTTTGCTGAGAACATGAAAGTAAACTCTTTCCCGAATGCCGTGTCACTTGAGCACTTTTTTAAAAGTTTGTTAGTGTGTTGCATATATTATTTGAAAGGCCTCAATTTTAGGTTTCTGTATACGAAGTAAAAAAAGAAGCCTTATATAATGGCTCTGTCTGTCTGTCTGTCCGTTGCTTGTTTCAATTCATAAACTACTATAGCTAGGAACATGAAATTCGGCACACAGGTGCATCTCGGCATTTCAGACAACTGGACTCATTTCGGAGTTACACTTAATATTCACACTTAATATTTTCAAGATGGCGGGCAATATGGCGGGTGACTAAAGAAAAGTTTTTAGTCGCCATGCCATGTTATACATCAATTTAAAGGTTTTGAAGTTTAGAAAAAGAATATGCACCCATTAAAATTTTATACTTAATATTTTCAAGATGGCGGCCAATATTGCGGGTGACTAAAAAAAAGTTTTTAGTCGCCATGACATGTTAAACATAAATTTAAAGGTCTTGGAGTGTAGAAAAAGAATATGCAATTATTAAAATGTTACACTTATAATTTTAACTTAATCGTACAGAAATCGGCGATTATCGCCTCACGTACTTACGTGAAGCACGCCTTACTTGTTTACTTTAAGGCTGTTTCATTTGTTTATTTTTTAAAAAAAAATGGTAAATGTACTTTTGTACCTATTTGTATAATAATAATACTTCAGAAACAGCCAAGTAACAAAAACGGGTCAAGCGTTAAGCAATAAAAATAAAAGAGTAGTCTTGCTCATGAAATTAGGAGTGAAGTGAGGTTATGGACTAAAGAAAGAGCAGGCTTGGCCACTATGCAGATATATACTTTGATAGGCTGAATTTTATGGGTGGGGGTCTGGATCTTGGCCCTCTTTTCAAGGTTAGGTTTTTGCTGAGGATTAAGTTTACAAAGAATATTACATAATTTTAAGGATTATCCTATTGATGATATGTTTTTTACCTATGGATTTAACTGTAAAATACTAATCCCATATAATATATCAAGTGCATTATGGTATGTATATGATAGAAATGTGTAAAGGAAATTTGTACTGTTAGAAGTGTGTAAAGCATGAGTTTATATTAGGCAATTGTGATAAATTTGTATCTACATATAAGTGCACAGTATCTATCTTTTGAGAATCATTATATTATGTAATTTTAAAAGAATCAACAATACAAAAAGCGAGTTAATTCCAAATTCTTTATGTCAGAAAGGGTTACTCAAAGAATGAAACATTCCATGTTTGCGGACGTTATATCGTCAAAGAAAACTCCTTATCACTCGTTCTCCTTGCAGTATAATCCTAATTTATTTATAACATCTCTATTAATTTAAAAAAACCATCATAGTTACAACTTGAGCCTATTTAGAGAATAAATAGTTTCAACAAGAAAGCTTTTTAACATGCCAAATTCAAGATTTGTTTTGACATTATAATCTTACCTCGTAAAAATTGAATGTTTACATAAATCTTACTTTAACTTAATTATAAGTTTATACATAATGTTACCTCATAACCAGAGACGGGAAAAAGTCATAAACGTCATAGTCATATGATTTTGTCATAAAATTGCCATTTTTCGAATAAACGTCATAAAATGGGGTTTTCTTGGAATAAACGTCATAGAATGGCCTTTTTTGTCAAATATTTAGCAAAAAGTTTGTTTTATTTTGTACGTTCGTGGTCCGGTTCCAGGTAAAAGTGCAGTTCGAACAAAAAAAACCCTTACACCAGCTTAGTGAAAGGCCTGGGCTCTTAATTCCCTGATCACTTTCGGACTTAACTAATGCGCTTATGCATACCTGCAACTAGAGAGGCACCGAGGGTCATCCCTAATTCCAAACTAGGGCTCCTGATCGGCTCCTTCTTGGAACAAAGAATCCAGGAAGGTCAAGATAGATTCTCCAATCAGCCAATAGTAAACCCATTGGGTTGGGCAGTTTCCTGATTAGCTGTTCCAGAACTTAAGATTTTGTATATATTCATGGTTAGGGATTACTATGTTTAATTGCTCATTTGATTTCTTACTTATGTTACTTGTTTTTTGTTTTTTTTACTTGTTCTTTTACTTGGGTTTCGTTGGTAAAACCAAAAAAGGAAACCCTTATAGTTTCGTTCATGTGTCTGTCTATCTGTCAGTCTATACAGTTCCAATAACTTTTGAATCAAAAGAGATAGAAACATGATGCATTCCAATATTAAAGATCGTTTTGACGCACACACAGGAAAAATATTGCGAACTCAAAATAATCAGCTGTTCAAATTCAAAATGGCGGATAACTCACGTCACGCGATTTTTTTTTTTTTTTTTTTTTTTCAATTTTGAGTGGGGTACTATTGAAGAGTAGATACAAACTATATAACACTTGTGGAAATCGTTTAATTTTCAACGCTATTTTGTCAAAAAACATCAACATTTTGCGTGTCCCCCCCCCCCCCTTAAAACTATATTTCCGCTGTTTCTAAAAATATGAAAAAATACACAAAATGTGCTTTCTGCTGGGCCATAGAAAAATAAGAATAGCAATTCGATATGAATTACTGGGAATCCAAGATGGTGGATAATTCCTGTCACGGGGATTTTTTTTTTTTTAATTTTAAGTAAGGTATATAATGAAAGGTATTGAGGAGTAGATTACAAAAATATATAACACGTGTGGAAAGTGTTTAATTTTTCATGCCATTTTGTTAAAAAAAACATCAAAATTTGAATCATGGGTGGTAACACGCCCAGGCCTTATCTGCCCGACTAAAGGGCAAAGAAGTTCGGAAATTGCCTGAAGGGCGAAAAGCAAATGAAGTGTCATGCATGAAATTTGCTCCCAGCTCATCTGCCGACGTCGAATGGTCTTTTTCCAAGTTTAAAATTCTACTGACGGACAAAAAAGCCAATTTATCGCTGGATAATATAGAACGACATATGATTATTTTTTACAACGTTGAAGCATTCTGCTAATTATTATTATTTATTATATATTGTAAATATAATTCTGTATTTATGAAATATTGAAATATTTCTTATGAACTGTTACCCTTTTTCACAGTGAAAATAAAAGTCATACATTTTGCTAAAACGTCATAAAACAACCGATTTTCTAAAATAGAGGTCATAAAACAGGATAATAAAAGTCATAAAAGTCATAGAATAAAGGTCATGAAATGGAAAAATAAAAGTCATAAACGTCCCGTCTCTGCTCATAACAATGTATAAAATTATCACTATAATCTAATTGTCTACATTATCATTACATATATATCAAATTATAATTATTGGCCAGTAAAACAAAATGGTTGATTATTAAAAAGTAGAAATACAAGATGTGATAAACGTCTCAACAATGTTAAACGACATACCCTCGGAGTGTAGATGTTGAGGTAGAGGCAGTCTTCGGAACCAATCACTGAGTAGGTGAAGTGAGACCACTGCAGGCAATCGTTACCTACAGCATCTGCCATCAGCACCCCAGACCAAGATGTCTTCAGCACCGGCTCCTACCGACAGTCAAATCATTATTATTATTTCTTGAAAGGTTCATTCGAAAGACATAATTTCTTATTAACTGATAAGATGTGTTGTGTAGATTGTATTGATGTATCTATAACGAAGATAAAGTAATATTTCCCCTTCAAGACTTGGTGGTTAACATAGCGACCACCCTAAAATCTCTAAAACATCAGCTGTGAAATTGCAAGAGTCAAAAAAGGTTTTCAAAATTTTCATTTTAATTCATGTTACACAATAAATTAAGGTGGTACAAATATTTATCACTAAGCCACTAGGATTAAGACAATAATGTATTGAATGACCCAATGAGATTAGTTCTATAGAACTAATCTCAGGTTTCGGTCACAAAAGGGTTCGGTTTTGTGACCGAAACCTGAGATTAGTTTATTTTTGTTTATATTTATGGTCAAGAATTTATTGATATATATAGATGGGTGGTAAACATAGTGACCGCCAAGCTTCTAGTGAAACCTAAATTGATTTAAGGCGAGAATTAATGGGTTAATGTGAACAATTCGACAGTCTTTTAATGTCAAAGCGTTAAGTAGGTCCTTTGCCTAATAATATACATTGGGTTTAGTGAGGGAAGTGCTAAATTGTTGTAAAATAAGGAAAGTACGTACTAAAGTGAAGGATTACATGATGATGTAGAGAGTTGTTTGGAAGTTGTGATTAGAGCCGTAATCTCTATTTGTCTAAATAATGAATCTGAAGAAGGAGAGTTATCATGATTACAGCCTCGCTATCTTACAACATATTACTTCCACTTCTCTTGACTATAAATCTTCTCTAACATGTTTACCACTAACTTCACCCACAGTAAAACTCAAACACCAACATTACCAGTTTGCCGCCAAAATTCACAACTAATTTACATTCAATGTAGATAAAACGTTTATTACTGGGCACCTAGTAAAAGTGTTCTAACTACACACTAGCAAGTGTAGTTTTACTTTCTTATATACCAATTACATACCGTAAAATCTTGCGTATAATAGGCACAATTTTTACCTATTGCTTCCGAGCTTACCGAAGCTTATCAAAGCTATGTGATCGTTTTAAAGAACGAAACATTTTTAGGTGTCCGATTTCAAAAATTCCAAGACAGAAATCCGTTTCAGGCATCAGGGAACATTGTTGGTTCTGTGTATGTCTGTCGGTTTGTCGTTCAATTTTTGCGAACCATCATATCTTAAAAACTACTCGTCCAATTTTAATGAAATTTGGGTGGTAGGTCATAATTAGCCTATTGTTGGTCCCATATAAGTTTCAAGCTCCTGCGCCTATTTGTTTCTCTTCCACATGCACACAAACATACATTTATTTACACCTATAACTTCAAAAGTATCTTATCTGATTTCAGTAAGTGCTATCACTGGATAGTTTCTTACATCATGTAATTCAAGTCACACATTCTTTGATCGTTACTGCTTAAAACAATTAAAACTTATCTGATTTGAATAACATTTTTATAGTTTATCGAAAGTAAGCCGCAGATTAATTTGAACTGCCTGCGCTCTTTAACTTTTGCTAAATTGATACTATAATTCGTGTAAAAAATCAAAACAATTTTGGCAGATTAAAAAAAACGGGGGAAACATTTAAACCAATTAGACAATAATGTCTTTGTAAAAGCATAAAATCAATAAAGAATAAAAGAAGCTATGCGCCACACCAATTGGCAGTCTATTTTTTTCCTTCTATCATATATATAGGTGCTTATTATACGCGAGTGAAACTATTTACCTATTTACCTAATTTTTCCAACTTGACTTTTCACCAATATAGGCAGGTGATTGAGAAATAACCAGAATAAGAAACATGCTACAATACATGTCTACATGATATTTTACTCTTAAGAAATCAAATTAAGCCGCTTAAATAATTATTGATTGTTAATTTTAACAATAAAATTTACATTGAATTATAAATTGTTTATAATTTTCTAGTTCAACTTATTTTATTGTAAATTAAACAGAATAAATTAAAGCAAGGTATTTTTTTTCTCCGGGAATTAACTAAAACCTTTGATTTTGACATATTGATTTTGGCCTGATTACCGAGTATTTTTTTTTTTTTTTAATTGTTGTCCTCAAAGGCCCGCCCGCTTTCTACGAATTATTCTAATGGATTATTTTCAAAGCGTCCATGGATCCAGGAGGGTTTTATAATTAAATTGTTCCAACAGCCCATTCGTGAACAGGATTAGTTCAATGGCCATGAGATTAGTTCAATGATTTAATGCGTCTATGAGAACTGGTTGATAATTTAGAACTAATTCGAAAAGAGGTGCCTTAAGTTGGAACAATTTAGGAACTCTTTCAGAACAGTAACCTTTAAGTTACCTCTCTATCTCTAGCAGAACCAAAACACGTGGAGAAGATAATAAGGATATTATCTTCTCCACATGTTTTGTTTCTGTTTACTCAGAAATGGATTACTTTCGTGAATTATAATGCATACTCTACTCCCAAGTGAACAAAGTTTATAAGAATGCACGCCAGGGCAAATTGTTGTCAAAGTTACCCTATACAAGGTATTAGCATGATTTATTTCAAAATTTTATGTCAAGCCATTAAAAGGTGGTTGGGGAAGGGGAATTTTTTGGTTTTATTTTAACTCATAAAACCAATAAGGAATGCAAAATTTAAACAGCCATTTTACTCTTCAGGAGCTTTCATTTGATACCCCACTCATAATTTTAAAAAAGTAAAAAAATATTTGAGTTTACCACATGTTTGCGAATTGCACATGCCCATGTTGAATATTTATTTTTTCTATATTTTTCCTATGTGTGGGTCAAAAAGTTAGTCCAATATTTCAAATCTGAATTTTTCACCTTAAACAGTTCGGGTGATATGAATAGTCGAATAGTAAAGCGACGGATGGACAGACACATCAACCTCGGCATAAGGGTTTCGAGAAGGATCTACGAAACCTTAAACAGAGTAGTAGGGTGGCATAACACTATCACAATTAAATATAATATGAAATCAAACAATTCGTTGACTAAATTTAACACCGAATGATTAGTACCGTTACTCGGTGTATGATTAAAAATCATACACCGAGGCGGAATCGAGTGACAAATGTCAGCACTAAATTTGGGGGCCTTTAACCTCGAAACCTCTTTCAAAAATTATTACTCGGACACGGTTCCGACGGTTTTGATTAAACAATACTAAATTGAAGTCCAGTTGATTACGAATCTAAACATATATATAAATTGGTTTCCCGGTAAAAATCTATTTTACGAGATTTTGATCAAAATAAAACTGACAGCAAAATCGTAAAAACAAAATGTAAACATCCACCTGTTGATTACTTTTTAATGTGATATAAAAAATATATATTATTGGATACTACTATTATATTATTCGGCGTTTGTAGAGTTTTCCAAATAAAATTTAAAAAATCGCTAAAATGGTTGCAACGAGTTTATAAATAATATTGCTTGTGAGCCTACCGAAGGTAACGGAAGCTTTATAATATGATCGTTCTGAATAAAGAAAATGTTTTATGTCTCCGATTTAAAAAATTCCAAGCAGAAATCCGTATCAGGGAACATTTCTGGTTCCATGTCTGTCTGTCGGTCTGTTTTAAAATTTGGTCCATTTAAAACCACATTGTTAAACACTTTTTACAACATCAAATCTAATTATAAATATGTTAACTTACATTTTATGGGAATTAAATTCAGTCACTATGCATGAACTTTTCCACGGCTTAGAACGATTTAGAAGATGAATGCTTGTAATAAGTGTATTATATAATGTAAGAATAATCTGGTAATAAATGGATTTATCTAATAGTCCAGGAGTTAGCGTGCAAAAAGTGTCTGACTAACATAAAGCTAGAATTTCTAAATTAAATCGACATTAAAATATTCTTAACAAAAATCCAAAATGCATAATTCAAAAACCATACCATGTGAAAAGATCAAAGGTGGTGACAGATTAGTAGTAAGGTATGAAGATGAGTTTCCTTTATATCCAAACATTGTCAAATCTAAACTGCACGTACAAACCCCAATTTCAATTTCATACATAATAACTACCAATTATTTTACAGGACCACTTTTTTAAAACTAAGATATTTTTATATCGTTTGTGCTATTATTCTTTTTACCCCTTCAAATACAAGGTGTTTATAAAGAAAGAAAAAAACCCATAATAAGTAAATAGAGAAATAAAAAATATTATTAGGATAGGGCTGACATTATACTGAAACCTCGACTTTAATTTCCCGCAGCTTATTCGTAAGTAGAATTTTTCTTATTTTTCACATTTTCCCCTCCCTCTTCATTAAATTTAGTGGGTAATATAGGTTACAAATAACAAAAAAAAATCGTTATATAGCTTATTGCATTGAATAAAATATAAATAACTCCAATTAACATAAGAGCATGTTATTATGTAATATATTATCAATAAAAAAAAAAAAATAATAATATCAATCAATTCAATGCCTGTAAATTGTAAAAATTAAAAGAGTACACACGAAAATAAATTTAAATAAAGCATTGTTGAAATAAAGAAAGATTCGTGGAACTGACTCGTCACCTGACACCTGCACTCGGATTCCTATAAAAAACAAGTTTAACACTATCCCTTCCGGTTCCATCGTCTCGTTCCGTTTAAAACAAAAATAAATGTTTTCTCCGTCCTCTTTTTTTTAACATTTATATTGGATTCCGAGAAAATAAAAGATAAAGGTTTTAAAGAATTCAAATTAGCTCTCATTCACACATTCACACTAGGATTCCAGAATCTGACTCGTGAATTCGATGCAAATAAGTATCAAGATTCATTAGCTCGTCGGCTTTTTCCCCTCACTCTAGGGGGAGGGTATAAGGGAAAAAATTTACTCCGACTCACCACGGGCCTTTATCCTAATTTTCAATACACTTCGGGTTTCATTTCAATTAAAAAATGGTCGACGTATATTTTTTCAGCGTGGTACTTAACTAGAAAAGCTAAGAAGAGTTTGGGAAACTGTGTGAAGTCTTCTCATTTATGAACGCCGTGAGGAAATTTAAAGTTCTGAAAGGCATACACAAAATTTAACGTAAATTAATATTTTTAGTAAAATATTATATTTATTATTAATATATAATTTATTACATTTCAGTTCGTGTAATATGTATAATTAATAGTATATTATGTCACTAGGCTATGAAGTGAGTTTTTTCTTTACCGCGGCAATTACATTTACTGTCGGACAGTAAATATTGTCAAGGTTTAATAAGGTGAAAATAAGAATCCCAACAAAAACACTTTACATAAATCTTACTAATTTTTATCCGACAGAAAGACCAACAGACAGACACGAGACTAAAAATGTTCCACGATAACAGAAACGGATTTCTGTCAAGGATTTTTTTTTTTATTTCGGACGTATAAAAAAATTACGTTCTTCAGAATGGTCACAATGCTTCCGCCTTCGGTAAGCTCGGAATAACTTGCTGAACATTTCATTCTTCTGTTCTGTTTGTATTTGTTAATAGAAATACTTCCATGAATGTTTCAGGTTACTGTCAGTGATGCAATATTCTTCAAATTTTTAAAATCAAGATTTTTTTTTTATCCTAATGGTACCGGTAAACTCTGACCAGCCACTTTACATTTGGAAGATATATTGTCCATCAAATTCGAAATGTATTCAATAATTTTCTATGAAACTATTTTTACTTTATCATAAATTTCTTGGAATGTGGTTAAATCTGCACCACGAAGATTGAAGATTTTGATTGACTTGGGCTAGGCGCCCACTTGCGATTTCTAATTGTTTTGTCGCGTAAATAGAACACATGGAATTAAATTGGAATGCACCCATATGCAATATGCGACTAAAAAATCGCGGCAATTTAAAAAAACGCAACCATACCTATATTTGAGGCGACGCGATTCTCGCAGGCATAAAATAGCACGCACTTGCGACTGTTTAGGATTTCCGACTCTTGAATCAAAACATTCGAAATCACTCTGCCAGAATGATTTCACCCTTACTGTCGTGTGTGTAAATTTTTTTAAAGGTTTTCTTTTTTAAATCAATATCATAGCCATTTTCCATACATCCAGAATCATAGTTATTTGAAGGGTTCTTTTAAATATTGTTACTCTTACGTTCTCTTGTAAGTATATTATTATTTTTGCTAATTATACTTGATTACTTTATCAAAAGGCCTTTGAATTATAAATACCTACTTGAGAAAACTCCATATCAATTAACGCTAGGAATGGCTTAATTAACGCTAGGAAATGTAGTAATGCTGAATTTATTCCAAACAAATTAATAATTTATTATCATAACCTTTATAAAGGTATCTTATCCACCACGCGGAGGTGTTCCTTTAGGTCCAAGGTTCATAAAACGTGTAACATCGGCTCACTTAATAAATAACTAATTAATAATCCACGGCGCAACAGCCCGCAGCCATGGAGCTTATATACAACTGAATATATAATGGATGGCATGGGTTGGCGTAACTAATACCTAATTTTAGAAAATATTTTAGGGCTAAGGCTAGAAAATATTTTTAGGCTACTTCACGTTTATTTTTGAATCCCTAGAAGAAAGGTAATTTTATACTTTTACTACGTTTATAATCATATTTAGTACTAAATCGTGTGACAATACCGTATACTAGAATATTTAATGCTTCTAAAATTACATTCAAATTATCCAAAAAAAAAAAAAATAATAATAATAATGTGAAGAATAGGATAAGGCCATTATTATTGTAAGCCTGAGATCTAAATTACAGTCGATAAATCACTCAAAAACGTGTGTTACTTTTAAAAAAAAAAAAAAAAAAGTCACTACAAGTTGTCCCGACCTGATAGTGCCACGAAGAGAGATGAGTTTGTACTACATACAGTTCTACAATCTTCAATTAATTAATTCAAGTCGATTTTTATGAGCCTCGACGAGCAAATTTCCATGATGTATGATGGATGGTTGAGTTTTGATTGATTGCCCCTCCCCCCGCAGCTAACAGGTAAAATATCTATGAAACATTATTCTCTCTGTATTATGATAATGTTTTATCAATATTCTAGTCTCGCTGCTTCCTTTAAATATTCTACTTGTTTCTTCCGTCGAGCTCAGTTAGTTACGAAGCAAGTGAGAGAAGGCATCTCTATCGATAAATAACTAAGTTATTCTTCAAGGACTGTAAGGGTGCGAGGAGGATAGGGAGAGAGAGAGGAGGAGGTCGAAGGGAGAAAGAGGTAAAGGGAAAACAGTGTGTTATTCATGGGATTGTTTCTCGATGTTATGTAAACCTGAATTTTCTTTAAGGAAACATAAAAAACAGTTTCCTCTACCATAAATGTCTACATCGAATTTTACATTTTTATTTTTATCTTCTTTACAAGCCTCGCCTGCAATATGTTGCACTCTACAAAATAAAAAAGATTAAACCTCAAGTATCATACATCAGATAGCAGTAACATCCTGCGGAGTTGCTCACAAATTTATATAAGGTTTCTAATATAACGCTTACACGTCGGATTTTAATTAGGTACTTCCTACTGATCGAATCTAAATCGCTTTCAGACTATTGCGAAGACTTCAATGAAGGACTCAATGGTGGGCTACCCTCACGTTCTAGTTTGATAAGTGCTCTGTACTTTACAGCTGATACTTTATCAGTGACTTTGTTTAAGCCAGTGGCGTAACTATGGGCCCGCGCGGGCCCGCATTGCGGGGGGCCCCCAGAGCCAGGGGGCCCATAATGAACGACGAGGGGGCCCCCAGATCTAAACGGAAGAGGTTTTTTTTTTTTTTTGCTCATCAATTTTGTTTGGCGAGGGGCCCCCAAATAGTTTTTGCGGGGAGGCCCCCAATACCCTAGCTACGCCACTGGTTTAAGCACGTACATTTCAATTTGAAGTACCATTTATAATGATTTAAAAAAAGATAAATTATTGATACATTTACATGATATATATGTATGTCAAAAATAAAGTTTTCTGACATTGTTTAATGTGGACTAGCAACTCCCAGTCCACGCGTATGTAGTAGACTACGCGACCTCCATTTCGAGAGCATATCGCACTCCATATTTAACCCATTTTTTTTTTACCAAGGTATAATCGTAATTAGTGTCAACAATTTTGTTATAAGAAACTTATCGAGTTAAATATTTAAAATTATAGTATTTAAAAGAGTTTCTAATCAATTTTTTTTTTACTTACGCCCTCGAAAATTGCCATTAACAATATTAGGTCATTTGGAAATGGAGGGATCAGACATATAACCCAGTTTTTTTTTCGCTTCAACTGCACAAGGGTCATTAGCGGTTATTGAAATCATTAGAAAATAAACATATTTCTATAAATTGAAACCACTTATTAACCTTTGTTATACATATTTAATGATTAGACGTCGATTATTGACTATTTACTTGTATTTGTTTATTTAATAGCTTTTGTTGAATTTTTCAAATATACTTATTCTACAACGTAAGATTCCGTGGCCAGAGTCTAATAAAAATTGATCTTCCAGAGCATACACCACATCAGAGATTTTGTGAATCCGTCTCGAACGCGGTTTGCTCAAGAAGATCTATATTTATGAATAAATATACTGTCGCAGTCGATTCCAGGGAAGTATAACTAGCCTGGTCATCTTTTTGCCAATCTGTCCGATGCTGGTCTCAAATCGACTCAACCATGTAAAGCAACTAAGGCAGGGCATTTTCGCATGCAGTGATCTGGTGATTTATTTTTCTTCATGCATTTGGGACATAATCGTGTATGAGAAACTGTAAGGATATTTTGTTTTGTCAAATTACCGTGAGTGATAATGATAACCTTTTTCTTTTGATCGTGTTCACCTGGTATCTGATATTCTCCGAGCACCGCATTAGTTGAGGCATTACTATAAGCTTTATATGGTCATACAACAACTTTTTCTTGACATAAGTGTTACAGCTATGATGTATCAAAAAGTGATGGAGCGGACCTACTTTCGATGTCAGTCTTTCTAGCAGTATTATACGAGTATATAGCTCACATTAAAAACATGATAAGATCCATGTTTACCATTATTATTGGATATTAGGATTGTTTCTTTAAACTCGTTGGAATTTTTTAAAAAAGTATATTAATAATCATATTAGATAAATAATCAATAATTTTATTGTTTTTTTAATAACACTTGAGGCATTGAACTGATCATTTTTTTTAGGAGCCGTTGATAAAACGATAAAAAAATAATTAAATAATTAAAACGGAAAAAACAGGAATAATTAATGTTAAATGTAAAAAAGGAATGAAATTTAAGTTGAAAATTCTAGGAGGGTTTTTAAGTAATATACTGAGAAAATGGAATTTTTAGAGCTTATTATAAGAGCTTAATTATTGAAAAGATAACGATAATGAGTTCTAAATACATGTTTGATTAAAAACTCGTTATATATAATTAAACTAACCTTTTAAAATAAATATGTATTATTTTGGGAGCTACGTCTGGGTTTATAAAGGCAAGTAAAAATAAATGTATCTTTTTAGTCAAGTAAAACCTTTATAATTATAATGCTATTTCGTCAAATAATCTTATAATAAATACAAAACAATGAAAGATAACAAATTGGTCTGAGAGCCTTATTAAACTTTCGATATATATATATATATATATATATTTACCATCGATAATTTTATAAAAAATTACAATAGTAATGTTTATAATACCCTCAACAGTGGATATTCCTCCTTTAACTGTTTTCTCGGAGAATAAGTTTTTCCAACAGAGCGCCAATACGGTATTCAAATTGACTACATTTACCTATATACTTTTTGACTTTCTTATGCATAAATATATGCATAGTATATATTTTAATCAAAATCTTCGGAAATGTTTTAAAAATAAATATTTTTATCCTCATAGCTTTTGAGGGACAGCGCCACTACATTTAAAGCCTTATTCCATTATGGATTTTACCTCGGGGTATGATTTTCTATTTAATATTATTGAGCTATTTGCGTTATATTTAATTCCAGTAAGTAGCTCAATATCTCGTTGCAATTCCCTCTTAGTTTTATAGAGTAGTTGACAGGGTAAATAAATCCGACAGTGGACATTAAATAATTGTGTTTGTATAATAAATTTACCCAAGCCATTTATAGAATCTCATCAATATTAACTTAACTCGTGAAATCTAGTTTATTAAATGTGTCACCCGTGATTGCCATCAATCGTTGTGAATTTCATTTTAAATGATAATTCTAGTTTTAATCAAAATAACAATTAAATTATAAGAGATGTTCCAGTTGAATAACACACCGACGGTAATGCACATTATTCTAGTATGGACAACATTTCACTCCTGTCATTCCAACTGCACATTATTCTAGTATGGACAACATTTTACTCCTGTCATTCCAACTGTAACCGGTTAACCGTGTTTTCTTGAAAGTTTTGCAAAGAAAATCTACAGTTACAAAATTATTAACTAAGTAGAAACTGATAATCGGTGTAGCACAGTCGTTAGCGTACTCATTTATTGACATGACCTGGTGATGGTTCGAATACCAAGGAGGAAATCCATGTTTTCACACCTGATGATCGTATCAAGTGGGAGATCCCCTCCCGTTTTGAATTAAACAGGATGAGTAAGAAGTCTGCTCTACGGATCCACCGAACTGGTCTAGGACTTCAGGTTTAGACCTTCAGGTTAAATACTAGGATTAAAAAAAGCGTACTACATTTATAAGTTTAAAATAAACCTATTACACTGCAAGAGATAAACGGAATAGTTAACTAATAATCAAATGAAGCAGTGAAAATAGGTCAGGTGTACTTCCCTTGGTTTAAGCCCCTCAGGCACCGGAACACCTAAAACTTTATTATCCACCTAAATAAAACTCTAAAATCAAAATCGATTGGTTTACCCACAAAATCACTGAAAAGCAAATGCTTCAGAAAATTTTTGGGCATGGGAAAAATAAACTAATAAAATAACAGTATTCAAAAAAGATAAAATTAATCCATTTATACATCACATACATCTTATTTTATTTAGACACTGTCTTGACTGTAATATATAAAGAGTCCCTAACATTTTATTTAGGGAAGGGGTAAATTAAATCGGTTAAGTGAGGTGTTTTTATAAGTATTTTATCGAGCTGCTAAATCGAATGAGAAAACTTTCAGGTCGATTCAATCATTCCTGTAGGATAGGGATAGGGGTACACTTTGAAAGCCCTGAGGAGTCTTAAGATGTATCTGATGATAAAAAACATGCATAAGAAAGAAGAATCAAATGATAATATCGATAATGAATGAGAGTAAATGACATTTGAAATAAACTATATTACGTTGCCATTATTAAGAGTATGATGTCTGAGTTTTTTTTACAATAAAACCTCTCATATCTCGATAAGGAATGATTTAATTGATCTGAAAGTTGTCTCATTCAATTTCAGTATAATATATAAAAAGACAGGCAACAACCAATTTCATAACATTTCAAATGTTACGAAATTGTACATGAATGTACAAATTTGGTCTTTTTTCGATCCCTTATTGTACCCGTATTCTATAATACAGCCCACTTTAGTTGGATATGATACGGTTGATACTTAAATTAGCATGACCAGTGCATTGAAGGTGGCCTAAAGTGATGAGGACGTGTTAAAATGTTGGACAATAAACCCGCATTGTTGTTAGTAAATGAGATTTATTCAGTTAGGGCAAGTGTTAGTAGAAACACGAAACTTGAAGAGTACACTATAGTTAGAGGTTGATAGTTATAGACTTGGGGCAGGCTTCTAATCTCCTGATCCAACTTGTTTCCTTACTTAACCAGATAATGCTGCAAACAAGTCTTAACAAATAATACCCCACTCTAATTACTATTACCATTACCCACTTACATTCGCATCTACCAACAAACTTAATATTACCATTTCATTGATTATATTTACTTATTCACATTGTAGGGGGAGAGACGTCGCCTGCCAAGAAAGCTTGACTTAAATTTTCCACTGTAATATAGGAGAGGTTTCCATACCTTGGACAATTCTGTAGATTGGACTGTTGCCCCCAGCACAATTGCAGGGAGAGAGTTATAATTGTTTTCCATGATAGTCAGACTTGTAAGAGCGGAGCCTGATAACTTGCTAACACTACCTTCCCGCCCCTACACCAGCCATCATAATAGTGCTATTGTTATCAGCAATAGCACTATAGTTGATTTTTGTTAAAAGTCCAAGGTAAGAGAACCTTCTCTATTTATAATTATTTATTTGTTTGCTATTTATTTTACGTTATGATTGAGACAATATAAGGTCGTTAAAGAGGGATCAGCCACTATACAGGAACCGAATGACATATACTAAAGAGATAAATTAATGGGCAATCGCAAATCGTACTCATAAATCGTATTTGGGTTTTTTGTTAGGTTTGTACGTGTCGAGTGTGCAGCAGGGATTTATATATTTGCTAAACCTGTGTAAATAGAGGTAGGGCTGCTGGAATGCAGCTTGGGCGCACTGTGTTTTAAACCCCAGGGTAGTGAGATTCCCCGGAACTTTCCTGCACGGATAAATTCCAGGGATGCATGCAGCACACAGAACAAAGCAAAGCTCTCTAAATTTCACTTTTAACTATGTATAATCAAAATGTGAGATGACGCAGGCCACCAAACTTAGCCCCCACATTGATAAAAACAAAAGCAATATCGAACATTCTAACGAATTCTATAAACTTTTACACAAGCTAAATTCGTATCTATAACCCAAGCTTCTATACGAATTCTAGTTTAGCACCATTTATTGCGCTTTAAAGTAAATACATAAACTATAAAATACTTTATATTTGTTTTCTTTATTTTCACCCACAATTCAGCTAACGTCGTTGAGGTTGTCTACACGAGTAGCTGCATCAAATAATAACTAAACCATATAAATTTCTATATAGGAATTCCCATAAATATACACTTTCCAAGAAGTAACTTTTAAAAAAAATTAATTCGTTACAATTAAATTGTTATTACAGTGATAAATGAGTTGCTTTGAGTCAAGAAGTTAAAACAGCTACATTAATGTGGTCAGAGGAATCGCTTACACATTTGGCTATAAATATTTTTCAATATCTTTAAATCGTTTTATTAAATACCTATAGAAATATAATAAATTTGTCTGGTTTCTAGAAAAAGAGATAACAATTGTATATGAAATAGATAAAACAAAAAAATCTATTTCATTCGGTTTCTCTGCTGTACTTTGATACCTTCAGATATTATAGCGAGAGAGAAGAAAAACAATACGAGCCGTTCCACTTCAATATTAGATTTGATTAAAAAAAAAACCAATGATTAGTTTAAAAGTTTGTGATTGCACCCAACCTATAAATTCCCTCTCCTGGTCAGTCATAAATAAAAAATTACTACTATTGATTTGAGCGTACACCTATTGATAAAAGCCTAGTATAAATCTTATTATTAACAATTGACATTCGCAACCGTATATAGATGCCACTTTACCTGTACAGCTGCTCATCACACTGGGTAACCACCCGACCACGGATCCCGTAGAAGATGACTAAAATTAAACCAGGAACCGCCTGAGTGACGTTTAAATCTGCTTGTGTTAGCTAAGGGTTATTTAGCTGAGGGTGACCAGCTAAGGTGTTAGCTGAAACTGCTTGTGTTAGCTAAAGGTTATTTATAGCTTATGGTGACAGGCTAAGGTGTTAGCTGAAGCTGCTTGTGTTTGCTAAGGGTTATTTAGCTGATGTTGACCGGCTAAGGTGTTAGCTGAAGCTGCTTGTGTTAGTTAAAACTAAGCTATCAAATATAAGCTATTGTGAATTAATTATAACAAACACAATGTCGCTTTTTGAGGTTTATACAACTTGGAGTGTATCTCCAAGCTACTCGAAATCTCAGTATTATTATTTTATTCACAAATATGTCAGGTTTTAATTGCTCAGCATTAATTTAGTGTTTAGATATAAAACTTTAAATCAAAGGGGTCCAGGGTTCGATTCCCAGCCGTGGGCGTATTCACTCTCGCTATTTCCTCTTTAATAATAATTTGAATATCAATGTTATTTAACTATTAATTAAAGTTTAACTGTTAAAACTTAACTGATTAGCAGAAAAAAATGCTATATGTTATTCGAAACAAATTCATTCATTTTAAATTGTGCTTATTTTAACCAAAATTATTAAACTAAAATAAAATCATAGCATTTATCGGTCTTTTTAGGTATTTTATATATAATTATTAGTATTAGTTAAGTAAAAATATTAAGAGAATTTTTCATTCCAGCACACATAGTTTTATTTACGTGTGCAGTTCTGACATAATTCATTTGATAACAATATTTTATTTTATAAAGTAAATAGTAAATAATAATAATTTTATTTCAACAAAACTGATAGTATTTAAAATTTCCCAAATAGTCAAATAAAAATCTTTAAATCTTAATTTTTTAATTTTTTACTTCAATTTTTTTAACTTAAACTATGCACATTTTAGCGAATTTTCAAAGAAAATTAAGCTATTGCTATGGCTTCAAAATGTTTGTAAAAAAATTTCCATGAAAATCCGTTTTAGACCATTCTGGATCGATTCCTAAAATTTAACACTTTTTTTATGTATTTATGTACATATGGTATGTTTATATGTATGTATATAATATGTATGTATGTATATATGTATCACTCCAGACGATATCTCTCCTTAGGATGCACTTAAAAATTTCAAACAAATTTTAAAATGTTAATAATATCAAAAGAAAGGATAAGTCCTTGGTAATCCTTTGGTCAGACATTTTGGAGATCATTTAGGGGTCAAATTTTGACAATTTAGGGCCAAAAATAGCATAAATATGAGTTTTTTCCATTTCACCCCTCTCTTAAATGAAAATATGGCAAAAGTATAAATAACAAAAATTAATGTACTATTAAAGAGCTTTCAAACGACATGCATCTTGAAGGGTAAATACTATTTTGACGTTTGAACCCCGTACCCCTGTGTACGGTTTTTTTTTCTATTACCCATGCAAATTCTAAACCAAAATTTTCCTATATTATCATAAGCCAATAATACGTAGATTTCTTTGAAAATTCGCTTATTAAGTCATGGTGCATGACTGGACTTTTTTGTTCATAAAAACGTTACAAAAGGGTTAAACGAACACAAATTAAAAACAATAAATAAATCAACAAAAAAATAAAAATAACTATATATATTATTAAATTAAGTACAGGTTTATAAATTTAATTTTGTTTTAACCTAGAACACAACTATATCAGCTAATTATAATGACTAAACAAATTAAAATTAATCTTAAATAATACATGGCACGAAGGTAAGCCACAGACATTGATAAAAACAATACCTGATAAATATTAATAAGCTGCTATGAGAAACAAATTAATAATTAATTCGCAAATACATAAAGAAGAGTGAAATGATAAAAAAAAAAATAATTAACAGAAAACAACAAAATAGGTTACAGAAAAATAAAGAGCAGAATAAAGCCAATAAAAATATAATAACGTATTAGATCGTTAAAACAAAAAATATTATAATATTAGACAGGAACTAACAATGCAAGAAATTGTTTTTACTTTATATTCACTCCTCCTCTGTCAAAACAATTTTTATTAATTTAAAAATCCACATACAACCTGAGCAAAGTAGTGTGAAATAAAAGATTTAAACTTAACGCGAAGGAAAACTTATTCTAGGACTAGGTGTAAGCAATGTTTTGTCCACATTCATTTATTTAATTGGGGAAAATATAAAGTTGTTGAACGTATATTTATAGAAATATGTATTTCTTGCAGTAACACAGGGATTTAAAAAAAAAATTAAACTATTAAAACTGGATAAATCAAATGAAATATTTAAATTTGATAAGAAAAGAGAACGTTGCTTACTAACATAAGAAATAACGTTACCTCGATCATGATCATATTAATTTAAACAAATTAAATATAAAAATTTAATTATGGCCGCTCCCATTCTTTTCCTAACTAGCTATATAACACTTACAAACTTTATATTGTAAAAAAATAATTTAATATTCTAAGGGGTAGGGGAAGTTCTAAGTGCAGAGATAAAATACCTTATTATTGTTATGCGACGCAACAAAATATGCAATTCCTTCAAAATATACTTCTATATTAAACTCACGTTACTCACGGGATAATAGATTAATAAGTCCACTGAACTTCCCTCCTAATATTCAATCAAAATGATTTTTATCCAATATTCAAACAGTATTAATCGTTACAATTTGATTTTTTTTTTTTTTTTTTTTCAAAAACGTTAAAATAAAAAAAGTACAACCTAATTATAAATAAAACGCAAGAAAAATAAACGTGATAAATTATTCTCAATCACACAAATAAAATATTTGGTCGACATATTTGTCTTGGTGAAAATGAAGAGTATTGTCGGTCAATACTCAACAATAGTGAAATCGGATATTTAATATTGAATGCATATTTCCTAGCAGAGAATTTAAATTTCCGATGTATAAATTTATTGTTATATAACTGAGATTTTTTAAAAAATATATTGAAATGGGATAAATTGAATGGAATGTATTTTGGATATATGTACATACTTATTATTATTAGCGATAAACTGAAATGGTTAACACGTTTATTTGGCGTAAGATGGATAAGATTTGAGTGGATAAAAATTGATGTATTTTTAAAATAGAAAAAGTTAGTTGTTTCAAGAGTTGGTGCAGAGATAGCGGGAGAGTCAAGAATTTGGTTATCATGACGGAGCGGACAAGCTGTTATTAGAAGCCAGTGTTACAAAAGTCAAGTTACCAAGGAGTTTGCTTTATGCACTTACTTTGAGTCTGTCTTGAACTACAGGTGGTTCGGCGTAGGGCACTCCCGTGAACTCGGCCGTGTCCTTACCGTCCTGGGTCTTCCCTTTCTTCCCCCTCACCTTGGCTCCCGAAGACAGAGTCACCTCAGGCTCTCCACCGCACTCTTCGGTAGATTCTTGAGGACACTCTCCTTCCACCTCATCTACCACGGCTGGCTCTAAAGTCTCCTCCGTCTCTATGGTGACTTCTTCTTCAACGACTTCTTCCTCTTTCTTCTGCACCTTCTTGTTCTTCTTGGACTCTTCTTTGACTGGCGCCTCTACTTTCTTGGACTTCTTCTTGGACGGTTCTTCTTGCTTGACAGGTTCCGTCTGGACGGGTCTTTTCTCATTCTTCTTGGACTTTTCATTCTTTTGTTTGTCGTACTGTTTACCTTCCTTTCCGTCCTGTTGCCGAGGAGGTTGTTGGGTCTCTTCTCGCTTATTCCTCTTCTTGTCCTTCTCTACTTGCTTGGTATCTCCTTGGCGTTTCTTCTCTTCTTTCTTCCCCCGTTCTTCCTTCCTGCCCTGCTTGTTCTTGCCTTCTCTGTTGTCTTTCTTACCCTCCCAAGACTCGGCCCTCTGGTTTTCTTTGCCCTCCCTGTTCTTCTTGTCTTTGCCGGAGCCGGCGGAGACGAAGACCACGCAGGCCAACGCAACGAGTAGTACGAACGCGACCCTCATGTCTGACTGAAGACGGTAGCTAGACGACGCTTGGTAACCCCGAGCCCTGGACGCGCTATTATCGTATTTGCGGCCCCCGGAGGTGGGGGTGTCACCCTCCCCCTCCTCCGACACCTCTGCTTGGGATAACGAGCCGGACACCCCCTCATGGTCACATCTCGTCTCTTATCTGTTATCACACAAAGAAATCTTTACTTGGTATTTTTTTCCACCAACCCGATCCCACCACGTAAAACTAAAATTTAAAAATACAATTTTTTAAATCTTATTTTAATTTTATAATTAACCAACTAAACAAGACCACGTAAACTCCAAAATCAAAACAAACAAAAACAGTCTCTCTCTTTTTTTTTTATCTTGAAAAGGTGCTCTCGACAAACATACAATAGAAAACACTCGAACCTACTTATGTGAATTATTTAATTTTAACTGAAGCATTACATAGAGGAATTCGACGAATTACGTCAATATATTACTCATGAATTTGCGTAAATGAACTCTTCACTTTTTTCTTGTGCGCAATACAAGCCTGTGGTGCCACTTTTCTTATGCACTTAAAACTTGTTATCCCATGTAATTATATATGAAATCAATGCAAAATTAAATTATATCAATGATAAAAATACACTAGAATTTCAAAAAGTTGGTCTGACGAACTCGGACAAAATTTTGTACTGTGTATAGGGATACTGAATCTAAATAAATTTAAATTTATTATTAATTTCTTACAATAATAATAATGTGACCCCGTCAATTTCCAGGTGCTGCTAGACACCTTTAAGGTCTACGTATATTCTATTTATTAAAGGCGTGACCTTAAATTTCTTGCTAAACTGGCTTTTAGAGTCAGGCATTACTGCCTAGTTTAATATTATTAAGCATTGCACTTTAGTTTTTTTTTCAAATGTGAATAAAACCGGCATATAATAGAAAAAAAGATTTTTGGACGGGTTAATGAAATGTTTGAGACCAGATTACTTCAAGTTATAAAAGCTACAACAGCTGATCTAATGGGTTTGTTTACCGGAAGCCTAGTCCGTTGCCGAGTTATCTCTAATTAGTCCCTAGTTGTATTCTACGAAGTTTCAATATTTGGCCTCTTTCTTTTTACATTTTTAACTGCTTTGTTATCGCTTGGTTGAATTCCCTCGTGAAATTTCATTTTCACATTTCGTTTTTTCAAACGTTGGAATTTTCCTCGAAATAAACTTCATTCCGATATTAAATTTAATGTTTTAAAGCATTAAATATAATTTTTATTACGCTATGTTTATTAAATAAAATTAAACTGTTAATAATTTTACGCTAGATAAAACTGGACAAGTTAACAGTAAAAGAAAAATTGAATGTTTAATTTAACAACTGCTCAACATCGTTTAAATGTTCACTTATAATTTTTAACCAGCCATTTTGTACGGGCTTAAAAATTCGGTCAAAGCTACTTTCTTATATACACATCACGCATTGGTTCACATGCACATTATATAAGATTACACGGAAAACTTGACCCTTTCCGGAAAATTCATTTATTCATGGTTTCATCGCAATTGAAATTTATGATATTCCGGAAAAGTCATATTTTCATGATTTCATTGGTATTGAAATTTATGATATTCCGGAAAAGTCATTTATTCGTGGTTTCATCGGTATTGAAATTTATGATATTCCGGAAAAGTCATATTTTCATGATTTCATCGCTATTGAAATTTATAATATTCCGGAAAATTCATTCATTCATGGTTTCATCGGTATTGAAATTTATGATATTCCGGAAAAGTCATTTATTCGTGGTTTCATCGGTATTGAAATTTATGATATTCCGGAAAAGTCATATTTTCATGATTTCATCGGTATTGAAATTTATGATATTCCGGAAAAGTCATATTTTCATGATTTCATCGCTATTGAAATTTATAATATTCCGGAAAATTCATTCATTCATGGTTTCATCGGTATTGAAATTTATGATATTCCGGAAAAGTCATTTATTCATGATTTCATCGCTATTGAAATTTATAATATTCCGGAAAATTCATTCATTCATGGTTTCATCGGTATTGAAATTTATGATATTCCGGAAAAGTCATTTATTTATGATTTCATCGCTATTGAAATTTATAATATTCCGGAAAATTCATTCATTCATGGTTTCATCGGTATTGAAATTTATAATATGTTTAATCAAAATCATTTGATTCGTTTCAGTATTTTTATCTAAGAGATTTATCTACGTCTTAATCTAAAGGAAATTTCCAAAATGAATTATTTTCGGGAATCTCTCTATATATAGTAATTATACGACAAAGTAATCATAAGTAAGTAAGTATGTTCAGTACTTATTAGAACTGAACAATTGACTTTATTAGAATGTATATAAATGTAAAGATTTATGCATGAATGTGTGTGTAAATCTAGATCTTCTGGAGAAGACTGCTTCAGATTTTTTATAAATCTCAACGTTCAAAACGTTGAGATTTATAAAAAATCTGAATATAAAATAAAAGATCTTTTGAACCCATTACAGGGATCTCGACGTTTTGAACCATTACAGGAATAAATCTCAAGGGAGTTGCTGATGAAATTAATTTACTCCCTCAAAAATGATCCCTGAAATGGGTTCCTTTCGAAACGTCGGAATTCACAAAATCTCCTCTGGAAGATCTAAATTTATTAGACTCGTCTGAAATCTACACTAAAGACCTGTAAGAATCTACCTTAGACCCAAGGGCGGATCTCCAAGTTAATCGTACGTTTAAATGAAGATCTCAATATTTTCCGGTAGCCTACACATTAAGATAATTTTTTTTATATAAACTTTAAACTACTTATTGTAAAAAATGTTTATCCACAATTTGAGGCAGCCTACAGCATTTTGTTTATTTTTTTGTGACTAATATTAAGAAAAGGATACGTTATTCAAACTCTCTCAATGATAGTGATCAAAGAATCAGTGATCACAGACGCCTGAAGTCAAGAAAATCATTTTTCACAGTACCGCCAGCAAAAAAGTCTCACAAACAGTTATGATAAGTTTAAGTCATTATAGAGTCATTTTTTACAATTAAACTTATTAGTTTACTTTTGTTTCCGAGATTACCGAAGGTAATAGAAGAATTGTGACTATTCTGAAAATAGTTATTTATGTAACTAGGCAGCAAAATGGAATTTTACTGACGAGTGATTAGATTAGCCTCCGAGCCGAAGGCGAGGACAGGCTATGATAATTAACTGCCGAGGCGAAGCCGAGGCAGGTAATTTACCTATTTGACTGCCGAGGCGAAGCCGAGGCAGGCAATGAATAAACGAGGCAGAAATGTTTCTTTGCTGCCTTGTTGCATACAATATTTTATCTACTTGCGGCAGAAAAATGAAGCTGCTAAAATGTTATCTTTATTAATATAACATAATTAATAACTATGTCTCATATTAATAAAGATAATAACATATGTAATAACTAAAATTAATGTTCAAATAAGAAACTTGGGAATAATAACCATAAGTGAAAAGCCAAGTCAATCTATAAGAACAAAATACAAAACACACAACTTCTGAATGAATAATGCACGCAATATAAAATATTTATTTATATTTTTACTAAAAAATTAATAAAAGTGTTAAAGATATCTTCTATTGCTTAAAAGAAAAGAAGTAACTATACATCAAGAAAAGTAGCTAGTCTAATCTAGAATGATTTCAATAATAAAAATAATATGGATGTTCAATGTTTACATGACGCTACAGTATAGTCAGTGACTCTACTATTTTTTTTAATTAAAGATCTACTAATCATTGAACTTATTTAACAGGATTAACAAATATAAACAAATGATTTTATTATTAAAACGTTTATTTATTCAATATTACTTATTTAACTATAATATATAATGTTATAAGATAGAGATAATAGTATAAACTGTTCTAGCCAAAATTAGAGGTTATGTCGCGCAGTGGTAAACACTGTTACTTTCTCTGCCTAGGCAGGGAAATATTTCCCTGCCTAGGCAGAGAAAGTATTTTCCTGACTGTTTTGACTACTTTCCTGCCTGTTTTTAATATTTTAATGACAAATCAGGGAAATAGTACTTTCCAGCCTAAAAACAGTTAAGTAATGTTTAATTTTGCTGCCGCGAGTAGATAAATAATTTTATCTATACGATTGATGCAAAATATAAACATTTTATCTCTGTTTAGATGCGTAGAAAGTGATTCTTTTCGTAGTTGTATTCAATGCACATTGCACATGCACATGCATGGTTCATAGTTCTTCTTTATTTCCGCACTGGTGCGATAAGGTGAAGAATTCTTCACCTTATCGCACGATAAGCGTGTTTGATGTTTACATTTAACAAAACTAATTTGATGTTTTTTAATTAAAGTAACTTTTTTTCTGTATTTATTATTAAAATCTAACTATCTTAGATAAAGTACGCAATGCGTGCGAAAACTGCATTTTGCTTTGCTCGTGTGGTTTTACTATAGGTACCCTCGCTGTCGCTTGGGTGCAAATTCCACACTCGCGCATGCAAAATGCTACTTTCCGCACTAGACGCTTAATGAACTATTTCTTAAGGCTCTAAATTCCAAATTTTATAATCCAAAATGTGTTTTAGACATCAAGGAACATATTTGATCTTGTGTCTGTCTGTCCGTCAATTTTTTGCCCATTTTTTTAACGTCCATATTTTGAAAAGCATTTGTTTAGTTTCGATCAAGTTTAGGCGGTGTGCTAAAGTTAGCCTACAGATGGTATTAATTTTTTTCTATCTTGTTGCTCTTTGATTATTCAGTCATGTGATCATTCGTTCTATTAGGAATTAAGATGCGAGAAAGCAATGTGACACACTAAATTGTGCCATATAATATATTAGCCATCACCAGAATCGAGGTGGTTTATAATCACGTTGTTTGCAAGAAATTAGTGTTTTTCATAAGCAACCCGAGTTTGAATAGATTAAAAATATTTCCTTTCACGAAAACTTAAGGTCGAGGAAAACATAGGAGTGTAATGAAATAAAATTAGATGAATTATCTGTGAACAAGGCTCGATATAGAACAGCTAGAAATAGATGAGATAAAACCTTGTTTGAATTTCAAGATATGACAATCCTTGGCTTTACTATTTCGTTGAATTTTTTTAAATCTGTCATAGATTAGGATTGTCACAATGCCTCCCACTACGCGACTGACATGTTACTATTATTTTAAAGAAGTAATTTTAATCAATATTGGTTTCCATGATTGCTATATATTTACTTCAGTCCAGAAACTATAAATAAAAATGTAAATATTCAAATAAACATAATAGTTCAGGAGATAGCGTGCAAACAAATGTCCGACAAACATAAAGCTAGAATTTTGTGTACAAGTTAATCTTTTAGTGCCTTTTAAGAATATGTGGCCGGCTAAGTTCGTCTGTGGGACATAGCTTGGCAATATGCATTTGAAAAAACAAAAGGTTAGTTATTCAAATATCATTCAACAACAAAGTGGTCACCAATCAAGAGACAAACTAACATCAACTTGATTTTCGGTTTACTAATTAATTTTGTACTCAAGATCATGAAAATCACATGGTCCACCAAAAAGGGCTGGCCCCTCTCCACTGGTTTGTTTTTTTCAAATGCCTATATTGCCAAGCTATGTCCCGCAGACGAACTTGGCAACCACATATTCTTAAAAGGCACTAAAAGATTAATTTGTACACAAAATTTTAGCTTCATCTTAGTCAAACACCTTTTTCACACGCTATCTCCTGGGCTAATAAAAATATATTGTATATTTTGTGTGAAAATTACACTTGTATTTTTTATAACTCTAAATTTAGGGACACAACCTAAAAACTTGAGCCAATTTCGATAAAATTCGACAAACTTGTTCAGAAACTCCATACACCAATGCGAAATTGATCAATTAATTTAGGCTCCTAATTTTGGGATTTTGGGCGCTAGCCCCCAAAAACTCTGACAAAAATTACTCCTTGAAAAAGGTCCCGACAAGTTATACAATATGTATTTTGATGATCACTCTTTTTTGTAAGTTAATGATGTAATTTTTTGTTTGTTTTTTCACTAATCCTATAAAATTATATACATACATTAGTTTAAAATATTTTTGTGTTCCGTTGTTAAAAAAGAGTTGTATCGTAGTTACATATACCTAATATTTAATTAATTAATGTCTGAATATTGAACATATTATATAAATGGACTTTGAATTTTAAACTGTATTTCTGTAAATAATCATTTTTTTTTTTATTTTATGTCAGAGTATGTACTACAAATAGTCAAGATTAAACATAAGAAAATCAAATGCTTTCACACTTAAATATTGATATGCGGTTATTTGAAAGAAAACGAATGTAAATTCGTAATTTCTCCGTCATTTAGTGTGCTGCAGGTCTATAGTAAGGTTTGACGATAAACTAATCTGGACTACCTCTGATGAAAAGTTATGAACAGTAAGAACAGAACTTGATGAATCAGTAAGTTGATTGGAATAAAGGGGAACGAAGCGAATTGTTTGATATTGATGAATTCATTTTTGTATAGATCCAAGTTAAAGGGGGGAAATGAAACTAAGATAAGGAAACCAACGAAGGAAATATATTTGAGAGATGATTCTAGGGTAAGACTGGGTCAGAGCTGACTGTTGTAACGTTAATTCGGCGAGGTAGCCGTGCCGCTCCCGTATTCAAACAATGAGCTGAAATTAATTTAATGTGGGAGCTCTGTTTCGAGACAAAGAGCGCGCTTTTCACCGATTTTCCTCCCTCTGAATTTTAATTAACTTTGACATTAACCGGCAAGGATTTCACTAAAAGCAACGGAAAACTATTTTCCACTCAACTGTAATTTTCTCAACTTATAATTAGATAGAATTAGAAATAAAAAATCTCTTTGTGTTGAGAAAATGATAAAGCATTTTTCTTATTTTTTTTTTTTAATAAATAAGGAAATACATTTTTTCAATTTTCATTGTAAAAATGTATCTGAGTCTCAGAATGAAATTTTGTCTCGGGGTTATTCGAGTAGTAAAACACTAAACGTTATAAATAAAACTACAAAATATATAATGCATCAAAGATACATAGATATGACTAAAAACATCGTACATGTAATGAGGTACGCTTCCGTGAATCGAGTCGTCAACAACTAACAACAATCATTTGATATCCTAGGTTTTCTGGTAAAGACTAAATATTTTCATGTCCAGCGTCTAAAGGTGGGTTCACAGCTATAGCGGATCCGGGCGCGTATTCGGCTATATAGTTAACAATATATTATTGAATTATTCAAGTATTCGCTGGTTTCCACAGTTCAGTCAGGTGTCATGTTATAAACAAAACAAAGCCGATTCATCTGTTTATCTACTGTTTTGAAGGGATAATTTCCGCTGTTGAACTTTTTATACAGTTCAATTTACGCTGTTGTTCCATGCATTAAACATCATTTCAAGGCAAGTAAATGCATTGACAGAATTAAGTTTAAGTTATGATTTTTCACTGATTTCTTTGATTCTTTTGATTGATATCTTTAGAAGACATTTAAAGCACTCGCTTTTCTTGTAATTCGAAGGGTTATCCCATTCAAATTAACTTAAAAATAACTCAAAAATATCGCAACGATTCTCTCCCTTAGAGTTATCACTGTAGTAGAAAAATATATTTAAAAATAATATTTTTTATATTTTGAAAGGAATTATTAAAATAAAATAATTACTTTTTAAATTAAAAGAATGGGTTTTATTATATAAACATAATCATAAAAAATTAGAAGAGTACTTGAGTTAAGGTTTCAATCAGGATTAATGTGGCTCCGAAAAAAAATTGGTTTGGAACCAACTTTCTGCGGAGCCACTGAAAGAAAGCCATAGATGAATCCGTATACGCTGAGCTTAACTAGCTGTGAACCCACCTTAACTAACTCTCACCTGCAGGGGTTTAAGCAAAGAGATGACGTGGAAACAAATTGGTACTGATAATTTTGCCGAATAACAAGCAAATTTTATATTCTGAATGCCTTGTTTCCATGGATTATTCTCATGCGAGTTGTTCGGTAAGCGCCGTTAGCATTCGTTAATGCCTTGGTTATAACGAGTAACGAGTACGTTTTGTGGTCTCTATGTTAATTTTTGTTGTCTAGTTTCTATTTACTGAGCAGGCAGTGTCGTCCACGGATGGGACTGACAGGGGATGGAAGTAAGGAGCTCTATGAATCTATGTACTCCCCAAGCAGTCTGACACAGAATGTGTTTCTATATATAAAGCCACATTATAGGTGTAGTTAATTAAATAATTGTTGAACAGTGACACGTGTCGCTTGCCTTGTGCACCTCAACTCGACCTCCAACTCATTGTCACTTATATTAAATAATAAACAGAAATTGTGATACTTCACACCATCCCTTCCCTACGGTCTATTAAGCATTTAAATATAACACTAAATTACATCATGCATAAATATATGTGATAAATGACTATCAGATCGACTTCATCACTAAATAACCTGCAACTTGATCAATAAATAAAACTTTTTCGATGATCACTTGCCTTATACACTTGCTTTATCACTAAAAGAAGAGAGAAGTAAAGTTAAAGATGTTTCAAGAGGTTTTTAAACGATTTCCATCTCAGGTTTGCGCCCTCGTTCCATTATGAGGAAGTTGCGCCCGATATTTTAATTACTTTCTATGATGATATAAACAAATTAAATTATCGCTCATTTAATTAGAGGGGATGGAAACGAGAGGATAATTAAAGAAGAACACGGGAAACATAATTCTAAAAAAATAAATTTGTGAAGAGGTTTTAATGGAATAAAACTTAAAGTCGTTGAAAGGGTTTCAATTTAAACAGCTTCTCTGTGGAATCCTGGGTCTTTGTCTAGACTCCGCACGTAATAAACCATAAAAATAAAACTTAAGTAATCAGAAACAACGTTCATTCTAGAATACTTCGACGATACATGTTAATATTAAAACATTATATTAAGATTAAAAGTAAATTAAAATTTGAAACACCTCGTCTGTATTCATTAAACTTGCAATATTGCAAAACATTATAAATATCTTAACAGTGCCTCGAGGAATACACACAGAATCCATATGGTAAACAATCTGACGCTCGACTCTAATTATAATAATCTTTTCAATATACATACTTTACTCTCTTTGCTACTCTTTTATATTTAAATCTACTGCTCTTTGTTTAATTTTTCTTATTATTAAACTTGTATCATCGGCGGAAAATCTTTCTTCCTTTAACTACCTAACTAACTAACTTCCTTCGTTAACTATTTTCGCTTGACTATAGGGAACTCGGCTTACGGAATCGTTTTTGAGGGAAAGAAATGTCTTGACGATACTTACTCTATATGGCACTACAGGTCTGGATTGCTCTTCGCCTCTCGATTTAATGCTTTCCATCTTTCTCTATGTCGTGCCATCTGTCTCCAACCTTGGGCTCCTAGAAATACTTAGGTCCTTTTCCTCTTAGTCTTTTCATCTCTACTCCTTAGGCTGTCAATCCTTTTTCCAACTAGGCTTTTTCTTCGATTTCCTGATCACTGCTACTCCATCATCCATTCATGCGGTATGTCCAGCCAATCTAATCCTTCCTACCTTCACTAATCTCACTATACCTTCACTACATCTCCCGTTCCTTCTGATTCTTCAGATATTGTCCTCGAACTCCAATAAATCCTTCTTATTATTCTTCTCTCGAAAACCCTGAGTGTGTCTCTGGATGACAAGGTCCACGTCTCTGAGGCTTAGGAAAGGCACATTTCAACCCCCCCCCCCCCCCCACCATATGCGTATATCATACATAGCTACATATATAATTGTATAAGAAAGAGTGTAATAGATACAGAATTAAAATTAAATGTATTACACTTATACGTATCATAATTTCTACTGATGACATTTTTTTTTTTTTTTAAATTCTATTCACAAAATAATTTTAATAAGTATTTCATTAATTTCTAATCCAATCAAAATTTTTATCAAAATGTACATATCACGCATGCCTCATATTAAGATATAATATAACACGAAAAACTTATTTTTTATTACTGCTCACAATTAGAAAGAAACTTTTTTTCTCTAAATACGAGTAGGTACTTAAGTTTTTGGCGGCCCGTTCGACATATCCATATATTTGGTAATAAAGCCTAAATATAATGGATAGTAAATATAGGCAGAGTTTATAGGCAGTATTTGAGATACTTTATTTGACACAGAATAACATTCAACATGTAAGAAAACGCTTTTATAAAGTTAATTATAGTTATTATAGTTTCACATTCCGTCAAAAACAATTGATGGCGAAATAAAATTTCTCCAACATCTTGTTTTCTGTGTTTACTTCAGCACAAGATATATGAAGGATCTTATATTTTAAAAATTTAAGTCTTCCAAGGTAATATTTTTATTAAATCTTCTGGTGATATCTTCAAATATTTATTCTTTTCTACTCTTATTTTCAGGCCGTCCTTTCTTCCCTTCTTCTACAATAATTTTAATGGCTTAATACATTCATATTCCTGCAATATAAAAAATATTTTATCAATGCAGTGTTTTTAGAGGGGCCCCAAATGTGAAGCTACAAGCAAGTGTTGTCTTGGTAAATTTATGAGAGCTAAAATTAACATCGTCTCTTTTGGGAGCAATTTCCTAGGTTATTTGAAAATCTCTTAACAAACCTTTTTTAAAGCGGTCTTCATAACGCAGTGAGATATACCTATTACTGGAACCAGGCCTGGCCTTCGTTATTTAGTTTTTCTTCAACTTGATCTGCCAATTCATTCTCTTCTATCCCAATGTTGTTATGTCCTGGAGATATTAGATAGACAGCATTCATGCTTGCCAGACCATGAAGAAATCTCTTAAAATCTGTCACTATTTTAGAATTGCATCTCGGAATAGCTAAAAGACTTTATAGCCACCTAACTATCCGAGCAGATGTAAATTTGATAGCTCTCAGGATATTACGTACTACAGACATGAGAAAGAGAAAAGAAATATAATAATATACTCCTACTTACAGCGCATTAGACGTTAATGCAATGCTAATATGACTTGTGGGTTTAGTTAGAATGCCGTCTAGGTAAATGAACGTGTAACTTATGTAAGTATATTTACTAAGCTATAATTGAAGTTTGAAGTAAACAATGCAACCCCAAAATGTTGATAAAATATTCACTTCATGATTATTAGTCTTAGTAAACGAGGAAGATTACCATGATATTAATTACAATTGAAAAAAGTTAAGGAGTTCTTGGCATACATACGTTTCTTTGTAGTTTTTTTTTACTCTATTAGTCTATCAATGTTTTCACTAACTATTTAGATCTTCTATTTCTTTGCCGCTCCCATTATTTTCCTAATTAGTTCACCGAAGTGTATTTTAACATGGTGAACAAACATTGACGAAATAAATAGTTTTCCACTATGAAAACGCTCAGTTCAATATTAATAACTAAACAAAAATAAGTTACTCGGGATAAATCTTAAAGAATCTACAGATAAAGTTAAATATGAGGATAAGCAATTTTATGTAATTTGTACGAGTAAGAACATTGGGAATATTACAAATCGAACCCAAGGGTTTACGACTTCGACGTAAGGTACAAGTTCGTATCTTGTGCTTCAACGCCGTACTTTTTGAGGCAAGATGGTTTTGTTGCCGCCCAATTTTCTTTTTCAATTTATGAAAAGGCCCCCTCACTTTGGTGGCCGCCTGTCCCTCCAGTGCGTAGCTCCGTGGGCTGTTTATTTGTTTTGCTAAAGCATGGTGTAGAAACTCGCGCATTTCTTTATAGGCTTCTAATGAAAGTCATTAGAGATTAAACTATGTTTGTTTTAATAGCTACAAAAAAACAAATTATATTTTATAAAAAGGGTTATTTTTCCTTACAACTTCTAGGGACCGATTCTGAAACTTTTTTTTTTTAAAGAAAAATTTGTATGTCTCAACCATCAAGACAGAAATCCGTATCAGACATCAGGGAACATTTTTGGCTCCGAGTCTGTCTGTCGCTCAATGTTTGCGAACCAACACCATATAAGTTGTTGGTACCATATAAGTTATAACATCCTGGCACAAACCACTTACTACCACAATTCCCGCAAGATCGTAAGAGTGGATATTTTTTATACGAGTAAGCATTAAAAAAAATCCGATTAATTGCAAAATTAAAAGGTCGAACGTTTTTAGACTGTAGAAAGGAAAAATTAAAAAAGGCGTCATTGAAAATCGGAAGAAAACATTTGGTCGGATACGATAGATTTACTGTTTCTAATAAACCTATTCACGTATAAACTTCGTGATGAAGTGATCCGAGTTGGAAACTTTAACTTATTTATTGATGATACTTTATAGTATAGGATATCTCATAAGTGTATCACACTTCTAGATTAAAGGTATTATGTTAATTTAAATCAAATTATAATTATTCTTAACTACGGGACAGTGAAAAATACACTCCAGCGCCGGGATTCAATAATACATCAAATTTCAGGCGTTAGCCTTAAGCACCTTTAAATTTCTCTAGACTCTAGGGTATGCTGCACTGTGGCCAGTTTAGTAGCAGAGCTAAGAGGATTGAGAGAATTTCTTCTTCCTATCCACATGAGTCTAGTCCCAACCCTGTTTCCTAGATCCTACATTTTATCCAGAGCTTCTTCTATTCCCTCTTACAGCTCATCTACACATTTCGATAAAAAATTTTTAACGCCACTATTACAACAGTTCACATTAATTGTAAGATTGTGAGATTTTCTAACAAAAACTTATTAACCTCACTAAAGGATCCTTTAGAGACTCTACCAAATAACACTACGCTAACCTACTCTATCATTTTTTGTACTGAAAATAATGCTAGTGCACTCTACCAATGGTAACCAGGCTTAGGAATATTATCCTCTTCATTACTTGTAACAGTTTGAAATTTGGGTCAATTTTCTACTAACAATATATTTTTTTCCTATTTTGAGTTTCTTTATAGGTTTAATTTCTCAACCCGATAATAAAAAAAAATCATTCAGGTTGGTTTTTTTGAGTTGTGTGCTGAGATATGCCCTGCTGGATTTGTCCCAGGCAGAGGCTCTCGGAACGGCAGCGTGGCGGCCGGCGGCTTCGTCCGTGAATCCTCTAATATAGTAATTTCTCAGTTTTGCATTTTTGTTGATCAAATTCAGAAGTTTAAGGCAGATGTAGCAGGAGGACTCCGCAATTCATTTTTTCATTAAGAAACTTATCCGTTCATGTAGAACTTCTCCCAAACCCTTCATGTGAAGATAAGCTTTTTTCCCTTTTGGCCGCACATGGTCGCACTCTTTCTTTTTTTTATAGTTTGTTTCCTTGTTTGGATTTTCACTAGCGGTAGGGGTTATTCTCCTTCTTTTTAGGGTAGTTGCTCCAGGGCCGAATTCACCGAAATATCAAACCATCAGCACCTATTTCTTTTTTACAACCTAAAATATCTAATAATATACATATAATATACATTTATTTCATACAGCCAATTTTATGTAATGTAATTTGGTGAGGTTGGTTCTTCTCCCGAGTAAATAAAAGAACCTGGCACTCTGAAAATATAGTTAATTTTTTAGTGTTAATTATTTAATTAATTGGCAATACAAAACCCACCTGTAACTGCCAACTGAGTTGGGCATATTTAACAATTAATGTGCTTGTCACAACTATTATTATTTAAAATTGTTGAAATGATCAAAAATTATTTATCAGTGACAGATTTATTTATTGTATAGTTGTATCTTCATTGAATGGTCAATATTTTCTTAACAATGGCGTTTGTTGATATTATACATATTATGTGTTTAGCTAAACTCTTTATTTCTAATAAAAATTAAAATATAGCTTGCGAGCATACCGAAGGTAATGGAAACTATTTGATTTTGATATTGTCAAATTCAATAAATCCGAAAGCCCAAATTCAATTTTAGCCATAAGGGTACATTTTTGGTCTCGTGTCGGTCTATCTGTCGTTCAATTTTTCCGAACCAACATATCTTAAAAACTACTAGTCTGATTTTAATTTGGGGTCTTTATGACGTCATTAACCCCTCCTGATGAGTCAGCAAAGATTTTAAAAAATACAAAAAATCAAATGAGGTATCTCTTCTTATGTTTTTTGGGGTCCTAAATCAAAAAAATGAGTTACAATAGCGATTCGAATAATAATTGAATTATAATAACAATAGTAATAGTAATAATTTCTTGGGGATTTATTGTGAGCACGATAACTTTGGAACACATTAACGTATCAAAATGAAACTTGCACCGAAAAATCAAGCTCGTTGATCCCTATTGAAAATGGGATCATTATGACGTCATTAACCCCTCCTGATGAGTCAGCAAAGATTTAAAATAATCCTACCACGGGTTTCCGCAAGCCGAGCGAATTTCCATTGGAAATTTGTAGTTCAATGCCGTATAGTTTAAACTTCCTTCATAAGGACAACAACTTCCTTACTACTACAATTGTGTTCAACTAAGCAATATTCTAAAAACCCTAATCCATTAAAATATTTCTTTTAAATTTTCTTAACTTAAAAATAACCCACTCTGTGGTAGTAGTTATGAAGGAACTACACAACTTTGAACTGCAAATTCCCAATGGAAATTCGCTCGGCTTTCGGAAACCCGCGGTAGGATTTTATGTTTTCTTCTGAGTACGTTAAAGGATTGTTATGGCCTAGGAGTCGGACCGGAGTCATTATGGTTTGAGAGCTATCCTGCGGAAGAAGATGTAAGGAGTCGAGAGAAGACCGTGGTTATAACGGGAGACCACGATGAGGTGGGAGGAAAAGATCATTGGCCTTGGGACTGCGCCACTGTGCCAACGCCAACCGAGATCGTTCAGTCAGGGTCCGGACCGTGTACAGTCATGAACCCGCTCGTACTCTGCGCCTTGTTCTTCACCCTACTCGCTGCCTACGTGAACAGCGATGAACAGGCCGAGAAAGAATCCCGTGAGCTGGAAGTCGAACCGCCTCGTATCCAGCTCGGTTCAGGAGCCAAGTTGATGGGTAAGTACACGAGGACAAGGGACAGACGTCGCAGGGTCGCCGAGTTCTGGGGTATCCCCTACTCCATGCCTCCAGTCGGACAACGACGATTCACGGTAAATCAATAACAATTATTTGATAAGGAGGGTGATAAAAAAAGAAAAAAGAATACTTTTCCTATATACCTTCGGAGAAGGTGAGGAAAAGTAAAAAAACCTCTCTTCAATGATACCTAATAACTGCTACGAAATGCATTTCTATCTAAATGTTCGGTTCCAACTTGCTTATCTAAATAAGACATGATTAATTGTCGCCGTTTGCACTGAATTACGGGAGGGAAGGGTCTGTCCAAACAATTAACTCGCTACTTTAGTTAGAAAATTAGTTTCGCTGTTTGTCGTTTATATTTACTCTAAAATAAAATACATAGGTACTTCATCTATCTATCTGCTATAGTAAATTATTGTGTAATACTGCTATAAAGTTTAATATTCAGGGGTTTGATTGTTTAACAGGTGAGTGAGTTTGTTTCCAGCATCGCTTTAGTTGTACAGAGTTATAGACCCAAAGCTAGGTATTATTGTTTACATTCGGTTTAATTTAGTTATTTACTACATCATATCCGTGGCATGTACTGAGATAATGTATTATGATGGCTCAAAAATTCTTTGGCTTAAAAAAAGCTTTAACTACTGGACCGATTTCAATGAAATTTGGCATACATGTTCAGACAAATTTTACCCTGAGTTGAGATAAAGAAATTAATTTTAATCATAAAATTAGGGGCGCTACCGCTTAAACTTAACAATAACATAAAAATTGCACTCCTTTTAAATACGAATGTATCCATATCATTTTACGTAGGCTCCGCGATTGGTCTCATGATGTTCCGATAGTGACTACGTCATGATGGATTTAGGTTTCGACCTTTCGCACCCAGTGTTGATTGCATATAAAGGGGAGTTCATCTGGAGAAGTGACATCTTCTGCCACCCAACGAAAGTTCGGCACCTAAACCATTCTTGTCTCGGTCGCCAAAGGGACACATAAAACTTACTGTTCCATACATACTGTTTCCATATGTAATTTTACTGGGAAAAATCTAGTTTCTGAGATATTGATGAAAATAAAAATATAAAATATAAACAACCACCAGTTGAATAAATGTATGAAATTAGAATTTATGGAATTTAAATTCAGTATCACTTGGTTCGAGTTTTTCGGACCAATTTTTTAAGGGATTATTATGGGTTTACTGACAATTAATACCGATATTTATTAAAGATCAAATATATTATAAGATTGGGAAATAATTCACCAGAGTTTTTTTAGAGTAAGACTGTAAGATAAAAATAATTTACTCCTTCGACGAAATCGTATAAAACAAATTCGGTTGGTGGTTGGTACATTGCTTTCATTGGGCGAATAAATTAAATTCCATAGCCGGCATAATACTGCAATTGATTAGCATGACATGAAACAATAACCCAAACACTCCCACAAATAAAAGTGAGATTTACAGAAAGAGGAAGTTTATCGATATCCCTTCATACATCCGATGCGTTTTAAAAATCTAAAATTTGAATAAGATAAAAACTACGATAATCAATTCTGCAACTCCAACACGTCTTCATAATTACATTTACACTCGGAAATGAATTCATTTACTTGCGGAAAAACAACTGATATAAGTGAATTTAGAATATAATTTATTTAGAATATAAGTGAACTGAATAAAGTTGAATTTGCAACAGTAAATTGTTGGGAGTACATAGGGAGTGGAGAACACCGCTTCATTACTGACCCATATTAAATAAACTTGTTATTTTATCTTTATTCACTTTCCTAAAGGAGAATTGTTGTTATTTCTCCAAGTTTACAGTTAAATTACTCTGTAGAGTTAAATCACTTAACATTTAGTTTTCCTTTTTTTATTCTAATAAATTAAAAGGTATGCTTGTGTTTTTATAGATCGGGTTTAGAGATATGCACTTCTAGATTATTAGTTTGTTTTCATGGGAAGATTTGCACAATAGTATAAAAAAAAGGTGAACGTGAAATCTAGTCTGACTGGTTTCTAGCAGTCATCCTTGGACATTCACTTCATTATTTTAACATCAAAACAAACAATATAATATAATTCTATTATTATTTGAAAATAACTTTATTACAATGGTTCAAGAGAAAACTACTTTACTAAAGTGATGAAAATCGATGTATTATATTATATACATATTAGCTATGGTGGATCTTCGAGACAATAAAAACTTGGATATTAATCTTGGTGTTATATTCCTCAGCTAATGTTTAATTTATTGTTAATTATAATGAACCTGTTAGGTGTGGGAATATGTAGGTTTCAAGAGATAATAGTGATTTAGTGTTGAAAGTTGACTATACTTACAGAGGTTAGTAAAGTCAGTGGGCCATTGCACCGCTACTCGTCCACTTATCTTAACCTAAATCAGTTTAATACGGGGTTACTTGCTGCACTGAGAGCAGGTTCAAGAGAAAGGAAGTGACCTAACTGGATCCCTCAATTTCCTCCTTCGTTTTTTCTATAATATTGGCCTTTCTGAAAGAATGGCATAGTTTAGGAAAAATCTTTGACGACTCAACTATAAGCTACACACTTTCTTAAAATTTCATTTCTAACAATCTTACAATAATAATATGATTGTTGCAATCTGAGGACGGCAGTATCTTCTTGCTTAACGGTTACAACCAAGATAGTAAAACTTAAATGTAATCATATTTCCTTAGAAAGAATCATCTTCTAGCTAGAAAGGAAGTATGTATTTCTTACACTGGTCGAATTAATTGAAGCGAGCGTAAACGAGCTTCTTACATTAAACGAAATATGCATCTTGTCTGTCTGTCTGTCTGTGTGTAACGTTTACGTGTACGACGATAACTTGAGTAAAAGTTGACCGATTTAGTTGGAATTTGGTATACATGTTCCTTTTACTAATACTCAGGCTACGTTCGTTGGACAGCGTGGTCCGTCCAAGAGTTCGCTCGTAATGCTCGCGTCAACGTGAGATTCAAATTTTAAATTAGAATTTCAGGACGGGAAAAAATGCTATTGTCACCTATTCGATGAGACGAACATTTTTTAGTAAAACCAACAACGACACCGCTATGAATTAATAAAGATCGCTAAAACTATTCAGCGGACCTAAACGTTTAAAATAGAGAAAACAACTTTTTTACCGATATCTTACGTTGTAACATAACGATTTTAATAAAACTTCATATACATGGTCTAATATACAATTGAAACAGGCATGTAAAATTTCAACTTGATACAAGCAGAAGTTTTTGCGTTGTGAAGTGATACATTTATAATAATTGTTTAAAAAATAAAAGCTACTGCGGGTGGTTAAGATTCTTATAGTCGTGTAGTTCAGCGGTTCTCAACCTTTTTCAACCCACGTACCCCTTTTTTGTATAATTAACTGTACGTACCCCCTAACAACTACCCCTTATTTGTATAAATACTTTTTATATTAGATGAAGTGTTGTTTAACAACTGCTAATTTTGCTACATCATAGAAACAGCTGTAAATAGGTAATATTAATTCCATACAAGATTTTTTAATTGACATTTTACTAAAAAGTTTTTATTTATTAGACAAAAAAGTAAAAAAAAATAACTTTGTTTTAGTTCACCGCGTACCCCTTACACATTTCCGCGTACCACAGGTTGAGAACCACTGGGTAGTGTATAGGTTTGTTTAGGAAGTAAAGCTTTGTACCAAGTACTCCACTCTACCCAACACTACCCTCTTCCACTTATCTTCAACTATGACATTCATCATGATTAATAAATTGCAATATTCAGTATTTCATTGCAATACGCTTGCTTCAATGATAGAGCCACGCGATGCCTAGTTTAATGTCTACCGAATTTTATTACTTTTATCTTTTTCATTCCTTAATTGTGGGCTGTGGGTGTTTATCGCACTGACATCACTCACTAATTTTAGCGCTGATCCTTCCAAACCTCCACATCCATTAATATAAAGTTAATAGTTGTATATCACGTCACAGTGAACTGTGAAATACATTAATAATGGTTTGACTTCCGTCACGTCATAAATAAAACGATTTGATAAATGACAGAGTTTGATGACTTCGTAACATAGTTAAAACTGCAATCAACAAATACAAAGTTTAATTATATTTGGGAACATATATAGTGAAACGAAACAACTTGTTCAAAAATGATTAATTTTTGACGGAGGAAGGGCTACCTAAGCTTACAGTTTTAGATTTAGATTACTCGGGTGCAACATATGGGGTGACTCGTCCTTTACACAACACTTAAAAACGATATTTTGCCTTTTGTAATGATTGCACAACTTTTTAAAACGATATTTTGCCTTTGGTAATGATTAAACAACTTTTAAAAATGATATTTTGCCTTTGGTAATGATTTACACAAATATAAAATCTAAATATGTACACATAAAAAGAGTATACAAATAAATATTAGAGGTGAATTTTAAAGAATAAGCTAAGCCTAAGTGACTTGAGCTAAACACAATTTAATAATTCTTGATAAATAAGACAAGATAAGAAGGAGCTCGAGCGTAGAGGTAAGAGAAGTCTCCTTATCCAGCTTTATTTTATTATGTCTTGTCTACACCGTACCACCGTGATTTTATTCTGGTTCAATTAGTTTATGCTTGTTATTGTGTTATTAGGCATGGCAATATTATTACCTCTCTTGTTACAGTTATTTTGTGTAAAGACGTTGTTTTTGAGTTACACTTCTTTCATGAGGAGTCGCTATCACACATTGAAAAAAAATACAGTCGAGGATATTGTCCCTCGTTTAGGAGTAACTATGTATTATTATTATTTTCTTGTTTATCACTAAATGTTGAGAATGATGAGGGGGGGGGGGGGGGGGGGCAGCATCCCTACGTCACTAAATAGCTTTCTCAAGTAACTTTACCTTTACCGATTAATTTTCAATTTAGAGTCTTATGATGCTTTTAAGTTTACTAAGTAACTCATATGTTAGTTTTGAGAGTTCAGCTTTCAGATACACCTTATTTAGTTGAATATGAACTATTTGTTCATTAGATTCCTGCATCTTATCCTAGTATGTATGTAATGCAAATAATTCCAAATGAAAGATCAGCTGTAATGGTATCAGCTGTTTGCCTTAGCTCGGCGTTGAGGTTTAAATTAAATAAAACACATGTGAGTGTGTTAGTACATGTATATACACGTGTAAGTCGAAGTAGTAAAAGTAATTATTTAGAACTTTGAGTTTGTTTTGATCTCAAGCCTTGCAGAATAATTAGTTCACTAAATTAATATTATGAAGCAAGTTAGTTAGCACAGTCTCAGTGTACTCACTTACTTGGTTTATTAGGATAAAATGATAATTCACTACGCCTCTACAACTCTACACATATAACTCCGAAGGTTCATAATGTACCTTAAGGTATATTGGAATTCCAATATCTGATAATATAGAATTTAAACACTACAGTTACCAGTTACGGACTACTGCTCAAACCTTTCCTAAATATCAAGATTAGGATTTGTTCTAACCAATCTTCTGGTAAAATGCCGTACTCATTACTTAGATCTCTTAAACAAGTCGATGACTCCCTTCCTGCTTTTAATTTATCAAATTTTTCGTCCTTTTACTCTAACCTTTCCTTTTTTTACACGCTTTTAATTAACTTCATATGTTTGTCCAGAACTAATCTTGTAACTAAAATTTGAGTCACTTCCCGACACAGATTACAATACAATTATCAGTCATTAGTTTTACAAAATAGTTTATATTTGGTGATCATTTCAGAAATTTTAACAACGAAGACCACAGGTAGCTACGCGAGGTTAGAATACATTACAAGATTTAATTTAAGACGTTAAGATTAAGTAGAAAATAATAGATTTTATAAAACACTGAACTAAAAAGGAGAAAATATATTATATTTTTTTAACAGGAACACAATTACGAGTGATCATAGTATATGTGTATGTCACTAAAGATAAAAGTGTAGGGCACTATCAACAGTTTTTATAATTTGTTGACAGCAACTCACATTATTATATCATTAATGACATACGCATATACTGTAATCGTAGTTCTGTGTCTGTTAAAAATATATTTTCTCTTTTTTAGTGCATTGTTTAATAAAAGCGTTTTTTTAAATTTATTTTTTTAAATATATTATTTTTCATGTTCCTGATTTTCCGTCTTAATTCTTCTTGCACAATCTCACCGTAATAAACAACATGAGGTTGGGGTAAAACATAAAAACCAGACTAGAAGCAAATTGACTTAGCTGAGAGAGCGCGCAGTTTTACCGTGTCCTTTCCTCCCTTTTCCCCAATTTATGTGATATTTTTACATAATCAAGTTGGCCCTTTGAGTTTTTTACACCAGGGTAAAGTCTTGGGGTGGTCGCCTCTAAAGAACATATTTTTATTCGAATTAAAATAGCGGGTCCGAAATCGTACCCCTGCTTTTAGCATTAATTTCTCTTTTAAGTCCTAAAGTTATTATTATTTATAAATTTTGATCAGGGGTTTCATTTGTTCTGTATTTTTTTTCATAACGTCTCATGTAAAGTTGGTCGTGATAATAATTTCCGCTCTCACACATGTGATGACGAAAGTAGCCTAACCGGACTATAAAATATGGTCTTTGCGGATTTTTTTTGACAATATTCAGAGGGACTTTACTTAGGAAGGTTGACTGTGTGAAAGTTTTGGTAAAGAAAACCAACTATTTCCCCCCAAGCAACGGGGTTTCTGCTTTGTTGCAGACAGAAAGTTGGTAACAAGGTGTGAGTTGGGTTGTGTGCAGTCTGTTTAGAGAACTATCAGTGTGGCCACACGGTGTAGAGTTAATGTTTGGATGTCAAGGGAAAGCCTTGAGATAATATTATTTTCCTACTTACAACACTCACCTTTCTACATTGCACTAATTTTATATTTTACCAACTTCCACTCTCATTTTATTCCCAAAAAACCGAATAAAGCGGATTTTAACAAGTTAAAAACAACCATAGTCGTTATATAAAATTACTTGTGTCAATTTCAATTATCTGTGAATTAATAATATGCAAATTATAATGATAAATACACATACATTTTTATTACGCCTACCGATATTTTACATTCTAAATAGTTGGTAACTTCTTCTCTCAAAATAATCTGTCAAGTAAAAATTATTATCATAATTACTCATTGAAAAATAATTGCAAGTAATACGTACAGTTTGTCCCAAAATAAATTATCCAAGAGGATTTTATTATTGTTTTCAAAAAAGAGTAATTCTTTATAACAAGTTCTGCTTTTTCTTAAACCTCTTAAAATGATTAAATATAGTCTTAATTTTGTGGATTGGATGTTCAGTTTCATAAAAACTTAAAAACATTTCTGTAAGTAAAATACCTTTATTTTTGATAGAATTAAAAAAAAAAGATTTTTTTTTAAAAAAATGGTTCAGAATTGAAAAAATGGGTAAGTATATTAGGTATATAATTTTCTTAAATATTAAATAAGTTTCCTATTTTTTTTTTTTAAATATACCGCTTTTGAAATTTTAAATATTAGTCTGTTTTCTGAAAATAAACAATAAGCTTAAAACTGCAAATAATTTACATTGCATTTTTCATTTAACAAAAAGTATGAGCTAAAGGAAAATAATTACTCCGGTCGTTGTTAATATTCCCCTTGAGCACGTTCAAAATGCTTGTAAAAAATAATTTATAGTATCTAAATTTGCACAGAAGAAGTAGGAAGCAATAAAATTCTGAATGAATGATATTTTCTCTTTAACATTTTTTAAACCCTAGTGAGTAAAAAGAATGTATGAAACCGTATTTATTGCGCTACGCACTAAATTAAATAATATAAACAAATCAAAATTGCTGCACTAAACTTGAAAGTCTTCAATAAAAATGTGCTTAGAATAAAATAATATGTGTAATAAGACAAAAACTTCCAATTATAGTTTATTAAATAATAAAAGTTTAAATAAAATATGCTTGCACTGGAGAACGGGTCCCTCAAGGAGTTGGCAAAACGTTTTAAGGGAGTCAACAGTTTTAATTCTAAGTTAAATTATTTTTATTTTTTGTAAAAAAAAAAAAAAAAAAAAAAAAAAAAAAAACCTTTGCAAAATATGCAAAATCTAAAAAAAATGCTTCTACCAGTTTCCATAAATCATAAATAATAATAAAGAAACATCAGGCAGTAAAATATTACACGAGGGAGGTTTCCGTGCCCAAGAGATTCAACCAATTCTAGCCAAATTTAATTTCAGACATAAAAATTTTCCGTTACATTGCCAAAGAGTTGAGACTTCACAAAAATAAATTAATTACTAAGCCACACTTATGTTTCTAAGAATATATGATGAAGTAGCTGATCCTTTCCTTCTACAATAACCAAATTATGTTTTCTAAAAGAAATTAAAAACAAATAAAATAAAAGAATTGGAAAGCTAGACAAGTATAAATAGAACATAGAAAAGACTCAATGCTCTTTTTTATCGTGTTTTTTTATTATCTCTCTATTTATTATGTAAAATGATGAAAAATGTAGAAACAGTCGGTTCATATTAACACCCATTAAGATAAAAGATAAGTGATAAGGATGCACATAGGTTATCAGTGCATTTGTTTCCCAAATATTGAAAGAGCTAATGAATTATAAACTCTAAAACACCAACTAACTGTACCATACAAATATTATGTCACTAATTTAAAATTTTTCCTTAAATTTATTATGCATAATATTTAGAAACATTATACTCTGAGAGAATCCATGAATTTAATTTCTGATCTAAATTTGTAGGCATCGTCTCCCAAAAGCTGTAAAAAAACTTCAAATATTTTAACACCAACGGTTCCCGGGTAAAATCTAGCTTCCGACATAACAGCGCTTAAAGAACGGCTAGCTCGGAGAACTATCAAAGGAGAAACACGAGATAATATGTCTGAAATAATCTCGTTGTGACTTAATTTTTACCTTGTACCGTCTACTTTCTAATAAAGATTCAATTAAATATAAAAATAATACAATTAGTTAATCATTTAAAATATCAATATTTACTCCAACAATATGAATTCCAAACTTGTTACTTTTAATAAGGAGATTTTCTGGCCTCGTTGTTTTATCATATCATAAAAATGTAATTATATAATATATCTGATACGAGAAATTGATTGAAATGTATCGAGTGAGTTCTGCTTGTCTGCGACTGACCGGACTCAAGCCGAGGAAAATCTGCCCTACTATTTCTAGGAAAACGAAAATCAAGTCAAAACGAAAATGTTTCCTAACCAAGCAAGATTATAGATCCAACAACCACTGTTTCTAAATGACAAATTTCTAAATCCTACAGCATCCTCTTCAGTGGTGTACCCAGAATTTTATTTCTTGATAGATAGTTATAGAAATGTTTATTTGGTTGTTGAGTGTATGCAGTGAGAGATGTAATGCTGAAGGTTGTACTCGGTTTGGATTGGTTAGTTATTTACAATTTGCCGCGCTGCTGTGCGGCAGAGACTAGAAACACTATTCCCTCTTAACAGTAATGTTTAATTTTTAATGCATTAAAACGGTTGAAGTATTTCACAACATCTTCTGTCTAAAAATAAACACATGAATATAAAAGTACCGCACGATTTACTGCAAATATACTGCTCATCTTTAAATAATTTAGGATTACTTTTTATTTTATCGAAGCGCAACTTAAAGACTTGATAGAAAACCAAGCTTGTACATGAAACCGATACAGTAGGACCAATCATTCGACCTGGTACACCGAAATGTTCAAGTTACTCCTAATATACGACGTATTAAAAATAACCGTAATTGGTCGATTCGCTTTCGTTTTATTACCCGTGAGTAAATTTCATCTACTTCAAGCATTGTACTATAATCCGATTGTACATATGGTCAGAGTAATTGATATTTTGATTAAATTTGGTGAGACTTTATAAAACGATCCTGTATGGGATTTAGTAAGCAAATATACAAGTGCGGCTTGTTGTGTAGCTTTCCCCGGCTGTAAAAGGGCGCTATTGGGCGAGGTCAGTTTCTAATAGGCAGTGTCTAGTCTAGGTATAATTAAGGAAGAAGTGAAGAAGAAAGGTTCCCTAACGTCCCTGCACAACCCACTGACATCCTCCTTGGTACCGGAAACGCAATATCTTGACATCGCCACCTTCATGAAGCTTCTACTATACATATTTCACGATATCGCCTTAAAGTTGCAAACTGAATTCGATAATTTCTTAGGATAAAGTCACTTATTTTTAACTTGTAAATATTAGAAAGTCGAAACAATTAATGAGAAATTTAAATAATCAAATTATAATTAAAGAATAGAGACAGAGGAAATTCTAACTAAATTTTCTCGTTTGGTTGTTCCATTTAAATCTCTTAAAATACTGTAGTAATAAGTAATCCTTAGCACTTCCTAATCCTTTCACTAATAATTCCGATAATTATACATGCATATCATATTCAGACAGATCAGCAACATTCCTTCTACTCCAATAGATGAATCGTTCCTTCAACGAAAAACCAACGTAAAAAGGAATCGTATACGTGTAAACGCAGAACGAGACCACTCTAGTATCCGCTGTTCCTGGAATAAACGGCTTGTCCCATCTCTATACCATCGGCTTCTTTTTAAATATAATGACCGATTCCTACCTTGACTTGGTCAAGAAGACAACTGTCATCTAATAGAATATGTATTAATAACTGTTTATTATTACTCTGCTAAGTACAATAAAGTTATTCTTGGGGGAGAATGGTCTTTTCTTTATTCCTACCAACGATTTGATTTAATTGTCTGTCATACTATCTACGTCCCTCGACTTGACAGTACTTCGATGGCATGAAATTGCAATAAAACTCGAATATAACTAAAATTTTGAAAGAATATAGTCTCTCTACGTAAAGAAAAAGAAGTGAAGAGAATTTTTTTTTTTTAACTTTTATGCCGGCGCATATTGCGAAGCAGGGTCGGGCAAGGTAGTTTATATTTCATCTGTCCACAAAGACTGCCTGGCCCTGCATCCCGGCCTTAATGGTGACTTCGCTAAACACTTCATATAACTCGAAGATATCAATAATTAAACCAAGAGACTATCCGAAAGGAACCAAAGTCTAAAAATAAGTGAATAAATAACAAATGATTGGCTGTTTTGACTAAGATTTTGTGGTACCTATTATAATTAGAGAAATGAGGTAACTATACACTTGAATAGAAAACTGAGAAAACATATAATGAGATTATTTCATACAACAAACTATAAAACATTTTAGAACAAGTAACTGTCATTGTCATGTCAGTGTTGTCCAGGTTGGTGAAGTGTTCTTTCCAACACTCCCCCTCACGAGCCAAGTGGATTAAGTCCGAGGTTGCTCCTGAACTTGAGTAGTTTGGGAGCAGGTAAAGGCTTCGTAAAAATATCTGCATCCATTTCATCTGTTTGTCTGTACATTAGCTTGACGTCACCTTGACTCACAGCGTCTCTGATGAAATGTTGCTTTATGGCAATATGTTTTGACTTTGAGCTTATTATTTGATTTTGGGATAAGCTCTGAGCCGCTAGATTATCATTATAAATGATTACCGACTTTTGATTGATTCCCATGCTAGATAACAATCTTTTTAAATGAATTGCTTCCTTAGATGCTTCCGTTAAAGCCATATACTCTGCTTCTGCAGTTGATAAGGCGACAGTTTTCTGTTTTCGCGATTCCCAACTCACAGCAGCACCAGCATAAACGAAGCAACATCCAGTGTACGATTTTCGGTCTACAGTGCAAGCTGCCCAGTTCGCATCTGCTAAACCAATTAATTCTGATCCGGTTTTTCTAAATTTTATGGACATATTTTTTGTTCCTTGAAGATACCTTAATATTCTTTTTAAAGCATTGACATGCTCTTTGCCGTAGCATGTGTTAAATTGGCTTAAGTAATTAACGGCATGTGTTATATCCGGTCTTGATGCTAAGGATAAATACATTAGTGATCCAATCAGATTTTGGTAAGGAAAACCAATGTCTTTGGGATCTTCTTTATTTAATTTTAACGAAAGTTCCATGGGTGTACTGACTGGCTTGCATTCTTGCATATTAAATTTCTTCAGAAGCTCATTAGTATATTTTAACTGCGATATGGAGATTTCCCCCTCTTTCTGATGAAATTCAATTCCAAGACAGTACTCAAGTTCTCCCAAGTCACGCATTTCAAAATTCTGGATAAGATCTTTCTTGATATTATCAAGATCTTCCTTCTTGGAATAGGCTATCAAGATATCATCCACATAAACGGCTATGATGATTCTAGCTCCCCCTTTCGGTGATACGTATATACAGGGATCAGCATCAGAAGTTTTGAATCCGAGTTCTTTTAATTTCGAGTCTAATTTTTTGTACCATTGTCTTCCTGATTGCTTAAGACCATAAACTGCCTTTTTCAGTTGACAAACGGTTTCTGTACGTCCTTTCCTCAGGTCTGTTAGCATTTGTTTTGCTTTTTCATAAATGGTTGAATCATCTTTACCACTCTCTTCCATTATTATGTCGCATAGAAATTTTTCTAGGTACTTAGGTTTTTGCATGTATACCTCTTCTTCAATTTCGCCATTGAGGAATGCTGTGGCTACATCAAGTTGACTAATTTTTAGATTTTTCTCTACTGCAACTCCCAGTAAAAGTCTGATTGAACTTAACTTGGTTACCGGAGCATAAGTTTCTGTGTAGTCAACTCCTGGTTGTTGTGAAAATCCTTGCGCTACAATTCGAGCTTTTCTTCTTTCTAACTCGCCACTTGATTTATATTTATTGGTTAAAACGGTTTTTGAACCCACAACATTTATTCCAGGTTTTCTTTTTACTAAATCCCATGTTTCATTTTTAATATGGGCTTTTAATTCTTTTCGTATAGCTTCTTCCCATTCATATGAATTTTCTCCTTTTAAAACTTCATCAATTTCAAAATTTGTTATGAATGCTTCTTCAACATATCTGGACATATCATAGTCTTTAGTCCACACAGGTTCTTTTCTTTCTCTTGAACTTTTCCTTATTTCAATATTTACATCAGGTTGTTCATCAATTATTTCATCATTTATTTGTTCTATTATTTCAGATTCTTCAATATTATTATTTACAGGATATTTATTTTCTTTGTTATTTTTCTTATTTTTTATAGGTACTTTTATATATTCACTATTTACATTTTTCTCGCCGTTGGTGTCTTCAACTATTAAATCATTGTATGAAAAAATTCCTTCTTCTTTATACATTTTAGGTAAAATTTTGACATCCCTAGTAGTTAAAACATCTTTTAATTTTGGCATCCAAATTCTGTAAGCTTTGGATTTTTTTGAATACCCTACAAATATTCCTTCATCCGATTTTGCTTCAAATTTTCCTCTTCCAGGTCTTTTATTCAATACGAAAGCTTTCGAGCCAAAAACATGTAGATGTCTTACCGAAGGTATATGACCGACCCATTTTGTAAATGGAGTTTCATTACTAATGGTCTTTGAAGGCGTTCTGTTGCATAGGTAGTTTACTGTATTGATAGCTTCTGCCCAGAAACTTTGAGGTAGTTTAGCATCAATGAGTAAGCACCTAGCTTTTTCAACAAGCGTTCTATTTTTCCTCTCGGCCATGCCGTTCTGTTGAGGTGTGTACGGCGCAGACAATCTTCTAACAATTCCTTCATTCTTCAGATATGCTTCGAATTCTTTATTGCAATATTCTGATCTTTCATTGTCAGTTTGAAGATATTTTATTTTCCTTCCTGTAAAATTTTCCATTTCATTTTTATAGTATTTAAAATGTTCAAAAACTTCATTTTTATTTTTTAAAAAATATACACGGCAATACCTTGTGTGCTCATCAATGAATGTCACAAAGTATCTTGATCCCCCGAATGACTGAACTCGAAATGGACCAGCCACATCGCTATGCACTATTTCAAGCTTTTCTGTCGTTCTTGGACCTTCTCTTTTTGGAAATGGTAGTCTTGACATTTTACCTTGTATGCAGGCTTCACAGTCTTCAAGAATATCCTTAGAGTTGAATTTTAATCCGTTTAGTATTTTATTTTTAAGACTTAATTTTAGATCTTGTTCATTCATATGACCCAACTTCTTATGCCAGAAAGTAATGTTGTCTGACTCATAAATGTTTTTAGATTCAGTTTGTGGTTTATTATTTACATTTAATTTATGTTCTGTACAATTAACATAGTATAACCCATTTTGCTTTTTTGCTTGAAGAATTATCTTTCCTTTATTGTCCATAACTGTGGCGTTATTCTTCTTAAATAATACTGTATATCCATTCTCAGTTATTCTTGCTACTGAGAGTAAGTTAGTAGTTAAAGTTGGTACATACAATGTGTCACGTAAATCTATGTTGTTATTTTTATTTAATTTTAATTCTGCTAAACCAGTTCCATCAATGGTTGCGCTGTGATGATCAGCCGCTAACTTCAATGTGCCCATTTTACCCTCTTTTATGTGTTGAAAATTGTTTTTATCTAAACACATGTGAGATGTGCATCCACTGTCCAAGCACCATATTGATCTATTAGACATGTTTGGACTCGGATTACCAGACGAAAGACACTGAGCTTCTATTTTAAATGATCGTCTATTTTCATTTTCGGTTTGTTTCTTTTCAAATTTTGGTTTATTTTTATATTGGTTAGGCCACTGGTTAGGTTTATACTTATTATTATAATACTGGTTTTTAAATTCTTTACCTTTTTTCTTTCCGTAATATGCTTCAGTAGATCCTTCTCGAGAACTTGTTGAAGGTTCGTCTTTACACCTTGCTTGATTTTCTTCAATAATTTTGATTTTTAAATCTTCTGGAGCAGGTAAAGTATCACGACTTTCTATGGCTATTCTAAAGTTTTCGAAATTTGACGGTAGGCTGTATAGCATCATTATACTTAGTAACTCATCATTAATATTTATGTCCATGTCTTTTAATTTATCCACTACGTCCATAAAGTTATTGAGATGATCACGCACGTCATCACTTTCTTTCATTTTATTCAAAACTAACTTCTTTAGTAACGTAGCTTTTCTTGCAGGACCTTTACTCTGGTATATGTTTTTCAATGTATCCCAGACTTCTTTCGATGTTCCACAGTTTTTAACTTGTTTTAGTTCGGAAGGTGATATGATCAGCATTAAATCCGATCTCGCATTTAAATCACTTTCTTCCCAAGTTTGTATGTCTTCCTTTTTCTCAGGGATTTTCTTAGTTCCAGAAACGTAACCCCACAAACCATTTTTTATTAATATGGCTTGTGCCTGAACTTTCCAAGTGTCGTAGTTATGCTTCTTTAGTGGTTCTATTCTATAGTTAACTGAACTCATGTTGCAGCTTACCTCGTAATCTTCTCTCTTCTTTATTTTTTAATTAATTTATTTTATTTTATTTTTTTTTTTTTTGTTTACTTTTTATAATATTGACATTTTCAAGATATGTCAAATATTTTCGAGAGATACTTACGAAAATATTTTATAAAATTGTTGAACGAATTAGCTGAGTACCGACCGATTTACTCGAACTATACGCACAATTGTCACTGGGTACCATAACCTATTATAATTAGAGAAATGAGGTAACTATACACTTGAATAGAAAACTGAGAAAACATATAATGAGATTATTTCATACAACAAACTATAAAACATTTTAGAACAAGTAACTGTCATTGTCATGTCAGTGTTGTCCAGGTTGGTGAAGTGTTCTTTCCAACAGTACCACTTCATAATTATTAAGAGGTTAATAAAAAGAAACACAATAATATTGTCAACACAATTTTATATTAATAATAATAAACATACGCGTTTCAACATTTATATCATCTTCAGTGTAAGTGTTAGCATAGTAAGTGAATGACTACTATGCTACATATTTTCTTTACAAGCTTTTGTGACTAAAAATAACAGCACACTGTGGGGTTGGAATAGGGCTAAAGAAGGATTAAGGAACCAAAGTTAAGGGATATGGAGTCTGTCAGGTATTACATTTTTTTAACTGCTTAAAGCTAAACAATAATTTACTAATTTTACTAAACCTAAATTTTATTTTATATCTAAATTATACTAAACCTAAATTAGGTGTAATATAATTTAGGCCTCCATATCCCAACCTTACTTTACCTTTGGTTCCATTATCCTTCTATAGCCCTATTCTACCTCCACTGTTTATTAATATTAAATTGTGTTTCTAATATTATTGTGTTTCTTTTTATTAACCTCTCTAGTCATAATTATGAATAAATAACCATCACGGCATAATTTCGAGAAGAAGTATAAATATGTGACTTTTGGTACACCCAGCTTGTATACTAGCTTGAGTAACGGATTATACTGTATTTCTTCACCCCTTACATTTCGTGGTCTCACCTAAAAATCCCTTTAAGTTGAAATCGAAACGTTAAATGTAGAATTCGAAAAAGAAAAAGAATGCTTCTTCCACCCTAGGGAAGAGAAGAAGTACACGAATCTAATGGATTTTAAATAAGGTGTAAATCTGCGTGCATTGTAATGTATTTGAATTTGTTTAGCGGCTAAGCCCTATTATTCTTTTTACATTTTAGTACTTTTTTAACCTTACAATCTCACTAATTGATTTATTTTACTTTATAAGGCTTGCTGGACTCTTCCACACTGCTTCACTTCTAAATAAAATTAATCTGTACCATCTCCAACTTTTGTTTTCAATTTCGTCTCCTTATTTTATATTTTATTTTGGAGGTTTATTTGACATTATTTACCTCTAAATTAATAATGGTTACATAATAAATAATTTACCCTAAGTGAGAAACAAAGAATTTATTTGTGGTGGCCTAAATATAATTGATTAAGCTTTTGGAAATACTTTCATTGTGCTTTTGTAAGAATGGCTGGCACATTGGTAAAATCTATGGCCATACTTCAAATTCAAAACGTTTGTTTTTGCTTCTAAAAACTGTTATTTCTAACAAGAAAACTGTTTCAGAGTAAAAGTTGTGAAATATGTTTGCAGACATTAAAATATACGATATATACCCACACACACACACACACACACACACACACATATATATATATATATATATATATATATATATATATATATATATATATATATATATATAATATATATATATATATATATATATATATATATATATATATATATATATATATATATATTATTTCTAAGTGAGGTTAAAGCTATTTGGGCAAGGTACCTTGGAGTTGGAATTATTTTTTAACTCGGGTGGTTCTTCAAGTCTCTCATAAAGAAGTATATGACCGTGTATAAGCCTTATAAGCCCGTGTTGCAAGCCCCCACACCACAGCCTCCACGTTTCTTGATAAGGTATTTTATAAATGTCCTGTTCTACTTATTTTCTTGTCTCCTATTTGAGTATCCAGGTTCGGTTGGGATTACTGTCTCTTATGTCCCTTTCAAATTCCCAAGTTTACCAAGCAATAACTCAGTTCAAATCGTAATTACATTATGGTCGGGGTCTTCATCCTTTATCCTGACGGAAGTTCCAGGATCTAAGGTAGATTCCAATTTCTAAAAAGGTAATACGGATAGAGCGAGTTTATTACATCTATATTTTATTCTTCTGACTCTCTTCACTTATTGTGACGTCTCTAACCCACGTCTTTATAAAGTATTTTCAAGTTCGAATTTTATGAAAACAACTTATTTTCTTTAAAAATTCAACTTAAAAGGATAAACATTCTTCTATTTTACACTTTTTCTTTAGTTCCGCCTTAATCAATTTCAAAATTACTATAAAATAGTACATTAGTCGAGTCCGGAAAGTAGCATTTTGCATGCGTGGAGTTTGCACCCGAGCGATAGCGAGGGTAGTAAAACCACAGGAGCAATGCAAAATGCCGTTTTCGCACGAGTTGCGTACCGTACTTTATCTACGATTGTTAGATTTAAATAATAATTACAGAAAAAAATAAACTTGCTGTATGTAAGTTCGTATCTCTTCTCTTGATTAAGATGGCATTAATCTTGAGTTGTATTTTTTGCCGAATTAATTATTTCTGGAGGAGTATTATTCTCTACATTTTCGTCAAAGCCACTTGATTCATTCATTGATTTTCACTAAAAACTCGATATAAACAGTTACTTCAATAAAAGAATAGCAAATTAGTTTTTTTAAATGTAAACAAACTCGCTAATCGTGCGTAAAGCTGAAGATTTCCTCTTCTTTACCGCGCTAGCGTGGTAAAGAAGAGTAATTCTTCAGAACTATGAGACGCGCATCCGCAATGAATACAAGTACGTAAATAATCACTTTCTACGCTTCCAAACAGAGATATTAGTCAAAGATCCGGTATAAGGAATATATACCCTCATCTGTTATTTAATTATAATAAAGAATATATGATAGAGAATTGATAGATTGATACATCGCAAATAGGTTGCCTAGCTAAATCGCGTACCGATGATGTTAAATAATAAACTGTTTATTACCTTCCCCTTACTTCAACTTCCCTGATGTGTTATTTATGAAAATGGAACATTAACTGATAGAATTAACCCCAAGGAATTCAAAAAATAAGGGTTGCCTACTTTTCCCTCTGGACAACTATGGAGTTGCCAGGTATAAACAGGTGAGTAACGTAATTAATATACCCTCATCTGTTATTATATCGAATTATACATCAAATGAAAGGTAATTTTATTCCCAATCCAACCGTATTAGGTTGCCTTAAATTCTAAATTAAAATTCAAAATTTTAGATCTAAATTCTAGGCAACCATGGATTCAACCAACTTTTTGACAAGGCAACCTAATACGGTTGGATTGGGAATAAAATTACCTTTCATTTGATATATAATTCGATATAATAACTGATGAGGGTATATTAATTACGTTACTCACCAGTTTATACCTGGCAACTCCATAGTTGTCCAGAGGGAAAAGTAGGCAACCCTTATTTTTGGAATTCCTTGGGGTGAATTCTCTCATTTAATGTTCGATTTTCATAAATAACACATCGGGGAAGTTGAAGTAAGGGGAAGGTAATAAACAGTTTATTATTAAACATCATCGGTACGCGATTTAGCTAGGCAACCTATTTGCGATGTATCAATCTATAAATTCCCTATCATATATTCTTTATTATAATTAAATAACAGATGAGGGTATATATTCCTTATACCGGATCTTAGACTATATAATGTTTATATTTCGTATCAATCATAGATAAATATAGTTAAATTAATAGAAGTAGATTATGTAATAGTTCCTGATGGATTAGAATAAGAATTGATTAGTTGAGGATAGTTCTTTTAAGTGATTTTGTGGAACACAATGATAAAATTATAAGAGTCGTACGCTTTTGGCTTTTGTCATATGTCGATACAACTTAGAAAGTAATAAATCAGTCCGACAAACTTTAACCAAACATTTATTTAAATCCAATAATTACTAATTTAATTAATTTATTAATGATGATTATTAACATTTTGTTATCGATTTTCATTAAAATCAAAATCAGATTTAGTTTCATCAATAACTAGGAAACTAGATTTTAACTTTTAACTTTTAGATTTTAACGGGATAACGACAAATATGGTCACATTCTTATAAAAATGGAATTCAACTTTTTTTTTCTTTTAAAGGGTTTTTGCATCCCAAATTTAGAAGAAAAATTCATTTTTCGATTACGCCTGAGGTATGCTTTTTCAGAACATGTAAAATCCCCCCACGTCTACACAGATTAAAGAGGGCAGACAGAAACTTTTAAAAACACTATTTTATACTCAGGGGACCTCAAAATATCTAAACATATCAAAATCAAATGCGTGTGTTGTCAAACCATTATAGTATGTTCGTGACTAAATCAAGTATTAAGTTTTTAGTGAAAAGGGTGTGAAGGATTATAAGCATTGGTATCAGTTATAAATTGGACTGATATCGAGCTGACGACATCTAATAACATCCCACGGGTGTTAACTAAATCACGCTCTCATTACAGCAAGGTCACGATAGCTATGTTCATCATAGACTATTGTAATGTAAGAAAAGTAATGATTTATAATTAGCCACTTCAAACATCATACCTCTGTACATTGTACCGCCGAAGCGAGTATGACGTGATCAATAGTGAGCCATATAAATCAGAGCGTCACCGGCGAGGAATCGAACCCACGATCGTACCGCTCATGATTCAGTGATGGCCGAGCAGACTGATAAGTAATTTAATCCACACGGCCACGCTGGCTCTCTACATAATTGTCCAAATAATACAAATGGTAGGATTTCAACACACACCGTTACTTGGTTCATCAGTGAACTGATACTGGTAATCAAGAGTCGAAACCGGTTGAATTAAACATGAAATATTATACTTTTTGATAAAAAACTGATGAATTTCGCTGCTTAAGTTATATTGGGCACGTGGGGAGGTTTTAGTTTTCAAGCCGTTTAGTTAATTTTTGGTTTTGCCGGTTTAGTGTTTTTGTCTCTCAAGTAATTTATGGGCGGGCCCTTCTCGAGGAGGAAAGTTTTCTGAATATCGTTAACCGACTTGGAGTTGAAAAACAGTGTCCTTGTCTGGGAAGCCTTTACCCAACAGTTTTCCAACCTTAAACACTTTCATTTTCAACTTTACAAGATTTTTCCGATATTCCTGAATCAAAAATTCTTTATAATGAAATAATCGTTGTGTAAAAAGAAATAATTCCGGTTATACCTTTTTGTTAATGCTACTATAGCTCAGAAGAGTTTGACCAACATTATGTAGGTATTGAAAAGGACATTAAATGAATCAGATCTAAAAGATGAAATGAAATATACTTAGTTCCCTTTAAAATTGGGATGTTCCAACCTCTTCATTTGTATCTTCCTTTTCATCGTCCCACGGATCGTTCGGGAATCGTTTAGGACAGGGTTTATGTGCAAGCGCTTACTTTGTACTGTTATAAAATCCTCAGCTTGAAACAGGTTTGTGACTCTTCAAACCGTATGAATCCTTAATGTTAGTCGAAAGATATCTAGTAATGGCTGAGTCGAATCGACTTGTTTAAATAAATAGTAAAAAAGTTATTTGGAGAGGAGGAAGCGAATGACCGGTGTGGTGAGGAAGGACACGATAAAGCCCAAGACAAAGGATAACGTCATCTGAATACTTAACTCGGCACAGGTGACTCACCTCTCTCTCGGCCTCACTGCAAAGACTCGGTATAGTCTAGCGTGGGAAACCAATAGATACTCACTCGACAATACTACTTAATATAACAATACCGACCTAACGACTCTTTCATCTCTTTAAACAACTACATATCTCACTAAAAACGGTTTGTGTCGTTGAATCTTGATCATGTTCTCTTGAAGGCTTTCTATCACCGGGCAAGAGAATAGAGTATGAGGTAACTAAGTTCTACAGCACTCAAACTTGTATTGGTAAAATAAATTGTAAGTATAAAGAGTGGCATTAGAAATTGATGTCAGTCGTCTTTGAGCTTTAATTTGTTCTTTCTTGACATTTCTTTTTTTTATTATTGCAGTAGAGAGCGAAACAGACTTGAAATACTTGGAGACCGATTAAGGAAAAGACAATGTATTAAAGTTTTATTATTTTCAGCACATGCATTATTTTACGTGATGTTGGACTTATTATGTATTATTAGTCACTATATATACTGTTGTCAGGAGTATTACACGAGATTAGCGAGTTGTTCAGAACATGTTTCTCTCTGCCCCACTCACCCAGGTACTATTGTCGGTGTTTGGACTTGGCATCTAAGAAATCCTCCAGTAGTTCCTTACACAAGAACTTCCTATACCGGTGTTTGTCTTGAACCTTTTTAATTTGTGAAATCCTTAGCATGACATTATTGAAGTGCTTAGCTAGAAATATTCGTTTTGCTATGTGACCCCTTAAAATAGGAGTATTATTTTTATTATAAAAATTGGCAAATAAATGAGTGTGGGGGGGGGGGGGGGGACTCAAGATGGATATTTGCAGTACCCTCTTTAGAAGTAGAAGGGGTGTTACCTAGCGAAGCGTGAGGAATAGGACCCTTCCAAAACTCCTACAATCTAATAATAATAAATAATAAATTAATAATAAAATTATAAAATATTTTCTAAAACGAAAGTCGAATAGTACGAACGCAGACTGTAGTATGTGATCTCTAAGTTTTAAATGAATATGTAAGTTATTATTTTTGAGGCACAAAAGTGAGGAAGTCTGTTTTTTAATTTATTTTTACTTAATTGAATATTACAAGTATTTGTCGAAGCCCTGTATGATTTGTTACAAGCAAGGTTATGTTTTTACACTTACAGTGAACAAAAAAAAAAAAAAAAAAAAGCGTTGTGAGCTATATATATATATATATATATATATATATATATATATATATATATATATATATATATATATATATATATATATATATATATATATATATGTATATATATATATATATATATATATATATATATATATATATATATATATATATATATATATATATATATATATATGTGTGTGTATAGCTATATATATAATATGTATTATTTTTATTTTATGCAACCACTTTGTATAAAGTTACCAAAAACTTTGTATACTAATAAATAAATATATAATTTATTAAAAATATTATTATTATTATGTGATCTCTAAGTAGCTGTGTCGTGGCAGCTTAAAAACAACTCTATTTGTGCTAAAAGAAACGTATCAAGGAATTAAACCTACCTTTATATTTTTCGCTCAAAGAAAACACAATAGAGAATCCTCATCAATGGATAAGTATTTGGGTAGTGATAACCCGCAATTTTTATTCTACACCCTGTGGGTTGGACCCGAATCAAATCTACGAATTTGTTTGTTTAGATTCAAAACTGCGATTTACGTTTTTATGTTGATGTTTCCCAGACATTTATCCCCTTTAAGATATCCTATTTCTTCACTGAATATAACTCTATCGCAGTCCTTTATCTCAATAGTTCGAAATCAGTTTGTATCTTGATATTTAGTAAAGAAAAATGTAATTATAATAATGAAATTGACTTTATGACCTTTAACTCTTTCAAAATAGATTTTAAACAAATACGTTAAAATTTAGAACTTACTTTAGTGATAATTTAAAATGAAAAATAACTCACAAAGTTTGTGGCAGCTCGTCCTCTTGAATTGATTTTGTCTCAATAAAAGCACCATTTTCAATAACCTGAAACAGGAAAAAGGAAATTATTAACAATAATCTTTACAATATTAGAATACATAACTAATCAAAACTAATAAGATAAAATTTACAATATTAGAATACATAACTAATCAAAACTAATAAGATAAAATTGTCTATGTGAAAGAATTCTTATTTTAGCTATTGCTGGCTCTTTATAGGTTACAAGCGGGGCACCTAGTGTTTAAAGGTAGAAACACACTACCATGACGTCACGTGATGGTAGTGTGTTTCCGCCTTACCTGGGTCTGTTTTTTATAAGCTTTAGTAAGATTTTCTCTTGCCAAATGATGTATAAAAATTAATTCACCTACTCTGGATAAATAATGTTATTTGTTCGATTATGTGTTGCATACTAAGACTAAACGTACGGGCTCTAAAAGGCATTACATTTAACTGATTATACTTTGATTATTACTTATAAAATAAAATTCTAATTTATAAATCAACCCTTAAACCCACTTGAACCTAGGGAATCGAACTCGGCAGTAGCACCAAGAGCTTAAGTCAAATAGACTGCCAATTGGTGTGGCACATAGCTTCCTCGCATCCTATCCACGTACTATATTGGTTATATGCTTTTTTTACAAGCCATTATTGTCTAATTTGTTTAATTGTTTCCCCGTTTTTTAATCTGTCAAAATTGTTTTAATTTTTTACATGAATTAAAGTATCAATTTAGCAAAAGTTAAAGAGCACAGATGGCTCAAATTAATCTTGGGATATTTACGGGTTACTTTCGATAAACTGTAAAAGTTTCATACAAATCAGATAAGTACTTTTGAAGCTATAGGTGTAAATAGATGTATGTTTGTGCGCATGTGGAAGAGAATAAAATAAGCGCAGAAGGTTGAAACTTATATGGGACCAACAATGGGCTAATTATAACCTACCATCTAAATTTCATTAAAATCGGACGTGTAGTTTTTAAGATATGTTGGTTCGCAAAAATCGAACGACAGACCGACAGACCGACAGACCGACGGACCGACAGACAGACAGACCGACAGACAGACACGGAACCAAAAATGTTCCCTGATGTCTGAAACGGATTTCTGTCTAGGAATTTTTGTAATCGGAGACCTAAAATATTTTCGTTCTTCGAAACCATCACATAGCTTCCGTTACCTTCGGTAAGCTCGGAAGCAATAACCGAAAATCAGCAGCTATCAAATGTTTCTTTCCTTCATCAATCCGTCAGCTGAAGAGGCGATAATATCGAGATCTTCTATAATAATTCACTCCTTAAAACAGTAAAAAGCTAAATTAATATAATGCACGAAAGGAGCACTACCGCTGCGAAGCCTCTTCACTCTAGGTAAACCAATGTCGTTTTAAATTTTTTAAAAAGGGTAACGATCAAGTAAGTCAAATGGAACTATTGCGTTTTCAGCCAACATCCTACCGACGAGCCAAATTGGCCGATATTTACTGCCCCACCTATGCTCTCTTTATATAAGAAGTAATAATTCATAACCTACAACCACCCTAAAGAAACAAGCTATACATTCGCCAAAGTTTCATTCAAATTGGTCCATTAGTTTTTAAGATTAGGGTCAATTTACAAACAAAATCCTTCTTTTTTTATATAATTGTAAATACTTTTACTTTAATTTTAAAAAATCCGTATAATATATCAATTATTAGCTGGATACCTGTGCTCCACTACGGAGTGTGTTATTTTTATTTTTTTATAAATTTTTTATTTGATGGTTTATTTGATGGTTAACTACTGTCAGGAAACATTGAAGTTATTTTACTAAGCGAGGATATCTAGATGCCCCTGTTTCCTGCATCCCCCCCCCCTCTCTTTTTGCGAAACCCTCCCTTTGGATAATATAATTTGCAAAAATCTCTTATTTAATTGACTCGACAAATGGAGAAGCAGTTTTAAAAGTTAACTTTCGTGAAAAGCAAAAGTATTTTCTACTGTATCCCCCTCAGTCTTATCGCATACTTGGGTGAAAATGATCTTTTATTAATAAATGCTTACATTCTTAAGAGAAGCCATCTCCCTAGTAGAAACTTCCTAACTTCAGAAAATCAGTCTGGACTAACCCCCCCCCCCCCCCCTTTTAAATTTGCCCCAATTTCCCCACTAACTTTAAATATGAGAAAATTCCATCTTGGCAGACATTAAAATTATTTAAGATAGATTTAAATAAAAGACAAACATACACACATACCCTTAGATATAATCTTCTTCTATATGTATATAGATGATAAGAATGGGATCCATAGTTACAGAGATTTTCTCTTACAAACACACAAATATAGATAATAATAATAAAATAAAACTCGGGAATAATGTAGCATTATATCAGTAAAAGAATTTTTAGAAAGGGTCAGAAATTCTAAAGATAACCTTCTCGCTGCTGACATTGCTGAATACGCTGGTAATAGTAATTTACTGATAATTGATTACTTTTCTCGATGGATTGAAGCCTATAAGCTAGGAAGTAAAAGCAGTGGGGGGTCTAATATCTAAATGTAAGGGTATATTTGGAAATTTAGAGTTCCACATGAATTAGTAGCTGACAGTATGCCGTTTAGCAGTTTAAAATTTAATAATTTCAAGATAAAAAGAACTTTTTATATACTACGTTTTTAAATTTTCTGTTGAATCGTATGTAATGTTGATAATACAATTGTTATTGTTATATGATATATAATGTTAGTGAAAAAAAAATAGTTTCGAATTTATTTACTTCACATAAATGACAACCATCTAGAGAGCTGATCTTTAACCTATAAAAGGACAAATCTTTGTACAACGGATCCCCCCAACACCAAATCTAAACCGTGCCATCGATATATTTGAAATAATATAATCGATATATTTCCTGTTTTGTTGTCATTCAAAGTTTATCTCTTATTTATAAAAATCACAAATTTGAAAACCGTCAAAATGAAGATTGTAAATATGGGACATGGCAAAACAAATAAAATAACTTGCGGGTTTTTTCCGAACTAACTTTCCATACAGCAAAATTTGCTGAAAACCAATTAAATTCTGCTTAAAGATGGCTAAAAGTATTAAAATAATGCATTGTCATCGTGTTCTGAACTATGCTAAAAGTTTCGAATTTCTAGCTATTCGGGAAGTTAGTTAGAAATCGATTGCCAGATTTGTATCGGACAAACAAACAAACAAACAAGAAAGCAAGCTAATAAAAAGGTAGTCAAAAGTTTGGAAACAAATACAGTTTTAAAATAAAGACGCCAAGCCCTCATTATCCTTAGAGCACTTATAGAAAAAGCAGTGGGCAAAAGCAGTAATAAAATAAAATGCATTAAAATGCTCCAGGCAGCAAAAGAATCTGGCACTGATATTGAATTACATCTTCTTAATAATTATAGGAATTCGCCAATTACCAGTTTAGAGGATTCTCCTGCTCCAGTCTTAATGAGTAGGTTCATAAGATCTAAACTTCCAATAGTCATTCAACAATACATTCCGTTTAAGCCCTTAAGACTGTCCCCGGTCCCTCCTAGTGCCCATTTGCGCCAGGAGAGAGGATAAAGGTACGGAATTAGAATTCTAAGGGCCGTTTCACTCTATACGGTTTTTTTTTACCGCACAACAAAAAAAACGCACGGTAAAAACCCGAATTGGCAGGTTGTTCACACTATTCGGCTTATCCACGGCTTTTTATCAATCAGAAGGTTTTTAAAAGTTTAGTGAAGTGCTGAGCAATGAACCGTAAACTAGTCATTACTATTACATTATGGTTGTATTATCGTCGAAAAAAGAGAAGGCAATGCAAACACCGTGGTATGTGGGTGCATCCTATAAATCAAAAGAGAGACGAAGTGGGCTTATTTCATACGTTATTTGAAGTTCTACGTAGAGATCAAAATAAGTTTTTAATTATTTTCGAATGAATGTTGTCTCATTTGATAAACTGCATGAAAGCTGAAGGATATGATTCAGCATCAGAACACACAATTTAGACATTGTACTGTTTTGCACATGGCTAATTAACAGTACTGCATCAATGGTGCGAACCCGTCCGGGGTTTAAGTGAGAATAAAAGTTGTTGTGAAGAATTCGATTTAGTAGAAGGGAAAGGAATGAAAAGGTAGTGAATATAATAATTAATAACGGAAGTGAACCAGTCAGAAGTATCGTTGAAGGCAGAATTAATTTGATTATCAATGCAAGAATCTTAAAACCAGGTAGGTATAGATAATTGAATTTAGCATTTTAAGAAAAGAAACAAAAATGATTATACCAAAGAAAACACAATTAAAAGTAAATATTTAAGTTAGTTCAAGTTAAAATAATTATGAAATGCTAAGAAAAGAAATTAAAACCTAAGAACTAAATGGCCGTAACATAATTCAATCCACTTAAGGAAGGGTCGTCGATACTTAGGCGATCCCTGACCAGAATTGTGGCGTTTAAATCAGAGAGATCTATAGATCCTCCTTATACCGAGGAGAAGGTTCTCTGGGAAAAAGGTTCCGTCATGTTTCTTAAAGAAATCATATTATAATAGCTGTTTATATTTTTACTTTTCCTCACCTTCTCTGAAGGTATATAGGAAAAGTATTGTTTTCACCCAAACATTGAGGTACAAATATAAAAAATACCCGATGAAATTCCAATAATTAGTTTGAGAGTTATAAGCAAATATAATTATTTATTATTGCGATAATTTTGATGACGTCAAAGTTTGTTTACATCTGTCAAAATACCGCCAACATTCAAATAATTAAATAAAATGTATTAAAAATAACGTTTTTTTTTTTTTTTTTTTTTTTTTTTTTTTTATGAAATATGATACCCAATAAAAAAAAATCACTCAGTTTAAAAACGGTCACCCATCCATGTACTTACCACCCCCAGTGCTGCTTCGCAGCAGGAGCAGGAGAGGCCACATTAGTGGCCTCTAACGTGAGGAAAAGTTCCGAGGTTCCCTGTTCCCTGTTCCCGATTTTTATTTTTATTTATTTAATTATTTATTTAGTTACCACGACAACCTGCTATCTATTGTTATTATGTCATTGATTATGTATTGTAATTGTAGTAAAACAGGAATAGTGTAGCTTTTTATCAGTGAAAGAATTTTCCGAATCAGATCAGTAGTTTCAAAGATTACCTCCTACAAACAATTTTACCCCTTCATAATATTAGTATAAATTAAACAAACTAATAATCGGAAATACATAAGTTGTGAAAGTTGCAACTGTTTAGGTAAATGGGAAGTTAAAAATTGATTACAAAATGTACCTTACAAACATGCGAGGTTAAACAAAAGGTACAACTTGAGTATGATTACCATTCGATATGATTAAGTTCGTCAGTCGAGAAGACAGGGATCAAAGTTTAATATGAAGAAAAATATATTAATTTTCATAGTATAACCTATGTAAATTTTAACCTTCCTTGTCTTAGAACTGCTTGACTTAAATTATTAGAGCAAAATGTTCCAACAGAACTAGCTTAAAAACTTTCTGAGAAAACAATTTTTAAAGAATAGCTAACTTGGACGACTCCTCCAATTATTCATACAGCAATCTTTTATCTCCGCAAGGGTAAGGAAACATCCCTTTGTTTACTAGTGCTTTAGACAAAGGGATATTTCACTCTTAAGCATCACACTTTTAGTGAAAACTTGCGGTTTTACAAAATTATTAGGGTTTAATATACTATAGAATTATAGAATTGGTTATATAAGCTTACTTACTCTTCAGACATTCTTTTCCATTCACTTATTTTTATATATTAACAAGGGTTGAATAACCGCATATTATCACCCCGACGGTTCATTATAAGAAGGAACATTATATTCTATGTTGGGAGTAAAACCAAAATTATTATGATAAACCTTAAAAAAAGGTTCACTGTTACTATTTTTTACAAAAAAAATGTAGGAGAGAAGTATTGCAAATTTCATTTTTTTAGGTAAACATATAAAGCTTTAAAATCATGTCTAATGTAATTGGACGCCAAAGCTTTTCTCGAGGATTTGAGTGTAATGTGTCACTGTCTAAAATTTCAAGAGAAGCAGGAAACTTTTCTTTAAGGCTGCACGGGAACGGGGGTCGACACACGCGCCATAAAATCACGCCTCTAATATTAAACCTAGAGACTTGAAAATTTGTATGCTTATAGTTTGGGAAAAGCCAGAGGGTTGTTAGTTTTTGTTTTTTTCTTATCACCTTTAGTATTTTTGATAAAAAATAAAATGTGAGAGAAAAAAAAATAAAAATAAAAATTTCAAAATTTTAAAAACAGGCGGAAATTTATATCTTTACAAAGAGTTATTGTGTGAATTTTGGTCAAAAAATATTAAGCTAGTGAGGCGTAATCTTATGGGAACTTTTTTTATATTTATTATCTGGAATGTGCTGACCCTAGCGGATTTTTTAAAAAATACAATTTGTTAAATTCTGATTTGTTGATTTTCCAATTTAAGCCCCACCCACCGTTGTTTTTCACCCTTTTATTATGACAAATGAAATAAAAACAATTTCAAATATTCTTAAAACGAAAAAAGAAAAAAAAATCGAAATAAAACGAATTATTATTTTTAAATATATTTTGAAAGAGATTTAAAGAAGATAGTAAATAATCTTTTAAAAACTAAAATTAAATAATAAAAAAAACCGCGATGAGAGGAGGGATTAAATTCTAGTTAATAAAAAAAGTTTGAGAAGAAAAAAAAATTTTTTTTAAATTACTTTTGGTCAGCGCCCAATGCTAAAAATTAAGCCGCCTTTTTTCACAAATAACACAATTGTATCTTGTTATGTGCCTCGCCAGTCAACATGAAAATGATCCAAGGAAAGTTGTATCGCTATAGTAAGGCAATTGATTCCTTTCTGACCCTTCTATACCCACTAATCAAGAATTGAAGTACATTTTTAAAAAAATTTAGTTTGATTAATAAGTTATATTTAATAGTCACATAATGTTTGCTTCCTAGTTTAACGTAGATAACGTTTAACAAGGAGTTCTGAAGGGAACGAAAGCATCGTCAACATTCTGAGGAACGAATTTTTGTATGTCTCCGAAAAACATCTTGAACTCGTTTCCGTCTAGAAATCCATTTCAGACTACAAGGAACAAATTATCATATCAGTTTATCGTTATAATACATTTTGCGAACCTCCATGTCTTAAAAAACTAAAGCAGCCCACATAGATGATTCTATATCAAGTTCAACCTTCTGCCATCTGATCACATTTATTATATTGAATAAAAATAACAGGGCCCTATTGGGAATCGATAATGATCCATGAAAACAAGATTTTAATTCCTAAAGCGATCACATTATTTAATACTAGGTGACCATTCATCCACAATATAAGATGCAAATATGCTATGTGCCCCACTAATTGCCAGACTTTTTCTACCTACGGTCCAATAAGCTAAAAAAAAAATTGCGGAACTAAATAAGAAAAACATTTTTTTTTTGGCATATATATTATGCTTATAAAAATACTCTGCCAATTAGTGTGGCACATAGCTTCCTCGCGCTCTAGTACGCAAAGAAAAGATCAGTTTAAGAAATAAAAATAATCAAAAAGTTGGAACATTTTTTTGGAGAAACAAAGCCCCCAACATGCGCCAAAAGTTAGCGCACATATAACAAATGTAATAAACAAATAACACAGCAACCAAATCGTAAAACAGTTTTTTTCAATTTTACCCCTCTCAGAACTAAAAATAACAAAAATTAATCTACTATGCAAGAGCTTTTCAACGATATACATCATATTGTACAAGATTAACTTTAACATTTGTACCCCTGTACTATGAGGTACCAAAATTATATTTTTTAAAAACAAACCATACAAAAGAGCATTAATTTAACTAACAAATAAATATAAATAAGAAACCTAATAACAAAAAATTATTTAAACCCTTAAACTTACAACAAAATTATAAATCAGTACAAAAGTGCATGTACATAATTTTTAAAAAATAAACAAATAAAATAGCTTTAATGTACATATCAAGGCCTTTAAAATGATGTACGACACAATATTAAAAACCAAAAAAGTGGTCACGTGACACGGCACACGAAAAAAAAATTACTCTTATGTTCTCAGCAAATAGGATTATGAACTAATAAAATAAAATATACTCAATTTAAAGAGCATTAGTGTGAGATTCAAGCGCCTCAATCAGAAATAAAATCGGTCAACTATTACAGAAACTATGGCCATTCGCCATTCAAAGACAAAAAGGAAAAAAAATAAAACCAAAAAAATACCAAAATTATCACCATCTAAGGTACAACCGATGATGATACGACAAAAAGTCATAGGCCAAAGTTGTAGATCTTTTAAAATCAATTACCGTGGGTGCTATCCGTTTTCCAATACGACTTACCGTTTAGCCGCAATAAGTCCTCAATAAAGCTTAAAATTAAAGTCGATAATTTTTATTTTTTTAAGGGGGGAAGGAGGAAACGTGAAATTTGTATAGTTATTTTGGTTCACAATATGGATGTTGCGCGTCGAATGGCGCAAACCGCAAGTCTCTAGCTCTTCTGGAAGTGGGTAAACATTGATGTCAGTCAGTGAGTCAGTTAGCCATGCGGCTTTATAGTATTAATTTAGCATGATTTAAAGTGCGCAGACGGTTGAAATACGTCGCGTCAGAGAGGTTACGTAAAAGTGACAAAGGTTGCTGTGATGTCATGCGCCCTCCACGATTTTTCGTCAGGTTATCTTTTCTGGCTCATAACAAACCATTGTTTACTAGAGTTCTGTGAGCATTTTATAGTTTTTTCCTCTTTTCGTTCTATTAAAAGCTTTTTTAACCGTTTTTGACCTTATCATATATTAGTAACATCATTAATAAGCCAACAAATGTATACATTATAGGTGATACAACAAATAATTCTCACAAATAACTCAAATAAGATGTAAAATAACTTACTTACAGATGTGCTCTTTTTACTCTATTAAAAGCTTTTTTAACTGTTTTTAACCTTATCATATGTATCAGTAACATCATTAATAAGCCAATAAATGTATACATTTTAGAAGATAAAACAAATAATTGATTAAAAAATAATAATAAAATAAAATAGCACTGATAAAACTCAGTCGTATATCCAATGTTATGAGCCAGCTGACCTAACAACACACACTTTTTTACGTAAGTGACGTCACACTTCCCCGGCGTATTAGGCAGGTGCTATCTGCAGGCTACTTTCGACAAACCATAAAAATTTCATAAAAATCAAACGAAGATGATTCTTTTTAAAGATATAGCTGTAAATAAATGTATGTTTGTGAGCATGTGGAAGATGAACAAATAAGCGCAGAAGGTTGAAACTTATATGGGACCAACAATGGACTAATTATGACCTACCACCCAAATTTCATTAAAATTGGACATGTAGTTTTTAAGATTTGTTGGTTCACAAAAATCGAACGAAAGACCGACAGACCGACAGACAGACACGGAACCAAAAATGTTCCCTGATGTCCGAAACGGATTTCTGCCTTGGAATTTTTGAAATCGGAGATAAACAATTTTTTCGTTCTTCAGAACGATCACATAGCTTCCGTTACCTTCGGTAAGCTCGGAAGCAAAAATTATTATTGATGCTTATAAATAAAAATTTCAATAGACCTGAAAGTGGCTTATTCTCATGGTAAATAGGTCCGATATACCGGTTTTAAAATAATTAGGTTTACCAAAAAAAAAAAAATAAAAAAAAAAATAAAGCACATACAATTGTCTACAACAAAAGGATCTTATCATTTTCTTGATAACTCTAAAGATTTTAGAGGTATTTTCAGTTAAAATCGTGGTTTTACCACGGCCAGGTAGGGGTACACTTTGTATGTACCACCTACCTTATTGATTTAAAAAAATGAGTTTATTTTCTGTTTTTGCTACTGTAAAATGCAACTTATAAAAAAAGGGTTTTAAATATAAAGTAAAGCTGAGACAATATCCCATTAGATTACGTATGTCTGACCAAGTTTGTACTAATTGTAATAATTATTATCAATACAAAGTTAATTGGACGTATTTTTAAATTAATTACAGCAACTATAATTTCAATAGAAACAGATAATGAAAAAATTAAATAATACGCATGGTTTTAGCTTTCCTATGATATAGAGAGAGCTAAGAGAGCTTCGTAAACCATCAAATATTACTCTGCCGGTTGGACTCGACCAAAGGAGAAGCAAACTACACTGATGTTTAGAAGTGCATGGACTAAATTTGGCATTTAGATTTAATATTCAATCGAATAATACATAGAACAAAATGTCTGAACGCATAAAATATGAAGATGGTATAGTTATCGTGTGCAGGTTTTCTTGCCAGGTCTAATTTTTTCCCCCGTAACAAGAACTATCTGCCCTTTTTGGATTCCCAGTTAATCAGATCAAGTTGCTATTCATATTATTTCTATGGCCCAGCAGACCTAACATTTTTTATATTATTAGAAATAGCAGAAATATATAGTTTTAGGGAGGACACGCCAAATGTTGATGTTTTTTTACTAATTGGCGTAAAAAATTAAACTATTTCCACAAGTGTAGTATATTTTTGTAATCCACTCTTCATTACCTACCCACTCAAACTAAAAAAAAAATTTCGTGACACCAATTTGCCGCCATTTTGGATTTGAACAGCAGATAATTTTGAGTTCGCTATATTTTTCCTGTGTGCACGTCAAAACTATCTTTAATACTGGAAATTTCCATGTTTTTCCCTCTTTTGACTTGTTTGATTCAAAAGTTACTGGAAACATTCAGATTGACAGACGCAGACAGACACAGGAACGAAACTATAAGGGTTTCTATTTCTGGTTTTACCAACGAGACCCTTAAAATATATTTAAAGCAAAATATTTGTTTTATCCAATTTATATAATATAAGCTAATATAATATAAAATGTTGCTATCAACATCTTAGGATCTGGCTAGTTATTATACAGGAAAATCCACTTTAATGTACATTAGTTAGTACCTAGTAGATTTATATACTACAAGAGCTTTTGCCTAAAATTGGTTTAAAAAATAAGCAGACGAGCAAATTATAAGCTTTTTAGCTGGATGTTTAATAAAGAATAGAATTACATTTTCACCTTAATCAAAACAGTAGCGCAATGATTTTAAAATCCTTGTTATTTGCTCATTTCAACTGAGATATTTTTGGAACAATAGCTTCAATTTTTTTTTAAAGTTGTATGGGATGATTATTAGTTTAAAACCAAATGTATGAGGGGGTGTCGAAGAAAATAATCATTCAATAATAATTCAATAATCATAATGAATCATTCGAAGAAAATAAAATTATCTACTTTACTTCATGGTCTAGTTATTGCAGCACAAATTACCTATATTATTAAATTTAAATATATATATTAAAATTCATATTTATATCAATATCTTATTTATTAAAACTCAATTTTTCAATATTTCCATAAAGTGACATATATTAAAGAAATTAATATTTATACATTTCTGTTTTTTTATTTATTTTTAAAATAATGCAATGGCCGACGTTGTGTCAAAATAATGGGAGGGGTAATGTGGGCGTTTCCTTTTCCTCCCAAAATAAACAAGGGGTTGAAAAAAACTTGTGAAAATCAGCGCTATCTCTGGAGAGAAGGTCTCAACACAACTCACTCCCGCGGGCTCTTAAGGATTAAATTTAACGAAATCAAAGCCATTTGTTTATAACCTGATACTTGTAACCTCCCTTTTCTAAGAAATAGTCAGTTCTAAATAAATACATTTTACGAAATAACTTATCATATTATCACAAATATTAACTTCGACGGAGTTATCAATGTTAAACAAACAACTAAAACCCCAAGAAAAGTAAGTAAGTTATTCGCTGCAGCTTTATACAAATTCTTAAAAAACAAGATCAGCAATAGTAAAAAGAACTTCTTATGATATAATGAAGTAAGTGCATTTATAACTTTAGTGCTAAAATTCTATTTCTTCTACCAATGCTATTATCTAAATGTACTTTGTAAAAAATGCAATTATTGTAGAGTGGTCTTTCTTTTCTATTTATCAAGTCTAGAACTTTGTCGTAAAATGAACAAAGCGTGAACATTGACATTAATATACTAATAAGACATAAATAAGTTTAATACATTTAATGATACAATATTACTTATGTTATGATACAAATGATTGACTTATTGTAATGTTAAAAGCTGAACTGGGGTATCGTTGATTGATAAATAAAAGTAACTGACCTTATATTGCTGTAAAATCTCAAAAAAGTAAGAATTTAACCACTGGTGAAGTAAAATAGAGTCAATGCAAATAATCACTGCACACGTCATCTCAACTTCGACCTACCAACATAACTAAACAAAATATTACTAAAAATTATCTGTTTACTTACACCTATCTATGAATTACTTATAACCATAGATCTCGCAGTTTTATATGTCACTCATTTAGAAACACAAAGCAATAATTCCTACTAAAATTTAAAAAAATAAAATACAAATTAGAATTATCTGAAAATGAGGATAGGTTATAATTTCCGAAAACATAAATATTATACTTTTACAATGTTTTTGTATTGTCTGCGACTTTTTACACTGTTGCGATATCTGTCTGACATAAATATCAGATGTAAACGCTCCTTTATACATAGAAATCTAAGATGTATAATACCAGACATCGCACGCCTCGAAAACCTTATAAATAGATGTGCTATCATGTCGTGTCTTAGTGTGCAATTGCTGCCCCTACTCTATTTCTTTTATTAGTATACTAATTCTATTTATTTATAGGAGGTTTATATTTATTTGGATACAGTTTGTGTTATTGTTTGAAAACGATGGTGTGTTGCAGGAGGCGGAGGTGTACGACAACTGGGATGGAGAGTTGAACTGCACTACCAAGCCGAGTCCTTGCCTTCAGTTCTCTCATTTCGGCTACGACATACTCGGCTCCGAGGACTGCCTCTACCTCAACATCTTTACTCCTAAGGTAAAACCATGTCTACACCAAATTATTTTATCGTAAAGAATTTAGCTTATCGTAAAAGAACAAATATTAAACATTTTTATTCCTACATTTGATGTTAATACAGTGCTTTGAGGCAAGGTTAAGACAACCTTCACATTTAAGGCACTTTGTTTCTACTGATCTCTCCAGCACACTAGTGCCTACTCTATGAAGCAATCAATGAAAGAGTGAGCTGTTTTCTCGACTGAGCCCGCCTTAGTCGAGTCAATTGACATAACCTCTTCTTCATTTAGAATACCAGGCAGTTAGATATGGCTGATTATCTGAATAAGTGAACACATTTAAAAGTTTATATAAACTATGCCTAGGAAGAAAATCTATGTTTCCGTAATTGGTATTATCATGAAGTTTTTCCTTTATAGATGTCGACGTTTCGCTTCCAGTGCTGGAAGCATCTTAAGTTCGTGTTGTTTGGGTGAAAGTATACCCTGGTACCCTAGATCTTTGGTTAGTAGGATAGGATATGTGCAAGTTATGACTATGAGTTACTTAACACTAACTCGAAAGAGGATGCAATAACTATTATTTATTTTTTCATTAATTTCTTAAAAACTATATCCTTCTTTTTGAATGAATAAAGCAATGAACATTTTTATTTTGAGAGCCTTGTATTACAGACAGAATTTATTTTTGTATATTTATTTATTTATTTTTAGTGTTTGTTATTACTGTTTAGAGTTTTATTGTTTGTTATTTTTTTAGTGAATGCATGGATGAGAGAGTGTGAATATTTATATGAAATGTATGAGAGTGAGTATCATGTCCATGTGTATTAATTAATTTCTAAGATTATATTGTAAATTGCGGAACCTCTTTGCATAAAGCCTTGTTGCTTTAAAAGCAAATAAACGTATTATTATTATTATTATGACTATGAGTTGAATGTCCAGGTTGACCCGGCGCTGAGTAGCAACGAGGCGGACGAAGGCGTTGGAAACGAGCTGTTGCCTGTGCTGGTATTTATACACGGAGGTGCTTTCAACTACCTATCTGGTGCTGCCAAAACTCCTAAATATCTTCTAGACAAGGATGTGGTTCTGGTCACACTTAACTACAGACTTGGACCTCTTGGTACTTTAAACTAAACTTGTACTTTACTTACTTTAAATATTCAAATAATTTAATTATTCTAAAACTTTCCCGCTGATATCTATATTTTATCTTGGAATTCATCAATTGATTTACTGCAAATTAATAATGGAGAGATTTACGTTAGACCAACTCCTGAGGTCAAACTCAAAGAGATTACCAGCTCGTTGGAACAAAGCGAGGAGACGTTCTGGGGCCACTGTCACTAGTGCGCCATAGGCAGTATTACTTGTCTAGTGAGAGAATTTCCGACGTGAAAATTAAGGCTGTATTCTGAGTAAAAGCAAAAAAATAAATTACAATAATTATTGTGTGTTGCTTTAACGTATATATATCTTCATAAGTAATTACCATTTGTATTATAATGTAAGTTATTCAATTTTCAAATCATAAAGGTCAATTAAATCTTCATTCACAATACGAACTTAATTTAAACAACGCTTTGGAAATTTATTTTTTTTATATGTAAGTCCTCGAATTCTAGGTAATTTATTTGTCTAGTTTTTGTGCTTGAACTTTCAGCCCAATGAATACTTCATAATAAGGTGCTGGTATTGAAATTACAATTATGAAAAAATATTATTCAATCTGATTTAGTATTTAGACGGTTTAGCTGAGTTGTAGTTCTGATTTAGTATTTAGATGGTTTAGCTGAGTTGTAGTTCTGATTTAGTATTTAGACGGTTTAGCTGAGTTGTAGTTATGATTTAGTATTTAGATGGTTTAGCTGAGTTGTAGTTCTGATTTAGTATTTAGACGGTTTAGCTGAGTTGTAGTTATGATTTAGTATTTAGATGGTTTAGCTGAGTTGTAGTTCTGATTTAGTATTTAGATGGTTTAGCTGAGTTATTCGATTATTATCAGTGTTCAAGATATTAAAAGGTTTTACTTTATACCCATACGAAACTTAACTTAAATTATGGAATTAAGAACATTTAAGGATTTGTGACAAAAGATATTTATTACTTGCACCTGTGCACCTACTTAAAACAATTACTCTTTTTTTTAGAATATCTAATATTGTTGATCTAAAGCTGATACTTATTCCTGCACAGATTCCGTTAACAATGTATTTGTTGGTTTCTTCTCGCTGGAAGACGACACCAGCCGTGTATCTACAGGTGTAATTACCTAAGGTAATGCTGGGTTGTCCTATTAAATACCCGCTGTGTCTTTCTTCTTGTCAAAGCCAAATTTCAACCTTTGATCTCAAACTTACCTTTATATTTACATACATCACAATAACAAACCAAAGAAAAACATTTTACAAGGGTGATATACAACGTGGAAACTTTACACATATTTACAACCCCCTCGTAATTTCTTTCAATTTACTTTTAAAGTGCTTTTTTAATTACTTCTTTTAACTGTTTTTTTGGTTAAGATGTATGGAAGGTTTAAAAAAATACGGACTGAATGTTATCTTAATATATTAACATAAAAATCGGGAAAAAGCTGTTGTAGAGTAGATCACAGAAATATATATACCCAACAAAACTATATATAATACAAAAATTTACCTAAGTGTGTAAAAACTATAATTAAGTTCTGAATAACTAACACATAAAACTAACTAAATGGTGGACAATAGTTCTTCGGACCTGTGACCTGTCTTAGGATACTCCTCAAGTAATAATTCAACTTAAAAAATGATTAAATCTTTGTCAAGTATTGTATATTTCTATAATCTATTCAAATAGGTTTATTTTAATGAACCCACGTCATGAATTATCCATCGTTTTGTATTTCCAGTTCATCAGATCCAGATTCTATGTTAACTCTTCTATTTTTCTCTTGACATGAATTATTTGACATTTTGGATTCCTAGTTAATCAGATCAAATTGATATTCATATTGTTTCTATGGCCCAGTAGACCACCACATTTTACATATTTTTAGAAAAAAAAAATCGAGTGGCATCGCCAATTTGGATTTGAAAGTTGATAATTAAGAGTTCACTATATTCTTTCTATTATAATATGTGTGGTAAAAATGATCTTTCATAGTGCTATGATTCATGTTTTTATCTCTTTTGATTCAAAGTTTATTGGAGACGTTCAGAGTTACAGTCGGGCACAGGAACGAAACTGTAAGGGTTTCTTTTTTTGGTTTTACCAACGAAACCGTAAAAATTGAAATTATTCAGACACAGTTTCCTCAGTATAAAATTCATATTAGCAATTTAAATAAAATAATATTTCATACAAATAAATATATGCCTGTTATTTCAATGAAAAAATAACTTTTATCTCAATTTTGTAATTTTTTGTGTAATCAGATACAAAATAACATTACTATGTGAGTTGTTAACAATAAATATTTTAATATATTGCATTGTATTTGGGTAACATAGCATCTTAATTCACAGTTAAAATACAAAAATTAACAGTGCAAAGTACAAGCAAAAACTAAAACACTATAATATAAAATAATATTTTAAAGACACATAAAGTACAGAAACAACTAAAATGACGTAGTCGGTAATTGTAGGACGTACATGTTACAGGTTTCTTCTCTCTGGGAGACGACACGGTGGCAGGTAACCTTGGACTGAGGGACCAAATGACGGCTCTGAAGTGGATCCAGCTCAACATCAAGTCGTTCGGAGGAGACCCTCAGAGAGTCACTATATCTGGCATGTCGGCTGGGGGAGCTTCCGTCCACTATCACCTCCTCTCTCCTCTCTCCAAAGGTAGTGTAAATATAAAGGCAAAGTAAATGCTCGCGTAAACTTCACCTGTAGCTATTTTCTGTAAAAACTTTATCATTAAGTATAATAGAGTTTATCTTTTTGGCAGAAATTAAATTATTTAATAGTAGTAGAATGGTAATTATAAAAGAATAAAATTGTTGCTGAATCTAACAATCGTGTCGAATACATGTTGTTTTATCTCTCCTATACAAATATCAAATTTCTGGTTTGGACTATCGTTATTCTTCAGGTGTATTTTAATAGACTATTATATTTGACTAGTCCAATAAACTACCCTAACCTTTTTATATGATTTGGTTGCAGGTTTGTACCAACAAGCTATTTCAATGAGTGGCTCGGCACTAGACCCTTGGGCCGAAGCGGAGGCCGTCAAAGAGAAATCCTTGGAATTGGCAGATAAACTGGGATGTAGCCTGGCGTCTTCGGAAAAGATAGTCAAGTGCCTGCGAGAGAAATCCCCTGAGCAGATGATAACTCTAGGTGTGAAGGATACCAAGGTATGTACACAAACCTCCATTAATACACAATTCCTTACTAAAAGAACATTTAAGTATTTTACGATTGGTATTATTTTACAGGTATGGCTCTATAACCCCATCAGTCCTTGGGCTCCCAGCCCGGAACCCAAGACAGCTTCCAACCCTTTCCTACCTGACTCTCCTATCAACATCATCCTGGACGGTAAAGCCAACGACGTCCCATGGCTCGTATCTTATACAAACCTTGAAGGACTCTACCCAGGAGCAGGTCAGAAAATTATTATTAAGTTTAATATTTTATTGGGTACCTTTATCAAAAAGACAAAGTAAATAAAAACCAAAGAACAAAAAAGGACTTGGTTTGTAAAGCGGAGTCCACAGGAAAACCAATATTATGAGCATGATTTAAACTTCAGCTTTTATTAATTGCAAGTATTTTTATGTTTTAGAGTTTGTGTTTAACACTACCCTGCGAGATCACCTAGATAAGAACTGGTTGGCTCTACTTCCACATGTCCTCGAGTACAACTACACGGTTCCACTTGACAAACAAGATCAGATTTCAGCCAAGATTAAGGAGCACTATCTCAAGGGCAAACTCGCTTCGGATCCGCAATCCATCCGTCCTCTCACCGATGTACGTACAACGATCTACTTGTATTTTTATTCTTATTTAGTGGCTTTGGTGTCATAACTGGTTAGTGTTTATCATATTTCACGCAATCCTCTAGAAATGTAGTCAGGTTTCTTCTTTTACCTGTCTTTAACTCGTATGGTTTTGTCTTCACTAGAGTGTATTGCCCCAGTGGATGCAATCTACCTATTATTATTTTTATAGCCCAGACAACTAAATAAATTAATAACTAATCTGTTTTTATAATCAAGGTTATCGTGAGTTCGGTGCTTACTCGTGCTTATAATAAATTGAATTTGATCTAAAGACTGGAATACTTAGTAAGAAAAGCCGATATATAAAGGACTCGTCTGTACTTGATGGATGTTATTAGGTTTGCTTAGTGAAACATCAAAGAGCCCCTCCCCCCGGTGTTTATCCGTCAGCACGCTCTCTTTGGCATTCACCTCCCTTTAACTGGGAACTTGGCTGGTTGCCACTCGCCTGTACTCTTGGGACACACTCAATTCAAATATTGACGTATAAAACTTAATTTTCTCCATAAAGGGGTACCCTAAAAATGTTTATAGCTAAGAATAATAAAAAAATAAAAACTGTTGTTGAACTAAAAACTCAATATAAATAATGTTTTTAGTCTACCTATTTAAGTAAGTGTATTTTAATGAGGCTTATATATAATAGAATATTACAATAAGCTTTAATGTTTCACTATGAAAGTCTGTTACATTTCAACCTAATAACAAATAACTTGATGCGAGTATATTTAGAAACCACGGTTTTAACAGCTTTTAATGATGATTAGATGCTGAGTGACAGACTGTTCTTGGTAGGAATCTCGGAGGCTGCTTTAAGACACGCTAAGATCTACAAATCTCCTGTCTACGTCTACAGGTTCTCTTACTCTGGCCAGGACTCCGTCTCTAAGTATGTCTGCGACTGCGAGCAAAGCCTTGGTATGTTGGTATTTTACTAATATTTCAAACATACTGAATCCATCCCCAAAAATAGGTCCAAGAGAACTCAAACAAACTTTCTCATAATACAAGTACATAATTACTTGGTCCAGTGTTTTTCAGTTATTAATTGTTTCGAGTTTTCGATGTTACATTTATTTGTTAGTGAACTTTTTATCAAAATTTATCATTTTCTCAGGAACTAGATGTTTTCCGAAAAAACTACTTATATATGGTTAGATTCGCATTTAAATTGATTAAATTTTAGAATTTTTTTAAAATCAAAATCGCCGGAACCATTTACGAGAATTTTTTTTTTTTTTTCAAAGTTTTCTTCCTGGGGTATGATTTTTCTTAACCTGTAAGCCAAATTTCATCAAAATTAGCCCTGTAGTTTAGGCTCAGGGGACCTTAAAATGTGTAAATTCATCAAAATCACAAAATTGGATTTTTTTGCAATCCCAATACTTTCTCTTCATGTATACTAAGTATATGAGAAAGTAAAAAGAGTCTATTAAAAGACGCAAGTTTTAAATCTACTGTTTTAATAATATGACACATTTGGAATAATAGAATCTTTGACGGAACTCGATTTGTTCTTAATCAAGAGGTGAGAGATTGCGCATTTTATACAAGTATATTACTAAGGAACAATTCCAGAGGCATGTTTTATTTTGTGGTTTGTATTTTTTTTGTTTAGATGGAGCATGCCATGGAGACGATATTGGTTACGTGCTGGAGAGCCCCAGTCCGAAGGTTACATCTGAGCAAGACATGAAGATATCTCACAGCATGGTCGAACTCTTCTACTCCTTTATAGCCACTGGGTTTGTTACTATAATATTTTAAAATAACTAACTTAATTTCATGCAACAAATAAAACTTTATACTTAATTAGTAAGAATAAGAATTAGAATGGCTTTATTAATAAAAATGTTACATGTTAGACCTTATAAGATACTCCAGGGCTGTAGAAGCCTATTCTTACTTAATTAGTATGTTGTATATATATATATTCGACTAATTTTGTGGATACGTTAAGCACAATGTTACTTAATTTTTCTTACATGCTATGACAATATTTTCATATGATTTTCTTTGGTTATGATCAATGATGTAAATCATCTATAACCAATGTTGAAAGTAGTCTTTGTTAATGAAAGTAAAACAACACAAATATCATTTTGTCCATTTTTAAAAACCTAAACATAAATTAAATTGTTATTATCATTATTTAGATCGTACTTTTAATTTATATAATTTACAATATCTTACTTTTAAACTTATATATCTGTAGTGATTATAAATCGAGATTAAAATAGTGCCAAACCGCTGCGATTAAGAATGGACTAGTGGACAGAATAGGTTAGTAAGGCTGCCAGCTTCTCTTCTCTTTACTCTTTAGTCGGGTCCTCAACATAAAATTACTTGATTGTGATTATCTGAATATTTTATGTTAATAAACTCGTGGATTTAATGCAATGATTTTATTATATTTGTTGTCAGTTTTTATTGCGACTTAAGTAGACTTGACCTTCAAGTTCCATGACATTCTTTTTGTATTTGACTACTTATTTCAGGTTCTTACTTATAAAATCAGAATAACTGGTGCTGTCTTTCCTTGCCAAAACAATTTAACTCAAGTCATGATGGTCAAAAAGTATTTGCAGCCTTATCTATTTAAGAATAAGTCAGTTTTCTGCAATTAATGATGAACCAAATTGGTCTTTTTAAAATATATTGTTGAATAAACTTTATTTCTAAAACTTAGTGTATCAGTAATCTTTAAACTTTATTTTTAATAAATGTTAAGTTATAAATAAAGTTAAAAACCACTTATAATAGTTTTAAAACTTAATTTTCTCAATTTGACGGCTTTATCGTAATATCAACAGCAAAAAAACGTACACGTTTGTACTATTGTTTTTTTACTGTAAAACTGACAAAACAATGTATTAATTATATGAATTAACGTTTCTTATGAAGTTATTAAATAAATGTTTAATGGTTTCCATTCATGTTCTTTACCCTGGTGAAGGAAATATATTGGTTGGGAATGTCGGTTTATCTTTAACATTTCATTTTTATTATATACATATATTTATGTGTTATATTTTGTTGTTAAGTTACATTTTGTGTTAAGTTTTTCGTTCCCTGACTCTTGAGTTCTTTATTATATTTGAGTTCTTTATATTTTTTTTTCTTTTTTTTATCAATTTAAAATTTTTCTTCTAGGAGTTGATAAAGTTAAGAAAAGCAAGCCGATATATTACAATGAGGTGATTATTTGTTTACAGAAAGCCGGTGTACAAAGAAGTGAGAGTACCCGAAGTGAAGATGTTCCTTCCTACCTTGATGTACCTGGACATCGACAGACTGGGATCACCCTATATCGTACGGGAGATGGACACGGGCAACCAACACTTCTGGGCGTCGCTTGGACTCAAGGAGCCTACCTTCGTTACGGAGACCAACCACTCTCATTTACATGAACTCTGATCTGACACGTAGCTGACGCACGTCCAGAGAGACGGTTCCGCCGTCTCACACATGAAACAATCATCATAAAATCAAAGATCGATTTAATTTTATAAGTTTAGTTTTGTTAAGGTGAAAATCTGAAAAAAACTAATGAGACGAAGTAAAGCCCGATCTTTTTATAGTAATAAGAGAAAGAAACAATGTAAAATGATATTAGTTTAGATAAAAGCGAGTCGATTAGATGTCTGCCTTTTTACTTGACCCAAAGTCTAGGACCCAAATATCATTTAAAGTGTCGGAACTCATGGAAAATTACTAGGTTTTTAATATTGTACCTACTGTCATCGGCAGAGATGTTTCTTCCACTCTAGTGTTTACAATTATTAAATTTAATATTACATATAAACAAACAAAAAAGTGGTGGGAATAACTCGTTACTCTATTAAGTAGTTGCAACTTTAAGATTGTGTTCCATTACGGTTACCGGCCGACCACGCCTAATATTAGTCAGTATATTATAGAAAATAATAATCTGGTATCTTTCTTTTTCTTCGGTAATTTTAGTGCCCTTAAATTCGAGACGATATTTTGTTTTTTCTAAGGGTCTCAATAAAGGAAAAGATTTTATTTAGATCGAGGAAAGCTTAGTTTTTGGCAACACTTCATCAATAATGAACCAAGATCTCAACAATCCGGACATTTATTTCTAATGTAACCTGTGCAAGATAAACCTCAGTTTTTCATTTTGATGGAAACCCTTTTCAATAAATTAAACACGGTGGTTGTAAAGCTCTCAGCTCTAGGAAGCAAACTTTAAAAAATAAAACCTCTTCAACAAACCATCCCTGTTGAAAGACCGCTGTTATAATACCGTATTAATATAAAAAAGCACTTGTTTGAAAAATTTAATTCTACGTACCCTCTTATTTTATTTATTTGATAAAAATAATTATTGCGTTTTATTAATATACATTTTTAATTTGAAAAGCTATATTCGGTAAAAATCGTGTCCACAGGATATAAGTTGTTAGAAAGTATTCGTCAGAATGTTAACAATAATTTTGAAGCGACAAAAAAGCCTTGGGATTCGAGATGTTAAACTTCACGGGTTAAATCCGGGAATCAAGTTCGAGCTCTGTTAAGTCGTCTTTAGTGGACAGAAACAGCCGTAACTAAGTTATCAATTCAGTTCCGACGGGAAACCCGAGGGTCTTTAGCAGAAGATGCCGGACCGCAACTCGGTGTGCTCTGGAGCAACTAGTTAGCAAACGGAGCTAAGCGGACTTTAGAAGCCCGCTTTAGAACTCCGACTGCTATAAATCTATCTCTCTCAACTATGGCATCGTTACAATCGACTTTTTATACTATCCCAACTATGTATTGTATATTTTTAATTTGTTTTGTTCAAAGGTAAATAAAACAAACCAAATATCTTTTGCAACCGAAGAAAATATTCATTTTTATTTATCGTATAACTTCCAGATTTTCTTCCAAGTTGAACTTTTACTTACAAAAAGAAATTCTACTTAGCAGTGCCTATTTCACCCTAAAAATAGCTTCAACGTCTATACTTAAGTTTTGATTCAAATTTTATTATTATTAAACAGCAACGAACCCGTATGTTAGCTTCATCACATTAAATTTTTAATTTTAAAAATATTTGTATAATGAAAAAATTATTATAGACAAACCGCAAGCTAATCTTGCTAATCTTTGTTTAGCCATATACCCTCGTTAAGTTCCATTTAATGAGATTTTATAAAGCTGTTTGTAGATTATTTACTTCTATGAAGGTAAACATCTGTGTTTGTTGACCATTATTTAAATTTGATAGATGGCCGGTAATCGGATTTTAGTGAATCTGTCCTTTCGCTTTAATGCAGGTTCCTCTTTCCTCCCTCCAAATAAGCAGATTATTACATTTATTAACGGTATGTACTGAAGGGGCGTGACTCACTCTATCCAAGTAGTAACGATTTTGGGGCTGGAATCGCTCAATCGTAATGTATGATGAGTGTTGAGTTTGTCTATGACTTGAAATGACTGACACCTAACGGCTTTACACAACCTGATGGTTTCATACAATGGTCGCCTTACTGTTCGGAGGTTTTGAGGAGACGGGATTGTTTACACTGCTCGTTTTACATTATTTGTTTCTTAATTTACATGATCTTTGTCGTAGGCTTTTACTTTATTGCTTTAATTGTATTTTTTTACTTTGTACAATTTAGATGAACAATATGGATGAGATTTTTTTTTAAAAAAGAAAATTATTTTATTATAAAACTTTTTATGCATGTTTTTATTATATACCTGTATATTGGGGGGAGGACAGGGGTATTTTTTTATTACCCCCCCCCCCCCCCCCCTCCCGAGGACTTTAAAAATAAAGTTCAAAGCAGTAAGACCACACATGCGGGCCCAAGGTGTAAACCCGGTTTAATAATCCAGCTTACAGTACTCTATCTTCTAAGCAAGCTGACAGACCCACAGATAGTGAGAACCTTGCTTAGGGGAAGTAACCTTAGTTCTTCAATCAGCAGGATGGCCGATGATTTTCCTGAAGCCAAAGATTTTCCACCTTGGGCGTGTTAATGCAGGACAGCTGCTAATAATGTGAGAAGGTCTATCCTCTTCCTCCCACAGCCGGCACACTAGGCTTCCAGCTATAGGCCAAGCAGATGTAGATGTCGATTTAGTCTAGTGTCCAGCAAGAATATTAATAATAATAAATTCTTTATTTCCGTTAATACCTATCAAAAGATGACAAGATTGTTTTTTTGAGCAATGTGGTAAGATGCTGAGATGGTTCCCGGATCATCATTTTAGATTGTCGCATACCTGAAGCACTGATCCATATTCTGTTGATATCTAACTTCATGAAAGTCCTTATGGAATGTTTTAGTCCACAACGTGGCACGGCAACAACTGGTTCTGGTGTAATTGGGGTTGAATTGGAACACGTTTTGACTAACTGGTCAGCAATCATATTTTCCTCAATGCTACAATGTCCTGGAACCCATATAAGTTTGTTAAGTTGACCAAGAGTGTTGAGATATTTTTTGCACTCAGCAACCAGCTTAGATGTAAATCTTGGTGTAACAAGTGCTTTGATCGCTGTCTGGCTGTCAGAGTAGATTCTGATTTGTCTGTTAGATTTTCTTACTCAGGATATTTTGAGAACAGGCCAAAATAGCATATATATCTACCTATATTGCATATATCTCTCTAATATATTGCAGTGGCATATTTCTCTATGCTCACACTAAGCTCATATTGGGGTTCTGCCAAGAAAACCCCAGCCCCTGATAATTCTTCAATTCGGGACCCATCGGTGAACTACATATCTGTTCCTGGTGGCATTTGAGGATCATCTCCAGGTTCCCAATCTTGTCTTGAAGGAAGTAGATACTCCCAGCAAATGTAAAAATCCCACTGTGGTATCATAGAGTAGGAAAGAATTAGTTTTGTCAAGGTCCAGTGGAGTACCTACTAGGTTGTAATCCCCATAAGGGGGGGGGGGGGAGTCACTGATAAGTAAGGAGGGTGACTGAGAGGCTCAACGTGCTCTTCGTTCGAACGCTTACAATATTCGTTCAGTCATTTTTCACTCTTCAACTTCAATGCCATCGATATAATTGAAGTTTTCTTTTGTTAAAACTCTTACTTGTAAGTAATAAATGTTCACCTTTTCACTCCTATAGCTGGAAGCTACTTTAAATATGGTTAGTCGGCAACAAACTAGACTCAACATCGAAATAGTCTGTTGCTCATAGAATTACAAGGTTAATTAATCATTGACTAACAAATATTCTTACTTTACATAAAAAGAGAGAATTTCTTTAAATCCATAATTTTGACTCTCGGATATTTCATATTATAAAATGCAAAGATTAACATAAACGTCACATCCAATCCACGTAGACGTCACATATTCAAGCAAATAATGACAATATATTTTTAAGTTAATTTAAAAAATTATAAGAGGTAAAACTAGGGACAGGGAGCCATAGTAGTTATAACTTTAAAAATAAATTGAATTACTTCATTATTTCCCCCTGGGGCCCTACTATTCATTATGAAAAAACTTACTTTTCCAATAGCAATACCTGCTCATATATATATATATATATATATATATATATATATATATACAGTAAAACCTGGATAAGGTGACCACCGAAGGGACCGACCAAAAGTGGTCACCTTAGGCAGGTGGTCAACATACCCAAAATAAGTTTAAAAAAATGCGCTCGTTCTTGGTTTTTCTAAAATGTTACACACATAAGTTTATAGAAAAGAGTAAAAAAATTTGTCATTAGAGTAAAAAATAAAACCTTTCTGAAGTATAAGCTAATTTTTTACAATTTAGGCCAAAACGAGGTGAGACTTTTCTTTTTAAAAAGATGAAAAAAAAACATGTGTAGTAACATGTATTGAATGTACTTACGTGCTATTGTAAAATCTAAAAAAAATTTTCGAGGTAATTTCAGCTCAAAATACACAATGCACGTAATAACATTAATAATAAGTAGTTGCACCTTTCTTCTATTAAATCAAACTAACAACTGAACAAGAAATAAAATCAGCTAACAGACAAAAACAAGCTATTCCAAAGAAATGAGGATGAAGTGAAACAAACAAAAAAAAAAAAAAAATACAGAGAAATGTTCTACTATTTATAGTTAACTCTAAGAACCAACAAGAATTATTTCATTTTACTAATTTCTTTGAATTAAAATCCTTCTAAATAGTTCTTATAAAACAGGAAGAAAGTAAAGTGGGTTTTATTCATATTGCAACAACTAGTATATGAGTTCTAAGAAATTAAATTAAAACCAAATGTTTTAAAATTATTATAGGTACTCTAAAATATTATTACTTTTTTTTAATTTGGTCACTTTAACCGAAATAAATTTCCTTCAAGGGACCAGAAGAAAGTGGTCACTGGTCAAAATAGGCAGATGGTCACAATAAGCAGAACAAAATGTACATAAAGTATTGAATTTCTGAAGGGACCATGAAAAAGTGGTCACATTGACCAGGTGGTCAATATACACGGGTGGTCACTTTAGCAGGTTTTACTGTATATATATATATATATATATATATATATATATATATATATATATATATATATATATATATATATATATATATATATATATCCTAAGTATGAGTTCTCCTCATAAAAATTTAAAAAGAATACCTACAAAATAAAGTTAGTTTGAGAAAATGTTTATTGTGTAGCTGGATGAATATAGTGAGTGACATCCATGTTTGCTGCTCTATTTAAAAAAAAAAAAAATCATATTCACTAACTCTATACAAAGAAGTAAGGTTGAAACTTGAAGGTAGAAGAATTAAGTATTAACTTAGTTATTTTCTTTATCAAGTAGATTGTTACCGGCTCATTATGTTTTATGTTTGCACCAAGTACCAACTGTAAAGTATCTGCACTTGAAGTTCATAACGAAAATGCAAATCAGTACTTTGTTTTTCTTTATAACATCCTTATTAATCAGGTCACAATAATCACCCCCCCCCCCTTCCCCCCACCATATAAATAAAAATAAAAGGGTTGGACGCAACTCCAAGAAATGGTTTATTTCAAGAATTTATAATATTGAGTCTTATCTAGAGAGTTTTATCTCTATTGTTTCTTATCGCTAGATTGTCTCTAGATAATTCCTGGAAATGAACGTTTATAGCATTTAAGTGATCTACATTTACATGAAACATGATCAAAATAGGAGGAACCATTATTAGTATCCCATGGAGATAAAAGATCAAAATTTGTTGTATTAGTTTCAGCCTAAAGATGTGTAGAATATACTACACACACACACACAAATATATATATATATATATATATATATATATATATATATATATATTTGTGTGTGTGTGTGTAGTATATTCTACACATCTTGCACTTAACCAACCAACCACCTTCTTTTGCCAACAAATAATTTAAAAAGAACACTGAATACCTAAAGGTACTTAGTTGTAATTATGAAATATTTTGCTATTATAGACACTATACAATCAGCTTTATAAATGAAACCAGGTAAGAAGTTCATAAGATCCAAAAAGCAAAATTGATGACCCTATAAGAATAATAACCACAACATTAATTTGTAATAAATATTAGTCAATTATATAAACTGTAACACTAATTTGTACACAGACTCGGTAAATATATCAACCGGAACGCTTATTTGTACTAATGATTGGTTTAAAGGAAGAAGTTCTGGTTAACTGTAAATTAATAAGAAGATAGAGTTAACTCGTTGAAGATGTGTTTTGGATGTTTTGTTATTGTATTTGGAAAGTTGTGCCTGAGGATAGGCCGCTGAGAGTTCCTTGATAATACCCCGCTACTAAGTGGTTTTGCATTTACTTAGCTCGGCATTGCGTATATGTTTCTTAATCAATCCATTCTAAATCCGTGCTCACATTAAGACTCAAGTGACAGTGCAGTTTTTTAAAGTACAGATATATGCAAGACCGACATTAGATGCAAAGGAGGGCATGGCAGTACTGCGCCACTTAGCTTGCTTGACACAGTAGATCTAATATCTCAATTCACGCACGGTCACGTATATTTCTGTGGTTCTAAAAACTTCACTGCTCTGATCTGCGTCGCAGTACGCTCCCGGACGGTAAATGTTGGCTCTGTTAATGTAGATTTTCAAATTTCAGTTAGATGCACTACAGACGAGCTAAGCGGGTTAGCAGCCCCCCTCATCCTTCGGTCTGAGCCAAATTATAATAATTAGATGCTTACTATAGTAGCAATATATAGTAATATATTGTTGTCCTTATTACATAGTCCTTGTATAATGGATTATAATTTAATAGGTTTGAAATAATCCATTTGACTATTTGACTGACTAATCCGACTGAAATAATACAACCATGCGATGTTATAATTCCATATACGGTTGACCGGACGTAGCTTTTTAAAAATAAAGTAATAGGTGGTTCAAGATGTAGTGAATTATCGTTTTATAAATATATTTTTTAATCAGTCTTCCGCCTGCTCCAGGTCTTCAGGGTATAATTAAATAAAAACTAAGTTTTTATATCATCTTGTATTATGTAAGATGATGTAATAACTTAGTTTATATTTAATTAAACCCTGAAAACCTGGAGCAGGCGGCAGATTGATTAAAAAATAATAGGTGATTATTATTAATATATAGGCAATTTCACTGCTCATCAATTTTTTACTTTAATAGTTTTAGAAGGGTTTGAGCTTAAAAAAGTGGACCATTTCAACCAACTTCTCTATAATATGTACACCAAAATTCGATTTTGATTTTTACATTTTTTAAGGGGTCACGAGTGCATGTATATTTTTTTTTCTTAATGTCTGATTGTCGTTTGTCGTCTGTGCAGACACGTGGAGCCTATATATACTTCTGACCCGATATTTATGAAATTTACCATTCATGCTCAGAAAAATCATATTCCAGAGAAAAATAGAGAAATATACTTTAGAGAACTTTAATTTCGAGGCGATAAAAAGTGTGGTCTGATCTCGATGAAAAGTACCTTCGAAGCAAGGGGAAAATCACTGTCTACTATGAGCTTTCAAAATTTAAATTTTGGTACACAGGGATACGGGTCAAAGTAATGAATACTCTTCATGATGCATAACGTTAAAAAAGCTCTTTAAGAGTACAGTAATTGTAATTATGTACAGTTTTGTCATATTTTTATTTAGGAGGGGGGTAAATTTGGGATATTTGCAAACTATCTTATCAAAGAGGAGGGGGTATAGAAATAGGTGGGAGGGATAGAATCTAGATATTCTCGCATAGTAAAATAATTTAAATGTTTCTTGATGGTAGTTTATAAACTTATCAAATTAAAATAATGCTTCGCGTAGCGAAGCACGGGTATCTAGCTAGTACATATATATAAAGATGTATATTCTATACATCTTGGTTAATTGTTGGTGTATTTTCTACCAACGCTAGTAATTGTGGTGTAGTTAATATAATCTTAAATGAAATTAGTCCAGTGAGGTTTCCGTATATACGTATTTTATTAAGCTGAATCAAATGAGACAACTTTCAGATCTATTGAATCATTCCTTATCAAGAACGTACCTACTACCCCTACATAAGAAATGATGATCAATAATAAAACTGAAAGTTATCTCATTCAATAAATTACGTTTAAAAGGTACCTCGCTAATTACCCCCCCCCCCCCCCCTCCTAACTGATATCACTTCAGATATTCGATACCACTACCAAGTCGAAGTCTTAAACCAGGTTTCATGAATAGACGAACTTTGTCTTCGTCGGACTCAGTTTTTGGTCTATTTTACTCTTTCTACATTATAAAACAGTTATCACTAGGGCACGGACATATGCATTTATAAATGTTAAATATGCACATACACACACACACACACACACATATATATATATATATATATATATATATATATATATATATATATATATATATATATATATATATATATATTAAAGCATTGAAAAAACCCAGGGTTCGGTCACCAAACAAAAACCAACTCACACCACTCACAACATACTTAAAAACCCGACGTTTCGGCAGTATTTAAAACCTTCTTCAAAGGATCTAAAACAAAAGAAATACAAAAGGTTTACAAAGAATGCAACTAAATATAAGAGAAAAGATAGTTTTATGTTTTTATAATGTTTTTAATGGTTGTTGGACTTTTTTAGATTTGTTTTATAAATTTATGAATTCAATTTGTATGTAGTTTTGGTGTGTTGCCGCTAGATGGCGCCACCGGTTAAGTTTTATATTGTTACCTTCTCTTTTTGGTTACCTCTTTCTATTTACTTTTTGTTCCCTACTTCAAACTCATCTAGTCTATTTTAATGTTTTCTTTCCATTATTTATTATATTAATTTTCACTTCAACTTTTCTTAATGTAAGTTAAAATCTTTGCGCTTCCATAAGAGTTTTTCTGTTAACTTTTCTCTTATATTTAGTTGCATTCTTTGTAAACCTTTTGTATTTCTTCTGTTTTAGATCCTCTGAAGAAGGTTTTAAATAAAGCCGAAACGTCGGGTTTTTAAGTATGTTGTGAGTGGTGTGAGTTGGTTTTTGTTTGGTGACCGAACCCTGGGTTTTTTCAGTGTTTTAATAACTATTCGGGGTCGTGTGTTGTTTCGTTTATTATATAAAGTGAACACAATGCTTCCGTTACCTTCGGTAAGCTCGGAAGCAAAATAAAACAAAAAAAGAATAAAATGAAAAAGAATATATATATATATATATATATATATATATATATATAGATATATATATATATATATATATATATATATATATATATATATATATATATATATATATATATATATATATATATATATATATATATATATATCTTCCTACCATTATGACGTCCATACATTAGGGATTTACCATCAATATGACGTCCGGGACAATATGAACTCCGTATACCGGACGTCACTTTACAACCCGTGTTAATTTCGTTCTAAAAGCTTCAAATAAGCTATGTTTGAAATCTGAGAGGGAAGTAATAATGGTCGAAAATTGAAAAAAAGTGTATATTTTTAGTTTGACTTATTTCCTGTAGGGGCGGTAGTGCTGTGGATGTATATCTAGAAAAGTATATTTTTGTACAGTCGATGGATAATCGGAACTCCGCAGATCGGGCAACAATGCAAGGTTTTGCCGCCCAATACCCCACCTCCAACATTCAAACCCTTTACGCTTGTATCTCTGATAAGGTGTGAGAGAATCAACCTTCTAGACCTTTTTTTCTTGCTAGTTCTATTCTAATAGTCCAGTCATTTGGTAGTTTGGACAGGAAAAAATTGCTAAAGAATTTTTCTCGACGTATCTTTATGTTTTTGAGGTGCTGAATCTGAAAATCTCATTATTGACTAGATTCGGCTTTGGCTTCACCATAAAAAAATGGAGAAAATCACAAAATGTCGGAAGTTGTTTTAGTTTTTCGCTTATAACTCCGAAACGACGCATCCTAGAGAAAAATTCCTTTGATATAAAAAAAAACCTGATAAAATTTCGTAAAAAATAAATTTTAAATTCGTAAAAATAAAAATTCGTTCTTCAACCAAAAGTAAAGGCATTCAACATTCTTCGACCAAATGTAAAGATACCACTGTTCGATGTATTTATATGGTTGTAGTCCGGTTCAGTGGCAAAAAAATACTTTATCAGAAGTTTGTTTATGTGTTTTGAGAATATCAGACCCTTAGGATAGTCCAAAGTAAGCTTTTTAAAAAACACCATCAATAGGGTACTACTTAAAAAATACAGTGTAGCCTACGGCCCTCGCTGTGTGCTGACTAGCACACACTTAACCTGTTTATTTTATATTTGTAAGGTTTATTTTGTAAAAATTTTATATTGTCCTGTGAACCAATGATACTCATTTATAGAGCTCGTATTTTTATGTTTTGCACATTTAACTATTAAATGCATATCTTTGTACATTAGATGCAATACTATACACTTCTTTACATAGATGGTGATTTTATTTCGTTTTAAGCTTCTGCACAAAGTACTAAAAGAAACCTAATATAACGGCTCTGGCTCTGTCTGTGCGTAGCTTGTTTCTATTAATAAACTATTATAGCTAGGAACGAAAACTTCGGCACTCAGGTGCATCTCGGCATTTGTGTCAAGTGGACACTTTTTCGATTTTTCACACTTAATATTTTCAACATGGCGGCCAATAAGGCGGGTGACTAAAAAAAATGTTTTAGACACCATGACATGTTATTTATCAAATTAAAGGTCTTGAAATATAGAAAAAAAAAATGAAACTATTAAAATTTCATAAATAATATTTTCAAGATAGCGGCCAATATAGCTGGCGACTACAAAAACGTTTTTAGTCACCATGGCAAGGTAAACATTAAATTAAAGGTCTTGAAGTGTAGAAAAAGAATGTGCAACTATTACAATTTTACACTTAATAATTTTTATCTACTTGCGGCAGCAAAATGAGGCATTATTGAACTGATTTCGGGCAATGAAATGTGATTTTACTGCCTAGGCGGTAAAATTTTACTGTTATAATGTTGGCAATAACAGTTTATACTATTATCTCTACCATATAAAATTATATATTATAGTTCAATACGTAATATTTAATAAATAAACGTTTTAATATTAAAATAATTTGTTTACATTTGTTAATTCTGTAACAAATTTTCTGTTAAAAATAGTGGAGTCACTGGCCACACTGCAGCGTCATGTAAACATTCAACATCCATATTATTATTATTACTGAAGTCATTCTAGATTAGACTTGCTACTATTCTTGATTTATTCTACTTACTTCTTTTATTCTAAGCAATAGAATATATCTTTAATACTTTTAGTAATTTTTTAGTAAAAATATAAATAAATAGTTTATATTGCGTGCATTATTCATTCAGTGTTGTGAACTATAAACGTGTGTTTTGTATTTTGTTGTTATAGATTCAGTTCGCTATTCACTTATTGTTATTATTCCAAAGCTTCTTATTTGATTTCTTTATAAACATTAATTTTAGTTAATACGTATGTTATTATCTTATTAATGTAACATAGTAATTAACTATGTTATATTAATAAAGATGATATGTTAGCAGTTTCATTTTTCTGCCGCCCGTAGATAAAATTTATGCAACAAGGCAGCAAAGGAAACATTTCTGCCTCGTTTATTCATTGCCTGCCTCGGCTTCGCCTCGACAGTCAAGTCGGTTAATTATCATAGCCTGTCCTCGCCTTCGGCTCGGAGTCTAATCTAATCACCCGTCAGTAAAATTCCATTTTGCTGCCTAGTTATATAAATAACTATAACTTAATCGTACAGAAGCCGGCGATTTGTCTGAGTCTAACGTTTACGTTTACGTGTACGACGATAACCTGAGTTTGTAAACGTGAGCTTCAAATTTAAAATTGGAATTTCAGGACGGGAAAAAATTCTATCATCACCTATTCGATGAGACAAACATTTTTTACACATAACATTTTTTAGTAAAACCAACAACGGCACCGCCATGAATTAATACAGATTGCTAAAACTATTAAAGCTGGCCTAAACGTTTAAAATAGAGAAAACAACCTTTTCACCGATGTCTTACGTTCTAACGTAATGATTTTAATAAAACTTCATATACACCATCAAAATCTCAATGGAAACAGGTATGTAAAATTTCAACTTGATAGATACATACAGTAGTTTTTGCGCGATGCCTAGTAATATTATTATTTGAGTACAAATAGTAGTAATAATATAAAGTCTGAGATTGTTTGTGACGAAAAGTATAATTTGATTACGAGTTTTGTTAGAGTTATCTTATCTAATCTGATGTGAATATGAATTAGCTTTACTTGATAAGGAAATGTGTCCCTTAAACTTAACCAGTCATATCTACATACATCTCTGTCGATTGACTTTGCTTATATGTATTTCTCTTTCTCTTTTAAGAGTGATTGAACTAAGGGGAAATTAATAATTTATTTATTAGCCTAATTAATAAAATAATAAAATATTACACGCATCAATTTAACGGTACTATATATTGGATTTAAATGTTTATTGCACTGTCATAAACACAGAATAATTATAATCATATACCCGGTATTTGCAAAAAAAACCGGCCTTTTTCTTAAGGTTATGATAAAAATTAATTACTTAATATTAAACAAATTCTCAATGTGTTGTGTAAAAGTAATAATGTGAATTTCACAAATTAGTATAAAAAAAGCCGCCCCTTACACCGAGTTTAAATGGAAGAAAACGGGAACATGATTTATTCACGTATATAATATTTGGGCAGTGTTATTGATTTATTTTTTAATTGAAGCTATGTGATCGTTCCGAAGAACGAACATTTTTATGTCACCAATTTCGATTTCAAAAATTCCAATACAGAAATCCGTTGCACTTACAGGAAACATTTCTGGTTCGAGTTTGTCCGTCAGTCTGTCCACAATTTTATCATTATAAAATTATTTTTACCTCCAGCGGGGAGAAAAATGTATCTTTCCTCCTTAGTTTATAGGGAGGGAAGTTACTCATTGCACCCGGTCGGGTTAAACCGGGAGTAATGAAAAATAAGTAAGGGAGTAATCATGAAAGTTCATGATTCCCTCCAGTGTTGCCCTAGATAAAGCACAAGTATATTAGGTTGGTGTTAATACACATTTAATTTACTAAATTTTGTTTAATGTCGAAATCTATAATGTCATCTTCACACATGTCATGTAACCTCTACAACGGTTGCCATTGCCATAGTGATTCATCAGTAAAAGAAACAAACAATTTAAAAGTGGAAACATAATTTCTAAATGTAGATTAACTAATCCATATTTAAATACATCAGTTGTCAGCACCATTCAGTATACACGACTCAGCTTCCAGCTGATTCTCCCATTTAATTTTAGCATTGAAATTCAAATAATTATTATCTATAATTTAATTTTAACGTGATTAAACTTATTTAGAGAATTGTTAATATTATATCTAACTATATTTTTTGTTGAATAACGTAATTTCAAATTATTATCTCTATATATTTTTTTCTCCCTTCTGGAGGTAAAATCTTGTACGTACCTTGGGAGTAAAAATCACTTGCACCCTCGCGATAATTAACTTAAAAATTCCAAGACAGAAATCCGTTTCAGATATCAGGGAACAATTTTGGTCTCGTGTCTGCCTGTCTGTCTGTCGGTCTGTGAGTCCGCGGATTATGAAACGTGTGACGATAACTTGAGTAAATGTCAACCGATTTTGATGAAATTTGGTAGACATGTTCATTTTACCAATACCCAGGACGAGTTCGTTGGACAACGTTATCCGTCCAAGTTTTCACGAGCAACGCTCGCGTAAACGTGAACTTTAAATTTAAAATTGGAATTTTAGGTCGGGGAAAAAATCTAACTTCATCTATTCAATGAGACAAACATTTTTTACAAATACAACTTTTTAGTAAAACCAACAGCGACACCGCTATGAAGTGTTAAAGATCGCTAAAACTATTAATAGTTTTTACAAAATAAACAATAATATAACAATAAAGAAATATAACAATAATTGTTATAGTACATGATAGGATGCGAGGAAGCTATGTGCCACACTAATTGGCAGTCTATTTTTTTATGTTGTAATTAAGTTTTGATAAATTTACCCCTAATAGCAATGCATAAGAGTATGACACTATTTAAAACTGATGGCGGTGTAAATACCGCCACGCGAGTGTTCTTGTGTACAGAAGGCGCGAGCGCTCGAAGGTTAAGTATATGACGGCTGGACTATATACCTAATACAAATGAATTAAGATTTGGCAACACCGCTGGACGTCTTATTGGTGCAGTTTACTAAAAGTATATACAGTTGGACGTGATATTAACTTATCAGTGGACAGAATATACATATAGTGCCACATCGGCGGTAATTTAAAAAGTTGTCATAATGGTGTAGAAATATAAGCGGAGTTATGAGAAAATGTATATTGCTAATAAACATATATATTACAATTTTTTGCGATCAAAACTCTATATTAACCCGCAGTACCTTATAATTGAAAGCAAATTATCAAAAATGTTGTTATTTCACGAGGACGCCAAAATGTATGATTTGTAAAAAGACGTCTCAATACACAAAAATGTATATATATATATATATATATATATATATATATATATATATATATATATATATATATATATATATATATATATATATATATATATATATAGTTTTAAATGTGAAAATCTTAAAGAGCACGTGATCTCAGATACTTTTAGATGTGTATAAACTTTATTATTTTAGATTATTTTTAAAAAAAATTAAAAATATATATATTTTTTTAAATAAAATAATGTAAAATAAATATAATAAAATATTAAAGTTTATATACACATCTAATCTTTAAAAGTAATTGAGATCACGTGCTCTTTAAGATTTTCAAATTTAAAACTACGACTGTCTTATCGTGGAACTGAACTGTCGCGACTCAAAGATCGTGCAACATCGACTGATGTGACGTGCGTTTTTCAATATATTTATTAAGCCGGGGTCAGTGTTTCCTGTCTCTTCACTCTTTTCTCCATTAAGAATGCTTGAAAATATGTGAAAGGATTCCCACCCCTTATTCTTGTACAACTCATCTTATAATTTAGCTTTGATCTTACCTCCAGGTTTTCTTCAGTTTTCTGGATAATTGAGTTCAAAGAGGTGAGATTTTCTGCGAGTGGTACATTTTGAGATTTAGTTTCGTAATTGCTTTTGCCGTGTAAAGTAAATTAATTTTGTAGAGAAAATTTCTAGAATTTTGTAGTAATTAGCAGCCACTGCTAAACTAACTGGCAAAACCTCCCTCTTTTCTATACTTAACTCAACTACTGTGATTTACACCACCTCAATACCCCATCCCTATAACTTTAATTGTAATTCACAGTGCATTTTTCAATCTCTACCCTCAACTACTGTAATTTACGTAGGGTGGAAACATTGATAGTTAAAACATCTTTGCAACGATCTCCCGCCCAGACGAAAAAAGATCGCTGCTATATTTAAACTTTTTATAGAGCACAAATAGAGTCGCCGATTACGTAGTTATTGACGTAATTTTTTGGATTTTGATGTTTCTTCAGGTCATAACCAAAGATTAAGATGTCTTGAGGTTTGATACAGCGATGTTTTCGATCCCGAACATCGATATTTATTACTTACATTTTAGTACTTTACATTTTATTTACATCAATTGCGATGTATTTGTTGTTCCTCCTTGAAAATTCTCTAGAATTACCATTGATCTCAAATAACTTGAGCTAAGAACAATTAGAGCAAGTTGTGTAATATATACGAGGCTATTGCGTTTGTAAGGGGACAATGTAGTGATAATGAAGCAAATAATCTCTATTTTACAGATTTTCTATGAGCATGCGACCCATCCAAATACCAAGATTTAACAGAAAAAAAACTTCTGCAGTACTTGTAATCAGATTGATTACAAAAAAATTGATTTAAGCGTGCTTGTTTTTTTACTTCACTTAGTGGTTTACACTTTGCCATTCTAACTTAAGACCTCTAACATAAGTTCAAACTCTTTACCTCTAGTTTTTTATCCTTCAAGCATACCTAAGGTAACGGAAGCATTATGATCTTTCTAATATGTGATTTTTTTTTATGTCTCTAATTTCTAAAATTCCTTGACAAAACAACTAGTCCAGGAGATAGCGTGCAAAAAAGTGTCTGACTAACATCAAGCTAGAATTTTGTATACAAGTAAATCTTTTAGTGCCTTTTAAGAATATGTGGTCGGCTAAGTTCGTCTGCGGGACATAGCTTGGCAATAGGCGTTTGAAAAAAGCAACCCGGCGGAGAGCGGCCATATCTCACCAATTATGGTGGACAATGTGATTTTCATAATCTTGAGTACAGAATTAGTTAGTAGACCAAAAATCAAGTCGATGTTATTTTCACACTCGATAGGTTAGTTATTCAAATATTACTAAAAATCAACGCGGTCACCTGTCAACGGACAAACTAACATCAACTTGATTTTCGGTCTACTAACTAATTCTGTACTAAGGATCATGAAAATCACCTTGTCCACCATAATTGGTGAGATATGGCCGCTCTCCACCGGTTTGTTTTTTTCAAACGCCTATTGCCAAGCTATGTCCCGCAGACGAACTTAGCAGACTACATATTCTTAAAAGACGCTAAAAGATTGACTTGTATACAAAATTCTAGCTTGATGTTAGTCAGACACTTTTTTGCACGCTATCTCCTGGACTAAACCGTTTCAGACATCAGAGTACATTTTTAGTTTTTATCTGTCTGGTTGGTCTATCGTTCGACCTATTTTTGATCCCCCCATGTCTTAAAAACTACTTGTTCCATGTTAAATTTGGATGATAGGTCGTAATTAGTCCATTGTTGTCCCATACGAAAATTCGATTTTGGTTAAAATAAGTGTGACCTCACTAGGAATCGTAATATAAACTTTATTATATTAACACCTATATCTTTAGAAGTACTTCCCAGTAGGTCCCCCCCCCCCCCCAGTAAGTAAGTCCCATTTTATAGAAATTTGGATGGTTTGTCAAAAGTACCCTCAGGTCGTCCCATAATATGTCAATATTCTGCTATAATTTCATCGCGGTGTAAACCATTTGTAAAATATAATAGGACGCGAGAAAGATATATGGTACACAAATGGACAGACTATTTGTACACGTATTATTATATTTATTGTAACCTGTTCTTGTTTGGTGAGCTACATAATATATATATAAATGTGTGTATATGTATTAATGTGTTTAGCAAGAGAACCAAATAAATGGTAATAAACATGTTTTTAATAACAAATTTATATAATTATTTAAACATTTAACTTTTTACAACAAAGGTAGAAGGCAATTATAAGAAGAGAAGAGGAACAAAGAGTGGAGTTTTGGTTGCAAAATTCACAGAAGTGAAACGAACAATTAAAGTAACAATGTTTCTGACAAAACTTACAAAATAATAATATTACGAGTGAATGAACGAGATCCAAGTTGGAAAAATGACTCGACTTGCTTTCAAATATTAATTTAATTAAAATGCTTCTCAATATTCTACCAAAGACAAACTTTTCCCCTCTCTTTTTGAAATAAAAATCCAATCTTTTATTTGAAACATTTTGAATCTGCGGGCAAGGCAGTGCCGGCCAAGTCGAGCATAGCCGTATACTATCCTTTACTGGAACTGGAACCAACTCAAGGCACTTTAGACCCCCTCTATTATTCTAATAAATATATAAAATTAATGTTAAATTAGAGTTCATTACAAACAACCAGAAATTAAAATTTCACACCTCTGGTATTTTAGTTATATAAGGTATATTATCTTAAAGTATTGTTATTTTGACACTGACTGACTAACTCATCATAATTTTAAGGAATCCTAGAATATGTTTTTATAGGTAGAGTTTAATGTACAATAAAATCCTAGAAAAAATCTGGTTCTTTTTTCCATCTCAAGGCTAATAAAATATCTTATTAAAAAAATATTTTTTTAAAAAAATATAACTAGCGCTTCCTATTATTTTACTCTTATTAATCACATTTTATTTTGGAGTAAGTGTGGTTTAGATTTATTGAGTATTGAACTTGATGATTGTAAACATACACTTCCCGCTCGTCCTCACACGTACACCAGATAATTGTTTAGTTAAATTTTAACACCAAACGCGTTTAATTGCTTGTCTTTCTTTCAAACACCTTCTTCTAAATGATTATATTTCCTATTATTATTTATTTCCTTCTATTATCATTCTTTATCTTCTTATTATAACTTACATTCATTATTCTTATCTTTTCTATTTAAACTATATTTTCTAATATTATTATGTATTGTATATTATATGTTGATAAAGAACAAGAGATTAAGAAACGAAAATTACTTACAAAAAGAAGTGATATCCCCAAAATAACACTTACGTAAAAAAATAAGCCAAATCTCGCGTAAAAAGTTGTGAGGTCATAGGTTTAGCCATGTATATCCTATATCCATGTACTAGAAAGTTTTACTATATATAATCCAGTCAGTACAAGCAAAATGGTAATGTCTCTCTATCCCTAACAAACTCGAACATTTTCTTTCCCAAATCACAACAGGTTTAAACTTAAAAACATTTTGTTGTATACGACACTACATAACATTTTATTTTAAAAGAACAATTTTGAAATAAACCATAGGGTAATATGTATATAACATGTACGAGTTAATTGACGTAAGAAGCCGACTTTCAACCACAACCAACGTTACCGATGCTGGGAAAATAAATGAAGCTATTTTAATGTTTTTTAACAAATCAGCTATTGATGGAGCTGTTTTTATTTATAACTAGCTGGATACCCTTGCTTCGCTGCGAAGTGAGATATATTTAATTTGATGGGTTTATAAACCTACCACCAAGAAACTTTTAAATTATTTTCCTAATCGAGAATATTTAGATTCTATCCCTCCCCTTTGATAATATAATTTGCAAATATACCAAATTACTATAATTAATTCCAACTACTGATGAAAAATTCTTATATGTTTACTTTGGAGGAAAATCAGCGGTATTTTCCTTCTTTATCCCCCCCCCCCGTGTCTTTTCACATCTCTCAGTTAAAATTGGAATTATCTTTGTATAAACATTGCATTAAACATATATATTTTATATTTTTACATCCAAAATAGGAGCCATTTCTCAAATATTAACTTCCTAACTTTAGAAGATCGGTCTGAACTCAAGTCCCCTTCTTTTCTTACTTTTCCCTATGTTTCCCTTAGGAATAAAATGCCTATTTGCATTGTACAAATTTAGAAATTATTATACTACGTATACACTAGTGAATTTATTTTATCGTTTTAAAGAAGTGGTGATACTTATGTTAAAAAGGTTTTAGGCATGGTAAGGTGTGATTTATAAAAAATGTCTTCTTGATGATTTACAAACAATTTAAATAATATATGTTTAAAAAAATCTAAATATTTTTTGACAGCGATTGAACAGTTCTTCCTACAGAAATTTCCACAGAACATAAAATATTGTCTGTAGCTTCTTCTGCAATATTAGTTAAATACATTTTTTATATATATATATATAAAAAAATAGAATTTTGAAATCTATTTAGAAGCCCCATTCTCCGCCCCATATAAAGCTAGCAACAAGTTTTATTACTTATTTAGTAGAACTAGTAAACACATAAAAAGTAAATATAAAATTTTAGCCCAATCGGATAAATGTACAGGCACCACTCCAATCTTATATTATTATTTAAAATTATTTTTATCTTTCTTCTGTTGCGTCCAACTTAATCATTCTCCTGTACTGGGCGAAAAATTGAACAGCTCTTTCCAGCTATTTATTAGTTTACTCGGTTCTACCTGACTTCATCTCTCTTCTTGCAACTAAAAGGGGGTGTGGAACTAGCGGCTTATTTCCTACAATTACCTATACTGCTGGGAGACACGGGCCAGCTAATATAATCCCATTGCAGTAATTCTTTTTACATTTCTCCTGTTCTGCCTCCTTAAAAACTGTGCAGGAAACTGAACTTACCCTAATTATTTTCTTCACTGAGACAGAGCAATACATAAATGAAATTAGAATTAGTAATTTATTACCTTTGATTAAGATTTAGATTGTGTGTAAGGACTTAGTATAAGTCGTACCTAAAGGGATGTGGAGTGACTCGGCAAGCAAAGAGAATGCAGGTTGAAGTGATGCAGGAAATGAGATGGACAGGATAAGGGTGTTTGATGTCAGGCAACAGCTAGGTTTCGTTACTTCGCTCCAGTGACGACAAACAGAACCTTTGTAACTTATCACCGGATTGAACATCAGATTTGAACTCTGCGGAGGCACAATGTCTTCTATCTCTCCTGCTTCCCGTCCACTGGATACAGCTTCTATGCAATGCTTCACATCCCCGTGCCATTTTCCACCGATAATAGTTAAAAAAAATATATGTATAAGAGGAGGTAGCACCCTCAATTTTAAAGCTTAATTTCGCCTCATGGTATCGATTATTTTAAAGCATTCATGTCAAATTTAATCGGAATCCACCAATTATTTTAGGCTCCACGCGTCTGCACAGATAGACAATTTTTAAAATCCACTTTCTTAGACTTAAAGGACCTTACAAAGTTTAAATCCATAAAAATCAATTGCTTTCTCTTTATATATATATATATATATATATATATATATATATATATATATATATATATATATATATATATATATATATATATATATATTTAGTAGCTGCGGAAGTAAAACATGTGACATGATGCCTTCTGTTAAGAAAGTTGTAAATTAAGTGAGGGACACATTATATTTATATCAAGAGCCGATTTTATGACTAGATTCTGACATTATTCATTTAAAAACTACCTAATTGCCAACTGATTTGGACAATATTTTGAATGGTTGTATATGAAACGCTAACGTAAGTCTTTACAGAAACAGGTTCTCGTTTGAAACGCATAGGTATGGCTGAGAACTCTGCAGATGGAACCCTCACGCTCCGATATTACTTCATCCCTTATAAAAAATATATCATTTTTTCCCGTAAAATACAAGTAGGGTTAGTGGGCAGGACCAGGCACCAGATGGCGCCTCGATGTGTTCCCTCTCTCGGCAGTCTACCCTCAATGTCGGTTAATAATTCATATGAAACAAACAATTTTCTATCATTGTCGATTTATATTATATCAAAAATAAAGTCGGCAGTAAACTACCGACTCGGTTTTTTCAGTTAATTTATTTTTTAAGGAGAGTGAAAGATACAACAAAATGTACTCGACCGCTGAGAACCCACTGCCGAGGGTCACTTCACTGGAGTTCACTTCATCTAAATTGAAAAAAAACATGCGTCCTTCGTATGCGTGCTATCGGCCAAGTGGTAATTTTATCTGTATATTTTACTCTTTATCCTCCATCCTATTGTAGTTTACAATTAACTCAACTTCTTACGTCCTGGCATTTATTTTAAAACTAGCTATATAGCCGTGCTTTTATAGCTACTGCATTGTTTCATAAGGTTTTTATGGTCCATAGGTAAAACCGAGGACCCTTATAATATCCTAAGTTTTTCTATATTTCTGTAGCTATGCACCTGTACCTCCTAAAGTACCTAACACTACTAATTAGAAACCATACAGTTTTGTTTTGTGTAATAACCCTAACACAGGAAAAATATAAGGAAGCCCCAAAAAATCGTTCCTCAAAAACAAATGATTAACGTTAAAGGGATTACAATTTTTTCAATCTTTTTCACATAATTTTAAAATCCTTTTTTAAAGAACAGTTCATGTATTGCCTATTGTTTAAGAAAACAGATTATTCACCCCCCATTTGAATGGAACGCAGCATGCAATTTTTTAAGCGTCGAATATTTTGTAATGCCGGAAAGAAATGTTACTTATCCCCCCCTATGTTGAAGATCGAATTGCCTCTTAGTAGGTAAGTACTTTGGTCTAAAAATGAGTTTTTTTAAGATAGGCTTATCTCATTAGCTTAACGATTAATAGGGGTGAGCTGATTACCCTTATTAATCCCCCCCCCCCCTCTCCATTTAATGCCCCAAGGAGTCGATTATCGAAAATGCTATTCATTAGAGGTTGCTATCAATACTATTATCCTCGGCTAGGTTGGAAAGTGATACTTTTTAATGGTGGAAATAAAAGTAAAGAGACTAAATTATTAGATCATTACATTTTCAGAAATGGTTTTTTGATTTTTAGATTTTCAGGAAGTTTATAATGTGGTGTTTACTTTATAAACAAGTCATTGATGATTTAAATGAATAATAATTTAATATGTACACCTTATTATTTCTAAGTACAAGTAGGAAGAGTTGACGGATATTAAAAGGTGTAAGGAAAATAATTTTCTTAAGTATAAGAGACATCATTATTTCTTGTTGAAATGTTACGACTTAATTCAGAGTCATCCTCAGTCAATATGTATTTTCTAAACAAAAGATATTTGTATACAATTAAAATTAAGCTACTGATATAAATCCTAATTGCTATTACACTTGATTGATTAGTTTAACAATTTAATATCTAAACAAGTTCCCATTATCTTTTTTAAAAAAATTCACCTTATCAATTATACTAAAAATCACTTACATATACTAGTCAAATGAAGTTGGCGTGTGTTAACATCTAACCTCTTTTAAGAGGGCGTCAACGATTAGAAGTAGAAGTTAAAATATCATTAATTAAAATATTATATTAATTTTAATAAAACCAATTTAAAAAAATAAAATAAAATAATTTTTTTTTTTACTAAAACACCACCCATCAACCAACAATTCAGAATTAGTCATTAACTAAAACATATTTATCACAGCTATAATAATAATTAAAAATTAAATAATTTAAAACAGATTTTAACAATTGGTAACTATTTGACAACATTGAAAATTTTAACATTAACATTTAGATATGTGATGTATATTACAATTATAACAATGGATTTTTCACTGAGATTATTGACTGCTTACTTATTAAATATTATACAAAGAGCTAATTAATATAATTGAAGTACCTCAAAAATTGAAAGATAGAAAATAGGTTAATGATATAATTCTTAAGATTACAAACATAACATAATCTTAAAGGAGGTTAGATGTTAACACACACCAACTTCATTTGACTAGTATATGTAAGTGATTTTTTGTATAATTGATAAGGTGATTTTTTTTAAAAAAGGTAATGGGAACTTGTTTAGATATTAAATTGTTAAACTAATCAATCAAGTGTAATAGCGATTAGGATTTATATCAGTAGCTTAATTTTAATTGTATACAAATATCTTTTGTTTAGAAAATACATATTGACTGAGGATGACTCTGAATTAAGTCGAAACGTTTCAACAAGAAATAATGATGTCTCTTATTTAAGAAAATTATTTTCCTTACACCTGTAATATCCATCAACTCTTCCTACATGTATTTATAAACAAGGTAAACGTGAAAGAATTCCTTATCTTACTGAGAATTTAAACCAAATTATTTGAGAATGAGGTGAGAGACTGATGAACTGATGATGAAATTACATATATGATGATGAATGTTACTATAGTATTGAAAAACAACTACGAGTAACATGCGTTTTTATTCCATCCAGTTTACTTAATAATATTACCACATTTATTGCTTACGAGCTTACCGAAGGTAACGGAAGCATTGTGTTTGTTATTCTCATAATTGAAAATGCGCTGGAAACTAAATGGTAAAGTATAGTTTGCATTTTAAGAAATTTATTGCCAATTTTCTCGAGTATTAAAAAATGAGAAAATATAAATGCCAGTAGAGAAGCAATATATCCATCAGATTTTCAAATTGCCGCAATTCTGTAAAGGATTAACTACAACCACAGAACTAAAATTTCCCGGGGTTATAATTAAATAAAAAAAAAAAAAAATGCAAACAATACTTCATATTTATCATAATTATTTTATGAATTTAGCAAAATTTAAAGAGCGCAGGTATAATTATAAGACATGCGGGTATAAATTAATATGGCTAACTGTGGGCTACGTTCGAAGGTGTAAATAAATAAATTGGTTGTGCGTGAAGTCTCACGTAAAAAGGGCTTCATTGGTATTGTAAACATGAAATTAGTTATTATAACAAGGGGGAAAGGGCTTGCAAAATTTTGACAAAATGGCATTAAAAATTAAAAACTTTCCACAAGTGATATATATTTTTGTAATCAACTCTTCCATACCTTTGATACCCCACACAAAACTTTGAAAATATATTTTTTTCCTCCAGGACAGGAATTATCCGCCATTCAAAACGATCTTTTATACTGGAAAGTTTCATGTTTATATCTCTTTTGATTCAAAAATTATTTGAACCGTACAGAGTACGCAACTATAAGGGATTCTTTTGCTTCCGAGCTTACCGATGGTAACGAAAGTAATGTGTTCACTTTTGAGAACGAAAAAAATTATATATCCGATTTTAATAATTCCAAGACAGAAATCCGTTTCAGACGCCAGGGAACATTTTTGGTCTGTCTGTCGGTCTGTGTGTCCGCGAACCGTGAAACGTGTGACGATAACTTGAGTAAAAGCGGACCGATTTTGATGAAATTTGGTAGATATGTTAATTTTACCTTGCCCAGGACGAGTTCGTTGGACAACGTTATCCGTCCAAGCGTTCGCCCGAAACGCTCGCGTAAGCGTGAACCTCAAATTTTAAATTGGAACTTTAGGTCGGGGAAAAAATCAAACTTCATCTGTTCAATGAGACAAACATTTTTTTCTAATACAATTTTTTAATATAACCAACAGCGACACCGCTATGAAGTGTAAAAGATTGCAAAAACAAAATAGGAGAGAACGCGGGGAGAGAGATATACGAGGGAAATAGTAGGTGGTTTGGTTCCCCCACCTCTCTATTTTACCAATCTCTTCAATAGCACAGCGAGCCTAGGGACCTCGAGACCAGGCGACAAGGCTTCATTCGGGGGGAAATTAAATAAATTAGACTTTAATGGATTTTAAAAGCTTAAAATCATTAAACTTAAAGCTTAAAATCATTAAAGTAAACACGATAGGACGCGAGAAATCTATGTGCCACTCTAATTGGCAGTGTATTTTTGGTTTTACCAACGAAACCCAAAAAATAGACTGCCAATTGGTGAGGTACATAGCTACCTGTCACTTTACTGATACTTGGTGTTTTTTAATGTTATGCTTTTACAAGCCATTATTGCCTAATTGATTTAATTGTTTCCACCGTTTTTTTAATATATCAAAATTGTTTTGATTTTTACATGAATTAAAGTATCAATTTAGCAAACGTTCAAATTAATCTCGGGCTGTCTGCGGGTTATTTACGCTAAACTATAAAAGTTTCATACAAATCATTTAATTAGTTTTGAAGCTGTAAGTGTAAATAAACGTATGTATGTGCGCATGTGGATGAGAAACAAATGAGCGCAGAAGGTTTTAAACTTATTAGGGATCAACAATGGGCTAATTATGACCTACCATGCAAATTTCATTGAAATCGGACCCGTATAGTTTTTAATACATGATGGTTTGCAAAAATTGAGTGACAGACTGACAGAAAGACACGGAACCAAAATATGTCTAACGGTCTAAACGGATTTCTGTCTTGGAATTTTTAAAATCGGAGACATAACATATTTTCGTTCTTCAGAACGATTACATAGCTTCCATTATCTTGGAACAATCACATTTCTTCCATCTTGTACATGTGGAAGACAACCAATATGACAAAGCAATTAGGGAAAACGAGTTATATGGCTGATTTGAATTTAAGTGGACTACATTTAAGATTTATTTAGTATAAATCGTCGGAACCGTTCTCAAAAAATTATTTTTTCCACGATTTTTTAAATTTTTATTTGTAGGGGCCCCTCTTAATTTTAGAGCTACAATTAATTTTTTGATTTAGCCTGAGGATCTGATTTTTCTGAACATGTATACCAAATTGCAATATATATATATATATATATATATATATATATATATATATATATATATATATATATATATATATATATATAGAAGGGAGAAAACATTAACTTTCCACCCTAGTTTATAGGGAGGAATGGATCCCATTAAAGCCTAGTTGCGAAAATCGTGGTGGAAAGTAAAAGTGGAGCCAACCTATTATTCTTTAAAACAAATCAGTTGCCTGTTTTGTAACACGTTGCAGTTTTGTTTAACTGAATGACTCGACAGGTTAACAGCTTTTTTTTTTTTTTAAATATTAAAGAGTTAAATAAGTCGTACTTTTGATTGCCATGATACATTAATTATAATATAATTTTAAAATGTCGTATGACTTCATAATTGAGTTTAAACAAGACTTTACAGAAAAGAGGTAGGTTACGTCTAATCAGGTTATATTTATGTTTTTGATTTCTCGTATTTTAGAAATAAACAGAAATATATTAAACAATTATTTTTCAGTTAGTTATTTTGTAATACGAATAAAAATTTAATTATTATTATTGTTTCATAGTTATAGAAAGTTATGGAAATCTAAGAAAACATAGTTGGACTTAATAAATTGTATATTTCATTTTTTTTTTTTTTTTTTTTTTTTTTACATAGTTTAAGTGTTATAATCCTTTTGTTGTTTTTAAAAGTGTTTGTTAAAATTAAAGGTATAAATATTTGTAAATTTAGTTATTAATACCTAAATCAGTAGATAAATCGAAATCTCAGGTTTTATTTGTGTTATTTTTCTCCCTTCTAGAGGAAAAATCTTGTACTTACCACGGGAGAAAAATGTCATAATACCCTCGCTATAATTAACTTCCTCGGTTATCCCTCGGGATTTAGACAGTATGGTTCCCTCGGCTACGCCTCAGGAACCAACAAAAACGCTCAGGGGCAATTTGTAATGACTTTGTTTCTTCCCTTGGTGCGTAAATAACTATTTCGGGACACCGAGATTTCAAAGTCGAGACAATCCCGGAAAACCGTTTGGCATCCCTAATTAACTATCAATATGAATATAGATGATTATAGGTAGTAATGGCCCTTAAAAACTGCCTTGATATAATGATTACGTTATGTTGCTTGCAGTTGAGTGATAGAGCGTAAAGTTGACGAGGTGGCGCTGCACGGGGGCGGTGCGGCGGCACGGTGAATTAGCCATATTACAAGACGAGCCAGTCTGCTACCGGCTCTAGTCAGTGTCGTGTCTTCATCGCATCTCGCTTCTTCATAATACGCTCGCGAACTTCTCTGCTAACAGACCCACGTCATATTCCACTTGCATCAAATATAAACCAACACCACCCAAGTAATATTTTTTTTAGTATAATATTTTTTCTTATTAGTCATTTAATCTTTTAATTTTAATAATAATTACATAAATTTCACAAAGTGCACAATATATATATATATATATATATATATATATATATATATATATATATATATATATATATATATATATATATATATATATATATATATATATATATATATATATATATATATAAAGAAATTCTATATTTTATACTCCGTTAGATTTCTGCAGAGTACAATTCTAACAGTGATATGGGACTTGACTAATAAATGGGCAACAAGTTCATAGTATGCTGTGGTTACTGACAATTTGTTAGGTTTAAATAAATTATTATTAAATCTAATTAGTTAGGTAAATAAAGTAATTTATTAAAATTATAAATAGAAAATGGAGGTTGGTTTTATAATTAAAAAGGGTTGTTTTTATTTGTTGATTTGTTAACGCAGTTGAAATTTTACTTAGTGTACACTTTATACTTCCTAGTGACGGGTTCTTTTGTTGGCTCTTTTCCAGTTTCATATATGTAGTTCATATTTGTTTGTTTACCTTATACCTATATGATGATAGATAGAGCGAAGTGTAAGGATGTAGGATATATTATCATTTTTATATCTGAACTATTCCAGAGATCTCTGTCTATCGAGGTCTTCTGAACTGCCATTCTCTTTTTGATAAAATTCATTTAGTAACTTAAATATTTTCTTATTCTTAACACTTATAAGTTTTTTCTTAATTATTATGAGATTCTAAGTTATTATTATCCCCTGTCTATTAGAGATGTTCGTTATCCGTTATTATAAATTCATTATTTTATTTTATTTGTAAATTGAGGGGAACTTAGAATTCAGTGATTAAATTAAATTACTAAAAAAGGTGTGAGAAAATCTAAAAAAAAAAAAATAAATAAAAAAAAATAGTAGGTATATCCTTAATGACTTGATCGCGAGTGTTACTTAAATCTTTGTTAGTTAGATCTTATTAGATTGTAAAATAATTAGGAAATGCAGTAATGGAATTTTCAGTCATCTTAATGTTTATTTCACAATGCATAGGAAATGAGGTAAACTTAATCCTAATAATTCATATTCACCATTTGAAACTTAGAACAGCATCATTTCTGAACAAGTAAGGTAAAATTTCCATGATTTGTCAGGTAAAATTTCAAATTTTGGAAGGCTTTTATTTAATTTACCAGCCATCACCTGCTTAGCTTTTCTTATATATTTCATGATAATTCATAGCCTATAGAATATCTAACTAATAAGTTAAATTACAGCTAATGAAAAAGTTATGCCTGCTTATTAAGTTTGTATGTCATAAAGTAGTTTGTTTCTTTAATTTTACAGCTAAGCTCTTCCAATATTAGAACTAATAATGTATTGCCTATAACCAACCTGAAGAACCAAGGCCCAGTAGTTATGGAGTGGAACCAACAAATATACTTCTAACCACATTATGTAATAGTAAAGATGAATACATGTATAACATATATTCTAACGTACCCGAAGTTCTCCGAATTCATTTCATATCACTTTTAGTAGTGACTATTGTGGCTCCTAGACATATGTTTATTATAATTAATTAATTTAGTACCTCTGAATAAACAAAGGTCTTTAAATTAATAAGTATGTTTTTTAATCTTCATAACTGTCTAGTTGTTTTTTTTTTAGCTTGAATAGTGTATAGGTGTATTTGAACTATACAGTTCAACACCTAAATAAATAAATAACTATCATTTTTTTTCTTCACATTTATTGTCCCCTCGTCACTGATAATCTCTTTTTATATGTTAAGTGATATACATAGCTTACACTAGTCTTGACGAACCAGAGGATATGTTGATGAAAGTTTCATTTAAAACGGTCTAGTAGTTTTTGAAGATTAGCGTCAATGTACAAAAACAATTAAACAAATAAATCTGTTAATTTATTAGAAAAGATAACACTCAGATGTGTATAATATTATCATAGTTACAATATAATATTCAAAAGTATTTATATTTGTTATATTTGCAATAAAGGATTAGGTTTCTAAATGGAGAAAGTAGAGGCAAAACACAGCCCAAAAGGTCATACGCATGCGTGAAGCACATATTTCAACACATTGAAATTGAGTATTTAATTTTCGTCAAAAGTTTAATATGTATATGTATATGAATATGAATATGTACATAGAACGTGAAGAAAGTTGAAGCAAAGCTTATTTTACACGGTCACAACAAAGTGATGCATTATCATTTTAAAATTCAAGTAAAAATTAAAGATACTAATCACTATTGTTAATTAACAAAAATTAAAACTAAATTATTTAAGAAGCAAATAATTATATTATAATTTGATTTAACCCGTGAAAAACGAAAGCTTTCCGCGCGCGAGAATTCGTCACCGCGGTTTTTGCCCGCTTTAATTTGGAGCCAATGGAAGTGTTAACATTAAGCAAGAACCTGAAAACGAAAATATATCATGCGAAATAACAAAACACCTATCATAGGACAGCCATAATTGCTATATTATATTTTGACATTCTTACTAATGTAAACAAAAGCATTAATCTTATTACAACAGTACAAAGAGGTTATCTTAATATCATAAACAAAATACTGAACAAAGATATTACAAAAAATATTAAACTACTTAAATATGTTAAACTAAAAATACTTAAATATCATGTATGAATTATTATTTATAATAATTAGTTTTTATTTATTACTTTTAGATACAAGTCTCTTTGTTGTGTTGGTAGACATGAAAATGAAAGAATTTATTTTTAAGTTTCAGTTAAGCGGCCATTTTTTTTCTATTACGCGTCGCGTCGTTTTATAACTTAGTAGAATCTTTCAATAATTTCACCTATTAATTAATAAAAGTATTCAAGTCATTGTTTGTGTATCATGTTGTAATAAAATGGATTTAAATATATTAACAAACATTATATATTAATAAATATATTATTAATTATGTTTTTTCCTAAAGTCAAGTACAATTTGCAAAAAGATTGTTATTCATATCTTTATTTTTTTCCGATAAAAGTGTTTTGTATGTGTAGTGTTGAAGATTATATGTTTCTAAGTTAAGTTTAATTAAGTTTTTGAAAGGATTTGAAGAATATAAAGAATCACGAAGAACACTTACGACTGATAAAGAAACATAAGGGATGTTTGAAGGTATTTGATTTTTCTTTTGTTGTTTGTTTTTTGTTTTACTTAATTATTTTTATATAAATATAATATTATTTTAATTATCTAATAATAAGAGGATATTTCAATTTATTTATAATATAGATTGAAAACAGGGGTAGGTAAAGGTGTGGTGGGATAATGCAGTTAATGGTTGAATCCTGATGTGGATATCTTGGTCCAATAATTAAAATAATCTAAGTTAAGAGTAGATTTTTACAGAAAAAAATCAGACCGGATATAGGTACAAGAGGAGACAGATTCTGTGTAAACTCTTCCTTGAATTCAAACGTAATCCTAATATATTGAGAGTCTAAACATTTTTACTAACATACATGTAAAGTAACCGAATAAATAATAAAGAGTAAAATGTTAGAATTAAGAACTGAGTAGTGGAGTATTTATAAGCTAGTCAAATGTCTTTAGCTCAAGTATTTTCGTAGAAGTGTGTTGCTAAATATCCTTCTCATTCTGATAGACTTTTTAACATTGTTGTAACCCTAACTACTTCCTTCTTTCTTTTTATTGTTTGCGTTTTCCAAGAATTATTTTACATGTGTAGTATGAGCTCTACAGCCTAGGTACCTAGAGGTACCAGATTATTTTCCTCCTACCCTTTCAACTCTGTTTTAATTAATTACTCTTTCTAATTAGTTTTACAACGGTATATTATTAAATCTCAAATATAAATATAACAATTAGGGATTACTAAACAACTACTACATAATACTCGTAACAATGTATTCATTATACGTCTTATAATTGGGTCATTTTTTTTTTTTTTTTTTAAAGTAATACTTCGACAATTCTGAGCAAACCTTCATGCCCAAAATTTATTTTCCATTTTTTGATCCAGCTGGTGCTTTATTTTGATGCTAAACATCTATAAAACAAGAATAGTATGTGCCTCGCGGGATTTTTAAGTTTTACTATTGTTTATCTATTTTTAGATAAGAAAAGTCAAATTTCTTAGTCACAATTGTTACCGGAATTTTCTTCACCTTACCGATTTGCAAAATGATATTTACCACCTGGAAATCGTTACACAGACTCAAACCAATATTATTGTCTACTAAGACCATTTCTTACATTGGTTTTAATTTGTGAAAAAATTAATTAATTATAATTTTGTCGATAGTTACCGTTCAATATAATATAATATAATATATAAATTTATTTAAATAAGTTTTACATAAGAGAAAAATAATTACAATAATTACATGATTGTTTTATATAATTTCTTTAAACATTTCTTAGTTTAGCCGCAAAAGCGATTGCTTGAGCGGGGCTAACATTTTTTTTTTTATATATGTTCTTTCTAAGGTTTATAAGTTCATTTAAAATTAATAGATATTTATAAATTAGTACATAACATAATTTTATTTTAATTAATCTTTAGTACATCATTTCATTTTAAGTATTTATATAAAATGAATTTAAAAGAATATTATTTAAAAGAATTTAAAAGAATTTAAACATTTGGGAAATAATAGTTATTAAATAGTATTTTGTCATAGTTTGTACATACTGTAATTATTATGAGTTATTATTTGAAAGTGAAGGTTTTATCCAATGTATTATATTCTGTTTATAATGTTTGAAATATAAGTTAGTTTTAATATGATCTGGTAGCTTATTAAAGATTACAGGGGCTCTTGCAGCAGCATGTCGCTGTAACATAGATGTTCGACACTTAAGTGTTCTAACTTATCGACACTTAAGTGTTCTTTATATCATATTATAATTAATTATAATTTTGTCGATAGTTACCGTTCAAGTAACTTTAATTGAAGTTCCTGGTCATAGAAATTTTTGTTAGCTGATTAGATTTAATTTCCTAAATAAGTCATTGTACACACAACTCTCTGAAGAAGATGAAGTTTTTTTTTTTTGTTTTTTTAAAAAATATATATATTTTTTTTTAGTAACTATCGTGACACGTAGTACGCTGGGTAACTAATGTGACATCTATCTTGTTCCTGGGTAACTATCGTGACAAATGTCGTGTTCCTCTAGAGTTGGGTATGATAAAATAGTTAAAGGGACATTTTCAAAAAAAGTAACACTTTGACAATTCTGAGCCAACTAACTGGTGCTTTATTTTGACACTGAACATTTATACAACAAGCATATGGATGTTAAAAGTAACTATGTATTGTTAGTATTGTTACTTATAAACTAAAACATGGCGTCCAAGCCGCCCTAATCTATTAATGCTTTCAAAGGAAAGCATACGTTTTCTGTATAATACTGGGGTATTCCCCAAAAAATTCATCAGCTTTAAATGCACTTTTAAGTACTAAAATTAATAGTAACTATTGTGACTTTTAATAAATATACGCACCACGATTTTTGAAGAAAATTGTTGTGTGACAGAGGGGGACAGACGAGGGGAATAGGAGTTGGCTTGGTTCCCCCACCTCTCTATATGACCTACCTCTTCAATAGCACAGCGAGCCTTGGGACCCCCAAACCAGGCGACCAGGCATCATTCAGGGGGAAATAAACAAATTAGACAATAATGGATTTTAAAAGCCTAAAATCATTAAAGTATACGCGATAGGATGCGAGGAAATGTGTAACTCTATTGGCAGTGTATTTATTTTTTTTAATTTTTGAAAGGAGTATCGCGTTTTAATGGTATTGAAGTGCAGATCACAAATTATCGCATTTTCTAAATGGCGGATATTTCACTCCAAAATTATCAAAACAAAATCCCCTACTACACCATAAGGACAGGTGCTAGAAATGAGGAAAAAATACGTCTCTGTGGGCTAATGATATTTCCGAGAGTAATATAAAAAAGACAAATTTAAGTAATTTTATGTGGCCGTAATTACGGAGACCCAAACTAAATATTTATGTTTATTCCAGGAAAAATAAAGTAGCTATTATGTAATATAATTCACAACATATCTATTTTATTATTATTATTTTTTTTTTTTTTGAACAGCTTTGTGCTAACAAGGAATTATAGGTTGGATTTTTTTGAACGGATACTAAAAATAACTTTTTAAAGCGATGAGTTGATGCGACTTGTATAGGAAAACCCTACTAATTATTTTATATTTTTTTATTACATTGTATTCAAAATTTACATTGTTTCAAAACACTCGACAAGCTTCAAGAGGTAGATAATAAAGCGAGGCTTCATTTCGTTTCATTTTACTTATTAATTTTTAATTAATCCCTTTTTAATGTTTAAAAAGAATCGAGGTGAAATGATTAAATAATAATAAATTTTAAGGGTCTTTTACTCAATGATCCAATGTAGCGTAATTAACTATTTCTTGCAATTATTTTGCAAAAATTAAAAATCTTTTGATCGAACCAAAATATACCACGGCTAATTCATATTGTACGTGCCAGAGACATTTCCTAAAGTGTGGTTAGAGGTGGCTCTAAATAAGGGGAGGGGGGGGGGGGGGGGGTTGGATATCTACACGTGTGTCTGTAAAATTAGAGCAACTTGTGAGGAGAGGTTAAGCAGTAAGCCTCTAACTTAGTAGCCCACGCCCAAGTCCAACATTGGGTCCTCAGCCATTAAGTAACACCCTCACTAGGAAAGGTGAGATGTCACCAACCTCACTATCTGCAATCTGCGCAATGATCAGGGCTCGGCCACACCCCGAAACGCGTCCTCGTTATCGCAACCGCGTAGATCTGCCATTCGGATACGGCAGAGGTAAGCTGCTAGGTATCCATGACCGGGATTATCACAAGATATACGTGCAGCGCTAGGAGCATCTAGTAACTAATAAATAGAGATTGTGCAAAATTATACGTTAGCATTAATTAAGACATTTGGGAGCAACAAATCCATTCCAAAAATAAATCTTGTCTTTGTTACGAACACGATTCGTTACAGCTGTATTTTATTAGCAACAGTAACAGATTAACGTCAAAATATCGCAATTATCAATCTTGCAAATAATAATAACAATATAGTGAAATGTATTTGTATCCCGATGGACTCGTTAGATAAGAATAGATTTGGACCCAGACTATAATTCTGTACATCTGGAATCAGACGAAAATTCTCTTTTCATTAAAAATATTATTATATTAGGTCATTAGGAATATTAGTAGAAAAAAGTTTATAACACGAGTCATTATAAAATAATAATAAAAATTTGTGGAACAGCATTTGGATGGCTGTATACACTCAAGCCGTCTACTTATTGCTGGACCACATTTTTTTAAAAACGCTTTGACTCAAAGTCAAAGATAATTTTAGTCTTTAGGTTAATGTACTACAATCTTAATCTATAAAAACGTGATTGCGCTCATTCATTTTATATGCAGTATAAGATTATATGTATATGTAGGGTATTTTATAAAGATACACATATTATAATCAGCGTTACTGGTCGGATATGAATCACATGTGTTAAGTTTTTGTAAGAATCTAGCAGTATCTGAATTAAAAAAAAAAATAAATAAATACTTTGCGTGTTTATATACATTTTTGGGATATGTATACAGGGAGGACTTAATAGTACATTACGCGTCGAGTGCGGAAAGTAGCATTTTGCATGCGAGTGTGGAGTTTGCACCCGAGCGACAGCGAGTGTAGTAAAACCACACAAGCAATGCAAAATGCCGTTTTCCCACGAGTTGCGTACCGTACTTTATCTACGATTGTTAGATTTAAATAATAAATACAGAAACAAATAAACTTGCTGTATGTAAGTTCGTATCTCTCTCTTGATAAAGATGGCATTAATTCATTAGTTGTATTTTTTGCCGAATTAATTATTTCTGGAGGATTATTATTCTCCACATTTTCGTCAAAGTCACTTGATTCACTCATTGTTTTTCACTAAAAACTCGATATAAACAGTTACTTTAATTAAAGAACACCAAATTAGTTTTGTTAAATGTAAACAAACTCACCAATCGTGCGTAAAGCTGAAGAATTCCTCTTCTTTACCGCACTAGTGCGGTAAAGAAGAGGAATGAGACGCGCATGCGCAATGAATACAAGTACGTAAATAATCACTTTCTACGCATCTAAACAAAGATATAATGTTTATATTTCCTATCAATCGTAGATAAAGAATATTACACACTGAACTCAGCTGAAGCCTCCACTCCAATCAGAGACTTTAGTTAAGCAGCGAGGCTTCACTCCTACTTCCTTCCTAATAATATTGTCCCAAAGTCCCTTCTCTTTTCTATATTCACCCACATTTTAAATAAAATTCTATTCTCAGCGTATTTCTTTTGCTTGCTCGTAACTCCATAAATCATTAATAAGCCGACGTACATGCTTAGACAAGGAAATACTATATCCAACCTGGTATTGCGCCTTGTATCGCTTATGCGTGAAACAAGGATGATATCTAAAAAAAAACTGCTTAAATTATCTTTACAATATATATATATATATATATATATATATATATATATATATATATATATATATATATATATATATATATATATATATATATATATATATATATATTAATAATTAGTACTGTATAATTTTAAAAATTAGTAGATTAGGGGCGCTAATATAAAATCACAGTATGTAATATAATAACTGACGCCTTTCCTCAACTTGAATTTTAATTTCTGTGCTAGATGTTGTCGTTGTCCATTGTAGACCAAGAGGGTAAGAAATTTAATCTTAATTTGACGAACAAGTGTAATCTTTAAAGCGACCACTTTTTTCTAAACTGTGTTATTCGAAAGTAATGATAGCAATTATGTATATAAAAAAGTTAAACAATATTACATAGAGTCAACCTGCATAAGAAACAAACAAAGTTTCATGATTTTACGTTTATGTGTTCGAAGTCTCGGTGCTCACAAACGAGATGTTGATCTGATGTTGAAGTCACAATCCTTCAATCATTTACAAACATATTATGAATTCCATACTTGGGATTGAGAAATAAGATATGGATCCAAAAAAATATAATAATGACCTACATTTTTTTTTTTATCATAGCCTATAGCTAAATATTAAGTCCAAGAGAACTGAACGAATACTCTAGATTTTTTTTAATTGCCTCGTGGGTGTGACAGATATTATACTATCATATTTTTCGTATTATCATTATAGTTTAAATTTACTTTAAACAAATAAAATTAGAATAAAAACTATATAAAATTAGACGGTCCAAAAAAGGTTTGGGAAGGATGTGAGTTAGGAGGGTTACGTTAACAGATTCTCTCGAGTTTAGAATCATTTAAACTAATCTCTGACCGCACTGCTTCATGCAAAGTCATTAGCAAAGTAAAACTGAACTATTTCAACTTTGCCACTTGGCCTCTGTTGGAGGTGTCAGCAGTTGCTGCGGATCCAAGTCACATTACACCGAGAAATTAAACGGCCTCTCTTACAGTTAACAATATTCAGATATATAGCAAAAGTTAACATCTTAACTTAACTACTAAATATATCTCCGCCCTGAATTTTTGACACAAGAGCTTTTCAAACAATTGTAGATTTCAACCATGAAATCAATACCATGAGTTTTATTTGTACTGTTTTATATTTTCTCGTTTTGAGTTATACTAGGCGCTAATGACACCCGTCGTGAAACACAATTAGAATTAGAATACCATTTAATTGTTAATCTATACTATGAGTTCTATTTGTACTGTTTTATATTTTCTCGTTTTGAGTTAAACTTGGCGCTAATGACACCCGTCGTGAAACACTATTAGAATTAGAATACCATTTAATTGTTAAACAATTTTTTTATGTTAAATTACAGGCATGCATTTTTTTTAAAAATATGTAGTTAACAAATCGGCTAGATGCCGTGGCGCCATAAGGCTTGAAGTTACACTTTTTGTTTTACAAAAATTATATGAATACATAAATGCTTACACAAACCAGATTTATTGTGATTAAATTAGTTTTTCACAATGTTTTAACCTAATTTTGTTCACAAAACTTTATAACATAAGTAATAAAAATCAACTAACATGACTTCAAAACAACTATTATAACTACTATTAAAACTAACCAATAACATAACTCCTTATAAAACAGCAAACAAATTAGGCAACTCGAAATTTAATTTGTATTATTTACTTGTTAAGATTTAGGTGTAATATGACCTATATGCATTTAAAAATTTACGTACACTTATACTAGTATACATATATACCTACAGAGGTTCACACATTAATTAATTATTTATTTATTTTATTGTTAATTATTATTATTTTATTTATTTATTTTCATATAGTAATTTGGTTAATACAAAATGAATTAAAGTAATTTTTAAAGAGAGGTAAATGTTTCAAAACGTGGGTATTCGCGAAAATGTTGACACAGACAGACGCAAGATCTTATATGTTCCCTGATGATGTTCGAAATGAATTTCTGTCGAGGAAATGATTAATTTGAAAAACATAATGTCTTAATAAAAGGCTTGAATCCGGTACCCTCCCTCTTACCCTACTTCTACACTGAGATGGATAGGGAAATATTAATCTATAGATGCAATAAAAATTATGAGATATTTAGTGTTGAACTCTGTAGAGCAGACCATTTAGGCAAGCTGGTGCTGAATATATATCGATATATCGTGTCTTTCCACATAACATTCAACTGATTTGTTGTGACCGATTATTCAATATAAGTTTGTGTAAATTGAATATTATTGAAACAATATATTATAAATAGAATAGAAGAGATAAGGGTTGATTTATGAGGTGAGTCTCCAATATTACACCTATTAGAGTTGAGATATTAACCATATTTAATATAATTTCCCCTCGAGTTAGAAACAAACTTAAATCATTCTTTATCTAATAACTTAGCACCCCCCCCCCTCCCTCGAGATATTATATACAAGCCAATATTGCTTCTCTATTATATCTAGATATTTAACTATTTTATAACTAATTTTAAAACAAGATTGTTTTGGAATTATCTCTGTTTTATATTATTATAATATGTAATGAGTTGGTAGAAATTTAAAGCGTTTATATCTCATAAACTTCTTTTAGTTTTAAACTTAGATTCTCTATGTTATTTTCTCTTATTATTAATAATAAATTTTATTACAAATAATTTTACATAAAAGAAAATTTATAATAAATACATTAACTTTAAATTAAATTGCTTTAACTTATTAATTTAAATTTTTAAATAGCTGCCGTATTTATTTAGTAACCGCAAACGTATTTACTTGTGCGCAGCTTATTATTACTTAATCGATGATTAATAAATATGACTAAGATTAATTAATCGAAAAGTTTGTTTTATCCACCAAGATTTTATTTGCATCATTATTTAAGTATTCGTCTTGCAATCAACAAACTATGCACTGTTTATTTAACTATATCTCTGTTTGTCTAAGTTCAGTAACATTTACGCGGGTGAATTTTTATTTATTAAAAGTTGGCTGATTTAATTCAAATTTGGTATGCATATTTGGTTTGTTCTAAAATATAGTAAATCTCAATCTACGAGAAAATAGAAGGCGCTAGGTTAAGTATAACTGAGAATAATATAAAATAATTTGATGATTCTAGATCGGCCTCTCCAGGAGGATTGTGTTTCTTTTTGTTGCAAGAGTCGTCGGTTCGGTCTGGATCTTCAAGCAAGCTTGGTACGACTGGCAGTCTTGTTGAAATAAATTAATTTGAATCAATAGCATAACTCTATAGTATTCATTTCCAAGGTAAAACACAACTGGTGTTGCCTAGCAACATGATAATACACTTTTTACACTAAACTATTTTTCACATGGGTTACTCTTAGCTGGCCCAGCAACGATCTTTTACCCGGGAAAAATTTTAATTTAAACAAACATAAATAATTATCATTCTCAGATATTAACAAATAACCAATGTTTCTTTCGTCAGTGCCCAGCTAAGTTCGTCGGGCAAACCACTCGCAAGGAGTGCTCGTGCAAACGTCGGCTTAAAGCCATAACGCAGATCGCTATATTATAAAGTATCAGAATTCTCCATATTTCTCACGGTTAAAATTTTTAGTTTGAGCCCACGTATCAGTATTATACGTCTCAGTTTCATACCGATTTCATATTATAAATGTTCTAGCAGCAATAAAATAGCTACTGATAGTATGGAAATAACAACTTAACTTAGATTGGTCCTCAGTACATTTATTTATCCGCAGTGAATACGCAATTTCCAGGGTCAGATAAAGTTATATCATTTTCTTATTAAAATCAATGCTTATTAAAATTTAAAAGTACATCATAAATTGGCGCTGAACTAATTATTTTATAAATAATTTTGCTTATCACTGGATTTATACATCTATCCAGACTTAAGGAATGCATTGAATGTGGAGACGACCTGGTTGCATGTATTAAAATCTTTATTGTAGAGGTGTTTGTAGGAATGAAGCACTAAGTCTCCTAGGTCTAGCAGCTTACATTTCTACAGTCACTTCCTTTCTTATTCGCTTTCTAAAGAAATAGTTGCCTCTATATTATCTCCCTTTTCTTTACTGGTAAAGTTTTAAGTTACACGTGAGTCACATAAGTCACACTACACCGACACCAGTGTTACTTGTAGTTATTATACTGGTTAATTAATTTTTAATGTAAAAAATTTAAAATTTAGATAGATCACCATTGGGTTGCCAAGTGTACGGTAAAGACCGTAAACATATGTTAATTTTTAGTCAGGTACGAGTACGGTGGTTAATTATTAAATGCACAAATACGGTAATTGGTGGAAAAACTATGTTGATTTTCCATAAAATAGTTGTAAATAACAAGCCACATTTCTTAACTGATGTTTCTAACTTTGTCACTCCCGCACTTCAATAATTCTGGGAAGTTTATCTTGCCCGATTTTGCGGCGAATCCCCTGTTCCAATGCTCTGTGAATTTTTTCTTTCTTGAATTTATATTTACAGTGGCGCATACTACGTTTCCATTTTAGTTCAGTTGGCTTTTAACTTTCTTGTTTGTCGTGTCACCTTTGTGTTCTCCTTAGATGGTTATTATTTGTATCTTGAGAGTATAATATATTTTGGTAATGTGAGTGATAACTCCGGTCCTACCTCTCCAAAAAAAAGTCCAAGGTGATCTACCTAAAACTAAGCAAAAGTTTAAGTCCGAGTAGACCGAAAAATGGTCACTTTATAAACCCTGGATACAGGCGATCTCCGGTGACCAGTATAAAGTTTTTCCTCGCAGAAATAACCTTATATATCTTTGAATGGAAGCAGTCGTGGGTTCGTGGGTTGCAGAACATTTCATTCGATTGGTACGAGAATGTACTATAATTTTAATAGGAGGCATTCGAGGAAAGCTGATCTTGAGTTGGCAACCCTGTGGACCACCCTAAATGAAACAATTAAGTCCTTATGGAAAATAGCTTCTTACTCGTTCGGCAGCCATAACCACTTTCAAATTTCTCAGGAAAACTTGAATTTTTCAAAAAATATGTACTCATATATTTGAACGAATTTCCTTATCACAAGGCACGTAACAGCTTCTGGAGCCCGGGAGTGAATCCGAAAAATACAACCGTCACAAAACCCACCGTCACAAAACCGACCGTCGCACGACATCTTCCGATGATGATAACTTGAGTAAAAGATGACTGATTGGATCTTGACTAATTGGAATTTTAGGCCGGGAAAAAATTCTAACTTCATCTATTCAATGAGATAAACAACTTTTTTAAATACATTTTTTTATTTTTTTTTTTAGTAAAACCAAAACCGACACCGCTATGATGTGATAAAGATCGTAAAATTTATTTAAGCGGACCTAAACGTTTAAAATAGAGAAAACAACGTTTTATCCGATATCTTATGTTCTACTGTAACAATTATAATAAAACTTCGTGCTCATCGTCTAAATTACAATTGAAAAAGGCATGTACAATTTTAACCTGATACAAGCAGAAGTTTTTGCTTAGTAAAGTGATACATTTTATAATTTTTCAATTTGAGGCCGGGTAGGTAGGGAGCAGGACTGTTTCCTATGCAAACACTCTCTTAACAATAGACTCATCTTAATAAACTTTTCTGCCAATATTCGATACATACCTTCCTAAAGAGGTAATGATTTAAATGAACGCCCTCTGGTAAATAATAATAATAAACAAATAAATGTAAATAGCAGTTTAGTGATGCCATATTTCTGCGCTGGGCATTAATGGGTTAAAGGAAATTTTATGCCTTTCAACATAGAGTTTAGTTTATTGTTCTGGCTTAATTAGGAAAAAAAATATTACATAATTCTTGAAAAAATGGCTTTGAACGACGAAAATTCAAGTTCATTTTGGTTTTTATTTAGGGTGCCCCATCTAAATTTTTATTTTTTTACATTAAAAATGAATCACTCTGTATAATATGTAAATCTGATTTTAATTATTTTTTCCCATTTTAGCATTTACAGAAGGGCTGTTTCCTACCCACTAAAAATGAAAAAATTAAGTATTTCTTCAAAATATGTAACATTTTTACATTGATCATCTTTTTTACTTTCTCATATAAAGAGAAAGTATTGTGATGGATTTACACGTTTTGAGTTCCTCTAAGTCCCAAAAAGTGTTTTTTTTTTTTTTTAAATGTCGGTCTATCGTCTGTGCAGACGCGAGGAGCCAAAACTACTCGGCCAATTTGGACGAAATTTGGCATACATGTTCAGAAAATTCATACCCCGAGGCAAAATCGAGAAATTAATTGCAGGCCCAAATTTGGGGTTCTACCCCCTAAAAACTCTGAAAAAACGTAAAAAATATTATTTCTCGAAAACGGTTACGACCATTTTGATTAAAAAAATTCTAAAATGTAGTCAATTTAAATACGAATCAAACGATATCAGCTATTTCCCGGGAAAAATATAGTTTCCGAGATATTGATGAAAATAAATCTGATTTTATCGAAAATTGAAAACAAAAAGTAAAAAAACACCTATTGAATACATTTTAAATAATATATATTGACAAAGCAACCCGTATGTTTATCATTGAAGCGAGCTTAATGCAATAATTATTTAATTTTAAGCAAATGAATAGTTAATCATGATGAGGTTATAGTTAAAAAGGATCATTGGAGTAGACGGTAGGGCCGGGTGGGACTCTCGTTTCACTTGGAAGGTTTTATAGTAACCCTCTTAAAGGTAGGCTCACAATCACAACTTGCAAAATACGTCTGTTTAGATGAAATAAAAATATATTTTTGTTTTCTGGGATATAGCACCGAGATTATATGAGAAAGTTAGTCTGAGTTGTCTTGGACTGACTTATTTACTCACAAAAGAGTTACAATATACTTTAACACAATAATCTGCCAGCTTAATGCATTACTTACCACAAATATTAAATTTTTTAAAAAATGGACTAACTAATTTACCTCTGAGGTGAAGGTATTTTTTATTTTTTTTTTGTAAAAATGGTGATTCTGGTTTAGGCTTCAAGTATCTAGCATTATAATTGGGCTGGATTAGGGAATAAGATGGCATGACACACGTTTTAATTTAAGAGAAGAGTCCGATATTTTTTTAACATAAATTACTTAATTAATACTACTGTACCATAAAAGATTTTAAAAACTACCGTTGGACCGTTGGAAAGACAAGTAAATGTTGAATAACAGAATATAAATTTTATTTTATGTTTACTACCATTTATGTTATTAAGTATCTTTCACAATTTTCTTCTCTTTTATTAATGTAAAAATACGATAACGTAGAAGAAGAATGTAAAGGAGAAGAGAGAATATCAAATATCATATATACAAATAAAATAGCAGATATTTAATTAATTAAATTTAAAGGATATTGTTACAAAGAAAATTAATTTTAAATCTACCTCTAAATTATAATTATTTATATGTATAATTTTAGCGTTTATCTCTCTCGAAATAATAAATCCGTTTTTGTTTTTTTTAGTTAGTATTAAAAATTGTGAGCGTTTGGATTTAGGAACGTAGGAAAAGTAATTGCTTGTTTAAATTTGATTAGAGTAATTAATTTAGTTTGTTTGAAGGGATGATTGCCTTCAGGAAAGTAAGTGCGCGTGGGAGTCTCAAAAAACCTTTTATTAGAAAAACTAATTCAACAATTGCTTTTATAAATATACCTGACTACTCTTCCTATTGACTAGACTACCTTAACTAATACGGCCAATCTCATATTACTTTCGAGCTTACCAAAGGTAATAGAAGCATTGTGATCGTTCTGAAGAACGAATTTCTTTTATGTCTCCGAATTGAAAAATTCCTAGATAGAAATCCTTTTCACATAAAAGAGAACATTTTTGTGTCTCTCTGTCGTTCAACATTTTTGCGTACCTCCATATCTTAAAAACTACTCGTTCCATATTGATATAATTTAGATGGTATAGATCAATTATAATTAGATGGTATAAATCAATCAAGGACTAGGGAGTACATATACTGAGTTGCTACTCCCACCATGACATCATGCTCTTATATAAACTTAATTAACAATGTTACTTGTTACATTTATTTCTTTATGTAGTTGTAATATTCTTTTCAAATAAAAAAAAAAAAAAAAAAAATCAATTAAAAAATATTCTATATTGTTAAAGAGTAAAGTTTTTACAATTAAAGACAATTATTTTTCTAACGATAATACTTTCCAAATAACATCTCATTTAAAATCGTGTACATTTTTTAAAATTTTTTTTTTTTATTTTAGAATATTTTAAAAATGCCTGTTTTTGGTTTTTTGTTGTTTTTTTTCCATTTTTCCCCCTGAAGCCTTGTTTTTTTTTTTCATTATTGATCAACATTTAAGTTGAATTATTGTCCTATAATTTGCGAACAGTTGGAGGTTTCTATTCTAAATAGCTTCCTAGGTGCGGCTGCTTGATGTTGAGGTTGTTTTTTTAAGAAATGACGTACAAATGTTTAGATCAAAGAAATAGATTGTTTATAAGACGCTGCCCAAGAACGTACGAAGAGCAATAAGAATTCGACCAATGATTATTTCTTGAATTAAGCACACTCCTCTTGCGATTTAATTTTTGACGAAGGTACGATACCTCAAGTTACACAAAATAATTAATGAACACCACAAAATTAGTTTATTTGACATGATAAAGAAACATTTGGAATTCAGATGATTTGATTGTCCCAGCCCCATTTCTAAGTATAATGTAATGATTGTGGGTAATAACATAGTCTGGTCCTTCTTATATGATTGGTTAAATGCAAATGCAAGATATTTTTTCAGACTTCTTTTTTCGGACTTATTCTTAAAGAATTATTATATTAATAAATCTCTCTCTCTCATTGCCTTCCATCTAATTTCTTTTATTTACTTCGGCCCTTTAATTTTCTTAGATTCTGCTTATTTTGTCGTACGAAAACATGTGTATGTTAGCTTTTTTATTAAAAAGGTAAAGTTGTTTAGTCTCCAAAAGTGCTGGACCTATTTTACTGAAACTTTTTCATCGATTAATCTTATGGTTTGTCAGGATACTTTTAGGCTACTTATATCACTTTATATATATGAACGGAGCTTTGCCTTGTTGATAATAAATCGATAATCTAGTTCACAGATATTTATGTTACGACAATATTCTGTTTTTCTAAAAACCCTATTTGAATATTCAGTACTCGAAAAACGCTTGAAAAAATACTTTCATTAATTTATTCAGCCTTAATATAAACCGCCCGAAAAGTAATCCCACACTTGCCATGTGTAGTTTGGATTAATAAAGGTCATAAGGGGTCAGATTATTACGTAACATTAATTTTTCAAAAAGTGTCACTTATCTCACCTGTGAACTGTGAAAAAGGGTATAGAAATGCAAAGTCCTAAATAATTCATTACTATCCAAGGTCCTCGGTAGCTCATGCAGTAGCCTTAGGATCTAGAGGACCAGGTTTCGATTCCCCGGGGTGGTATACTGTTTTTCTATGTTTGTATTTCTTCATTTTTAATTCCTCAATTGGTTAGTCTCTCTAGACATGCATTCTCATTAATTTAAAAAAAGTCATACTTTATTTCTATTTATATAATATTACGCCTACACTTACAAATTGATTGCATTTATAATTTTTTGTTTGTGTTCGAGCATAATTGATATTTTATATTTTCATTCACAATACGAAAACATATTTTTGTGTTGCATGGTGCAAATTATGTAACGATCCTAGATTACAAGTAACAGCTATAAAACTATAATAATTATCCTTTTATCAACCAATTACCATGCTAAGAATATTATTTATCCATATACCAAATTTATTGCAATAGAACATGTATCTACATTACACTTACACAGTATTAAAATCGATATGAAAGGAACCCGGAAAACGCCGGGTATTCCAGTAGTTAAGGATAAATGAATAGGATATTCAGACTGACAACATAGCTATTTATTTAAAGGCTTGTTGTCGGGCTCAATAAACCTGTATTGACATATTTTTGCCGACTGATTTTCTCAAAGCTCTAAATAAACGTCCACTCTGAATCTAAAAATATAATGTTGGGAGTGTATTTAGAGGGAGATAGTGTGCGTGGAAGAGGCAAACAAACGATCGAGTCCTCGCGACACTTTGACTCTACGCCAAGTTTCCTAGATACACCAACTTCCCTCAATTCGACTCAAAACAAATTATTACACAAACCCACAACAACCTAATTTCCCTAGTCTAAAATTAATATATTTAAAAGGCCATTTTTTAATGTGTAGAATCGTTATTTATATATTTAACTCTCTAGACGAGTAATTTGGACCGCTGAGTAATGTTTAGTATTTATTTATTATTGTGTTGGTCAAAGAAATTTTCGATTGAAATTCTGTCCGGTACATTTGCTCTGATTATATAATTAGGAACCTTTCCACAGTATTTAGTTCTTCCATGAGGTTATCGGTCCGAGATCAGTGTTTTAGCGTCTAAATGAATTATAGCGTCGGATGAAATATAGAATTCAGGTTAAATTTTAGATATTGGCATTGTATGGATTTATTTATCATAAGCCACTAGTTAGAATTTTTGTGTCCTTCGACCTTGTAAATGAGTCCGATTTTTCGTTTGTCCCTACTTCGTCTAGGCAACTAAAAGCGAACTGTCGATGCAAATAAATTTCATTCATTGTAGTTTACTGCAACGGGGAAATCAACTAATTCCTTGTTCATTATATTTTCTATTTAAGAAAGGATTTTTTGATTCGCTATTTTTATTCAACGGCGGTTTTTTTTTTTTTTTAATTTCTATTTTTGCTATGTATCCCAAACTATTAGTACAGTAGAAATAAGTGAAAAAACACCTTAAGGTGGAACTAATTGCAACAAAAAGAAATATGAAAAATTATACCTCAATAACCTAGTATTTACACCTTAAATGCTTAAATGATGCTAGATTAATCGAGTCTTTAGCAAAACTGATCAGAACCGAAATAAATTTACTGTGCATAAATAAGGACTTTTATCCTAGTTCATCAGATATTGCATCTGTTGAAGAAAACAAGTAAAAAAAGTGTAAGAAAACAACATATTTTAGGAAAAATTGAGGAGTTACAAAACTTAATTTTCTTTTTTTTTTAAATAATTCACATAATTGCAATGAAGTGTGATCTTCTAGTGAGTCAAGTTAGTAAGAAATTTATTTTTAAATTGAAAATAAATTGTTATAAATGGTTAATGTCAGTAAAATTGTTAATGCCTGTATAATAGTAATTATTGGATTTAATAAAATTTGTATCTAGCTTGAGAATGACAGAAAGGAGGGGTTAAAATATCGCTAAAGGGAGGCTATTATTTTTTCTTAAGACACAGCAGCATTTAAATTAAACCATACAAGAAACCAACTACTCTATCTATATATATAAAATTAAAGTTTTGTCTGTACATTGGTCAAAATTGAATTTTTTTTGGATACTTTTTCTTATACACAATCCGAAAACCGAATCCAGCCTTAACTTTTTTCGTGTATGTGTGTATATCTGTCGCCCCAGTCAGACTTTATAGGCGCAAAACTGGCTAAATGAAATCGATTAATTTTTTTTCAGGGGTGTGTGCAAACATGTTGCGCAATTTGTAGGCTTGGTTTCATCTAAAAATATTGTGTAGAACAAAAGTTATTGACAATTTTATTTTTAAAAAAGTATATAAAACATAACCTAAAAAAAGTAGGTTGACCCACCGTAAAAAAACCCCACGGACTCGCTAATCAAAATGTTTGGGTACTTCTAGACCACCTAGAGACTCGCGGTTTTTTGCATTTGGTCGGAAATTGGCCCAAAACGACTGGAAAAATCCGAAAAGTTTAAAAAAAAATTATTTTTACCCCCCTTAAAAAATTAAAGATGGTGGACGCACTTAAAAGTTTTTTGGAGGCTTATTGTGGCTAAACGGTAAGTTGCATCGACAAGCTGATTGCGTCAGCGGTAACTGATTTCAAAAGATATACAACTTTGGTCCTTTTTGTCGTAACTCCACCGGATCTACCTTAAATAGAGCTAAATTTGATTTTTTGTAAAAAACAAAAAATATATTTTGAGCTCATATGGCATCCGCAATTGTTGACCGATTTAATTTCTGATTGGGGTGCTTAATTCTCACACTATTGGTCTATAAATCGAGTATTAATTATTCAATTATTTTTTTCTAAAACCAGAGTTATTAAATATTTACTGGTGCAACTGCCTTATTCAGAGAAGAGACTGGTAATTAAATTAATGCACCATTATGGTTGATGATTGTTCAATGACTTCCCAGTGTAATTGGTTTTTACGACGTTTATTTTCTTATTTATTATACCTTTTTTTAGTTTTTTATTTTTATTAATTACTATAAATATTAACTAGGCATCGCGTGGCTCTATCATTGAAGCGAGCGTATAGTAATAAATATGTATTGAATATTGAAAAAAAAGATTATTGTGAATCATGATGAGTTGATAGATAATGGGTCTGGTAGTAGTGCAGCGGCTAGTAGTAAGGGAACCACCCCGCATTCTTACTATTCTTCTAACCACACATCTCTATTTCAATATTTATAATTTGTATCTCTTTGCTACAAACAAACTACTGCATGTATCAAATTGAAATTTTGCATACCTGTTTCAATTGTGCATTAGATGGTGTATATGAAGTTTTATTAAAATCGTTTCGTTAGAACGTAAGATATCGGTAAAAAGGTTGTTTTCTCTATTATAAACGTTTAGGTCCGCTTTAATAGTTTTAGCGATCTTTATTAAGTCATAGCGGTGTCGCTGTTGGTTTTAGTAAAAAATGTTATTTGAAAAAAATGTTCGTCTCATCGAGTAGATGATGATAGAATCTTTTCCCGTCCTGAAATTCCAATTTAATTTTTGTACCTCTCGTTTATGCGAGCGTTGCGCGCGAACTCTTGGACGGATCACGCTGTCCAACGAACTTAGCCTGAGTATTAGTAAGAGGAACATGTATACCAAATTTCAACTAAATCGGTCAACTTTTACTCAAGTTATAGTCACACGCGTAAACGTTACTGACAGACAGACAGACAGACAGACAGACAGACACGGAGCATATTTCGTTGAATGTAGGAAGCTCGCTACGCTCGCTTCAATTAGTTTCTATTGGCTATGTTTTAAACATATAATATATAGACTCCAAACTACGATTTGGAGAATATTATATTCTTAGAAACGGAATGAATGGTGTATATATAATATAGTCCTGATTTTTTTCCTAGAAGGCTTGGAAAAAAACTATTTAGGCATTTTGTTTAATTGCTAGGCCTACATGTCAATAGGAAACATAGCCACTAATACCTAGCATGAGCCCCGCACGGAGCCCGGGGTGAAAGCTAGTTTACTATAAAAGCAAGACATATTTCTTCCCTCTTTACTAACTTTTTTGGATAGAAAAACAAAGCATTTGTAGTGTTGAAAAACCTTTTTTTTGTTATTCACTATAAAAGGAAAATTTATAATAAATGTTTAAAGCTTCTTTGACAATTAGTGTGTTTGCATCAGTTTCTACATGAATGACGGAATGGCCTCTTCCTTGAATATACACCCAAGTATATTGATAAAGCGTTTTTTTTTTTTTTTTTTTTTTTTTTTTTGAAGAGTTAGAAATAAATTTGTTTTTCTTGATTACCACAGGCGAATTTTGATCAAAAGGGATGAATAAACAGAGTATTTATGTATTATTTGTATGACAATATAATAATAAAAATTCTTAATATAAAATAGAGAAAAAAAAACAAAAAACACTACTACAACACAAGCACAGTTTGTGTTGTAGAGTTTGTGTCCACATCTATTATATTTGGTTTTTATACCCGTAAAAAACTATTATTGAACGAGCGCAGTGAGTTCTTCATTACAGAGACTTGGGATTTGAAAAGTTTGTGTGTTTGTTTGTGTGTTTGTTTGTCTAACGATAACTGGAGTAAAAATTGATAAATTTCAACGAAATTTGGCACATATATGCATCTCAGCATTTGTGAGAAGTGTATAGTTTTTGGAAATTCCTCACTCAATATTTTCAAGATGGCGCCCAATATGGCGGACGACAAAAAAAGAAAGTTTTAGTCAGCATAATGTGTTATACATCGTTTTAAAGATCTTTAAGAGGAGGAAAAGAATATGTAACAAATAAATTTTCACATTTAATATTTTCAAGATGGCGGCCAATATGGCGGACGACTATAAAAAAAGTTTTAGCCAGCATAATGTGTTATACATCGTTTTAAAGGCCTTTAAGAGGAGGGTAACAATATGTAACTAATAAAATTTTACACTTAATATTTTCAAGATGGCGGTCAATATGGCGGACGACTAAACAAACAGTTTTTAGTCAGTATGACATGTTATACATCAATTTAAAGCTCTTGAAGTCTAGAAAAGGAATATCCAACTATTCAAATTTCACACATAATATTTTTAAAATGGCGGCCAATATAAAGAAAACAAAAAAAAGTTTTACATATCTGCATAACATGTTATAAATCGTTTAAAGGAATTTTAAAGGCTACAGATTATGTACTAATACTGTATAAAAAGGCGAGCGCCGCGAGCCTGCAATAATATTATTAAATAAAGATTATGCAGAAATGCTTTTATAACAGGCGAGCGTAGCGAGCCTGCATTAATATTATTAAATAAAGATTATGCAGTAATGCTTTTACAACAGGCGAGCGTAGCGAGCCTGCATTAATATTATTAAATAAAGATTATGTAGAAATGCTGTATAAACAGGCGAGCGTAGCGAGCCTGTGTTAATATTACTTTTATAACAGGCGAGCGCAGCGAGCCTGCAATAATATTATTAAATAAAGATTATGTAGAAATACTGTATAAACAGGCGAGCGCAGCGAGCCTGCAATAATATTACTAAATAAAGACTATGCAGAAATGCTTTTATAACAGGCGAGCGTAGCGAGCCTGTAATAATATTATTAAAATTTTTATCCTTATAAAATTATAAGGATTATGCAGAAATAATTTTATAACAGGCGAGCGTAGCGAGCCTGCATTAATATTACTTTTATAACAGGCGAGCGTAGTGAGCCTGCAATCATTTTATTAAATAAAATATTTACTACAAATGCATGCTATATAAGCAGGCGAGCGAAGCGAGCCTGCATTAACGTTATTAAATTAAGATTATGTGAAATGTTGTATAAACCGGCGAGCGTAGCGAGCCTGCATTTATATTATTAAATAAATATTACGTACAAATGTTGTATAACCAGGCGAGCGCAGCGAGCCTGCAATAATTTTTATTAAATAAAGATAATGTAAAAATGCTATATAAACAGGCGAGCGCAGCGAACCCGCAATATTTTTATTAAATAAATATTATATAGAAATGTGGTATAACCAGGCGAGCGTAGCGAGCCTGCATTAATATTATTAAATAAAGATTATATAGGTAACAACTGGTGAGCGTGGTGAGCCTGCAATGACTTTATTAAATATGGATTATGTACGGATGAATGGAAAACATTTTAGCTCCTGAGAACTTGCGAATTTATACGAAATTTAATTCGGCTCACATCATCTCGGTCCTATAATATGACGATTAAAGAGGAAGATTGTAGTCAGCATGATATACCATACATTGTTTTAAAAGGCTTTATGAGTAGCAAAGTTTTCAACAAATGTGACCGAGATGAGGGTGTTAAAAAGTAAGCTTATTCTTTATGCTGTTTTTCGTAAAATGATTTTAAACCTGTTTTCAGGTTGAATAAGAATATGTTAGGTTTTCACCGAAAAATTATCCTGGTAGCAATATTGAGAACATATTAAGGGTGATGTACTCGTAAGACCTCAATCTATGCGAGTTCTTTATGCACCGCATCACTAGTTCAGTTAACATACGATTGGTGTTGCTTTATGACATCACCCAATGCTGCAGAAGCGGACCATGGTAACTGGTGAATTAATGCACCACCATCAGGTTTTGTGGCCATTGTGTTTTTTGTTCTATTTTTGCTATATTATGGTCGACATTTTCGGTGACACATTGTGAAAAGTGGCCAGATGGTACACTTCAACACTTTGGTTACTTTCATCCATTACAGCAGAATGTATGTATTTCTACATTTCAGCATAAGACACAATAAATCCAAGGCTGCAAAGTTCATCAAATAGGAAACGAGAATCAAAATTTCTGTGAATCTGTATGTCTACAGCAAGAGGAATTGGGCATATCAGAGAACTGCATCATGCATTTCAGCCTCCCCAATCGAAACCTGCTTCAGGTCATTGTGTTTGAAACTAATTAGGATAGGTATCCAAAAAAAGTGAGTAAACAAGGGGGAAATATGTAGTTGGTTCCTTATTAAATCTAATAATGACTATTATGCAGGCATTACAAATTTTACTGCTATTAACATTAATTAATACATTAACAATTTATAACAACTTATTTCAATTTAAACATAAATGACTTACTAACTTGACTGACTAGAAGAGCACACTTCATTGGAATTATGTGAATTATTTAAAAAAAAAAAATATGTTTTTTATTTGACTCGTCAATTTCCCCTAAAATAGTGTTTTTTTTATTTTTTTACTTGCTTTCTTCAAATGATGCAATATCTGATGAACTTAAAAATCAATAACTGATAAAAGTCATTATTTTTGTAGAGTAAATTTATCTCGGTTCTGATCATTTTTGCTAAAGTCTCGATTAATCTAGCATAATTTAAGCTTTTAAGGTGTAAATACTTGATTATTGAGGTATAATTTTTCATATTTCTCCCTCTACTTCATCTTCGTAAACATTCTACATTTAAAAACCAACCTCATATTCTTTTTCAGCATTAAATTTCCGGTGATTTGATACCACACATGATTTTTTTGAAAATTTTCATGTTTTTTCCAAAAAACGCATTTTGCGCGACTGTACGGATGTATACTTTTAGTATGTTGATTAGGGGCGTGTTACCTACCATTTACAACAAGAATCATTTTTGTTGCAATTAGTTCCACCTCTAACGCTATTTCTACTGTACTATATATGGTTTAGAATCTTGACACTTTCAAATAAATTACACTGAAAAAAATGTTCGTACAAAACAAGTGTAAAATCATATGAATCATAGTTCATTGGTTAAAATTGGTCACTCGGGGTAAGCTACTATGTTTCACAGAATGCGATTTCTATGATTCTTGCATTATGAATTTGCACATGAAACATGGAGTCGTTATCTATATTGAGGAAAGAAGATATCTGGTTATGAAACATAGATGGGGCTGTCTATGTATCACAGGTAGCATATCTGAGAAATATAGATACCCTCCTATGTTTCGGTGTACTGCAGTTTATAGTATGTCCATGACTCATGGTAAATAGTCTATGCTTCATCGATTAATCCCTAATCATCACAGTCCTTTTGCGCCACTTGTACATGTAAGATCGTCAAGTTCTTATGAATTACAGTAGGTTACACATAAATCTCAGTTATTATTACTATGAATAACCCTCTCTGTACAAGTATTACCGTACTGCAGCTTTATTGTAGGCCATGAATTACAGATAAGCTCATATGTTTCATGGTGCAGTAGACAGTTGCAGGCCATGACTCATGGTAAAAAGTGTATGTAGCATCCATTAATCTCTATTTATCATAGTCCACTTGTACGTGTAACATTGTCCACTTTCTAAGAATTACAGTACCATAAATGTAAATTTTAGTTAATACTACTATGAATTACCCTCCCCCTGTAAAAGTATCACAGTTACCTTTCTATGTTACATTGTATTGCATTATAGTTCTCTCTATAATACATGGTTTATAGTGCATACATCTTGCACTATGCCACTTGTTTCACAGGTGTGATTAACTGTGATACATGGCTAGCATTCTATGATGCAAAGATGGCCGTGCCAATTTTGGGCAAAACTGAAAACTAAAACGAAAACTAGGAAGAAAATAGTTGAGCTATTATAATCTTAAGATTTAAGCTAAGAGCCAAAATCCTAAAATTATAATAGCACAACTATTTTCTTCCTATATAGTTTTCGTTTTAGTTTTCAGTTTTGCCCAAAATTGGCACGGCCATCTTTGCATCACACAATGCATATTTACAGTAATTCTATGCATAATGAATAGGGTTTTGACGAAAAATTAAAATAAATTAAGCATAAAGAAATATTTTTTTATTTTCTGATAGCATATACAAAAAACAAGAACAACTTAACTAACTTAATGTGAAGAAAATCAGACACATAATTTTTTTACAAAATTGAATTGAAATCCATACACAATAATTAAATTTATACAATAAAAATATTAAAATTACTCTTCTTCTCTATTTTATACACTAATAATTATTTTATTTTACAATTTTATAATATTTTTTTATATACTACTTTATTTTAAACAATTTTTATTTTTTATTTTAGCCTTTTTTTTAAATTATAACAGTTGAATGAGACAAGATGGATAAAAAAAAATATATTAAAATAATTAAAGGAAAAGAAATTATTAATCCAAAATTAAATCCAATTAAATATATATAAATGCAAGTCATTATATTATATAATATATTATTATACATAGTCATCTTATGTTAATAATATATATATATATATTATTTATATAAATATGAAAATTACTTTTCTTCACTTTATTATCTACCAATGATTACTTTATTTAACAATTATACTATTTAATTTCTTTTTATAGTATACTATTTTTATTATTTATTTTACAATTATATCAGATGAATGAAAATTATTAAAAAAGACAAAAGAAAACTTTGAAATTGTTAAAGGAAAACAAATTATGAATCCGAAATTAAATCCTAATAAATATAATATATAAATCCAAGTCACTATATAGTACCCATCATTAAATTATAAGTAAGTAATAAAATAAATTCTGTAATGAGCGACATCATAGTAAAGTAATAAATAATAAAGTAATCGATATCAATAAATAAATTTATACAATAAGTAATAAAATTATAGGTAATATTTTTCGAAACATTGCATTAATTGGTACAGTTCAAATTAATTAAAATAAATAAATTTAAATGAATTGAGTATTTCTTACATTCTATTACTTAAATAATTAATAAAAGTATTAATCAATATTTTTTTTACAAAGTTTACAAGTTATTTACATTAATTATTTATATGTTATATAAATACAACTTTCGTATTTAATTTTATTGTTTGTTGCCCATAAGTACTTTAATGTAAATTTAAGGGTTTAAGTTAAATTTCAGATGTGCAAATATGTAAGTTTTAAGATATTTTTAATCAATCGGCGACCTGACAGTTATGTACATACTGAAATCTGGCATGAAGGTTAATGTGTTGGGAATAGGAGACAGTAAACTGTCAATTAAAAGTATATCTTTTGACAAGGTTCTCTCAACTTTATAAGCATAATAGTGGTAATCAAAAGCAAGTGACTGGAAGTAAGTGCATTCTAGGTAAATTTTTCTGTCATTAGTTACAAGAAAATTATCTATTACAGCAAATACAGCCTCATTAGTTTCCGAACACACTTTTACAGTTATGACATCCAATTGCCTTAAATGTACTCCTTTAAACTTAATCCATGTTACTGACACAATACTTTCAGGTATGACCTGATGAAGGGTCTGTAAAGATGCAATTACTTCTTTAGTCACTGGGCTTTCTTTACCACATGAGAAATCTGGTAATAGCTTATCCTTAAGAAAAATATCATTTAAAATTAATTGATTTCTAATTGCTACAGTTTTACAAATATTTCTTTTGTTAAATGATGACCGGGCAGCTAGTTTGGCAATTTTATGCTTTGCCTCAAATCTCATAGTCCATAACTGTGTCAATGGACCAAATTTTTTCAACATCTTAGGATAATGTGTCAAATAATGGAATTTAGGCCTTAAATGAGTCTTAGAAAATGTAAGAAATAAGTCATTTAGATTTGCAACTAACATTTTTACTTGATCAATATTAGCTTCGTCGAGTTCAGTAATAAGTAATTTATCCAGTAGTTCACGAAGTGTTATGTACAGCTCCCACTCTTCTAGCGACTGAGGTCTAGCAAGGAAGCTGTTGGAGATTCAGTCACACTGGACGAATGCCCATCAATACTGTCCAAGTCCGCATATTCTTGCCGTTCCCGTGTCTACACAAAACAATAAAAATAATTAGCAACATTAAAGAAAATAAATCGTCGTACATGAAGTCTCATGTAAAGAGGGATCCATTGCGGTTTTACTAAATAACAATAAATCATTTAAGGATTTTTTAAAAAGTATACAAATTACTCAATGACTTAATAAACAACTAAAGAATGCGAGAAGAGATTGTTACTCCCCTTATAAGAAAAAACAGAGGGGAGTAACAATCTAAAGAAGATATACGGAATGATCTTCTTTAGACTGTTACTACCCTTATAAAAATCGGTCCGAGACAACTCAGACAAACATTCTCATATACAAGTTTATAATTACTTAGCCCAGTGTTTTCCATTTATTATAGTTTTGAATTATACGTTTAAATATTATTGAACGTTTCATCAACATTTATCATAAAAATAACTTCTCCTGGGCGGGGAATCGAACCCGGCCTCTCTCCCTCCGCGTTTTAAGCTAATTTCTCAGGAAATAGATTTTTCCCGGGAAAATGGCTTATATCGTTGGATTCGTATTCTAATGGACTACATTTTAGAGTCTAGGCTCCAGACGACAGACAGACATTTTTTAAAAACCAATTTTTTTGGACCCAGGGGACCTCAAAACGTGTAAATCCATCAAAATCTCAAAATCGAATTTTCGCGCCATCACAATACTTTCTCTTTATATGAGAAAGTAAAAAACAGAAGTGTGATATTCCTTTGTCCCAAAGTGCATTGGAATATACATACATCCCTTTGTCTTAATAATTATTTAGTCAGTCATTTTTATTCTAAAAAAACATAGGGAGTAACAATCTAAAGATGTACTAAAAATGTCATATTTGAAAAACATGATAATATTTAATTTTAAATCAAATTATAATTATTTAACTACGGGAAACATACAGAGAAAACTATACTCCAGCGCCGGGCTTGAACCACGGGCCTCTAAATGATATTTAAAAGTATAACGTATTGTACTCACATAAAATTTTCCGTGCTTGGATTTAAATTTGTTTAGTTCCACTAAAAACCTTCTGCAAAGGCCCACGGCCGGAATCAGCCTTATAACGTCGCCTTCGGTCAGGTGTAATAATGTGTCATAGGTGACATCGTTATCTGTTCGAACAGGAGAAAAAGAATTAAGAAATTTGGAAATTAATTGACAACAATTGTATTGCTGTATGAAAAATGTGTGATTTTTAAAAAAAAAAAAAAAAAAAAAAAAAAAAAAACCAAGCCCCTCGTTTTTTTCACATTTCACTTTTTTTGTCAGATGCATTTTTTCAACTAATTTTTATTATATTGAGAGAGCTTAACTATTGAGAATGGTTATTTAACTCTGATATAAGAAACAAAATTCCATAAAGAACGGTTACACAACATGCACAATATCTTGGAAATGATATTGACTCCAGTTAAAAGAAAAAAAAAACAGTTTTTTTACATCTCTAAACACACATTGTCATATAATACGCAATACAAAAAATTATAAAAAAAACATAATATATACTTATATATTTTGGTTACTCGTAAATTTTATAATTATTTGAAAGTATTTCGACTGACTTCGCCATAGTTTCATTTAGCAAAACTGCGCAAAGGACAGAGTATAGTAAATTAATAAAAACAGCAAACTAACCTTTAAACACGCTTATTAATTTCTCCATTCCCCAAGAACGAAGTAGGCCTTCTAATTCTTTGCAATCTGCGTCTTCACTCATAGTTACTATATCCACTTCCACAACAGCAGACAGCAAGTGTTCCTACACAAATATCAAACGAAATACTTAAATGCACATACCTATATACTTTAATGCCGCTTTAAAATAAAACGGCACAAAAGTAATTAAACTTTAAATTTTAAACTATAATTATCTTCACTTCTTAGTTAATTATTAACTAACTGAACAATTTTGTCACAAAAAATGTATACATGTTCGGGTAAAATCTGAAACGCGATTTTCTTGGAGTCGAAAACGAAAGATCGACTCCAATTCAAACCAAGGATGTTAAATTATTGGTCTAGCTTATTCGTTTTTTCTTTAAAAAAAGGAAGGAGTGCCAATTAAACAAATGAATTGCTTTAATAAACAAATACATATTATTATATATATGGATGAAACTTACTTGATAAATAAGAATAGAGAAGCGAGGGGTGGAATCACTGGGCATCCGCTTAATGGTTGCAAGTATTGTAGAACAAAAGAAATCACTAAAAAAAGTAACAGGTGGCCGAAATAGGTTAGAGAGAAGGGCTTCGACTCGAACACGAGGCAAACGTAGACTAGTTGTTGGAAAAGCATGGTATTCTAAAGGCCGGTGTCTTGGGGAGGGGTCAGGTTTGCGGGTGGGGGAAGCCCGTTACAGATAAGGGCATATAAAATCAGAAGAACAGGCCGTGACTCACAGGTTACCTATAATTCACAGTGACGCACAGAATTTTTAGACTATAAACTGTATTGCTATCTTAACCCCGCCCTCAAGACAGATATACCAAGAAACAAGGCTGATTCAATGAGTCACTGATAATAAACAATATATCAAGCATCCTTCTAACTTTATCGTGGTAAACAACTAAATAAGTTTGGGGTTTTTATTTTACATAATAATTATCAAAATTAAATAAAAGCATTGCATAAAATAGACTGCCAATTATTGGTGTGGCGCACAGCTTCCTCGCATTCTAACTTCCTCGCACTTATTGGTTATATGCTTTTACAAGCCATTATTGTCTAATTATATATAGTTTAATTAATTGATTCCCCCGTTTTTTTAATCTCTCCAAATTGTTTAAATTTTGATTTCGAGCTTACCGAAGGTAACGTAAGCTATGTGATCGTTCCAAAGACCCAAAAATATTGATATCCTCAAATTTTAAAAATTCCAAGACAAATATCTGTTTTAGACATTAGGGAACATTCTTGGTTCCGTGCGTATATGTCGTTCAATTTTTGCGATTAACATATCTTAAAAACTACTCGTCCGAGTTTAATGAAATTTGGATGTTAGGTCATAATTAGCCCATTGTTGGTCCCATACGAGTTTTAACATTCTGCGCTTATTTGTTTTTCTTCCACTTGCGCACAAACATACATTTATTTACACCTACAGATTCAAAAGTAGCTATCTGATTTGTATGAAACTTTTACAGTTTATCGAAAGTAACTGCTGCTGTAAGTGCTCTCTATCTTTATTGATTTTATAAGCCATTATTGTCTAATTTGTTAATTGTTTCCCCGTTTTGCTTCCGAGCTTACCGAAGGTAACGGAAGCATTGTGATCACTTTTGAGAACGAAAAACTTAGATGTCTCCGATTTTAAAAATTCCAAGACAGAAATCCGTTTCAGACATCAGGGAACATTTTTGGTCTCGTGTCTGTCATTCTTTCTGTCTGTCAGTCTGTGTGTCCGCGCGGATTATGAAAAGGGCGACGATAACTTGAGTAAATGTCGACCGATTTTGATGAAATTTGGTAGACATGTTCATTTTACCAATGCCCAGGACGAGATCGTTGGACAACGTTATCCGTTCAAGCGTTCACGAGAAACGCTTGCGTAAACGTGAACTTCAAATTAAAAATTAGAATTTTTGGTCGGGGAAAAAATCTATCATCATCTATTCGGTGGGGAAAATTTTTTTTTTCAAATACAATTTTATAATTAAGCCAACAGCGACACCGCTAAGAAGTGTGAAAGATCGCTAAAACTGTTAATATTAACACAATAAACAATATAACAATAAAGTAATTTAACAATAATTTTAGTGTTAATATAACAATAACGTACATGATATGATGCGAGGAAGCTATGTGCCACACTAATTGGCAGTCTATTTTACTTGAATTAAAGTATTCATTTAGCAAAAGTTAAAAAGCGCAGACTGATCAAATTATAATCTGCGGGTTACTTTCGATAAGCTGTTAAAGTTTTATACAAATCAGATAAGTATAGGTCCAGAACCAAAGATGTTCCCTAATGAACGATGATGGTTTTATATATATATTTCAAATAGGACTCGTATATTATGTTCGTTCTTCAGAAAGATCACATAGCTTCCTCGGAAGCCTATAAATAATTTTTAATTAACAGAATATAACAAACTTAAAAAAAATTAGCCTTAAAGTTTTAAGGGCTGAAATTTATACCATATATTACTCAGCTTAGTATACATATAGGAAAAGAAATTCCGTTATAAGATTAACAGATTCATGGAAACTTATGGGCGTCTTAAAAATATAGTAAATATTTAAGGATTAGATGTAGGACATTTGTAAATTATAAATCCATGGAAACTCCTACGTCTTAAAAATATCTAAAATACTGTTAGTTAAGGATTTAGAGTAAACCCCACCCAACCTTTCCAGGTATATGGGTTGTAAAAATTGACCGTGCTCATAAATCTTAAGAAATATTTTGTGACCTTTTTTTAAACACTTATGAAAATGACAAATTTTAATCTCTCGATACACAATTATTTTATTTGGTTATAAAAATCTCTTATTAATGATTCTTACTAATTATATAAATGTTTAACAATTTTTTTTTATATAGCTCTTTTATGATATAGGACCGTGTAGATATTAACATACTATACGGTCTCGCATGGCTCTTTCATTGAAGCAAATTGCGTAAGGCAATGAATATTGAATATTAATAAAGTAGTTAATCATGATGAGTTGGTAATAGCTTTCACAGTGTAACTCAACGCGTTACGCAAGCGTTGCGTGCGAACGCTTAGGCAGATAACGCTGTCTAACAAACTCGTCCTGGGCATAGGTAAAATGAACATTTGTACCAAATTTCATTAAAATCGGTCAACTTTTACTTAAGTTATCGTCATACGTTTCAGGCACACAGTCGCACGTGCGCATATTTCGTTGAATGTATTATTATATATAGAAAGATCGCTTCATTTATGCATAGGTGATGGCTCTAAATCCAAGGATTCATTTGCTGAGGGCTGATAGTTAACACAGAGATGATGGGGGGGGGGGGGGTTTCGTTGTTCTAAATATACAAAAATAACTCGAAAGGTGCAAGTCAGACACCAGTCATTAATGCATAGTCAATTTCACACAAATCATAGGAGATATCAAATTTATGTTCTGTGAAACACAGATATTCGTCAAAAATGCATTACCCTTTTCGCTATTGTTAATGGTCCATGTTACATCTTTTTTAATCTGTGATGTATCGTTTGTAATTCTTTAAAACATGGTTTATTCTCTGTATTCCCTTCCGGTTTTCATTTCGGTTAATATCCCATATTACATATGCAATAATCTAAGTTTTATAGCTTGCTAAACTATATTGTAATTTCACTTTTGATTATAGTTTTGACTTCTATGATTCATGTGCCTATTACTGTATCACATCACCAACACAGTTTATAGCCCATAATTCACAGTTAAATTTATATTCCTGCACTACAGTTTTAAAAAACTATAATTCATCGACAACGTAACTGTGTTTTGACGATAAACCGATGATTCCACGATAAAATCACATACATCACAGGTTCTTATATAAAACAGTAATCTCTGCCACTATCTGACCCCGATTTTTTTCAGTGTACTTCTTATGATAAAGATCTTATATAAAGGGATAGTGCAATCGGACTTTTTTATTCAAAATTGCGGCCACATACTTGTTAGACGCAAAATATTAATTAGTTGTTCATTCGTTTGCTGTGGTTGTGATTTAAAAAATGATTTTCTCCCCTTTTAGTCCAGTTATTTTAGTCAAAAATATGCCTTCTGTTCTGAAAAAATTGGAGCCAAATTTTTTTTTGTAGATCGCTTCATTTTGACGTTCCGAAGAACATATCCAAAATCGGCAACGTGATCGTTGTCGCGTTAAAAGATATTCAAGGGCAAAGGTCAACAAATTCTGTTAATTGCGAATATCTCGCTTCCTATGGGTCAGACACCAATGAACGTGGTTATCAAAATTATAGATAACAAAATTTTCCACAAAAAATGATCTATTCAATTTTTACGTACAATGGACGGTTTACGGACTATAGGGCGAAGAAAATCTATGAATATTTAGTATCCGTCGCCGCACCACTTTTTACGTATTTTTACAAATATCTCGCTTTCTATGGCTCGGACACAATTTAAGGTGACTATCAAAAAGCAAGATTATTAAATTTTCCACAAAAAAGGTCTCATTAATTTTTTACGTACAACGAACGGTTTAGCAAAGATCTAGTTTATTATAACTTGCATAGTGTTTGTTTTTGCACGACTTTTTTTAGTATTTTGGGGAATATCTCGTTTCCTGTGGCCCGTAGACCAATTGAGGATCAGTTCAAAATTGAAGAATATAAAATTTTACACAAGTAACGTAAAACGTTGAGTTAATTTTTTACGTGGAACGAACCGTTTATGTAATAAAGTGCTCCGAAGTTTCTGCAAAATGCGTATCAACGACCAATAAGTTTGGTTTTTCCTTGAGGCAGCTCCACGGTGGAAACCGTTATTCTGTACCTACAAGGGAGTTTTCAAGTTTGTTTGGACATAGTTTAAAAATATTCGTGCTCCAGGGTTTTATATTTTACCAAAGGTAATTGTTACTGTGACAATCGAAATGGTGAAACATTGTTTGATATTATGTAAAGAACTTGTCGACATCGGTCCCACAGTGACTGTGGACCGTGGTAAGCAAAATTTGAAAGAAACAAGTATCAAAAGTGTGTGTTTTTCGAAAGTATCAAACACACACGAAAATATCAGTGTAGTATCAAACAAGATAGGAAAGTATCAAACAAAATACGAAAGTATCAGTGTATTATGCCCATCTAATGTAGATACGTTGATGTTATGTTAGGTTCATACATACACTGCATATTATGGGTGTTATCAAAATAATTACTCCGAAAAATGCGGTTATTAGAGATCTAGCTATCCTGAAATGTAAGTACCAAAGACTTGGCGGCTGATTTTTATGTGCATCTCCTCATGTAAGAAAATCACTCAGGGTCTAGACTCAGTAGGGTTGAAGTTATAGACATAAACAACCACGTATCAACCGAAACCGCGTTCAACACAATCGATCTAATCAGGAAAATTGGCAAGGGGAAATGTAGATGAACCTACATGACAAATGCTTAATCTTTTTTTCGTTCTTTTTTCGTGGAGAACGTTCTTAAAAAGAACGTTCTTTAAAAGAACGTTCTTTTTTTCGTGGAGGACTGCATTGCGATGTACTCGGACTCTTCGAATTCTCTCACTCGACATGCACTGTTACAGAGTTAACACTAGTTATATGTCCTATATGTTCATCACCTCTTTTGATACTTGTTTCTTTCAAATTTTGCTTACCACGGTCCACAGTCACTGTGGGATTGATGTCGACAATTCCTTTACATATCAAACAATGTTTCACCATTTTGATTGTCACAGTAACAATTACCTTTGGTAACATATAAAACCCTGGAGCACGAATATTTTTAAACTATGTCCAAACAAACTTGAAAACTCCCTTGTAGGTATAGAATAACGGTTCCACCGTGGAGCTGCCTCGAGGAAAAACCAAACTTATTGGTCGTTGATAAGCATTTTGCAAAAACTTCGGAGCACTTTATTACATAAACGGTTCGTTGCACTTAAAAAATTAACTCAACGTTTCTTGTGTAAAATTTTATATTCTTCAATTTTGAACTGATCCTCAATTGGTCTACGGGCCACAGGAAACGAGATATTCACCAAAATTCGAAAAAAGTCGTGCAAAAACAAACACTATGCAAGTTATAATAAACTAGATCTTTGCTAAACCGTTCGTTGTACGTAAAAAATTAATGAGACCTTTTTCTGTGGAAAATTTAATAATCTTGCTTTTTGATAATCACCTTAAATTGTGTCCGAGCCATAGAAAGCGAGATATTTGTAAAAATACGTAAAAAGTGGTGCGGCGACGGATACTAAATATTCATAGATTTTCTTCGCCCTATAGTCCGTAAACCGTCCATTGTACGTAAAAATTGAATAGATCATTTTTTGTGGAAAATTTTGTTATCTTTAATTTTAATAACCACGTTCATTGGTGTCCGAGCCATAGGAAGCGAGATATTCGCAATTAACAGAATTTGTTGACCTTTGCCCTTGAATATCTTTTAACGCGACAACGATCTCGTTGCCGATTTTGGATATGTTCTTCGGAACGTCAAAATGAAGCGATCTACAAAAAAAATATTTGGCTCCGATTTTTTCGGATCAGAAAATCTAAAATGACTGGACTATTTATTTAGTGAATGGTATAGAATAATGGTATAGAAGCGTGTATACTTTTCTTAGTTTTCATGAGTATTGTTGAGTTGATTAACAAAATGGCAAAGTTTGTCTGGATTTGTGCGGTGCTGAATTAGTCGTGGTCGGACTATTCAACGAAAACCTGTCGACGGCATTTTGAATTCGAGTTGGCTAACAAGCGCTAGTGATAAATTTTCTAATTCTCTTTGGCAACTTTACAAAATTCTAATACAGTCTCGTCTCGAAAAACTTAGTTCTCCAGCATTTTAATTGCAATTTACCAATATACAAATTCTAGGAACACACACACACAAACATGGGCATATATATATATATATATATATATATATATATATGTACATATATATCTATGTTTTTGATTATTTCGCATGGATTAGTCAATAAAGTTTAGCCTAAAATTTACTTTTACTAAATATCAACTTAGGTTTAACATATTATCACCACAGCCGGTTATATATAATGATTGACGACTGAAAGATAAACAACATGTATTTTTTCAAAATAGATTTACTTTTTTTTAGGGTAGTAGAAAGGTATAAGTAATTGCGGTTTGGATAAAATCGATTTAACTGAATACGAGTTAAAAAGGATAATTTAGGGAAATTAAACTGTAGGAAACGGGGAGGTCATGTTTACACCAGTTGGAATGTAAGAGCAAAACAAACAAATATGTAGCGAGGCAATAGCTTGCTACCCTCAACCTGTTTAACTTGACTACACCCCTCCATAGCTAATTCACTCCACCACTTGCACTCATCATTTGCTGTTTTAATCTTCACCTCTAACTCTTCCTTGTTTACATTTCTGTACTAGAGGTTCTCTGTCAATGTTTTCAATCCTCTTTAGTCAATACCGTGACAAACCTCTTTAAACTAGGCATCGATTAACACTTCCTCATCTCTAGTTACTGATGTCGCAAGCAGCGCAACTCATACAATGAGGGTATAACTGTTAATGATATAAGGAAATACTTAGGGTAATCTCTGTAAAAGAAAATAACTGATTCCCGTAGCATCAGTCATCACTGATCCTCTCTACAACTTCCTCCAGCAGCGGTGTAGTTAGATCATCACCGAGAAGCAACAAACTGGTTTTAAGTCTGATTAATGTGTACGCCAATCTGGCTGTAACACCCTGGCATCAGTATCCGCTTGGCATGTTCCAGACTTATCAATGATGGAGCCCAAATACTTGATCAATATATATATATATATATATATGTATTCTTTCCTTTGCCACCTGCAACTAAATACTTAGTTTTAAGCACGTTTAGAGAGAGACCTGTCTTGTCATAAGCATCCAATAACTTTCGAACCATATACTTGACATCATTTCTATCTAATATTAGAAGTACTTGATCAACTATGTCTGAATCACTTGGTCTTCTATTTTTACTCTCATACCATCACACAAGCTCTATTCCATGCACAAAGTATGTTCTGGGCATATTATGCTTTAAAGAGGGTCGGTGCCATCCCGAAACCCTGTCGTAATAATCCTTTAGTAATTGAAAATTGATTGGAGAGACGTTTACCTTTTTTAATACATGTCTTACAATTCGTACATATTCTGTTAACCAGTCCCAACAATGGATAATTTACGCCTAGGTTAAAAACCTTGATTTATAGTACAGAACCGTAAGCCTTCTCTAGATCGAATGAGACCAATTGGACCCTACTTTCTCTTAGTCTGATCCTCAGAAATTCTGTGTTGAACTTCGTTTTCTAATTTGTATTTGACAATGCAGCTGAACAACCTACTGACACTGACTGACGCCATCACGCCTCTATAATTTACAGGGTGCTTCTTATCCCCTTTTATGAAGTTAGCTGAAATATTATGATAACGTCGTCTTCTGAAAGAACGATACAAAAATACAGACTATACAAATTGCCAAATTGCAGGAAAACTTTAATTTGTTAAAACTTAACAAACTTTAAATTAACAAACTTTAATTTGTTGTTAACTTAATTGGATAAACTAAAAAGATAAGTAGCTAGTTCTTCTAGACTTTATTAGTTTCGTCACCTTATTCTGATGTCTAGAAAGATTGGAAGGAATTTTGAAAACTGTTTCCAGGTCTCTTAAAATAATTAACTAAAAGACTCGTTTCACGGTTAAAACCCTATTCATTTCTTGATAATTGAAAGATAGTAAAAATTAAATTACAATGTTCAGCACTCACTGGAATAACCTGAAAGCTACAGAAATAAATAAATTCTTAATGGACAGATGAGTCAAAGTGGTTTCTCTCAGAGTCTTGGATTACTAAAAAAGTGAGTCCTTACATAAAAATAGATACGAATTATCCCGTGACTCAAGAGGAACCGACTATTTGACAGGGAAGATAACTTGCCTCTATGGACGGCTTGAGGAATTTAATTGTTAAATCCCGAAGCGTTTCATTGTCGGAGTATTAAGACGGAGCCGCTAGAATTTTACGGTTGAGCGAAGAGAAGCTACAACCTGCAAGGGCATCTCGCCAACACGATATTATTTATGTATAGTTGGCTACTACAGTCTGCATCGCCCGACTTTATATGATGGATGGGTTGGGAATACTTGGCCAGGCTTATTGTATCCTGCATCTTGTTTTTTAGTGAGATTCTATCATAATTTTGTAGTTTTTATAATCCGTTTGCAATAACATTAAAAAGTTAAAGTAACCATAGACGACTAATACGGCAAATAAGGATTAATTTAAAATAAAGACTCGTATAAAATACATAATAAACCATGGCCCATATTTCCTTTTTAAACTAATTTATAAATATTAAATATACTTAGCTCAATCCCAATAGTTTTTTAAAACGATTTAGAATAAAATTATTTATTAGTTTTTTTTTATTTTTAAACAAAGCAATTGGTTTTTTTTGTCTGGCTTTCTTTACCTTAGCTGGATAGCTTAACGGATTTTTGAGACAGTGAGCGTGCAATGTCAGGTGGACATTGTTCTCTCATCAGATAGTGATGTTGATCAAGTAATTATTATTTTTTTCGAGTTTCTGTGGTTACATTTTAACTATTGTTGAACATTTTACCAATATTCACCGTCGGAGTCTATAGCTATTTTCTCAGGAAATTGATTTTTGCCGAGACAATGACCTATGTGGTTAGATTTGTATTTAACTGGAGTACATTTTAGATTTTTTTAAATCAAAATCGTTGAAACAATTTTCAATAAGTTTTACATTTTTTCAGAGTTTTCAGGGGTGGGGCTCCCAAATTAGAGATGAAATTTCTCGATTTCACCTCGGAATATGATTCTTCTGAACATATTATATGTAAAATCGTTTTTCGTAAAACGTAGTTTCGTTGTAAATTTTATCGAAATCGGCCCAGTAGTTTAGACTCCACGCGTCTGTTTAGACTATAAACTACAAACTAGAATACATATTATAAGGAACCTTAATACGTGAAAAAAAATTTCAAAAAAATGTCTCTCTATATATACTAAGCACATAAGTAAGTAAAAAAGTGAAGAGAAAAGCAAACACTGCGAAGGTCGGTAAGATTATAGAGTATGAAGAAAGTTTAATAATGTTGAGTTTTGTTTCGCTTGTTTTCTTAATATTTGTTATGGATATTAAAGTTAAGTTTTAACAAAGGCAAGTTGTAAGTTAACAAGGTTAGTTAAGGTTGGTTTAACAGTGGAATGGGTGTGTGTCGTAGCTAGGATGAAGTACAAGCTGTTCAGATCCCGAGTTAATTAGGCAAATAATGAGACTTGACATGTAGGAGGGGAACTCTCATTAGCTGGGGCGAGTTACATCAACACACCCTTCTCATATAGCCGCATGTCACCTCTCCTGCAACTTCAAAAATACAATGGTATTTGTCTATATCTTGTAACAAGCGGTGTCATTAGTCGAGATTAGTTTGTGTGTACTGTTAAAGTTTATGTCGAGCTGTTTACTGCGACGAGATCGGTAGCAAGTCGCGAGATCTTGTGTTTTATAATTAAAGCCCAAGGGCCGTTAACTTGCCGTTAGACGACACAGGTGTGTGTAAGTCCATACCACACACTACCGATAACAAGTTAATAAAGAAAGTAAATTAAGTGAAACACAAGACGGGATTTAGTTTAGAACCCTTGCACTCTCCTTCAACTAATTTAGCACTTGCAACACTTGACTTGGGCATCGTCTGTCAAATAATTCTCTTTTACTGCATATGCTCGACATTCGTACACTTGTTACCGGACAGTTAGGTTTTAAATAAAAATTAATTTTTATCTATAATTAAAAACAGATTATTTGCTGTAAAAATGTGGGAAATGCACATTTTCTTACGCGCTGGTGGGACGTCCACCGAGGTAGTGGTGTCAGCAGGTGTTGCTCCTGAACTTTATCGGCATAATGCCAGAGTGGACGCTAAAACATCGTGTATTCGCATATGATACTTATGTTCGTAGTGGTGAATCTGCTTCCGGACTTTAAAAGCATTTCGTCGCGAATTCATCATAAAAAACGCTTCATAGTCCTAAAGTGACGGTCTGGTGTGGGGTCGGTCCCACTTTCATAATTGGACCGTATTTCTTTGAAGAATATGGTGCAACTGTCACAGGGACGTCAGAGCGTTACATAAAATAAAAATGATCGAGGAGTTTTTACGACCTGAGCTTCGAATGAGGATCAATCTGCAAAACTTGTGGTTCCAACAAGATGGGGCTACAGCTCATACGGCCAGAACTTCTATGGCTGTTCTTAGGGCCATGTTCCTTGCCCACCTTATCTCACGAGATGGTGATGTCCCGTGACCACCCAGGTTATCAGATTTATCTTCATGTAATTTATTTTTATGGGAATATTTAAAAGCACCTGTGTATGAATTAAAACCTCGGTCACTGGATGCATTGAAGAATGAAATTCGTCAGATGGAATTGACAGACAAATGTTGAAGAGAGTAGAGGGAAATTTTTGTGAACGCCTCCACTATTGCATTAATGAAAATGGTCATCACGTGAAGGATGTCATTTTTCGTACATGACCCACTGTTTTTGGCATTGTTTAAGCTATCTGTTTCTATATTTTAATAAATTTTACATATACAAAGTTGACTAAGTTCTGATTATTTGAAAAATGTCCGTTTCCCATGCCCCCCCCCCCCCCCCCCCCTGTAGTTGTAATAATTTAGCGAAATGTCCTGCACTAATTAAGAGGTGCTGACAGAACTTATGCACTTTTTTAAACAAGGCTTTGTATTCTTGCTTGATTTACTGTTTATCTTCCATGCCCACGTCATAAAAAAGTCTGACTATCTTTTTGACCAAGTTCGCAACCTGTTGAGCGAGTTAGAATCAATTTATTTAATATTGCTTCCGAGTTTACCCAAGGTAACGGAAGCATTGTGTTTCCGACTTTAAAACTTTTATGCCTCCGATTTTAAAAATTCCAAGACAGAAATCCGTTTAATCAGGGAACATTTTTGGTCTCGTGTCTGTCTGTCTGTCTGTCTATCTGTCTGTTAGTCTGTGTCCGCGAATTATGAAACGTGTGACGATAACTTGAGTAAATGTCGACCGATTTTGATGAAATTTAGTAGACATGTTCATTTTACCAATGCCCGGGACCAGTTCGTTGGACAACGTTATCCGTCCAAGCGTTCACGAGCTACGCTCGCGTAAACGTGAACCTCAAATTCAAAATTGGAATTTTAGGTCGGGGAAAAAATGTAACTTCATCTATTCAATGAGTTAATAGTATATTATGTTACTAGGCTGTGAAGTGAGTTTTTTCTTTACCGCGGCAATTACATTTACTGTCGAGCGAAGCGAGACAGTAAATATTGCCAAGGTAAAGAAAAAACACTTCACAGTCGCGTAGCATATGCTATTTTTTCCGAGGTAGCAGACAATGAAAAAACATTAAATATTAATCACTAATCAATATACAATAATAAGAAATATTAGTACATACTTAAGACTTAAAAAAAGAAACCTTAAAAAGAGGTTACACTATAAGAAAAGATAAATAAAACGCATTGACATTAGCGGATTTTAATCGTACTAGAAGCATTTCTACAAAGACTGCAGCGGTACTAACGGAAGTTTTGACAACTACCCACCGGACATAAAAAATCTTTTAGTTCCTAGGACGTAAACATTTTTTTCTTTACAGCTAGGAGTAATGAAAAGATTTTTTAAGTCCACGTAATGAAAAAATGGATTTTAGCTATGTCTTTTAGGCTCTAAAGTTACTATTTCACAGCCTACCTCGGAAAAACATTTTTTTTCAAATACAATTTTTTAGTAAAACCAACAGCGACACCGCTATGAAGTGTTAGATCGCTAAAACTATTAATAGTTTTTACACAATAAACAATATAACAATAAAGTAATATATCCGTAATTTTAATGGTTATATAACAATAAAAGTACATGATAGGATGCGAGGAAGCTATGTGCCACATTAATTGGCAGTCTATTTTTATTTAATTTAATTTAAATGATGTAAACACTGTTTCGTATAAAAACATGTATGTGACCAGTTATAATAAATAATGGGTATGGTAGTTTTTATCTTAAAATGAAATTGGTTTGTCTTTATTAATCACCAATTAATTAATGTTTAATTACCAAGCAATTGTTCAAACATAACCTACCCTATAATCTACAGGTTATTGCTCTATTAAATTCCCATATCCGTCTACCACTTCAAAGTAGAAAGTGAACCAGATAGAGTTTTCAGATGTAATATTTTCAAATCCGACAATGTACACTTAAAGAACCAAACAATTAATGCATGATTCTAAGGCGCAATTATATTCTTCATCCAAGTTTCTAGTATTGACTACATCGCATGAATCTATGCTCAATAAAATTACGAGGATCAAATTAGTTTACCTGTCTTTAAATTAAGGGGGAATTAATGTTTAATATCTCAACAAATATTTGTAGTTGTTTGATTGACAAATAGATTCATTCAGAATAAAGACAATTATAACTTTTAAATGATAAATAATAATTAAGAATTGTTCTAAGTTTGAAAGGTGGGTCAGGGGATGTAAATTGGCAGAAGGGGGTAGAGTGTTGATCGAGTTGAGTCATTGTTTAAGTGTCGCTGTATTGAGCAACGCCAACGCCCAGTCCTTTCAACTAATTAAATATAAAACACTTTGAGGGGGGGGGGGGGAGCAGCTAAAGTTTTCTTTTGACGGGACCAAAGCCTAAAACTGCCAGGGGAAACAATGCCTTGGAAATAAGTTGAGTTAAAAACTTTTTGCTTAATTGTATAAATGCTTCAAGTTAGCTTCACCGACCTTTCTTTAAACTAAAATTCTTTTTCTTTCGAAAAAATAAAACAAAAAGAAGTGATGGATTCAGGTTGCTGTCAGCTCACTGTTAATTCCATAAATAATTCTCTTTAGGGCTGCAACTTTCCGCTTCACTTTCCTTCGCTAAAAATCTCGTTTAATCGATCTGAAATCAAGTAAAAGGTTTGCATTTTCGATATTTTGATTTTGATTTTGAGTCTCAATATCGATTTTTTTTTTTTTTTTTTTTTTTTTTTTTTTTTTTTTTTTTTTTTTTTTTTTTTTTTTTTTTTTTTTTTTTTTTTATTGTTTATTGCAACATTATATAATATACAATACAAGCAATACAGGTGGTTAATGATTGGGAAGTAGTAGCATGAATTGACTAGATGTAAGATTCTGTCCAGAGACAGCACTTACTGGCGTGATAAATCAGATAGTAAACATAGATAATCTCGAAGATAAATAAATAATAAACAATTAATTAATTGATATAAATATAGATATAAGTATCAAATTTTACTACGCTGTTAACAAGTCTCTTGGCCACTGCCGCTTAAGGCGTCGTGGGGGATTGCCCGGGATGTGGTGAGAGGATAGATTCTGGACTAAAGGATTAGGATGAGTGGTAAAGGAACTATGGAAGGTTTTGTATCGGGAAACTGCGAAATCGCGAACATAAGGAACTTGGAAATCAGTGTGGAGGATATGGTTATTCACGTAAAAGGGAGCGTTAGCAATTTTTCTTAGGATTAATTAATTCTTAGGATGAATTAATGAGACGGTAGTACATTGGATGGATTCTGTTGACACGGGAGGTTGAAGGAAGTGAGAAAGGGAATTCCGTATTAGGATCGCACTGCCCCCCTGTGCTGTGTTATTTGGATGGTCCGTTCTGTACGTCACGTAGTCCCGTATGTGAAAGTGTGATCTAGATGTGAAGTGTGTTTCATTTATGATATTGCCCTCATAAATGAAACACACTTCACATCTAGATCACACTTTCACATACGGGACTACGTGACGTACAGAACGGACCATCCAAATAACACAGCACAGGGGGGCAGTGCGATCCTAATACGGAATTCCCTTTCTCACTTCCTTCAACCTCCCGTGTCAACAGAATCCATCCAATGTACTACCGTCTCATTAACCTCAAGTCCCTTCCACTATAACATTTCATCAGTATACTGTCCACCAAGTAAAACAGTTAGTTCACAAGATTTTAAATCCCTATTCCAATCCTTAGGTCCTAGATTCATTGCCGGAGGGGATTATAATGCGAAACACCCCCAATGGGGATGTAGAACTTGTAACCCCCGAGGTTCCACCCTCCTCCCTATCGTAAACTCCTTAAGGTTCCAAATCCACGCTCCTGCTTCATACACCTACTGGCCTTCTGATCCTAATAAACTCCCCGACCTTCTGGATTACTTTGTTACATCCCCAATTACTCACCTTCATCCTACCCTAACTCCACTCTATGACCTTTCTTCTGACCATAGCGCAGTCCTACTAGTATTAGATCTTCGTCCTACCCATCCACCTCCTCGACCTTCCTTAATTAACGGACATGTAGACTGGGACTTATTTCAAAAACTTATTGATGACAGACTGGACCTCAAGGTTTCACTTAAGACCGACGAAGAAATTGACCTAGCTGTTCAGACACTTACCGAGACAATACAGACAAGCATATGGGACTCGACTCAACCGTATAAAAATACTGTAAACAGAACTGACCCTCAACTTCCTTTGACCATACGTACACTAATTATGGAAAAACGACGAGCTAGAGCAAAGTGGCAACGGACGAGATACCCGACTGACAAACAAACCTTTAACAGATTAACTAGACAGCTATCTACAAAACTCAAAGCTTACAGAGACGAACAGTTTACTGACTTCACGAACAGATTGAGTACAGAAGACAAGTCACTATGGCGAGCGACTAAACGACTTCTTAAATACAGAACAGTTTCCTCTCCTCTCCGAAAATCCGATAATTCCTGGGCAAGGAGTGACGCCGATAAAGCAGAGCTTTTTGCCCACTATCTTTCAAATATTTATGTCCCTCACCCAGATGCAATTGACCAAGAACATACCCGCTTTATATCCAACGAACTTTTCCAACCTCTCCAACTGTCACTACCACCAACTGCTTTTAATCCATCAGACGTCCTTTTTACGATCAAACATCTTCCTCCCAAAAAAGCTCCTGGATACGACCTAATCACATCCAATATTCTAAAACAACTTCCTAAAAAAGGCATTCTTTATTTAACATACATATATAACTCTGTCCTTAGGACAACCCACTTCCCAACCCTCTGGAAATTCGCAAAAATAGTCATGATCCCAAAACCAAATAAACCTCCTCACCTACTCACATCCTATCGCCCTATCAGCCTCCTCCCAGTTATGGGAAAAGTACTTGAAAAGCTTCTACTGCGCCGTTTACTCCCAGTTATAAATTCCTTGAACCTTATTCCTAACCATCAATTAGGTTTTAGATCCCTACATTCCACCATCCAACAGTGCCATAGAATTGTAGATGAAATATCCACCACCCTTGAGAAGAAGAAGTACTGTTCGGCTGTCTTCCTGGACGAGGCACAAGCTTTTGATCGGGTTTGGCACGCCGGCTTTCTTTGGAAGCTCAAGGGAATCCTTCCCTTCACTTATTATCTTATCCTTAAATCCTTCCTCGAAAACCGCTATTACCAAGTATCCCATAACATATCCATATCCACTATTTTTCCTATTAAAGCAGGTGTACCCCAAGGTAGTATCTTAGGTCCTTTTTTGTACACTCTTTATACCTCTGATATCCCCGAATATCCTTTTACAAACCTAGCTTCCTTTGCTGATGATAAGTGCATCCTTTCATCACACAAAAATCGCCTTACAGCTTCAGAAAACGTCCAGAACCATCTTTCCCTCCTAGAAACCTGGTTGAGAAAATGGAGAATTAAAATAAATGAGAACAAAAGCGTTCATGTTACTTTTTCATTAAATCATGGTAATTGCGAACCAGTATTTCTCAACCAGGTTTTAATCCCTCATTCCAGCTCAGTCCGCTACCTTGGGTTACACCTTGACAGACGATTAACATGGTCACATCACACAAAAATAAAAAGGCAAGATACAAACAGACGCTATAACCTTCTTAAACGCTTACTCAACACACACTCCAAAATCACACTATACAACAAATTACTCATTTACAACACCATAATAAAACCCTCATGGGCATACGGCATAGAACTCTGGGGCTGCACCAAGCGTTCCAATTCCTACCGCATACAATCCCTTCAGTCTAAGATCCTAAGAAAAATTGCTAACGCTCCCTTTTACGTGAATAACCATATCCTCCACACTGATTTCCAAGTTCCTTATGTTCGCGATTTCGCAGTTTCCCGATACAAAACCTTCCATAGTTCCTTTACCACTCATCCTAATCCTTTAGTCCAGAATCTATCCTCTCACCACATCCCGGGCAATCCCCCACGACGCCTTAAGCGGCAGTGGCCAAGAGACTTGTTAACAGCGTAGTAAAATTTGATACTTATATCTATATTTATATCAATTAATTAATTGTTTATTATTTATTTATCTTCGAGATTATCTATGTTTACTATCTGATTTATCACGCCAGTAAGTGCTGTCTCTGGACAGAATCTTACATCTAGTCAATTCATGCTACTACTTCCCAATCATTAACCACCTGTATTGCTTGTATTGTATATTATATAATGTTGCAATAAACAATAAAAAAAAAAAAAAAAAAAAAAATCGATATTTTGACAGTATTCTCCCGCAGAGTCAATATCATGTAGATTTTATTTTAATAATAAATTTAAAAGGAATAAAATAATGATACATATACATTTACATTATTCTAGTACATATACATTAGGTATTGGTATTTAGCTCATATAAGATTCATAATTATTACACAGGATGTATTCTTGAGGAAAGCGTTTGATGAAAACTTGATGTTTTCGAAGTAAGGCCTGTTAGTATACTTAAGCTTTATACTTAAAGATTATACGATGCCAGTTGATGAGAAAATTGTCAGGAGACAATTGAGTGGCATTAAATTATTGGCGTCGTGACAGGACAGTAGCGTTGTCTTTGTTTGTGCCAATATAATTGTGTCAAAAAAGAGATGCTCAATGCACTAAGCCATTTCTCGACGTGACAATTTGTATCTCTCTGTCAACGGGTTTAGTTCAACTGGACTGGCCCAGCAACTGTCTCTTAACCAGTTGTGAAAAACTGACCCTGACAACTGTCTCATCAACTGCCATTTGTAAACCCGGGTAAGTTGTACTTTCTTACAAGTTATGTAGTAAGGTACTACTAGGTAGGTCCTGGTAGGTTTACTCCTGAAACAAAGTCCAGTAGAGAAAATAATAAATTATTATTACATTATATTTTAGAATTGATTACATTATATATATTTTTTTTTCTTAATCATTTAAATTAATATAATAGGGATGTTTTGCAATGTATTTCCACTTTAATAGAAGTAAAAAAATTAGGGTGCGAGGAAAACACTTCGCCCTCCAGAATTGTAATTACTTAATTAACAAACATTTAGTAAATAAAGGTATTAATGTACATTTATTAGTGGATTCTCTTCAGGGAAAAAATTTGAAAATGGCGACGTTTTGACCTATCCGGTCATTATCAAGTCTGACATTTATATGTATTTAAGCATTACATCGAATAATACATAGCATTGCACTTGTTTTAATATGAGGAAACAACAAAAAATAACTATATTATCTATAATCATGAAACCATGTACCATTGGAGACCTTATGGCTATGGAGCTATTCTAAATTGGGTTAAGTTATAGTAATCATTTAAATTTTTAGTCAGAACGTATTTCATTGTCATATTATCTAATGTAATAAAAAACCGTCATATATCTTCTGGTCATATTTATAAAATCTGTCATCTCCATTCTGTAAAAAAACAATCGAACAGGAACTATGAAGAGACATATTCCAAGATGATTGGTGAAATCAAAACACCATGCATGATTTTTGACTGTTGTAAAAGTTTACCTTCTTGAAATTATGTAATCGCGTTAATTCATGAATGGTAACTATTAATAGTTGTATTATACATAAGTTATCACAGATTTAACATTAAAAAGAAAAACTAACTGTTCTATCTTGAGAAATAACAATACCGTTCTGTGGTTAATCCAAGACTGAGAATATATTTACAATATATATATATATAAATTTCATCTGACAAGTTGTCAGTTGACACAAGTATGTGTCAATCCTCCACCCTTAATTGACAAGGAACGCAGCTGGTCAATATGCCTCCGATGTTCTACTTGCGTTCCATTTTCTTGCACCGTGTAGTGGAGTTGTCCGTGTCTGGCCGCCCTATTCCGAATATCCACTTTTTCCCTCATTTTCCTTGTATTCGTGCCTTCTTTTCTTTTACGTATCCAATTACGGCCAAAAGTTGGTGTTCGTTTTACAAAAAAATGTTCAGTTCTTTCACAAGTTATCACATTGATTTCATGGTTATAATTTTCTTCGTTTTCCGAAAGTTCTTGTTCAAGCAGTATATAATTTTCTTTTATTAATTGTTTTATTTGAAGTCCTGTTGTCTCTGTCAAGCATACCCTTTCTAAGTGTCCATATTTTTTACAGTACGTACAAATTGTCGTTATGTGCCTACAGTTCTGTCCCCTATGTTCTTTCGAGTCACACCTAAAACAGCGGTCCTTCAATATATCAAAGTTGTTCGATTTTTGTTTTTGAAATTTTGAATAATTTGATTCTGTCGGCTGTCTTGTCATAGAATTGTTTTTATTTATTTGAAATATAGTTTGATTTTGTTCAGGTTTGGCTATAAGTAAATTGTCATATTTTGTCAGTTCAATCGTTGTTGCCATGTCTACTGTCTGTGTACAAGCTAACTCCTTATTTTTATTTTTGTCTATACTATAAGTTATGGTATTGTCTGTATTATAAGGTATTGTATTTGTAGTCCTTAATAGCTGTAAACATTTTTTTATGTCCATGTAGTGTTCGGTAATTTCTGTGCGATAGTCTATTTCTTGTTCTAAAAAGTCATAGTCAGTCATTATGTCAATTTTATCTTGTATCTCATCGTACTTATTAAACATGTGTTCGAGTGTGTCCAGTCCAGTTGTCACTTCATGTTCTTCGAGATTAGATCCTGATTTTCCGTTGTTATAAAATCTTGTCATCTGTCCTGTAATGACTGTCCGTGCTTTTTTCAGATTCGTTAGTTCTTGGTTGTTCTGTTCTGTCCTGATAGTGTTCATTTCAGTTTTATCCTCGTCGCCACTGATCTATCTTGAGAAATAACAATACCGTTCTGTGGTTAATCCAAGACTGAGAATATATTTACAATATATATATATATATATAAATTTCATCTGACAAGTTGTCAGTTGACACAAGTATGTGTCACTAACAAAACACAGAAAAACGGAATTTATAACTGCATTAATATACGTACTTTAAAAATAAAAGGGTACTACCACTGACCATCATAAAAGGATTAATGTTGAAGATATTATACCTCGATAAGCACTGAGCATCAATATGTACTTAAGTGGTGTTTGTACAAAGGAAAACATGTCTAGTGAATGTGTTCGACAGTATATCGGTTGTCGCTGTCGTGTCCAAGACATGGTGAGAGGCGAGTAGTTGATCTGTGAGCCGACGCCGGATAAAGACGTGAGTTGTTGTTAACCGAGAGGTGGTCGTATCTCAGGCTCTGTTTTTATTATGTTGCTGAGAGATACGAGGAAAGTGAATTAGAGCCGGGGTCCACCCGCCGCGCCGCCTCCCTCGAGCTATTTCCGTACCGCCTCTCCATGTCAACAAGACCTCTAGATATGTCACGTGACAATCTGGACCCGCGCCAATCACTCGGCCCAAGTCACGTCCTCCTACCATCTCACGACCGGCTCGGGTCGTCTGTCCCTTTTCTCCAGACACCGGCCCTTAAAACCCGACTCCGTCCGTCAGAACAATGTGAAACCTGCTTTCCTTCGAGCTGTGTTCGATTTGATTCCTTAAAGTTTCGGGCGAATCTCTGCCGATACACATACCTGTAGTGATGTGAGGGATTTAGTCATAGAAAATTATTATTCTACTGTATTTCATTTATTTTTTACTTTTTACAAGTAAAATCTTAAAGCCCACTTATCACATAAACCTATAATCTGAGAAACAGTACTCAGAGACACAGGAGAATCTAGGAAAAATTTGAAACGTTCCGCTGATATCTTACAAGTATATAGGGAGCGTTTGGAATCACTAACCAGGTCGGCCGAGAAGTAAAAGTTAGAATCCAGAATACGCGGTTAGTCCGGTTAGTTAACCATAACGTTACCTTCGTAGCGCTTAATTTAAAAGCTGAAAACATTGTTTACTTCATTGTAAAGTAATTTTGTGAAATTTTATTTTTATTTTATTATTTGCCACTATATACTCAGAAACATATAACGATAAAAAAAAAAATATGAAGATTTTAAACGTAAGCACTCGTAATAGCTTCACACACTGACCACATCCAGTGCATATTTATAACCTTATGACTTTCAATCAGTCAAGTTAAGCAACATCGGGCGTGGTCAGTAGATGGATGGGTGTCCGCTTGACAATATAGCTCTGTGTTCAAATCCTGGACCAGGTCCACCTCTCAATGTTCACCCAGGATTGTTTAAACAAATGGGTAGCTGTTCGAAAGAGTAACGCCACCAGGTTTTTGCCTATAGAAACCAAGATCGACACTCGGTTTGATATGACATCGAGATATTATGGCTAACGACAAAACGCTTCACACAAATTTAATGTTTGGTTCCTAACCCGGGTTTGTTCAGTGGGTCCACCTAAATGGCCTGCGTTTTCGGGTGTAAAAGCCCCCCCCCCCCCCCACACACTCCTTCTTTTGTTACTCTCCTCTGTTTTCTTTATAAGGGGAGTAACAATCTAAAGAAGTGCCACTCTTTGAATTTTTAAGTTTTCTAGGAGGTCCGATTTCCTTTTTTTCGTACGTGTGTAGAAGTTCATAATTATCAACATCAAATACATGATCGGTTTCTAGAACATGGTTGGCAAAACTAGATACGTTTACATGTTTTTGATGATCAGTAATATATATATTTGATGATCAGTAATATATATATTGTTTAGCTGTATGCAGATGGAAAGCAAAATAATTACCTGAACCATATCTCCACTGGGTTCCGCCTTCGATCTCAACTCCACATCCCTTACCTTTTTTTCTACCGTAATCCTTCTGGACACGGTCGAACTGGGCCCACGGTCAAAACATTCCTAGGCGGATTACCGTCAACCCTCGAAGGGTCGGAGTTGAATTGAGCCCCTGGTCAGTTGGGCAACAGGTATAATTATTATTTAAACTTACGAAAAATCCTACTCAATAACGTAATGTGATCAATGTCTGATTTAACGCAACATTTTATATATCAAAATCCAGCGGAAGGATTTTGCTTCCTAATCACAGTTTTATTGATTTTAACTTTGGGGTTAAGGAGTCCTGAGCTGAGCTGTAGATATGTTATCCGCTCATATATTAACCTAATGTCCCGACCAATAACACAGGACAGTGAGGAAAATATAAGGAGCGGCCTTTCGGCCTTGTCATTTTTTTTAAAGTTTTATATTATGCATTTTTTTTTGGTTTTTTGGCTCTCCACCAAGCTTGGGATAGGTGGAATCTACATCCTCTCAATTTTGCTACAACTATATAATATAATAATATGTACTAAACCATCTGACCCTAACCAAATATCTATTTTAGATGGATGTATTTAAAACTAAGGTGGGTGCGAGCATTACATTTTGCAGGTCATGATTGTAGAGGCATGGGCCCAATTCGACACTGCCTTCGAACTGACCATGGGCCCAATTCAACCGTCGTTTTTACGACCCTAACAGACCGTGGGCCCAATTCAACATCACCCATCCTTCTACCCGCACAGACCTAGTCTACCCCCACCTTGTACTGTTAGTTTGCCATAAACATTTGGAAAATAAAATAGTTACCTTAGTAATAGTAGTAGTAAGGTACGGGTAGGACGAACCACTTGTTCGAACCTAGCAATTAGGCCTTCATTCGGGCCCTTCTTACTAGCCCCGTGATAGAGAGTTCCATCCACTTACCAGCCACACCACCATACCTCTGTACATTGTACCGCCGAAGCGAGTATGATGTGATCATTAGTGAGCCATGTAAATCAGATTATCACGGCGAGGGATTGAACCCCGACCTCCAGATCCATTGATGGCTAAGCAGACGTGGTTTAACCCACACGGCCACGCTAGCTCCCTAAATAAAACAGTTACCTTAGTACAGAATTCAATCTTACTAAGTTAACACGCACACTGAAGAAGATATTAACTATTAAAATTGTAGAGACAATATTTTTTGTGCTACTTTTTTTAAACCTCTCTAGCCAAAATATCTATTTTAGATCAAATATTTGAGAACCAGGAAAAGTTTCTCCGAATTATGAAAGACCGACTTTTTTTCGCTTTAATTAATATTACAAACAACTTTTGGAATCGAGCCTAAAAAGTAAGTGGTTTTTTGAATGGTGCGTGTAAAGAATACACTGATTGGAAAACACAAGAACCGTAAACAAAGCATCCCGCTCCCTTTATTTTATATTCCTATCAAATCACATGTTGTAAGGCTTATAGTCACTTATATTGAGAGCTTGTTATTATTTATGTATTGAGAGCTTGTGCTTATTATTGAGACATGTGATTTGATATTCCTATCGAATCCAATGTTGTCAGGCTTATATTCACTTGTATTGAGAGCTTCCTATGCGTTAGAGCAAATATACAAATAATGATTACTGCAGTTCCATAATATTGGTCCCGAGTCGAATGAAATGTACCTATTCTACCTATCTAAACACGTTATTTTTAACTTCGCTCCACTACTTTTAAAGATAAATATAAAATCATAATACATTTTTATTATAAGAACGGTTTTATTTTTCATAAGCACATCCAAGAGTGACTGACAGTTGACACCTTAATATATCCACTAAATACCATTCATTGCTATTTTAACGTCATGATATTTATTAATAATTTCCACCTATTCTTCTATTTCATAAAGGCATAAATTTCTCTTCATTCGAATAATGACGTGGTACCTGGACCATGCACCAGTTGAATGTATTTTTATAAAATATTACTGCTGCTGCCGTAATAATTATATGATAAAATAATATACATGGAATTCCTTCAACTAAATTACTTACTTTTGTACTTTAAATCCTAGGTGGCTTCCACGAAGTTTCTCTATCTGTACCTCAACCCACTGTACACCAAGTGCGCCGGGATAGGCTGGGTAACGGGGGAAGTGCGCCAGCCCCTTTACTACCTGTACTGGTACCTCAACCTTCATTGTGCCCATGCCTTTTCTTACGGCCTCGAGTTCTCTCTTTTGTTCTTCTAAGTTATCTTGGGTTGGGTCTTCCCTTACTCTTGCTTCCTTGTGGGTTCCACTTCAGTGCAGCTAAAATAAACAGGTTTTATTTGCAATGCATTTAAAGCTAGAATTAGTCATCGCTTCCGTAGTTAAGTTTTCCTATATCTGCATGGTGATGGGGTTGATCGAGAGTCGAGAGGTCTTCCACTGACAAGGATAGGTCGAAGTAGAGATCCTGAAGCTATTAAAAAAAACTTAATAGTAATCCTTGTATAGTTTGAACCTTAATGATCTATATATTTCTTTGTATTTTTCATACGTCTCAATTGAAAAAATCACCTTCTTAATTTAATTTTTTACATACTGTATGTATAAGTATAATGAACTTCTTACAGGTGAGTACGCACAATTTAATTGCAATGGTTATACAATGGATAATACATAATATAATATAATTTAAAATCTAATAATATACGTAATTAAGGTGGTATTCCGGTTTTAAATAAATGTATATAGTATATATGACTAAACCTTAGGACTAGACACAGATAGCAGACATACTAGATAGCAGAATCTCTTACATTTAGGATAAAGTAAACATACCTATAAGCCTGGGGTATCTTTCTAGTTGTTCAGAATCTCTGTTTATTATTATTAATAATATAATTACATCTATTGAAAGAAATATCTAATAATAATTAAAAATGGTTAATATATCAATTGTAAATATTATTACACACCTTTTCATTACTTTACATATTACATATTGCCTTGAACATTTACTTTTAAAATCATTTCCTATAAATATAAATATATACACATGATTCTTTTCAGTACCATTTCTTTATACGTTCAATAATATTTGTTATATTAATAAAGCTCTTGCCTCCCTGATTTCATTTACTTGATATTTATTCTTTCTTTTTCTTTTCCTCTGTTTAGTTGATATTATTTATTTACTCTCATATTTTTATTTATTTACTATACATTTTCCCCCATATTCATTTTACCATTTATTTTTTTACATATTTAATATATTCGCTTAATTTATTATTTGTATCTGTTTCTATTCGTTGATGACAAAAGCCCACAGCTTAAGTGAGGCACTAAGATAATAAAATAGATAGGTACGAAAGCTTTTTTTCTTTTACTATAAATAATGTATAAGGATTAGAAGGGTCAAGATATTTGGTTATGTATTTATTCGTAGGTTCTTGGTATATTCGACATTCCGTGAGGAAATTAATGAGATATTTGCTTTTGTGATAAAAGTAAACTCTATTTGTCCAACTAACTCTCATCTTGGTGCGTAGGCTTCCGCGGGTGGACTCGAACAGCTTGGTTTTCTGTACAACCGGCGTTTCGAAGGGGTTGAAGTCCGAAGTTACGCTTCCACTGCTGGAAGCATCTACAGGGGTGTGGTGCATCGTGATGTTTGAATCAACAACAAAACATAATGACGACTGGAGTGAAGGACGGCGTATTTAATACTAGCTTTCTGAAACGTAGATTATACCTGGATTCCCCGGGGGTTACTTGAGTCGGGTTAATGATTCGTCGGGATGACGCAATCGGGCAGGTGCTGCCTTTGTGTAGCGGGTGACGTTTGAAGTCGGGAAGTGACCGCGGAGCCGCTTCATGCTTTCTGCTTGGCACAGGTGCTAACCAGAGGTTTCCAGGTCCGGGAAAGAGTGAATCCATCCTCTCTGTTGAAGTTCTCTGGCTGCTTCTCGATCTCAATAGCCTCCCTTACCGCCCTGCTGTGATACCTGTTGACAGAGAGAGTACTCGTATGTCCTCAAAATTTAAGAGTTGGCCGGTTTCTTTAGAATGCTGAGCCGCTGATCTGTAATCAACGATTAACATAGCTTGACGATTGATTAGCTTCTGTATCTCTACTTCCAAGATAAGTATTGCTCGACACCCTCGTCTATTTTTATATGCTTGTATTGCGTACTAACTCTCTAAGTCTCTTGCAAAGTACTGATCCTTGTAGGCCTTCTCTACGTTAACTACTGCACCGGACCCATTATCACTCGTGTAGTCATTCCACAGATGGCTGAAACCTAGCCCACTAATCAACTCTCCAAGTGGGTAACCGAATTATATTTAACGGAGTCACCGGGAAAATTAATAAGAGTCTTAGAGAAGCAGAAGCAGATGTAAGTCTATCGTAGATTAGCCTGGGGTATCTTTCTTCTTCCATGCTCAAAACGGTACTCCACCATTTCATAATTCGCTTGGTTGCAGCACATCCGACAGGTTCTTTTCCAAACTCGAGTCTTATTATATAACCAGGGATATTACTAGGCCGATAATGTATCGATTTAATAAAATTCGTGAACTCGGTTTCTAACATCTCGTAGCCTAAGTATCTTAGACTCCAAACTTCGGCCCCACATAAAATAATCACTTAAAATTATATAGAGTAAACAAGTTATTAAACACCTCCTCCTTTTAGATATGTGCTATCCTAGGTCTGATGAAATTATAATTCCGTTTGTACGTCATTCCTAAGTCAGTCTTAACAAGGTGAGATCTTGCAGCCCCTACTGTTAAGTATAACCCAGGGTTCCCAGTACTTAGTTCTAACATATTGTAGGTATATTGTTTGTCCCTTTTAAATATTTGTCTCATGTCTTTTTGGACTTCTATTATAATGTTTCTTTTGATAGATCCTGGTTTTGTCTATGTTAGCTCAAAATTTGTTTGGAACTGTTCTCACGGTCAACCTATCAGCAGGGAAGGGAAGTTTTGACCTTAGAACCCGGCCCATCAATAGTTGCGCAGGTGAAAATTCCAGCCCTGCCACAGTGCTGTTTCTATGGTAAAGAAGGCTTACATTCATATCTAGACCAGATTCTAATGATGTTGTAACGTTGTTTTTTTAGTTTGAACATTATTAAATTAAAACCGACTGCGCCTTGTTTTAAAAATAAGTAATCCTTGTATAGTTTGAACATTAAAGATCTATATATGTCTTTGTATTTTTCATAAGTGTACAATGTCAAAATTGAAATAATCACTTTAAATTAGATAAAGCAAACAAAAAGTTATTAAACACAAACAACGATTAAAAATGTTTACAGTTGAACCCCCCTTAGTTAGGGACCCTAATGAGGTGTAACAAAACAAAACAAAATATATTATCTAAAGCAATTGTACACTAGGTAATAAGTAATAACTTGTACATTCACCGTTTTCTAATAGAAGAAAAATTATGAAAAATATTTCGTTTGATCGTGCGTCAGTACATACAGACAGATGAGAAAAGCTGTTTTTAAAAAACCAATAACAAGAGCTCAGTGCTGCCGGCAACAGAACTGTCAATCCTGACTTACTACCTCATCTAAGCACAACGGAGGATCAGACGTACTACACAACTAATAGACGCGACTGGGCGGGCACGAATTGGACAACTTTTATCTGCTCTGGTTAATCCTCGAGCTCGAATTCAGAGACGGAACTAGACCTGCTGAGGCCCGTGTGCAAGATTTTTTTTGAGGCCCCCCCTCCAAGATGACCAAATATTTTTGTCGCCACATTTTTCAGGATACACTTAAGATTTGTAATAAATCGCAACAAAAAACATTATTTTATGATAAAAAACAAAACAAAATAAATTAAATTCGTATTTAAATGGACTACATTTTAGAATATTTTAATCAAAATCGTCGGATCCGTTTTCGAGAAATACTTTTAACTTTTTATCATAGTTTTTAAGGAGTAGCGCCCCCAAATTTGAAGGTAAAATTAATTTCTCCTCGGGGTATCATTTTCCTGAACGTGTATGCTGAATTTCGTCAAAATCGGCCCAGTAGTTTAGGCTCCAGGTGTCTGCACAGACAGACGACAGACATTTTTTAAAAAGTACTTTTTTGGACTCAGGGTACCTCAAACGTGTAAATCCACCAAAATAGAATTTTCGGGCCATTACAATATTTTCTCTTTATATGGAAAGTAAAAAGAGCAATAAAGTTACGAAAATGAGCAAAAAAAGTTGCCTGTAATGGTACTTTCTTACTTTAGCATCCCCCCATATCCCTTTGTGTTAATAGTTATTTCGCCAAAGGAACATTACACAGACTAGCATATATTCCTTAGGCAAAATTACTGTTAAGCCGAAGGGATATTTATTCTAATGTATCTTGGGACAAAGGAATATCACACTTGTGTATATAATTGAGATCAAATCCTTTAGTCTAATAAACTATTAAGATAAAGGAATATTAAATATAAAACTACCCCAGGAGTCTCAATGTCTTGGGGAGACAAACACACAAACCTTTTTGACTTTTGTAGAGCAGACTATTGTTTAGAACCAAGGGAGTGCTAAAGTAAAAAAGAACCCTTGTAATTAATACAAAAGATTGGATTTCGAGTTTATGGCTCAAAATAAGAACTTTTTATTTTAATTTTTTTTTTATTAGATCCATTATTTTAGCTGTTAGACTCGAGTTGAATACTTATATTTTGAAACTTTAATTCTTGGAGAAAAAATGCCAAGAGTAAAAAGTTCTTATTTTAAGCCATAGACTCTAACTTTAGCCTTAAAAATATGTATTCTATTAACTTTTACATATTTTAATTACTGCTGGAGAGCATTTTAGCGCTCAAAGTGCTTAGCATTTTTTCTGTAAGCGAATTTTAAGTTAACATAGAACCCAGCAAACCGCGTCTTTCTTCCTGCAGTAGATTTCGGAGATATTGAGTGGATCGTGATAATAGGTGGCCCCAGAGTAGGCATATTTTACAAGTTAAAAATGTATAATTACCTAATTTAAAAACTTACTAAAGATAGTTACATTTTGATGAAAACACATGCATGATAATACAAAACATTAACAGTTTTTTAATAAAATTATTCTTTATATAATTGGCCGAGCGGAAGTGAGGCCCCCCTTACCCCGAGGCCTGTGTGCGGCCGACCCCATGCACACGGCTAGTTCCGGCACTGCTCGAATTGCAGAACTTGGGACGAGCACGAACTGGACAACTTTCGCATTTTATAACTATCGCACAACTATCGCGCTTTTCTTATGACTCGATAGTAAAAACATATAGTCAGCGAAACTGTCTACGGTTTTATCACTGAAACGACTGTTACTCCGATTTTTTTATAACTGAAAATACAAAAGTTTTACATTTTTAATCCTAAAAAAACTAACTCTGTGGCGCAACAGCCCATGGAGGCCTACATTTTGGCAAAATCAAAATATAGGCATAGTAAAAGGGCCAAAAAAATAGACAATAAAATAGTTTAAATAAAATATTATTTTTGAAAAAAAAAAAAAAAAAATAATAAATAAAAAATTAAAGGTTTGAAATTGAAATGATTAAATAAATATGAATATAGTGTTAGTATGTTAAAATGGATGTATATAAATATATATATATTTATTATTATTGTATAATATGATATTTATTATTATTGTATATACGTATAATGTCAAATATCTTATGTAATACGAGAAACAAAATTTAGGCTTATTATTATTATTATATTATATAATCCTAATTAATAATAACTAATTTAATTAATAATCCTAATTAATTATTATTATTATATTATATAATCCGGCCAAAATAATAGACAATAAAAAAGTTTAAATATTTTTAAAACAATACTCAAAAAAGTAAAATAATAAAAAGAACATAAAGTATAGTGCACATATCAATAATTATTGAACTTAACAGTGATAAACATTACTGAATAAAAATAACATATGAACTACAATTACAAATAAATAAAATTGAATAAATTACAAAATAGACAAAAATTACAAATTTAGCTCAAATCATCAACAAGAAATAAAGCATTTTCGAAACGTTCCTTACATAGCTACGTAGTGGCCCTATAAGAGACACACATAACACAGTTTAACTGACTAATTTTGCCATTGTTGAGTTGGGTAATTTTACACTCAATAAATTTTTGTTCGACTTTTGTCGTCCTATCAATTTTGGCGTGAGCCCGCGAGTCGGCGTTCATGCGCAAATATGTATCGTTTGCATTTTCTTTAGGTTTTTCAAAAATACAAAAATATTGGGGTGTGGCGACTCAAAAAAAAAAAAACCATTAAACTTTGAGTGGAAACTCTCGCATGCATTCGTCGTCCGCCATAAAGCTGCTGATTTTTCAGCCCACATTGATGGTGGGAAAGAGGCCGTAACGTCGACGTAATTATCTAGTATATAGTCAGCAAACATTGTAAGTGGTTGAGTTTGAGGCATGATGCTGACGTGCTGACTAAATACGTCACCAACTTGATAGTTGCTATCATGACAGCAACTATCGCGTCAACTATCACCATATAAATGGGGCTTTACACGCTATCGCATGCCATTCTCTAAGTGGTGCTGAAAGTTGTCCAGTTCGTGCTCAGGGATTAGTGGACCCTTTTTTGACCCTTCCTTATGGTTACAAAAGTTGTCCAGTTCGTGCCCAGCCATGCGACTACCCGTGTGAAAAATCTCTTACCTCTTTGGCATTTGAACTATCAAATCAACCAGTGGTTATTATTTGTTTTATGGATATTTGTAGCGCTATCTCAATCATATATCTACGAATGTATTGCTTATATGTGAACATTAAAACTCAAATATTATTTAAAACGACCTGTATCTATACAGACGCTTCCACATCTTATAACCAAACTAAAATAAAAATATTTTAAAACATTTGTAATTAATCAAGACAGCCAAGACAAGAACTACGTGCAACATCTATAGTCCTATCTCAAGACTGTGTGTATCCAAATATTCATAATATTAGAATAAAAGTGCTGGTTTTTCCGTGAAATTCTTAATCTCGTGTTTTGCTCTCACTTATGAAGGAAAGGAGGATAAATATTTAGTCTATCTCTCCAGTGGTCGGTTTTGTTCCTAGCTTCCTCGAGGAATGATAACGATGTTTTAAATTCATATACAAGATTTTATCAGAGGCAGTGAAGCGTTGAACGCACCCTTCACCGGGATATTTAGATCTCCAGAGTAAAACTAACACGTTTTAATAATTTTAACAAACGCAGAAAAACATATGCCTAACTCAAGCAAATCAACAGATCCAGTTTCAAATGAAATAATTCACTTTCCCTAACGTAAGTTGTATACATTATTACAGTATCACTGACTCACTGACATGAAACGATGCTACATTTTACTACAGATAAGAACAACAATGTAGAATGTAGAGAAACGAATAATATAGAATCAGAAAATTATCGATACTCGAGTTTCATCTAGAATGTTTCTCTCCAGGGATACATTCTTGTTCCACTAATTTTTTTTCAGTTCAACGCTGTTGTTATAGCACGGTTAGCTTTTTTACCCATGCATTGTTGCGGATGGAAAATGGTTTATCTCTCCGATGTTTATAGACTTATGTGCCTGTGCTTTAACTCTCTCAAACAGAACTACTGTCAATGGGACATCCCTACGAATTTTTACTAAATTCTTGAGGAGTCCGTTCCCATGATACTCACTGTAGGAATATAGCAGTTGTTGAGTGTTTACTTCACGGTTAACATATTCGTATCTAATAATGAGTTGTATGGGGGCGCGGCGTTTTCAAATGGTGGAGTGAATGTTTGTCTTGGTGTCTAAGTGCCCTATGTAGTAACGTGAATTCCTTCTATTCTGAGGCAGACTGACCCTATTCATTTAACTACTAACTACACAGGGTGTTACGAATGATAGTGTGTGAAGGATATTTGCTATGTTAGGAGAATAGGTTGGCTCGAAGACGGAATCAGTTGACAGAGGAATTGCAGAGAAACTCGTGTAGGTTTTCAAGCTTTGACATGTTGTCTGGTCGCTAAGCAAAGCCTTGTTGTTGTTTTTTTTTTTTAATTTATAGCTAGCACAAGGAATTGATTGCCTATTTCAAATTTTCGTTGCTTAGAAACACTATAATATAGCACAAGATTAAATATTGTGACCCTCTTTAGGTCAAATTACTCAGTCAAACCGATTGTTTGGAACGGAGATTTTATTTACCTTTCGCCATTCACAAATCTAAACTGTTTGATTGGTTTAAACTCTCTATCTAAAACGAGTCTTAGTGTTATATACAAATCTTGATTGTAATAAATAAAATAGTTATACCTATACATTGAATACTCTGTCGAAAGATTAATAAAGCCACTAAAAATTGTTACAATCTATATAATCTATTTACAGTAAAACCTGTTTAAGCTAGAGCCTAATATAACCTAATAAGTGCGTTTCTCTTGCCCTCTAGTTGCTCACTAAGAAATCTTTTTACGATCCGCCATCTTGATTATAGTTGGCAGCAATTCATAGTAGAATTTGACATTATGATATTTTCAAAACCAATTAAACTAGAATACTAGGTCCATGAAATATGGAAATTAGTTTCCTTTTGTGACATAAACAACTATTGTGGAACGATTTCCAATCAGCCATTTTGATTCAACATTCCAAATACGTATTTGAAACCATTTCCTCTCACACTATAATTATCGCCCCACTTCTTTGAAACTTTAAAATTAAATCAGTGTATTTGGTATGATAATTTAATTATTAATATTGATGTCTGCCGTTAAAGATTTCCTAAAAATGTATCCCTCCGGAGGAAATAAGGCTAAGTAAATAAAGATGGTGAATTGAGCTCTAACGAAAGTTTAGAAGTTAATACTTGGGAAAAGGCATATTTTTAGAATAAGAGCATTTATTAATAAACGATAGGTAATTTCAATCTATAGATGCGGTTATACTTTACACTAGGGTGGGCCGAAAAAAAAATTAATTTTGAATTTGAAAAAGTCCAACCTCGTAAAACTTGTGTATGCATTAGAAACTATCATACGTAAAATTGTGGCCCGATCGAATGACACTTACTCATAATACATATGAGTACCATTGAGTTATTCCAAGGTATTATTAGGACCTGCATAACATTAATTTCTCTATTATCTTTGGAATAACTCAATGGTACACATGTGTATGTACCGACTTATCTCAATCTACAATTAACTTGTTTTAATTTTTTGTCTTCTTCCTGCAATCAAATAATATGCCATCAAAGAGCAAATAGATGCTAATAAGTGAATAAAAATAACTAAAATAATTTTAAAAAATTAAGATATCAAAAATTTCTTAAAAAGTGTATTTTAAAGCTTTGAAGCGATAGTGCACCAGCTAAGTGTCATTCGATCGGTCCAAAATTTTACGTATGATAGTTTCTAATGCATACACAAGTTTTACGAGGTTGGACTTTTTCAAATTCAAAATTAATTTTTTTTCGGCCCACCCTATTATATACCGGGGAAGGGGGACTTACTGAAGGAAAACACTCTGCTTTTCTTGGAAAGTTAACTTTTAAAACTGTATCCTAAGTAGTTAGAGTCAATTAATAATTAGGGATTATTTTCTAATTAGTTTATTCAAGTGGAGAGGGTATAGAAATAAGGTGAAGAGATTTAGGAAACTGTGAAATTCAGATTTTCTTGCTTAGTGAAATAACTCTAATCTTTCTTGACGGTATTTTATAAACCCATCAAATTAAAAACAAAACAAAAAAAAACTCATTAAACATTCCATTCTCCATAGCGAAGCCCTGGAAATCCAGCTAGTATTATTTATAAAAACCGTAAATTATAAAAAGAACAACAATAAAACAAGCATAAAGACAAGACTAGAAACGAAACGACTGCTAAATGAGCCATAACTAATGTACTAGTGGCCGTGGCCCGTCAGTGTACGTTCTACAATACATAAATACAAATACAATGAAGCACCCCATTGTGTGTCTTTTTGCTGACAAGCATTCAAATATTAATCGGAAACAAACTATTTGCAAGCATGTGTATATAGCATTTTGTTTTTAATATTTTGATATACAAAAAAATATTAAACGAGTATTATTGATCTTTACATTAATATGGTTATGATCTTTAAAATTAATTGTTTCATATTTATGGTTTGAGGTCATCCTAGAAACCCTTATGCATTTTTGGTAGTTCGTCTGAGACATGATCTTGGATCATTTCTCCCGATCTGTTGTAGCTGAAGATTTAAAATTTAGTAAACAAGTTAAACTTTTTTTGCCCCAATAACAGGAAAAATGTTTCGAGTCACTATTTCTCTAGTCTACGTTGAAATTACACTACTGGGTCGATTTAGATAAAATTTGGCTAACATGTTCCAAAAAATTGACACTGTATTATTCAACTATGCGAAATCTGGAAATCGTGAAAAAAAAATTATCAAAAACGATATTGATTAGAGTTATACGTAGATGTATTCCATTTAAAAACAAATTTAACTACATAAATATATGTATTTATATGTTTTCCTAAGAAAAGTCTAGTTTACGTGATAATGATGAAAACAATCCCCTGTTGAATACTTTATAAGTATGTTTAATAATAAATTGAAACAGCTATTATGGGATTTAAATTTTTCGTAAAATAATGTTTAATATTTATATAATAATAATAATAATAATATAATAATAATAATAATGGCTTTATTTATTCATACATAGTTGTGACATAAATACACTGGAACAAAAAAGCCTCTCCTTCAGGGCTTCTAAAGCCGTCAGAAGGAGGGTTACATTCATTTATCCAAGTACTATATTGTTTGGTTGTTCAGTTAATTGATTTATTCAATTAATTTTTTTTTTTTTTTTTTTTTTTTTTTTTTTTTTTTTTTTTTTTTTTTTTTAGTCGTAGTTAAATTCCTTGGTGAGTATTGCCCTGTAACCACATATTTCTCTCAAATAGGAAGCGAATTGTGAGCACTCCTCCACAGTGTTGCACTCAAGCCTTTGGAGATATTCCTCTTTGGAAAAGTGTCCCTTACCAAAGAAGGACACTCGATACTCAGCGAGTACAGGACAGACAGCAACAAAGTGGAAGTTGTCTTCAACTGCATTTAAATTACAGAGAGAGCATCTGTAGTCTTCTCGTCCATGACAAAAATTTACTTTTAGAAGCTGACCCCTGGCTTTAAACATCCAACCTGCTATAAACCTATCCTCTATTTTGCCCAGATACTTGGGGGGTGGTTTGTTGTCGACTAGTTCAATATATAAGGGATGGAATTGTGAGTTTGTTGCGTTTTGAAAAGCTTTAAGTCTGTCTGTCACTTCTACCCTAGCTACAATTTTCATTAGTTGGCCTCTGAGTTCCTCCACTCTGAGGTCATTTAAATCCACATTTATGTTAATTCCCAAGTCATGCGCTAATTTTTCCCATTCTGCAAACCAAAATATTTTTCTTTTTATCACCTCTTTTGCTAAAAAATTTGTAAGTCTGCTATTATCTAGGCTAAGTGTTTTTATAATGTACTTAAAGTGCAGCTTTAGCACTTTAGCAAACCTTGAAGGCAGTCCCGATTCCAGTGCTATGACATAGTTGGGAGTGTTTGGAGGAAGCATGAACATTTTCTTCATAAAATATCTGCTTAGTTTTTCCACTTGCTCAACTCTTTGATAACCCCATACTTGAGCTCCATAAGTGAGTATTGGTTCAATGCCTGCTTCAAACACTCTCAGCTTCTGTTCATAGGGTTTAATATTTATATTAAAATACTTATTATACATATAGAAAATAATTATGATGTAATAAAGGGCAAAGGAGGGGGGGGGGATCTTCTCCCCCCTTGCTGAGCTCAAAATAAATTCTTTCGCCGTTGATTCTCATTTTTGCGAATGTCTGAAGAACAATTTCAAAAGTTTGGTACATACTCTTCTAGAACCAAAAAATATAAAAACAGAGGAGATTAGTCTCACGTAAAAAGGATTTCTTTGGTATTGCATAAAATTAGTTAGTATAAAGGGGGGGGGGGGGGAGTACCAAAAGTTGATTTTTTTTTTTACAAAATGGCATGAAAAATTAACCACTTTCCACAAGTATTATATATTTTTGTAATCTACTCTTCAATACCTTTTATTTCATACCCCACTCAATATTTAAAAAAAAAAAAAAAATAGCTTAACATGAATTATCCGCCATTTTGGATATAAACAGCTGATAATTTTGGGTTTGCTATATTTTTCCTGTGTGCGCGTTAAAACGATCTTTAATACTGGAAAGTTTCATGTTTGTATCTCTTTTGTTTCAAAAGTTATTGGAACCTTACAGAGTGAATAGACAGACAGACAACAGACACAAGAACGAAACTATAAGTTTCTTTTTTTCGATTTTACCCACAAAACTTTTAAAAAAGAAAGAAGGTAAGAAAAAAATAGTCTGGGTGACTCATATGATACAAAAAAACGCACTCCAGAACAAGATCAATCAATTGATCAGTAGATTCATCGGTTTTGACCAATCCGCCGAGAACACTGTGGAAAATACAACTGCAAATCTGTCAGCCGCCTTCTGTTTGACCAGGATAATGTATATTGCAGACCAGATGCATAATCATTATTATCCATCTATAATATATATATGTAAAATTTTGCATGGAAGTTTCTCTTACCCTCTAGGTCAGGAGTTGGCAACCTATTTGCCTACAAGGGCAATATACCAGATCGGAAAATCGATTAAAGCGCACATGGTGGCGGTTGATGAGGAAAAAAGAAGGTGTCGACACTTTCATAAAACTCATAAGCTTTGATTAAAATATGTATTTCATCCGCCATTTTAAATTGAGATGAGGCTATTTGTTCAAATTTAGACGTGACTATATCTCCGGCACCGCATTCGCACTAGAACCTTCAAATAGAACCTTCAATTTGGAGTTAGCTTTCTATTATTTCACAAACAACTTTTGTAAAAGGGTTTTTCAATCGGCCATTTAGTTTAAAGATGGCGGCTGTATATTCATCACCTCTTACTATCATAATTATCACTACTTCTTTGAAACGCTATAATAACAGCTATATTGAACGATAATTTTTAAATTAATGTCTGCCAATGGGAATATTTAAAATTTTATCCCTATGGAGGGAAGTTGGTGTAAAGTAAAAAAAGACGGGGAATAGAACCCAGACGAACCTGCTGAAATTTTGAAGTTAATTCTTGGAAAAAGGCTTCTCTTTAGGATGTAAGCAGAGGGTGCACAAGAAAAATACCTCAGCTACTCTGGGAAAATTAACCTTTAACAATGCTTTTCCTCTGGTCGGAATAAATTAGTAATTAGAATTTTTTGAAAATTAAATTTTTTATTGATTTATGAGATTTATGAAAGTGGTAATTACAGTAAAAATTTACAGTATTTTAAGGCGCCACGGCAAAAAAACAAATAATTATCGCGCCTCTTGATTTTCGGAAACATTTTGAGTTGGTAATTTTTACGTGCACCCCCGCTTAGAGCGAAATCGGGAATTTTTATTTAGCCGATTAGAAAACCGGAGATATTTGGAAATACGGGGTGTCGTATATCGTTAGAAAGCCTTTGGGAAGAGTACAAAAGTGATGCAAAATAATTTTAAAACTTTCACGTTTCAGACCCTTTGAAGCAAAAAAAAACACTATTTACCACTTTTTTTTCAAACGTTTTTCAACATGGTTCACGTATCTCCTCCTAGGGCATTTATTTATTTATACGACGCTATTGGGCTTTTGAGCCTTAAGAGCCTATGAAATGCTGCTCCTCCGCGTTTTGCTTTTGAACTCGATGGTACTTTTACTTTTTGAGATATGGTACTAAATTCCGAAGTACAAGATGGTACATAGGTGGTACGTACGGAGAAAAAAATGTATTCTCCTACTTTGCTTCGTACGCTCTAGAAATGTCCTTATTAAGGTATAAGCGCAATCCTCTTTTTTTTAGTACCTTCGAGGGGGAAAAATTTCGACTTTTACTCTCTGTACCGTTCGCAATTTTAATCGGACGGGATTGAAAAGGGTACCAGACTTTAGGTCACATTGTCCTCTTTTAGAATCCGGTTTGTTTTTATATTTCCAATCCCTACTTCGGGAGCTACGTCTACGTGAAGGACGTCCCCTCCTTGGGTAGCCGCAACCAGAACGACGTTGTACCGGATATGACAGAGGTATCGTTGGAAAGGCCTTTTAAAATGTATCAAATGTGCGCAAAAATATTTTCGAAAAACTCCACTTTTTAGTCTTAGTACTGTACCGTTGGTTGAACTACCCTATACGGGGCATCTTGTATAGAAATGCAAAAACACTGGCACATATAATTAAAGTCTTTTCTGTATATTGATAAAAAATTCACCAATTATGGACTCTTCTTCATTTCATAAGTTTTCTTTTAATAAAATTTCCATCTTCAGTCCTCTATTTTGAGACACAGCTGTATACTGGTCGATTTTGGGAATCTTGGGCGTATGTACCTGTTGTAGATTACCAGGGCTTCAATGTAGCGTATCTGGTTTTTCAAGAGAGTATGAAATGAAAAAGAATACATAAATAATGCAATTTATATCAATATACAGGAAACACTTTAATTATGTAGGCATTATATTTGTTAGTTTTTGCATTTCTATACATGATGCCCCATATAGGCTACTCCAACCGTACCGTTTTTGCATTTCATAGGATCGGGCTAAAACTCATATGGTATTTTACAGTAGTACAGTGCACGAGAAAGGAAAACCTTAATTTTATTAATATAGAGTGCAGTGAAGGGGGTAGGTTACCCCACTGTGGGGCTAATAGCGTTGAGGGATTTATCAGCTCGAAAATTTCCTTCGGTCAAAAGTTGCACCAAATAACACCTGAACGCACTGAACCCTTTTCGTACCTGAACCTTTGCGGGTTCGTGTACAGAATACTTTCAGTAGGTATATATATAATAGGTAGTAAGTACCACGGTAGTTGTAGGACGCATTGTAAAAATAAAAAAATAAAAATTGCAGCATTTTACTCAAAAGTGTGTGGGTTTTATTGCCTTTGTACCCATTTTATTGAAATTTATATTTTATTTTTGTACTTATTGTACCGGTTTGGAAAAATCGGTCGAAAAACACTACTTCTTAGTCTTTGTACTTTAACGTTTTTGCATTTAATAGGATCGGGCTAAATCTCATATGGTATTTGGTACTTTATAGTAGTAAAGTGTACGTGAAAGAAAAAACCTTAAATTTATTACCATACCGGGTAAATGAGGAGTACAAAGTTGTGAACCTCTGGTTAAAAAAAGGTAAAAATAGTAGCTGGCCGGCCGTGTTTGGTATCGTTGGAAAGCCCATAAAACGTACTTTAAAAAGGTACAAATGTTTATCTAAAGAAGTCACGTTTCAGACCCGTTTATTTGAACGATAATTAGTTTTAGGGCTCTCAAAAAGTGCGAGGTGTGTCCACTGTTGACCACTTTGCTCCTAAGATTATTATGCGACAAGATTGTCCTTTTAGAACCTAATACAGTATAATATTGTACAACCCAAGATGGACATTTAATTTAAGTACCTTTAGTACTTTTGGTGCAAAAGGTACCTACTTAAAGTCTGGGTACTGTGCAGGCTAAATTTATGATTTAATGTGTTTTGTAAAGGTATGTGTATGTAGGCCTACTGTGTCCATATAATGCGGTATTACTGAAAAAAATTATTTCTGTACATAAAAGGGTAATTTTGGTACCGCGGTTTGTCGAAATACGCAAAAATACTCTACTTTTTATTTGTTTTACTATACCATTTTTGATTTTCATAGAATAGGGCTGAAACTCATATGATACCTACTTTTTTATAATAGTAAAGTGTGCGCGAAAGGAGAACCTAAAATTTATTACTGTACCCTGTCTATGAGGGGTACATAGTTGTGTACTTACTTCCTTAATGGCACACTATTTTGAACCTAAGCTCAAAACCCGATTTGTTATTTTAACGAGCGAGATCTACTGTTCACAGAACTACTAGTATTGTCGAATTGAAATAAATCTATTTAAATTGACATGTTGCATTACATCTAGTAAGATAAGACGACTGTAGAAGGCCGCGGTGGAACAAGCAGACTTAACACGACCTGCACTATACAGACACTGCTGATTACATTCTTCATTACAATAATTAGTATGCTTTTACATAATGTGTTATTACATTGGATATTTTACCATTTTCTTATTAATCTCGTTATATTAAACTCGTTAATATATATATATATATATATATATATATATATATATATATATATATATATATATATATATATATATATATATATATATATATATATTTTTTTTTTTTTTTTTTTTTTTTTATTCTAATCCGAATTGTAAAGCTTATTTGTTTTAATGAGCCACGTGCATTCTTTCATTATGATAATAAAGCATTATTTTTGAGATTCAATAATCGTTTATGCAAACACACAGTCTACCATTTATTGTACACATAGCTTCCTAGCGTTCTCATGTATATATGCTTTAATTAACCTTTATTGTTTAATTTATACAATCCTCCCTCCTTTTTTGCTTCCGAGTTTACCGAATATTGCATAGTGATCGTTCAGAATAACGACTTTTTTTTGTCTTCGATAGTTGTTTTAGACATCAGGGAACGGTTTTAGTTTCGTGTCTGTGTGTCGTGCTGTCAACATTTTTGAGAAGCACTATTTCTTAATAACTACTCGTCATTTGGATGGCAGGTTAGGTTAATTAGCCTATTGTTAGCCCCTTAATAAGTTTAAAATGTCTTCCATATTATACCAATGCTCTTTTATTAACACCTATGTCTTTAAAAGTATTTATATGATTTTTAAGAAATTTGGATAGTATGTCAAATGTAGCCCAGAGATACCCCTAAGATTAATTTTAACCATCTAAGCTCTTTAAATTTTGCTAAATTAATATTTTAATTCATGTAAAAAATCAAAACAATTTTTACAGATTTATAAAACGGGGAAATAAATTAGACAAAAATATGCTGTAAAATCATAAACAATTAAAGAATACGAAATAGGGCGACGGAAGAAAGGTGCGAAAGTAAGTTAAAAATTCGACTGAAGGTGGAGAACAGGTAATTAATTAGTTGACGTTAAAATAATAAATAATTAGCTTCCTGGTTCCTCTCACCTAGTGTAGTAGTAATTTCTTCCTCTCTTTTCATTTTATATTGACCCTACTTCAGTGTGACGTCATTACATATATATTCTGTGTTGGGCCAGATTGTCTTCTATGAATATATTATACTTTTGATTGCTGTTTCTGCGGTTAACTTCTTGTGCTATAGAGTGAGACTGTAGTAAAGCAGCGGACCCAAACTAGCTTTAAACTTTCTGTTGAATTAAAATATATAATATTTTGGAATATAACTGCTAATTTTAGAAACGAATGTGTGAGACCTAAGGGAGTCTCATAATTATGAAATTCTGCTTATTTATTTAGCTAAAACTTCCATTCAATAATTATTCATTTAAAAAACGTACATTTATTTATAAATTTACCTCCAACATAAAAAAAACCCTTTTATAGTCGCTTATTATGATCGATTATGTCAAGTTCTTCCTCTTCAACGATTTTTCGTGAATTAAATCTTCTTCAGTGGCTTAGCTACGGTCCCCCCCCCCTAGCTAGGGGGGGGGGGGGGGACAGCAGTCCCCAAGTAGAGTCTTATGAGGGCGTCAAATTGAAACGGTGAATTTGTTTTTGCTTGTCGGGTTGGGGGAATGTGGCGATCTGAATTGGTTCGGTCCACATTGACGGAGGGGCGCGAAAACCCACTCTTTTCCTGGGCATTAAAAACCATTAAAACCCATATAAGCCTCTGGCCTTTTTATCTAATCGGAAATAAAATATAACCTTACCATTACCTCTTTAACTTTAATCTAAGGGACACAAAAAATAATTTTGTAAAAATATAAGAACTTGGATTTATTTGCGTGTCGGTTGTCGGTGTAGTAACAGACAGGAGAGAATGCTGCGAGACTAGGTTGATGTTTATTTAGTCTGTGCGTGCCAGCAGACGATATAGACACGAGCTTTCGACTATGCACCTTTTAGTTTACCTCCCATTGCTGCTATACTGGGAGATGATACTTGGTGTTGGAGACAGCGTCCCTGGAACCCAATGAGAGGTTTTTAAGAATCCATTAAGGATAGGGGAGAGGTAATGCATTTTGTAATGTTGGAAACAATAGTCGGGTTTTCTCTCTATTTTTATACGAGAGGTTTCCATTTAGTAACGGCTTCTCCTCCGTCTTCCATTTTCTTCTTTTCCAGGGATTTTATTTTTATTTGTTGGGGATATATATATTTAGGTGTTTTCTCGTAATCTATAATTAAGGTTCGATACAATGAAGGTAGTTTAAGAAACAAACATATTGAAAAATCAGAGTAGGGTCGCCATTACCAAAAATTCGATTTATATGGCTAATAGGTAAAGCGTCACCTGGAATCAACAAGTAGATATTGCAACCTTACTTATATTAGTCAGGATATGGAGCATATAATATTATGTTATATTATACTGTACGAATTATTGTATTTTGTTTTGTTGTGTTGGACAATTTAAGTCCTTATATACAAGTACATTGTACATTTACGTTACATGAAAATAGTATTTGAATATTGGTGGATATAAATAAGTATCCGATATCTCTAGAGACTGGAGATATCGGATATATGTTGTTGATTGTTGAAGTAAGTTGAAATAGATTACACAACTAATGTAGTATGTGCAGTGCAGGTTTGATTTCTAGCGTCCTCTTGGTGAGGAGTAGCGTGTAGAGGTAGCGCCAGGGGAGAGCTGTTCTCCGCCACATTCTGTTACTCTGCTCTTTCATTTCACTATTATTTATCGTCTCTATAAATAATAGACAAGAGAATGTTTTCCGGTCATATTAGACAGCATGAAAACATGCTCTGTTTTTATTGATTTCTGTAGGGCTATTTTATTTCTATGACACGGTGGAAGCTCGAATTTCCTCGGGTTTAAAGAGAAAGACTGGAGACAAAGAAATAATTGATGGACTGAGTCACCGGACCCGATCTGTGTCACCTTGTTCCCCTTTTCGAATATTATAAATATTTCGGGCGTCATTCACAAGGGGTCCCCAGTCTGTCCGTCCGTTGAACGGATTCCCTCGCGCAATCCATCTCGTGCCGAGTAAGATTTATAAATCGATGTCGGGCGCTAATTTTAGAGTCGGTTCCGCCGAGGGATGACCCCCTGCTCCCGGACAGTCATCCGTGTCTATTCGAGGACAGCTGTGTCTCTGCAGGCAGGTGCACGCCCGCAGTTTAACGTCAACTCGCTTCAATTCTTGCACTTTATAAGCCTCTCACACTGAGGCCACCAGAAAAAACTTATTTACATATCACTTACTCATAAATACAACTTCATAAACAGGCGTTACAACCAAGTTCTCATTTTAATTAAAACTCAAAATGTTAAAAGAAACGCGGACAAATACACTTGAAAGGTGAGTAGAATATCACTTGCAAGCTATACTAACACCGCAACACTGTTGACACGCTAATTAAATATTGTATACATTTTATTACAAAGCAGCATCACTAAACCAAACACATTCTTCTTTAGAAATTATTGTCTTTCAACCTTGAAAAACCCTGAAACGAGAGAATAAATCATTTGAAAAATTACAAATTCCCAAGATAAACATTACAATGTCTAAATATATTAGTAGAGTCGCCGCCTCAATCCATTAACTTTTTGAAGATTAAAGTTGATCAGACTTCGATAACAAATATTTTATTACATGCAAATTTCGAGCTCTTAAGCACTCAAGACCTTCGAGCTAATCAAGCATCTAAGTTGAACAAAAACAAAATTTTAATTGGGTTGGTTCTATATTCTCGTCTAAACATAAAATGAAAATTAATTTTTTTTACAAAATTGTTTTCTGTTTACTTTTATTTTGAGCCAGTGTTTACGTGAGAAAAGGAAGGTAAAAGAGGTGTCGTCTCACTTGCTCGTCAATTGTCAGCTTGACAAAATAATTATTATTTCACTTTTAAATGCACGATAACATGTAATACATACTATGTATTATTATTGTGCCTATAGTTTTTTCCAACTATTTCCTAGATGTTAATACAAAACCTACGAAATTTTGATAACCCAAGTCCTGTTATCTCCAAGCAAGCTTTTGCATGTCGTACATATACATTACCACGTATACCACATTATCCACCACATAATGTTATAATGAAAGATATTATGTAATGGGATGGCCGAGTGGAGGAGTACGTGGGCCACTATTGCCTCGTACTGTTATTTAGTGTAGTATTAGTCTTTGTAAAGGGCCGTTGCTTCCAATTTAATCTCTTATAATATAAATGTGAAACGTGTTTAATATTTTTGTCAATAATATAAGTATGATTAAATTTGGAGGCTTGTACAAAGGTCGAGTAGACCACAAAGGTCGGAGTTGCGCAGCTCTCAGTTTAAAGTAATTTTCCCTTGAAGTAGAAACGTTATTATTTTACTGGTGAAGATGAAAGTCGAGGTTACTTTGTTAGCAAGCAGCCAACAGATCGCCCACCGCGTAACGGTCTCATCGACACAAATCTCTGGTATTGATATTGTACCGCTGCAAGATTTATATTTCTCCACGCCTCCCTCGTATTCAGTTAATACTCCTCTACCCTTGAACTTTCTATATTAACAAAGTTCCAAGTTTTCTATAAAGCCAAAGGGAAATATTAAATTAAAGCTGTGTTTGCAAAGTCAATGTTTGGCAACGTTATGACATTTGTATTATACAAGTCTATATTATGTTTGGATTTCTATGTCAATACGTTTGTACAAAATTTTTCCTTAGATTCATTGATACTTAAAACATAATCTGCCAATATATATATGGACGAATAGTCACTCGAGATTTGAATCTATTGCGATTCTCAGTGGGGTCACAATTATTTATGAAATGTCAAATTTGCGCAGAAGGGTACCGTTTATGTGTACTAATTATAACATGCCCTCCAAATTTCATAAAAATCAAATGATTCGTTTTTAAGATATTTTGGTGGTTCACAAAAATGTTGAATGAGAGACTCAAGAGACCACAAAAGTCCCTGATGACTGAAACGGATTTCTGCCCTAGACTTTTTGTATTCGGAGACATAAAATTTCATTCTGCATAAAAAAGCTCACTTTTCCTTTGGTAAATTCGGAGGCAATAATTTTTAGAAATAAATTTGACGAGTTGAGCACCTCGTTTCTTACTGAAACGAAGAACAAGGTATCATATATTACAGTAATACCTCGGACTTATGTACATAATAAGGTGGGACCGTGAAGTATACCATAAGTCAAAAAATACGTAAGGGAGGAATGCACTTAGATAAATTCTTAACTGAATTGGGACTGAATTCTTAATTCTTTTGGGAAACCTACTAAGTAATTTTAAAGAAACAAAATAATAGTAAGGGATAAAAAAAACCTTTAAAAATGATAAGAACAATAAAAGTTTTATCAGTCCGAAAATGAAAACAATAATGACGTAGCTCTGTACATATCTTATTATTAATATGCATTAGCATTTTCGGGACTTCAGTAGTCTAAAAACTACTAATGAAAAGTCTTTTTGCTTGGACGTGAGTGGAGAGACGGCGAAATCCTAGACAAGATAGTAAAATTGTATTTAAGGGAGCCTTAAGCGTGAAAATCCTATTAGATTCTGATGCTATTTGCTTTATATTTGAAAGCAAAAGCATGTACATTTTTCTAAAAGGGTTCTAATATTTCGAAAACGAACAAGTTAAAAAAATAAAAAAATACTTAAGTGCCGTACGGTATACAGTAAATGAGTTGTTTTCAATTACTTTTAACTCATCTCTTCACCATCAGCAAAGATAAATGCTACAATAAAATAATTGAAGCATAATATATTATACAAGTAAATTTATTTAAAAAGCTAAAGTTATCAGTTTGATTAAGTTGATGTCTGCAAGTAATGAAAGTTTCGAAATTCTATCGGTAAAGGCACAGGATTTTCTTTTTGACTTAATCAATCACCAATCAAGATTTTTTTTTAAAAATTCAACAATTTGAACTTTTAACTTAACAGTGTGTCTAACTTTTATTCAATTATTTTTCGAATCGATTACTGCAAAATTATGGCGGTAACGTATAGTATTAAATCTATGTTCATAATAGTTTATAAAGCTATCAATATATAAAATAAATAAATAAACATAAGACTAAGGTCGAAGCACCGAAATCCAATTTTTTTAAAATCAAAATAAAACAAATATAAACTACTGGACTGTTAAAGGAAGACAAACTAACTTATTATCTTATATTGAAGCTGTATAGATTTTCTCTGCCAGCCACAATCGACATGGATAGTGTGTATGTATCATCAGTAGAACAAATGTTTCACAAGCCTCTAACCTCTCAACTCTCAACCCAGCTGGATGTATTTTTAGGTAGTAGGAAGGACCCGAAGTAGAAATTATTTTGTGGGACGATTCCAGCTAGTAACAAGGAAATTGTTAGAGGTAAATTCAAGTTATTATTAGGATTTTAGGTATTGGCCAAGCTATTGATACTGTTTTATTGACTATAGGCGAAACTGAGTAAGTTGTTGAACTAAGCCGTGTTCAAAGTGTTATCTTGGTTAAGAAGAATTCTATTCTTCGCTCCAGTCCTATTGTTGAGGATTTTCTTCTCCTGTGAGCCCTCTCAACTCGACCGGACAAGGAACTTTTGTTTGTTCCAAGTCAATCTCTTATTTACAATCTATCGCTCCTCAAGCCGCCAAGGGTCCGAACCTTCATTCTACCTATAAACCTCTCATATATATTTCATCTCAACTTTCCAGATTAATCCTACCAACTCCTAATAAACAAAAGCTTTTTAACATTTTCCTTATGTCCACAAGAAAATTCTATACATTTACAGACTAGGTTGCATCGTAAACGCTGTTGGTTGTTTTACGTCCAGAGCTGGGTTTCACCACGTATTGCTATTCATCCTATATAGGTCCTGTGATAGATCTTACTTCTATTAATCGACGTCTATCGTGTCGACCGTACCAATGACTTATACATTTGTAAATATTTTGGGGTGTAATTTATTTATTACCTCGTCGTTGTAAAGGTGATGCACATGGGATATCTGAAGGTGAAGGCGAGTTGGTAGGGGAAAGCTACATGGAAAACTTTAGGTCTTAGAAGTCTTTAGTAGCGGGTAATTGATACGGGACCCTGTAAAATACTTAGAATTCAATTAGTTGGTCTGGCCGAGCACCCAAGTCCAACTCTACTCAACACCGAGCCAAAAAAGGGATTTATAGTAAGAGACGTCGAGTATACCCCCTCCCTCCTCCCAGAAAATATCATTAGGAGCGTCCATGCCGACGGACAATGGACACCGGCCAGAACTGGATTTGATTACTCCGACAAGCCGGATTTATCCTTTCCGAATTGGAACGGTTAGTATGTTTAGGAATATCGCAGTTATATCCGCCCTCGGGTATCGAGAAAGGAAAATCGATGCCGCGGTAAAGCACGATAAAAAGTTTGGCCCTTGGCCCTGCGGGGAGAAGCTGGCCTCACGCCCGGGCATCCCGTGGCATCAGGTGAGATACAGGACCGTGCCAACACCGCCTCCGCCCCCACAGCCTCTCACTGCACCGCTTTCCTGTTCGACGCCTTCTCCACCTTCAACTACAGCGCCTTCTATCGGAAAACTATAAACAATTTGAAGAAACAAAAGCCCACTCCAAGAAACTTTTGGTTCATTCTTCTTTTAAGAATCTTATGAAATGAAATGATAGCATATTAGCAAAATTAGTCAAATAAGATAAAAGTGACAAATTTTCCACTAAAACGAAAGAAAATCAGATTGTGTTTAGTTCAACAGGTCGTCTAGCGTCACTTCTTCTTAACACAACAGATAATAAATTGAAAAATGTAATCGTAATGAAATAATTTTAAAACAAGTCAGCATGCCAACAACCCGGTATCAAAATTTTACCGACTAACTGAAATCTTTTTATGTCAAACAGAATACTGGAGGCAGGTCACGTCTCAATCCACTTTATCGAAATACATATTTTATTAGACCTGAGGCAACTTTACATCACGTTGAGGTCAGTACACCGTGTCGGAGTCACTCTATGCTTCTAGCTAGCATAATATTAATTTACCTCAGTACACTCAGTTACACAATTTACTGCATCTAAAAAACACTTTTAATAATAAACACGATGCAGACGGGTATTCTACGTGGTCCCTTTTACAACAGGGTTGGAGCGGCCCAAATCATTAATATACATGTTTTTTTTGCTTCCGAGCGTACCGAAGATAACGGAAGCTATATGATCGTACTGAAGAATGAAACATTTTTGTCTCCAATTTCAAAAATTCCATAGAATTCCGTTTCAGGCATCAGGGATCATTTTTGTTGACGGTCTGTCTGCCTAACGCTCAATTTTTGCGAATCAAAATATCTTAAAAACTACTCATCCCATTTTAATGAAATTTGCGGGTGGTAGGTCATAATTAGCCCATTGTTGTTCCCATATAATGTTTCAACCTTCGGCGCCCTTTTGTTTCTCTTCCACATGCGCACAAACATACATTTATTTTTACCTATATCTTCAAAAAGTCATCTGATTTTTAGTAATTTGGATGGTTAGGCAAAAATCGCCATAGATGGTCCTAACCTAAATTCAACTGTCTTCACACAAAAAATATTGCTAAATTGATATTTGTATATATAAAAAAGGAAGATAGAAAAATTAATAAATTAGAATAGAATGGGTCGTAAAAGGAAAACATTAAGCACCTACCCAAGTGACCTCGAGGACGGACGAGAAGCTAAATGTCGCGAAAATGAGTGTGCCGGAAGGTTACAATTGAACAATAATGACAAAAGCAAGTTACATGAGTTGAACGTCGTTTGGGTTTTTTTATATAATGTATAGTTTTAGCGAAGATCCTTTATAACTACTACCATTGTGTGTGTTATTTTAAGATTAGAAAATTTAAAATAAATATTTTAGTTGGATTAGGGTTTTTAGAATATTGCTTAGGAACATAATCGAAGTATGTAGTTATAAAAGAAGTTTAAACTACACGACATTGAACTAAAAATATCCAATGGAAATTCGTTCCAATGGCTTGCGGAACCTCGCGGCAGGTTTTTTTAAAATATATTTTATATGCAGTAAATAAACTTAATATATAAAATAACAGAAACAAATGAAGAAATAAATAAAATAATATACAATAATACAATAAGCAAGAAGCAGGTTTTTAGAAGTTATCAAAATTAATGACATTGCAATACAAGATACAAGTCTTATTCATTGAAATTCCACGTGGTGTTTTTAGTGTAAAAATACAAGATAACACTTTTTTTTGGGCAAATTAAACTTAGACTACATTTTCTTTGCTGTTGAATGGGACGGAAATATCAGTAAGGGGAAAAATTTGATTGATTTTTAACGGTTGCCCATAATCCTTTTTTGCTTATAAACTAATCAGATTGTTTCTATTACCCCATTTTCTGCCCTCTTAACGGCAAATAATTTGGATTCCGAGTATACATGGTAAAAAAATAAATAATATAAATATTAAATTTCACAGATTGATTGACTAGTAATTATTAAAAAATGTGTGGAGAGTTGGAACACTTAATTTATACTTCTGCTTTATACAACCTTCTGCATTTGATATCCTTCAATATAATACTATAAAGGTAGTAAATCTAGGAGAAAATTAAGGTATGCTCAAACAAATAAGTTAAATAAATTGGTAAGGCGTGAAGTCTCACGTAAAAAGGGTTTCGTTGGTATTGTGAACACAAAATTAGAAGGGGGGAGGGGGGGGGGGGGAGAAAAGTTTTTTTGACAAAATGGCGCCGAAAATTAAACACTATCCATAAGTGGTATATATATTTGTAATCTACTCTTGAATACCTTTCATTTGATACCCCACTCAAAATTTAAAAAAAATATTTTTTTTCGAGTAACGTGAATTATCCGCCATCTTGGATTTCCAGTAGATCAGATCAAATTGCTAATCTTATTTTTTCTATGGCCCAGCAGACCACACATTTTGCATATTTTTCTATATTTTTAGTAACAGCGGAAATTCGATTTTAGGGGGGGGGACACGAAACATTTCGAGGTTTTTTGACAAAATGGCGCCGAAAATTAAACACAACCCCTAAGTGGTATATATATTTGTAATCTACTCTTGAATACCTTTCATTTGATACCCCACTCAAAATTTAAAAAAAAAAAATTTTCTCGAGTGACATGAATTATCCGCCATCTTGGATTTCCAGTAAATCAGATCAAATTGCTAATCTTATTTTTTCTATGGCCCAGCAGACCACACATTTTGCATATTTTTCTATATTTTTAGTAATAGCGGAAATACGATTTTAGGGGGGGGGGACACGCAAAATTTCGATGTTTTTTGACAAAATGGCGCTGAAAATTAACCACTATTCCTAAGTGGTATATATATTTCTATTCTACTCTTCAATACCTTTCATTTGATACCCCACTCAAAATTTAAAAAAAAAAAATTTTTTCGAGTAACGTGAATTATCCGCCATCTTGGATTTCCAGTAAATCAGATCAAATTGCTAATCTTATTTTTTCTATGGCCCAGCAGACCACACATTTTGCATATTTTTCTATATTTTTAGTAATAGCGGAAATACGATTTTAGGGGGGGGGGACACGCAAAATTTCGATGTTTTTTGACAAAATGGCGCTGAAAATTAACCACTATTCCTAAGTGGTATATATATTTCTATTCTACTCTTCAATACCTTTCATTTGATACCCCACTCAAAATTTAAAAAAAAAAAATTTTTTCGAGTAACGTGAATTATCCGCCATCTTGGATTTCCAGTAAATCAGATCAAATTGCTAATCTTATTTTTTCTATGGCCCAGCAGACCACACATTTTGCATATTTTTCTATATTTTTAGTAATAGCGGAAATACGAGTTTAGGGGGGGGGGACACGCAAAATTTCGATGTTTTTTGACAAAATGGCGCTGAAAATTAACCACTATCCCTAAGTGGTATATATATTTCTATTCTACTCTTCAATACCTTTCATTTGATACCCCACTCAAAATTATAAAAAAATATTTTTTTTCGAGTGACATGAATTATCCGCCATCTTGAATTCCCAGTAAATCAGATCAGATTGCTAATCTTATTTTTTCTATGGCCCAGCAGACCACACATTTTGCATATTTTTCTATATTTTTAGTAATAGCGGAAATACGATTTTAGGGGGGGGGGACACGCAAAATTTCGATGTTTTTTGACAAAATGGCGCTGAAAATTAACTACTATCCCTAAGTGGTATATATATTTCTATTCTACTCTTCAGTACCTTTCATTTGATACCCCACTCAAAATTTAAAAAAAATATATTTTTTTCGCAACGTGAATTATCCGCCATTTTGAATTTGAACAGCTGATAATATTGAGTTCGCTATATTTTTCCTGTGTGCGCGTCAAAACGACCTTTTATACTGGAAAGTTTCACGTTTTTATCTTTTTTGGTTCAAAAGTTATTGGAACCGTACAGAGTGACAGACGGACACAGGAACGAAACTATAAGGGTTTCTTTTTTTTGGTTTTACCAACGAAACCCTAAAAACGGGTGAGCTCATTAAGTTAGTCACTCATTGAGTTAGACGAGAGGAAAACAATTACTGCATGATTATTGATTTCACAAAACGTTTATATTTTATTGTATGAATGTCTGGGAAGATCGCAAGACGTTTATAATTATTTATTCTCTAGTAAACAAGTATATTACACGTCAGTATAAAGAAGTATAATAATCCACCAGTTCTTTTGAAAGCCATTTTGTAGAACTTACTTATTACTTAATGAAACTCAAAAAGAAAACACTTGATTTATTAGTCTTTCCACGAAACATTATCTCTGAGTTACTTAACCCAGATAGAATAAAAACTCTTTTATTTCAAAATAAAACTGGGAGATGTAACTCACATACCTAACCGAGATCATTTATTATTCACGATTTATATATATATATATATATATATATATATATATATATATATATATATATATATATATATATATATATAATATATATATATATATATATATATATATAATATTATTTGGGGTAAAGTGGATTTGTTGTCTGTTTCATCGTTTACCGACAAAATAATTTATTTGAAAAAAGGGGATGGGAATTTTATTTTATTTGAATCAGACCTTTTCTTGTCTATGAGCTGGAGGGAATGGGAAAATAATCTGAGTGAGTGAAACAAAATGGCGGAGATAAAAGCCGGTGACGGAGGGTTTGGAAACAACAGGTGGGGGTGGGGAGGACGACTTAGATAGTAGAGCGAAACGTTGGAGGCACGTTCTGGACCGAACCTAACCTTTCTCTCGTGTAAGGACATCAGTCCAGAGTCCCTGGGGAGTCTCTACGTCTCCTTGCTACCTTTACCCAACTACAGCTGGACAATCGATACCAATATAGTTTATTAAACCTTAAACAACTCCTCCTCGGCTACAGCAACTCTTTCACTTCACAACAAAACTTACTCTCATTTATTAATGTTTCTGATACTAACTTTATACTAAACAATTCGACTTGACTGCTAATTTACAACGAAACCTATACTGAATGCATGTTGAGACCTGTGCTAACATTCGTTCCTCGTATCGAACTAGTTAACTGCTTTCAAACTTTTTTCAATTATTCATAATAATAAAAAAACTCGGAGTAATATTGACAACTTAATATACGAGTAACTTAGTAATGAGTCATTACTAATAACTCATCAGTTTACAGTAATAAGATTCAAATTTAAATGAGTCTACTTATGCAATAAGTATGCATGTGTGAATGTTTCCTTAGTTTCTTTATCTTAATATCGTAATTGAATAGCTGTCAATTTAGCTTCGATTTCCCCTTCGGAAACCAAAAGTAATCCATAGTTTCCGGTTTCGTTATAACCCTGTGAGTAGAGGGGCGGTGTAGCAAAGTTGTCACTCGGAGAAGTTTTGCTTCCTTAAAGAAGATCACTATAAGCAACCATATGCTCCTCTTTTTATTCGGCTCTTGGCACTAAAGAAATGTGAGTATCTTCTTTCTTATTCCGGAAGGTTCGTTATTGGCTATACCTAAAGTTTCGTCGTCGATATTTAATCGCTGCGTTAAATTTACGGAAGCAGAACACTACGTTGGATCAAGACTAGCATTGCTCAGCACGTGATTATTGGACACGTCCCGTGCAGTCGTTTTATTGGTTTTAAACCCGAACTTGGTCACCTAATAACTATTCCGCCGTTTATCTGAGACAACTCTACGAAAACTGATGCTAACTGTTTTTGGATACAGTAATGGTGTAGTTACATAGTTTCTATGACGTTTGCCTTTATACTTTTCAGCCCCATATATTGTCATGTGGCATTAATATAATATAATTAGTGACAAAATAGTATGAAAAAATCGGGTACGGGGTACCTCGGAACTTTTCCTCACTTCAGAGGCCACTAAAGTGGCCTCTCCTGCTGCCTCGCAGCAGGAGGAAGCAGCATTGGACGTGGTCAGTACTTGGATGGGTGACCGTTCTGAACTAACTGATTTATTATCATTCTTCAAAAAAACCTTATTTTTAATACCTATATTTTCTTAGAATAATACTATATATAGAAGGAGCATAGAATCGGAATCCTAACTAAGCAATTACTGATAAGAGACTGAAGCCAACTTTTGCCGAGAGGTTGTGTCCTTAAGACCAGGCTGCCAACATAACAACACTCATTTTTTTCATTATACTGGAGAAGGTTGGACATACTTTTGTAACTATTCAAAGCCTGCTCACAAACAATCAAGAAGACAAACCCTGCTATTGGTTATTGTTTACGTTTCACTCTGACGTCATTTTTTTCAGCATATTTCAAGCTAAAAATAAAATAAAACACAATAAAAATATTTCAATAAACGAAACTAACTATCATTAATTAAAATTTACTAAAAATTAAATTAAAAAACCGAAGGCAAATAATTTTAGAGTTATGACGTCACAAATTTCAAAAATGAATTTTTAGAACGCGGATTAAGGGACACAACCAAAGTTGGCTTCAATGTTATCAGTGATCCTCCTTCTATATATATTGTATTATTCTAAGTATATTTTATTTAATTATTTGAAGTTTCACGGTATTTTGACAGATTTAAACAAACTTTGACGTCATCAAAATTATCGCACTAATAAATAATTATATTCGCTTATAACTTTTAAACTAATTAATGGAATTTCATAGGTTTTTTTTTTATATTTGTTCCTTAATTTTTTCCGGTTCTAACGATATGCTATATGTCAAAAACTTATTTATACTTTCAGTATTATTAACCGTCAAAGTTTAAAAATTCAAAAATTTATAACTTCAAAATGGCGGCCAATATCAAAATGAAATTTAGTGGGCATGTTTGTCATACAGAGAGGTATATTCGAGCCAAATTTCAACTCGATCCGGACCATTTTCGATTTATTAAGATTTTTTAAAGTTTTGCTGACTCAGCAAACTGTTGATTTGAAAAAAGTTGATTTTGTAACTAACATCATACAACAAAAAATAAAATACTAAAACAAGAAGGAAATATAAACTAAGCGCAAATCGCTATTAGCGCAGCGACACTGTAAGTATAACTATTAACGAACCTTTTTAGCTCTGAAATAAGTAAATATTTTATCTCTACTTGTATGATTAACTTAACCCCTAGATAAACCGGGATAGATCTGTTTTTTTATGGCGGTCATATTTTGCAAGCCCGTGATATTTTAAATGAACAATTAAAGCCCTGTAATAATTGTTAAAATAAACTGGTTTACTGGTTGAGATAATATTGAAGTGTTAGGGAGTATTGAGTCAGTATTAGAAGGAAGTGGTGGGTGGTCGTGCCAAATTATTGTAGGTTATTAAGGAGGCAGATCTCAGGTGGATGTCCTGGTTCAGCCACATCAGAGACAACTCATACCTATTTATAGGTTTCCTAGTTCAATATTTATCAATTCGGTAAATTATTATGAGCCCCTCGAGCTCCACTAAAGCAAACGGCTTTTTGCTGAGTCATCAATATCTCCACAAAGTTAGCACATTGCACAGTTTCCCTGTTATGTCCTCCTCGCCCCTCCACCTCTACGTCAGGGATAACGATCCCTTACCTATTTTGTTTAACCTGTTTATAACCTCTTAAACTTTTATTTATCGTTATTAGCTATTGAATTATCCATACAGGTCTTTTGTATCATACTTAAATGCCACTCAAAAGACTGATGTTCCGATGCTAAAACAGAAAATTAAACAGTAGAAAACGAATCGTAGAAGGTGCACACCTACTAGAATTTTATTTTTAGCAACTGGAAGGTACTAAAAATCCTATTATTCATATTAAAAGTCTTTAATAAGTTATTATCAGCTGAGTTTAAACCATTCTTACAAAAAACTTCTAAATAACTGACGTAAATCTATGGCTATTTTCCTCTTTTTGTTTGTTAATATTTTTTCCATTTGCGTCTTTCATCTTATTGTTCTTTATTCAGCCAATATAAAGTTATTAACAATGAAATGAGTGACATTGAACTAAAATTAAACCTCTCTTGTTTTGTTTTATTAATATTTATTATTAATTGGTCTTGAAATCTATTTGTTTAGAAAACAGATATGTATTTTATCACCAAAAAAATTTGAGTTATTATTCGAGGAAAATATCCGAATACTGTCAATTTCGAGTGATTCTAATAAATCTAATTGATTTAGTAGAAAACTGTAATATGTATAGAAGTGGAAATGTTGAAAGTTTTTCACGTGGGTGGGCCAAAGTGACACGGCCATTGTGGAAAAGTGCAATTGGAATTTATTACCACGATGTTTCCGTCTAATATTTTTACTGTTTTCAAGGGTGACGTGTTGGACAGCTCATCGATATCTATTCGTCAGGCTAAATGTTTGGGTTTTATATAGAGGCGAGGTACGAGACAGTTTGTTCGGTAGCCCACTGGTTTGCTGAAACATTACGGCGAGTTTAATATTGGAACTGTTAAAGCTTGTCACGGAGGCCAAGTTAAACTTTGCGGCCGCAGAGAGGACTCCTACACGCTCTGCATGAATCCAACACAGACAATCACAGCTTGTAGGCAAACAAAAACTTTACTATTACATATTAAGCGACGTGACTCTTCGAGATAAGCTTTCCAACCTCCTATTGGTATTGTTACTTGATAACAAACCGCTGTGAGAGGTCTCTGGCACACGCCGTCACACACCCATTAATCCTCTCGTTCATTCAACATGAATTTCATACTTGTCAAAGTTAGGAAAACCATAAACTTTATTATTTTTAATTATGAAATCATCCCAGTAACCCTAATCAAGGGGTTACAAAAGAAGTATATAACTTATAGAAGCTAGTCTTTTATTTTGGACATTCTCTGTTTCTTCTCCTAATCATAAGATTTTGGTTTGTGCGGGGCAGGTACTACACCATCTTCAGTGTGAAACATTTCTCATCTCTCCGGGATTGCTACCGGATAGGTTGGTGTTTGGACCTTGGTTTAAGCGAGTTTCAAGTTTGCTAACCCCTCAAGTATTATTACATATTTATTTATTATATAACGTTCACTTTTTTTCTCTCTTCCTTTTATGACCCGATCAACACATCATAACATTATTACAGAATGGGGCATCCGGCCACTTTAGTCATCTACTCCATCAATGTGAAACATCTTTCCTCTCTGCGGTTTGAACTCCCTAGAGTTTTCGGTATTTAAACTTAGATTTCAGGTGCTGAAGTTGTGAATACGCTAACTGTTAGGCTCATAGGGCGTATGAGCCCTTATATGAGGATCTAAGAAAAATGGTTACCAAAAAAATGTACGAATAACTTATACCCACAGGACCACCATAAAAAGGAAAATAAATGATTACGAACAAAAGATAGGTTTAACGAACGAGCATTATAATATGAAAAAATAAAGTGGCACACGCCACGAGTTAAATCGGATACCAGCAGTTGTTTTACAAATTATAAAATTGAAGTTAAATTAGGGATAAATTGTCTGTATCTGTTCCGAATCCAAATACAGACAATAGATCGTAAATAAAGAGAATTTATTATTAAGTGAAGCTTCATTCACACACGCATTCATACAAGTTAAAAGTTATGTTATACAAGAAAAATACCAAATTGTTTTACACCAAAACAATCATTCATACACACATTCACACAGAAGTTAAATTAAGGATACATAAAATTAAAAAGTGAATTAATCTAAGTGGAATGGACTTAGCAGTTGATGTTTGGCAGCATGCCACGACGTAGATGCTAAGTTTCGACGTCTTCTACCTGGACTCGATGAGAAGCGAAAATGTGTGATTTAAGTTAATATATGTAAAAGCTGAGGGCCCTGAGACTAAATTAATTAATGAAATTTAATGATACATGTTAGTTGGAGGTTGGAGACACGTGCTCGTGTCCGAAGAGCTTCTACCAAGCGAAGCTGCTACTCGGAGGTCATGAATTCGAATGTGCGGATTCCATATGCTAAGCTACGCATAATGCGTATGTTATCGACGTATAACAACCAGCGCAAGCAAGAAGAGTGATGCCCTTTCTGAACGTAATGACGAAAACGAAAGAGGTTGCATCGTGGTTATCCCGGTTATCAATCTTCTTACGTTATTTATAAACAAATATCAAGTTAACGTAATTTTAGTGTATAAAGTGAATTTGAACGTAGAAAATGTTGTGTCGGTTTGAAGAAATCGTATGCTAAATAGTGCCATATTGTTAAAGAAAAGAATACAGTATAAATAATAAAGTGAAAAATATTATTAACAACTGTTGGTCTCCAACACTAACCATTTGGATAATTGTACATAATAGAACTTAGCAAGTAAGAAACCCTATCTTCAATTTCACTGATCTTCGGTAATCTTGAAATTTTTGTTTTTTAATGCTCAGACTACGCCTGCGCGAAAGCTCTGATAAATAATTTTTTATTTAAAACTTTTTTTTTTCAATGATCCAGAATTTACTAAATTCCTCTAAATGCCATATTGAGTAGACGTACCTATAGACAAATCAAATAGAAATTCTTCCATTTCTGTATTTGTACTTAGAGTTGCTATCACGCAGAGTCTAGGGAGCACAATGCCACAGTGAAGGTTTTCCGCTCTTCCCGCTTTTTGCAGGCCACGTCTTGTCTTCACGCAAGCAGCTGATTTTCGTTGCTAAAAAGTTCGGTGTGAAATCTGGGTCACCAGGTCTCTCATCCTCTTCTCCGACATCCTTGAGGATTCATGTCAAATGCATCCTTGCGCAGGATATGTCCAAGCCTTGTACATTTTCTCTCCTGGACCTCAATTTCAATGGTATTATACTCAATTTACATTTCTGTACTAATACAAAACAATAATATAGTTCAGACTCCTTCAGATGACTGTTTTGCTTTACATAAAAACATTAGTTATTGAAGATTTATCTCTAATAAATAAATGATAATATAATGCAAATCTATTGTATTGCCTTGAATTCTCTTGAAAACAGCCCGATGTTGGTTAAGGTGGGCCTCCACTCGTTTTTCTCATTAGCCAGAATCTCCATCCTCTAATCTAGAGCAGGAGCATCCTTAGGTCTATCATTATTTTCGTCAAGCATCGAGTTCAATAATAGTGTTACATTACACTCTTTTTTTCACGTGTTCATACATGTGAACTAATAACTAAATAGGGTACTCAACCGATATGAATTAAATTATTCCCCGCTTTTTATATGATATTTAACTGATATTTATAAATAAATAAAAGCCATTTACTGCAAGAACAGACTTTATAATACCAAATAAAAAAAAAAATTAAAAAAAGAACATAAGTATCTACTTGCAAATCGGCAGTTAGCCATGACACCATTTAGGTGTTTTAAGTTGCCTACACATAATAGGCTTCATAAAGATATAAATTCATATAGATATTTCTAAAACTAAATATCTGCACTATAAATAGTAATTTATACATAAATTCTAAGTTTGGTGGTTTACGGGGATGCTCTGCCAGTGTGTGAGAAATATTCTAAGTGAAGTGTAGAGGGGTTGAACTGTCTGTGTGCTAGAGCTGTATCTAAGTGAGTTGTATCTAGAGAGGTATTTGTGAGACGCTAGAGAATGTCAAACCTATATTTAGTCAAACTCGATTTGGAATTAAGCCCGGGCGCACATTGATAATCGAGCAACGCAGGGCAGGGTAGCACAGTTTTTTTCAACCACAGAAATATACGAGACCATGCGAATTGAGACGCCAAATCCTCTAACATAGGGTAGGCCACGTGTGGTTCAGTACTGCCTGCCCTGCTCTGCGTCTCAATTCGTGTGGTTTCGTATATATTTGCGGACGAAAAAACTTTACTGTACTCGTCTACGTTCAATGTGCGCACCGGGCTAACAGTTGAATCGAACAAAAATCAGCCCACTGAGAGCTGTTGTTTCTGTTTCTATAATTGACATTTTAGTCATTTTTATATCGATTATAAGTTAGTATAAGGTAAACAAAGATATATATTTATTGATTCAAAACTGAATTTAATATATCAGTAATTTATTATTCTCTTTCTTAACAAAATGACACTGGATATTTAGTTATATATATGATTACTGGGTGGCTGGGAAATATTAGTGGCGTCCATCTAGCGTTTGCACTATATTTTATAATGTGTTGGTGAAATAACTTTCAATGTGTCATTTTCTATATTCCACTTCTATGTTCCACATTCTATGTCTCAGTGGAATCACTTTCCATAACAATTTCCATGAAGTTCGATTATTTATTTATTTATAACTTCCGATACTGGTATATTCTGGGTTCAGATGTTTAATTCTTCAAGAGGTTTATAATAGCACCAGATTCACATATACCAGAGTAATAACTGACTTATAATCCTAGAGAAAAATACTCTTACCATTATTCAGTTATATAGATCTTCCGCTATAAAATATGGTATCCATTAATTTCTCATAATATGTAACCTATTTTAAAGTGCTTTTGAGTAGATTAAATTTACAATTCAACCTAAAATTAAAGATACTGGAGCTTTCAGTAACACATAATTCAGATTTACAAAGAAAAATGTTCGTATGTTTCTTAAATATACTTATATTAGTATATACTTATATAGGTTCGGTCCAGAGACAATCTAGTCCATTTAAAACAAAATATAATAAATATGATTTATTTACATATCCATTACATGTACTTTAGTGTGTGTACAAATGGAGAGTTGTCAAAATGGGTATTTATTAGATCACGTATTTTAGCAATGTAATACATGAATTACCTCTAAACCTACGTTATAGAATTAAATAGCTCGTAAATAGACGTGTTATACATTTGTATTGATGTTTATGAACATTCGTGGTGGCTGCTTACACAGAAGAATTTATATAAGTGAGAACGAGTTTAAGGACTTGTTATCCTTTGTAGCGGCGTAGATATAAAGAGTTATCGTAGTTGAGATGTTTAAGGAAGATACAAGAACTGAAGCTTTGTAGAATGGTTGCGACACGGATCTAGCACAGATAATTGAACAGTTTAATTTGCCCAAAGATGACATGGTGACGACCCTACTGAGACCAGAATTGATTATAAAGCAGTGTGTTTTAAGCGGGCTTGTGTGATGATATTATATTAAAGAGGATGTGTTGCGGGTGCCACTAGAGGATACCGAGTGCATGCATACATGCATGTTTATATTGGGAAGCTATATATTCATGTGTCGAGGCGTAGTGATGATGGACCTCTATCAACAGGTATCAGATAAGGTGGCTATATTTGCAAACCTTCACATATTTGCCAACACGTCCCACTTTCCTACAAACACCTGTCAGTTTCATCCCTCTCTCTCAACTTTACTTTCCTAGTAGCCTAATCTCTCAGACAGATAATATTTCACAATAATTCTATGATGAACGTAGTGTTCTTTACAATGTGGTATTTTTAACGTTAAAATATTAGTGAAAAGGGATGTTAACAACTCTGTTTAGCATGTAAAGTGTTGAATGGTCACTTAAGCCTAGTTTACATTGGTATAGTTAAAGGTCGAGTGCACTAGCTTACCGGTAGAGTAAAATGGTGTGCTATTTTTTGGTAGAGTGACTCTAAAGTTGTTCACACGTGCCTGAGATAGTAGCCTTAGTAAAGTGAGGTTATTACATTTTTAGTTCTGAATAATCCCGCAATTAATATATAGAAAAGGTATTCAATGTTAGGACTGACTTAAGGTGGGGGGTCTACTCGCCCGTCGGCTGTCGAGCTACTCTACCACCGCACTAGCTCATTTAAGCCCAGTACATTGGTAGAGTAAACGGTCGAGTGCACTAGCTTAATTTTCAGCACAAGGGACGGTAGAGTAAAATGGTGGGCTGTTTTTTGGTAGAGTGACTCTAAAGTCGTTCACACATGCTTTAGATTGTAGCCTTAGTAAAGTGAGGTTATTACGTTTTTAGTTCTGAATAATCCCGCAATTAATATATAGAAGAGGTATTCAATGTTAGGACGGACGTAGGGTGGGGGGTCTACTCGCCCGTCGGCGGTCGAGCTACTCTACCACCGCACTAGCTTATTTACTCGACCAACTTTTATCCACTATCCTCGACCGTTTACTATCCGTATCGTTCACATTAGGCTAGTAGCTTGGTAGAGTGCTACTCGACCGTTTACTCCACCAATGTAAACTAGGCTTTAAGGATTAAAATAGATTATAATTTTTTTCTCATATACATGCTTCGCTTTATTTCCCAACTCAAAATGCTCCTGTTAAAGCTCCTGTAAAAATCGTAAACCTGTTATTCTATTTTTTTTTTAATCCAATTCTATTTTCCTTTTCTTGGTAGCGAATTTGGAATTCATTTTTGGTCGAATTTCAGGAATAACTAATCAAACTGTACTAGAACCTTGAAGTTCGAAAATTAGCTTTAGTGTAAGGGTTTTTCAATCTGGCATTTTTATTCTAAATGGCGCTCATATTATATGTATTTGAAACCAAGTCCCCTACGTAACATAAATATAACTATTTCTTTGAACGCTGAAATAAAATAATTGTATTTGTTATAATAATTTTTATAATTACTATTAGGCTGTCTAGCTACCAGGTTCACATATGTGAAGTTCACCTGGCATATGCCAGGTAAAGTTACAAAAACTGTTTTGTTGAACGGTCCAGGTAAATATGTGTAGGAGTCGCAAGTGTTATAGGAGCTACTAATGTTTTAAGAAGTTCTAATTATTTACTTATGTATAACATTATTTGTTGCCGTTTAACATTATTATTTCACATTATTGTTCTTCGGTGCGGAGTATTACTTTTAATGTATTTTTCTTTTTGCGTATTTTCGAAGAAAATTAAGCTATTGCAATGGCTTCAACATTTTTGTAATGAGAATTTTTGCAAATTTTCTCCCTAGTAATCCGTTTTAGTCCATTCTGAATCGATTCCTAAAATGTACCACTTTTTTTTATGTATTTATGTATATTATATGTGTCACTCCAGACGATATCCCCTTAGGATGCACTTAAAAATTTCAAACAAATTTCAAAATGTCAATAATATCAAAAGAAAGGATGAGTTCGTTGACCAGCATTTTTGGAGTCCATTTAGGGGTCAAATTTTGACCATTTAGGGTCAAAAATAGCATAAAAACATGTTTTTCCATTTTACCCCACATGCATCTTGAAGGGGTTATACTATTTTGACTTTTGTACCCCGTACCCCTGTTTACCAAATTTTTTTTTTTTTTCACCCATCCAAGTTCTAAACCAAAATTTTCCTATATTATCATAAGCCAATAATACGCAGATTTCTTTGAAAATTCGCTCATTGACTGGACTTTTTTAATTGGATAGATAAAAAAACTAACGTCAATAAACAATAAAATTATTTTACTAAGCAAGGATATCTAGACACCACAGATTTTCCAAAATAATTGTAATACTACAAATTCTTTATTTTCATACAAAAATGAAAATACATAAAACAAATAACAAAATTTTGTACAATACAAGCATAAAATAAAAAGTTTATGTGTATCTATTATATTAATTTAATAATTTTAACTAAGTAAATATGCGGTTATGGGATTCTCAATAGCATAAAGGAAAAAATTCCTTCTCCGTAATTCCCCTCTCCTTAGATAAAATAATTAGCAAAAATTCCTAATTAGTAATTGGTTGCGTTATTTGTGTGTGTGCGCGTGTGTGTATCTAAAATACACACTCATTGGTGTGTAAGTATTTTTATAAAATATTTTAAAACTCATTTCTCATAAATATTATTAGTAACTGTTTAACAATAATTAGTGTAAAAGCAATAAGTGGAGAATATTGTAGGTAAGTTATTACGAGTATCTTTAGTGTATTTTTGAACTCTAAACATAGTTCAATTTATATTATTGCCAATTTTATTTTTTATATATTTCATTTTATAGTGTTTACATACACTATTTTGGTCGTCATTTGATTTACCGTGTACATTGTAATGATTTTACTTATTTTCAACTTTTTATTTAATCCTGAATTTCTCTCTTTTAAAATAAAGCTCTTGAAGCGTGGATTAAAAAGTAAGGGTTTTAATATTTTATATATGCACAACTAAGATTTAAGATTAAATTTAAACTTGATTAAAAATGGTTATTTATAGTACCTAAAAAGATAATCAGTCTTATTCATCTCGTTCTACACATTCTTAAATACAAATACATAATTATTTGATCCACTGTTTTCCATTTATTAGTTGTTTCGAGTTGTTCGATATTTAATTATTGTTGAACATATATTAACATTTACCACAAAAATAAGTTCTCCCCGGCTGGGAATCAAATTCAACCATTGATCTAACCATAGACGATTTTTCTTTTACAACAAACAACAACAACAATTTTTTTTTTTTTAACGATTTTTCTGAACCTGTCTGCCAAATTTCCCCCGAAATCGGCCGAGTAGTTAAAGCTTAATGTGACATACTACGTCAGAAAATGAAAATGAGGAATATTCTAGAAATAGACATGAAACTTCTTTCGCAGGTTATTTTAGATTTAAAAACGTAACGAATGATTTATAATGTCTTGATTAGGTTTTTAAAGGGATTAAAAACGAAACAATTTAGGGATTTCATTTAATGGCTATGCCGCAAAATAAATGTATGTTTCTACGTATGATTTATCTGTTTATGCAGGGTTAAGTTATTAGGATGTGGAAGGGTGTTTAAGGAAGTAGGCAGTAAGGAATATTATTGATATAATCTAGTAGACGATGTTGGTAAGTTGTTAGTGTCAGCTGCAGTACCAACGTTTCCTCTATCGTTAAACTTTGAACCATAATTGCCTACCATACTGATAATTACCTAAAATACACATAAATTTTACTAACATTTACGCTTATGTGTTCTCTCAATATATATTATTAAAGTTTTATATAAGAGTATGAACGCATTTCCTTCTGCTGTAGAAATTAATAATTAGTTCTGGGTCTCGGGTGCGTACAAGTATATACTTGGACTTATAAGTAGTATGAAGATAAAATATTAATTAATTAGTCGACATCATTATTGAAATCTAATAGATGGTTATATTGCTTCCGAGCTTACCGAAGGTAACGGAAGCTATGTGATCAATCTGAAGAACGAAAAATGTTATGCTGAGAACATGAGAGTAAACTTTTTCCCGAGTGCCATGACACGTGACTATTTTTTTTTAATTTTGTTATTGTGTTGCATATTATTTGAAAGGCCTCAATTTGTACTTTAAGACTGTTTCTTCGCTATTTTGTTCTTCTTTAGAAAAAAAAAAAAAAAAATTTAAAACCCCTTCAAGATTTGTTTTTAAAACTTGATAGATATCTTACTAACTCCGATATCTAAAACTCCCAAAAATATTAGTTTTCAAATTTATCAAATTTCAAAATGGCTGCAATTTAAAATATTAATAGTCAAATTTTATGCAAACCAGAACGTAATAATAAAATTTGCTTAAGATAATTGTTGCAGAACTGTTTAATGCAAATCTAATGATACATTATTTATTGAAATCGGTTCATAAATAAAGAAATTACGATTATTTTTATGTTCACAATGTAACAAAGCATTACGTTTAAATGTGCTAATAATAAAAAAAACCTCCCCGAACAAAAATTAAAGATGATAATGATTAAAACTTAAAATGGAATGTAAATAGTTAAGATGATAAAAAAGAAAGTATAATTGTTATAAGAAAAGTATAAGTAAGTAATAATAGTTTGAGTAAATGCAATTAATATAAATAAATATGTTACTTCGGTATCCACTTATTTATATTACGTAAATGATTTTATTTAAATCAATGTTATTTCATTGCTGTCGAGTTTAAAAACAATACGGACATTATTTGTGTATGAGCAGTATCAAACAGTTTTGAAATTACGGTTCCTGTTTAAGTTTTGTCGTTTACGTAGTCAGTTTAAAATTACATTTGATTTTACTAACGTGGAATTAACCGATATTTACTTGATGTATGGTCTCGCGGATTGTAATCGTTTATTTGCTCGCTGTTTATACTCGAAACTTTTTCCAAACCGGAGACGTGAAATGACGTTTGCAAATGAGCATGATCGTGATCGTCTCAGACAGAATGGCACCTTTGCGATTCCGCCTGATGCTCGTGGTAGACCTCGAACAGCAAGAACTTTAGACATGGAAGAACGAGTCTTGCAAGCTGTCGAAGATGATCCTTCCACAAGTTCAAGGTGAAGAGGGGATCGACCATTCATCAGTTTGGAGGGGTTTGAAGAGTCAGCAACTCTACCCTTATCATATTCAACGAGTCCATGCTCTTTTAGAACATGACTATCCTAATAGACAATGTTTTTGTGAGGAGTAAATACATAAATGTGCTAAAAGCCCCCAATATTCGTCTTCAGTACTTTTTTCTGATGAAGCAGGGTTCAACTGACATGGTATTAAGAACTTTCACAACACCCACTATGGAGCAGATGATAACTCGCTTATATTGTGCAATCGAGGCATCAACATAATTGTTCATTAATTGTTTGAGCAGGCAATTTGGGGGATAGTTTTATTGGTCCAGTATTTTTAGCACAAGTGTAGATGAATAGTTTTATTTGCACTTCCTTCAACATGACCTAATCAATATATATCATGGGAGATGTGCTCCTAAATACCAGACAACGTATGTGGTTTATGCACGATGGTGCACTTCCTCACTTCACTAATAATGTCATTATACTCAGATGTACAATACAGAAATAAGTGAATTGGTCGTGGAGGCACGATATCGTGGCCTGCGAAATCACCTGATTTAAACCCAATAGATTATTTCATTTGGGGTAATTTTAAATCCATAGTCTGTTAAACGCCTGTAGATGACATTGAACATCTGAGAGAGCGAATTGAAGATGAATTTTGAAAAATAAGAGAGATAGATGCCTGGAGTATTAAAGAGGGTGAGGCATTCTATGAGCCGACGCACGACGATTAGAGCAGTATGTTGCTGCCAATGGAGGTTGCATTGAACACTTAATCTAATTGGAAATGTTACTATACCTGTAATACTTTCTTAATTAAGTCTTATCTTTTAATTGTTTTGTATTATTTATTAAACACCACAAAAAATAAAATAATCGTAATTTTTATATTTATGAACCGATTAAAATTAATAAGGTATCGCTAGATTTTACTAAGTTCTACAACTTTTTTCGTATGCACATTTTATTGTTACCTAATGGATTTCATGGAATTTGACTTATAAAATTTTTAATGGCCGCCTTCTTGAAATTTGAAAACCGTCTCTATTCTTCCTACGATTTATTTTAATCAAATTGTCTTTTATAAATCGATTGATATTTTTGTAGAAGGTAAAAAAATGGAGGGAGGTGACCCAAGGGAGAGAAGGAAGCGACACAGCTGAGAATTGAAAAGAATTTGAATGAACCGGTGCTTCGACGCGAGATTAAACCGATGACGATATACGGAGGGCGCTGTATTTCAGCGGAATGACTTCCCCCGTGTAGGCAACTCCTCGGAGCAAAGAATACATTACCCCGGAGATAGAGGCCTCGCGGTGTCATTAATCTTCGGGCTGAGTCTGGATATCGGCTGACCCGGCATGATTGATAAGCCTCGGCAGACGTATAAATGGAACGGCACTCGGCTGTATTTCTCATTCACCCTTTGCGACCGTGTCGACCCTCTCTAAATCCGCCGGATTTCGGCACCTCCCCCTTCCAAAGGACCCGGTCCTTCAATACGTGCCTATTAAACTGGAGTATTTAACGTAAGATTTATAGCCATCGGGTGCTACTCCTGCGCTCTCTTAAGATTGTTTTCTATAACAGGATTTTCAGTATCGACTAGGACAGTTTAACAAAGAAACCGAGTCTCGGACTTTGCCAGCAATCATCGCACAGTCAACTCAAGTAGAAATTAATAACGGCACAATGCTTTCTTTATCTATATAAAGGAATATTAGATACTGTATTATGTTAACTAATATTACAAACTCCTACCGTAAACTCATAATATTGAATTATATTATTACCCCTGCAGCAAATAGATGTATTAATAGAGGGAACAAGTGGGAAAGGTGCTTCTCAACTGTTACATAAGACTTGGCGTCGCGTGGTTCTAATATTGAAGAAAGCCAGAAAGCGTATAGTAATAAATATTTAATATTAAAATACCAGTTAATCATGATGAGAGTCATAATTGAAGATGAGCGAAATTATTTGGTGTTGGGGTGGGGGTGTCGGATTGATTAGGTAATCTTTCTTCATTACCCTATAACTATGTATACTTGCTTTTAACCACGTCATCCGCTCCATAGCTCCTTTTCAACTTCACATAATTTTTAATGTATCACTTTTCAAATGAAAAAACTTCTACTTGTATGAAGTTGAAATTTCACATGCCTGTTTACTTAGTAAAAGTTATATGGAGTTTTATTAAAAACGATACGTTAGAACCTAAGATATCGTTAAACAGTTTTTTTAATCGTTGCGGTGTGGTTATTGGATTCTATTTTTTCTGTTTAAGAAAAAGTTTTGTGTCATTGAATAAATGAAGATTGAACCTCCCGTCCTAATATTTCAATTTTAAGTCGGTTAAGCTCGCGTTTACGCGTAACGCTTGGACGAATATCGCTGTCAAATGAACAGCCTGAGGATTCGAAAAAAGTAACAACTATAATAAATTTCAACTAAATCGGTCTACTTTTAGTTTATCGGTTTAGTTAGCGTAAAGGTTATTTTTTAGAATGTAAGAAGGTCGCTTCAATTAACAACAATTAAATATCTGTTGAATGCCTTGTTAATTTTAAGATGATTCATTTTTTGTTTCAGTTAATCAATATTATTATTATTTTAACGATGCAATGATAAAAATATAATTACATTCAAATCATACACAATTAATATATTCGTTTTTATATTTTATCACATAAAAACGAATATTGAAAGAAGGGACAAACCTAACTACTATACAAATTAATACATATTTATGGTAAACATTTTGATGTTGTAGAACGAAAATTAAGTCAACTATAACTCAAGTTATCGTCGGACAAGTAAACGTTACAGATAGATAAACAAAGACGAACACACACGGTGCTTTCTTTTATTGTTGGAAGCTCGCTATGCTCGCTTTAATAACTCAGCAATGTAACCAAGGCTTAGTGACTTAAGTTTTGTTATTTAAAAATATTTGTTTGTCAACTTATAGTTCCTTCTTTAAACCAGCCAATTGTATTAAAAGGGCCTAATACAATATTGTAAATATAGTTTGAAATTATACATTGAAAAATACGAGAAACATCTGGTCAGAAATCGCGTAAATGCATTAAATGTAGCAGAAAAATATTAAAATTAGGAAACTGCAGTGGCGTTAAAGTTGTAGCCATGTAAATATTCAGAGAGTAAAGGCCCCCATACACGGTCAAAACTCCGTTTCAGCCGAGTTGTCAATCAATTACTCGAAGATTCGTTCCTCGTAAAACATCTGGTATCGATATTTCTTTTCAGAGAGATAAAATTAATTTGTCTGAAATAAGGAAATCTCGGTTTGATTGCAATTTTAAAAGTTATAAGGGCGTACATATTTACTAAGGTATAAGGAGACAAACTGGTGCCTGGGAGAGACGCGTTATGATTTGAGAAGAGAGTTATTACGACGGATCAATGCCGTAGAGGATGTGGCCGCTGTAATCAGGGGATGATGGAAGAGGAAGGCTAATTTGACGACAAGGAGTGAGGAAACTCTGGGGCAGGATTGGGATTCTTGAGAAGCGGTGGTTGTGTGAAGGCTCGACGTTTAATCCCGGCCCAGGCCGAGCTCTTGCAACTTATAATCTACTTAGTAGGACTACCCAGGCTTTAAACTACTCGCCTCCAACCGCTACTTACCAACCACACACTCACCCCTTCTATCACTTTCATCCTTCAAGACATTTTCTTCTTTTCACCGAAAAACCCGTATATTTAGAAACGTATATTTTATCCTTACACTAAGTATTATCGTCTTAAAGTAAAAATTACCGGATAAAGTCATAACATTAGATGTTACAAATATTTATGTCTAACTTGTTATTTTTAACAATTATAGGAATATTACCTGGGTTTAAAACGTATTTATTTATTATAAAAATCGTAGCAATTATTATTATTAGGATTAGATATTATTATTATTACTAAATATAGAATTATCTTGGAATTTGGACGTACTGTATCACGTCGGAGATTGGTGTTATTGAATTAACTCGAACCTGCAATAGATTATTTAATAAAGGGGGTTTCATTCGGTAACAAATAAAAAATAAAAAGTCTGGTTTATTATGTAAAATTATTTACCTTTTTTTTTTTAGAATAACTGAATCCAAATAAATAAAACTTTGCCACTCTAAATGTCATTGAGTGTTTATACTTTAGCACACAACACCAATAGCTCAGGCAATTCACGTGAGAAATGGCGCTGACTTTATTAAAATTTGTATAAAAGGTTTTCTTAATCCATCATGTATTATATGGTAACCTGTATTTACGTATGCTTTTCTCCAAAAATCCCTACAACACAAAACTCAAATTTTAAGGTCAACGTACCAAAATTTGCTTTACAATCTAACTGCGACGTTTCTGAAATGGCTTGAAAAAGAAAATAATTGGTTTTTGATAACTTAAATTTTTCGGAAATATGTGTTCATTAATTTGTTCTTTTGGACCGTAAAATTGACGGTTTAGTCGGAAACAAATAGTCTGGCAATTTCCAATTAGTGTGGCACATGCTTTCTCGCGTTCTATTACGAACAAAACTTCACTACTTCTTATGTACGAATTTTTAATGCAAAATGTCAATTTTTTGAGGCTTAATAGAAACATATTGCCTGGCCGAAAATGGTGAAAAATTACAAAAATATTGAGAGTAATTTCTAAAAAAGTAATTTTGACCAAAAAATAGCCATTTCCGTACTACTTTTATTTAGTTTTTATCAAGTTTTCGTAACATCTATAAATAAAAATTAAAAACTAACGAGATCTATATTTTTTAATTTACCCGAATATTTGGGAGTATAAAATACCAAATTTTTATGAAAAAAATTATCACGACTTTGTATTTTTAAAGAAATAAAGAAGATAATAAATTACCTTTTAACAGTTTAGTAATAAAAATAGTATTACTAGCCGGTTCTGCGCCTCTCTGTCTGGCGATTAATCATTGCTATAATGCTTCGGGCACTTCGCGCCCTCAGAAGCTCTTAAGCTAGGTTTACACGATGCCAATTGGCGAGACAATTGTCGGGGACAATAATTGTCCTCACGGATTGCGGGACAATCGCTGGCCAGTCAAGTTGAAACAAAACCTGTTTACACGTGGATGAATTGTCCCGGCAGTAGAGGTCGAGAAATGGACGAGTGCTCATCTTCTGCTGTGTCCTATAAGGAATTAGGCTCATCTTTAGATTGTTACTCCCCGTATAAAGAAAACAGAGGGGAATACCAATCTAAAGAACGTATAAAGAATGTTCTTCTTTAGTCTGTTACTCCCCTTATAAAAACAGAAGAGTGATATTCCTTTGTACCAAAGTACATTGGACTAAATATCACATTGTCTTAATAGTTATTTTGCTTAAGTCATTTATATCCTAAAAACACATAGGGGAGTAACAATCTAAAGAAGTACCAGAAATTAAATTCAATTCACTGATCCATAACTATATTTTTGTTGCTTTGCATATTCAATATTGAAAGTGTCTCGAAAGGACTTAATTTTCGCCTTCTCCTCATCCACGCTGAATCCTTCGATGCATATTTTATTGGCATTATCCACGAGTCCCGTTTGACCTGCTTGTTTATCCTTTTTATTTCTTATAAAACATCTATTTTCAACATATAGTTCAACAAATTTTAAATTGGTTTCATCATTCCACTTCGGAGCCATTCTAAGCAGAAACACAGATTAAATTAAAAAAATACGAGCAAAAATAATAATAAGCAAAGAAAGTATCTGTATTTTCGATTGGTACGACGCAACTGACCTATATCGTTCACACGGCGCCAATTGTCGCGGCAATACCGAGATCCCAGTTAATTGTCCTCAACCTACTGCTCGATACATTAGCTTGCCAGCCCAATTGTCAGGACAATTGGCCTAAAGTGTTTACACGAAGCCAATAATTGCATGCCAGTCAACTGTCTTTTTTTTAATTTTCTTGCCAATTGGAATCGTGTAAACCAGGCTTTACTATTGAACCATTAATTGTAATATGATGCTGATCCCGTCAGCAATATGGTTATACCTTACCTTTTACTATGCATATATTTGCAGTTTGATTGTCTTGTCTACACGCTAAACATTTCTTTTCCTCACCGAAACAAATTTGCCTATTCTTATAAAAAAGTTTCCCACACCTAAAACAATCCCTTACCCTAACTGAACTAAGTAGATATTCTCTTTTCCTCTTTTCTTGTAGTTGTCCTGTTTTCTCTCCTTTCGTCTCATCAATTCTACTCTCATCGTTCTTTTCAATCTCCGTTCTTTCTCTCAGCAAAAATACAAGTTGGTTTTACATAAAAGTTGGATAATACCTCCTTCACATCGTCAAAATCTGTAATTTAATCATTTCAAAATAATAACACATTGTCCATGCTACAAAGATAAAAATGTGGTATAACCTCCGATTTCCATGAAGATGCATCAACAAGTCGTATAGTATAATTTAAGGCTTTATTGTATAAATACATATATTTAGATGTCATATTGGTTGTTGAAGAAACATGACGCAAGAGAAGAGAATCTTGTATAGCAATGAAAGAAACCGTCACGGAACCAGATCGCGTCCTCCAGGCCCGCCCAAACGAATTCCGGGCCCCTAGGCAAATATTTTGTGAGGGCCCCTTTCGGTCTCAACAATACCCCCCCCCCCCCCCCCCCGTCAATTCCAAATATGAGTGTTTGCCTTAACCATATCACCTTCTTTTGAGTGTTTTTTTTTTACTTTAAATCTATTTACATAAATATACAAGTAGACTGCTGTCGTTAAACATATACAGTCAGTGGAGTAGCTAGACCATTAGGGGCCCCCCGCAAGAAATTGCGTTCAGGATTGGGGGCCCCCCTCGACGTTGGTACAAGAATAGTAATTCTAGTTATTTCTGGATTTGGGGGCCCCCGCAATGCGGGGGCCGGCGGGCCCATAGTTACGCCACTGTATACAGTGTGTCCCAAGATAGAGTATCCGAAAGGAAAAATTTTGGGTTTTCGAAAAAAAGTAATTCTTTATAAAAACTCCTGCTTATTCTTAAACCTCTAATAATGACAAAAATTTCTTGATTTTTGGTACAGGATGTTTGTTTTTTTAAAAAACTTTAAAATATGACCAAGAGCAAACAACCCTTATTTTTGATGGTATCGAAAAATATTATTCATAAAAAACGTATAAATATTAAATAATAATTTATTTTAAGAACTATTAAATCGCTCTTGTTTTGACTCTGAGCTACTTTTCTGAGGGTCATACATATTCTTCATCAGAAGTCTCTTCGTGAAAACCTTTTCTTGTCGTCTTCCTCTTCTCAGAAAACTCTGTTTTGTTGGCATTTGGCTAGCCAACGCGTTGGCTACAAGTTTAGCTTCTTCAATTATGGAACTAAATTTGTTTCTTTAACTAATAATTTCTTCCATGAATCAATATAAGAAACTTCCTTGTCTACAGTATTCTCACAACTAGAATTAGTGCGTTGACAGCGCGGGAAATTGAGTGACACACAGATTGGCCAACCTCTCTGGGGGAAAAAATAAAGCCACTACGAAGCCTTCTTATACGGTTATCCAGACGGTCTCTCCCCTCCACTAGAGACATTTATCTTTGCCTAGTTGGCCCGACCTTTTGTCCGGGAAAATCTTGAGCTCTCATTGGCTCGTCACCCCATTTGCTAGTTTTTCCTGCGCTCTCAACGCACTAATTCTAGTTGTGAGAATACTGTAGAGTCACTTCTCTTACTTGCAATACTTTGTAACGGTGGCCTGAGTTTTTGGCCTGAGCCGGGCCCCCGAGGGGCCCGGGCCCCTGGGCATTTGCCCCCCCTTGCCCCCCCCCCCCTCTGGGCGGGCCTGGCGTCCTCCTACAACTTGCTACCTGTTTCTTTGATTAGACAATTGTTTTTACATAATGTATATGATGCCACAAAAGGACCACCGATTCTATTTCACTTTCTCCATTTCTTAGGAATATAAATTTTTAACAATTACAAATAACAATGTAAAGAATTTAGTTACACGAGGGAAAGGTTTAAAAATAAACGTTTAAAATCAGCATTTTAAGCACCTTTATACTTAAACCCACACTGCAATCAGGTGGGTTTCATTTTAAGTAGTAGTTTATATAAAAAAAAATTCTTGATTAGCATGTCACATGTTGTTACAATACTCTTAATAAATAAATAGGTACTTACGTTTATACAAATAACTAGCCGGATCGGTGCGCTTCGCGCACCTTATCCGTCTAGAAGTTGGCGCTGTGTGTAAATAATAATTAATATATCTTTATTGTTACATAATTTCGTATTTTAGGAAAAGTAGGTTATATTATTTTTTTATGCATTTTCAATTATTCTATTTTATCCTGCATTCAATTATTTAATTTTATTTTACATTCAATTTTCAATTTTAGTTACAATAAGTCTATGTAACAAATTTAAGATCTTTAAATCCACTGGAAGCTAAGATAATAGTATCTGATTAAATCCAAGATGGCGGCCATATGTTGAAGTGAAAGTACCTTTAATTTTCTTCTTTAGCTACCATAGGTCTATGTACAAAATTTCAGATCTCTAGGTCCACTGGAAGCTGAGATAATAGAATGTGAATAAATCCAAGATGGCGGCTATAATTCAATATGGTGGCCATATATCGAACGCAAAATGGCCGTACTTATCTATTTATGGTACACTCTACCTATGTACCAAATTTCAAATATCTAGGTCAATGGGAAGTAGGAGAATTACTGATGAAAAAATCCAAGATGGCGGCTATAATTCAAAATGGCGGCTATATATCGAAATCAAAACACCTGAACTTTTCTATTTATGGTACACTCTACCTATGTACCAAATTTCAAATCTCTAGGTCAATGGGAAGTAGGAGAATTACTGATGAAAAAATCCAAGATGGCGGCTATAATTCAATATGGCGGACACATATCGAAATCAAAATGGCCGCACTTTCCTATTTATGGTACACTCTATCTATGTACCAAATTTCAAATCTCTAGGTCAATGGGAAGTAGGAGAATTTTTGATGATCAGTCACTGTCACTCTTAGTTTTATATATATAGATTAAATCAACAAACCTTTCCCTGTCTAACTCGCTCTGGGTGAGTTTTGGCACAGCGTCTCTGCACAATACTTATTTAATACGATCCCTGCCATTGAAAAAAAACCTTTGTTAAATTGCGAGCTAGTCTTGGGTAATATTATGCTGTCAGTTTAATACATGATGTTTAAAATGAAAATTTTAACTAAGGATTTAAAAAAATCTTAATGTAGATAATTTTATTTTTTATTTATCAGAGAGAGAGATCCCGGAACGCCGTTCCGCCTCAAATCGAGCACTGTATATTTGTAATCTACTCTTCAGCAGGTTTCATTTGATACACATATTTTTACCAAATTTCGTTTTGCGCACACAAAATTTGCAATTTTTAAAAATTGGAATTCCCGTTATTTTCATCGCCTCACCCTAAGGTATTAGCATAATTATTTAAAAATTTCAGGACTAGCCGTTATATTGTGGTTGGGGGGGGGGGGCACTTTTTTAAGTGAAATTTTGGCGCTAAAACGCAATATTGGCAGTAAAAGGCACAATAGTTTTAAAAAGAGATATGCATATTTGTAATTTATTCTTTAGTAACTTTCATTTGATACTCATCTCGAAAATTAAAAAAAATAAACTTTGCCCGTATTTGTACATTACGTATGCTCATATTAAATGTTTAACTTCTCAATATATTACCTATGTGTGGGCCAAAAATTACGCCAGTATTTTTAATTTCACATCTCTTAGCGTGAACGTTTCGGGGGATATGAACCAAAGTAAGACAAACAGACAGACACGTCACAATCGGCATAAGGGTTTCAAGGATGATCTACGAAACCCTAAAAACGCGATTATTTACAAAATGTAAACAAACAACAAACCCAGTAGCGAGCATGGTATCAATAGTGAGCAGCAGTAGTGGCTATGATCAACGTGGTATTTCGTTCTCTTAAATTGTCTAAATGCGACATTATAGAGTTTAGACTTGTAATAGGTCAATGATAATGATTTTAAGTTATTAATAAAAACAACCGTTTGTGACATCCCGTTTACATAATGTTACCGTTTGTCTACATTTAACCTGTACATATACCGAATGACGATGCTTTTTTTCTAAGGGCTTCAATTTTATCGTACTACATTGCAGTATAATTGTATTGTATGAAATGTATATTCGAATGACGATGACTTGAGTAAAAGTTGACCAATTTTGTTGAAATTTGTTATACGTGTTCCTTTAATCGGCACTTCTTTAGATTGTTACTCCCCTTATAAAGAAAACAGAGGGGAGTAACAATCTAAAGAAGGTGTACGGAGCATTCTTCTTTAGACCGTTACTCCCCTTATAAAAACATAAGTGTGATGTTCCTTTGTCCCAAAGTACATTGGACTAAACATCATTTTGTCTTAATTGTTATTTAGTCAAAGTCATTTATATTCTAAAAATACATAGGGGAGTAACAATCTAAAGAAGTACCCTTTAATCAATGCTTATTCTAAGTTCGTTGGGGAGAGTTATTCGTCAAAGCATTCACGTGCATACCTCGCACAAACGTGAGCTTAAAATTTGAAATTAGAATTTTACGACATTTTTAAAATTATTATTTTTTTTTTTTTTATAACCAACAGCAATACTGCGTTAAAGGGACACTGTGCGATAAGTGTTAATGATAGCCAAATCTGTTTAATCGTATCTAAACGCTTTAAATAAGAGAACATAACGTAGAAATAGACTGCCAATTAGTGTGGCACATAGCTTCCTCGCATCCTATCATGTAATTTATTGTTATATTAACATTAAAATTATTGTTATATTACTTAATTGTTATATTGTTTATTGTGTAAAAACTATTAATTAGTTTTTTAGCGATCTTTAACACTTCATACAGGTGTCGCTGTTGGTTTTACTAAAAAATTGTATTTGAAAAAAATGTTTGTCTCATTGAATAGATGAAGTTAGATTTTTTCCCCGACCTAAAATTCCAATTTTAAATTTGAAGTTCACGTTTACGCAAGCGTTGCTATTGAACGCTTGGACGGATAACGCTGTCCAACGAACTCGTCCTGGGCATTAGTAAAATTAACATGTCTACCAAATTTCATCAATATCGGTCGACATTTACTCAAGTTATCGTCGCACGTTTCATAATTCGCGGACACACAGACCGACAGACAGACAGACAGACACGAGACCAAAAATGTTCCCCGATGTCTGAAACGGATTTCTGTCTTGGAATTTTTAAAATTGGAGGCATAAAAGTTTTTCGTTCTCAAAAGTGAGCTCAATGCTTCCGTTACCTTCGGAAGCAAAAATGTATAACTACAAAAGTTGTAGCAAACTTTATTCTCTACAATTGATGATTACTACTTTTGCTCTCCGATATATAGGAACAGAGATCCTAAGCAAAATTCGAAAAAGTACCGACAATATTTACAATCCTTTATTTAACTTGCAATGTTTGTATGTATGAATGTAGTAGTAATCTAGTACTTCCTACTAGAACGGGTAGGACGAACCACTTGTTCGAACCTAGCAATTAGGCCATCTTTTAGGCCCATTTTACGCCCCGTGGTGGAGAGTTATAGCTACTTCACACATCATACATTTTTACATTGTGCCGCCGAAGCGAGTATGGTGTGGTCATTAGTAAGCTATATAAACGTGCGTCAATGCTTGGGGGAGGAGTGTCCCATAGGGCGTGTCCCTCGCCCTGCTCCGTCCTCGAACCACAGATACAAGTCACATCATGACACGGGATCGAACCCACGACCTCGAGTCACCTTGACTTATTGATAGCTGGGCGAGGGCCTAGAGCCCCTCGGTCACGCTGGCTCCTTCAAATGTAGTATGTATGTTCGGGTCAAATCTTGCAACTGAATGTTAAAACAGTTATCCTCAGCCGATTGAATTGAAATTTTGCACACACGTTTAGTTTGGATGACAATGCCAGGTTAGCTAAGTGACATTCTAAATTCAATATGGTGGACTAGTTATTTTTAAACACGCCCATGATATGGGTTTCAATATGAAAGGGTTCTCAGAGAAGAATACGAATAAAAGCATGTTTTTAAAAAATTTTATAAATAAAATTATTTAAAATAACTCTGTTCTCACTGGTCTATCAAAGCTGCAAACTTGGTTTCTTGATATTGGTGATAGGTCCTAACAACATATAAGAAAATTAGAACTTGCATGCATTTTTGCAAGGTTGGATGTGTAAATTGACTGGCCTATTAAGTGGTTTAGATTGTTTGGTTTATTCTTTTTTTTGTATCCGTTCACGCTTACTCAGTGTTTGGTCTAAAGAGTGTTAATGATTCGTATACATTGTTTACGCGTTTTTTCTGTATGTTTAGCATACGAAGTTTCATGGTCTGATATAACTAACGGTTCAAAAACCTGGTCGTTAGTGCCTAGGCCGCTAGTTGGAGGACATCGTCACGCACAGACATGTTGACGTTGTTAAAGGGCATTCAGATGAAGATGCGACAAGTTTGTAGTCATTGTAAATGAACACCTAATTTTGGATCAAAAATTGGCCTGGCCATGTGGGTCAGAGTTGTTTTAAACATTGCCCTGGCCATGTGACCTTAGCGGTCAAATCTAGGGCTTTTATAGGACGATAAGGGGGTAAAAAATGAGGAAAATCCGCCTGGCCGTCCTCCCGGAACAAATTTCGATAGAAAGAGCTTAGCATTTAAAATATATAGAAGATAGATAGATTGTTACTCCCCCCCCCCCTTGAATATGTTTTTGCTAAAGATATAAAGCTTTAAAATCATTTTCCTGCCTCGAGTTAAAGACATTAAATCAAGGAGTTACCTACATAAAGTTGTCATTCGTTTTTTCTTAACAAGAATTTTTAATTAACAATTCACTTTGTCAAGTAAGAAATTAAATAATTTACTAGGGACATTTTTTAACAGTTTTTTTTTTAATTACCAAATTTAATTAAAACATTTTTTCTTAATTTAAAATTCACTTAGATTGTAGTTCCAGCAATTACATCACAGTAATTATGGTAATTATTTATCGTTATATATTGTTCCTTAGTTAATTTAATAATAAAAGTTATGTAAAACATTTAATTATAAAAGAAAAACATTAAGGGTGATTAAATAAATCAAAGTTTGAAATTATTTGAAGAAGTGTAGTTGTAGAGGTTAAGGATACTCATTATATACTTGTTTATTTGTGTTGTTTTAAGCTAGATTAGTGGTTTTTACTTGGCTAGTAATTATATTTGTAGTGTCGGGGGCTATAAAGAAGAATTTGGTGGGAATCCTCCGGCTACCGGCCTCTGGTAGCGAAGAAGCGACAAAGGTCGGCAAGTTTCTGGATCTAATTAAAACTTTGGCTGCAGAGGCAACTGGATGCACTCCCCCCGGGGCACTGCTATCACCAGGCTTAAAACAATACCGGAAATTCCCACAACTCCGGTCCACTTTTCCCACTTAGCATTGCTCTACCAATTATTTAATCTTTACATTGGTCGTGTACAAAGCATGTCGAGCGTTCTAGCCACAACTTTAGCACCGGCCCTAGGTACCGCTATAAAGTTAAGTTATCCTTGCTAAGTGCTTCGCTCAGTCCGGGCTCGAGTTGTATATCCACCGACCCATTTTAGTGTTTGAAGCCTGAAATCAGGTTGGTTAGTGGCTGCCAGAAAGGGCTGGAAAAGGTAGGCTGTTCTGAACAGAGCCTATATAAACCTTGAACTTCGTCCTGACTTTACTTATGCCTTTCATGAGAAATCCTGACCGAACCCTCATCAAACTGGAATTAATTGGAGCCGAGTGATTGGCTCGTGACATGCAACTAGACTCACACCGAATGGCACTGTTTAGTTCTAGCGTTCCTCTCATAAGAAGCAATCACAATATTCACGATCTGTTGAATTCTTCTTGTTTATAAAGTTAAGCTCTTATAGTATTACGTCACCGGTAAACTACTGGAATTTGATTGTGAGTGTGATTAAATTCTCTTAGCTGTTTAACGAAGTTTACTAGTGACCACGTCCACTGTTAGTATTACCCAAGTGAGATCATGTCTTCAAGTCAAACCTTTTACTTCCACAATTAAAATAATTTCCAACAATTCAACTACCAGCAGTTAACGTAGAGAAATTTTAATACTCAAAATAGTTTCAGTTAGTATTTACCATCATGGGAAAAGTATATATCAACGATAAAAACAACGTTTTTTAGATTTCAATTAGGTCAGCACATATGTAAGTGAAACTTTTTTCCCCAGAGCACATTTTCGTCTACTTTATATTTGTAAAAATCTACATTAGATTATATCTCGTGACCGTGGTACCAAGTTTCTACTCATGATTGGAAAAACATTCCTTACAATATAAAAAGTTAAACTTAATATACTTTTCAATATAAATAAAGTTCAAATATATAATATATGTATTTACAAATTAAATTTAAGGGCTACGCTACATGCTACATGTTGGATGTAACATAATGTATATTTACGAGTTACAAATTGCAAAACGAGACTGTTTGTCAGATTACAAAAGTTAGTTTACTTTGAGGCCGAGTTTTATTTACCATGTTAAGTAGGATCGAAGGTTGTGTTCAACTAGCTGCTTGCCTCATGCAACGTGGCAGTAGTCATTCGTCGTGCCATCTTGTCAAATATCTCACCTGTTTTACCACCGATATTGAAATATTTAACATTCATTTACATATTTTCATTTGAAAATAAATTAACTATTTATTTTTGAAAAATGAAGCTTATAAAAAACAGAGGAAAATATAAACACGTCTGGAATTCGTTTACTGAAGTCGGATGATGTGACGTCGTCGAAGGTAACAGACGGTTTTTTCAGACCTATTTGAAACCTGGATTCGGAAAAAGTCAGAATTGATTAGAGAGATAAACTAAACTTTATTTTCAAAGCAGAAACAAGAACCAACAAGTCGAGAGAGTTTAGTTTCCTCTCGCTTCACCTTACTCCGTCTCGTCCCACCTTCTCTGAACCTCGTCCCACAATCCCGTCTTCTTGCTTTGTATATATTCACTCAAACTTTTTTCAATAAAAATAATATTTTTTTTTTTTACTGTTCTTACTTTGCCCGTCTGAATAATCTATACTTAGCTAAGATTAAAACAATTAAAGAGGTGGATCTGGAGCAACTTTCAGTACATTATAAAAATTTACGATTTTCTCAATTAAATGGGTGAATCACCTTAAATTTATGGTTTTCTGTTTCTGGGTGGCACAGCTTATTGTAAGGACTGGTTTTCTTTACTCAGACAGACTGACAGGCACACAGAAAAACATCAAGCTAAAAACCTTTGTCCGCACCTCGCTCACTGGTGTCTTTTCTATCCGTGAAGCAAGAAATCTGTGAGAGAGCGATGATTCAGTCACCGGCTATAGACTCAGTGGAAGACTCCCGTCTGTATTTTGACAAACCGTGATTGCCTGTTTTTAGCTTGAACTTTTTTGATTTCTCTCTATTACCTATTTACCTATTCTTTTTCAAGATTAAATACAGTCTTCATCTGTGAAGTTTAATTTAAAGTTCTTTTATCGAATAAAAAAATAATGCATTTTTAAATAGGTCGAGTATTGTGGTGCAAACCGTTTTCATAATAGAAAATATAAACTGATATCATCGTAATCATTCAGACCAACAGATACTTTTACTCTCACTAATTGTTTGTATATTTTATTTTGAATGTAATTGTTTTATTAGTTTTTTATTTATCAGCTTGAGGACGTGAGGAGGGGCGGAGAGAGTCATGTTGTTTTCAATATTGGGTCAGTGTCGGTGAGTAATGGGACGAATCATTATACCGAGTGTGGGGGTGGCTGGGTGCGAGCCAAGTCGACCTGTATATTTTATTCAAAGCCTACTTAGAATAAAATTAATCTGGAAAAAAATAGAAGTTAAAATGTTAAAACCGAATAGATTGCCACGTCGACACCGAGAGATCCGTCTTCCAGAGAAAATTGATCCGTGAGAGTTTAGAGAAATGAATATTTGATGTTACTAAAGCACAAACCGGCTGCTTCTCGATAAATTCCTTTCCTCGTGGAAAACTTCATTACCTCTCACATAAATTAACCGGCCCGGTCCGGCCGGGAAACCCGGCAAGGAGAAAAACCTCGTACTAATGAGTTTTTTCACGAGGGAAAAGCCCCTCCGAGTAAATTCGGGCAAAGAAGAGGGGCGTAGCTATAAGTTAATTTTGCCGAAAAAAGTGGCTTTAGGAGCGGCGGGCGTGGGCCTTTTCACCGGGTCTCGGAGATCGGACCAAATTAAAGAGAGAGCCGCCCTCGAGGGAGGTGAAATTGAAGCGGAGGGTATTTACATAGAGCCTGGCTCAGGTTAATCACTCCGTGGGAACGTTCGCCCCAGGCATATCATAATAATAAAAGGACTGACACCACCTGTTGGCATTACCAAGTGCTGTGACACCGCTGCAAACGTAATCACGACTCGAGACACAGCCCTCGTCTCTTTAATCCCTCCTCAAATCATTTGTTAATGACTTGTATTCTTAACTTTAATCTCTTCACTCTTTACCTGGTAATGTCTTGCAGCCAATCCTACCAAGTACCACCTACATAATACTTTCACCGACTTGATCAATTCATTATAATAATAAAGAAAAACAACAAAATGTACAAATTTAAGCTATACTTAGTTATTTTCACTTCGAGCGAACCTAATAGAGCGAATCCTTTATTTACATAAATAACAGTGATGCTGCTCAAATTGAATGGGTTGCTAAACACACAGCGTACTGATCTATCGTTAGACATTACTTTAAATAATAAAAATAATATTGTATAAATTAATTAAATAACATGGTCCAAAACAATTTTAATTAATTAACAATTAACCATTTAACAAAGAAAGGGTCACACTGTTAAAACAAATTAATTTAAAATAAATTTGGAGTCAATCAAATGCTTAAGTTTGAAAACTCATACTCTGAAATAATCTTTTTTGTTAACGATACCTTGCTGTAGCCAAATGGAAATTAGTGTTAAAAAATGCTTCATTAGAAAAGAAGAAAATAAAACATTGGTTCAGTAATAGTTGACTTACTATAAATCTGACAAAAACCAAATTAATACAAGTGCTTCTCACTTGTCTCGCGGGTACAGCCTACAAATGGCTTAGAATTAAAAATACACTGCAATTGATGCTCAATATAATTATATTCTTACTAAAACTGTGAGAAAATATATTTAAGTAATCATTTAATTATATATTTTAAAAAAAATATTATAGATTGTAACTTAAAATCGAAGGACCATATAAGCTGGATGGTAAGAGAGTAAGAAAAACCATATATCATTTTATTGGAATTAGGAATGTTGCTAAAGATATTCATCCGTGTTACATATTTCGAATCTAATGTACTCTCAATTAAATCATTAAACAAAAAAATCTATACACCTTGTTGCATTTAATATTTTATCTACTTTCGTTATTAAAATCAAATAATGGAAGCTTAGTTAAACATATTTATAATATAACATTGCTTTGTAATAGAACAAGTATAAAACTAAATTAAATTAAGGAGTTTTTAAAATTAAAATAACTAAAAAACAGATGTTTTGACACGCATTGGTAAATGCTGTACTTTTCCTGCCTTGGTGGGTAAATATTTCCCTGACTGCTACAATTACTTTCCTGCCTGATTTTAATGACAAATCAGCAAAATAGTTCTTTCCGGCCTAAAAGCAGTTAAGGTAAAAAAGTAATTCTTAATTTTGCTACCACGAGTACATAAAATATATTCTTCCCTTAGAACGGCCTCCTTAATATTCCTCTTGAGAGGGCTAAAATAGCGTTGTTCATGTTCACACTACCCCGTGTTTGTTTTTTTATCATTTCACGTTTACTTTTCACTGCTGCTTTGGGGTATGTGCTTCTGATTTTCTTGACACATTATATGGTTTTGAATGCAGGAAGACTTGTCCTACCCTAATATTTGACTTTAAAATTTTACAATTTTTATTTTCCTTTAATTGTAAACAATTTTCAGCTGGTACAATTAGTTTTTTTGATATCTTTTTAAATAACTATCAAATCAAAGGCAAGTTGAATGGAAAAAATTGTATACTTATAGATGAATTACATTTATCCAATGTTTTTCTTTAAAATAACAATTACATATGATTCAATTGTGTCTCAATTTAATAATAACATCCCTAGCTCAGTGCTCGAGTGTTAGACTGCAGACATCAAAGTCTTAAGCTAGAATAAAAGTGACTAAATTCTACTTTTTATCCAAAGAAACCTTATAACTTTAACATTTTTATTCTGATTTAATTTTTTTTATTTATTTTGCCTTACGTAACTTAAATTGTTGTTATTTTAATAATTCTTTAATCTACGAAGTTGAAAATTACTAAGTAGATTTATCTTATTTTATAAAGGGGATGGAGAATGTGGCGGCGTTGTTATGTCGTTACAGAATATTATTTTTGAGAGTTACTTTTTTTTTTGTTCGTACTTTTTTTTATTATTAATTTAAATGGTAATAATTCATTCAATAATAAATAATTATTGCCTTTTATAACTAATGGCGTTTTTGGTTATTTGTAATGTATGAAGTGGAAAAGTTTATAATTCGATCAATGTAGAGACAAAGCATTAATTTATTGTATAAATAATAAATTAATTTTATATATATATATATATATATATATATATATATATATATATATATATATATATATATATATAAATAAAATAGAAAATGGAATTTAAAGTTCTTGTTAGGTTTAGAGATTCACTTAAATTTTTATTTTCTTTAAATTGTGGAATTTAATTTCTCTATTTCCTTTGATAATTTTTTTTTTCAATTTATAAAAGGAAATAATTTATTTGGCAACACTCGCAGACCGACATCGAAAAGAAAAAAATAGATATTATATTAACAAATATGGTCTGGAATTTTTTTTTATACATAAATACGTATAATTACACACACACACATCAAGCAAGCCGCCACTACTTGCGCAAAAAAGCCAAACTTCAAAGAGAAAAATATATTACCTTTTATAGAGATGTTTGAAAAACGATAATGCTAGAAACAGGTTCGGCTAAAATAATTTTAATAAGTCGGTTGCAGATACAAGTCTAAAAGAAATGTAGGTACTTAAAAAAAGAATATAACATAATATTACTCGAGAGTGGGTGCAGACATTCAACAAAATTCATAATATCTACCTCATTACTCTCTCCGCTTAGGCTCCTTGTTGCAAAAGGAATTACATCGTTGTTTTAATGGTTTCAGAATATAAGGTACCTGTCACAGTTTGACAGTAAGTTTAGAATTTTTAGGACGGTGTCAAAAAATGATTACAGGGGGAGGCCGAGGTGATAAACAAATCTGAAATAGCGGGAAGAGCAGGGCTTGGGGTATGTAGTTTTACACAGTACCCCCCCCCCCCTCTAACATATGGATAGAGCCAGTGTGGCCACCAGCCCGAATAGAATTCAACCTTTCCTCCAACAGATTGCCCCGAAGTAGATGTTTCTTCTAAAATGGAAATACAAGTTTTAATTCTAAGAAGTGTGGGTGTTACGTTCAGATATTATGAATGTAAAACTAATCCAGGTGATATTGGATAGTTGCTAAGTCACTTGACCAGAAATACATCGGTACTAATTAATTATTTAATTTATCGTGTTTAATGCACCAGTAAAACAGATATAAATTATCAGATTCCCATCCAAATGTCTTGCTATTACTATGTTCTACCACGGAGAAGAACATAATATATATGTTAAAAACATACATTTTTAAATTTACTAATTTATATATATATTAAAAAAAACGTGTTCTATAAGCTCTAGTAAATCTTATATGTATCGTTTAATTTTCAATCGACTCCGTGGAAAGTGATAATGTGCGAAGACAACTTAATTAAGTAATCACTCAGCAGACTTGATTATGTCCAGTCGAGTGGTTGGAGTCATCGGCTTTCCTATTAATATAATGAAACTACTGTCAATGATAAAATTTGTCGATAACCAATGGTCGTTGGTATCTGTGTTTACGATTCTAGTAAAGTTTATTAAGCTAGCTCTCTATATTGCTGCACTGATTTGAAAACTAAGTGTTATATTATCGTGTTATATCCAACACGATAATAGTGTAAAGGGCCTAGTGTGTAGGTGTTTAATAAAAGCCTGAACACAGTGCCTCTAAAGATTACCTCGTGATGAACTGATTTGACGTCGAATTATATGAAAGAGGAAGGTATATAATTAAAATATGTATTATATATGCAGAGCTCTCTACATTATTTTGTTTTTAGAAGCAATATGATTCTGTTAATGTACGACAAGAGTTTAGCAAGGTGCATTAGTAAAATTAGTCTTTACATATATTGCTATGATTATATTCTTACCCAACTCACTTTTATTTATACAGGGGGATTATAATTTTGCGAGCAAGTCAAGGGGAGTTTCTTCGGCTATAACTAAGAAAAAACCTCCTATCAACATGTGTGTCCGTTCAACAACGGTTGTTTGTTTTTATACAATTTTAATATTTCAAGCGACCTAGTGGGATAAATAAAGTTAAGCAGCTTGGAGCGTCTTCACCATTTGGATGGGCCGCTTCTCTGGGCTCAACTGAATGACCGAAGCGAAGCTAGAATCATGTTAGAGAAACCGGGCCCGAGATTCAGGTTAGAAAAAGGTGTGAAGCAGGGTGAACCCATGTCATCGGATCTATTTAATTTATAATGGCTAGTGAAAATGTGTTCAATAAAGTTGATTGGGAAAATATAGGAGGCATAAGAATAAATGGAAAACGACTAACAAACCTTAGGTTTGCCGACGACGTTGTTCTGTGTGCTACTACACCGCAAGGACTTAAACACATGATTGAACAGCTGAACAGTGCGGGGAGGAATGCAGGATTCAAAATCAATGCCAGTAAACCTAATGGTCAGTAACTAACCTAATGGCAAATAGGAAAACCGAAACAATTGAAATTGTTGCGAGGGAAAGAAGCTTGACTGGGTAGAGCAGGTTGTGTATCTCGGACAGATAGTATCTAGTGGGTAGTATATGGGATGTGCGCCACCGAGTTAGTTTGTTAATTAGTATATATTTCAAAGGTCCTTCATCTGATTTAATAGAAAATTGGAGAGTTGATTTCTAGAAGCAATTTTTTTGCAGCATTAAATTTTGCCAATTTATTCCAGGGGCATCTCAGCAGGTATTTAATTCAATATTAATGAGGAAAAAGCAGTGTAGTACTTCTGTTTTAAGTTTGATTTTATTTTCCCATAGAATAATTAAAAATAAAACTTGTTTATCCATGGATTTTCGTCTCGCTTCGTTTTCGAGAAAAAGAAAAATAATAATCTCTATTCTGCACTAATCTATTCGAGGTATTAATACAGTAAGCAAATAAAATAATTATGAAATTGGTGGATAAATGAAAATCACCGAATATATTAAGCTGACTCCCCTGGAATTAACTGGCAAAATTTTATGGCACAAGAAATGGCTCTTATTACTAAAAATAACCTTCTAATTTCCTATCCAGCTGCATAAAGGGTCATTCAAAATTCAAATATTAGCTATTATGAGTAAATAATAAATAATAACAAAAGAAATTACGACCTGTCGTACTGAATCTCAGAAACAAAGCGTTTCTGGAGACAATGTTTATAGGAGATTATTTTTTTTATATTTATCTAAAGAATCTCTCCTGAAATTTATATCAAATTAAAGATTTTTCTGTACATAAATTGCAATATTTATAGGTACTTTTTCATTTTATACATTAAGAAAACTAAAACCGGTCTTGATTGTGTTACCAGCCTATCCATTAGGCCTCTACGCCCTACATATGTCTAACTTGATGGTAATTAAAACATTTCTACAACGAATTCTTTGATTATGAATACACATTTCTTTATAAAATATAAAGTAATTTAATTGCATTCTATTTATAGAGTTTAATAGAATCCAATTATTTGGTTATTTAAAAATGCCTTTGGGGGGATTTAATTTCTTTATGAGAGTTTATTCCGACTATAAGACTTTTAAACTTAAATATATACTTAGAATAATGTACATGTACGTATAAATACAGTTTACTGTATTAATTGAAATTTTGAAGTATTCATAATGAAGGTAATCAGGCAACGGTAGTAATTAACAAACACTATTACTAGTTCAAATAATCAGTGTATTGTTATAAACCAGACTTTATCTTCTCATTGTCAGTCAACTTCAGTATGCTGTCGATGACTGCCGAAACTAGAATGTATTTTGTGTATTTTATTCATGGTTTATGGCAATAAACAGATTAATTGAACTAGTAATAGCGTTTGTCATTTACTACCTTTACTTGTTTGACTGTATTATTATAATATTCACCGTTCTATAGAAATATGAGAACAGAAAAACAGTAAAACAAACTACAGTTTCTTCAATTTGTAATAAATAGAAGAATATTTGTTTAATCAATATTAAAACCAGGCAATATATAGTATACCCAAGGCACTTTTAAGCAGTAATATTTATAAAAATAATGTGCCCCAATTTACCCCCAAATTTTGTTGAGACTTCATTCTTGCGTTGAAGCCCTAAGAGAGTAAACAACACTTTGATCATATATTGAGGGTATTAATTAGGTATTGCAAGAGAAAATAATAAGTAAATAGACTGCCAATTAGTGTGGCACATAGCTTCCTCGCATCCTATTCACGTACTTTATTGATTTTATGCTGTTACAAACCATTATTGTCTAAAAAAAATTTTAAAAATTGATAAATTGTTTTTAAGTTTACCCCCTCAAAACTATAAATAACACAAAATAGAACGTAACAAAATTTAATGTACTATTCAAGAGCTTTTTAACGATATACATCATATTATAAAAGATTAACTTTGACATTTGTACCCCTGTACTTTGAGGTACCAAAATTATATTTTTAAAAAACAAACAATACAAAAGGGCATTCATTTAACTCATTTAAGATATGTTGGTTCGCAAAAATTGAGCGACAGAACGACCGACAGACAGACACGGAACCAAAATTGTTCCCTGGTGTGTGAAACGGATTTCTTTCTTAGAATTTTTGAAATCGGAGACCTAAATATTTTTCGTTCTTCAGAACGATCACACTGCTTCCGTTACCTTCGGTAAGCTCGGAAGCAAAATTTTTATGTATAATGATATATAATGTTCTCGATGATAATGCTATTACCTTCTTGCCAGTGCAACTAATGCGGTATCTTGAAGTGGTTTTTTTTTTTTTTTTTTTTTTTTTTTTTTTTTTTTTTTAAAAAGCATTACATAATTATGTACCTTCAAGTTATATTTATTGTTATCTTATATTTTTATGGTCTTAATGATCATTACTATTGCGGAAAAAAAAAATTAATAGAAGAATTATACTATCGCATTGACTAGTATCAGTTTATTTAAGTACTTTATTATCTTAATTATACAATCTATCTTATTTTTAATTGATTATAAATTTTGCAAGTTGAATTAATTAATTTCTAATTTGTATCTTTCATTTGCTAACATCATAATTACTTTGTTTTATTCTTTATAGTTTAAGTATAAATTTAATATTTAATCAACTTAAAGCAGTTAAGATAGTTTCTGAGACAATATTAACATTGTACGAATATTTTTTTAATTCTACAATGACAAAAGTATTTTAAGCCAATTTTAAATAGGATTCTGTTAGTTATCTTGAATAATAAAATCGAATATTGAGTAAACTTTAATGCTACATTGGCGTAACTGAATTTAATGTCGATTCTTACTCGTTATTATCTCGTAGTCACATAGCACAAAACAAAAAACTCCTTATCAAAGTCAACAATTACTTAAAGTACAATTGCGTCTCTAATAATTGAAGAATTATTGAGTTAAAAATTACTTAAAGTAATATTACACCGTTGTAATTAAATGAGAAAAAGCCAAGCACGTGGCGTAAAGTACAAATGCGTCACTTTTGTAATAAAATGGGTATTACATTATTTCAAAGGAAATACGAAACTGGAACATGCGACGTTGTTATCTCCAAAAAAATAAAATAATAACCTGGCAGGTCCACGACTTTTCAGCTCTCTGTTGGTTAAAAGTAGAAATTTCAAAACGAACGTTGTAGCATTCATTGGATAGAACGCACTTTTTATATCTACCCACATGTCTAACTCAAATTTACAAAAATTTGCACTTACGTTGGTGTTTCTCTACTACAGCGATATATAACAAACAACAAATGTATGTACTATCAGATATGGAATAAGAAACTTGAACTCACTCATTGTATAAATAGTAATCAAAGTAACGATGACATTGTCAGAACAAATAGACATCACACTAGCAACTGCCAGGCGCAAGCATGCTCAACGTCCACAATCAATTTTTCCTACCGCTATGCAGCCTTCTACTGTCTCACCAAAATCGTCTCATTCCCCTTTCATTTCCTATTCCTATGACCCTTCAGGATTCCGCCTGGTTTTGGCAATGTCTGTTTCGTTTCAAGTTCGGTTTAACTCGGCCACTATCGACAAACGAAAACTAAAGTGATAGAAACTGGTCTGGACTAAAACATAAATATATAGCTTGTGCAGTTTTTGGTCTGGACTAAAACATAAATATATAGCTTGTGCAGTTTTTGGTCTGGACTAAAACATAAATATATAGCTTGTGCAGTTTTTGACAGTAAACCGATTAATTTTTCTGTTTGAGTTTTATTGTCCGTATTTATATAACTAATATACATTTATTTATTAATCCTCTGCTCCATAATTTGAAACAATAAAAAACTTCGGTGACATCGATTTGTAATTTAAAATATATTGTTTTTTTTTTAAATGTAATAATTGATAGCGATAAATCAAGTGTTTATTATTAATAGTAGAGAGGGTGTGATTTATCAAGGGAGCCGAAGCTGTAGTGGAAGCGAGGTGCAGAGAGGCTGTAGTTGGACGGACACACCTGTTACACTCTGATTTATTAAGATACATGGCTCTCTCCTTAACTTGACTTGAACTATTGTTCTTTCTAACATCCTTCAATATTACCTCGTATTGTTGTTAACTTACCCTTACAATTATTAGAGATAATCCTACCATTCATACACTGTTCTTTCCTCGACGGTTCCACAACAACGCTATGTGCAAATAACTTTTATCTTCAATGTAAACTTTACTTTGTGTCCTCAATTCTAGATTCATCTGTTTCGATTAAATCATAATTTATTTAAGGTTTTGGGTTTAAACTAGTTTCAACAGTTGGTAACCCTAATGAACAACTTTTATTATGTAGTGAGCATTTCAGAAATGATTATTGCTACTAATTTATAACTCTAACTTGTTAAAATCCAATAAGGAATCATTTTAAAAGAGAAGAACACATAGAGAGATAGATCGAGAAAATTGTTAATTTGGAGCATTCTATTTTTAGGCGGATGGAATTTCCTAGCAAGTTTAGTCGAAGAATTAAAGTACGTAAGTAAAGAAGCCATTGCTTGGTTTCTAGGTAGTACTATGATATGTTTGCAGTATATTTATGAATCCTAAACTCAAATGGAAAAAATATGTTCATGTTAGCATAGAAAGAGATTTATTCCCTTTATTATCTTCTATCTTTTTCTTCTTCAGTATTACTAAATAAGAGCAAAACTTTCTATAATTGGGAAAAGTTTAAGTTAAACTGAGTCAAAGTTCAACTTGATGTATATTTGAATGTAATACCGTATCACCAACAATCAAAACTTTTCCCTCTTATTCCATGACACTGCGAAAAACCACTCTTTGTTTTGTTCCCAAACCTCGTGCAGTCTTTTAACTATTTACACACATTTCAGAAAATTCTTGCAAACTCACATGGTTTCCCTTTCGTTTAATTAGCTGATTCCAAATTCTATCCTACTGCCTTCCAAATCCTTTGTCACGTTTCTCTTATTTTCTGACGTGTGGATAAATCCACCGACGGACCTTCCTATTAAATAAATTTCAACGCCAGCGAAATCCTCTAGTCCGATTTAGATCCCAAGATTAACCCTTAACTGCCCGAATTATTTTTTGGGGGAATTGTTTGGTTTTTTTTCTGGGGATTATGTCTGTTAAGAGGTCCCTAAATATTGAAAAAAATTCCTTACCCCAAATTTGGGTTGTTGCCATATGGCAACGCTAGGACATTAGCCTTACAGTTTTTTTTCTCAGTAAATGTTTTAATAATTTCTTTTACAAAATGTATGTAAAATACATTTTAGGTTAAGAAAGCGCAAATAATACTAATAAAATACTAAATTTATTTAAAAGAACGAAAAAGTAAATTTAATTTTTTTTTTTCATTATTATTTGTATTATGTATCATGTTGTTTATCTGTAAAATTATGTAATAATTTCTTTATTTTTTGGTGCATGTGTTTTTGTTATTACCTTTAAAAATATATATGTATTATTCAATTGTAATAAAAAAATATAGATATTATTATATACATATTATTTTTAAAAGAATAGCCCAATACTATTTGTTACTAATTATATTTATGCAACAAAAATAATTAGAAGATTTAGAGACTAATTGAGAAATATTTAGAACATAATCAATAAAAAATGAACATTAGGCAAAAAAACATCAAAACTTTGTATATAAATATGACTGAATAAAATTACAACGTAGAAAAAAAACTGTAAGGCTAATGTCCTAGCGTTGCCATATGGCAACTTTCAAATTGGCGCTCAATTTAGGGCAGAAAAATTAAATTTTGTGAAACTGAAATAATTTTATATTTTTAATCATTCTTCATTCTAATAGTTTCATTACCAATAATAAAATTATTTAATTAATTAATTAATTAAAAAAATTAAAATTCTTTCCGTGTCACAAATTTGGAGTAACCCATTTTTTAAACCTGTCTTGTCGCATACGTGTTGCACCAAACAAATAAATCTAATGATTAAAAATCAATTTAGTCCTTCTTTTGACATAATATTAACATTTAAAAAGTTTAATATTAACTTGGACCTTTCTAGACAATAATAAAGGGAGGGAGTTTTGCTGTTGCCATATGGCAACGCTAGGTTATTAAGGGTTAATATGATTATCTGCTGAAACTTTGAGCTCACCTAGTGTCTCTACTAAACCTAACCTTTATCTTATCATCAGGTCGGTATTGTTACATCCCATCTGGTACATCTTGGACGTAGTGTTTCCAGACCAACGATCAACCATCTTACATTCTACCTATTAATCTAGTCGATTCAATCGAAATGTTCTGCAACTTTCTTCAAAATATAAGTTTTCGGTACTGAATAATATCAACACTTTACATCGGTAAAACATTTACTTGAAATTTCGATTGTAATGAAAAAGTTAAACACATTAAGAAATTATTGATTGCGGTCACTTTTATTTAAACAGGGCCGTTATCTATCCACTCAAACCTGTCTACGTTACAAAACATTTAGCTACTATTGCCCTTTGGCAAGAGACTAATCATTTTTACCCTTTGAGTTCGCCTTGATTTCTGTAAATGATTTTGATAGTTCTATTAGTTGAAGTACCGGACGTAGCATCGTTAAATACATAATAAACAGGTCAAGTGTGTGCTAGTCAGCACACAGCGAGGGTCCGTAGGCCACACTGTATTCTTTAAGTAATACCTATTGATGGTAGTTTTTAAAATGCTAAAAAGCTTACTTTGAACTATCCGATGGGTCCTGTTATTCTCAAAACACATAATCAAACTTTTTTTAAAGTATTGCTTGCCACTGAACCGGACTATAAACATATAAATATGTTCATCCAAAAGAGCATAATTATAAATAAAACGTATTTTGTCAATAAAAACCAAAACAATTTTTTTTTCGAAATTTCCAAAAAGTGGTATCTTTACTTTTGGTCGAAGAATGTTCAGGAATTTTTTGCACTTTACATAAGTGAGATAGAGGGGGTGGGCACTTTTTACACCCACTTAAAACTTGCCTACGCTCGCCCTATCAAAGTTATAACCAAAGAATTATATATTTTTGTAATCAGCTCGACGTACCCTTTCCTATTATACCCCTCACGGTGTCGAAAAAAAAAAAAAAAAAATGTATCCTTAAGTTTTATTACCCTAATTTTTTTGAAAAATATTTTTTTTAAGTCGCTAAATTTTTAAAATATGTGGGCAGGTACAAGACACCTACTTGTCGATACAGTCTCTCGCCTTATATTTTCTTCTTCAACATAATTTTCCTTTACATGAATCTTCTTTTTTTTTAAAAAAAAAAAATAACACTTTTTACCAATATAATACTTCGGTTTTTTCGCCTGTCTTTTAACATGAGGGAGAAAAAAAACAAAGATTATTTTAATTGAATGTGGTGAACAGCTTGAAAACAAAACAAGAAGAAATATTTTGTCGGGAATATTTCCATGAGAGATAAAGGTATCTGTTTTGCGCAGTCGGGAGGTTTGGTTTGCAGAGGTAGTTTGGTGGGAGGCGACAAAAGAAGAACTGGGTAAACAAAGCAAGATGTCGAGTAAATTAGGTGAAGACGGAGTAAAAAGCTCGATGCGAACACGTTCACCTGTGAATCTTATTTAACTCAGTCTCGGTTCTGGAACACGGAGCTGCTCGATGCTTGTAATCACACCGGCTTCAAATCACACTTCACTCCGCCTTCCTAATATCTTCTGACAGCTTCAGACTTGTTATTTCTTTCCTGCTAAGGTCTTGGTCTGTAGTGAGCTCTCCACTCCGAGCCCTTCTCGAAGTAATACTAACCTCTTTTCTGTAACTTCTCGCACCCCTCGTTAGCAGTCCCACCGTACTTCCATATCTGAAGTACACTTAACTCCCTCCCATCTCCCTTTCTGTTCTTTACTCCTTCCTTTAGTTGCGTAGGTGCATTCGATATTCTCCCCTAGTTATGTTTTCCTCTTCGACGTCCATCGAAGGTCCTTCACCACCCACCAGCCACTACGTTGAGGGAACTCATACCCATTAGAGAGTGTAGGTAGCAATATACCAATCAGCACTGTTTTACCTTATATAAAATAAATAAATATATAATGTGTTTGTACTCTATTTTTTGTCGTAAAAAAAAAATTAGTAACTATTAAAATTATCATAAATATTATGGCAGCTCAAAAATTGGTAATGCTCAATATTTATATTATATATTATATAATATAAAATGTTTTTAAGGGTTTTAGATCCGAAAAACTCCTTAACTCTACAAAACTGTAAACAAGCTTTCTTAGTTTAGTTGTTGCCATTAATAGTAAGATAAGAAAATATAGAAGCAGATGAAAGTAAAGAGGATAGAAAGTTGATGGTTGTTAATAAGATGATATGGACGGAGAAGTGTGATGACTTGCTGGGGCAGTTGAGTTAGTTGGCACCTCTTATTACTTAGCACTTAGTACAAAGCATTCTTCGTTTCTTCTCATCTTACCTTTGTTGTAGTTAAAATTAATTCTAATAAGTAATTGGGTTCTAAGAGCAAAAATCTTATCGACTTTTTCTACTTCCAAACTTTATGTTTTATCTTAAACATTCCCTTCTTTTCTTTGTACCTCTTTATTTATTTTTCCATTTTTAAAAAAAAAAAATCATTCTGATTCTTTTCTAAACGAAATTAAAAACATAATATATATCAAAAGTACGAATATATATGTATATATAAATATATAAATATATATATATATATATATATATATATATATATATATATATATATATATATATATATATATATATATATAAATGTAAAATAGAACTTTTTGAGCGTTTATTTCATCTTATTGTTGTGTTCAATTTAAATTATTTCATGAAATCAACATGTTCAGTTTTCTTCTAGAATTATTAAACAAGAACTTTATTTACATAATTGCCTTGTCGTTTCTATTCTTCCTTTGAGCTCCGATAACTCTGATGAGATTTCTAACTGAGAAGAACTGAACTCTCTAGATATTATAAGAAACATGCTTGGACTAAAGCGCTACAGAGAAATGAAACTTAATGTTATATATATATATATATATATATATATATATATATATATATATATATATATATATATATTATATTATATATATGCATTGTTGTTGATACAATTTTATTCTGGTGACAACATGATATTGTTTATGTTCTGGCAGGTATAATGTTTACTGAGCCTAGGTTCGACTGTGGTAGAACTGACAACGTTTACTAGTAAACGGCCTGATCATGAACTGAATCAGTTTACGAACAGTCTTTGTGCATCAGTGTCAAGTTGTGATAAGACACGGCCCTCTCCGTGTGTGGAGTTAACTAGAGGTAAAAGTAAAGTGATTAATTGCTGAGGTGGTACCCCCCCCCCCCCCCCCTCCAGCTAAAACAATTAATCTTTTAATCCTAAACAATTAAAGTTCTTAACTAACTAAAGTGAATGAATTTTAACTATCCTAGTATTTTTTAAGCTGAATGCAAATACAAATATTTTATATTTAAATTAGAAAAGAAGAATTTACATTTAAATTAAAGGATTTCCTACCCAAGGTGAATATCTCCTGTTTAAATTATGCAAGAATTTAATTCTTTTTAAAACTGCGGACTCGAGCCATATCGAGGAGAGCACGTCGTCCTCCGGCCCCCCGTATAGTGTATAGCCGCTTTAATCCCAGTCCCCTTTATCGTCATGAAATCGCCGTATTGTAGTCATCGTTCTGTGGTTTTATCGTCTGCTAAAAATTAATAAAATAACAATGAAGGTTTTCCTGAAAAGCTAAGTGCCTTCGAGGATGCCAACTCTGTGCTCCCATTACTAATGATACGTTAAGAAACAAAAATCGCCAAGTTGAAATCAAGGCACAACGTAGACTAAACAATAAAACTGTTAAACCCCTTCCCTCCAGTCAACATATAAGTGCCTTAAGCGAAACCTTAATCCCTTAATTCCTTGTGTAATAAACAAGTTAAGCAATTTTAGATACCACTTCTATCACAAGAAAATAATTACAGGAAAACGTAGGATAGGTAAAAACGAAGTGGAGTCAAAAATACTATTCCGTTAACAGGTCTATAATTAAGCTCAAATACGATCTTGTCGTCTTTCTATATTGTGTGCCACTTCTGTTTTCTCCTCCAAACATAAGGTGTAATATGGTAGATTTTTTTTTACAGGAAAATATCGCTTAGTCAGACTTAGAGTGACATCTAGTGGCGCTGTTCCAGTACTAGGTCATCCCTTTTCATGCACCTTACGGCATCTAGCGCTTCCGCGCTGTACTAGTAAAGTCTGGGAGTGTCACTTGTCTTTAACTTTACGCTTGGGCCCTTTTAATTTGATTTAATTCACTTAGAACTTTTCGTTAACAGTAGAGTAGGGTTGGGACATCGATGTCGATGTATCGAAAACATCGATGTATCGGACTTTAAAAAATCGATGTTTAACATCGATGTTGATCTTTCGATGTATCGGTCAACATCGATGTTTTCCTGAAACATCGAAAAGACCGATGTTATCGATGGATTGCTGCCTAAAAAATGGACGACAACGAAAATCGGGGACGAAAAGGAGAGATTTTTTGAAAGTGGTGACCTTTTTTTTTTTTTTTTTTTGCTCTTCAGCTTGGAGGACCGATGTCGATGTATCGAAAACATCGATGTTTTCTTTCGATGTTTTGGTTAACATCGATGTTTGTTCTTTCGATGTCGATGTATCGAAAACATCGATGTTTGCCTATCGATGTCCCAACCCTACAGTAGAGTAGTTATATTACTATTACTCCCAGAAATTATCCTTCGCCTTCCCTAAATTAGTGAGACTCGTTCTGTATCTTTTTGTTGTTCTTTTGTTATAACTTTTCTTTGAGTTATCGGCAACCCTGTTGGGGGAAAGGTTGTTTGTTTTTATAGTTCGCAAGTGAACCAGGCCGCCAGGCCGTTACCATGGTAACAGGTTCTTTTCGGCTATTTTTCCCTTTAATTTTCTCAGGATTTCATAGGACCGAATGACTGGTTTCGACGATTTTTATTTTAAAAAAAATCTAAAATTCAGTCCATTTAAATGCGAATCTAACGATATAAACCGTTTTTCCGGGAAAAATCTACTTCCTGAGAAAATAGCTTAAAACGGCGGAGAGAGCCCGGGTTCGATTCCACACCCAGAAGTTATTTTTATGGAATGTTCAATAATAATTAAATGTACAAACGAAAACTAATAAATGGAAAACACTGGGCTACGTAATCATAATTCGTATATGAGATAGTTTGTCTGAGTGTTCTCGGAATATAAAATTAATTGTAGTTGCTTTATATTTTTCCTTAATAACTGTCTTTAAACATACGATAGATAACACTTTTCTTGCAGTAACAAAACGAGTTCTTTTGCAGTAACGAAATAACGGGTTGTTGACGATATGGCGAAACCCAATATTTTCATCGTAATATATTTCTTCTGTAATTCTAGTGATTTAGTAATAACGATTTATCACTAGAATCGTTATCCATGGTACAATTGTGATGTCCCTTCTTAAAAAAAAACTACCGATTTCGATCACTTTTGAATAAGTAACCGGTTAGTCTATGCGAAATCACAAACCAGTTCCGCTTCTTTTAAGTAGCTCTGTGTTCGTAGAGGGGTTGAGAGTGGAGTGGAGAGGCTAGATTTGATATTTTGTCCACACTGCAGATTGAATTCAACAACATCAAATCCCAACGATGAAACTAGCCTCATCTGATAAAGGAGAAGATAAATTACTGTGCCGAATGAACTTTGACTTAATTCGAAAACCTTCGGCTCCCTGATATATCAATTTACACGGCTTTTGGTTATCGTGGAAAGCTCTGTCAATAAACACTTGCCTCAAGTATCTACATCAGCAGCCGTGTGTCCTCTACCTTTCAAATTACCATCCTTTAGTGCAGATTTGGGTTTACAAATGCGTAGGGGTTTTCCCCTACGCTTTTTACAACAGTTTAAAGAGTTCAGTTTGTAAACTCTTTGAATGTGTTGTATTTATACTTCTCCTTTCTTGGCACAATCAGAAACTTTGGCTTACTTTAAAACTACTTATTTACACTTATACTATAAACACGTACTATCAAATTAGAACTTCATTATATTGTTACCCCATATGTTGCTTTAGAATATAAATAATTATTAAGACAAAGGGAAAGGGATGTTTAGTCCAATGTACTTTGGGATAAAGGAATATCACAGTTCTATTTTATAAGGGGAGTTACTGTCTAAAGAAGAACATTCCATGCACCTTCTTTAGATTGTTACTACCCTCTGTTTTTTTATAAGTGGAGTAACAATCTAAAGAAGTTTCATCAAATTTTCTATACCTATAATGATATTACATTAAACCGACTATTGTTCTAATATCCTAACAGCTAGTAATCAGTTTATTATAATATGTCATTGACGACCATAGCGTTGTTTGCTTACTTTTTATCCTGTTATTTTAATCATTATAATCAAATTACAGCTAGTAAATTTTATCCTGGGAACCCAGGACCAGGAAGTAAAGCACAGGAAAAGTCTCTACATCAGGCTCATTCTTTAAATAAAAAATAAATTAACTTTAAAGATCGGACGCTTTGATAAATGAACTGGTCTCAGTTATCCTGTAAGCAGTAATGCTGTGGAAAATATAATGATAAATCTTTCCGTTCAAATATATATAAAAAAGAAGTCTTTGCTGGAACTGTATCCGGGGGAAAACTAAGGGAACGAGACGACGTGCTAGATCGTGGTGCCAAATTCGGTCTCCTTACAGCGGTGACCTCCAGCTGCCCTCGGTTGTATAAGCACCCGGGTCCCGGGTATAGCCGCTACAACGCTTCTAGTCAACATTCACATAGACTTGCCCAGAAACCATAACAATTAATTACCTTTTCCTAAATAAATTATTATTATTATTTTTTTTTTAATTGTTGAAGTTATTAACGTCGAAATCGAATAGAGAGAAAATGTTCAACAGAATATCAAATGATTATAAAAAAATATATCTTCTAAATAAATAATATAATATAATATATACTTGATAGAAGACTTATAGGTCTGTAATTATTTATTTGTAGGCTGTCCCCCTTTTTAAAAAACAAAATTAGTTTTGCAACAAGCCAGCTTGAAGGTACCGCTGCTTCTTCCAGATATTTATTGAATAATAGGTACAGATAATACACTACAATGTCCCCTCCATATTTTACCATTTCATTGGATATACCGTCTAATTTTTTAATAGCATCTTCAATTTCATTTTTCATTATGTAGCTTACTGAAGCTAGGACTTTGCCACTTTGCTCGGTTTTACATTGGTATATGTTTTCTTTTTTGGTATTGTCTGAACTACTTGTGGAATATAAATCTTCATAAAATGTCTGTACAACGTCAATAATATCTATTCTGTCTTGCTTTAAATTTCCTGACTTATCCTTTAGAGCTATGATTTGCATATTACCTAAATTTTTGGGATTTCCAATACTTTTTTTACGCTTGATCCTTGTTCCAAAGTCATCTTCAGTTATACTCGTTTAATAGCCTGAATTATTTCTTGTTGGATGAACATTCGCTGTAAAATATAACGCAAAAAAAAGATGTGTCGATCTTTCGTCTTCGAGCTATATAAGTAAAACATTTATTATTTCTTTATTAAGATAATCAAGTTGATATTAGGTAAAAAAGAGGATTATAATGTGGTGTGTTTTGTTTTGTTTTTCAGGAGGTATGTAAGCAAAGTTTGGGGCTTTGAGGTTTCATTTTCCCATGTTCCGTAAGTACAGTTCACAGTTTATGGTATGTTTAATGTTAACAAATAAAAATAAGAGGTTTCGGCATATTTTTCACCTTCTCTTGTTTCAATAAAACTTATACTAAACACAAAACCAAATAGAAATTACCTAACTTTAGTGTATTTAATGATAATTATTTTGTTGCGATCTCTGTCAATTCGTATTATACACATTTGTATAGAACTGTGTTTGTATGAAACCAAAGGGAATATGAATATTTGAGTGGAACATTTCCTTAATATAAAACCCTCATTTTCTTTCCTTTGTGCTAAGGTTAACAACAATTGTTAACTTTTTGTTAAGGAATGAGTTAAACTAATCAAGTTATAAATTAGTTATTTAAAGTGGTTGAATTCACTTATTAAACGTCAGGGAGTCAACTCTGTAACTTTAAAACCTTCTATTTCATATGATTTTATAAAATAAATGTTTTAATTTATTTAAACAACAAAATAAACCCCTTTATTAATTATAGTGTTAAATTAAAAAAAAAGGAATGATTTCATAAGAATTTATTTGACTTTATGATATTATCTCCTAAAAATTTACCATTTCGTAAAAAAATAAAAATGAGTCTGAAATTGTGTTTGAGACATTCGGAAATATATGAAAAACCGGTCTTCAAATGAGCTTAATTCGCGGCACAGACTGTAAAACTTGCCAAACTCCTCTTTTTACTTTCTCATATAAAGAGAAAGTATTGTGATGGCGCGAAAATTCGATTTTGAGATTTTGATGGATTTACACGTTTTGAGGTCCCCTGAGTCCAAAAAAGTGGTTTTTAAAAAATGTCTGTCTGTCGTCTGTCGTCTGTGCAGACGCCTGGAGCCTAAACTACTGGGCCGATTTGACGAAATTTGGCATACATGTTCAGAAAAATCATACCCCGCGGCGAAATCGAGAAATGAATTTTAGCTCTAAATTTAGGGGCGCTACCCCCCAAAAACTCTGAAAAACATGAAGTCCATTTGAATACGAATCCAACGATATAAGCCGTTTTCCCAGGAAAAATCTAGTTCCTGAGAAAATAGCTTAAAACGTGGACGGAGAGAGCCCGGGTTCGATTCCCCGCCCAGGAGAAGTTATTTTTATGATAAATGTTGATAAAATGTTCAATAATATTTAAATGTACAAACTAATAAATGGAAACACTGGGCTAAGTACCTAATTATAAACTCGTATATGAGAAAGTTTGTCTGAGCTGTCCCGGACCGATTTTTTCATTTTTGATACACCTATTCTCTTTGGTCTTGCATGTTTCAGACATCAAGAAACATTTTTGGTTCCGTGTCTGTCTGACGGTCTGCCAGTCCAACTGTGGCTCAATTTTTGCGAACCAACATATCTTAAAAACTACTCATCTGATTTTATTGAAATTTGGATGGCAGGTCATAATTTGCCCATTGTTAGTCCCATATAAGTTTCTACCTTCTGGGCCTGTTTGTTTCTCTTCCACATAAGCACAGACATACATTTATTTACACCTATATAGGATAATTAAAAGCACTTTTGTCGAAAGTTGCCCGTAGATGGCCCCAGATTAATTCATATACCATCTGCGTTCCTTAAAATTTCTAAATTGATACTTTAATTAATGTAAAAATCAAAACAATTTTGACAGTTTTAAAAAATGGGGATAACTTATATAAATTTGACAATAATAGTTTTTAATTATAAAAAAAATTCATTAAAGTATACAAAATAGAATGCGAGGAAGCTATAATGTACCACATAAATTGGCAGAGTATTAAAAAAATTATAGTTTTTATTTGTCAAAATGAAAAAATAGATTTTAAGGAATTCATTATATGTGGCTTGTGTTAGTAAAAAAAAATATTTCCCCCCTAATACCTTAATAAATTGGAAAAAGATTGGCTAGACAAATCGGAGTGATTTCATTGCGTTTAGAAAAGAGAAATGCATATAAAGGCTTTTGTTTCACGTTATTATAATAAACAGTTTAAAAGTTATAGGTGAAACAATGGTCGCCACTTTGATGCGGCAGGGCTGATATCATGCTAGTTAACGAACTCGTCCTATTTGTTACATTTCCTACGCAGCTCTTTGTGTCTGCTGAAACTTCGTACTTGGCTAATTTATTGATTTATTTATTTATTACTAATATAATAAGATACGTTATATAACATACACGCTATGTATTCTAAATTTTAAAGTGAAATTTGAAAAGAAAACTACTTGTAAATAGAGTTGAAAGCAGATTAGCTCTGTTATCGTTATCATTAACAACGAAATCTCTAATTACGTTCTTTGGTAATTAGCCACAAACTACGCTGGCATTACTTTACGAATTTACTATTGTTCGGGATTGGCGTCGGGTTTTAACAAAATAAAATCCGGTAACACCAAAACACCAAATATATCTATTTCTATATATAAAAATCGGTCCGAGACAACCCAGACAAACTTTCTCATATACGAGTTTATAATTACTTAGCCCAGTGTATCCATTTATTACCCGGGCTCTCTCCGTCCGCGTTTTAAGCTTTTTTCTCATGAACTAGATTTTTCCCGGGAAAACGGCTTATATCGTTGGATTCGTATTCAAATGGACTACATTTTAGAATTTTTTAATCAAAATCGTCGGAATCGTTTTCGAGAAATATTTTTTTTTCACGTTTTTTCAGAGTTTTTTTTTGGGGGGGGGGGGTAGAGGTGGTTAGAGGTGGTTAGAGGCCCAAATTTGGAGCTAAAATTCATTTCTCGATTTCGCCTCGGGGTATGATTTTTGTGAACATGTATGCCAAATTTTGTCAAAATCGGCTCAGTAGTTTAGGCTCCAGGCGTCTGCACAGACGACAGACAGACAGACATTTTTTAAAAACCACTTTTTTGGACTCAGGGGACCTCAAAACGTGTAAATCCATCAAAATCTCAAAATCGAATTTTCGCGCCATCACAATACTTTCTCTTTATATGAGAAAGTAAAAAACTAATAACTGAATGTCTCTACATTTATCCGATTGGGCTATTGTATTTTATTGATATCAGCTAAATTATCTTGTATTTCCGCTAAGTAAGTAGTTCTGACAACGAATTTAAGTTTAGAAAATTTTATGTATGTTTGTCTGTGCGTCTATCACGTCCAAACGGCCAAACCAGATTTTGAAGAACCGCACCAAAAGAGATTTTTGTGGTCTTGGGTACAATGTTAAGCTCAATTCTGCGGGTGATATAGGCTATAAATCGTTTTGGTAGCTTTATATGGGGCGGAGAACCCCACTTCTAAATAGATTTCAAAATTCCAAGTTCATTTTTTTTAAAAAAAATGTATTTTACCGAAATTGCTGAAGAAGCTACTGACAATATTTTATGTTTTGTGAAAATTTATGTAGGAATAACTGTTAAGAAATTAGTTTTTAATCGCTTTCAAAAAATATTAAGATTTATTTTTAGATATTAAGGCAATAGTTTATAAATCACGCCTTACTGTGCCTAAACCTTTACTAACTTAATCATGACCACTTCTTTAAAATGCTAAAATAAAATCTACGAGTGTATACGTACTATATTAATTTCTAGATTATTTTGACAACTGCCAATAGGAATTTTCTAAAAAATTATCCCTGGGTAACATAAGGACAGAGTACGAAAAGAAGGAGAATTGAGCCCAGACCGATCTTTTGGAACGAAGTTCCTTATGGCACGTTTTGGAGCCCGGGAGTGAATAAAAAAAAAAACGACTAAAATCACCGTCACAATATAACCGTCACAAAGTCACCGTCACAAAATCACCGTCACGAAATCTACCGATGACGATAACTTGAGTAAAAGATCACCGAGTTAGTTGAAATTTGGTACACATGTTCATTTTACCGATGCCCAGGCTGAGTTCGTTGGAAAACGTTACCCGCCCAAGCGTTCACGCGCAACGCTCGCGTAAACGTTAGCTTCAAAAAGACGGGAAAAAATGTTATTATGGATGCCTGTTACTGGACTAGTTTATTTTTGCTATATGTCAAAATATCACTTGGTTTTGTAAATATCGAAAATATAATCACGGTCTTGTTAAAAGTAAAATTGATCTGTGCAGACGCTTATTTCAATATATTAGGTTTATTATAATACTGCGTATTTAATCCAAGAAAAAATTCCACTGTATGAAGTGTATGAAGTGATAAAGATCGCTATATTTATTAAAGTGGACCCAAACGTTTAAAATAAGAAAACATTGATTTTACCGATATCTTCGGTTCTAACCTAAAACTTCTTACACATTGTCTAAAGTACAATTGAGAAAGGCATGTAAAATTTCAACCGGATACAAGCAGAAGCTTTAGAGTAGGGAAGAGATATATTTTATAATATTTTAAATTAATAGGCCGGGTAGGTAGAAAACAGTCCTATTTCAATCCAACATCCTTTAACAAACATACTCTTTAACTATAAACTCATCATGATCAACTTTTTTCTTACATTCAATATATATTTATAGTAAGACGCTTGCTCTGTAATGATACAAATAATGATTTTCTTTTAATTTTTACCTTAACTCTAGCTAGGTACAAACGTTCGTAACTTTTAATTTTGCCTCTTTTCTAACTCCGCCATGTATAACTAGTTAGCAACGTATACGTAGGTACTTAGCAGTGTGATTTTATACTTAATGAAAAATGTAAGGAACTTCGTTCCTACCGGGTGTCCCTCGACACCACACGTATTTTTTAACTTAGGCAGTCAATACTTGAGAAAGAGCTCTTATTTTGTAAGCACGTATATTAATAAAAGACAATTCCAATTTCAACTAAGGGGTGTGAAAATACATGGGGGAGGGGGGTTAGAAAATGTTTTTAAATTTAAACGTGCAGAGTGATTTGGGAAACATCATGTACTTGCACTGGATAAATTAGACCTAGTAGAACTTACTCGGGCAGTGGGAGACTTGGCTAAACCTATGATCTCACAACTTTTTACGCGAGACTTGGCTTATTTTAATGCAGTAGTGTTTTTGATGGTATTAGTTTGACCCACCATAACCAAAACCCACAGACTCACTGATCAAAATCATTGGGTACATTTAGACCACCTAGAGACTCGTGTTTTTTGTCGTTTGGTCAGAAATTGGCCCACAACGACTGGAAAAATCCGAAAAGTTAAAAAAAAGTTTACCTCCCTTAAAAAATTATAACAACTTAAAAGTTTTTTTAGGCTTATTGCGGCTAAACGGTAAGTCGTATCGAAAAGCAAATTGCATTAGCGGTAACTGATTTTAAAAGATCTACAACTTTGGTCTTATGTCATTTTGTCGTAACTCCATCGGTTCTACCTTAAATAGAGCTAAAAATGATATTTTTTTAAAAAAAATTTGACTGAGCTATTATGGTGTCCGCAATTTTTGACCGTTTTAATTTTGTGATTAGGGTGCATAAACCTCACACTAATGCTCTTTAAATCGATTATTTATTATTTTATTAATTTAAAACTAAAGTTATTAAATATTTACTGGTGCAACTGCCGATGCCGTATTGAAAAAAGAGACTGGTAATTAAATTAATGCACCATCATGGTTAATGATTGTTCAATGACTTCCCAGTCTAATTGGTTTTAACTACGTATATTTTCTTATTTGTCATACCTTTTTTTAGCATTGTTATTTATTACTATATTACTTAGTTTCTATTGGCTAACTTTTAAATATATATTATATAGACTCCAAACTACGATTTGGAGAGTAATATATTATTAGTAATAATGTATTGAATGATGTGTAATATAGTCCTGATTTTAACAAAACAAAACTAAACAAAACTGTTTAGGCATTTCATTAATTGGTAGGCCTACATGATAATAGGAAACATAGCCACTAATACCTAGCGTGAGACCCGCGGGGTGAAGGCTAGTATAGTATATAGATTACAATTAAACTACTTAAACCGAACTAAAATACGACTTTAGGGTTTGCTTGAGTTCTAACACCTAATTAATTAATTACATTAACTTGTTATTATATATATATATATATATATATATATATATATATATATATATATATATATAATTATCACAGTCATTATCATTATTATTATTACCACTTCAATTTGTTACATCTACCTAATTAATATGTTAATATTATGTACATAAGATATATATATATATATATAATAGTTAATAGGAATAATTGCGGTATGAGCGTGCCAAAATATCTGTTGGAATCCTATAGATAAGGTTCACATTCAGCAAATGTCGTGATGGTGACTGTATAACGTTTTTGTTATTTTTTTAAGATGATAAGTTGAATCAGGTGCAAGAATGCAGCTAAAAACTAAGTGGCCCCGGAATGGGTTTTACAATCTCCGAATTGTAGTAAATTGGTTTATATTAATTTCCCCAGTGCTTAATGTTCCCCTTGCAATGTACATAGTTTCTACGCACTATTTTCGTTTATAACTTTAAACTAAATAAATCAATTAAAACAATTAAATTATGTATATTTGAATTCATGTATGTATGGTATGCATGTGAAGTAAATTATGTTATATAATATAGAATATAGATCATTATATAGTTACGCAATATATATATACATAGATCAATGTATAGTTGTATCATTATATGCTTAGATCATTATAGGATTCTGATACTCAAGCTCTAGTTATTATAGCCAAAATATACCTACATGTTTAAGTATTTTAAGTGATACTATAAAATGTATTATTTACAAGTTATGTTGTTTTTAGGGTTTCAAGGTCGTCCTAGAAACCCTTATGCTTTTGGTAATTCGTCCGTCCGTCGCATCTTGGAGTATATCTCCCGACCTACTGTAGCTAGAGATTTGAAATTTGGTATACAAGTTAAACTTTTTTGTCCAAAAACAGAAAAACTATTTCGGACTTAAACTCTCCAAATGTCTGCAATCAATGGCGAATAAATCGCAATATTTTATATTTTTAGTAATTTTCAAGTTAGGGATCATTTCAAAGGTATTGAAATGTAGATTACAAATATATATCGCGTTTTCAAAATGGCGGCCATTTTACCCCCCAAAAAATTAAAACAAACACAAAATATACCCCCTCCCCCTCTGCACTACCCCATTAGGATAGGTCCTAAAATAAGTTTCCAATGAAATTTCCGGGAGTTAATAATATTTTAGAAATTCTGGGGGCTTTAACAAGGACTCACATTTTTGTTATTTGAAAATTCGAAGTTGGGTATCATTTTAAAGGTATTAAAAATTTGTTTCACAAAAATATATCGTGTTTCCAAAATGGAGGCCATTTACCCCACCCCCCCCCTCCCCAAAAAAAAGTTCCCCCCCCCCCCCAATGGTACCACATTAGGACAAGTCCTAAAAATAAGGCAAAAATACTAAAATATGCATCTCTGTAGTCCAATGATATTTCCGGTAGTTGCTAAAAAAAAGTCAAATTTTAGAAATTTTAGGGGGCCGTAACTCAGGAGAACCAAAAATTTTTTGTTATTTGAAAATTTGAAGTTGGGTATCATTTTAATGGTATTGAAATTTGGTTCACAAAAATATATCGTGTTTCCAAAATGGCGGCTAACTAAAATACATCGCAAAAAAATGTCCCTACGCTACCCTATTAGGACAGGTCCTAAAAATAAGGCAAAATACAAAAATATGCATTTCTGTGGTCCAATGATATTTCCGGGAGTTAAAAGAACGAAATAAGTGCATACCGAAGATAGTAAAGAATAATATATATGCACACCATGTTTCTTAAAAGTGTAACTTGTTATACATATTTTTGTAAAAAAATAAATAAATAATGTACATATGAATTCTTATGACCGAAGAAACCCTTTTAGTAACTTGCTGCCAAGAACTTGACGGGATTTTTTATAATTAAATATAATGTATTTTACATTTTATCATTTTTAAATATAGTCCTATTTAATATAATCTCAAAAAAAAAAAAAAAAAAAAAAAATCCTGCAGCCATGCGGTATTTGTGAATTTCCTATTAAAAACGTGACAAGATAAATGCAGGTAGATTTTATTCTAGCCGCTTGCCGGCCAGTATATATTTAGTATTCTTTCATTCCGAATTCTAGAGTTGAAACAAAAAAAAAGCAGAAAGGAAGAAGTTTAATTTTTTAAGATATAAATGTCGGGATATTGGAAGAAATGCAGACTTTCTCAGTGAGTTGACAAATTGGTCGAGTTATAACTCGGTTTATTCAATGAATAACTAATCCGACTCAATCTCGCTTTATTCTACGGTTTGTCTAAATGCCGGAGTTTCATTTCTTCAACCGAAACTAAAACTGTCCCTTGTACTTATTTTATTTGATCGTGAAATCTCTTGTTCTATTGATTCCTGCTAAAAAAAAAACCCAATACTTTCGGTGAAGAGGGAAAATTTTATTAGTTGTTGGCTAATCACAATAAATTTTAAATCTAGATACACAATTTAATTAAGTTAAAGTACTTGAATTGATGGGCAATGAAGCCATTTACTTGACGATAAAGAAACACGTCTGACGTCTAGTCTATTTTCATTGCCAGTGACGGCCTGTAGAAATGTAGTAGAAATGGAGGTTTGAATCCGATTGGACCCGTTTTAAAACCTGTCAGCTTTAAACTGTTTAAACCTGTCTAAAACTAAAATCTTACTTTAGGCTGTCCGCCCCCGGGGCGATATGAAAGCGATGCAACTGCGATAGGATATCTCGTCGATGTAGTTTCCCAGGTAAAGGGTCCTACCAACGGGAAGCGATCTATCAGCTATATACTCGTCGGGCACGATATACGCGCCGGGCCCGATACGTTCAACACAGGCTAACTGCAAGGATATGCTTCTGAACGATAGGTACTGCTGTTGTTGTGGTAATCGTCTAAGGCCGTCCACACACGGGGCGATATAAAAGCTATACAACAGCGATACGATATTGCCTCACTGTTGCTTCCTAGGTAAAGGAGTAGGGACCCAACAACGAAAAGAAGGAAGCGATCTATCGGCGATACAATCGGCAGGCGCGATACGTGCAACACGGGCGATCTGCAAGGAAGTACTTTCTCAGCATCGCCTGTTGTTATGAAGGCTTTTAACGTCTAATTGAGGGGTGCTGAATATAACACCAATTGTTAAGATTTTACTCTCCCTGAGTATTCTAGAAATGATGTGACTGATAATCTGTTTTCATTTTTTGATATTTTCATGTCTTGACTTTGGCACATTAACTCGAAAAGCGTTACAAACAAACGACACCAAAAAGCTTAACTTGAACTTTGTAAAAGGAAGGTAGGAGTATGTAGGAGGTGTGCAATCAAGTCTGCCCGCTCTCGGTAGGGCCTCCCCTCCCCATAGGCTACCTACCCTACGTCTCACTCTCTTCGCTTCTCGCTACCGCTCCAGCAGTCGCTCGATCGCCCCAGCGCCCCCCCCCCCCCCCAACTACACTTCTGTTCTACTGCTCCGATTTGCACCGGACAAACGCCACAACCCTTAGAATTTGATTCCTAATAAACTTACATAGATACAATTTATTATTATATTTCTGTTATACCTACCTACTATAATTTTTTGCATTTATTATAAAAATATGGGTGAAGAAGCTAAAACATTACTTCTTAATAAACTGGAAAAGAAGAAAAGTACTTTCTTTCTTCGTGCACAACATAATATGTTCAATTTAATTCCTAATTTACAAACGCAAGAATCTGCACTCTCGAATATTTTGACATTTTCATGTCTTTACTTTGGCACATAAACCGAAAAGCGTTACCAAAAAAACGACACCAAAAAGCGTTACATGAAAATGTCTCTCTGTCTTGCAGACTCGTATGCAAGCAATTTCTTATTTGTATTATTTTATAAACAAATAAATAAATGAAAGGAAGCATCATTATATTTAATTTTACGAATTAAAATTTAAACAAATTAATCTTACTTATGCTGATTAGTATTCACTTAAAAAAATAACTAAAAAAAAGAGGAAATAGAGTTAAAGAAATATGTGTTTAGCTTGTAATTATAAAACTTATATATAAACAAAACAAATAAATACATTAATTTTTTATCATTTATATAAAATATATCTGCATAACTAGACTTTTATTTATTTATTTGAATTTATGTTTTTGTTTTTTTTCGACTAAGTTTTTTTCTTATTAAATAAATAAAAATGGGCTCTTCTTTAAAATGTTACTCCCATTATAAAACAACAAATTAGAAAGAAGTAGCAATCGTAAAGAAGGTATACGGAATATTATTTTTCAGACTGTTACTCCCTTTATAAAAACAGAATTGTGATTGGACTTTCTTTTTTCGAAAAAAAAAAAATAATATTCTCCTCAAAGATTACTGCAATTATTATATTTCGTATTTTTATAATCTATCTAAACTTATAACTAACTAGTGATGCGCTGCATAAAGAACTCGCGTAGAATTGTGTCCTTATATCAGCCATACTATGTTTTCAATATAACTACCAGGATAATATTTCGGTTAAAACATTAAATATTCTTTATCAACCTGAAAATAGCTTTAAAATTATGTTATGTAATATGCCATATAAGTTTGATCTTACTTCTTAACACCCTTATTTTGGTCATATTTGTAGCAAAACTTTTTGGATAATATTTAATATTTATTTCCTACCCTTCAAGACCTTTAAAACGATGTATGACATGTCGTGCAGACTAAAATCTTTAGTCGTCTGCAATATTGATCGCAAACTTAAATTTAAAGTGTCAAAAGCAGTGTCGCCTACCTGATTTTAACAACTTTTACATTAGCCATTCATTCTCTACTATTTATAAAATAATTAAGTTGGCAATCCTTCTTTTTCTCCCTATTTTTATTTTTTCTCTCTACGTTTGGGTTCATTCTACGGGGATAAAATTATATAAATTTGACAATATAAGGTTGTAAAAGTATAAATTGTTAAAGTATAGGATGCGAGGAGCGAGGAAGCTATATGCACTTATTGGCAGACTATTTTATACATAAATTAAAATATCAATTTAGTAAGAGTTTAAGATCTAATTCCGTAAGTATAAATTCGGACCAACCAACAATCGGGCCAGTCTAGTGTTTAATAGTTTTAGTTTCATCGGCAAAAACCCGGGCCAGGCCGTCAATCGGGCCGATTTAGTTTATGCTTCCTAATTTAATTCCATCGGCAAAAATCCGGGCCCAGCCGACAATTGGGCCGATATAGTGTTGAAATTAATTCCATCGGCAAAACTTTGGGCCTAGCCGACAATCGGGCCGGTATAGTGTTTAATAATTTTAGTTTCATGGGCAAAAGTCTGGACCAGGCTGCCAATTGGGCGGATTTAATTCCATCAGCAAAACTCTGGGCCTTGACTACAATCGGGCCGGAGCGGAACAGCGGCGAGTAGGGGTTTGGCGCTAACTAAGAGGTGGCTCGATCGAAATCTATTATGCTTGAATCCTTTCCAAAACAGGATTCCAGTTCGTCGCTTTTTCGACGGACTCAAGGTGCGAACCTCCTAATAATGACCTAAAAATAAAACTGCATTCTTGTAGCTGCAATCTAGCGGATAATTGCTCTTGCACTGATCACATTGAAACAGTATCATCGATAAAGTACCTAGTGTTATAATAGATAAACACAATGTTCAGAATGTTTCTTGGGATCTTTGGTAAACTTCATTGTAAAATTATTGAGTTTGGTTTTTGATTTGAATTCACAATTCGAATATTTGATAAACCTACGAAACCAACGATTTTAGAAGTTATACTCGAGTAAATAATATTTAATATTGTTAATGAAAGAGGGAGAAACATAAGCACAAATGCAATCTGCTATTGAAATCGGATTCGCATGTCTGTTACATTCCGCAAGCATAGCAGTACAATCAGAGCTGACAATCACAAGGGAACTATTTCTAACCTTTACTAGCTCATTTGTTCGAATACTCACTCGCAGACCAACAAATCTGTTTTCCATTCTTAACTACCACATGTGTTTTGATAATCATTTACACTCCTCCTTTAATCATACATATTTAGAACGATTTGATTTGCACGTATAATTGCCTATGGATTTTGACCGTTTAAATTAGAGAAATAGATTTAAATCAAATTATAATTATTATAAACTACGGGAAACAGAAAGAGAAAAATACACTCCAGCGCCGGGATCCCGGCGCTGGAGTGTATTTTTCTCTGTCTGTTTCCCGTTGTTTATTATAATTATAATTTGATTTAAATTAAAATTTAAACTTTCCGTAGTATGAAAACTACCAAAAACTTAAAAATAGAGAAATAGATTGTTGACTGGCATAGCAATGGATGTACTATAAAACCAGAAACACTCGATTCTGTACCAAGCAAAGTCTATTTCCTTTTGAATTTGTTTAGATAATAATATACGTTTTACTGTCAAGAGAAGGAAAATTAATTTCTTCATCGTTAAACCGTTATAGAAAAATATGAAATACCTTATTCAATAATCAAGTTACTTCTGTGACAAATTATTAACTCGTGAAAATATTTGTTATTTCGAATATTTGCCGCTGTGGAGTTATTCAGGTGACTTAAAGTCGTTTCTCTCTCATTACTTGATTTTACATTATTCTGTTAAATATGCGAAAATTTCTTTTTGTATTTATTCATTTCCTAAAGATCAAACGAGATATTTTTTAAAAAAAGTAACAAATAACGTTTAGACTGTCGTAAAATTTGTCTAAAGAAATAAAAAATATATTTAGTCAATCCATGCTTTTGTTTTATTTTATGGCAAGGTTGTTTTTTGCCAAAAAAAATAAAAATAAAAATAAAAAAAATATCAAAAAGAAAGATTGGTACTGTTTGTAGTTAAGTGAGCTGTCAACTGGACAACCCATATGTTTCCAGCTGACCTGACTTCATCATCTGCCCCCCCCCCCCTTCCACATCATCGTAAAAAATTCTTCCACCCAATATATTTTTTTTGCTCTTTATTTATTAACATTTATCCAGGTTTATTGATCCAATTGAGACAAATGAAATTTTCGATTTCGTATTTTTTTATTTTGTTAGGAAAGTATTTGTTTAATGACGCCTCCGCCGCCTCGTGTTCCAACGAGTCCTCTGACTGTTTACTTTTGTTCTCTGATTAAAAATTCCAACATTTTGCTGTGCGACTTTCCTCTTCTAAGGTTCTGTCTCGAGTTTCTTTATTCAAACTCTCTTCTTTTTAATAGAATCCCGATAACTTTGATTTTTTAATATAATGACAAAAAAAAAAAAAAAAAAAAAAGACATTTTTTCTCACCCGGTACAATTTTATTTGATTCCCCTTTACTAATAGCCTGAATAAATAAATCCTTTCAACACCCAGCGAGAAAAGAACAAATCAATTATATCGCATAATTTAGTCAACAGTTATCATTTCTCTCATTCTTCTCAATTATTCTTTCAATGGATTTTCTTTCAGTAAATTGGTTATATGGGCCACTTTGACTTAATTTATATCCCAAACTATTATGACTAGGTTCCTTTATGGGTACTTCTTTATATTGTTACTCCCTATGTTTTTTTAGAATATACATGACTTTGACTAAATATAACTATTAAGACGAAAGGATGTATGGTCCAATGTACTTTAGGACAAAGGAATATCACACTTCTATTTTAAAAGGGGAGTAACAGTCTAAAGAAGAGCATTCCGTAGGTCTTCTTTAGATTGTTAGTCTCCTCTGATTTTTTTTTATAAGGGGAGTAACAATCTAAAGAAGTTCCCCTTTATAATAGGACGCACGATTGACTTTTTAAAGCAAATAAAATCGTTGTACGGGAAATATGTAAAAGTTTTTATGAACTTAAAATTATTTGCTCTTCAACCCTCCATTTTTTACCCTATTCAAAAATTTAAAAAAAAATATTTTCATTTGACCTGAATTTATCTGCCATTTTGGGTTCACAGTTAATCATATCAAATTGCTATTCTTATTTTTTCTATGCCCAAGCAGACCAACGCATTTCTTATATTATTAGTAACAGTAGAAATGTGGTTTATGAGGAGAGGGGAAAACGCAAAATTTTGATGTTTTTTGATAAAATCCCGTAGAAAAATTAAACAATTTTCACAAGTGTTGATATATTTTTGTAAAATGTAAATCTTACCTCATTCAAAATTCAAAAAAAAAAAAAAAAATTTGAATGGGAAATTGTGTGGGTCGATGATACGCCTTGTGCGAAAACTTCACAGTACTCTATCATCTAAACGGTTTATTATACGTAAAAAATTATCATAATGTTTCCTGTGTGAAATTTTATAATCTTCATTTCGATCTGATCCTCAATTGGTCATCGAGCCAGAGGAAGCGAGATATTCGCAAAATTACGTAAAAAGTCGTGCAAAAACAAACACTACCCAAGTTATAGTAAGCAGGTTTTTTGCAAAACCGTACGTTGTACGAATCAAATGAATGAGACCTTCTTTGTGGGAAATTGATTAATCTTTCTTTTTGATAATCACCTTAATCCGAGTCATAATGCGTCGGCTTTAAATATCCTTTGTGTGTAGTTCTCATTATTATTTATTCAGCCGTGTTTGACTTCCCGTCACTTGAGCCTACTCAAACGCCCGCTTTAATAATTTTAACGATCTTTATTAATTCATAGTGGTGTGGCTGTTGGTTTTACTACAAAGTGTTATTTGAAAAAATGTTCGTCTCATCGAATAAATGAAGGTAGAATTTTTTCCCGTCCTAAAATTACAATTTTAATTTTGAAGCGCACGTTTAAGCGAGCGTTGTGAGCGAACGCTTGGGGAGACAACGTTGTCCAACGAACTCGTCCGGAGCAAAGGTAAAATGAACATGTGTATACCAAATCTCATCAAAATCGGTCAACTTTTACTCAAGTTATCGTCGTACGTTTCAGACACACACACAGACATGGAGCATATTTCGGTAAATGTAGGAAGCTCGCTACGCTCGCTTCAATTATATATATATATATATATATATATATATATATATATATATATATATATATATATATATATATATATGTATATATATAAATAGTGAGAGAGAGAGAGAGAGAGATATTTATTAAATTGAAAGCTTCAGAAGATTATATAGTATAGTATAGGGGGGAGGGTGGTCACTGCAAATACTCTTGCTTCCTTAAGTAACATTTTGAAGGAAGTATATCTAACATAATAGTTATCATTACATAATAGTTAAATGAGATTTTCAAAAAGAAATTCCTATAAGTAGCCTTTAACTAGTTTAAAAATGGAGCTCTTTCTAACAGAAATTTATCGAAATTCTACTTCTTCAGGTTAAAAATTAGGGAAATGGAGGTAATTAAGTTTTCCTCAAAGCCTTCTTCAAACCTTTAGAATATCCTTAGGACATAAGCACCCACATTAGAAGGATTTCTTTAAAGTCTATCTGTAAAGGTTAAAAATATTAGTAAATAGGTAAAAATCGGTAATCAAGAATAGCCCCACTAGATGGAATGTGATACAACACAGTACCTAGCCAAACAAGTAAGACTAGTATCTGCTAAATTGGTAGAAGGTGGTGATATAATATTAGATACTTTGATTGAGATTTTGCTACTCGTAGAGCATAAAACTCAAAAAGCTTTATTTTAAGTTTATGATCATTATTAATTAATTAGATTAAAAGAAACTGTCTCTTCTCGGAAAATACTGATACTTTTTTTTATCAATGCAGCTTTCGGTGCCTATCAAGGAAAAATTAGAATTGCATTAATTAATGAGTATATGATAAAGATGAGACTATGTTATGTTCGGAAAACAACGTATACCATAGCATAATATAGACTTGGTTTTAATCACTAGCGTAGGTAATTAATTATTAATATGAATTTAAAAAAGTGATTAATATTTGTGTGCCCAAAAATAGTATAACGAGTGCTTAAATATTTAATCTTAATTGTAAGTAGTAGTGAATATATAATAAGTAATATGGTGAAGTTGCCCTGGTAATTCGAAGCTTATAGCAATGATATGTTAAGTCTGGGTTAATTAACATCATTCATCAACTTGACATCTTATCAAAACTACATTCAATCCTTCACACACTTCCCGGATGTTCCTGTATAACCAGACCTCTGAGCCCATAACTTAGGTATTCAGCCCAATTCAGTTTCCTATTAATGATACAAATTTAAAACCAGACTAACCATGTTTTTGCACAAATCAGAATCTACTCTGCCAGCTAGGCAGCGATCACTGCACTTTGTGCACCAAAGTATATATCTAAGCTGGTTGCTGAGTGCAAAAGCTATCTCAACAATCTTGGTCAACTTAAGAAGGTACAACTTATATGGGTTCCTGGACATTGTGGCATTGAGGGAAATGATATTGCTGACCAGTTAGCTAAAACGGGTTCCAATTCGACCCCAATCACACCAGAATCAGTTGTTGGCGTGCCACGTTGTGGAGTGAAACAAGCCATGGACTTTCATGATGTTGTGACTTTCATGATGAGGTATGCGATAATCTAAAATGATGATCCGGTACCCATCAAAGCATCTTAACTGCTAAGGATCACTGCTCTCGCTCAAAAAACAATCCTGTCATCTTTTGACAGGCATTCTTACTGGACTCTGTAGACTAAATCGACATCTACATCTGCTTGGCCTAACAGAAGTCCCAGTGTGCTGGCTGTGCGAGGAAGAGGATTAAACCCCTCCTCACCTTATTAGCAGCTGTCATGAATTAACACCCCTGAGGTGGAAAATCTTTGGCTTTGTCATCCTGTCGAATGAAGAACTAAGGTTACATCCCCAAGCAAGGTACTCCTGGACAAAATAGTTTGATAGTTGCAGCAATAACTTTTTTACGAGAAAGGTTGTTTTCTTAAATTATCATACGCAATTTATTTCTTGTCTTGCTCCACTTTTTTCTAAAAGTGCATTGTTTTACAGTTATAAGTGAAAACTAAAATAAAAACAGTTGTTTAGCCGAGTATAGACGCGCTCTAGCTCATACTGACCCAAAACAAAATCCAGTTGGTTCGGGCCAATTTCCGATCAGACGCAAAGTCTGTAGGTGGTCTAGAAGTATCCAAACATATCGATTAGTGAATCAGTGGGCTTCTATATATATAGAAGACTTCGTTCTACTAGGCCTAATATACATCTAGTAAAAGTAAATGATGTTGTTTGTCAGTCCCCCCTCTCTATTCTCTTGCCTTTCACAAACTCAAACATTTTCTTTTTCAAATCACTAACAAGTTTAATTTAAAAAAAAAAACAGACATTAATAATTACGCTGCACAAAAGGGTTAAACAATTTGTTATTATTTAATTCATATTTTCATTGTTGACCTCAGTCAACACTTTTATTCCTATATACTTATTAACCTTCCTATAACCTCCCACTCCTTAATCTTACATTTTCCCTTTTCTTTCTTTTTTACGTTCTAAGATTTATAATAAATCATAAACATGTGTTCAAAACAAATAATTAACCGTGTATTTGGGGAGTTACCTCTTACGTCAGAACAAAGTATATTAATACCCATATCAACAGTGTTTAACTGTATGATTAGTTCGTACTCTTATTAACATTTCTTGTGTTTAAAAGAATACTGTTTACTTTTACTCCGTACATAAATGGAAGTAAAGAGGATGTAAAAATAATAGATTTTTAGAATTTGATGAAATTACAGGTTTTTAGATTCCTTAAGTTCAATAAGGAGTGTTTAAAAAAAGATTTGTTATCTTCTGTGATATCTGCAGGCGCGTAAAGCCTCAATAGATGTCAATGAAATTTTATGTTCTTGTTCAAAAAAGTATCCTCCGGGCGAAATTGAGAAATTAATTTTAGCTCTATATACTTTAACGACATAAATCCTCTTTTAGGGTACTTGCGTTTTAAGAAGAAGCCTTTAACTTGTAAGAAAGCAGTAGTCAAAGCTGAACTTAATTACCCCTCCTCCCCTCCCACACCTTAAGAGTTTTTTTTTTTTTTTATTTCTTTTAAATAATCTTCTAATTGGAGCTAAGGATCTTAAGAGAAGCCTTTTTCATAACTATAACTTTCCTAGTTTTAGTTCACCTTCCCCCTGAGTAGCCGAAATGCAAAATCATATATGCTTATTCTTTCAAGTATTTCATACCGAATATCATCCCTTCTCCCTATTTGGTAGAATTAAAGTGAGTAAATATATATATATATATATATATATATATATATATATATATATATATATATATATATATATATATTTACTCACTTTAATTCTACCAAATAGGTAGAATATATATATATATATATATATATATATATATATATATATATATATATATATATATATATATATATATATATATATATATATATATATATATATATATATATATATATATATATATTAAAACTGTGTGGGAAGAGTTAAGCTGTACATGAAAATAATAATTTGTTATTAAATGAAGTGGTGATTGTTTTTATGTAATACTTGGAGGGCAGACAAGGCGTGGAATTAATATCGTTTGTGAGTTTAATGTTGCGTCTTGAACATGAGAAATGTTAAGTGAGATTTTAAAGGGAACTGAGCTATGTCGATTAAGCGACGAGCGAAGTAATGTAAGGATGATAGCGGGGCTGGCTCGAGCCCTCGTATAAGTTTTTGACAAAGTGTTCGCCACCTCTATGTGTTTTCAGCTCGAGTTGACACGGGGGCGCTTCATTTATTGGCCGTCGTTTAGACCGGGTACTCGGGCCTTGGGACGGCACCCACCATTAAAACTGAGCCCTCGAGTGGGCAGAGACCCTCCTATTATTCTCCTTTAGGAGCTTTTTTTCCTCAGAGATAACCCAAGGAATGCAAATCAGTTGGAACGGTCTCTCGGGGGAGTTGGTTGATAACCACACCCCGGCAGACATTTCTTAATCTTCTCCAGATAATACGGGACAAGAATATAAGAAAGAAATGCATAATTTGTTGGCTTATTTCTTTGGGAAAGTAATGAAAACACCTAAAAGAGAGGAAGATATGTGATAACGCTGCACGATCTCTTTAACTGCCCTTTTATAATACGTTACAATGTTACTATATGAAAAAATTCAATTTCGGTTGCACGTTTATATTTGATTGCTCTTCGATAAAACCCACGTTTAGAAGGAGATTAGAGTCAGACAAAGAGAGAGGGGGGTCTTCATGGCAATGCTTACTCTCACAAACTCCCAATTTGTAAAAAATTGTAAAACATTTAACTGCGCGTAAACGTACGCCTTGTACTTGTGATAACAGACATTAACTTATCAAGGAGTAAAATTACTTGAGACTAGATGTTAAATTTCGTTTCAAATCGTCTTGACTTATCATCGTTAGCTTGTTATGTACAGACTAAGTTACTTGTTTCCACTGTAATGTTGTGTAACTTACTCGTATTGTATAAAAACAACTGAAAATTAAATTATTTTGTGATAGACCGGTTTTGACCAATTTAGTATGACGATCGACTACATCAGTTGAAAAAACTAAATCGCCAGGAAACTGATCCGAATCGGTCCGCTGGAACCTCTATTGTTGTGAATATTGGTGGTGGAAAATGTGCTGGAAGTTGTGGCTCTATTTTGAAGCGAAAAGTAGTTGTTTTTCTACTTCTCGATCATTGTAGGAATTACATTTTTCTTGTCACATATTCTCAAATCCAGTTTTAGGTAGGTTCCTGTCAACGATTCTGCTCTACTCATCGTCCTGCACCTCTCAAATCCAGTCTTAACCTCGACCGGGGAGAGGGGGGAGATCACAAAAGGATAATACCTCTGCTTTTACCAGAAGTGCTTCTCCAGTTGTCATAATTAATTACTAATTTAGAGTTTTTTCAATAATTTTATCTAATGGAAGGGAAGGCAGTGGTGTATCCGGGGGGCAGAGGGGGCACGAGCCCCCCCCCCCCCCCCCCTCCCCCCCATCAGACTCCATAGAGTAAAAATAAAAAAAAACTCCATCGTATTTGTTTTTTATTTATATTTTTTAATACATTTTTCCTTTAGATTATTTTATTATAACAATAAAATTTCAACTAATTTTATGTAATAGATTTGTTACATAACCTGCAATGTTTATATGTTCAGTAATTAAATAATCCTGGGTTGTGGACAGGCAGTATCGTACTGCCATGCCAATACTGAGCTTTGTATTTATGATTTCTTTGATTATTTTTCTTCAGAAGAATGATTCATTTTAAAACTAAACCACTTAAGACTTTAATTTATTTTTCTTTGATTTCGTCCCTTTTTTAGAATTACATCTCCTTATAACTGTCTTCCTTAGCTAACAAGCTTATGGGATAAAAGCAATTATGTAGCAGTCATAAAATTTAAATGAGCTGTTTTATTCATTTAAATTATTAATGCGATTATATCAACATTAATTTTATGCTCAGAGGCATAATAAGTAGTGTATTTTAAATTAAGTAGTAGTGAAATATAATAAATTATAAGTCGTATTGAATATTAAAGCTTGTTTAGGTTTCTGGCTGGAAATATTTCTTTTATGGTTTTAGTTTATGGTTGTACAACTTAAAATAATTATTATGGACCCCCAAGTTCATTTCCAAGTCTTGAAAATGAACATGAGGTTATTTCTTTCTCTTCCACATGCGCACATTTATTTACACCTACATCATCAAAAGTTATTATCTGATTTTTATGAAATTTTGATGGTTCGTCAAAAGTAGCCCGTAGATAGCCCCAGATTAAAATGTTGCCCTCTTTAAATTTTGCTAAAATGATACTTTAATACATGTAAAAAATAAATAAAAGTTGATAAATTTAAAAAAACGGGGTAAAAATTAAATAAATCAGATAATAGGTTATTAAAGCATAGAATCGTCAAATTTTACCAAATAGGACGCAAGGAAGCTATGTGCCACACTAATTGGCAGTCAACTTTTTTTACATTTTTCTTAGTTATAGTAAAATGCTTTTTTTAATATCGGTATTTTGTCTCAGTTCAACAACTAAATAGGTTTTAATTTCGAGATAAAGCACAGTGAGTGAGAGCACAGTGCTTAGTGCTGCACGAAGCGTGGCCGCCTGCTCACGCTTATATTGTTTATTATTATTTTTGTAATATGTTGTTTCGTGGTATTCTAACACAAACCTCCTTCATTTTTATTTCATTTGTTCTCTTATTAAATATTATTCGTGATAATATTTATTCATATCTTCCGATTGGAAACAAATTAATTCGATCACTTTCATTTTGCTAAATATTAAATAGAATTTGATTATATTTTATACCTTACGAACAAAAACATGGTAAATAAAGCTGTAAGGGAAATAATCCCATGTTATTAAATCACAAACGTTTTTTTTTAACAACAAGCGAGCACACAAAGATATCACGTTAATCAAATAAAGCACTTGTTCCATTAAATATAAAATAATTATGTCAACATATTGAACATATGTACCCGACAATATTATTATTATTGTAAGTACTAAAAATTAAATTTCGTTACATTTGCGAAATAAAAATAGTCTGCCAATTGATGTACATAGCTTCCTCACATCATATCGCTTGCCTTAATTATATTATATGCTTTTAAAACCTAGTATTGTATAATTTATTTCATCCCCTCTTTTGCTTCCTTGCTTACTGAAGGTACCGGAAGCTATTATGTGATCGTTCTGAAGAAAGAATTTTTTTGTCTCTAATTTCAACTTTTTTCAACCTTTTGGACGGCTTTCTGTATATAAGGGAACATTTTCGGTTCCGAGTCTTTCTGTCGGTTTTGTCTGTCTGTCGCTCAATTTTTAAACAAACCTCAGTTGAATAATTTAGATATCATGGGCGGGGATACAGTCTTTCAAATATTCTTTGTTTTTAACAAAACGATTGCAATCATTTTTTGACTAGAATTGTGTCGGTTCCGTTTGTCCAGTTTATTGGCAAAACCACATTGATGCATAATTTAATAAAGTTCGGTTTGTCTTGTTTTTATTTTTAACTAGGCAGGAAGTCCTGCTTATTTTAATAATTTATTATTTATCGGATATGTGTGGACACGTAACGGCAAGGAACGTTAAATTTATTAAGTTAAGTAAGATTTTCCAAACGTTACTTTAAATAATTTAGATTGGCATGTTTCGTCTGCAGTCACGTGGTTTGGCATATATACATTTGGCAGATGCCTAAAATATAAAATAATTCTTAATCTTTAATTTTCTAAATGACAATTATGTTGTATTTATTACTGTAAAATATTATTGTTATTTTATTGAATTGTTATTATTTAAATTGCTTTTAAGCTCACCGAAGGTAAAAAGGTATGTGAATCGGTGAGGGTAAAGCTATGTGATCGTTTTGAAACGGACAATTTTTAGACCTCCAATTGCAATAATTCCAAAACAGAAATCTGTTTCAGACCGCAGGGAACATTTTTGGTCCGGTAACCATATGTCGGTCTGTCCTAGGTGCTTCATTGCAGTTGGGGGAGAGTTATATCGGATGTAAATATTTATAAATGAGGTATTTGGGAATTTGTTTGTAGCTCAATTCGGTATCAAGATTTTACAATAAAACTTCTTAGTACACCGGATAGCCTCCTTATACATCACGCAAGCCGGATTGTAGCTTTATTTGTGAAGTGAGTTTTTATAGTGAAGTGATGATCATTTCGAAGAAAACAGACTTGTTTGGGCTGAAGTGAAGCGGATGTTGGCTAAGCGAGTCATGAAAGAAGCGACACTTGCCCAAGGCTGGGGTCCAAGCAACAGTTCGGCTCGGAACCAACCATACCATCCTTGTTATTTCTTAACTAAGACCTATGCTGTGAGTATGTACCCGGTATGTGTTTTGGCATTGTTACCAGACCACTTCATTAGCGCAGCGTTAGATATGACTGTCCGTATGAGAATTGCAGCGTTAGATATGACTGGCCGTATGAGAGTTGCAGCGTTAGTTCTGACTGTCCGTATGAGAGTTGCAGCGTTAGATATGACTGTCCGTATGAGAGTTGCAGCGTTAGATATGAGGATTTTTATTATAAAATTATCGACTATATGTTACTGTAAAATAAAATTATTAATATAAAATGAAGATCGATTTTTCAGTCCCCTGCCGTTTGACGGGAAGGGTTCTTTCTTTATTTAATCCCCCTTCTCCCTGTATTCAAAGAATTAAAACTAATTAAAAATTTTGTGGTTGATGGTGAAGTGGAACCTGGTGGGGGAGCACAAACTTACTACTACATTCCATTGTTATTATTGAAAGATATTCTAATTAATTACAATCTATAATTTTTTATTTTTTTATTTTTTTATTTATTTTTTTTTTTTTGATAATATAAGTTTATTTCAATTACACTACCTCTTATAAAAGGGAAATTCTATTGTACTTTCCGTTTTTATTTTTTTAATTATTTTATTGATAAAAATCAGATGAGTTAATGAAATTAATAAATCAATTAGACCCTTCCAAGTATTTGGGGAAAGAATTTGTTTTTTTTACCTCCCCCCCCCCCCCCCCCTAAATTATGTTGGACTAGTGGAGATATCTTTGTTCTTTTATACTTGGGACCTCACTTGACTACGTTGGACGAGTCAACCGAAGGGTCCATAGTTTGAAGGGTCAGACAGAAAAACTAGATAGACTTTTCTCTCATAAATTATCAACTTGACGAAGAGAAAGATTCTCAATGTAGCGTAATGCTGGAGCTTCTTAACTTTGAACTTTATCGAATATTTTTGCCGTTTTCCTATTTTATTATAAATAAAACAATAACGATGTTATATTTTAACAATGAAAGTTATTATCCTAAGGAAGTGGCTACCTCCCAATGCGTGGTACCTAGGGGTAGCAGTGGCTAACATACTAGTTAACTCTTTACTGTGGACAGCGTCCAGTGTGTCTAGATGCTGGGCCACATTACAAGTATCTTCCTCGTTAGTTCCTCGCCATGTAAGTCAGTCCAGCTTTCTAATTAGATTGCAGTTGCTCATGATGTGATGTCTCACAAGCAACTCTGTTGAGAACCATCTCTGCAATGGGCCAGACGCACAAGCTCAATGGCACCTGTTTGCTGCGATACCTCAATCCGACAAACGAATAATTAAGTTTAGAAAAGACGAAACTTATTACTTCTAAATTAATTTGTATCCCTATAATAACATAAGGATGTGAATAATGAGCATTAACCTCAAGAAGGAGTCACACTCAAGCAGCTAAGATGAGGTACCTCAGGAAAGCTAGATTAGTTAGTTTTGCTAGTAAAACTAAGAGGGTTCGAGTTAGAAACACCACGATCCCAGCCTCTTTGAATATTGAGCCTGTTAGGGAACTCAGTAGCGAGGTTGAAGAAGAATGGCAGGCTGATATCGTTTTTCACCTGAGAGTCCAACTCACAACGTGGTTCAGAGCTGTGGCAATCTCTAAAGATAGCTCAGCCTGGAACACACTCTGCAATGCCTCTTCACTGCAAGGTAGAAGAGACCAGGATTATTTAAAATATAATTAGGTAAATAATAATAATACCATTTATTGAATGTTTTACAATGTTAATTGTTTAAATAAATTATAAATTTTACATAATACTGTGCCATTCAATTCAGCCTGTGGTGACCTGATTGGTCGTATTTAGTAGTTATATATTTCAATAATATTATCTTTAGATTATATATTACATCATATAATTCATACATAAACACACATATTTACATACATTCCAAATGAGGATATCCTTACCGTCGATACTTGCCTGATCTCATGTAGAGTCTACATGAGAAAATGAAGATGATCATGTAGACTCCATGAGTGCTACGAGAGACTTGGACTCTGCTGATGATGGCGTTAAGCCGAAACCGGTCCAGTGATCCTCAGATAAGTATCGACAGTAGGGATATCCTCAATTGATAACTTACGAACTTGCGGTAGTAACTCACAATTTTACTTCAATTACATACATACATACACACATGTTGCTGCAACTAGAACATTTTAAATTTAACAGTCACGTCTGTTTGTTCATTCCAACCAAATTTCTTTGATATTCCAATAAACTTTCGATATCGTCAATTGGCAACACTGCTTCTCATGCCAAGCTCATTGTAATTATTCCAATTCCTAAAATACTGTTATAATAAGAAGTTTTAGAAATAGTCAATCGTATACAGGAAGGCTTCCAGAGTGCTTTTTATCAAATGAGAGGGAAATGAAGAATAAGAATAATTAAGAAATTTCTAGTGATGTGAGTGGTATTTCTGATCTGCATCGATTTCGATGGATAATGTTTTTTTAATAAGTTTAGCCTGTTGTATATTTGTAAACCGAAAAGAGAGGAACAAAGATGAAGGAGTTAATTAAGAAATGATTGGAAATGTTGAGCCGATCTAAACAATAACAACCACTCAAAATGCCTGTGCCTCGCTTTCTCTTTCATCGCCCTTTAATCCTCTCCTTCATAATGTGAATAATTATCGCAACATCTTTAGTAAAAACCTTTTGAAATCAATACAATATGAAATAGATATCCAATTAGAAGGTGAGGAATTGATGGATAACAATAGACAATAATAATAGATAGTATAATACAATAGATATGATAATAGAGTAACTAGTTAGAGTAACAGCGTTATATCGATCTCGTAAACAAACTCAATTGCTATTCTTCTGGGCCAATTTTGATAAAATTTGATATTGAGGTTAAGAAAATCAATTAAGAAATTAATTTTAGGTTTAAATTTAAAGGCGCTACCTCCAAAATCTCTAAAAAAAATCATGAAAAAAACGGATCTAAATAAACTTGCTTAGCGGACATCTAAATCATCAAAATAATCATACGATTAAGTTTAGCTAATCTAACCTACTTGCGATATTTTAAAATAAGAGCTTTTAAAAATAATTTTAGCCACCATCTTGAATTTAAAAATTAAATTCAATGCATTTTACAGCCTTTGTTGGCCAATAAGTGACTAGTTTCCAAATTATAAGGTTCTAGTTCAATTGATTCTAAATGTTCGGTCAAAATGTTTGCGCAAACATGATGTTTTGATTTTTATGGCCTAAATTTGCCCGACATCAGGTTTGCGCAAACATTTTCCTTAAAATGTTTGATCGTGTATGGGTGCCTTAGGGTCCTGTATGGGCTCTATTGCCTGGACTAATAAGACTAAATCGTTTATAACTCTAAACCTGCTATGTTTAGAGAAAAAGGTTTAACTTAATTGAAGGTTATAAAAGGGTTGGTTACCCATAGGTTTATATTTCTGGGGTCTTCATTCTCTGGATAGTATTGGTGAAAGCTGAAAGTGAATTTGAATGTGTTCTTACAAATTCTATATCAATATATTATTAATAAAATATTACCGGACCTAAACCGAAAAATTTTAAATTCATATACTTAATAGCAGTTCGCTCCCATAGCATAACTTCTTTTATCTCCAGTAGGGGAAAAAAGTTATGATTTTGAATTAGTTTAGAGGGACTAAAACAGGTCTTTTTATCCCTAACTCAAAAAGTAGGGAGAAAAAGTAAAAGTAGGGCGAAAAAGTAAAGTAGGGCAAAAAAGTAAAGATTGCAACTTAATTATTTTATAAATAGTAGAAAATGTATGGCTAATGTAATGAAGTTGTCGAAATCAGGTTGGCGGCACTGCGCTTTTTTGATCATGTTTATCTTTGTTAACAACATTATAACCTGCATCTAAATAACCTTCTATTTGAGTTTAATTCCAATTCTTATTTGTTTTTAATATTGAATCTCTTATATCTACTATAAAAAGTGCTAATAATTATTGTTATTTATTAAAATATTAAATAAAAACTGTGCAATGGACGAAAATGTGAATCTTTTTTCTACTGGAGATAAAATATTGTATGTACCTCGTGAGTAAAGTGCCATTATTCCCCTCGCGATAATTATCTCCCTCGGCTGCGCCTCGGGAGCTAATTAGAGTTATTCCCTCGGCTGCGCCTCGGGAATTAAAAATTCTAATTCCCTCGGCTTCGCCTCGGGATTTAGGGACCATGGTTCCTTCGGCTTCGCCTCAAGAACCAACTTTTTCGCTCAGGGAATAATGGCTTACTTTACTCCCTAGGTGCATAAATAACTATTATAACGCATACGTTTTATTCCAGAGAGTGAATATATTTTTTATATTCCCTTGAAGAATTAAATTCAAATAATTTAAAATGCTAATATGTCCGCTAAATAAGCTAACTTAGCTATCCATTCTTCATCAGCCAACTTCTCTGCAAAGGACGATTTTGTTCTCTGTGGAACATATTATTTCCTTTTTTTTAATTTTTAAAAATAAGCTTAAGACAATTTTCCAAAATACTACAGTAAAAACGGAACAATCCAATGGTTGTTAATACAAAAACAATCAAATCACTTCGCGATTCATACGAAATATTCTTACTAAATTAATGAACACTGCATATACAGAAAGAAATGTTACTGTGCAATTACACTCATGACGATATTAATACAGCAAATAATATCCCCACTAAATGAAATCAAACGGCATACTAACTCTTTTTGCGTAAACTCATTTTTTTTTTTTACTTTCTCATATAAAGAGAAAGTATTGTGATTGCACGAAAATTCGATTTTAATGGATTTACACGTTTTGAGGTCCCCTGACTCCAAAAAAAGGTTTTTAAAAAATGTCTGTTTGTCGTCTGTCTGTGCAGACGCCAGGAGCCTAAACTACTTGGCCGATTTTGACGAAATTTTGCATACATGTTCCGAAAAATCATACCCCGAGGCAAAATCGAGAAAATAATTTTAGCTCCAAATTTGGGGGCGCTACCCTCACAAAAACTCTGAAAAAAAATTATTTCTCGAAAACTGTTCCGACGATATTGATTAAAAAATTCTAAAATGTAGTCCATTTAAATACGAATCCAACGATGTAAGGCGTTTTTCCGGGAAAAATCTAGTTCCTGAGAAAATAGTTTAAAACGCGGACGGAGAGAGCCCGGGATCGATTCCCCGCCAAGGAGAAATAATTTTTATGAAATGTTCAAAATTAATTAAATGAACACGCGAAAGCTAATAAATGGAAAACACTGGGCTAAGTAGGTAATTGTAATTATGAACTCGTATATGAGAAAGTTTGTCTGAGTTGTCTCGGACCGATTTGTTTTATTTAAAATTCGTAATAATTTAGTAAAGATGGAATAAGAAGAAATTGTCGGTATTTCAGCCATAAAAACATTCAGAGCACATATATACAAATAGACAAGAAATTCTAAGAATAAATTGTAGTTATATCCTTCTTCTTTAATTTCATTAATTTAATGTATAACAATTCCATTATTTATAATATCGAGGTATAAGAATTAATATTTGTTAATAATTTGTAAAAAGAAAGAATAATGAACTCTTGTAAAATAAAGGTAGTTTTTCGGTTTAACAGTTTCATAATAGTTCTACTCTATTTATTTCTTTTTTCTTTTTATTTTGTTTTATTTTTTTTAAGTTTAATGATTTATTGTTCCCTAACAGCCCAAACTTTTTCGTGGACCGGTCCAAATTTTCCACGGACCGGTACCGGTCCGCGGACCGGCGGTTGAGAAACACTGGTCTAGACAGCAAAGGAAGTTTTGTGAAGGTTCGATAACCTCGATAGTTAGAACTTACTAATATTTAACCCGTGTATTATTTTTTTTAAAAAACCTTCTTTATAAAACTATTACGCTTTAATTTCTCCATAGAAGAGTTTTATTTTAGCCATTTCGAGCCGGATGTATTGACGTCTAGTAAGTTACATCGCCAACACCTTCTATGCGGGTACAGTTGTACTATAAAAATACTACTAATAGTCAGGAGCTGACGCACATAAACGTGACTAACTAGTATCCAGCTAGAATTTCGCCTATGTATTAATTATTTTTAGTTCTCCAAGAAAAAAGGTGGTCGTGTATGTTAATTAAGTGGTAAGCATTTATTATCCTGCTTTTCACTAACTCCCCCCATATTTCCCATATTTACGCTACTGAACTAATTTCGTGTTTATTACCTTCTAAATTCAATTTGGAATGCAGTGTTCCCCATTTGTGATGGGACAATGATCCCCCAGAGCAAAATAATTATTTTTGATTTTTAAATTGATAACTTTTTTTAGTTGAAAATGGATCCACTTTTCTCAATTATTTGATCCAAATTCAATCAATTACAATAAGTATTGTCTTTTGTAAAAAAGATACTTGCACATTTGGTGTGAGCCAACTTATGTCTTACTGTTGCCTAAGTTTTAGTTAGTCCAAACATGTGTTTTTACTTGATGTCGAGGAGTGTGTGCCGACGCCTTTACACTGAAAACTGCCTTAAAAACACAGGTCACGTGCTGCTAAACTCAGAACCACTTCTAGGCTACTTACATTCATCTGCCCAACTCTATTTCAACAAGTACCGCCTCTACCTACATTATTCTTATTATTAGAAAAAATATGCATTTAAAATAGAAAACTCAAGAGGGGGTACCCAGTAGTCAATTGCCAGTAGAATTCATTCTACGGACTTTGACTAAAGGTTAGAGCCTCTACCAAATCTGCTACTTTCCTCTGAATCTCAACCTCCTCTAGATTTAACTTGTAAAAACAATATAAGTACGTGGGTTAGAAGTAAATACGGTGCCTTGGTGTTGGACCAATCCTTAAAATCTAGTAATAGAGCAGTGACCAACCTCGTCTCCCTCCATATGACTAAGGCCGCATCACCTCGGTCATTTCAAAAATTTTAATTTGTACATAAGACGGTCGTCGACTAAAAAAATGTTTAGTGACAATTATAGAAAATTCTGTCAACTGCGGATGCAGTTAACACAGCAATTTTATGCATCATTCTTTGTATATAACTACTGTTGTTATGCAGTTAATCGTCGGAAGACACAGGTAGACAAGAAAAATTACTCCGTCTCCGGATGCAAGTTCAACAGATCGAATAAATTAAACGTGTTAGCGGGATTTGACATTGAGGTATGCTTTGCTATATAATAGACTATAGACGAGAGGAGTAAGAATCTACTGTTCCCATAGCAATAATAATAACACAGGATAAAGTGGTATTCTCAGTATCTGGTTATTAAAGAAGAACCGAAAACGTGATTTCTAGGAAAGTCAATTTTATTTAGCCAACTGGCGGGTTAATTTCAAAGCACAGTATTTGTTTAGTGTTGATAAAATTGTCTGACCATAGATTAGTTATTAATT